>OX589607.1:4578923-5863491 GCA_951329385.1 Polia nebulosa
AGTAAATAACAATGGATGAGGTATTGAAAGCTCTACACAATATACAAAAAGATTTAGCACAACAGAAGCAAGGTATGAAAGATAGGGAAGAAAATTAAGGAAACTATTAATAAAAATATCGACGAAAAATTTGACCGTATTGAGATAAAAACAAAACAGCAAGAGGAAAAATAGAAGAACAACAAAAATCCATTGATTTTTTGGATAAGCAAATGAGAAGAAAAAATTTAAGTTTATTTGGTGTACCAGAATCAGAAAAAAATTACGAAAACTTACTTAGCTGTATTCTAGATATCATAAATAAGAAAATGAATATCGTTTGCCCAAAATGGGAAATTGAAGCAGCGGTCAGGCTAGAGAAAAATAAAGACAAAATAAGACCCAACGTAGTTACAACCACGACGCTAAGTAGAAAACAACAACTTTTAAAAAAGAAAAAAGCTTTGGCAAATACTAGCATTTATATAAAAGAAGATTATTCACCAGCTGTTCTACAAAAACGCAAAGAGCTTCAGGATGAGCTCCAAAGAAAAAGGTTTTTTAGGAGAAAAGGTAATGCTTCGCAATGATTAAATGGTCAAAATAAAATCTAAAGAACAACAAAACGATTTACCCAGAAAAAGTTCATCAAGTAAAATATTTCTACTGGAGTCTCCTGAAGCTATAAACAACGACAAACCTTCAAATGAAGAGCATCAAACCGACGTACCCAGAGAGACCACGTCTAGTAAAAGATTTCTATCGGAGTCTTCCGAAACCAAAAGTAATGGAAAACCGTCACATAATGTAGAGCAGACAAAGCAAGTACCCAAGAGAAATAAATCGCAAAATATAACGAGTTGTTTACGTCCTTCACAGCGGACTCTTGCGTCTAAAGCCCTTGCAAGTCGAGATTACGAAGAAACTCCAAAAAACTAAACTACACCCTTCTCTCTCCATCTCTCCCATCACGGCCGGTCCCCGTGGGAGACGTAGACCGAAACCCTCTAGAGAAAATAAACACAGGCCAAATTGTTAGAGAAAAACCACCTTTACGTAGCAACATATAATGTTAAAACACTATCATCTTACTCTCACCTTTTGAAACTGAAGGAAGCCCTGAACAATATCAAATACGATGTCATAGGTTTAGCTGAGACAAGACGACTTGGTAACTCTATAGAAGAACATGAAAACTTCATACTGTATTATATGGGGCAAACACCAGGATTATATGGAGTAGGATTCATTGTACATAAACGCCATAAGAAGAACATTACATCTTTTAAAGGATTATCAGAACGGGTGGCTCTACTCAAGCTAAATATCGATAACATTGAAATAACGATAATACAATGTTACGCTCCAACAACACAGCAAGCGATGAAGATATTGAATTATTTTATACCACTGTAAATAATGCATTAAAAATGTCTAGAAAAAATATAATGGTTATCGGCGACTTCAACGCCAAAATTGGCAAACCAAAAAAAGAAGAAAACGTGATAACGAAAAGTCATGGTTATGGAAATAGAAACAAGAGAGGCAGTAGGCTTATACAATTTGCACGTGAAAACAAGTTTTTAATTCTAAACAAGTTTTTAATTTTTTAAAAGAAAAACAGTAAAAGATGGACCTGGAAATCACCAGATGGCAAGGTAAAAATGTAGCGGACTACATACTAACAAATCTCCAAAAATATGCTCACAACATAGAAGCTATTAATGTACAATAGCCCAGCGACCATAGACTAGTAAGAGCAACTTTTAAGCTACAACATTTGAAGAAGAATAGAAAATCTTACGAAAACAACACCAAGAGTACCTTAAATAACGAAGCAGAAGTTAAAATATACAGAGAATCAGTTCAGAAAAATAAAGAAACCAGTATTACCTGGCAATAAAATCACACAGTGCAGGAACTTCACGATACAATTGTTGTTGCAATACAAAATGGTCTCAAACAGGCACATAACTCTTTAAAACACAAAAACATGCCTTCTGTTTTATCAGACAAAACAAAAAAAATAATGTCCAGACGGCAACTTCTCCAAAAAACAAAACCAAAAACTAGAAGTATGAAAAACGAGCTTAAAGCTCTCTACAAACTCATAAGTAAATACATCCGGCATCACTACAACATCCATCGTAAGAAAACCATTGAAAAATATGTACTACAATCCGGAAGTTTAAAGAAAGCCAATAAAGAACTTAGACTGCATAAAACTTGGATGAAAGGACTTAAAACTTCAAATAAAACTACATGTAATAGAAATGAAATACTTCAAGTTGCAACAAAATTCTTTAAAACTCTGTACAGGTGTGAATATAGTAGAGAGCCAGCTTCAGCTTCAACTCTATCAAAAGAAACATCGTCTGAAATTGTAGACATAGAGGAGGCTGAAGTATTGAAGGGAATAACTAGATTGAAATCTGAAAAAACCCAGGACCTGATAAAATATCCAACGAAGCCCTGAAGCTAGGAGCTTAAAGGGCACACTAGATAGGGATATCTAGTGTGCCCTCTAACGCTGCTCTTTAACCTCGTGCTGAAAACGGCGACTACACCAAAACAATGGACTGAGTCGGACATCATTTTATTGTATAAAAAGGAGACCCAAATGATATAAACAACTACCGACCAATAAACCTGTTCAATATACAAATTATTCTCATCAATTCTAGAGAAGAGTATCAGAGGCACTATAGAAAATCAACAGTCCGTAGAGCAGGCAGGATTTAGAAGAGGATTCTCTACTGTAGATCATATCCACTCTATTGAAATGATAATAGACAAGTACCAAGAGTTTCAAAGACCGCTCTACATTGGATTTATAGATTATCGAAAAGCTTTTGATACTTTGGATCATAAGTCAATATGGGAATCTCTAGAATCGCAAAATATTGAAACTGGATATTTGAAGGTAATACAATATCTACATGAAAACTGTAACAGTAGAATTAGACTGGAAAAAACTGGACCTTCAATACCTATAAGAAGAGGAGTAAGACAGGGCGATCCTATCTCTCCAACTATATTTATAGCAGTGTTACAACGAGTCATTCGACAGCTACAATGGGAAAGGGTCGGTCTAAATATAAACAGTAAATATATAAGTCATTTGAGATTTGCCGGCGACATCGTATTGTTGTCTGAGAATAAAGTGGAGCTGCAGTCGATGTTAAACGATCTTCACGCAGCAAGTCAGCAGGTAGGACTAGAAATTAACCGCAGTAAAACCAATATTATGACAAACTATCTGAAGTCCCCTGTATACTTAAACAATGAAGCGCTGGAGTACGTCGACACCTGTATACTTAGGTAAACAATTATCGTTTGAGAAGCAAAGAAATGAACAAGAAATAGAAAGGCGAGTTTCGAATGCTTGGAAGAAATTTTGGAGCTTAAAAGAAATTATGAAAAGTGACATGCCGATTAAAATTAAGCAAAATGTTATGGATACCTGCATATTGCCATCATTAACATACGCTAGCCAAACTTGGAAATTCACATATCAAGCGAAATCAAAAATCAGGACGTGTCAAAGAGGAATGGAAAGGAGTATGTTAAAAATCAAAAGAATTCAAAAAATACCCCATAGTATAATTCGAAAGAAGACAAAAGACAAAAGTTACAGACGCTCTGATTCAATGCAAAAAGCTTAAGTGGCGTTGGGCTGGACACATAGTCAGACTAACAGATAACAGATGGACCGCCAGGATAACATCCTGAAAGGGTCCATCAGGCACCAGATAGAGAGGTAGACCAGCTGCCCGGTGGACTGACGACATTATACAAGCGGCTGGCAAACAATGGATGGAGACAGCGAAGAACAGGGATACTTGGAATTCTCTAGAGTAGGCCTTCACCTTCGAGAAAAATCGAGGGGTTCTTACATAAATAGTAATTTTTATAAATCTACAAATATAAGATATGTTTAAACATAATTAGAAATAAGTTTATTTTTTGTATTCTTTAGTAAGAAATATAAGGCTTTTATATTTTTTTATTTACTTATTTAATCATTAACGCGTCAAGCCCCTCATTGGCAGGCACAATTAAAAGCCTATTGGTGCGTTACCTTATGGTAACGCGAGGGGCCTGACGCGTTAAAATCATCAATACAACTCATTCACTTAGAATTGATTCCAAATGTCATTATTTCATGAAATTCTTACATTTGGCATCAATTCTAACTGAGAAAGTTGTGTTGCTGATTTTAATGATTATAATTCTATATAAACATACTTGCTCTGCTCGTAAATCAAATTTTGACCAAGATACCACCTGACACTGACCTTCACATTGCAAAAAATGCAAGAAAATTTGAATTTCGCGGGCTACCCTGGAGCTTTCACCTTAAATACATTTAATTTCGGAAGTTGGTGTCTAATAACAAAGAAACAAAACAAGAAACACCACCTTCCGAAATTAAAGTTATTTTGCATTTTTCAGTGTTTTTAGAAAGTCGGTTGTACTTTACAAAAAAAAAAGTGTTTTAATAAAGTTACGCTTATTACTAAAACTACTTATCAAATAGCCCTAGTAATATATAGGGTGACTGGTAATTAGTGACCGATACTTAAACACGTGATGTGTTGCTGATTTTAATGATTATAATTCTATAAAAACATACTTGCTCTGCTCTTGAATCAAATTTTGACCAAGATACCTACCACCTGACACTGACCTGCACATGGCAAAAAACGTAAGAAAATTTGAATTTCGCGGGCTACCCTGGAGCTTTCACCTTAAATACATTGAATTTCGGAAGTTGGTGTCTAATAACAAAGAAACAAAACAAGAAACACCACCTTCCGAAATTAAAGTTATTTTGCATTTTTCAGTGTTTTTAGAAAGTCGGTTGTACTTTACAAAAAAAAAAATGTTTTATTAATAAAGTTACGCTTATTACTAAAACTACTTATCAAATAGCCCTAGTAATATATAGGGTGACTGGTAATTAGTGACCGATACTTAAACACGTGATTGTACTCATGATAACAAACAACTTTCTCAAAGAAACATAATAGTGTGTGCAGTGCGAGGGCTTCGAGTGTTGGAAAGTTTGTTAAATGAAAGTCTACGTTGCGAGATAAACTAAATGTCTATTTAACTGTTACCAAAATGTTCTTAAAGTAAAGATATACTAAATCTAATTTTCTGTTAAAATCAATGAAATGTTAATGTTAGAATGTTTGGAATGTTATGAGTGCACCCAGTCGCGATGTGTCCGTGTAATGCACTTACTGATGTTAGGTAAGTACATCGCTTTATAGGCGCGTGGCGTCCATAACACGTGAAGTGTTCGATGGCATTACACCGAAAACCTTGCCGAGGGGCAAGGGAAAGGACGAGGATGATGAGTAAGGATGTTTTACAAGATGATTGACAATATTAATTCTTAGAGTCCTCTAATTATACTATGCGAGTTCTGAATTGGCACTAAATGAGATTTTTCTTAGCACTGGGGTTGTACCCTTGTTTTTACACTTAGGCTGATTCACTATTACACGTTCACTACACTCGTTTGTGTTTCGCGCTCTGCACTCACACTTGACACTGTTGATGTTGTGGCGGACGTCTGGCTCGACTCTGATCGTGTTTTCCGCCTCCGCTGGAGGCGAAGCAGCTAACTGGCAGCTGTAGCATCTCCACTGGCATGTAATCACAACGGTGATTATGCTAACCACTACGCATAAGCACCATATCACAGTGTAATGGTGGACATCATGCGTAGAAATACTGTTTGGTAGGGCCTCGTTCTGTTTCAGAATCCTTATCTTCTCGTCCAGTTCTTGAAGTTGCTGTTGATTGTTTGTTATATTTAGGTCTACGTGGGCGACGCTGATATTAATGACGTGGTTGATTGGATCTATTTCCGGGACGTCAAGGTTGTATTTGACGTCCTTTCGGTTACTGTGAGTTTTGTGGCTATGGATTGTGAAGTCTTCTGTTTTTACTAAGCAGTTTTCTTCGATGTTTACAACATTGATTCCTGTGAGCCACGGAGCCATCGCTTGGTCGTTGCATATGACTCTCAATTGACATTTGTCGCAACAGAAATATAAATATTCGTTGGCTTTTGTTAAACTTATCCATCTGTTTTGGCAATTGGCGATTCTGGTTTTGCACTGTGTTGCGTTGTCTGTGTTTTTAACACAAAGGTGTCTGTTTTGAACTTAAAATTGGTGTTTTCAGATGGCATAGATACGTGGATGAGTCTCTCAATATACAATGTTCTAAATCGGATAGAGAGACTGGTAGATAAGAATCCTTTTGTAAATTCATTGCCACGTGTTGCTCAGTTGGAATGATGGAGAGCATGTTTTTGCCAACTTGTTGAGGTATGTCTATTATGTTGTAAAGCATGTAGCTATCCCTGCTGATTAAAGGAACTGTTATTTCCAGGATCAGGTATTTTTTGTTTGTTTTTGCTTTTAATTTCAACAAATGATAGATGCTCTGCATGCCTGTTTGTATATTGTCGATAGGGAGTGTTGTTTCGTTTCTTAATTGGCCCGAGATTATGCTCATCTGATCTTGTAACTGTTGTGGGTCAATTAGATGAAGGTTAAATTTGATAATTGATACCGGAACGCGCTCGGAGATTGCTAAGTCGTGCCTATAAAAAATCTGTTTCGAAAAATTACATATCAGATGTTACTGCTTCTACTTTTTTGTTTAACTCAAGCCTAGTATAGTGAAAATCCACAAATAACTGTTTTCGGTTCTTCACGAAGTGAAATTCAAGCTGCAATAAACAGTGAAAAAATATTTAAAAGTGCCGTCTCATCAGTGATTAGCCCGCGAGTGCACAGAATTCTGACGTTTGTACGAACACGTTAAAAGTGAAAGTCCTGTGTACGCGCAACATACACCGCGCTAACAGTACTACCAACCTCCCGGCGGCGAAGTTTACGGTGCGTTCCAGCGACAATTATAAGCGAACTTGTTGCATCAGTGAATGCGACTGGTGGCGCCACCCCGAGCATAAACGGTACTAATTATATTTAAGTTCAAGTTTAACCCTAACCACGTAGTACCTGAGGAGAAGAATGAACTCAGTGTCGCTGAAACGCACGCCACCTAAAACTACCAAAACTGCTGATAAGAATCTGACAGCCCCAATCATTACACAATCAGGATCTGCCCCGAATCTAACTCTAGTTGATGCTGATTATATAACTACACGTAACAATAAGCGCAAACGCGAAGAAGACGTTACGTGCTTCATGGAGGAGATACGCGAACTGCTAAAGTCGGCCACTGCTCAGACAGACAGCAAGTTTTTGGCACTCCAAAAGTCTATGGAAGAAATTATGATCCAAAATGAGGAAATCAAAAGATCTTTAGATTTTACCACAAAGCAGTACGATGATGTGCTGACTAAGATTGATCATATTGAATCCGACCGTAAAGCTGACCGTTACTATATAAGCCAACTTGAGGACAAGGTTGAAAATATGGAGCGATTATTATTTTTGTCCAAGATGGAAGTTAGAAATATACCAAAACTGGAGGGAGAAAGTAAAGAAGATTTATTTAAATTAATTACGACGACCACTAGCGTCTTGGATATTCCCTTGCAACGCCAGGAAATCAAGGATATTTATCGCATCAATAAGAAAAATGGCACATCCCCAATCATTGTCGACTTTGTCAGTGTCACTACAAAAGATAACATTCTGCAAAATCTACGGAAGTTCAACAAAAACAATAGTCAAAATAAGTTAAATACAAACCATATAAAGCTAGCAGGTGCTGCTAAACCAATTTACCTCTCAGAGAGCCTCACTCCAAAAACGCAACGGCTATTTTATGTGGCACGGAAATTTGCCACAGAAAACGAATTTAAGTTTTGTTGGACTTCACTGGGCAGAGTATTTCTTCGCCAAGCTTTGGGTAAAAAGCACTTTTTAATCAAAAACGAAGCAGATCTCAATAAAACACAGCTAGGAATATGACTACATTTTAAATTGCACAGATTTATATTCATTCAGGTTTTGATTTTAATTTTAGTTTTAATTTTCAACTTACTTGTATTATTTTTGCTTTTAACTGTTTTCTTTAGGATATATTTGTGTTGCACCACTGAGGTAATCAGACACACAGACACAACAAACACAACTCTCACACATTGCACTCAGGATTTACAAACTCACAAACAAACCCCAGGAAGCCAAACAAATTACAGGCTAACATACACAATCATTCTCAAAACCACACATTCTACACACACATTCAGATCACTTCAATATATACATATAAACACCACAGTTACTTCTACCGACAGCTTGCAAACTTTCGTCGCCGATCTCTTAACTAAAAAATCCTTTACAAATGGCTAATAACGCTATTCACTTAATCAATAACATCGATGAACTCTCTGTATCAGTGACGCATACATGCACCCCAGAACAAACTCAATCGTTTTTGATAAACCCAAATAAATACCTAAAAGTCTTCTCTCAAAACATTCGATCAATAAATTGTAACTTCATAAACTTACAAACTCTAATGCATCGTATCTCCCTGGATTGTGACGTAATAGTCCTAACCGAATGTTGGTTGCCATGCTCTAGTAACTCAATTCTTCCAATTCTTCCAAATTATGCAGTATTTAAAACAACCAACCACAAAAACCAAAGTGATGGTGTCGTGGTCTATATTAAGTCAGAAATTGTGGCGGTATGTGAGGAACCAAACCTGTGCCAATCTGCCTCGGGATTAGTAATAAAAATTAACCCTGACGTAGCCTTATTCTGTATCTACCGCTCCCCGTCAACAGACAACATACAGAACTTCCTCTCAGCCCTAAATAGCATACTTCCATCGCTCCGTAGCTTCGGAACAGTTGTGATAGCGGGTGACCTAAATCTCGACATCAAACCTTCTTCTCTTGATATACGGTCCCACGAGTATTTGAATTGTCTCGCTTTCCATGGTTTTCTCCCAGCACATACCCTCCCAACTAGGGGCAAAAATTGCCTGGACCATATTATTTTGAGAACTAGGACGCCCGCACTCACATTTGTCTATGAGTCTACGGTTACCGACCATGGTTCTTCACTACTTTGTCTGGATAGCAAACGTATCCCTGTCACCAATACGTCGTTTATTACAAAAATTAATTTTGAGGCACTTGGTGCATCAATCTCAAACATAGATTTTAACCCTGTTCTCACTACAATAGACGCAAATACCGCTACCGACAAGTTCATTGAAATACTGACTACAGCCATAGCGAAAAACACCATAATTCAAAAAGTGGCTGCAAAACGGAAGATTCTTAAACCCTGGATAACTCCCGGCTTGTTAAGGTGCATGAGAAACAGAGATGCCATGCACAGAAATCTCAAGCAGTCTCCAGATAATGAAACATTGAGTGTAACCTACAAACGATACAGAAACTTCTGTGCAAAAGTTCTTAAAAAGGCGAAGAGGCTCTTCGATGCGGAAGAACTCAGCAAAGCAAGCAATAACCCAAAATCCCTCTGGGATACCATAAAACGAATAACAAACACCACAAAAACTACACACTCCTCCACGCAATTACTATCCTCATCACCCACACCCACACAGTCATGTAACAATGTGAACTCCTTTTTTGTCAATATTGGCAAGAAACTTGCAGATGAAATTATAAAAACAAGGCCCTCACAACAACCACCTATCCCACAAAACAGTTCTTTTTCAACCTCATCCTTTGTCTTGGATAAAACTGACCCAGACGAAATTATATCTACAATAAATTCACTGCGACCAAACGCTGCTACTGGTTGGGATGGTATCTCACCAATAATACTAAAGAAATTTTCCACCACTCTGGCGCCTATTTTATGCCATATATTCAATATTTGTTTTGAAACAGCTGTTTTTCCAACTTCTTTTAAAAAGGCAATAATTTATCCAATCTTCAAGGGGGGTGACGGAACTTTGCCGAATAACTATCGTCCTATAGCTGTTCTAAGTGCTTTATCCAAAGTTCTTGAACGCTTGATAAACAAAAGATTGGTTAGTTACCTGGAGCATTGTAAGATAATCTCTCAACAACAATATGGCTTTCGCAAAAATAAGTCAACCTGCGACGCAGTCCATGACCTTACCAGTTTTGTCATAGATCATATAAATAAAAATAAAAAAGTCCTTACAATATTCCTCGATCTCGCGAAGGCGTTCGACACTGTTCCTGTTTCCACACTTTTAATCAAACTTGAAAAAATAGGCGTCAGGGGGCTACAACTGGATCTTTTCCAAAGTTATCTCTCAAATCGTTCGCAAAAAGTCAAAATCGATGGCCATAACAGCGACGAACTTTCTATTCACTATGGGGTACCACAAGGAAGCATTTTGGGCCCCACTCTTTTCTTAATCTTTATTAATGACCTGTGTGATCTCAATATCGATAATGCAAAGGTAATATCATTTGCAGATGACACCGCAATAACTTTCACCGCAGATTCCTGGTCACAACTAGAGCATCAAGCCCAGCTTGGCTTTGATGTTGCGTTAAATTGGCTTATTTCCCACACTCTAACCCTTAATACCTCCAAAACCAAATTTTTGACCTATTCTAACAGCTCGGTCTCTCAACCACAGACTCCAATTTTAATCAAAGCTCACACTTGTCATTCACAAACACATGGTCCAAATTGTCGATGTCCTCTTTTAACCTCTGTTGAAAATATCAAATACCTTGGAATAGTCTTAGACAGGAATCTCAATTTTAAATCCCATATTGGTCTGCTGACTGGACGGGTTCGCAAACTTATATATATTTTTAAAACTCTTCGGTATATTGCCAATCCCATTATTATACGCAATGTCTATTTCGCACTTTGCCTATCCATCGTAACTTACTGTATTTCCTGTTGGGGTGGCGCAGCTAAAACCACCCTCAAGTCGCTAGAAGTAGCACATAGAGCCATTTTAAAGGTAGCCACGTTCCGTCCTATTCTTTACCCTACCGATCAACTATACAAGGATTGCCAAGTTCTAAATGTTCGGCAACACTTCATACTACAGACAGTCATTCTGCAACACCGCAACACCCCATATCGAATTATAGAAAATAAAAAACGTAGTAAACGTCGAAAGGATAGGATCTGCACCCTGCCGCGAGTACGCTCAACTTTTGTCAAGAGATTTTTTCATTTTCTTGGTCCATTCCTGTATGATAAAATAAACGAAGAGTGTCAAATCTACGGACTACCGTTTTACAAATGTAAAAAGACTGTGCAATCGTACCTCCAAAATAAGTCATATGACGAAACAGAAAAAATGCTAACTTAAATGGTGAGCATGGATAAGCAAACACAGACACACTCATCCCTCCCCCCACACGCACACTCACACACACCCACACACTCAAACCCACACACACACACACACACACACACACACACACACACACACACACACACACACACACCGTCTTTTTACCTTAAAATTATTGACGTTCACACTTCTTGTCAAACTCAAAACTGAAATTGTAACAGTAACATCAGAAGCACTATGTAACCTAAACGTTAATACCTTAGGGGACCGGACTGCTTCTCCTTAACACAGGTTTTCATAACCTAGCTAGGAGAGCAGTGTTCACCCACACGTTTGTAGAAATAGTACTTATTTTATAAAACTGTATTTATAACGTGTACAACAATGCTTTGTTTTGAGTAAATAAATTTTATTATTATTATTATTATTATTATTATTAAATTTTCCGTTGTAAACACTGGTGATCGTATCGAGTAATGCATCTTGCATGTGTCTCAGCTGAGTTAAAATATTGTTGGCTGTCAGAGCTACTAGAGTGAATTCCGTAATGTAACATTCACGTGCTCCGCTAGTGAAATTGTTGCTTTGTCCAAATAAACGAGATGTTGTTCCGTCATATTTTTCAGCTTAGCCAAAGTGTCCTCTGTTCTCTTTAACAAGTTGTACTCGGCCTCAATTACTGATGTTTGGTTTTTCCATAAGCAAGCATTGCAAGGTGTTTCTGATTGTTTTATGCGAGTGTTGTGTCCTTTTCGTATTGTTCCGCGAAACGGTCGTCCAATACTCCGAACAATGTATTAGCAAGATACCCGACACCGTTAATGAGACCACGCCGTCTACGGGCACGAGCGCTTATTTGCTGATGCAGCAAGACTCGATTGTTGTGTTCGAGCTCGCTATACTCATGATGTAACTGTAACATGAGTGCCTGGCAATTAGATAATGTTTTTATTATCAAACAAATGGAGTCTAAGTATAGATAATATTGTTGATAAGTGGATGTTACTTCCCAATATGGTTCCATGTCATAATAGGCGATTATTTTCCACTTGTCCCAGATTAACTGCATATTGGCTAATTTGTAAAATATAGCCCCTTTTGTTTGTCGACTTTTGTGATTTGAAAGCACCATCCGCCTGATAAAAGGCTCAGGAGACTGGGGCTCCTGAGCCCCAGGCTCAGTAGACTGGGGCTATAGCATTGATGTGCTTGTAGCACATCAATGCTTTAGCCCCAAATGATGAGTTTTGTTTAGTTCGCTTTCTTGTTCGCTGTTTGTTTTCTGGTGGAGATGATGCCTGTTTGTTTTCTGTTGGATTTTTGATTTCTGGTACAAAAGATGTTTGTTTGTTTTCTAACGGTAGCACTGATAGTTTTATGACCGGTCTTTTGATGTAACCGGTTTTTGTTTTCAGAGTCACAACCCTAATGCGTCCGTCTTTGCCTGGATGATTTTCGACCACTCTGCCTAGCGTCCATTTTCCAGGGGGAAGATTGTCCTCGTGAACAACTACTATGTCACCGATTTTGATGTTTTCTTGGGGTGTTTGCCACTTTTGTCTGGCTGTTAATTGAGTGAGGTACTCTATTGTCCAACGTTTCCAGATGTCTTATAACAACTTCTGGGTTAAATGCCATCGTGTACGGGCGTCTTCGTTCGTCTCAATTTTTGTTACACCTGCTCTTCCAATTAGGAAGTATGCAGGAGTCAGGCAATCCAAGTCTTGGATAGATAGATGGTGGAATATTCCTCGAATGTTAGTTTCTGATCACCTACAACCCTTCGTAAATGATGCTTCAGACTTCTCACTGCCCTTCCCCTTGCCACTGCACTGACTTCTTGAAGTTGTTGCCAGTCCTGTTGAAGGGTCCTGTTCGCGCCAACGAAGTTAGTTCCGTTGTCACTGTTTAAATGTTGTGGCGCTCCTCGTCTTGCGCTCATCCGTCTCAATGCAGCTAAAAATGCTGAGCTGGTGAGATCATACACTAGTTCTAAGTGTACGGCTTTGGTCACAATACACACGAATATAGTAACGTATCCTTTTGTTGTTTTCACACCTCTTCCTTTGTTATGTTTGACATCGACAAATCCTGTATAGTCGATGCCGGTGTGATGCGCAGGGTTCACTCTAGCGGCAGGCAAGTCTCCCATCAGCTGGTGTTGTGTTCTCCCCTCATGTTTACGGCACGTTACACATTTCCGTAATTGTTTTTTCACAGAGTTATTTCCTCCGGTGATCCAATATTCTTGTCTCAAGTGGGCCAAAGTAAGTCTCGGACCACCATGGAAAGTTAACTTGTGGGCCTGATCAATCAGCAGGTCCGCCAAACGCGAATCTTAGGGAATAATCTTCGGGTGTTTCATCTCCATGATTATGTTCGCATGTGAAAGACGACCACCGACACGTAAGATGTTATCTTGATCAATGAACGGGTTCAAATTAAATAATTTACTGTTAGAGTGTACTTTTCCGTGTTTACGAATGTGTTGAAATTCTGACCCAAATTCATTGTTCTGTGTGATTTTAATAATTGTTAATTTTGCATTTCGCAGTTCGTGGAATGTTAAGTAGGCTGTTTGCTTTTTATGTTTAGGTGTCATGGCTCGCCGTATCCATGCGACAATTCGTGTAGAAAAATTGCTGTATTTAATTAGTATGTTATTTATAATGTTTTCTTCTCGAGGTTGTTGTACTATGTTTGATTGACCCAGTTTTTTATCCTCATCAGTTTGGAATATTTGTTGTGTCATCTTCCCTTATTCGAATGTTGATATCCACGCAAGTGCGGACCACCAAAGTGTGTGGTCCTTTAACTGAGAAGGATATATGCCTCTACTCGCAGCATCCGCCGGGTTATCTGTTGTGTTCACATAATGCCATTGTTGGTGTGGTATTATTTCTGTTATTTTCTGTACCCTGTTTGCTACAAAAGGCTTCCAGCGACTTGGCTCACCCTGCAGCCATCCCAAAGTGACCTTGGAATCTGTCCATCCGTAGGTCACTAATTTGTGCTGATTTAATGCGAGCTTAACTTTGTTAATAAGTTTGGATAGTAAGTACGCTCCACATAGTTCCAACCGGGGTAATGTTATTGTTTTGTTCAGTGGTACAAGTTTGGTCTTTGGTGCGACCAGCACCACTCGTTTTTGTTGTCTTATTCGGGCGTACACTACTCCTGCGTATGCCTTCTGTGAGGCAACACAGAAGCCATGTAACTCTATGACGTCATGCTCGTAACATGATATCCATCTAGGAATTTCAATCTCGTTGAGTATATTGATTTCGGCTTGTAGCTTGGACCTTATGAATATCAACTGACACTTGTTCATCCCACTGCATGTTTGTTTTCCAAACTGTTTGAAACATTAGTTTCATTTTGGTTACCACTGGTGCAAGCTATCCTAAAGGGTCAAAAATTTTGGAAATCTCGGAGAGAAGTGTTCTTTTGTTTAATCTTTTTATTTCTGTCGACATTTTACATTTGAAGGTGAATTTGTTTCTGTCGAATTTTACATTTGAAGGTGAGTGTAAGGTGTCGGGGTGAAAATAACGAAGTCGCAGCTCAGGGTAACAAAATAGGTTTTGCGAGCGAGCGACGTGCGGTCAGCGCGTATGTATGTTGCGGACTAGTGTGACGCAGCGGTGGTGCTTGAGTGCCCCTCCCGCACCTCCGGCGCCCTTCTAACAGTTAGGTGCTTCTCACAGGTAGCTCGTTCGTCACCAGTACGTTTATTATATTAATAAAATGACAAAGTACATAACAAATAAATGAAAACCAAAAGAAAACATACTAAAACAGTTATCATAAATTAAATATATCTCATGAATCATAAGTTGAACATTCGCGTCGCTAACAAGCCCCACCCCAGTGCTGCCTCAGCACTCATCACCCGTAGGAATACGTGCGACGCGTGCCGCAGATCGCCGTAGGACCCCGCTTTTCGTTTTCACGTCAACGACTCGGATGCGCCCATCTTTTCCAGGCCTCACATCGTGAATCAAACCTTTGGGCCAGACGTTTCGAGGGGAGTCAGGGTCCACTATAAGGACTAAATCTCCTTTTTGCAAGGGTCTCTCTTCATGCAACCACTTCCTTCTCGGTCTCATTTCCGGCAGTACTTCTTTCACCCATCGCCTCCAGTACAGATCGGCCAAGCGTTGTGTCGTTCGCCATTGTTTGCGTAGATACATGTCGCATTCAGCGAATTGACCGATTATGGGCAGGTTTGAAGAACTTCCAAGTAGAAAATGGTTTGGGGTCAATGTCTCATTAGTGTTGGGTTCAACGCTTACATGCGTAAGGGGGTGGCTGTTAACCATCTGCTCCACTTCTGCCATCAGTGTGCTTAACATTTCGTCTCTTGGAGCACGTTCTTTCAGTGTGGAGTGAAGTGAAACCTTCACGCTTCTAATTAGCCGCTCCCATGCCCCACCCCAGTGGGGACTGGCCGGGGGAATAAAAGTCCAAGTGGTTCCGTAGTTGACGGCTTCGTTTTTTAGTACGTTCTCATCTAGCTCTTGGACTGATTTCCTCAGCTCGTTGTCGGCACCTCTTAGTCGTCTTTCAGCATTTGGGTATGACTCCGGCATTACACAGTTTGGATCTTTCCACGGTAGCCCAACATACCACCTCCCGTCAATTAAGGAAGAAGTTCGCTCCAGGTGTTCGATAGCTCGTTCATGATCAGCGTTTTTTCGAGGTTTGCAGCTGATGCCTATTGACTCGATCGAGAAAGATCGTCGAACCTCTTCTTGCAGGTCCAGTAGACAGCGGTCGCGGTCTGACGTCATCACGCCCGCGTTTTCAGAGATGAGCAGCGCGGAATGCGGGGCGCCCCTGCGCCCGTCCACAGCCCTTAGTGGGTCGCGCACGCAGCCGTGTATACACCACCCGAGAGGGGTTTGAGTGGCGTATAATGCACCAGGTTCACTATTGATTATTTTAGAAGGTAAAATCAAATTATAATTGTCCTGCCCTATCAATAGTTCGGGTTTAGTATGTCCATCACACAAGTATTTTTTAATTTCAGGTGAACACTTAAAGTTGGCGATATTGGTAGGTGTCAGCGTCTGCACAGGTAAGTCTAATTGATTCACGCTACGCGCTCTAAAGGTAAACATATTTCCGTCTTTGTTTGATACAGTTAAGTCCACTATCTCACTTTTGCAAACAAGTTCTGTAGAATCCCATGCACCGCACACGCGCATAGTTTGTTTACGTCCTTGCACACCTACACGCGCCGCGAGCGCACCGCTTATCAATGACACTGTTGATCCGTCATTGAGCAGCGCGACACAACTCACTACACCGTTAGGTCCGTGGATATTGATAGGTACAGTTTTTAATAACACCGTCGAGCTATTTACTTTTATGTGCGACACGGTCTCAACAACAGGCACGTTACTGTCCTCACTTATAGTGTCCTGAAGTTCCGTTACATTTACACTATTACGTTGCACGGTATTATTGTTCTTAGAGAAATGCAACAAACGATGATGCGATTGTCCACAGTTATCGGTATCACAGACGGGAGCCGGGCAGTTCTCTCTGTTGTGATTTGACATTAAACACTTATAGCAAAGTCTATTACGTTTCACAAAGTACCACCTATCTTTCCGTAACGATTTTTTAAACTTCTTACAGTCAGGCAGTTTATGTTTTGTTAAACGGCAAAACCGGCACTTATCGTCATTGTCATTATCACTTTGTACGAGTACAGTTTGCTCGTTATTATTGTTTATAGGTTTCACAGATTGTTCACCACTAAGGCCGTAAGTAATATTCACTGCAGTCCGAGATATCTTCACAGCTTCACCCTCTAGGAACTCGGACAAAATCACGAGTTTTGGCTTGCACCCTTGGATGAAGTAAGGGTAGCTGAAGTCGGCCCACTTAGAGATGAGGATCGTAGGTAATTTAGACAAAACCATCGACACTATGTTCATAGCACTTAAGTACTCATTCTGACCGATCGCGAGTACCGCGGCTACATAGTTCTTCACTTTCACAGAGAACGGTATGATGTCCTTATAATATTGTTCTGGTAATGGTTTTAGTGAAGTGATGTCCTGCATAATCTTGGATATGATTACGTCAGGGTTTCCATACTGGAGATCCAGTGTTGACATAACAATGTCAGGAGTGGTAGCACTAATCAGCAATGACATCACTGCTTCTTTAGCCTGTCCATGAAGGCTCTTTCTGAGTCTCCACATATTTTCTCTCTCGTTGAAGTTGCACACTAACGTTGATTCTTCGTACGCCTGCTTAAACTGAAGCCAGTCCAGGGGGTCACCGGAGAACGAAGGTAGGTCTCTCGGCGTACATAAGCGGCTCAGCATTTTAGCGTCCGATCCTTTAGTAGCAGCAGAAGCAGTCGCAGCGGCCAAGTCCTTTATAGCACTCACCAGCAAAGAGACGCTAGCCTCACGGCCGACGTCAACATCAGGTACTGGTTGCAGTGGAGGGCACGCCTTGCCCGTGTTGTTGCCATATCGTGGGCAAGACTGTCCTATTAGCTCTTGTTGACTGCGATCAATCCACTTCTCCACTTCGCTGTGCGTGGTAACTTCACTTCCTTCCGATAGTCGTGAACTGTGTATTTCATCCAGCTCCGCCATATCCGCCGCTAGCTTTTTATCTATAAGCTCCATCTGGATACGCGCCTTTGCCTGTGCCGCTTCCAGCTCTAACTTCTTTTTCCGAGCCAATACTGAAGACGAAGCAGATGCTTTTGATTTTGGTTTTGAGGCTGTTTTTGCTTTTTCCGTGCCTTCTTGAACCCTCGATGTTGAAGGAAAGATAGAAACATATTCCGACTTTATGCTACCCACATTTTGAAAAGATGTTTTCTCCAAATTGTTTTTCGGGGTTTTTTGCTGTTCAGCATCTGTTTTACACTTCTCTTCTGGTTTAGCAGCTTCCCCTGTAAGTTTCTGTTCCTGAATCAGGTCCTCCAACTGAGAAAGTTTTTCTTTTTCTTTTTCTTGTCTTTTGGCGGTACTTCGTGTATTCACCATTTTTTGTGGCGGAGTCGAAGACATAGGTCTTAAATACTTTTAGATCCGGCTCGAAGGACCAGCTTTGTAAGGTGTCGGGGTGAAAATAACGAAGTCGCAGCTCAGGGTAACAAAATAGGTTTTGCGAGCGAGCGACGTGCGGTCAGCGCGTATGTATGTTGCGGACTAGTGTGACGCAGCGGTGGTGCTTGAGTGCCCCTCCCGCACCTCCGGCGCCCTTCTAACAGTTAGGTGCTTCTCACAGGTAGCTCGTTCGTCACCAGTACGTTTATTATATTAATAAAATGACAAAGTACATAACAAATAAATGAAAACCAAAAGAAAACATACTAAAACAGTTATCATAAATTAAATATATCTCATGAATCATAAGTTGAACATTCGCGTCGCTAACAGTGAGTTTGTCATTGTTAGGGTTCCAACACAAGCCAAGTGTTTTTGAAATATTTTCTGTTTTAAAATTAAAAATTATGCTATCGCTGTTTTGTTCATTGGTTAAGTTTTATAAGATTTTGAGCTTGTTCGTGGACCACTTTCGTAAGTTAAATCCTCCCAGCTTCAAGAGTTTGTTGAGGTCCTCAACTGTTGTTTTCTCTTCTTTGATAGAGTAAGCTCCGTAAATGAGATCATCCATATAAAATGATTCTTCCAAGATTTTTGACACCGTTGGGTAGTTCCTACGTTCATCAGATGCCAGTTTTCTTAAGGTCATCATGGCTAAAAAGGGTGCAGCCTTGGTGCCATATGTAACCGTGTTCAACTTGAATGTTTGAATAGGATGTTTAGGAGACTGCCGCCAAACGATTTTCTCTAACGCCTGATCAGTTTCGTTGACTAATATCTGACGATACATTTTTTCAATGTCGGCAGTAATTGCATATGGATACCGTCTCCATTGTAAAAGTAGTGTTTGCAGATCTTGTAAGTTGGGACCCTTAAACATTAGATCGTTTAGTGAGCAAACCTTTGAAAATAATCGAGACAGTGAATATCTTCTGAGGATAAATCTCCATCTTCTGTTACATCTTCAATCTCCCAGAATGCATGTCTTCGATGTTGTTAAGGACAACGTTGCAGTGGAATGTTTGGGTACTTCCACTTAATAGCCAACCGAGCTGTGTTTGTTGCGCTATTGGTTGTGTTATGCTGTCCCCCTTTATGATTCCGCTAAGGATAATGTTAGAGTAAATATCAGCTCCTAACAGTAAGTCAACTAGCCGACTGATATAAAACTCTGGGTCTGCTAATTGTATATTTTGGAAGGTTGACCAATTGGGCTTAGTGAATGTTTTGTTCGGTAGGGTTTTTATGAGATGGCTCATAATGATTACTTCCGTGTTTAACGTGTAGTTGTTGTGCAAAGAAACACAGGAAATGTTTATTTTCCCTTTGCAATTGTTTTCTCTTGCATTTCTGTCGCTTGATCCCTAAGATTTGTGCAGCATGTTCTGTTATGAGAGATATTTGAGAACCTTGGTCAATTAACGCTCTCATGTTGTGGTAGGTGCCATCTGCTCCTCGCACTTTCAATTGGGCAGTTTCCAGCAGGACTTCAGGGCATTAAACTTGTGAAACGTGTGAGTTCGATGGCCCGGGTTCCGATGATGTTGCAATTGTTGCACCGGACGTGGACTTCGGTACCGATGGCCTGTTTGAATTTTCAAATGCGTCATGGATTAAAGTGTTATTATATTGACCTAGGCACTTTCGACATGTTTTTGTTGAATTGCACGGCTTGCCGTTATGCGAAAACAAACAATTTAAACATATTTCGAGTTTTTTGACCGTATTAAATTTTTGCGCGTCAGGCATTTGTAGGAATTTTCTGCACTTGTAAATCCCATGGCTTTCCTCACATAGTGGGCATATAATTTGTCCTGACATGTGAAATGATTTTCCTAGTTTTAGGTGTTGGTTGTTGTTCTTGTTATTGTTGTTCTGTTTGTGGAAGTTCGATTTTCTCATATTTGAAGATGACGTTGGTTGATGATTTGATTTTTGAATAGGGACTTCTTGTTTGCGGCGGGCCGATGTTTCTAGAGTGGTGAACTTGCTTTCCAGGAAATCTAAAAGTTCTTGCAGTTCAGGCAGTTCTCTGGGGTTCTTAACCGACTCCATGTAGTTGGTGTACAGTTCGGAATCTAGCTTTTGGGTCAAGATAACTACCAATAGAGGATCCCATGTTGTAATATCTACACCCAGATTTCTGATGGCGTGTATTGTTTCGACCGTAACGTCGTGCATTTTTTTAATTTGTGCTAAAGATTGTTGTTGAATCACGGGTAGGCCGAACAAGGTGTTTATCTGAGATGTAAAAATGAGACGTCTGTTGTTTTAGCGATGATTCAATATCCCCCAGCAAGTTAAGTAGTTGTCGGAGCTTATAATCAAATGTTGGATTAGTCGCTCCGCTTCTCCCTTGACCTTACTTTTCAAAAACTGCATTTTGCAGATTGTTGGGTTGTTGTGTATAGCCTCTGAGAAAATATCTTTAAACGATACCCATTGTGTTGAGTTGCCACTGAATATGGGGATATCAAGCTTAGGTGTAAATTTGGCTCTGTAGGATGCCGACCACATTTTCTTGTTAATATTTTTCTTCAAAGTGTGATACTGAATTTCGTATTTGGTGAATTTGGCTTCGTATTCCAAGTTTTTACCATCTAGCTCACTATCAATCTCCAGATGTAGAGCGTCGATTGCGGACCAACGGGTTTCCAATGCTTTTAGAGCATCTTCAAACTCCTATTTCTCCTCAAGTGTTTCTAAATTAATATTTGCCATTGTTCGTGTAAACGCCTTGAAGTTAGCTTGTTATTTTCGCAATGTTTCATCCATCTTACTGAATATTCCTTTATCCACTGATGGACCCTGGATCTGTTGAGAAGCTGGTTGATTTACTGCTTCTTGTTTTTCCAGCGGTTTGCTTGTTACAGAGGTATCTACGTGTTTCTCTTGAGAAGTGCTCGCTTGTGACGTGAAACTCTCGAATTCCTCCTTTATTTGGTTTTGGTACATTAAATAAACTGATTTTAGTTTGTCGTAGCACTGATCCTGAAAATAAGGATCCATGCGACTCACTTCAGAGCACAGTTGCTCATGTTTGAACTGGAACTCATTCCACAGCTTTTCTAACCTGTTCCAACGTCTCTTGAAGTATTCAGCGTTGTTTTTCCTGCTCGCGCCGTCTTTCTTGTAGTTCTTGTACTCCTGCTCAATATCCTCTGCTAGTAGGTACTGAGCTTCAAGGGATGTCATGATGGTTTGATACCGAAAGAGATACTCGTAAAACCAAAAGGAAAGATCTTATTTGAAGCTCCGCTGCTGTTATTGTTGAACGCAACCGACGAACACGCCTGTTGCTCCTGTTGACTCCCACCACTGAAATCCTTCACCAATGTTACTAGTTCATACACTTCACTCACGTAACTATCACGTTAACTATTTCTGATCAAGATGCGCGAGATCCGGCTCGAAGGACCAAAATGTGCGGTGCGAGGGCTCCGAGTGTTGGAAAGTTTGTTAAATGAAAGTCTATGTTGCGAGATAAACTAAATGTCTATTTAACTGTTACCAAAATGTTCTTAAAGTAAAGATAAACTAAATCTAATGTTCTGTTAAAATCTATGAAATGTTAATGTTAAAATGTTTGGAATGTTATGAATGCACCCGGTCGCGATGTGTCCGTGTAATGCACTAACTGATGTTAGGTGATTACATCGCTTTACAGGCGCGTGCGTCATAACACGTGAAGTGTTCGATGGCATTACACCGAACATAGTGAGACAGGACGGCGCACGCGGCTAACAGCTGATAGGCCACAGCCCCGCGCGCGCGAATTTCATACGGCTGTTGTGTTATTGTGATAAAAGTGAATGAGTATAAATACAATTTTTCTTTGGGAAAGTTGTTTGTTATCATGAGTACAACCACGTGTTTAAGTATCGGTCACTAATTACCAGTCACCCTGTATAAACAACGTTGCTAGTGCTAAAATACAATCTGACTGCCCCGACATGGTCGCGAGCGTGACTGCCAAGTGCAAGGTTCAAGGTTCGATTTCCAGTTCTGGCACAAAGTGATATTGAATTTTTCCTTTAGAAAGGGGTTTGAAGATCCGTGGCATACCTAGTCTCAACAAAATCTACGAAAGTTTAAAAAATATGGATGTCACGTGATCAACTTTGAACGTTAATATCTCGGAAATGTGACACTTTATGGGGTTTGGTGTCCCGATGTTTTCTGTTTGCATTGATGTCAGCAATCAATTTTTGTAGATTTAATGAGTGGCCGCCATTCTGCAGAATAAAAATGGTGGACAGTAGGTACTGACAGGCTCCATGGAAAAATCTTCATTCCCCTTTTTTAGTACCAGCCCGAAGTTTGGAAGTCGGTAGTGCGACACCCCCGTGGGCTGTGACTCATAAAGTCGTTGGTCCTGCACCCGATCTCTCCTCGCGTGTCGGATTGCCGTCCCATCTGACCATGAGAGCAAAGGAATAGAGGATGTACCAGTCCAGAGCTTGCGCACCCTAATTGGTAATATCTCCTGAGTACTTGGCTAATAACCATGACCGAAATCCGGTCGGGAAAAACACAAGCGGTTTGTAAACTCACCCCAGGAATGCGCCAACCCTACGAAGAGTGCTACCACCACCAGACACTGTCCTTTACACATTTTACTTCAGAAAAGTTGTTTCAACAGAGAAAGATGCGTCCACCACCGAATGTGTAATATTATTATCCACCCTTGATGAGCACTCTTTATATAGTAAAGCAGACGTTGTTTTTTTTTCTCAAAAAAATAATGTAGATGATAAGAGCTTCATATGAGGTCGTATTAAGAGGTTAGTTAATCATTCAGATAACTTGTGACCCTTTAGTTGATACTAGCTTCTGTCAGCGGCTTCGGGCGCCAGAAATTCACTAATTATCCCTCGGGAACTGTCTGCTAGGATAAAGAGGATCCAATATCCTGCTCCAATCTATCTCCTTACCAAAATTCACTATTACCAGTTCCACAGTTTATTCGAAAGCGTTGTAACAATGCAGTGTTAAATCCTTGTTTATTTTTTGATCTCTATTCCAAAATCACTTTCTTTCCTACCTTTTCTAATTTAAAATTTAAATATTACTTGTTTTCTCTGTCAATAGTCTCTGTTTTAATATTAAAAATCAGTTCTAATTCTGCTGCCGAGCTAGACTAAGCTCCTGTCTATCATTTTCATTTTCCTTCTATTCAATTACTGACAGTTACGTTTTCAAGAGTTTTCAGGCATGGTCCTGACAATAATACAATTTAAATATGTACCTAATCACAGTGTATGGTGTGCGTACGATTAATAAGTGCTCCATATTATATTATATCCTACTGTTAATAATGAAATATACGTCTTAACTCGTCGCGTGTTATTCTTCATTCAAATCCTCATCTACGGTCCTCCTACTCTACGACCTCTTCTATGTATCTCACCACCACCTCCGGCACCGTAACGAGAGCGTCAAATGTTATGAACAAACAGATAGGCAGAAAGAATTACTTTCGCATTTATAATCTTTTATGCATGCCTGTTCAGATAGAGAGCAGCTGAGGCCCAGCGGGAAAAAAAAAAAAAGTTGTATCGGCTGCGACTTACAAGTTGTAGGTTGTGAGTTCAAACCCAGGCAGGCGCTTTACTTTGTGTAAATTATTTCTTCACCACTGCTTTCAAAAACGGTGAAGGAAAACATCTTGAGGAAACCGGCATGACCTAGAACCAAAAATTCGAAGACATGTGACTTCCGCCAATCCTCATTGGGCCCGCGTGGTGGATTACGGCCCACACTTTCTCACAGAAATGAGGCCTGTGCCCCAGCAGTGGGAACATTAAAAGGCTGATGATTATGCATGCTTCTTCATTTTTGAAAACAAAACATGTAATAACCTGATGCTGCAGCCCGGATTTTCTCACGAGAGCTCTCGAACTCCTCGAAGGATAAGAGCGGTAATTAAGTCTCTCTTTTGGAAGTGTTGGGAATTGCACCCAACAAACACACAGACAGCACGCGCAGGCGACGTGACCAACCAACGCGTCATCAACATCAGCAAGCGAGCGGCGCGGCGGCGGTGCGGCGCGGGGTGCCGGGCCAGCCGGCGGACACTCGCTTTCTCAGAGGCCACCGCGACATGCCCCACCCTAAAGCCGCGTAAGGGGCTGCCCTAGAAACGTGTTTTTTGTTTGTTCGATCTAAATAATGGCAATAAGTAGACGCGTATAATCTTGTGTGATGGTACGGAACCCTTCATGCCCGAGTCCCACTCGCACCTGGCTGGTTTTTTTCAAAGTCAGGTTATAAAAATATTCAGTAATAAGAAGTCGAGTACCTGGATGACCGAGCTTTGCTCGGATTTTTTATTTATTTATTAATCGTGTTATTTAGAAATTAAACCTAGCTTGATCGATTTATTGCCCCTGAAAACCCCGACATACTAAATTTCATGAAAATTGTTGAAGCTTTTTCCGTGTATTCATAATTAATAAGCCCGGGCTCCTCTATTACTGCCTGCAAGAGTTTACAGGAAACCAACATTACAGGGTACTAACTGCCGCCCGCAGTTCCACCCGCGTGGAGTTAATACTTTCCACCTTTATAAATTATAAAAAAAAGATGTGTGGCACTCGGAGACTACCGCGGTAAAGCTATTGAATAGCATTTTTTATCAAGTTATGCAATTATAATTATTTATTTACTTTATTTATGTGTGTGTGTGAGGTAGTCTGAAAGTGGCACCGCTGACTGAAAATTGTGTGGAAATCGGTTGTCGTGGTATGGGCATGTGATGCGGAGGAATGAAGAAAATGTCGTGAGGAAAGTCTTGTGTATGGATGTGGATGGCTATAAGAGTAGGGGAAGGCCAAAGAAAAGATGGTTGGACTGTGTGAAAGAGGATATGGGTAAAAAGGGGGTGACTACAGAGATGACGACTAATAGAGGAGTATGGAAGAAAAAGACATGTTGCGCCGACCCCAAATAAATTGGGATAAGGGCAGGAGAATGATGATTTATGTGTGTGTGTACGCACGTAAGAAGTTACACTTCTTTGGCGTAACAAGATAAATATCATCATCATCACCGTCACCGTCACCGTCACCGTCACCGTCACCGTCACCGTCACCGTCACCGTCACCGTCACCGTCACCGTCACCGTCACCGTCACCGTCACCGTCACCGTCACCGTCACCGTCACCGTCACCGTCACCGTCACCGTCACCGTCACCGTCACCGTCACCGTCACCGTCACCGTCACCGTCACCGTCACCGTCGCCGTCGCCGTCACCGTCACCGTCACCGTCACCGTCACCGTCACCGTCACCGTCACCGTCACCGTCACCGTCACCGTCACCGTCACCGTCACCGTCACCGTCACCGTCACCGTCACCGTCACCGTCACCGTCACCGTCACCGTCACCGTCACCGTCACCGTCACCGTCACCGTCACCGTCACCGTCACCGTCACCGTCACCGTCACCGTCACCGTCACCGTCACCGTCACCGTCACCGTCACCGTCACCGTCACCGTCACCGTCACCGTCACCGTCACCGTCACCGTCACCGTCACCGTCACCGTCACCGTCACCGTCACCGTCACCGTCACCGTCACCGTCACCGTCACCGTCACCGTCACCGTCACCGTCACCGTCACCGTCACCGTCACCGTCACCGTCACCGTCACCGTCACCGTCACCGTCACCGTCACCGTCACCGTCACCGTCACCGTCACCGTCACCGTCACCGTCACCGTCACCGTCACCGTCACCGTCACCGTCACCGTCACCGTCCCCGTCACCGTCACCGTCACCGTCACCGTCACCGTCACCGTCACCGTCACCGTCACCGTCACCGTCACCGTCACCGTCACCGTCACCGTCACCGTCACCGTCACCGTCACCGTCATCGTCATCGTCATCGTCATCGTCATCGTCATCATAGATGGCAAAACTAAAAAGTATCACCGCTGTCCCGGTCGGAGTGAGGGGTGTTAGGTTATTTTCGTTACGGAATTTCTGGATTCGGTCTCCACGCTCAAGGCCCGCGATAGAAGCTATGCAATAGCTTAAAAACTTAAAAAGTATCCTATGTTACTTCTAATACCTCCAAGAATATGTGTACAAAGTTTCATGATGATCGGTTAAGAAGTTTTCACGTGAAAGCGTAACAAACAAACTTACATTCTCATTTATAATATTAATAGGGATGACTTAATTTCCTTTCCCGACATTTTATAATTTTAAACTTTGGCAGTAACATAATTATAAGTCAAAGTACCTACAGTAAATTTATCGTAAAAGCCATTGCACTAAAAACAGTTTTATCTAATGAGGTAAAACCGGGATAGTTGCCACGCTTTTTGAAATCACTCTACAGGGTGTAACGGAAAGGTGTGGTCATATTTTAAGGACTGCATCTGCCCATCGATATAAACAACTTTCTTCAAAAAAATCTGAGGAAATTCTTTACCTCCCATACAAATACTGATCAGCTGATGATAACTTTGTATGGAAAGTCCAATTTTTTTTTGGGAATTTTCTATTTTTTCTTAGAGAAAGATGTTCATTTCCATGGGCAGAACCGGTTCTTAAAATATGACCTGTATATTTCTCACTAGAAAAAACAATTCAAATACTTTATTTGTAAAAATGTCCTTATCAACCTCAAAAAATTTAGTAGAGAAACTAAATTAGGTCCCACCGGTCCCGGTCCCGGTCCCGGGTCATCCGGGCAACTATTCCGGTTTTACCCTACTGAGTAGGTAGTTTTATATAAATTATAATAACATTATGATTTTTACAAAACTGAGGAAAATACGGCCTTCAACCAACTATTGATCCACAAATAAATAGAGTGTTACAGGTTTTATAAATTCTATTCCAAGGATTGAATCTCACTACTTGAGAGCACAAACGACAAGATAGTTTTATGTTGTATTACTATTTTATAAGATAGTTTTATTTGAAGTAGATACTTATATAGCCAATTAAGGGATATAAGAGACTGTTATTAGTTTTTTTTAAATATTATATTTTAATAATTATTGAAAAAAAATTGAGTAAGTACTCAATTTATTCAGTGTTTTCTTGCTAATTAAGCAGCCAATATATCCCTACCGTTAGTCACAGCTCCTCTATGAGTTGGATTATTATAATTATTCAAAACGAGTGAAGAGTCAATATAAATTTAAATCTAACAGAGATTTAAATTTATATTGACTCTTCAAAAAGGAGCCAACTAAAAACTGAATTCACCAACACAGGTTCAACTCCAAATAACAAAAAAATATACATACATTTGATAAGCAATACGGAAATAACTACAAAAATCCAAATTTCAGCTCCAATATAATGGTTAAAACACAAGATTCATGTAACATCTTTCTTCTATTTACATTTAAAAAGATTTAATCAATTTTGAAAACTCCTACGGTGCACAGGGACACCGTAATCAGTTTTTCACCTTTTCTGAAGAAAAAAGTGTTTTTTTGAGTTAATCGCTGTTTAGATCTAGGTGTGCGATATAATAATTATGTTTTGTGCTTCGCCACTTAACAATGCCTACATGACCGTCCAATGATTTCCAACTCGACTACGAGCGAACACAAAGAGTAATTATGTCGAAAATCTACCATTACTACATATTGGTTCCTTAGGACAATTGTGGACTAGAGTGAATAAGAAACTAGGCACTGAGATGTTGTTAGGCGCCCTGATGCCTCTTGATTCAAAAATTATCTAGGACAACTAAACGAATGTCTATGCGTAATGTGAGTGGACCATAAATTCATAATACATTATTACTCATAAATAAATTATTAAGTACACTGTTAATGTGTGCTATCGTTTTCTTAAATGCGAGGAGCTCGTGGCTAAAGTAATAACAGCCGCACGGGTCAATCCATCAGGTTAAGCTACGCTTGCCGGGGTTGGTCCATGTCTTCATGTCTTTACATACGGAGACTCCTCCGCGCCTCGGAAAGCACGTTAAGCCGTTGGTTCCGGCTGTCAGTCGTGTATCATTGACAGTCGTTACGGGTCGTCAGAAGCCCGAAAGTGTTCTTTTTTTGGGGTGGAAATCATTCAATGACGTCTCCCGCTCTGGATGGAGCTGAGGGCGTGTCAGACTCTTACTGACTAAAACCCAACCCTGTTCCTTCCTTAACTGAGTGCTCAGGGGAGCGGTAACTCTGTTACGAATTTATACGTAACCGCTGAGCAGCCAGGCACCGGCCATGACGAGCTCCGTCAGAGGTGGCTGACATCTATCATCTTTGAGGCGCGCGTGGAACACTATGCGCCGTCGACTCACGAGCCTGGTGCTGATCGGAAGGTAAGCTACCCATTACTCGTTGTCCGCAGGCCTGGGTCTACGGTGGCCGGAGGTCGTGTTGCGATGTCCGAAGCCCCAGGCGTCTCCTGCGGCGGCTGCTGCTGAGAGCGTGAGGGCGACTCTGTTGTTGAGCCTCCCTCACCCGTTCCACCTCCTCCTTCGCGAGCATTACTACTTCGCAGAAGCAGGAGACTGCTTCCCATTTCCTCTCTCCATACCATGGCCTGGACCAGGGCCGGGCGCGAAAGGTCGCTGCCGCCGATCGCCTCCACGAAGACACGGCGGGGCTCCGCCCAAGCGGGGCTAATTTCCACCGTATGCTCCACCGTGTCCACTGGGCGATCCTCACAAAGCCCGAAAATCTGACAACCAGTCTTACAGGCAGATAGGCAGTCACTCCATGTAAAACACTGGTATTCAGCTTCATCCGGTTATACTGGAAGCCGACGTTGGGAAAAGGCTAGGCAGATGATGATTGTTTTCTTAAATGCATAAAAGCTCTGGTCAAACTGAAGCGTATCCCGCGCGAGAAGTTCAACGAAATTCACTCGCGCCGATTCTATGAAATAGTCATTTCTGAACGGATTTTCATTCAAATTTCTCCAATAGACAGAGTGATTCATTAGAAAGGTTTAAGTGTAAATATAATTTGTACCCGCGCGAAGCTGGGTCGGGTCGCTAGTTACTTATATGTCAGTGTTGAAACTGGCGCGAATAGTCTCCGGCATAGCCGTGTCCCGCATGGGATTCGCATCAATTTTAACAGTCCTTTACTCCACCCCATCAAAACTGAAGGTCGATCTGACAGTTACAACAACAATCAAGGCATTATGTGTACTAATCCGACCCATCTTGCTGGCACAAAACAAACGAAAACTACTTATTAGTTGAGAAATTCGTCGCAGTGTTGGAGAAAGGTAAACAATGAGCGGCTTACTGGGGGTTTGGGTTGGAACACGATTAGTTAGTTAGGAGACAAGGGGCTATAGCTGTAAGATGTGGCAACCCTTTTTTTAACCGACTTCGAAAAAGGAGGAGGTTCTATGTTCGACTGTATGTACTTTTTTTTTTCATATATATCCACCGATTTCTCTGTCATTTGAGGGCCGATTTTCAAAATTCTTTCTTTATCCGAAAGAATATACTCCTGAAGTGGTCCCATATAAATTTTCTCGAAATTGCTTCAGCGCTTTTTGAAAAACTGAACAAAAACGAAAAATATTTATACCCAGATGACGTTTTGGTGTTCTCCAATAATTACAAGTATGTTTAAATTCCACGTTCCATGTTATTGGGGTTTTTAGTTCTGGGGTATAACAATTAAAAAGTGAAAAATAAAAAACGTTTATACAAAAAAGAACAACCGACTTCCAAAAAAAAAATACACAATAAATTAAATAATAACTTAAATATCGGAAGTCGGTGTCAAATAACGAAGAAATAAAATACAAACACCGACTTCCGCAATTAAAGTTATTTTTTTTATTTTTAGTGTAAGTTTATATAGGATGGGAAATCATCAACGCTCTCGGTGGAGCGGGACGGCGTGTCAAACTTAAGAGTTTGACACGCCGTCGCAGTAGGTAAGCCTACTGACTAAAACCTATCAGTGTTCCTTCTCCTTGGATCACTCCCGCAACTCTGGCTGAATATATGGCAACCCTGACAGGAGAAAGTATGGAGAGTGAATCATTAAGTCGAGCATTAAGGCGTAGTTATACGACTTTTAATGGTTTTTAATGAAACATCACGTCTAAACGACTAGTTTTATTTCTTAGAAAAAAATATATGTTACTCTAGACAATTTCCTTCGTAATTTGATCTGAGAATATTTGAAATTATATTTTTATAACATATAGTAATGTAATTAAGAATCACGCAAAGACTATAAAGCGTATTTTTATGAAACCTTCACCATTTTAAAGATCATTTAATTATTTATAATTTAGTCTCAGTGTTTTAGTATAATACCTGTTGTTTTATGTATAATAAATTAATAATGCGTCTTATTTCGGACAGCGCTCCTTGATGGGCGAGTCCTATTTCTGGGTGGACGTACAACGCGTTACGTGAGCTGAGCACAGAACACGCAAGCTAACTACTCAAGGTCATTGGCAGTTAATAGCGCCTTAAAAAAACCGACCATGAGTGAGTCGGACTCGCGCGCAAAGGTTCTCAAAAGAATTAAATTTGTACAGTGTTAAAAAAAATATAGACTTCTTAGGGCTGATTTTTCAATAGTCAGATAACTTTTAACTGAGGAATAAAAATTGCGGTTTGACATAATTTATATACAAAAACTGTCAAAATGCCATTTTTATTCCTCAGTTAAAAGTTATCTGACTATTGAACAATCAGCCCTTAGTTTGCCTGTTATCTGTAAAGAACTATTTTCTGTATTTTTTCCTTACTTTAGACTAAGTAGTTTCGGAGATAAAGGATGGAATAGTAGATTTTCATCTGTTGTCTTAAATTACACTATGACAATTTATTTTTAAATTACGCAAAAAATACAATTCAGAGCCTCATTTGATTAGATACCCATGTGAGTTTTCTAACTGTATTGCAGTTTGATAAACTTATATTTTTTTGTTTATGATTTGCACCCCAAAAATGGCCCCCACATTACAAATTAATTTATTTTATTCGTTACACGTCCTTGTTTGGGTCACGGGGCAGTATAATCTGTGTGTTTAAGAAATTTTTAGTCAATCGTTCCAGTAAATTCAGAGCAAATTGTCAATTCGCTCTGAATTTATTGGAACGCTGTTACGGACGGACCGACAGACAGACACACGAATCTATTGGGTTCCGGTTTTTAATTATCTCGGAACCCTAAAAATCATTAGCATCGTAGAAAGCATTGTTTGGCAGAAAAAAAATCGTTGAGTACAGGCCTACTCCGGTTTAAAAAAAAAAATCTGTCTTGAAAAAATCAACTGAAAAGTTTCAAACGAGTTGTTACTTTTCAAGCAATTGGTAGTACATATTTGTTATGGTTCAATCACAGATTGAATGAGTAAATGTAGTGAGTAATATTTTTAAATCGTCTCGCAATCGGCGGATTTTTAAAAATGGCGGCCGCAATTTTCTTTTTTTCAAATTTAATTTTGCATTTATGTCACTTCAGCTGTCACGACCAATCTAACTGCATTTGGGTTTTTAAGGTTCAGTACCCGAAGGGTAACCAACGGGACCCTATTACTAAGCTTCCGCTGTCCATCTACCTGTCAGCGTGCTGTATCTCATGATCCGTAATATGTAGACAATTGAAATTTTCACAGAGTGTGTATTTCTGTTGACGCTATACTAACAAATAATAAAAATAAATTAAAATTTAAAGGGCGACCTCTACTAGAAACGTGTTTTTGTTTTGGCTTTTTTTGCTCGATCTCGAACAAGTAGACGCTTGAAACTTTGGATTGTTATATTCGCTAAAAAAAAAATATAATAAAATAAAATTTGATGGTACGGAAACGTTCATGCGCGTCCAACTCGCACTTAACCGGTTTTTTTTTTTTTTGTTGGATATATTTCATCCTTCTCTGTCGCATCCAGCAGTTGTTAGTTCCCCGTTTAATGTCATTTGTTTAGGATGGGAGAAGTTTTTGACTTCTACCACATTATTAAAAGGTCGTTTAACGTAGTCTGTTTGTACACACTGACTACACCTGCCCACTCAAGCGCGCACCGATTGAGTTCGTCGAGAGCTTTGCAGAATGTTTGTAATTAACGGAGTAAAGTATGTACCTAATAGTTACAAAGGGACGACTATATAATCCTCCTGACCAAATTTCGATCTCGGTGAGACCTAACTAAGGACAAATAGGTACAATGATATCGATATTGGTAAGCGTATGGAGTGTGCGCGCATGCCGTCATCGTAGATCGGTAGTTATAGCAAAGTGTTCCAGCTGGCCCGCATCCCGCACGCCGGACCTCTCACCGCTGCTCTCCGCTTTCCGCTGTCTCACGACAGGAGCGCCTCAAAGAGTTGTCAGCAAAGGACGGGGCCTGCCACGGCCAGTGCCTGCCCGGGGGTGGAGGATAAATTCGAAAGAGTTACCTCGCCCCCGGGCGCGTAGGGCAGGGAGGAACAGGGGTGGGTTTTAGTCAGTAAGAGTCTGACACGCCCTTCCGCTCCACCCCAGAGCGGAAAGAGTCATAAGATGATTTCCCAACCCCAAAAAAAAAAAAAAAAAACCGCTCCCCTGGGCACTCAGGCAAGGAAGCAACAGGGGTGGGTTTTAGTCAGTAAGAGTCTGACACATCCTCCCGCTCCACCCAGAGCGGGAGAAGTCATTGGATGATTTCCCAACCCACAAAAAGGTGCACTCTGTTTCTTTAGTCCGATGGGCCGGCAGTCCGACACGACCGGGAAGATATCAGGCGCAGAATCAATGACAGACACGGTTGGCACAGTGGCTGAGCGTTCGGCTGCTGCGCTGCGTGTCGCGGGTTCGATTCCCGCACGGAACAAATATTTGTATGACCTGCAAATAGTTGTTTCGGGTCTGGGTGTCTTGTGTATGTGAGTATACATGTTTGTGTACGCACCCACGATACAGGAGTAATTCCTAGTGTGGGGCAACGTTTTTTTTTTTAAAAAAAAAAAAAAAAAAAAAAAAATGGCTTTTCATGCTTTCCGAGGCACGTGGGTGTCAGATCATCAACTTCCAAACTCCGGGCTACTACCCACTGAGTAATTCCTAATGGAAAACCCAATAGTACTTTTTGTCTGACCCCGGTAATTGAACATAGGACCTCACGCTCAACGCTTACGACCACGAGCGAGACCAACGAGGCAGGTAACGGGGCTAGTATTCAGATGGCGACTAATCTATACAGGGTGTAACGGAAAGGTGTGGTTATATTTTAGGAACCGGTCCTGCCCATGGCTATGAACAACTTTCTCTTAGAAAAAATTTAAAATTCCCAAAAAAAAAATTGGACTTTCCATACAAAGTTATCATCAGCTTATCAATATTTGTATGGGAGGTAAAAAAAAATTTTGTGAATTTCCTAAGGTTTTCTTGAAGAAAGTTGTTCATATCGATGGGCAGATGGAGTTCCTAAAATATGACCACACCTTTCCGTTACACCCTGTATATAGGCTGACTGGTAATTAGTGACCGATACTTAAACCAGTGATTGTACTCATGATAACAAACAACATTCCCAAAGAAAGAATGCGGAAACGCGGCTAACAGCTGATAGGTCATAGGCACGCGCGCGCGAATTTCATAAGGCTGTTGTGTTAGTTTGATAAAAGTGAATGAGTAAAAATAAAATATTTCTTTGGGAAAGTTGTTTCTTATCATGAGTACAATCACTGGTTTAAGTATCAGTCACTCATTACCACTCACCCTATATACAGGGTGTAACGGAAAGGTGTGGTCATATTTTAAGAATTGCATCTGCCCACCGATATGAACAACTTTCTTCAAGAAAACTTGAGGAAATTCTAAAATAAAATTTTATTCTCCATACAAATATTAATCAGCTGATGATAACTTTGTATGGAAAGTCCAATTTTTTTTTTGGGAATTTTCAACTTTTTTATTAGAGAAAGTTGTTCATTTCCATGGGCAGAACCGGTTCTTAAAATATGACCACACCATTCCGTTACACCCTGTATACTAGTTTTTTTTTTTTTTGTGGGGTGGGAAATCATCCTATGACTTCTCCCGCTCTGGGTGGAGCAGGAGGGCGTGTCAGACTCTTACTGAGTAAAACCCACCCCTGTTCCTTCCTGCCTTTGAGTGCCCAGGGGCGAGGTAACTCTTTTTCGAATTTATCCTCAACCCGGGCAGACCCTGTATACTAGTAAAGATATACTATACTATACTAATATTATAAAGAGATAAAACTAGTCGTTTAGACATGATCTTCAATTCAAAATCATTAGAAGTCGTATAACTGTGCCTTAAGTATAATGAATGATAAACTAACGACTTATCTTCTCGAACCTAATAAAAAAATATCTCACTCAGTAGTAGATAAAAACTGTTTAATCTTAAATTGGTTTTCCCGATGCGCATGCGGTTTTAAGATAAATTTAACGTCTTTTGTAATCTAAAAAGTAAGTCTTGTACCAACACACATTTGATAAATATGTTACTGCCAAAGTACAAAATCCGCCACTCTATTTCAAAATTACCCGCGGGGACGCGGATATTATGACGCCCTCGCGCTCCACCCAGAGCGAGAAAAGTCAATGGATGTAAATAAAAAAAGGCACTGCATAGAACCCAGGGTCGCGGGCGAGTGTTTCAAAGAGTCACTGTGACCCTGGAACGCAAGAACCACTGAAGGAACACGTGGGTTTTAGTCAGTAAGAGACTGACACGCCCTCCCACTCCAGCAGAGTGGGGGAAGTCACTTGATGAGTTCCTACCCTAAAAAATAAATAAAAGGGCATTGCATATAACGCAGGGGATGAAGGGGGCTAGAGTAAGCGAGCAAAGATAGCGAGCGAAGCCCCCGTTATACGCTTGATATTAGGTTCCTTTAAACCCTGCAGACAGACATAAGAACCCCGGCTTATCTTACATATTATTATCTACGACTATTGTTAGCACATTTGGCATTGTATAAAATGCTTTGGCAAAGTACAGAATGAATCATATTTCATACATTGCCTTAACGTTTTAGGCATTCTAAACAGTGCCAGATTTATGCAGATTGCCGGTAACATATTTATACAATGTCTACTGTCCATTCCTTGTTAATTTTTAAATGTTACCTTAAAACCGGCCAAGGGCGTGTCGGGCCGCGCGCATGGTAGGGTTCCGTAGACGCCCGTTAATGATAAATGATAAATGATGTTTATTCAGTAAATAGGTTACAAGGAACACTTTTACATGTCAATGTTTTTTGTCAGTTTAAGCTAGATGAGGCCGGTGTTTCCTAGCTGACTACCCTGAGAAGAAACACCGAAACAAACTCAGAGGTCAAAGTCTCTTTTAGTGTTCAAATCCATACAATGTAACAAGTATTCATGTCAAAAACGAATATTGAAAAAAATATATATAAAAATTTCATCAGTAAGTAGTACATATGAAAACAATGGCTCATGTATATCATTGAAGCAGCTAAATCCCACGCCTTTTTGTCCTCAAGAAAGTCATTAATTGTGTAAAAAGCTTTCTGGCATAGCTTACGTTTAATAAATGATTTAAATTTATTTATGCTTAGTTCTTGAATTTGGCTAGGAAGTTTATTATAGAAACGTATACATTGGCATCTAAACGAACCACCTATTTTTTTCTTGAGCCTGGTTTTAGGTACAATAAATTTGTGTTTGTTCCTAGTATTTATGCTATGGATATCACTGTATCTTTTAAACAGATTAATATTTTTATGTGCATACATGAGATTCTCATAAATATATTGAGAGGGAACAGTCATAATATTAATCTCTTTAAATTTGTCTCTGTTATTACATGCGGACTTAGAAGGGTGCTGTATGTTTATTACTATGAACATATTAATTGAGCTCGCGGTTTTACAGTTAAAAAATATATTTATTTTCCAAAATTTTACACTTTTTAAATAATAAATAAATTACAACTTTTCTTACAATAATTTTGTAAGAAATTTAACAAGTTGTTTTAAGTTTGGCGACTATTACTCTAAAACTAAAAGAGCTAACTTAACCGTGATAGTTTTTCTTTAAAGTTCATTATTTACTACCATCACGAATTCGTTTAGATTTTTCAAGCTCACGGTTTAGCTTTTACAGAGGAGGGGGGACGCTCAAACAAAAAAATTAAGTTTAAAGTTTCATATTTCGCAAACATGTTGCGCCGACTCCAAATCAATTGGGATAAGAGCAGGCGAATGATGATGATGAATTCGCAAACGAATCACTGAATCCAAAACTAGTCCGTCTAACCCCGCAATGATTTAGAAAGCCTTATTCAACGAATACCCAATACCCCATACAATAGGATAGGCGAGATAAAAAAATCCACTTACATGAACGGGAGATACCATAAATTTTTTTTTTTCAAAATTTTATATTATTGTTGCGTGATTAATATATATCCATTCAAAATTGCAGCTTTAGCTTGCTACTCACAATCTCTTAGCTATGCCTCGAACAGACAGACGGACAGACCGATCCTACTAGAAACGTGTTTTTTTGGCATTTTTTGCTCGAACTTAATAATGACGATCGGTAGACAGTTGAAATTTTTACAGAATGTGTATTCCTGTTGCTGTTATTTCAAAAAATAATAAAAATAAATTAAAATGGGGGTCTCATATTAGAAACGTATTTTTTTTGGCTTTTTTTGCTCTATCTTAATAGTGGCAACAAACAGACACGTATAAACTTGTACGATGGTACGAAACCCTTCACGCGCGAGTCCAACTCGCACTTGGCCAGTTTTCTTTCTGTTCGTTACGTTTCACGCCTAACCGCTGACCCAATAAGAACGAATTTTGGTAGAGAGATATTGGACCTTTGAGAAAGACTTAAGGCGTATATTATTCGGCTGGCCTGTTGGTCTAGTGGTTAGTGACCCTGACTGCTACGCCGGAGGTCGTGGGTTCGATTCCCACCCAGGACAAATGTTTGTGTAATGAGCACGATCATTTGTTCTGTGTCTGGGTGTAATTTATCTATAATATTTATGTATTTAGAAATATATAAGTATGTTTATCAGTTGTCTAGTACCCATAACACAAGCTCTGCTTAGCTTGGGACTAGATGGCGTTGTGTGATAGTTGTGGAATATTATTATCATTATTATATATCCGCCAAGTGGCGCCCTCATTGAATAAAAAATCGTAGCAAAGCGTAGAAAATAAAGATCATAGAATCCTATGTTGCGTTTGTAACAAACGCAACATGATCTCATGCTATGATCTTTATTTTCTACGCTTTGCTACGATTTTTTATTTAATGAGGGTGCCACTTATGGGGAGGTAGGCCCTTAAGATACTTTTTATCCGATATTTTTTAGGAGAACATTCTCTAGGGATAATTTTGGACTTTCAAAGCCTCTGGCAGATGCAAGTACCTATCTACTAAAGGTCACAAGTTATCTTAATGATTAATTAACCTCTTATCGCGACCTCTCAATATGAAGCTCTTATCATCTTAAATTCATATTTATTTGAGAAATAAACAACGTTTTTCTTTACTAATTAAAGAACGGTCACCAAGGGTGGACCAGTACTATTACACATTCGGTGGTGGACACATTTTTCTCAGTTGAACCAAATTTTCTAAAGTAAAATGTGTAAACGACAGTGTCTGCTGATGGTAGCACTCTTCGTAGAGCTGGCGCACTCCTGGGGTGAGTTTATAAAAAGCTTGTCATATTCCCGACCGGATTTCGGTCATGGTGGCCAATCTCAGGGAAGATTAGCCAAGTACTCAGGAGATATTATGTTATAGTGTACCAGTGTGTGCGCAAAACACCGGTACATCCTCTGTTCCTTTACTCTTGTAGCAGCATATGTACATATACCCTGCCCGGCCAACCGACCGACCGCGGAGCCCTAGCTTACGCCACCGCGATGGTGGCGCTCCCTGTCGTGAGATTTGTGAACCACAGAACGAATCCGTGTTGTGCTGTGATTGGCTCATAACTATTTAGCGTCTCCAACTGGTTGTTTCCCTGTATACCCTCAGCTACAGACCTAACAGTGGTGACCCCGCGAACAACTTATCGCAACCATCGCAAATCATGGCCAAGCAACCCGAAAGTAGTGAATCTACAGCACTGCACATCCCAGAAGTAGCCGGAATTTCGTTGTCACTACGGATTCCAGCATTCTGGCGTGACCGAGCCCGCTTATGGTTCGTCAGTTTTGAAGCCGCCACGCATGAGTTGAAGAAAGGACAGCGAGAACTAGCACAGATGGTAATCGCGCGATTGGAAAAACAAGATGTCGAACAGATATGCGACCTGCTATACAACCCACCTACAGCACAACAGTACGACTTGTTGAAGGAACGATTGATATCGGTCTACGAAGAGTCAGAAAATCGGCAAATTCAGAAGCTATTGTCTGACATGGAGCTCGGTGACCAGAAACCCTCACAGCTGCTGCGTCGCATGCGAAACCTAGCACGTGATAAGGTTCCAGATTCCACGTTGCGACTCATGTGGATGAATCATCTCCCAGCCCAGGTACGATCCGTTCTCGTCGTCACAAAGGAAACCAGCCTAGACGAACTATCGCTACTAGCAGACAAGATGACTGAACAAGCCCAGGAAGTCACAGCTGTCTCATGCGAACAACAAGCACCTCAAGGCCAGCCAAAAAGCGACGCACAATATCTGGTAGAAGAAATCAAGAAACTATCTCTAGAAGTAGCATCACTTAAATCGTCACAACATACAGTATGCCGCTGTCGATACCGGGGCCGTGGACATTCATCGCATACATCGCGTTCACGCGCCCGCTCTCGCGCATTTACGCCGTCACACTCGCGCTCAGGCACGCCGTCGCCGTATTGTTACTACCACAGGAAGTTCGGCAGAGAAGCAAGATGTTGTCGTCAACCATGTTCTTACAACAACAGAGAACATCAAAAGAACACGGAAAACTAGCACACGCGCTAGATGCGGCGGACTCTGGCGTTTATAACGAATCCTACCGCCTATTCATATATGACAAGACATCAAGACTCACATTCCTAGTAGACACAGGGGCGAACATATCTGTACTACCACGGATCAAAGGCCAACGCTCGAAGAAATTACCCTTCACGCTGTACGCCGCTAACAATACCGTCATACCCACCTACGGAGAAAAAACGCTGGAGCTGAATCTCAATCTACGCAGGCCATATAGATGGAAGTTTGTAATCGCCGACGTCAGCAAACCTATCATCGGAGCTGATTTCCTCAATTATCACCAGCTCAACGTCGATCTACGAAATCGAAGGCTGATAGATATGACAACCAAACTGTCTGTCGCGGCGCCAGCACGAATATCAAACCAACCCACAGTACGTAGTGTCGACTTGCAGCAATCATACCACGATATACTCGCAGAATACCCAGACACAACTCGAGTGACGTCAATGAAATTGAGTCCCAAGAATAACGTCGAACATTATATCGAAACTACAGGACCGCCACTACATTGTCGAGCACGACCAATACCACCGCACCGCTACGCTAAAGTCAGACACGAGTTCGAAGTCATGATCAACCAGGGCCTATGCAGACCAAGCAAAAGCCCGTGGTCAAGCCCGCTTCATGTAGTAGCCAAGAAGAACGGCGATCTGCGCGTCTGTGGCGACTACCGACGACTGAACACAGTGACTAAACCGGACCGCTACCCCATACCTCGAATCAAAGATTTTACTTACCACCTGGCCGGTAAGAAAGTGCTATCAACTATTGATTTAAATCGCGCATATCAACAAATTGCCGTCCGAGAACAAGATATCGAAAAAACAGCTATCATTACTCCGTTCGGATTGTACGAATTCCCGAGAATGTGTCCAGGACTTAAAAACGCGGGACAGACATTCCAACGCTTCATCCACGATACTCTGAGAGGATTGGATTATGTTTTTCCTTTCGTCGACGATCTATTAGTAGTGTCAACAAACGACAGCGAACATAGAGAAAATCTCCGCACCGTACTCAAGCGGTTAGAAGATAACGGGATAACAGTTAATCCAGCAAAATGCGTCTTTGGCCAGCCAACAGTTAAGTTTTTGGGATACACAGTAACAAGCGAAGGCATCAGACCACCAGAGGAGAAGGTCAAGGTCATCAACGACTATCCCAAACCCAAGACAGTAGAAGCATTACGTAGTTTCCTAGGAATGCTTAACTATTATCGTGATAACATCCCAAACGCCGCAAGCGTGCAAGCGCCGCTCAATGTCTATCTACATAACTCAAAAAAACGCGATAAAACAATAATCCAGTGGACCGATGAATCATCACTCGCATTCGAGAATTGCAAGAGGAGCCTACGCGACGCCGCACTGCTCGCACATCCCTGCCACACCGCCCCGCTCGCAATAATGTGCGACGCATCTAATAGTTGCGCCGGCGCAGTACTCCAACAGCACGTAAACAACATGTGGCAACCACTTGGTTACTTTTCCAAAAAGCTCTCGGATACGCAATTGAAGTACAGTACTTATGACCGGGAACTACTTGCAATGTACATGGCAGTAAAGCACTTCAGGAAAATGCACGAGGGTCGTGAATTGATTGTGTTCACCGACCACAAGCCGCTTACCTACGCGTTAACAAAACTATCATCGGACAGTGAAACCCAACGAAGAACTCGACAGTTGCTATTTATAAGTGAGTTTACAACTGACATTCGTCACATCAGTGGAAAGGAAAACGTAGTGGCTGATGCACTCTCACGCATCGAGACAATTACCTGCCCCACAACCATAGATTATTCAAGTCTAAGTGAAGCACAAAAAAAAAATGACGAATTACCCACATTGAAGAAACAAAGTAATATTCAACTCAAACAAATTACTTTACCCGACACCAACAATAAAATATACTGCAAGATCTCCACCAATAACGTACGACCGTACTTAACAAAGGAATTCCGATTCGCTGCTTTCAACGCGCTGCATGGAATAAGTCATCCTGGTGTAAGAACAACGCGCAGACTTATGCAAGACAAGTACTTCTGGCCAAGCATGAATGTAGATACCGGCACGTGGACCAAGTCATGTGTAGCTTGTCAGCGAGCGAAGGTTCACCGACATACAAGTAGCAAGCTATCAACATTTGCGCCCACCGAGCGTTAAAAGCACATCCACATTGATATCGTCGGCCCGCTACCTACGTCATCAACCGGTCATCGTTATTTACTTACCATAATCGACCGCAAGACGCGGTGGCCTGAAGCAACGCCTATATCGGACATCACTGCAGAAACCATCGCGAGGACAACATATGAGACGTGGATCGCGAGATTTGGATGTCCAGAGACTCTGACTAGTGACCAAGGGCGGCAATTTGAGAGTCAGCTGTTCAATGCCTTAACTAATCTACTGGGTATACATCGTGTACGTACAACGCCATACCATCCACAAAGCAACGGTATAATTGAACGCTGGCACAGATCACTCAAGGCCGCGCTCACCGCACGCCTTACAAAGGGAAGTACGTGGATCGACGAGCTACCGACCGTGCTGCTTGGACTCCGCGCTGTTTGCCGTACTGATACCAGAGTTACTGCTGCGCAGCTCACCTATGGTTGCAACTTACGTCTCCCAGGTGACTTTTTCTCATCAACACCACGTAGTGAAAGCACAGACTCAGAGTACGTCGATAAAATACGCAGAACAATAGACAGTCTCAAGCCATCACTCAACCAACCGCATAGCAACAACCGTGCCATATTCGTGCATTCGGATTTAGACAAATGCCACTCAGTTTTCATCAGAGTTGACGCCGTACGCAAACCACTGCAACCAACGTACGACGGGCCTTACACAGTAATAAAGCGTGAAAACAAAGTGTTTACACTGCAACTACCAGGCCGACAAAGTTCAGTGTCAATAGACCGACTGAAGCCTGCGTACACAATCAACGACGACGATGCAGCTACAGCTTCAACAACAGTGACACCTGGCACTCGCGTGCAGAAGACCTCATCCGGACGAACGGTCCGGCGACCCGTCCGCTTCGCTTGAGAGGGGAGTACTGTAGCAGCATATTTACATATACCCTGCCCGGCCAACCGACCGACCGCGGAGCCCTAGCTTACGCCACCGCGATGGTGGCGCTCCCTGTCGTGAGATTTGTGAACCACAGAACGAATCCGTGTTGTGCTGTGATTGGCTCATAACTATTTAGCGTCTCCAACTGGTTGTTTCCCTGTATACCCTCAGCTACAGACCTAACACTCTCATAGTCCAAAGGGACGGTAATTTGACACGACCAGGGAGAGATCAGTCCTGCCATGGTTCAGGCCATGGTACGGAGCGAGAGGGAATGGGAAGCCGTCTCCTCCTTCTGCGAAGCAGTAATACTCGCGAAGGCGGAGCCGGGACGCGTGAGGGAAACTCAACAATGGAGTCGCTCTCACGCTCTCAGCAGCAGCCGCCTCAGGAGACGCCCTGGGCGGAGGACGTCGCGAGACGATTTTCGGCCACCGTAGACCCGGACCTGCGGACGGCTAGTTGTGGGTAACTCGCCGTCCGATCAGCACCAGGCAGCGTTAGTGTAGTTGTCAGCAAACATGACGGGGCCCGTCATGGCCGATGCCTGCCCAGGGATTGTGGATAAATTCGAAACAGAGTTACCGCGCCCCTGGGCATTCAGGGCAGGGAAGAAACAGGGGTGGGTTTTAGTCAGTAAGAGTCTGGCACGCCCTCTCGCTCCACCCTAGAGCGGGAGTTGTCATTGGATGATTTCCCACCCCCCCAAAAAAAAAAAGGGTTATAGTGCATCTGTGTTTAGCTTGCTAAAATGATTCTTTTGTTTCAGACTTCGTCGTATCGGCAGGAGACCGATTAGAATTTTACACTCAGGACGGAATCATAGAAGGCACCGTAAGATTGGACGCCCGAAAACCCACTGCATTAGCGTACGAAGAAGTTCACAATATTGTGCTGTACGTCGACAAATGGAGCGACAACGACGCCATATGTGGTTACAAAATTTCTTCCCAGACACATGAATGCTACATTGAGAATAATGGGAGAAACATCCAGGGTCTGGCTTTCGACCCTGTCACAGAATTACTGTTCTTCACTGATACTAAGGAAAAAAACTATTAATTGGTTTTCATTCAAACCTGGATTTAAGAATAATGTTGTCGGAAACCTTTTAATCAAAATGGATGGCGAGACCCCAACCGACATATCTGTGGACAGTTGTAGAGGGTACATTATCAAAAATATTCTAATTAATTATTTCAAAACTTTATTTTTTGCTTCGTGATAAACACTACTGATTTTTAATTTGCAGGTATATTTACTGGATCAACACAAAGCTTACAACGTATACAATAGAGAGAGCAAGATTTAATGGCTCAGAAAGACAAGTTGTTATTAATAAATACGAATTTCCTATAGAAACTTTCACTATTTGTCTACAAACACAGAAAATATACTTTATAAATAAAGATTTGTATAGAGCAGACTTGAATGGTGCAAACCAAGAATTAGTGGACATGTTTACATACTCGTATATTCCACCGATTGGTTATGCAAGTACATTAACCGTTTCTAAGGGATCCCTCCTCTACGTGGACCGGTGCTTGTCCTGCGATCAGAAAAACGTTTGGAAATTTACATATCCAATGTTACGTACTTCTCATAATTACAAATGGGTCGTTTACATTTTAAGTAAAAGCTTTGTAGGAATAGCCGCCAACTACAAAGTTAAAGATGAAATTCAGGGAATTTCGGGCTGCAATGACGTAACTAATAACTATGAGATCAAAATATATGAAGGTCCGTTTTGTGTTAATGGTATTAAAGTAAATGGACAGTCTCTTTGCAAATGTATACCTGGGTACATTGGAGTGCGGTGCGATGTTACGGTTTGTGAGAACTACTGTATCCAAGGCAGCTGTAGTTTCAATGACGATGGACTACCTAAATGCAGGTAAAACATATTCTGTTCCTTCTTTTGGCTATCTTGTTTAATTTATTTAGGTAAACTTCACAATTTTGTTATTTCAGATTGTATGCTGGCTATGCCGGGGACCGATGTGAAATGAACATGTGCCTGGGTTATTGTTTGAACAACGGTACCTGTTCCGTGAATGAGAAGAGTGAGCCAGTTTGTCAATGTAAAGGTGATTATCTGGGTGGTAGATGCGAATTATCAGTCTGTGAAAACTATTGTTTCCAAGGCAACTGTAGTATCAATAAAGAGGGGCTTCCTAAATGCAGGTAAAACATATTCTACGTATTTTTGGCCGTCTTATTTAATTGAATTCGGTGCAGTGTTTCACAGTTTTGTTATTTCAGATGTAATGCTGGTTATTCCGGGGAAAGATGTGAAGTGAATGATTGCCATGGGTATTGTTCGAACAACGGGATCTGTTCCTTGAATGAGAATAGTGAGCCAGTTTGTCGATGCAAAGGAGATTATTTGGGTGGTAAATGCGAATTATCAGTGTGTGAGAACTATTGTTTCCAAGGCAACTGTAGTATCAATGAAAAGGGCTTTCCTATATGCAGGTAAATCATCTGCTACTTCTTTTAGTAGCCATCTTGTATAATTTTTTTCGGTGCACTGTTTCACAGTTTTGTTATTTCAGATGTGATGCTGGTTATTCCGGTAACAGATGTGAAGTGAACATGTGCCTGGGTTATTGTTTGAACAACAGTACCTGTTCCTTAAATGAGGAGGATGAGCCGGTTTGTGAATGCATTGGAGAGTCAAAAGGTGAAAGATGTGAAGTTCCAATATGTCCAAACAACATCGACGGTTCCCTAAACGTGGAGGTTGATCAAAACAAGACTATCTCCACTACATCTATATGCAGCTTAGAAGAGAGTGAAAGGAACTTAACCCTCAATGATTTGTTATTAAATTGGCGCAAGCATGCGCATCAATTTACGTAGTTCTTACTAATGCAAATTTCGAGGTCAATGAGGTTTTTTCTGCACTCACTTTCGTCAAAGAGCAACTGGAAATCTATGAATGTAACTTATCTCTAATTTCTAAATATACTTAAATAAAAATAAAAAACCAGGTCCACTTTACTCACAAAAAAAGTATTCCCATCTTTTCCTAGGCCGACCTCTACTTCTGCTTTGATCTCTTGTTATCCACTCGGTTACTTTCTTGGTCCATCGACTGTTTTCTAGTCTGCAGAGATGGCCAGCCAAGTTCCATTTAAGTAACCTGATTCGCTCAACAACATCAACCAATTTTGTCTTCTGTCTTATAGCTTTGCTGTAGAGTCTTTCTTTTTGTTTTATCCCCAACATGCTACGTTCCATTTTCCTTTGACAGATGGCGAGTATACTTTCGTCCTCTTTCTTTAGGGACCAGGTTTGGCAACTGTATGTTAGGCACGGAAGAATTGCAACTTCGTAGAGTTTTTTCTTCAAATGTATTTTTATTTGTTGATTCTTCATTATTTCTTTATTACTCCAATATCTCTTCCATGCTATAGCTATTCGTCTTTGAATTTCGTTACTTGCACAGTTGTTAAAGGATACCATTTGTCTATCTACCAAATTTCTATGACGTTGCCTTCTACTGAGATTATTTTCCTTTCACCATTTGTTAGGATTTTGGTTTTATCCGTGTTGAGTATCAGGCCTACAGTTTTGCTTTCACGTGTTATTTAATTTAGCATCCTATTTATATAATCTCCTTAATAAGGAACTTGAAATATACCCACTAACATACCGCGAATGCAAAAACGTCTTGACAAAATGGCTAAAGTCTAAGACCTATGACGAAATAGAAAATATAGTACAAGTGATGAGAACATAGTATGCATTTAGTACATGTACCACAATACGCTATGATACTTCATCCGCTAATGGAACAACCCTCACTCCCACACTCACTACTCAACACACATTCACCCCCACACATAACACACACAACCCAGCGCGTTTTCTTTTTTTCATTCCATTTTATTATATTTAATTTTCTTTTTATTTTCATTTTTGCTTTCATTTGTGTTTTCATGTAGTTTAATTCTTATAATTGTATAAATTTACATTAATCCTGAACGAGCTTGAGACAACCTTGTAGTCATTATTATAATAAAACTAAGAGAATGGCAGAGCTTCCTAACACAAGCAAACTATTTGCTTAAAAAGATGCTCCATATTGTAAATAGAAATAAGAATTTTAGTTGATGCAATAATCATTTTTTATTTTTTATTTTTATTTTTTATTATTTTTATAGCATATTTTCCAGATCGGTAGAGTTTTCTGAAAAAATTACAATCTCGTCTGCAAAACGAAGGTGGCTGAGGTAATCCCCGTCAATTTTAATACCTCTTCTCTGCCAATCTAAGTTTCTAAAGATTGACTCTAGAATAGCTGAGAAAACTTTAGGTGAAAGTGGGTAGCCCTGCCTAACGTCCTTCTCGATGGGAAATTTGTTTCCTTCTCTTTCTAGCTTCACCTTGGCACAGCTGTTGGTGTATATATTGTAGAGTGGAGTTACGTACTTCTTTTCCACGCCTTGTTGCAAGAGAGACTTAAAGATTGCGCTATGTTTTAGAGAGTCAAAGGTTTTTTTATAATCAAAAAAATAAATAAAGAGTTTTCCTGTATTCTTTGACCTTCTCTAATACTTGTGCAACTACATGGATATGGTCCAATGTCAAAATACCCTTCCTAAAACATGCTTGTTCGTACGGTTGTTGCTCATCTAGTGGTACTGAGAGTCGATTTAGTATTATTTTAGAAAATATTTTGTACATGTTCGACGTTAGACTAATAGGCCTATAAGGACAAGATTAAAGTGTCATCATCAAAAACTGTGACGAAAAGATCTCTCCTGTCAGACATCTCAAAAATCTTCGATCCGTGCCCGAGATGGCTGCAGTGTCACAAGAACGGAACTATTAAGCTGCACGGATTCTGTGACGCATCAACAAAAGCATTCGCTTGTGTGATTGATTGCATATACGAAAATGAAGATGCCGACCAAATCTCATCAGTATCATTAGTAACTGGGAAGGCGCGGCTTGTTCCTACAAACAAAAGTATCACACTACCCAGATTGGAATTGAGTGCAGCCGTACTATTATCAAAGTTAATGCACACAGTTACACAATGTTTGATTGGGTACGATATCAAAATCTTCGCTTGGTCGGACTCAACAGCCGTACTGGGATGGCTTCAAGGTGACCCAAGTCGCTGGAAGCGTTTCGTTGCCAATAGAGTCAAAGTAGTGACCGATAGCATACCATCAAGCAGCTGGCGGTATGTTAAGTCCGCAGATAACCCAGCTGATTGCGTCAGTAGAGGCATGTCAGTAGAACAACTTAAAAATCATACTCTATGGTGGTCATGGACCCACATGGTTATCTCCATTCGATGAAAATCAGTCAAAGGAAAACCCAGTCCACAACACATGCAACGAAATGAGAGAGATAGCACAACAAGTCACCTCCTCGCAGAAAAATTCATATGAAGTCATCGACTCAATACTATATAGCCGTTTCGAGAAATCGACTTGTATACTTGCGTACTATACCATCAAAATCACAACCAAGACCGTCTTTTCTTACAATCACTGAGCTAAGAAGAGCGAAGCACATTTTGATCAAGCATGTACAGCAACATGAGTTTACGAAGGAGATCAAAAACCTTCAGAGGCATTGCAATGTAGACTCTAAAAGCAAGCTACTTAACCTAAATCCGTATCTAAACGAAAACGGTTTGCTGAGGGTTGGTGGAAGGATAAGCAATGCAAGGATAAGCAAAAACATGCAACATCCTATTATCATTCCTCACAGCGGATTACTTACCGATCGATTGATTGATCAAGGCCATCAGATGACCTTCCACGGTGGAGCTCGCCTGACACTGGCGTGGTTAAGACAGGAGTTCTGGATTATTGGCGGTAATCGTGCTGTCAAAAAACGCATACATAACTGCGTCACATGCAGAAGGCATAATCCTGTAAAAAATACACAGATAATGTGAGACTTACCTGAGTCACGAAGTAATCCGTCGCGACCTTTCAATCATACTGGGGTCGACTTCACCGGCTATGTAGACGTCAAGGCAAATAAGGGTCGTGGCATCAAGACGACCAAAGGCTATATACCGGTATTTGTGTGCATGGCGACCAGAGCCGTGCACCTAGAACTAGTCCGACATGAGCTCAACAGCCTTCCTAGCAGCATTAAGGAGAATGGCAGACCGCAGAGGAGCTCCAACCCATATCTATAGTGACAATGGGACAAATTTTGTCGGAGCCAACAAGGCGTTGCGTGAAGAGTACATCAACTTACGAAACACTATTGATGACGAGTTCTACAGAGCAATCACAGATATGCAAATACAATGGCACTTTAACGCGCCTTCCTGACCGAGTGCGGGAGGGCTCTGGGAAGCGGCTGTCAAAAGTCTCAAACACCACATCAAGAGAGTAGTGGGCGACCAGAAACCGACGTTTGAAGAGTATTCCACATTACTAGCACAGTTAGAAGCCTGCCTTAATACGAGACCTCTTTGCGCCATTAGCGAAGATCCGGAGGACATGGATTATCTTACTCCGTCGCACTTTTTATCGAGTGGTCCCACACTTACCATAATTGAGACTGAAAGAGATGCAAGAACACGATGGCAGCTTACCCAGAAGATTTTTGACGACATCTGGAAACGGTGGAAAACCGAGTACCTGTGTCAGTTATCAGCACGTAGCAAGTGGCGGCAGCAGCGATCGAACCTAAAGATTGACGACATAGTTATCATTCAAGACGCTAACTTACCACCTGGAAAGTGGGCCATCGGCAGAATCATAGAGCTGCACCCCGGCAAGGACGGCTATGTTCGTGTGGTTTCAGTAAAAACTAAAAATGGGGTAATGAAGAGGCCAATCACAAAACTTGCCCTGTTGCCAGTCCACGAAGATCAACAACCTGAAAACAATGCAGATCACAATAAAATTACAACAAAGCAGCCCAATCAACCTTCTGGACCCAATGAAAATGAGCCATCGAAAAATTAGATCAAAACGTCGGAGAGGAAAAATCGGCAATTTCATTTACATAGCTCTCATGTTTTTGATGTTAATCATAACACCATCTAGTTGTGATTACAAAACAGCGCCTTTAAATAGCAATCAGAGCATTTATTTCGACAAGATGTCCAACATACGTCTCGAACGAGACGAGTGGAAGTTGATTGTGTATTATGATATGAAGCCCTATTGGCAAGGTTTAGATCTGCTTAAGAAATACGTCGATCATATGGGCAACATATGTTCTAATACTACAAAGATCAATCAAGATTAATCAAAGATTAATGATTAATCAATGTCAATGTCAATGTGACGCAATGAACTTGACCATTACAATAGCATGTTGCTTGGTCAGCAGTTCACGGAGAACGCCCGACATAAGCGCGGTCTTATCAATCCTATAGGAAGCATAGCACGAAGCTTGTTTGGTGTCTTAGACGACGAGTTTGCTCAGCAATGTGCCAGAGATATTCATCAAATCAGACGTAATCAACAGCATTTGGCTTCTTTATGGAAAAACAACACATCTATTGTTGAAGCAGAGAACAATATTTTCAAAAGAGTAGAAAATGCGATGGATAGACATCACAAGGTGTTTAATCAGCACCTGATCAGTTTAGAGAAAGGATTTAACATAATTCAGGTGGAAGTTCAAGAATCACTGATGTCTAACAGCTTTAGTATATCATCTATCATGGCCAACAGTGTCCTGATGAACTTGAAAACCATCCAAGAAACCATCGTGGATACTATTATGAACCTACACCATACAGGGTTCAATATTCACCTTTTAACACCTAAACAGCTGACGGATGAACTTAACGTCATAATAGGACAGTTAGCAAAAGAATTGACTCTTCCAATAGATAATAATCAATCGGATTTATCTAAATTGTATCATTTACTGAAGACTAAAGCCAGAGTTATGCAGCAGTTTATTATAATAATAATAATAACGCCGAGGAAAGCAAGCGCAATGCGCCGCCGCCGAGTCGGTAACTAGTATGGGTGAACGATGTAGAGACACTAAAACTTAGTTGTAAATTATGCCTGTTAATATTTTAGTATTATTATAGTTGTTATGCGCTACTTGATGATGGTGCCACAGTTTCGTTGATAGATTCAAGTGTTTGTAAGTTTAGTGGACCATCATCCCTGTTAAAAATTATTAGTGATAGCGCCCTGTTGTTAAAGTAATTGTATTGCCTACTAACGAGAGTGTTCAGGAACAAGGGGGTGGAATGTAGGCAATTCATTATAAATTAGTACTATTGTGTCTTGTATAGCTGTAAGAAAAAGTTGGGTTAATTGAATCTTTTACATTATTTGTAACGTGTGGTATGAGATGGCGACTGCGCATACCACTGTACGAGTATAGCCATCCTTGTCGTACCTACGCGAGCGTGTCTTGTGGTCTCTGTCCCACCTGCGTGGTTGTGGCCGGCTGTCTTTGTAACTGACAGCGGTCCGCCCAGGGGCCCAGGGGACCCGGGCCTGCGGACGGCGAGTAGTAGTGGGTAACTCGCCGTCCGATCAGCACCAGGCCCGAGAGTCGACGGCGCGTAGTGTTCCACGCGCGCCTCAAAGAGTTGTTAGCAAGAGACAGGGCCCGTCATGGCCGATGCCTGTCCGGGGGTTGAGGATAAATTCGAAACAGAGATAGTCAGTAAGAGTCTGACACGCCCTCCCGCTCCACCCAGTGCGGGAGAAGTCATAGGATGATTTCCCACCCCACAAAAAAAAAAAAAAAAAAAAAGATGCCCAGGGGGGGGGGCGGTCGGGGTACGTCTGATGAGTTTGGGGGCCCGAGACAATGTCATAAAACCGTTAAGCGCGCGGAGAAGCCCTGTTTGCCTCTGACTGGCCAAGCCCGGCACTTCGCCTGGTAATATGTAAGTCTCTGTTCATTATACTGCTACTGTGTGTCTGTATTTAACGTGGCGTATTGTGATGTGTGTTAAATAAGATGTACGAGTTTGCCAGTAGTACTGTGTGTGTATCTGTACTTATCGTGGTGTTCTGTGATGTGTATTAAGTAAGATAATATACTAGTTTGCCAGTAATTTGATGTTTCACTTCGTTGTGTTTAAAATAATCCGGCCCTATATCGGCAAAATTATGCTTGAGTTTTTCTGTTTTTGATGGCATAATGGAGTGTACTAGCTAACAAGTGACAGATAATTTGATTTTATGATTAAATTTTGGACGTTATTTTTTTGTTTATCTGTAATAAATTACATAATTATTATAATTATGTTAATTTAATTGCAGCATACAATTATATAAATGCCAGTTCGTCAAACTTAACAGACAGATGTGTTACTGGTGAGTTTGTTGCGTCGGTTCTTCTTCCCAGCTAAAACACTAAGAAGTGGTTGTGGTGACGGGCGGGTGTTTTTGGGGACTGTCTTTATGTAAAACTTTGACGTTCAAAAAGTGCTGGCCCTCTGCCCAATTATAAGTTAATAAAATTACTTTTGATTTTGAATAGATTAAAGGACCGAAATTGACGGTGGATGTCAAAGTAACGCTAAGAAGCTCAAGATGATCGGTTGTCGGTACGGTTGCAACACAGAACGATGAAGCTGGCTGAAATTGGGTTCTTTTAGCGGAAAATAGACACGCCCCGATTTATCATTATAAATATACAGGGTGTAAGGTACATGAACGCACATACGTGTACTAGTGATTCAGTACATGATTCTGGACCCCCTAGCGTTGGAATTTTTCGTCGGCCTTTTCCTAATATTTCAATTTTTTATTTTTCACTTTAAACTGTATAAAATCGTTATACCTATCTACCTCAAAGACATTTTAAATGAAAAAATATTTAATTAAATTTGTTCATTGACGTCATCGTCATCGTCATCGTCATAGTCATAGTCATAGTCATAGTCATAGTCATAGTCATAGTCATAGTCATAGTCATAGTCATAGTCATAGTCATAGTCATAGTCGTAGTCATAGTCATAGTCATAGTCATAGTCATAGTCATAGTCATCGTCATCGTCATCGCCATCGTCATCGTCATCGTCATCGTCATCGTCATCGTCATCGTCATCGTCATCGTCATCATCATCGTCATCGTCATCGTCATCGTCACCGTCACCGTCACCGTCACCGTCATCAACATCATCATCATCATCATCATCATCACCATCATCGGAGTGGGGGGTGTTAGGTTATTTTTCGTTACGGATTCGGTCTCCACGCTCAAGGCCCGCGATAGAAGCTATGCAATAGCTTTAAACTTCATTGCTACGTTAGCTGCGCGTTTCATTTGTTTGACAGCCATACATCCGTGCGTAGCGTTGTGTGGTCGTGGGTCGCAGTGGACGATCTGCCTTCCTTTTCATTCAAATCAAATTAAGGCCGAGACATCACCTAAAGCGCGGTCACTCTCGGACTGTATAGAAAAGAAAGAGATGCGCTTTGACAAATGCTCGCAATTTATTACTAAATGTGGAGTATTTTTAACCGACGAAAAAAAAAGGAGGAGGTTCTCAATTCGACCGTATAATATATATTTTTTTTGTGTATGTTCAGCCCTCACTCCGTCATTTATGAACCGATCTTGATGATTATTTTTTTGTTAGATAGGGTATACCTCAAGGGTGGTCCCATCTCAAGGAAATCAGGATCTGCTAATGGAATCCTGATAAAATTGAGAAAAACCTCGAAAATTGTGGGCGCGTTTAGCATTTCTGTACGTATGTTCGGCCCTTACTCCGTTGTTTATGAACCGATTGTGATGTTTTTTTTTTCTTATATATACCTGAAGGGTAGTCCCATGTCAAGCATATCAGGATCTGATCATGGAGTCTTGATATTATTGAGAGAGAACCTCGAAAATTGGGCACAAATATTGTTTCTGTTTACTTTTCATAACTTTATCAGGTATTTGCATTTAGGAATCATCACATCATGAATCTGAGCTGATGATGGAAACCATACCTTTCCTAAACAATAGAAGTTAGATATAAAAAACTGGTTTTAGTGACTGATACCACTTAATATGTTTTGAAGAAAAGACGTCTTTAGAATAATTGGAGGTAACCTCTACTGGTCAATACCCTGGGAACCTCATGGAAGGATGGTTACATCATCAGTTCAGTGCTAAGAGGAATGATTAAGGATTAGAAATTAGCCTCAGAGTATTAAAAGATAGTGCGAGTCACAAAAAATCATAAAAAATAAAAAACTTTTTAACGAAAAAATTAACCGACGAAAAAGAACTACAAGCAAAAAATAAATAATCCTGCCCGGGGGGGCAGCATCAGCAATGAATGAATTTGAAATTGTATGTTATGTTTTTTATTAAGATTGTAATTGTTAATGAAGGGATAAACAGCTTTTAAAGATAATTAAGATGTATGCCAAAAGATTTTTATGATGCATTAAAGTTAGTATTTGTTTGATGTTAAATTAAGTTTTGAGTTCCATCACTGTATGCAAACAGGACTTGAAAATATTATTTTTTATTTTTGTAAAAAATATTTACGGTTTAAGAGATACACTGCTTTAAAAAACCACCTATTTGACTGTTTTTGGGAATCGCCGCCTTAACAGGTAGGATCGACACGAAAGCCGGTAAGGCACGTGTATCTTAGCCGTAGCCCGCTGTGGTGCGGTGCGCGGCGCCTAAATCTGGTTGACATCACATTTGTTTTCATAATGAATAATTTACTAACTACTACTTAGTAGTGAATAATTGTTATACTTATTTTCAACAGACTATAACTACAATACATATTATACTAAACTAATAAATAACTTAATAAATAAAATATCTACAAACGGCATAAAAGATCCGGGAGGAGTACAGCTCATTGGGTATCAAAAAATTCGTCCACTTCGCTGTCAATGGGAAAAGTGCCCAGAACGCTGGCAGCATTGCCACGTTAAATGGCAATGCTGATTCTTTGGCCGAAAAAATGCCAGCCCTCTAGTCACGTGAAGAGTCCACTAAATGTTTGCTGATGTCGCGAAAAACTCGATGAGCACTCGGACCCCATGGCCCTAGTGTTTCAACCCCAAACGGCCACACGACACACACACACACATACACACAACACACACACACACACACACATACAACTCCCAATAAGGTTGTTATATTTGCGCCGTTTGAGGTTTTCTGCACCTGTAGCAGCCGCCCCAGCACAGCCCGCCGTGCTAAGAAGATGAGATGGCGCAAGGGTGTCGACACATGTTGCATCCCACACCAAAGGCCTACCCATCTTCCAAGGCATTATAGTCATCCCGTCGGGCCTCTTTCCGTCGTCACGTGTCAGGCCATGAGGTTCTAAAACGGCTGACACACCGGCGGCGGTGACAAGAGCCCGTCGGATGATGTCGTTAATGCTGGCGTGCCGTGCCATACGACCCGCGCTCCTACTGCAGGATAGGCCATGGTGTCCGAATTGGTCGACTGCTTCACCACATTGGCAGCGATGTGGAGCTCCGCAAGGAGCACCCAGACGCAGACATGTAGCGATCCGGAAAGTGGTGTCACTCAGCATAGTACCTATGTTTGGTGACGGTAGTGCCTGTAGCTAGAGACCCGACTCCCATTCACCCACAGCCAGCAGGCGGGCACGCTCAGCAGTATTGGTTGACGTATTTAAGAGATTATTCCGTACCAAACTACAGAGCGGCTCGTCCCACTGCCTCTGGGAGAACGGGTTCTCGGGCAACGCCGTGTCCGGGCAAGCCATTTTCCAAGCGTTCATTGTATCGGTCAAGCACGGCACTTCACAGTTAACCAGTGATGAAGTCAAAATTCTTTTGGTTAACTTTTCAGTGCTGTGGACCGAGGACAGGAACGCCGGTAGGCTTATACTAGAAATTTTGCGGATGCCGAGCCCACCAAAACGAATAGGTAGTGTAGTTTGCAGCCACGCTCGGTCATCCAAGGCCACATTTTAAATGGTTGTAAGAGTGCATCGAATAATTTCATCAATTTTGTCTAGGAGATGTGAATGCTTCCATAAAGGGGAAGAGCGGAGAAAATATATAAAATTTGGTCCAAAACAGCAATATCTAATTAGGGTGAATGCCGAATGTAAATTTATTTTTGTGAGTCTGTCCGAAATATCATTAAAATGATTAATTTTTCCGTCAATGAATGGAGAAAAACTTTCTTCCAAAATAGGGGAACCTAGGAGGTGCAGTGAACTTTTTTCTAAAATTTTGATTTCTGGTGCAATTGTATTGAATTTATGAAGGGTCGATTGTCTTTCGGTATTGTCACAAAGAAAAATTTCACACTTCGAGTGGTTAAAGTCGAGTCCGATGGATTGAAAATGATTCTTCAGGAATTGAAAGTCTTTTAATACGGTATCGACGTCACCTCCTAATGTTCCATCATCCAAAAACCATACGTTAAATTTTGATTTTAGTTGTTGAATGACTGGATGAATAGCCAAACTGAAAATGACTGGCCCGAGAGGGTCACCTTGCTGGCATCCAACTGCAGATTCCCGAGAGGGTCACCTTGCTGCCATCCAACTGCAGATTCTAATAGCTGTTCTTTATATAATAATTTAGAAGGGTGCCTGTAACATTGCCAAATAAAACCGACAATTTCTGGTAGTTTTTTGCCTCGGCCAACAAAGTGTCCCTGTTGACAGAGTTGAAAGCGTTCTTAATGTCAACCTTCAGAATGACCTCACCCTTTTCAGAATTTAAAAAGGAAGATAGTGCATGTACGGCAGCCTCACAGCCCCCTCTGGAGCCAAAGCCAAGCTGTAGGGGCTGGAATTTGTTTGTAAATCTGTCACTGTACAGTTTACAACAAATTTTGGCTGCACCCGACGGCATTGGGACGAATGCCGCCGTCCCTCTTGCGCAGGGCACATAGGTTGGCCCCGTACAAGACATCGACGACGGCATCGTTCACGCCGCCGGAGAGCATTAGGTTGACTACTAAGTATATATCTTCTTTTGACCCCAATAAAATATCTCACTCAATACAAGATAAAACTGTTTTTTTTACAATTGGTTTTCCCGTTAAGTAACGGGTTTTACGATAAATATTTATCTTTTTAAAACATGAACCCAGTCAAAGTACTTATTTACAGTACATCTGAATTTCGTACATTAAATTTTGGTTAACTCTTTGCGCGTCCAGTTATAATTGTACGCGCAAAAAGTCTGATCAAAGAGTGGAGAAAGTCTGATCAGAGTCTGGTCAGCACGACTTTTTGCTGTTAATCCAATTATATATTTTCGATATCTCTCATGTACTCGTATAAGTTATAGAAAAATAATAAAAAAATTCTTTTACATCGAAATGTATATATAAATTTCACAAAGTCCTGACTGCCTGACTGATATATCAATGCACAGCCCAAACCGCTGGACCTAGGGACTTGAAATTTTGCACATAGATATTTTATACAGTGTAATCATTCACTAAGGAAGGATTTTTGGAAATGCAGAATCTTAACTCTTGGTCTGATAAAGCTAAAACTCAGCACGAAATTTCGAACTGCTTCACTTTGCTGAAAGGTTGTAACCTGGTCTTTTTAGGGTTCCGTACCCGTACGGCCCAAACGGAACCCTATTGTTGTCACTTACGTGTCCGTCTGTCTGTCTGTACGTCGTCAGTCACACAGGTTTTACAGCCAAACGGTTGGAGCTACAGTCTTCAAATTTTCACAATATAAGCGTCTTGTTAACTCAAAGCCATACATCATCATCATTATATTCCTGCCCTTATCCCATGTTACTTGGGATCGTAGCAACACTTTTTTTTCTTCCATTCTGTCTTATCAGCCTCACACAATCCATTCATCCTTTCTTTGGCCTCCCTCTCCCTCTCCATACATCCGCATTTTTATTCATACTCTTTTAGTTACATGTGTTTCATCCCTCCTCTTCACATGACCGTACCAAGACAAGCGGTTCCCTTTCAAATTTTCTATGACTGACGCCACTTTTAAACTACCTCTAATGTACTCATTTCTCACTTTATCCATTCTCATTACTCCACACATCCATCTCAACATTCTCATTTCCGCCACATGCAATCTTTTTTCATCCGTCTTTTTCACAGCCCAACATTCTGACCCATACAGTACGACAGGTCTAATCACGGACTTATAAATTTTCCCCTTTAACCTAAGGCCGCGTTTCCACCTACAAGCAAATTGTATGCAAGTTTAATTACATTGCGCGGTACGAACAACCGATCGTTCACATTATACCTCAGTAGCACGCAATATGATGCAACTTGCATGCAATTTGCTTGCTGATGGAAACGCGGCCTAAGGGGCATCTGTTGGTCGCAAGTTGTTCCAGTGACCTGTCGCCATTTCATCCATCCTGAGTTGATCCTGTGCGTTACGTCTCGGTCTATATCACCATCCCCCAGAACAAGCGACCCGAGGTACCGAAAGTCGGAGCAGATTGGTATAGGCGTTCCGTTGAGAGCTACAGGTACAGGACTGGAGAGACCGCTGAAATCGCAGAACAGATATTCTGTTTCGGTTCTGCATCGGACTGTATTTGACTTGGGTACTGCATCGACTATACATCGTGATACTATACTATACATGGTGACGGGTGGGCGTTTTTGGGGGGACTGTCTTTATGTAGAAGTTTGACGTTCAAAAAGTGCTGGTTCTCACCCTAGTTTGAATAAATGACTTTTGATTTTTGATTTTTTTTATCGCTCAGATCAACTGCACATACTTCCCAGACACACCTTTCTCCTTAAGGGCCCACCACAAAACCTCTCGAGGCACCCGTTCATAAGCCTCTTCGAGGTCAACGATCACCATGTGCAAGTTTTTATGCACAGCTCTGTATTTTTGCACAGCTGGTGGATAGCGAAAATGGCATCCGTTGTACCCCGACCAGGCATAAAACCGAAATGGTTTTGTGAGATTTCACTCTCTTCTCTCAGCCCCTTTTCAATAACTTTTTTTCATGTTTCTATGTGACATTAGCTTTATTCCTCTATAGTTTTTGCACTCCAGCACATCACCTTTGTTCTTGAAAATGGGCACCAACGAACTGTTGCACCATTCATCAGGTATGGCTTCTTCCAGCAACAACTTATTGCAGAGCAAAGCTAACCATGTCCATCCATCTACCCATAATGACTTCCACACCTCAATTATTGGTATGCCGTCTGGACCAATTGCCTTACCATTCTTCATTCCATTCACTGCTATTCTCACTTCATCCACACTGACTGTTCTCACTAACCCCTCTTTCAATAGTTTATTTTTTACAACACCACTCCAGATATTTTCCTTATTCATCAGTCTTTCAAAATAGCCCTTCCATCTATCCTTAATCATTTCATCCTCTGATAGAAGCATCCCTTACACACCTTATCCGACTAACATCCTTCGCCTTCCTCTCTCTGGCTCTAGTAAGCCGGTACAGGTATTTTTGGTCAGCTGGACTGTCTAGTGTATCGTACAGTTTGTCCTGAGCTTTTGCTCTCGCTATTGCCACGGCTTTCTTAGCTTTTTTCTTTAACGCATCATACTCGCTCTTTTTTTCAGCTTTCAAACTAACGCTTTCCAGTTCTACACTCTGCCATTCCTTGAATTTCTTCTTTTTTTTCCTTCAACACTTCCTGTATTTCTATATACCACCACCATGTATCCCTCTATTGTGCCCCTTCTTTTTGTCTCTACCAAAATATCCTTCACTGCATCCGTAATACACCCAGCTATCTCATACCAGCTTTGAATTACACTTCGATCATTACCTCATTATATCTACTACTCGCTCTTTAAATTCCTTCGCACAATCATTTTTCTCTAGCACATGCCATTTTATTTTAGGAGGAGGACGCTCTTTGAGCCTGTGCTGTGAGACCAAGTCTTCTCCTGGCAGCACCTTGCAGTCTTTGACGTGCCTAATATGGTTGCGCCTAACTAGAAAATAGTCAATTTGGGTCTTGTGGTTACCACTTTTGCATGTGACTAGGTGTTCATCTCTCTTCTGGAGCCAAGTGTTGACTACTGCCAGATCAAATGTGGTAGCAAATTGCAACAGCGTCTCTCCCTCGTTATTGGGACTTCCAAAACCCTATCCTTTTCATGTACTCTTTCATAACAATTTCTCGTTCTTCCTACATGCCCATTAAAATCACCTCCAACTATCAATTCCTCATGCACGGGGTGGTCATTATTGTTGTATCAAAATCCTCCCTAAACTTCTCTTTCACCCTTTCGTCACATCCTACCTGCGGGGCACACACACTTACTATATTCAGCATCACATTGTCCATCATAACTTTAACAAATCTATCATTAATCTTTTTAACCTCCATCACGCTTTCTTTTAATTTACTATCGAATACTATTCCCACGCCATTTCTTTTACCGTCACTTCCACAATAGAAAAACTTGTATCCTTCACTAAATTCTCTCGCCTCTGTTCCCTTCCACTCAGTTTTCGGAAAAACACGCTATATTTATTCGTCTTCTTTTTAATACGTCCGCTAACTCTCTGGCCCTTGCAGTCATAGTCTCAACATTCCAACTTGCATACTTCAATATCACTTCCCGAGCTATTTTCTTACATTGCCCCCGCCCGGGGCTATTCAAAGCCATACAAATAGTCAAAAATACATTTGTTACGGAACCCTAAATGTGCGATGTTTTTTTCCTTTGATTTCGTGAAAAAGTTTGTTTTAGTTCTTTCATTTATTAAATTATCGGAAAGTTTCGTAGAAAACAGCCGCAACTTGAATAAAAATTATAGTGTTTTTAGAAAAAAGTTTGAGAAGAGGTGACGAAAGAGAGTTGAAAGTGAAGGATTATAAACGTATGAAGGATTAAAAACTTGTGCAATATATACCCGAACACGAAAGACAGTTCTATGAATATTTGATTATAAAACAGGATGTGAAATATTCCAATGATAGTTAAATTACCAAAAGATATTGGCCACGTATTTTTTTTTGGTCACAATATCCAAAAATGCGGCCCATACAGTGCGTTGAAATATCGTGTGACGTCATATCCCGTATCATGTTCAATTCACTTTGTAATGATAAGAGACGTAACAAGCCCCCACTCCTGAACTTTGATGCATTTTATCTTTTTCATTTTTATTGGTATAACATAGCAAAAATACTATCTATTTAGTCCGTAAGTTAGATTATCAATATTTTTTGATAATCTTACGGATTATACAGAATTTTGGTTTTTAAACCCAGGACAATTAAGAGCAAGTTGCTGGTGGATAATCCTGGCTACAAGGTTGTGTCTATGCAAATAGTCTCTCTCGTTAGCTAGACGAGAACAACCAGAAATAATGTGTCGGATTGATTCCCCGGGCCGGTGGCATGCCCGACAGATGTCAACCGTACCGTCCTTCACAATATATTTCCAGTAGTTATTGGTCATCATAACTTCGTCCATAATCGCACAGACAAAACCTTCGGTTTCCCCGAATAGGTCACCAAAGCGCAGCCAGGATACGGACGCTAAGAGATCTACATCGGGTCTATGTAGGACCCGGTAAAAGCGTCCGTGAAGCTCCTTGCTCTGCCATACTTTCCTGCGGTCATTAGTATCTAGTACTTTAAGTTTGCGCCAGTTCTCGTTTGCCAAGGAGAGCGGGGTGAGGCCCTTGTCCACAGCGACCACATCTCGATGCATACCCACGTCGGTTTCTAGGAAATATTCCCTAAGGCTGCATACCTCGCGGTTGTGTAGGGTCCTAGCATTTAAGAAGCCACGACCCGCACATTTCCGCGGGATATACAGCCTCATCACCGATGATCGTGGGTGATGCATCCGATTTGCGGTCAGCAGTGTGCGGACCCTCCTATCCAGGGCGTCAAGTTCCGTCTGAGTCCATTTGAGTATACCGAAAGAGTACATCAATACCGGCATGACCCAACCGTTGAAGGCGCGCACCTTGTTCCCGCCTGATAGAAGACTATTTAGTACTTTATTCAGGCGGCCAAAGAAGCGCTCCCTCAACGACTGTTTCACGTCAGCAGTATTGATGCCTAACGCTTCCGACATACCCAAATACTTGTAGGTTTCGGTTGAGCAGAGGGATCTAAGGTATATGGAATCCGAGAGTTGAGTGCCTACGGATTCCATAATCTCCCCTCGCTTTACATGCATGACTGCACATTTATCCACACCAAATTCCATCCTGATGGCGCTACTGAAGGTTTCTGTTACCTTCAGTAGCTTCATCAGTTGCAAGTTGTTGGGGGCAAAGAGTTTCAGATCATCCGTGTAAAGGAGGTATGATATGACCTGACCACCTCTTCTCAACCGATAGCCTTGTCCCGAACCCTCCAGTAGTGTACTGAGAGGGTTGAGGGCCAGACAAAACCACAGTGGACTCAGACTGTCGCCCTTGAATATGCCACGCTCGATCCTTATCGGTTCGCTGTCCTCCTGTATCTGCTGACATCCTGGATAGTGAAGGACTGTATTCCACTGCCCCATACATGACATCAGGAAGGTGCGCAGAGTTGCATCAACTTTGACCGAGTCATAGGCCTTCTTGTAATCTATCCAACATGTCGACAGATCTCTCCAAGAACGACGAACTTGTTGGCTAATAGCAATATCGATGAGGAGCAGCTCCTTAGTACCACATCCATTCTGGGAGGCTGACATGATACGATTTTTATCAATATGGATGTTAATTTTAACTCTCAGAATGGATGTAAGAACTATATTATTATTAATAAATAAATGTTTTTTGTACTATGATTTGGTGGTACTTTTATTAAAATTTCTGTAACACATTTGAATCCTTCTCAGGATTTATTTTTGTGCTTGTTTTGCTCACAGTTCAAAAGTGAAAAAATGAACTTAGTGATTTTTCGAATTGGGGCACCCTTGGTATAAACAGTCTAAAAGTAAAGTAATTTTAACGGGTCCAAAGAATTTTCTATAATCAACCCCTATCGGAGTGAAAAGGGGAAAACCGGTTTGTATGAAAAATCTTATTCCTTCCATTTTGAAACCTGAAACTTAGAACTAGTACTTATCTGGGTAAATAATAAAGATTGCAATAATTATTTTTGCATTTTTTTATTTTTAGCGTGGGTATCCAACTAATATTTTAAATGAGAAAGTTTTTGTTTGACTGTCAATCACACAAAAACGACTAACGGGATTTGAATGAAAGTTTGCACACAGGTAGGTCCATATAGCCTTGATTAACACATAGAGTACTTCTTTTAAAAATGACAAGACTTAGGCGAAGGCTGAGGTGGAAGTAGAAATCGAGAGACGGGCTGAACGAACGGTACACGCTCGAATCATGAAGAAGTGTTTCCGGGGCTGGAATCCTGAGTGGTATAGATTCACAACGTACCAGGAAATCAGAAATGAATCATTTATCTAATTGAGCATGGGTGCTTGTATATGATTCATTCTGAAGGTCTGATGATGACCAGTTAATTGCTTATCGGTTCTCAATAACGGAAATAGTTAGGGTGACCTAGCTTTCAACATTTATCTAATTGAGCCCGAGTGCTACTACATGATCAATTCTGAAGGTCTAATGATGACCAGCGGGGTAGTTGCTTAACACACTATCAGTAGCAATGGTTTTTATTTTGAGAGTTCAACATTATTAATTGCTTTATTGAAGTTGTTGAGCAGACCAATTTTTCAAACATATAAAGCAATGGATTAACAATATCCATCAAAATGATATAGAGTAAAAAAGGGTAGGCGTTTTGAGACTGTCTTTATGTAAAACTTTGACGTTCAAAAAGTTCTGGCTCTCAACCTAATATAAGGTAGGTACTAATACTGCTCTTAGCTAAATATTAATATTAGTACTTTGAATCCTAGTGTTTTTTTAACGTGCACTCTCTGAAAATACCAATAAAATTGATAATTATACTTTTTACGCAGACGAAACCGCGGGCGGAAGCTAGTATCTACATAAATGACAAACTATTTTGACAAAATTTTTGACGGTATATCGAAAAAATATCATAATGGCAACAAAAATAAGACTAGTATTTGTAATTACACGACATACCTTTTTTTTTGGAGGGGGGGGGGGGGAAACATCCTATGACTTCTTCCGCTCTAGGGTGGAGCGGCGGCGGTGGGAGGTAACTCTTTCGAATTTATCTTCAACCCCCGGGCAGGCATCGGCCATGACGGGCCCCGTCCTGTTTGCTGACAACTCCTTGAGGCGCGCGTGGAACACTACGCGCCGTCGACTCTCGGGCCTGGTGCTGATCGGACGGCGAGCTACCCTTTACTCGCCGTCCACAGGCCCGGGTGGGCCGTCCGTGGCTTAGCTTAGAGACTGTTAGTACTAGAAACCTGTAATTTTTCATGGGTAGATTTATAAATCACGCCGACAAAGTGGGTAAACAAAATAATATTTTTAACCAACTTCAAAAAGGAGGAGGTTCTGGATTCGTCTGTATGTTTTTTTGTATGTTTGTTACGCGATTTCTCCGCCACATACGAATAGATTTTGATGATTAATTTTTGTTTTTTTGGTAGGTCATACTTCAGAGGTGGTCCCATATCCTGCTGTATCTCATGATCCGTAATAGGTAGACAGTTCAAATTTTTACAGGATGTGTATTTCTGTTGCTGCTTTAACAACAAATAATAAAAATTAAAGTACGCTCCCCTACCAGAAACGTGAATTTTTTTTTTGCTTTTTTTTGCTCGATCTTAATAATGCAAACATGTAGACGCAAATAATCTTGTATGATGGTACGGAACCCTTCATGTTTTTTACATGCCTAGTTTGTTAGTTAGTCATAGGTGAGGTTGATAAAAGTGTGTTTAAAAGCAGGGTATCTACCCCCCTACACGCACCTAATAATGACTCTTCAAAATGAGAGAACCCATATTGCAGCTCTCGAGACGATCCTGGCTGCAGCATCAGGTTATTGTAATCATCCAATAATGTAGGTTTCGTCTTCAGAACTGAACATGCAAAAAGATTACAGGCAGACATATAAAGGGTGGTTTGCGCCAGTTCTCGTTAGCCAAGGAGAGTGGGGTAATGTCCGCCGCCACTACATCTCGATGCATACCCACTACAGCAGCTAGGAAATATTCCCTCAGACTGCATACCTCGCGGTTGTGGAGGGTCTTAGCATTTAAAAAGCCTCGGCCTTCACACTTCCGCGGGATATACAGTCTCATCACTGACGAACGTGGGTGATGCATTCGGTATGCAGTTAGTAGTGTACGAACCCACCTATTCAGGTTGTCAAGTTTTGTTTGAGTCCATTTGAGTACGCCTAAAGAGTACATCAATACTGGCCTGACCCAACCGTTGAAGGCGCGCACCTTGTTTCCGCCCGATAGAAGGTTATTAAATACCTTCTTCAGGCGGCCAAAGAAGCGCACCCTCAACGATTGCTTCATGTCAGTAACATTGATACCTAACGCTTCCGACATACCCAAATACTTATAGGTTTCGGTTGGAGAGACGGATCTCAGGTTTATGGAATCCGAGAGTTGTGTTCCCACGGATTCCACAATTTCCCCTCGCTTTACATGTATGACTGCACATTTGTCCACACCAAACTCCATCCTGATGGCACTACTGAAGGTTTCAGTTGCCTTCAGTAGCTCCATTAGTTGGAGATTGTTGGGGGCAAAAAGTTTCAAGTCATCCATGTAAAGGAGGTGATATATCACCTGACCACCTCTCTTCAACCGAGAGCCTAGCCCTGAAGCCTCCAGCAGTGTGGTTAGAGGATTCAAGGCTAGGAAAAACCAAAGCGAACTCAAACTGTCACCCTGGAATATACCCCGCTCGATCCTTACCGGTTCGCTATTCCTCTGGATATTTCGACATCTTGGATAGCGAAGGATCGTCCTCCATTGCCTCATACACGACATCAAGAAGGTGCGTAGTGTTGCATCAATTTAATACAATTCTAGCACCCTCATGAGCCATGTATGAGTAACTGAGTCATAGGCCTTCTTATAGTCTATCCAACATGTCGACAGATCCGTTTGGGAACGCCGAACCTGCTGGCTAATGGTCATATCGATGAGGAGCAGCTCCTTAGTACCGCGGGACCCATTCCTACATCCATTTTGAGAGGCAGACATGATACAGTTACTATCTATATGTGTTAATCTTAGCTCTCAAAATGGATGTGAGAACCTTATAGACCGTCGGTAAGCACATTATTGGTCTATAATTTTTAGGTTCCGCAGTACTACCTGTTTTATGGAGCATGTGGGTTATTCCTACTGTAAGGAACTCGGGTAGCGAACCAGACTCCACGGCTGCCTGGTATTGAGATGCCAAGCGAGCGTGCGACCTTTGTAGCCACTTTATCCAAAAATTGTGCAGCCCGTCTGGCCCTGGAGATTTCCAATTAGACAACGGACGGACTGCACTGGCTACATCTTGGGGGCTGATAGTGATTGCCCCCATTTCTGTTATTGGATCACACGCTTCCTCGATCTTCCGAGTCCAGACACCTTCGGTGTGACTGACAGGCACCGACCAGATGTTGCGCCAGAATGAACTCATGGCGTCATCATCCGGCAGACGCGTGTCAGTCACACCTTGTTCCGGTCGCTCCCAAGTCCTATATACCATCCTTTCATTACTCCGGAATGTGCGATTCTGGGTGTATCGCTCCAGCCGCCGCTTATACCTACGGATGCGGTTTGCCCATGCATACACCTTCTGCTTCAGGAAGTCGATGCGCTTTGTGACACGGGACATATATTCTCGGGAGCTGACATCAGTCCCCAAAACGCCCGTCTCACAAAGCGCATCACTCTTGGGCAAGTGTTGCCCTCCCTGAAACAGATTAGTTTGCCGATGAGTGCTCTGGCCCCACCAATACGACACTCAATCTTGCGTTGCCAAGCCGGCAAGGCTGGTTTCGGTCGTGTAGCTCTGTTATTAGGGAATTTGACGTGAGCTACACGACATGCCACTACAGCCGCGCAGTACATTATCGAGTGTGTGTCGGTGAGGTCTTCGCAGTTATCAAAATAATTTGACAACTGCGAATCCAGAGCAGCCACTAGCGCCTTATTCCTATTATGCATGGGCAAACGAGGCAAGTGAGGCCTAAGTTCGGGTGGCATGTTGCGATATTCCCGAATAGCACACTCCAAAGCACTCCTCAATTCGTCATTGCACTGGGTACTTACGTTTGTAACCATGTCATAATAAACCTCGTCAGCGTGGCTGGGAGCATGGTTAGACGGTGGTACCACCACTGGTACCACAGTCTGCGACGGAGGGGCAATGACATGGCTACCCATTTCAGTTCGGAGGCGATCAAGTACAGTATCATCCAACATTTGATTACGCTGGATGACCTGCACCTGATCCGACAGTCGTTGGGCCGAAACGTTGACGGCTGGCTCAAGCAACTGAAACAAAGAGAGCATCCGAACACGGTACGCAGTCAGGTTCTTACCTCCCTCTGTAGCCCCATAGTATGAGCGCATGACATTCTCATTGATGGGTTGTGTCCATCGCATGTGCTTTACACTTCCGGCGGGGGCTGGGACCCTGTCAAAGGCCAGTGGGCCTCGAGGTACTAAGCTGCTCGGCGGCCGGCGTCCTCCCCGTCGACGTGCTGGTGGTGGTGTCGTCGGCGGCGAGAAGAACTCGTCGCTGGAGCTCGACGCAACTGCCGCGGCCGGTGTCACAGCGCTCACGGAGAGGCTGGATTCCGGCGGCAGCGAGGCGGAGCTGAGCGACCAGGCCGGAAGTGGTGGGCGTGCTCTCCACGCTGCGGCTCTCGTCAACATTTATCTCTTCTCACTGGTCCATTCATCGTCATTATTAACTTTAACTTGTCATTATCAACTTTAACTTGCCTTTAGTAGATACTAGCGTATCTACTAAAGGGTCACAAGTTATCTGAATGATTAATTAACCTCTTAATGCGACCTTTTTTTTTTTTGGGGATGGCAAATCGTCCAATGACATCTTCCGCTCTGGATGGAGCAGGAGAGCGTGTCAGACTCTTACTGACTAAAACCCACCCCTGTTCCTCCCTGCCCTACGCGCCCAGGGGCGAGGTAGCTCTTTCGAATTTATCCTCAACCCCCGGGCAGGCATTGGCCGTGGCAGGCCCCGTCCTTTGCTGACAACTCTTTGAGGCGCGCGTGGAACACTACGCGCCGTCGACTCTCGGGCCTGGTGCTGATCGGACGGCGAGTTACCCACTACACGCCGTCCGCAGGCCCGGGTCTACGGTGGCCGGAGATCGTCTCGCAGCCCCTGGCGTCTCCTGCGGCGGCTGCTGCTGAGGGCGCTAGGGCGACTCTGCCGTTGTTGAGTCTCCCTAACGTGTGCCGCCTCCCTCTTCGTTAGCATTACTGCTTCGCAGAAGGAGGAGACGGCTCCCCACTCCCTCTCGCTCCGTACCATGGCCTGAACCAGGGCACGGCGCGAGAGGTCGCTGCCGCCTATCGCATCCACGAGGACACGGCGGTGCTCTGCCCAAGCGGGGCAAACCTCCATCGTATGCTCCACCGTGTCCTCTGGGCGATCCTCGCAGTGGAAACACGCAAGGGTCACCTCCGCCTTGATCCGAGACAGGTACCTCCCGAAACAGCCATGTCCGGTGAGGACCTGCGTCAGGCGGAAGGTGAGGGCGCCATGGTGCCACTCCAGCCACTCCTCAAAGAGGGGCACTACCGCCTCGGTAGCACTCAGACTAGGGGCCCTAGCCTGAGTTCCCAGGGGCGTGGTAACTCGGTTTCGAATTTATCCACAACCCCTGGGCAGTTAATGCTACCTCTTAAGATTGCGTGTTCTGTGCTGAGCTCACGTAACGCGTCATACGTCCACCCAGTAATAGGACTCACCCAATCAAAATCAAGGAGCGCTGTCCGAAATAAGACGCATTATTAATTTAATATACATAAAAGAACAGGTATTATACTAAAATACGTATACTAAAATATAAATAACTAAATGTTCTTTAAAACGTTGAAATTTTTATAAAAATACGCTTTATAGTTTTTGCGCGATTCTCAATTTCTTATCTGCGTTACACATAACTTTACAATTAATTACTAAATGTTAAAAAAAAACAGATATTCACATACCAAATTGCGAAAAATATATATGTTACTATAGAATTTTTATTCGCAAATTGATTGCAAAAAAAAATTGTCTAGACGTGTAATTGTCTAAAACTAGTTGTTTAGACGTGATGTTCAATTAAAAACCTTTAGAAGTCGTATAACTGCGCCTTAATATGAAGTTCTTATCATATAAAATACATACTTAGAGAAAAAAAAAACGGTTTGCTTTACTATATAAAGAGTGCTGATCAAGGGTGGACCAGTACTATTATAGATTCGGTGGTGGACGCATACATTTTGAAGTAAAATGTGTAAAGGGCAGTGTCTGCTGGTGGTAGCCCTCTTCGTAGGGCTTGCACACTCCTGGGGTGAGTTTACAAAAAGCTTGTTATTTTCCCACAACCAAGTTTCGGTCACGGTCAATCTCAAACAAGATTTATGGAGAGGAGATATCATAATGTTGCAAACAGTCAAAAATCAAAATCAAAAGTTATTTATTCAAACTAGGCTGAGAGCCAGCACTTTTTGAATGTCAAAGTTCTACATAAAGACAGTCCCCCAAAAACGCTCGTCCGTCACCACTTCCAAGTGTTTTAGCTGTGAAGAAGAAGTAGCCAACAAACTCCCCAGCAACACATCTGTCTGTTAAGTTTGAAGAACTTGAATCTATATAATTATATGCAACAATCTTAACATATGTGTATGTAACGTATGTAAAACAGAAAAATAAAGATATATCGGGCTCCACTGTACTTTAGCGTCGGTCCGTGCGGGGCTTCACAATTTTACTGCTTGCACATCTATTTAAGTAAAACACTTTCGTAAAATATTACACTGCGGAGACATCTAGTTTTTGAGAAAAAAATTCCGAAAGTTTCAGAAAATTCTACATATTAGAAAAAAAATCCGAAAGTTTCAGAAAATTCTACATATTTTCATAATAAAATTGACATTTTGCCACAGATAATGTACAAAATTCATTCCTAGGTCGTTTCGTTTTACGTTTAGACAAATCGACAATGGATTTGAATGGTTTTTAGTGTAAGTATTGTGAGTTTTTACCTTTATTTCATTTTTAAATATCTGCTACCGTCATGAACTCAATTATGAAGCAAATATAATAAAATTAAATTTAAAAAAGTTGTACTATTTTTTATTTACTATAGAGATCGTGAGTAACGAAACGTAATCGAATAATTACCGCGAAAAAAACGTTTGACAGTTGTTACTTGTCGTATGTTTTCACAGTCGAGAGCGTCTATCGTTCTTCTGTTTGTAACTAAGATTGATTGAGACCACTGGGTCCCCGAAGTCCCTTTCTTCGTGTTCTGCTGCTTACCTCCCGATCCTGAAGTGCTAAGTGTCGTGCAAGTGTTGGACTCTATTGAGCTAGTGGCAATGACAATTTGGGGTGCAAGAACGAGCGAAGCGAGCTCGGGACTTAGGGCACCCCGACTCGGACAGGTTAGGTTAGGAGGGGATGGCGGGGTCAAGAGAGCGAGCGAAGCGAGCGAACAGACCCCGCCATCCCCTTCGTGGTTATTTTTTTCATAAACCACTCAGAAGTAGGGGCTCCGTCGATACGGGGCTCCATCGACATGCATACATACATCGGGACTTAGGGCACCCCGACTCAGACAGGTTAGGTTAGAAGGTTCATTATAATAAAATAAAAAAATCGATTAACCTGACCTGACCTTGACTTTCAACGGATTTTAATCTTGACGTTGAACATGTCATTGACTGTATTATTGCTTAGAAATAGACTTTAGACCCGTCACGTGATCTTGTTTACCCTTAATTTTTCACCGATTTCGAAATAAATTTGTCAATTTTTTTCTCGGCCCCTATGGTTTTCCGCACTTTGGGGTTTTCAAATTTACACTAAAAAGGGTATCCTCTACCCAAAAAAAAAAATACCTACTATAAAAACGCGACCGACGCTAAAGTACAGTGGTTCCCAATTATGCCACTAAAAACGAACTCAAGCATAAACACTAAACCAAATTAAATAAGCCTCCATTATATAACTGTTGTGCCTGCTTACACGAGCAAAGATAGAATCTATCAAAGGGCTGTGATTCGAAGCCAGAAGTGATGAACTAGGTTTAGTGTTAGGTCTAGTGTTTGTTCACAACAGTGTGTGAACTAACACTGTTACATCCTCTGTTCCTTTACTCTCATAGTTCGATGGCAATCCGATGACCGGGGAGTGACTATAGGCGCAGAGCCAACGGCTTCACGTCCTTTCCGAGTCACGAGGCTATCACACCACCGACTACCAAGCTTCGGGCCGCTATTGAGAAATTTACTATGGAAAAACCCAATATCACTTCTTGGAAGTCCTGGGAAACAACCCGACGCTCGACAAAAGCACTCGCGACAGTGACGGGGCAGTCAGTTTGTATTTTAACACGAGCAACTTTGTTTATGTATTATTACCTTAGGGCTGTCAATCGAGCCTGTGTCAAAACGCGTTGAAGTAAAAATAAAATTTTAATAACACACCGACACACGAGGGATCCTATGAGGGTTCCAATTACGACGTTTGGACTCCAAAAACGTGTGACGTCGCATTTATTATAGAAGATTGTGAAAAAAAAATTCGCGTCTCAATTAGAGTCTACTTTTGTAATGTGAAACAATAAAATTAAGAGGAGAAGGAAAAACTGTAAATAAAATAGGAAATACGAAAGGCATAAATATTATAAAAAAACTTTTTTACAAAAAAAAACAACCGACTTCCAACGTCTTTCTTTGTTTTTTTTGTAAAAAAGTTTTTTATTTTTAACTTTTTAGTTGTTATACCCCAGAACTAAAACCCCAATAACATGGAACGTAGAATTTAAACATTTGGAGAACACAAAAACGTCATCAAGATATGCGTTTTTTTCGTTTTTGTTCAGTTTCTCAAAAAGCGCTAAAGCAATTTCGATAAAATTTATATGGGACCACTTCGGGAGTATATTCTTTCGGATAAAAAAGAATTTTTAAAATCGGTCCACAACTGACGGAGAAATGCGCGGACATACATAAAAAAAAAAAAAAAAAATGCACATACAGTCGAACATAGAACCTCCTCCTTTTTCGAAAGTCGGTTAAAAAGTAGTTTGAATTGGCATGAAGCGGTTAACTGAATTTCGTTGAGGTTATATCACAAATGACAACGAGCCAGGAAGGCCAATCGTGATAGCCAATGAAGGACTAATAAAACAATCTCAATAATTAATTATGGAGGATTTTTGACAGCAAGGAATAACATTTAGACTGAAAGAGTTTTTTTAAGGTTCCGTAGTCCTAACAAGTACAAGGAACCCTTATAGTTTTGGTCTGCCCGTCTGTCCGTAAGAGGCATAGCTAAGAAACTGTTAGTACTAGAAAGCTGCAATTTTGCATGGGTAGTTATAATCAATCCCGCCAATACCACAGATCAATACAACGCAATAAAAGAATTAAGAAAAAGATTTTATTTTATGGTAAATAGGTACCTCCCATACATGTAAAGAGAGTATGACTTTATTTTTTCTCAGCTATCCTTTATTGTGGGAAATTGTTGGATATAGTTCTTTCAAAATCATTGCTTGGGTCGTGATGACTATTTTTCTATTTAGTGATTCATTTGCAAAATATTAAATTATAAAGTGATATTTTTTGTTCGATCCTAGCGTCCCACTAAAAACTAAACTGTTGATGCACAAACTTTAAAAAAAATCGTGACGGTAATATGTAACGAACTTTGAAGGTAAACTGTCACGGCTAAGTTAACTTTGTTAGTTTAAGAGTTAGTCGCCCAAATAATAAAATGTACAAACTTGGAAAATTTCGTACATGTTTCAATATCTTTAAAAAAATACTTAGGTGAAGTTAAATACTTATTTAAAATTCAAAACAGCTGGTACACCGGTAAAATTTTGGAAAAATAAAAACATTTTTTGCGTTTTTAATTTAGAGGTCCGGTAAACCGTGAACTCAATTAATAATTATGTTCGTATTGTAACATAACCTTAAAATTCCTCACTTGTGTCAGGTAAAAATATCAAGTCACCAGGTCGGTTTCCCCTATAGGGAAAGGTCACGCCCCGCCACCGCGTGACTCCATAGCACCGTCACCAGATCAGATGTGCTTCTGCCGACTATGATGTGAATTCCATGACTATATAGAAGTCTAAAACAAGCCGACCCCAAGATAGTTGGGAAAAGGCTAGTCAGTTAGTTCAACCTAATCATACATATCAAATGAGAGCATTACTTACACTCAGTATTACTTTTAAGCACACGTCAGGATCGACGGTTGGAACAAGAATGTACGTCTGACAGCTGTGTCTAATTATTTATATCCATGCTGTCAACTGAGATACTGTAGCCATCGCAAATAATTCTAGCCAACATCCGTTTGGAAAGCTGTGGGTGGACTAGCTATTTATCCCCAATAATAACGTGATTAAACAGAGCAATAAATTAATTTTGGTACAGTATTAATAAACATAAAGCCCTCTTCTAAGTCCGCATGATAAAACGGGCGACTACTATACCCTGTGAAAATCAAGTGCGTGTCGAGCCACACACACTGAATTCACCAGAGTTGGACCCGTGCTACTTTCATCTCTACCTTTATTTAAAAAAACCGACCAAGTGCCTAACTGGCACTTGGTCGGTTTTTTTCTTCGCTCACCAAGGGTTCCGTACCAACTTGTAGGTATGAGAATTGTAATAAAAAGAAAGTTGTTATGTAACTACTTTACGGATTTCGGATTTTTTCTTTTATTTGTGTTCTATGCCAATACTTCTTGACGAATTACATGATTTTAGGTCAACGGGAAGTACCTTATATGTTTTGATTCCCTTGAGGGTGTCTAAATATGCGGCATAAACGGCCGTATCTTTTGATTGAGTTAACTAAGAAGTTTCAATTTTTCAGTGCACCAAGGGATTGCAGATTTAAGTATCGGATATTAATTTCAGCTTGATACCTTCACGCGTTCCTGAGAAAAAGGGTCTTGACAGACGGACAACAAAGTGGTCCTATAAATCCCTTTTTTAATTTTGAGGTACGGAGCCCTAAAAATGCTTTGCTTCCCAAGATTTTGTAGATAAAAGAAGGAAATATGGCTGAAAAGAACGACCCACTTATAGAGGAATTAAAGATAAAAGAAAAAGATAATTCCCAAACAACTTTGGTTTTGGATTTAGTTTATTGGACAATGGCATGGATTCTCTTGTTCAATATCTAAACTAAAATTAGAGAATTGCTATCTTTTACTAAAAGGCAGTGCGAGAAAAGGACGGCTATAGCTATGCACTAAGTTAGAGATGTCAAACTAGTTTACGCCTTGCACTTCACCGTGTTTTTAGACGACATGTTTTTACGTGTACCCTTAATTTGTATGGAAATATTAGTTCAAACTAAATTTGACAGCTCTAATTTACGTCCATCTCTTTCTTGTTTTATTAGAGAGAAAAAGATAGCAATAGCCTAAATTAAGTTTAGTCTGTGCACAACAGAATCAACACCAATTTTAAAAATCTTTGCCTTACTTCACTAACTCACGCCCACAATGTGACTTGTTGTAGTATCTTTTTTTGGCGCGTTAGGAAAAAATGATGAGAGACAATTTTTACGATACGCGCGCACACCGTCACAAAAAGCCGACACCCTGAAATTAGCCAGTCAACATTTTAGTTTTTCAAAAAAGTTTTTATAGTTTGTGGTTCATGAATAATGATTATCCGTGTTACTCCGGCTTAAGAATGCCACCCCATTTCATCTCATGGGTGTCGTAGGAGGCGACTAAGGGAAATTTTGAGACCGTGCATACTATTACAGCACCTTAGATCACCCGCGTGGTGGCGGGTAAACCATCAGCAATAGCATTCCCAAGGAGGGTTGGTGTCAGGCTGGCGGCCGACTGTAAAACATTTGCCGAATCTCTAGTAACATGATGGGTCTAAACGGAATGTAGAAAGTAAGAGCTAAAATATCTAAATTTTAATACGCCCTCCGCGAGATAAAAAAAACCACAGACCTTAAAACTGCACTAGTAACGTACTACGCGTACGCCTATGCATGGCTCAAATACGGTGTTATCTTATGGGCCAACAGAACAGACACGCACATGCTATTTACCCTACAAAAAAAACTGATTAGAATCTTAGTAAATATTGAAGTCACCGATAGCTGTAACCCTCATTTTCAGGAACTAAAGATTTTATCCCTACCCTGTCTCTATCTGCCCGGGGGTGGAGGATAAATTCGAAAGAGTTACCTCGCCCCCGGGCGCGTAGGGCAGGGAGGAACAGGGGTGGGTTTTAGTCAGTAAGAGTCTGACACGCCCTTCCGCTCCACCCCAGAGCGGAAAGAGTCATTAGATGATTTCCCACCCCCAAAAAAAAAAAAAAAAAAAACCCTGTCTCTATATATTTGATGTTTGTAAGTTTGTGCGTAAGTACCCAGAATTCTTTACAAAAAGAGAGGACATATAAACGAACATTATTTTATGATATAATAATAGACTAAACTTACCAACATCGCGGCTAAAAATGCACTCCAATAGTACCTTTTTCATGTCCATAAAAAATTATAATAAGTTACCCGAAATAATATAGAATGTAAATAAATACAACATTTTTATAAATAAATTAAAACTTTTCCTTGTAAGCAAATGCTACTATTGTATAAGCGAGTACTTAAATGATAAATTATAAGTAACTTCTTATCTATCTATTTCTATGTACAAATACTCACTAAAAGATACGCCTACCTACTCATAATACGAAAACTTTATATATATTTAAGTATATTTTAATAAATATGGAGCGTCCAATAAATAACTCACCTAAATAAAAATAATAATAAGTTAATAATAATTATATAATAATTAATTGAAATGTATATACGGACGAATAATCAAAGTGAATAAAACTATAATATAATAATGGTTTTCACAATGTTAGGTACTAACTTATTAGTACATAATTAAAAAAATAAATGAATAAAAAACAATATAATTATTAAATTCAATTCTGTATTAATAAAACAGTAGTTGTCTTCCTCCTCTCTCCTACTTGATCTATGCTGTGCCCGACAGGGTCCATAATTGTGACTAATATAATAATTTCCCTACCAACTATAAACATTATGATAAGCAATAAAGAATTGAGAAAGAATTGAGAAAGAATGTGCGATAGGACTAGGGCGTACCCCACAGGCGACGCAAAGGGGCAGCACCCGGCCGCTGTGGGAAATGGACTAGGGTTGTTGCACCACCCCGGGCGAGGGTAACGTAAGAAGCTAACTCGGGAAGTGAGATTGAGGTATGCAAGTTGGAATGTTGGGACTATGACTGGAAGAGCAAGAGAGTTAGCAGACTTATTAAAAAGAGCATTGAAAGAAACTGTGACGGAGGTTAAAAGGATTAACGATAGATTGATAGTTGTGAAAGTTATGATGGACAATGTGATGCTGAATATAGTTAGTGTGTATGCCCCGCAGGTAGGATGTGATGAAAGAGTGAATGAGAAGCTTTGGGAGGCTTTTGATACAACTGTAATGACCATCCCCGTGCATGAGGAATTGATAGTAGGAGGTGATTTTAATGGGCATGTAGGTACATTGTTGAGAACAGCCATTATTTCTCAGGAACTAATATACATGTGTCCGATTTTCTAAATGAAACTGCACGAAAAGAAAAAAAATTAATGCGTGAGGAAATGATAAGAGCACGAAAAAATGGATACCATGCAGTAATAAGAAATAACAAATTGCTTATAGATGGGAAACGAATATTACCTAGTGAACCGAATATTACCTAGTGAACCGGCGACCACAGAGATGACACTAAACGCGAAAAGCTCCGAAACAAACGAACAAATAAACAACGACGAAATTCATACCCTCACTTCAAAACACTACAAACCTAATAACATCGAATATAATAAAAATAATTCATTTCGACACTACAGAACAACAATTTAAAATTTTATATCTAAACATGCAAAGTATCTATAACAAGCAATATCTACTTGAAGCCTTCCTTCATGAAAGAACAATATATAATGATTTATGCCTATGTGAGACTTGGCTATCACCAAAAAAATTGGAAAATTTAAATTTTAGAGGCTACAAAATTGCAGCATCTTACGGTCGACGTACTCGAGAAGGTGGCGGCGTCTGTATCTTGTTACAAATCCATTTAGAGTATGTACAAAGAAATTTGTGATATTAGTAACATGTCTGTAGAGTTTTGTATAGAAGTATGTGCAACAGAATTACTTAAGGAAAATATACTTATAGTTACTATTTATTGGAATAGAAAAGAGGAGGAAGTATTTACTCGCCAATTAAAAGAAATTATGTATTATATTAATAATAAGTATTCAAAATATAATGTGATATTAGGTGGAGACCTAAATATAAACATCTTAGACAGCTGCTTAAAAACTAACTTGTTCTTAGATCTAATGTTGGAACATAAATTCATACTACATATTAAAGTCCCCACACGTATCTCACAAACTACTTCAACATGCTTAGACTTAGTTTTTACAAATTTTAATTATAAAAATAATTATACTACTGTAGAAGAATTAGGTCTGTCAAACCACTGTGCAACCATCTTTCACATGAAATTATTCAGTGACAGCAATAAAAAAACAAATTGGTTCACGAGAAATAGATTATATTGTACCCAAAATGTAGAAAAATTTAAATCCGAATTAAAAAACCAAAATTGGAATGAAATAATAGTATCAAATAAAAATATAGATGAAAACTTCACTACGTTTAATAACATAGTAAATAAGATTTTAAATGCGTGTTGTCCGCTGTAAAAAAATAAAATTAAAACGACGAAGTACTGGCTAACTAAGGGTATTAAACAATCTTGCAAAAACAAAAACTACTTAAAATACTTACCATGAAAACAAGCAATCCCGTATTATCAAAATATTATAAAAAATACGAAAAAACCCTAAAGCAATCTGGTTTCCGAAAAAACAGGTCTACAACGTTAGCAGTCTACAAAAACGTACAAGAGGCTTTAACTATTATTAATAACAAAAATTACGCCATCGGTATGCTACTCGATATGACTAAAGCCTACGATAAGGTGCAATTTAAAATACTATTGGACAAGTTACATGGGATAGGAATACGAGGTAAGGCTCACGAATGGTTTGCATCGTACCTAAAGGATAGGGTACAATTAGTAGAGATAGAATATTTCGATAACAGCACTAATGAAATTATTAATATTAGATCCAACAGTAAACCAGTTAACGCGTCAATTCCCCAAGGTAGGGTGCCTTTTGTTCCTTATTTATATAAATGACCTTCCTAAAATTATAAACGGACCGTGTGTTCTATTTGCAGACGATATCTCTCTACTCACCACATGCCAAAACGATGACGATATAAACGCCAAATTAAACTCCCTTCTTTCTGCAGCTGTAAACTGGATGAATAACCACAATCTAGAAATTAACTTCACTAAAACCAAACTAATTACTTTCCATACCCATCAAAAATCCCCACTAAAACTTAACTTCATGTTCAATGACACAAAACTAGAACAAGTTAACGAATTTATCCTCCTCGGTTTGTCTATAGATACCCATATTAATTGGAAATCCCATATACAGAAAATAAGAGCTATCAAAATTTTCATATGCCCTTCGTGAAATTAAAAAAACTACCAACCTGCAAACTGCAATGTCACCTACTATGCATATGCCCAAGCATGGCTTAGCAATGGGATCATGCTATGGGGAAACAGCACTGATTCTCAAACTACATTTATTTTACAAAAGAAATTATTTCGAAAAATAACCACTATTGAACAAACAGAGAGCTGTAAACCATACTTCCAAAAACACAAAATACTCACACTTCCCTGTTTATATATCCTTGAGTTATGTAAATTTGTCAGAAAACATCCAGATTTATATACCACTTGCGAAGAAACACAAACTAGATACACTTTACGACACAACAAAAATAAATTAAATATACCTCAATCCCGACTGGAAATGCACTCAACCAGCCCTTTAGTTATGTCCATCAAAATTTATAATAAGTTGCCAGAAAATATTAGAGAAATAAGCAAAGTAAATATATTTATTAATAAATTGAAGCGATTTCTCGAATCAAAGTCTTACTACACAGTAAAGGAGTTCTTAGATGATAAATCGATTCCAAAATAATTTCTTTTTCTCTCTCTTTTACACCAAAAATTTTGTAGAAAAATAGAAAACCCAATATAAACATAAATACATTAATAAAAATATGTTAATAGCAATTTAATATACCTATATACGCAAAACTTATATATATATATACATAATATTATACACCCAATAAACCACAACTAATAATTTATATTGCTTAATTGAACAACTACTTAGCCCACTCCTCTCTTCTACTTTGCTGTGCCCGACAGGGTCCATATTGATATTTTATTATGTTATACCACCTATTTAACACATATGGAATGCAATAAAGTATTGAGTATTAAGTACGAGAAATTGTTATGAAAGAGTACATGGAGGATGGGGTTTTGGAAGTACCAATAACGAGGGAGAGACGCTTTTGCAATCCGCTACCGCATTTGACAAGGCAGTAGCCAATACTTGGTTCCAGAAGAGAGATGAACACCTAATCACATACGAAAGTGGTAACCACAAGACCCAAATTGACTATTTTCTAGTAAGGCGCAACAATATTAAGCACGTCAAAGACTGCAAAGTGCTGCCAGGAGACGATTTAGTCTCACAGCACAGGCTCCTGGTTATGGTATTAGCGATAAAAACACAGTATACAAAAAGCAAACAGCGTCCATCTCCTAAAATAAAATGGCGAATGCTAGAGAAGAATGATTGTGCGAAAGAATTTAGAGAGCGAGTAGTATACAAAATCATAGAAATGGGAGACATGAATGATCGAAGTGTAAATCAAAGTTGTAATGAGATAGCTGGGTGTATTAGGGACGCAGCGAGGGATATTTTAGGAGAAACAAAAGGAAGGGGCACAATAGAGAGTGATACATAGTGGTCATCGACAGAGATACAGGAGGTATTGAAGGAAAAAAAGAAGAAATTCAAGGAATGGCAGAGTTTGGAACTGGAAAACGTGAGTTTGAAAGCTGAAAAAAAGAGTATGATGAGTTAAAGAAAAAAGCTAAGAAAGCCGTCGCAATAGCGAGAACAAAAGCTCAGGAAAAACTGTACGACACACTGGACAGTCCAGCTGGTCAAAAAGATCTTTTACCGGCTTGGTAGAGCCAGAGAGAGGAAGGCGAAGGATGTTAATCGGATAAGATATGTAAGAGATGCCGCTGAGCTAGAACGCTTCTATCGGAGGATGAAATGATTAAGGGTACATGTAAAGGCTATTTTGAAAGACTGATGAATCAGGCAAATATCTGGAGTGGTGTTGTAGAGAATAAACTAGTGAACGAGGGATTAGTGAAAATGTAAAAAAAAAGTGTGATTGAAGTAAGAATAGCAGTGAATGGAATGAAGAATGGTAAGGCAATTGGTCCACATGGAATACCGATTGAAGTGTGGAAGTCATTACGGGTAGATGGATGGACGTGGTTTGCTTTATTCTTCAATAAGTTGTTGCTGGAAGAAGCCATACCTGATGAATGGTGCAACAGTTCGCTGGTTCCCATCTTTAAGAACAAAGGTGATGTGCTGGAGTGCAACAACTATAGAGGAATAAAGCTAATGTCACATATAATAGTATGAAAGCATGGGAAAAAGTTATTGAAAGGCGGCTGAGAGAAGAGAGTGAAATCTCACAGAACCAGTTCGGTTTCATACCGGGTCGAGGTACAACGGATGCCATTTTCGCTATCCGACAGCTGTGCGAGAAATACAGAGCTGTGCATAAAAACTTGCACATGGTGTTCGTTAACCTCGAAAAGGTTTATGACCGGGTGACGCGTGAGGTTTTGTGGTGGGCCCTTAAGGAGAAAGGTGTGCCTGGGAAGTATGTGCAGTTGATCCGAGCGATGTAAAGTCGATACAGTACCCAAGTCCGGTCTGCAGTGGGCACCACTGACAGCTTCAGTGTGGCAGTTGGTTTGCACCAGGGGTCAGCCCTCAGCCCTTACCTCTACGTGATGATAATGGACGCTCTGACGTCGGAAATCCAAGAAGAAGCTCCCTGGTGTATGCTGTTTGCTGATGATATTATGCTGGTTGCTGAAAGCAGCTTAAAGGTCCAGAGCAGATTGGAGACGTGGTGGCAAAGACAGGAGAGTGTTGGCCTGAAATTGAGCAGAACCAAAACAGAATACCTGTTCTGCGTTTTCAGCGGTCTCTCCAGTCCAATACCTATAGCTCTCACCGGAACGTCTATACCGATCTGCGCCGACTTTCGATATCTCGGGTCGCTTGTCCAGGGGGATGGCGACATAGACCGAGACGTAACGCACAGGATCAACTCAGGATGGATGAAATGGCGACAGGTCACTGCAACAACTTGCGACCGACGGATGCCCCTCAAGCTAAAGAGGAAAATCTATAACTCCGTGATTAGACCTGTTGTACTCTATGGATCAGAATGTTGGGTTGTGAAAAAGACGGATGAAAAAAGATTGCATGTGGCGGAGATGAGAATGTTAAGATGGATGTGTGGAGTATCGAGAATGGATAAAGTGAGAAATGAGTACATTCAAGGAAGTTTAAAAGTGGCGCCAGTGACAGAAAAGTTGAAAGTAAGCCGCTTATCTTGGTATGGTCATGTGAAGAGGAGGGATGTAACACATGTAACTAAAAGAGTAATTAATATAAATGTAGATGTATGGAGTGGGAGAGGGAGGCCAAAGAAAAGACGGATGGATTGTGTGAGGAGTGATATGATAGAAAAGGAAGTTAGTGATAGCGTGACGGCTGACAGGACAAAATGGAAGAAAAAAAGTGTTGCGCCGACCCCAAGTAACATGGGATAAGGGCAGGAAGATGATTATTCATGAAAAACATTTGTTTTCCTTTTGCAAACTTTGTGACAGCTTGGTTTTTTATCTTGTAACGCCAAAGAAGTTTAACTTTTTCGAGCGTACATAAGTACACACACACTTTTTCTTTTTAGTTCTAAGTACATCAGTGTTTGGCTATAAGCTTACTACGATGATTATTTGTTTCAGACTTCGTCGTATCAGTAGAAGATCGACTAGAATTTTACACTCAGGATGGGATCAAAGAAGGCGCCGTTCGATTAGATTCCCAAAAACCCACTGCATTAGCTTACGAAGAAGTTAACAATATTGTGCTGTATGTCGACAAATGGAGCGACAACGACGCTATATGTGGTTACAAAATTTCTTCCCAGAAACATGAATGCTACATTGAGAAAAACGGGAGAAACATCCAGGGTCTGGCTTTTGACCCTGTCACAGAATTATTGTTCTTCACTGATACTAAGGAAAAAAGCATTAATTGGTTTTTATTCAAACCTGGATTTAAGAACAATGTTTTCGGAAACCTTTTAATCAAAATGGATGACGGGACCCCCACCGACATAGCTGTGGACAGTTGTAGAGGGTACGTTACCAAAAAAATCTAATTTATAATTTTAAAACATCTATGAGTTTTTACTTCGTGGTAAACACTAGTGATTTTTAATTTGCAGGTATATTTACTGGATCACCATTAAGCTCACAACGTGTACAATACAGAGAGCACGATTTAATGGCTCAGAAAGAGAAGTCGTTTTTAATACACATGAACTGAACCTGAACAGTTTGACTATTTGTCAACAAACACAGAAAATGTACTGGATAAATAAATATAATCAAGATATGTATAGAGCAGATTTGAATGGTAAAAACCACGAAATAGTAGTAAGGGGTTTTTCGTACGACTATATTCCGCCGTTTTCTTATCCAAATACATTAACCGTTTATAAGGGATTCCTCTACGCCGTGGACCGGTGCTTGACCTGCGGTCAAAAAAGCGTTTGGAAAATTGCAAATCCAATACCACGTACTCGCAATTTCAAATTGATGTTAGATATTTCTACTGAAAACGTTGTCGGAATAACCGCCAACAACAAAATTAAAGATGAAATTCAGGGAATTTCGGGTTGCAATGAGGTACCTAAGAACTATGATATCATAGTATATGACGGTCCGTTTTGTGATCATGGTGTTAAAGTTAATGGACAGTCTCTTTGCAAATGCACACCTGGGTACACAGGAGTGCGGTGCGATGTTACGGTTTGTGAGAAGTACTGTATCCAAGGCAGCTGTAGTTTCAATGATGAAGGACTTCCTAAATGCAGGTAAAACATATACTCTACTCCTTTTTTTGGCTATCTTGTTTAATTTATTTTGGTACACTTCACAGTTTTGTTATTTCAGATGTAATGCTGGTTATTCCGGGGAGAGATGTGAAGTGAACATGTGCCTGGGTTATTGTTTGAACAACGGTACCTGTTCCTTGAATGAGAAGGGTGAGCCAGTTTGTCAATGTAGAAGTGATTATTTGGGTGGTAGATGCGAATTATCAGTCTGTGAGAACTATTGTTTACAAGGCAACTGTAGTGTCAATGAAGAGGGGCTTTCTAAATGCAGGTGAAACTTATTGTACTTATTTTTGGCCGTCTCATTTATTTTAATTCTGTGCAGTGTTTCACAGTTTTTTTATTTCAGATGTAATGCTGGCTATTCCGGAGAAAGATGTGAAGTGAATGAGTGCCATGGGTATTGTTCGAAAAATGGCATCTGTTCCTTAAATGAGAAGAGTGAGCCAGTTTGTCAATGCAAAGGAGATTATTTGGATGGTAGATGCGAATTATCGGTCTGTGAGAACTATTGTTTGCAAGGCTACTGTAGTGTCAATGAAGAGGGGCTTCCTAAATGCAGGTAAAACAAATTCTACTCTGTCTTTGGTTATCTTTATTGATTTAATTCGGTGCACTGTTTCACAGTTTTGTTATTTCAGATGTGATGCTGGTTATTCCGGTCACAGATGTGAAGTGAACATGTGCCTGGGTTATTGTTTGAACAACGGTACCTGTTCCTTAAATGAGGAGGATGAGCCGGTTTGTGAATGCAAAGGAGAGTTTGAAGGTGAAAGATGTGATCTTCAAGTGTCTCTAAACATCGGTTACGGTTCCAAAAATAAGGAGGTTGAGCCAGTCTGTCAATGTGTTGGTAGTAACGAGGGTTCCAATCAAAAAGCTGATCAAAACAAGACTATATCCATATTCAACTTGGAAGAGAGTGAAAGAAGAAGTCTAACCCTAAATGATTTGTTAGTAAGCTGGCACAAGCAGGCGCATCAATAGACGTAGTTCTTACTTCTGCAAATATTGAGGTTGATGGGGGTTTTTATACTTACTTTATTCAATGCTTAAGAAAGTAAGAGCAACTCAACTGGTTATGATGAACAACAAAGTGTCATCATCATTCTCCTGCCCTTATCCCAATTTATTTGGGGTCGGCGCAACATGTCTTTTTCTTCCATACTCCTCTATTAGTCGTCATCTCTGTAGTCACCCCCTTTTTATGAACAGTAAAGTGTATTCCATATATATCTCCAATCTCTAAATAGTATAAAACTAAGTCGCTGCCTGCCTGTCTATTTCTCCCATTACTTCGTTTAAACCACGCAACGGAATAATATTCGATACGGTTTTCACTTATAGAAAGAACGATAAATGAGGAAGGTTTGTGTTTCTATGAATTTGTGAATATTTTGAACAAAATAGCTGAACTATGACGGTGTTATTAATTGCACCTGTGCTAAGCCGGAGAGGGACACTAGTTTTTAGAGTTCCGTAGTTCTAACAAGGAACCCTTATACTCATCGGTTTATTCGTGTGTCTGTCCGAGGCATAGCTTAGAGTCAGTTAGTACTTGAAAACTGCAATTTCTCATGGGTATATAATGTATCAGTTGTTCTTACCGAATGTCCTGTTAGTTGTAATAGGGAGTTGGACGACGGAATCCCGTATAAGGTGACTGACTGGACTGAGCCCCGCTTGGCAGGGCTAACTTCTGAATGGTTTAAAAGAAATCACCACAAAAGGGCTAAAAGGACCTGTTCGCTCGCATCGCTCGCTCACTGGACACTATAACCCACCCCTGTTCTTTTCCTGCCTGAATGCTCAGGGTTGCGGTAACTTTGTAACGAATTTATCCGCTACCCATATGCATGCAGGCACCGGTCATGATGGGCGCCGTCAGTGGGGGCTTATAATCATCTCTTTGAGACGTGCGTGTAACACTACGCACCTAAGTTCCCGAGTTCGCTTCGCTCGCTCTTGGACTAAATAATAAAAAAAATACAATGAAACAAAAAATGAACAAAGTACTGCCGGTTTATAGTGGAAACCATTATTTTTATAGTTCATTCAATTAATTCAGCCTCCAGCTTTTAAGTTTGTTAATAGCTTGTTTTAAAATGATACTTACATGCATACTCTACAACTTTAATTTAATTTTAGCATTAGAATTTGGTGAATTAACTGTTCTACTTTCACTTTTATAATAAGTGACGACTCTGTGCCTCGGAAAGCACGAAAAGCCGTTGGTTCTACGCCTGATCTCTCCCCGGTCGTATCAGATGGCTGTCTCATCAGACTATATGATTAAAGGAGCAGAGAGTGCACCTATGTTTACGCACACACTAGTGCAGTACCTATAATATCTCCTGCTTACTTCGCTAGTCTTTATAAGAACGAACTTGATCTCTCCCACGTCTCCACTAGCGTTAGTGTAGATTTCTCGGGAACAGTATTTTTAATCATATGTCCTTTTCTGTACCACTGACTATGTGTGTGCAAAAATTCGTGATGATCGGTCGAGAAGTTAAGGCGTGAAATCGTGGCAAACAAACAAACAACTTAATCTGCATTTTTAATATTGGTTAGGATTATAAATCACCCTGTACACTACACAAAACAAGATGAGATAAAAAATTATTTCGTTTATTCATTTATATACATATTTACATTTAAAATTTTTCTTTAAAAAAACATTTAAAAATATAATAAATAGTAGTACCTACCGGTGGTTAGGGCTCCAGAAACAGAAACCTCCTATGATCGCCAATTCCCGGCCACCCACGCGAGCCATTTGGTTATCTTTCGCAGCTTTCACAAGGTTCTCGGCATGCGGGACGGCTATTTCAACAATAATTGCACGCCTCTCAATTCGGTTCGCCTTAGGCTTATTGGCTACAATAGTCCTGCCAGTGATGATGGACCGATCCCAGTACATATTTTTTTTAATAATATTATATAAGTCAGAGCTGTCAAAGATCTATTTTCTGTTTTAAATTGAAAGTTGGTTTAAAATGATTTTATGTTTTTTGCTGCTTCAAAAAGTGTCACTTAAGGATATAATAGTTAAAATATACCTATGTATTTTATGTAGATAGATGTACCTATTTAACATAAATAAACAGGACTGTATTTGTTGGTTTTTTTTTAAACTTACACAAATAAGTTAGATAGATATTTTGCATTGTATAAACTCAATTTCTTTAGCATTATATAACTTCATGCATTAACAGCTTAGGTATCAGTATAATGTACTTTAAACTGCCATTTACTGTATAATGGCTCTGACTTGGATGGATCCTGGTGGTTGAGAGTCATGCTCACTCAAATGTCACTCAAATGGCTGATGGTGGCGCATGTGCTGGATCATTCAGTTCCCTTCAAAACGATTGAGCTGAATGGCGCTACCGCGTGAGTCATGTTCGTGAACATAAGCGCCGTCAGTTGGGACTGCTCATCGTTCAACTGCCACTAGTATACCTCTTTTCTGCTACCTACTTTAATGCTAGAGGGGTACCTAGTACCTATCTAAATTGTGTAGTAAACATAATTGAAGCGTTGTTTGTGACTACCTATTTTCTAAGCTCTCTATATAAGAGTAAATATATTTTTTTTAAATTTAAAAGTGTGTTTGTTTTACTAACATCCTAAAATTATTCCTATTATTAAAGTAAAATTGTTTGCAAGTTCCTTTTTAGGGTTCCGTACCCGAAAGGTCCAAACGGAGCCCTATTGTTGTCACTCACGTGTCTGTCTATTCGTCCGTCGTCTTTCACCTACGAAGAATTTTTCAACTTTCCATTGACATAAGAACTTGAAATAATAATAATAATATTCCACGACTATCACACAACGCCATCTAGTTCCAAGCTAAGCAGAGCTTGTGTTATGGGTACTAGACAACTGATAAACATACTTATATATTTCTAAATACATACATATTATAGATAAATTACACCCAGACACAGAACAAATGATCGTGCTCATCACACAAACATTTGTCCTGGGTGGGAATCGAACCCACGACCTCCGGCATAGCAGTCAGGGTCACTAACCACTAGACCAACAGGCCAGTCAAATAAATTATCATCACCCTGCGATGATCTTCGCAGGGTGGCTGGTAGCAGCTGGTGAGAGTTGCCGAAAACCGAGCTGAATGGCGTGTAATTGGAGAGTATGTATGCGCAGCAGGTGATTAAATAAAACCATGAAATTTGGTGAATATTTATTATTACGTATTCTTTACTAACAAATACCAATATTAGGTACGGAACCCTTTATGTGCGAAATCCGATACGCACTTGGCCAGTTTTTTATTCTTTGTACCTAGGATATTTTTATCTTATATAGGGGGACGTACAGATCTGCCGCCCTACAGTGACGTCATAAAATCAACATAATTTTTGATTATTTGTGTGTGCGTCCTGCCCCCCTAGCCATATTACATTTCTATTATCGTTTACGCTAACGCTTAGAACAAAATTATCTACGCAGGTAATGTCATTGCCATACATTTTGTTCTAAGCGTTAGCGTAAACGATAATAGAAATGTAATATGGCTAGAGGGGCTGTATAGCTCCGTCTCTCTCTTACACCGGAGTTATGGTGACTATAAGATGTCATAGTAGGACCCAGATTACGAAAGGCGCAGCATGTCCTATTCTGACAAACATCTCCATTTGACATCATCTTAAAAGTCACTTCCTTTCTTATTATACGATGTGGATACGACAATATAGTAATATTTTATTATACACCGCGGCCATATTAGTCGTAGAACCGATCATCGTTGGGGTAGACGTGTTCTCGAGTGGCGACCGCGAATCGGCAAACGTAAGGTAGGACGCCCTCAGGCTAGGTGGAGCGATGATCTTCGTAGGGTGGCTGGTAGCGGCTGGATGAGAGTTGCCGAGAACCGAGTTGCATGGCGTGTAATTGGAGAGTATGTATGTCCAGCAGGTGATTATTCATTTTTAATGTTAATCAGTTTTAGTTTTTATTATTTAAACATTTTTTTCATGTCTATTTTAATCAATTATCTGTATTATTAAATCAATTTAATTTTAATCAATGCAAACAATGTAATTTCGTATCGGAGTCTTTCACACAATCCACCCCTCGTCTCTTCATTCTCTCTCTACCTCTATAACCATTCACATTCATATTCTTCACAGCATGATTTTCATTCATGTTTTAAAAATCCGGTCAAGAGGGTGCGGTAGCTTGGTAGATAAAAACATAAAAGTCAAAGTACCAACATACATTATACATTAATTACAATATATAAGTGTATATGTAAAGTATAAAATCGAAACATTGGTCCACTAGCTACAATGATTTACACCAAACCTGTGAAGCCCCATGGCAAAATCCGGGTTGTCAAATTAAACCCCGAGGACAACCCGGGTTGACAGCCGATTTTTTTTTTATTTTTATTCTCTTTAATTTTTTTTTTTTTTGGTCCGACTCACCGGTGAGTTTCGGGGCTTACGCTATATCAGGTGATTTGATTAATTGGTTTGCCCGCGCCTTTTCCCATCGTGGGGTTGGCTTCCATTCTAACCGGATGCAGCTTAGTACCAATATTTTACATGGAGCGACTGTCTATCTAACCTCCACAACCCAGTTACTGGGTAATACGATACCCTTTGGTAAGACTGGATGTCAGACTTTCGGGCTTCTGACGACCCGTAACGACTGTCAAAGATCCACGATTGACAGCCGGGACCAACGGCTCAACGTGATTTCCGAGACACGGAGGAGTCTCGGTATGTAAAAATGGTCACCCATCCATGGACCAACCGCGGCAAGCGTAGCTTAACCTTATTGATCGACCCGTGCGGCTGTTATTACTTTAGCCACAAGGTCCTCTGGATGGTTGGTTTTGGTATTAGTGGTAAGAGTAACGCGACTGGTTGCCGAACATGTACTAACCGGTGGCACTATACGGTGGAGCATACGGTGGAGGTTTGCCCCGCTTGGGCAGAGCACCGCCGTGTCCTCGTGGATGCGATAGGCGGCAGCGACCTCTCGCGCCGTGCCCTGGTTCAGGCCATGGTACGGAGCGAGAGGGAATGGGAGGCCGTCTCCTCCTTCTGCGAAGCAGTAATGCTCGCGAAGAGGGAGGCGGCATACGCTAGGGAGACTCGAACACAGCCGAGTCGCCCTAGCGCTCCCAGCCGCAACCGCCGCCTGAGACGCCAGGGGGTTCGGACGCCGCGAGACGATCTCCGGCCACCGTAGACCCGGGCCTGCGGACGGCGAGTAGTGGGTAACTCGCCGTCCGATCAGCACCAGGCCCGAGAGTCGACGGCGCGTAGTGTTCCACGCGCGCCTCAAAGAGTTGTCAGCCAAGGGAAGGGGCCTGCCACGGCCGATGCCTGCCCGGGGGTGGAGGATAAATTCGAAAGAGTTACCTCGCCCCCGGGCACTCGAGGCAGGGAGGAACAGGGGTGGGTTTTAGTCAGTAAGAGTCTGACACACCCTTCCGCTCCACCCTAGAGCGGAAGAAGTCATAGGATGATTTCCCAACCCCCAAAAAAAAAAAAAAAACCGGTGGCACTATTGACTGATGCGATTACACAGTTGTGCATACACAAAAGTGCTGAGCTGTTCGGTTGCAAGCACTGCTCCGAACATATAGATGATCGTCGAAGGGGATAAAGGAGGCTAAAGTGAACGAACAAAGCTAGTAAACGATGTCCCCGTCATACCCTTCATGTTAGGTTCCTTTAAAGTATTTTAAACCCTGCAGACAGTAATAGTAGCCCTGGCTTATCTTACTTGTCTACGACAATTGCCAACAGATTGCCGGCTGAACATTCGGCATTATTTAGAATGCTTAGGTTAAGTACTTACAGAATTAATGATATTTCATACATCGCCTGAACGTATTCGACATTGTATAATATAATAATAATATAATATTCCACAACTATCACACAACGCCATCTAGTCCCAAGCTAAGCAGAGCTTGTGTTATGGGTACTAGACAACTGATAAACATACTTATATATTTCTAAATACATACATATTATAGATAAATTACACCCAGACACAGAACAAATGATCGTGCTCACTACACAAACATTTGTCCTGGGTGGGAATCGAACCCACGACCTTCGGCATAGCAGTCAGGGTCACTAACCACTAGACCAACAGGCCAGTCATTGTATAGAATGCCCGATTAAACAGATTGGCGGTAACATATACAATTTCTACTGTTCATTTGTTATTAAAACTTCTTATCTATATATTAAAAGGAGTAGGTATACTAATCTATACTAATATTATAAAGAGGTAAAGTTTGTAAGTTTGTGAGTTTCTTTGTAGAAAGTAGTAATCTCTGGAACTACTGAACCGATTTTGAAATTTTTTTCACCAGTAGAAAGCTACATTATTTGTGGATGCTGTAGGTGCTATATAAATTTTATTTATTTTGGACTGTATTTTCGAAATCCCACGAGGACGAAAACATAGGCAAAATGCTAGTTAAAGAATATTTGTATGAATTGTCTTTAAAAAAAGGAGGAGGTTATGCGCCAGATTTTTCAAGTAGTCTCATCGATTTTAACCTTTCCATACACACCTAACAGCGACCCTTCAAAATGACAGTCCGTATCCGCCGTCGTATGTCATGGTCTTGTCCGTTGAGGAGTGTCCATCATGTTTTCAAAAATGAATAAGCATTTTTTTGTGAGGTGGGAAATCATCCAATGACTTCTCCCGCTCTGGGTGGAGCGGGAGGGCGTGTCAGACTCTTACTGACTAAAACCCACCCCTGTGCCTTCCCTGCCTGAGTGCCCAGGGGTGCGGTAACTCATTTTCAGAATTTATCCGCTACCCCTAGGCATGCAGGCACCGGCCACGATGGGCCCCGTCAGTGGTACCTGACGTTCATCTCTTTGAGGCGCGCATGGAACACTACGCGCCGTCGAGTCACGGGCCTGGTGCTGATCGGACGGCGAGTTACCCATTGCTCGCCGTCCGCAAGCCCGGGTCTACGGTGGCCGGAGATCGTCTCGCAATGTCCTACGCCCAGTACCTCTCCTGCGGTGGTAGCGGCCGGGGCCGTGAGGGCCACTCCGTTGAGCTTCCCTCACGCGTCTCGCCTCCGCCTTCGCGAGCATTACTGCTTCGCAGAAGGCGGAGACTGCTTTCCATTCCCTTTCGCTCCATCCATACTATGGCCTGAACCAGGGCCGGGCGCGAGAGGTCGCCGCCACCTATCGCATCCACGAGGACACGACGGTGCTCCGCCCAAGCGGGGCAGACCTCCACCGTATGCTCCACAAATGAATAAGCATGCTTAAAAGATTATAAATGCTAAAGTTATTCTTTCTGTGTGTCTTTTTGTTCATAAGGTTGCAGACCTCCACCGTATGCTCCACAAATGAATAAGCATGCTTAAAAGATTATAAATGCTAAAGTTATTCTTTCTGTCTGTCTTTTTGTTCGTAACGTTGCACGCCTAAATCGCTGAACCAATTACTGGCTGATCTGTCAGACAACAGACACAAAAGAAAATCTTTTGTTCGTGGTCACATATGACCTACGTGACAGATAAGGTTTTATAATGAATTTTGGTAATGAAATAGATTTAAAAGATCATTACCTTGGGATAATTTTGGAAGTTTACACTGTCCAAGCCACAAACAGAAGCTGGTATCTATAGATTAAAGAGTCAGAAGTTATCTTAATGATGAACTAGCCTCATATTGCGACCTCTTGAAGTTCTTATAGTCTAAAAATACGTAAAATTTTACTAAATCAAACATATTTTGCTATACTATTTAAAAATCTGCATCAAGGGTGGACCAGTATTATCATAATATTCGGTGGTGGACACATCTTTCTCTGTTGAAATAAATTTTCTAAAGTAAAATATGTAAAGGACAGTGTCTGCTGGTGGTAGCACTCTTCGTAGGGCTGGTGCACTCCTGGGGTGAGTTTACAAACAGCTTGTCATTTTCCCGAACGAGTTTCGGTCACGGTAACCAATCTCAACGAAGATTAGCCAAGTACTCAGGAGATATTATAGTGTAACAGTGTGTGCTCAAGCACTGATATATCCTTTGTTCCCTTACTAGCATAGTTCGATGAGACGGCAATCTGAAACAGGACTGGGGAGTGATCAAGCGCAGGACCAATGCCTTTACGTTCTTGCAGAGTCACGGGGGTATCATACAATACCGACTTCCAAACTCTGGGCTATAACTGAGAAATTTATAATGCAAAAACCCAGTTAGTTTGTGTTATAGCAATAGCAACACTGTTTAAGTATTAGGGCTGTTTGATAAGTCTGTTACTTTATTCATAAAAAATAATGCATTTATAGTGCAGGTGGAGTGAAGTTTGTTATTGCAGCCTTCGCGGGTTCGAAACCGGCTGTCTATCGGGTCGAGAGTGCAATAACAATGGCTCACCTGTGTCAAAGACGTTGAAGGTAAAAAATTAAATTTTATAAAAACAAGTGGACACGAGTGATGCTACAAGGGTTCCGATTTTTCATTTGAATGTTTGGAACCTTAAAAATAGGAACAAAATGACGACTATGAAATGAAATTCGGACAAAAATTCCAAAAATGCTGAAAATGGGTTCTGTTCATCATCATCATCATCATTTCAGCCGAAAGACGTCCACTGCTAGACATAGGCCTCCCCCAAGTGTCGCCACAATGACCGGTCCTGTGCGTCTCGCATCCATCGAATACCCGCGACCCTCACCAGGTCATCGGTCCACCTTGTTGGAGGCCTTCCAACGCTGCGTCTTCCGGTACGCGGTCGCTACTCCAGAACCTTTCGTCCCCACCGACCGTCCGTTCTGCGGGCAATATGCCCAGCCCACTGCCACTTTAGTTTAGCAATTCTTCGGGCTATGTCGGTAACCTTGGTTCTCTTGCGGATATCATCATTCCTGATTCAATCACGCAAGGAAACTCCACGCATAGCCCTCTCCATTGCCCTTTGGATGACTTTAAGCCTTCTGATGAAGCCCATTGTGAACGACCACGTTTCGATTCCATATGTCATCACTGGCAACACGCACTGGTCATAGACTTTCGTCTTGAGACTCTGTGGTATGTGGTGGGACGAGAAGATACCGCGCAGCCTCCCGAATGCCGTCCAGCCGACTCGGATTTGACGATTGACCTCTTTTTGGAAGTTAGTCTTACCTAACTGAACCGTTGGTCCCAGGTAAACGTACTCGTCTACAACTTCGAGTGCAGAGTCTCCGATCTTGATAGGAGTGGGTGCTACATGGGTATTTACCATGATCTTGGTTTTGTTCATGTTCATTTTAAGACCCACTCTTTCGGAAGCTCTACTGAGGTCATCGAGCATTGTACTGAGGTCCTCAATATTCTCAGCCATGACCACTATATCGTCGGCAAATCGAAGGTTAGTGATGTACTCGCCATTGATGTTAATGCCTAGCCCTCTCCAGTTCAGAACTTTGAAGACATCCTCCATTGCGGCCGTGAACAGTTTCGGAGAAATGACGTCTCCCTGCCTCACACCCCGCTGTAGGAGGATAGGTTTCGAGGTCTGGTTCTGAAGTCGGATTGACATGGTGGCGTTCACGTACAAACACTTCAACACCTCGATGTACCGATCGTCGATCTGGAACCGTTGGAGAGACTACAGTACAGCCCAAGTTTCGATCGAATCGAAGGCTTTCTCTTAGTCCACAAACGCTAAGCAAAGACGCAGGTTATACTCTTCGGTCTTCTGTTTAACCTGCCGCAGCGTATGTATGTGATCTACAGTGCTGCAGCCTTTTCAAGATCCGGCTTGCTTGGGAGGCTGGAAGTCGTCAAATCTGCGCGCGAGATGGTTCGTGATGACCGGAAAACAGATTGTAGACATGGATCAGAAGTGAAATGGGCCTGTAATTCCTAAACAAGGCTTTGTCGCCCTTTTTAAAGAAGAGTAATATTCTTCTTTAAAAAGGGCGACAAAGCCTTGTTCTCCTCTGCTCCATGCCTGTGGCGATTTTCGCGAGTGGGGCAATGTGGATTTGGACGTCGGAACCACCGGGAACACCTAATGGCCAGTTTCATGGAGAAGGAGAGCCTCTATATGATAAACTCCTTCTTCAGAAAGCGTGAACACAGGAGGTGGACCTGGCAGAGCCCCGACGGTGCAATTAAAAATGAGTTAACTTTATTATGTCGACGAAGAAGCAAATATTCAATGATGTCTCTGTGATCAACGCGGTGAAAACCGGAAGTGATCACCGCATAGTAAGAGGCACATTGAATCTAAATATAAAGCTGGAAAGGTCTCGACTGATGAATTCTACGCGCCGCCCAGCACAGCTTTCAGCTCGAACTTCAAAATCGTTTCGAGTGCCTAGGGAGCTTCGTGGACAAATACAACGACGGGTTCGTGGAAACTGTCCATACGGTCGGGTCTAAGTTCTTAAGGACTTGCCGTACAGATAAGAACCTCATTCATGAAGGAGAGGCGGGAGATGGTTCTGCAGTCTTCAGACGATGCGTGTAAATACCGGCAGCTCAATAGACGGATCTCAAAGGCTTTGCCGCCCTTTTTAAAGAAGAGTAATATTCTTCTTTAAAAAGGGCGACAAAGCCTTGTTCTCCTCTGCTCCATGCCTGTGGCGATTTTCCCTCGAGTATGATGGAATCAAATAACCTCTGAAGGGCCTTAAAGACCAGTCTTCCACCTGCCTTCAGGAGTTCAGCCGTGATTCCGTCCTCACCCAACGCCTTGTTGTTTTTAGCTGTTTCAGAGCCATCATAAGGGATAAACATGATATTATAATGCTGTTTGCAGACGACACTTCACTTTTATTTAAACTAAAACGTCAGCAGGTGGTTGTCTCTCTCTCTTCTGTAGTTAACTGGTTTAATATCAATAATCTTCTTCTCAATGAGAAAAAAAACAAAATGCATAAAGTTCACATTACCCAATGTAACACAAGTGAACACTAGTGTGTCAATAAAGGGTGAAGAGTTGAATCCCGCAGAGTCCACAGTGTTCTTAGGCTTTACTTTGGATGCGCAGCTTCAGTGGAGCCCCCATATACGAGTAGATAAACTGTCCAAAAAACCTAACTCTGCAGCATACGCCGTTAGGAAAATTCGTGGTTTAACTGATTTAGAGAGAGGTTAAAAAAATATGTATACAGGGTGTAAGGTACATGGACGCACATACGTGTACTAGTGATTCAGTACATGATTCTGGACTAGCGTTGGAAATTTTCGTCGGCTTTTTCCTAATTATTGAAAAAAAAAAATTTTTTTTTTTCACTTTAAACTGTATAAAATCGTTATACCTATCTACCCCAAAGAAATTTTAAATGAAAAAAATACTTCTCTTCTCCTTTTTACAGTAATTTTTAACGTTGTCTGACAGTTTGAGTACTTATGCTAAATGTCCAAATGTCCTTTCTTTGGTATTGTTCGTCAAGTCATTGAGCTCCTTAGTGGTTTTAAGTTAAGCAGTTCTTTCTTCAAAAGACCATTACAGACACTAATCTGCATGGTCCTCATATGGCTTAATGTGAATGCGAGAACTATGTACTTTGTTATATAGATGTAGATTTTTATGATTGTCTGGCAGTTTGAGAATTTTTGCGGCCTACCCAAATGTCCTTACTTTGGTATTGTTCGTCGGTTGGTTGAGCTCCTCAAAGTTCTGAGTTGAGCTTCACGATAACTGACAAATGCTTGCACTATCTGGACAGATCCACTTGAATTTGCGTGTTCCTCAAAAGCTCATCCCAGACATAAACGTACATGGTTCTCATATGATTTGCCCAGTACATATTGTATGGATTTGAACACTTTAAAAGAGACTTTGCCATCTGAGTTTGTTTCGGTGTTTCTTCTCAGGGTAGTCAGCTAGGAAACACCGGCCTCATCTAGCTAAAACGGACAAAAACAAAAATTATGACGTGTAAAAGTGTTGTTAAAACCTACTTACCAAAATAAAATCATTTATCATCCTAATCTCATACACGCTGACGTCCGGGATGTCTTCGGTATAATGTCGAGCCAATCTAGCTCTTGGGTCCTTAGCTAGATTGGCGGGTTTAGTCATTGACGTGTATAACTGTCCATAGAATGCCTCGATATCCCTCAGAAGCTCCGGTTTGGCGGATATGGTGCTGCCATCATTGATCTTCAGCTTCGTGAGCTGGCTCTGTCCAATAAACCGATCTCGTGCAAAGACCTTGGAGCCCTTATTTGACTCTATCGCGTCTTCAATACGCTCGGTATTAAAGCGGCGAAGGTCGCTTTTCTAGGACTTTGAGATCCGTCTATTGAGCTGCCGGTATTTACACGCATCGTCTGAAGACTGCAGAACCATCTCCCGCCTCTCCTTCATGAATGAGGTTCTTATCTATACGGCAAGTCCTTAAGAACTTAGACCCGACCGTATGGACAGTTTCCACGAACCCGTCGTTGTATTTGTCCACGAAGCTCCCTAGGCACTCGAAACGATTTTGAAGTTCAAGCTGAAAGCTGTGCTGGGCGGCGCGTAGAATTCATCAGTCGAGACCTTTCCAGCTTTATATTTAGATTCAATGTGCCTCTTACTATGCGGTGATCACTTCCGGTTTTCACCGCGTTGATCACAGAGACATCATTGAATATTTGCTTCTTCGTCGACATAATAAAGTTAACTCATTTTTAATTGCACCGTCGGGGCTCTGCCAGGTCCACCTCCTGTGTTCACGCTTTCTGAAGAAGGAGTTTATCATATAGAGGCTCTCCTTCTCCATGAAACTGGCCATTAGGTGTTCCCGGTGGTTCCGACGTCCAAATCCACATTGCCCCACTCGCAGCTCGTCACCGTATCGATTGCCCAGTTTCGCATTGAAGTCCTTCATGACCACGGTGAAGTGAGTGATATATCCTCATACATGGCCTCAACTTCGTTGTCAGGGTGTGTCGAGGTCGGGGCGTAAAACTGTATGACCTTCAACAAATATCTTAACGATATTCTGAGTATAAGGTACGCCACCCTGGTCGACACACTCGATCCTCATCACATTGTTCACAAGGGACCTGTGGACGATAAACCCGACACCACCCTGAGACATCTGCTCACCCGCCCGGAAATAGAGCAGGTTACCGGATATACTCCGGCGATTCTTAGCACCCCTTGCCTCGCCGTTGCCTTGACCGCTACCGGAGTTAAGGGTAGACAGGCTGCCGGGCACTAGGGGCCATTTTTTCGTTGAGCTTTTTTTATTGGGGGTTTGCCATAATCACCACGCTTGGCAGGCGGGTTGGCGATCGCAGTATAGCTGTTTCAACGCACAGAGAATGCTGCTTAATTTTTTTTTTTTGTGGGGTGGGATATCATTCAATGATTTCTCCCGCTCTGGGTGGAGCGGGAGGGCGTGTCAGACTCTTACTGACTAAAACCCACCCCTATTCTTTCCCTGCCTGAGTGCCCAGGGAAGCGGTAACCCTGTTTCGACTTTATCCTCAACCCCCGGGGATGATACTATTCTTAACGTCCGACACCATACGGAACTCCGGTTCTGTTGGTTATAATTTAATACCCTGGCTATTTTTTTGAAAATATTTTCGATGTACAAAAACAACTTTTCTACAGATTTTATTTTAAATGTCTATATAAAATTAAGATTTCAAGGAAAAGCAATAAATATTTCATGACAACGAGCCAGAAAGGCTAATCGTGGTAAACAATGAAGTTCTTTTAATAAAAAAATCTCAATAATTAATTATCTCGGCTAAATTCCAGGCAAGATTAGACAAAGAGATCGCCCGACGCACCGAAAATGCCTGGAAGAACTATTGGTTGACGAAGCACTTAATGAAGGGACCTGTCCCTCTTTCTCTAAAACGAAAGCTCATAGACATGTGCATTCTTCCGACACTCACATATGGGGCGCAAACGTGTCTCTTACCAATCGTCAAAAGTCTGCACTTGGAGACTGCCAACACGCTATGGAACGAAGTATACCTACTGGGTGTCAAACTCACAGACCGAATTAGAAACGTTTTAAAACACAAATAGCGAACGTTAGCCATACAGCTGCGAGATTACAGTGGAACTGCGTTGGTCACATCTGCCGCATTTAAACTAAAAATTCTGTAGTGTCCACGATTTTGTAATGTTTTTTTGAGTGACGGCTGATAACGCGACCCACATATATAGGGATTAAAGATAAAATTAAACAAAATAACAAAAATTACTTTGGATGCCGATTCATTATAGTGAGCAATATTTCAAATATCTTTATTTTACTTTACTAAATCACGGATACGATGTTACTTGTTTTAACAGACTTCAAAAATAGAAGAAGGCTCTATTATCGACTGTATGTTTTTTTTTATGTATGTTCACCGATTTCTCAGTCATTTGTGGACCGATTTTAGAAATACTTTTTTTTATTCGAAAGAGTATATTCCTTTTATTCAGAAAAAATCAGCGTTTTTAAAAAAACAAAATCAACAAAAAGAAAAAAAAATATGCATAGATGACGTTTTGGTTTCCTCAAATTATGTTGTAATTCTATGTTATTGGGGTTTTTTTTTTTTTAATCAATTCGGGCATAGCTTTAATATTTAGTTTTAGCTCTGGGATGCAACAACTAAAAAGTTAAAAATAAAAAACACTTTTACAAAAAATACAAACGACTTCCAAAAAAGAAAATAATTATAATAAAAATTGTAAAATAACTTTAATTTCGAAAGACGGTGTCAAATAACGAAGAAACAAAATACAAACACTGAAAGTCTTCGGCAGCTTTTGGAAGTTGGTTGTATTTTTTTTTAGTCCTAATGCTACAGTGTTTGGCTATCAGCTTACTAAGATGATTCTTTTGTTTCAGATTTCGTCGTATCAGTAGAAGATCGACTAGAATTTTACACTCAGGACGGAATCAAAGAAGACACCGTACGATTGGACTCCCAAAAACCCACTGCATTAGCTTACGAAGAAGTTAACAATATTGTACTATACATCGACAAATGGAGCGACAACGACGCTATATGTGGTTACAAAATTTCTACCAAGAAACATGAATGCTACATTGAGAATAACGGAAGAAACATCCAGGGTCTGGCTTTCGACCCTGTCACAGAATTACTGTTCTTCACTTATACTAAGGACAAAAGTATTAATTGGTTTTCATTCAAACCAGGATTTATGAACGATCTTTTCGGAAACCTTTTAATCAAAATGGATGACGGGACCCCCACCGACATAGCTGTGGACAGTTGTAGAGGGTACGTTCGTTACCAAAAATAATCTAATTTATAAATTCACACATCTGCGACTTTTTACTTATAAGCACTTGTGGTTTTTAATTTGCAGGTATATTTACTGGATCAACACAATGCCTAAAATGTCTACAATTGAGAGAGCAAGATTTAATGGTTCAGAAAGAGAAGTCGTTATTATTACATACGAATTACACCTAAACAGTTTGACTATTTTTCTAGAGACACAGAAAATGTACTGGGTAATGAATAATAATAAATATTTGTATAGAGCAGATTTGAATGGTAAAAACCAGGAATTAGTAGATGAGGGTATATACGAGTATATTCCGCCGTTTGTTTATCCAAGTACATTAACCGTTTCTAAGGGATTTCTCTTCTACGTGGACCGGTGCTTATCTTGCGTTCAAAAAAACGTTTGGAAATTTACAAATCCAATACTACGTAATACTCAAAATTACAAATGTATCTTGAATATTTCAACTTATAGCGTTGTCGGAATAGCCGCCAACTACAAAATTAAAGATCAAATTCAGGTAATTACGGGTTGCAACGAGGAACCTAATAACTATGAAATCAAAGTATATGAAGGTCCGTTTTGTGATCATGGTAATAAAGTTAATGGACAAACTCTTTGCAAATGCACACCTGGGTACACTGGAGTGCGGTGCGATGTTACGGTTTGTGAGAACTACTGTATCCAAGGCAGCTGTAGTTTCAATGATGAAGGACTTCCTAAATGCAGGTAAAACATATTCTACTCCTTCTTTCGGCTATCTCGTTTAATATATTAAGGTACACTTCACAGTTTTCTTATTTTAGATGTAATGCTGGCTATTCCGGGGACCGATGTGAAGTGAAGATGTGCCTGAGTTATTGTTTCAACAACGGTACCTGTTCCTTGAATGAGAAGATTGAGCCAGTTTGTCAATGTAAAAGAGATTATTTTGGTGATAGATGTGAAATATCAGTCTGTGACAATTATTGTTTCCAAGGCAATTGTAGTATCAATAAAGTAGGGCTTCCTAAATGCAGGTCAAACTTATTCTTTTTATTTTTAGCCGTCTTATTTAATTTAATTCGGTGCTTTCTTTCACAGTTTTGTTATTTCAGATGTAATGCTGGCTATTCCGATGAAAGATGTGAAGTGAATGAATGTCATGGATATTGTTTGAACAACGGCATCTGTTCCTTGAATGAGAAGAGGGAGCCAGTTTGTCAATGTAGAGGTGGTTACTTGGGTGATAGATGCGAATCATCAGTCTGTGAGAACTATTGTTTCCAAGGCAACTGTAGTATCAATAAAGAGGTACTTCCTATATGCGGGTAAATCTTCTGCTACTTCTTTTATCATCTTGTATCATTTTATTCGGTGTACTCTTTCACAGTTTTGTTATTTCAGATGTGATGCTGGTTATTCCGGTCACAGATGTGAAGTGAACTTGTATCGGGACTATTGTTTGAACAATGGTAATAATAATAGCTTTATTTATTCCTTACACTTTTACATTTTTTATAGACTATTGGTAGTTAGTATTTTTGCTTAATCTGGTATGTTAGTATAACTTATTAATTGATGTGTGTTTTGTTTTAAGAACCGCTCTGGCGGTGAAAGCCTCCTCCTTTTCTTTCCATTTCGCTCTATCTCTTGCCATTCTGTCCCAAGCATAGAGCAACATGTGACGGGCCACCGGCGAACCGAATGGGAGTAGCTATAGAGTTTTTCCCCGATACAGAATTGTCTGTCATTTTTTGCGGGGGGAAATCTGCGCCACGCACACTTTCTCAGACTCCCACACAAAGACAATCGTCTGTCACTATGAAAATCACTCATAGCAATTAAAACAAACGGATACATTTTGTGTCATAACAGTGTAATGAAGTGATGCAACTAGTTTGAAAATGTGCATACAGCCATGGCTGTAACAAGTGTCGATACGCAATATCGATAAATTCGATAACTTTCTTGTGGGAATCCAGATAGGTCTTTTATCACAAAAATTCTTCCATCATATGTTTAACTTGGATCTTGCATTAGATAAATAAAAAATAGTTGATTCGAAGTTCACACTTAGTCATTTTAATATAAGATATAAATACGTAAGTATTGTATTTTATTTAATTCAATGCAATTCTATTGAAATTTAAATATAGCTCACAATACCTACCTATAATTATCTATACTATTATTATAAAGAGGTTTGTGAGTTTGTAGGGGCTAATCTCTGGATCTACTGAACCGATTTTGAAAATTCTTTCACCGTTAGAAAGCTACGTTATTCTTGAGTGCTATAAGCTGTAAACATTTTTGAATTCCACGCGAACGAAGTCGCGGGCGAAGTGCTAGTATTAAATAAATCAGAAATCATAATCTCAAAAATAGTTAGTACCTATATGCGCGAGATCAGACATGGCTGTATAGACTCTTTGCCTTTGCCATTTTTAGGATTCCGTACCCGAAGTGTCCAAACAGAGCCCTATTTCTGTCACTCACGTGTCCGTCTGACTGCCTGTCCGTCGTCTGTCATACTGGTTTTGCAGCCAAACGGTTAGAGCTATAGTCTTAAAATTTTCACAGTATAAGCATCTTGTTGACCCAAAGCCATGCTAATAGTCAAAAATGCTTTTGGTACGGAACCCTAAATGTTAAAGTCCGACACGCATTTGGCCGGTTTTATCGATGCCTAACTATCTACAAACTGGTAATAACACTATCGCTCGGTGACGGCGACAACTCGGTTGCAGACTCGGATCAGTCGCTCGAGCGATCCGCATATTGTATGAGGGCAAGCGGCCTGTGTTGGTAAACAAATCCAAAACAACACGACCGTAATAGTATATTTTAGGTTTGAAAATGAGTAAATATGTAGTAAAAATGTGGTTAAAAATTACTTACACATGAAAGGTAACGCCATCTTTTTGTAAATTTGACGTGGCAGATCTCTTTTTGCAGCAAAAAACTAAACAATTCGGCTTTTTTGTAGGATGTCAATTCAGCTGCGCTACTAGATTTAGTCTAGTGAACAGTTCGGCTGCAACTAGTTTTATTGAATGCATATAACCGCTTGGACTTTTACTTTCCCTCTAGTCCGCCGGTGGCCTGTGTTGCTCTATGTAATCACCCAACGGATTTGATATGAGCGATAAACAAGGAAGGTGTAGGAATATAATTTGTTGCGGGAAGCTAGCTTTTAATAATATAAAGTATGTATCCTTTTAATGAATTAGTTCATCAAAGTATTAAATTAAGCTTTTTTTTTATCGTACATAAGCACGCATTTGAACGCAATGTCACCTGATGGTAAGCGATGATGTGGTCGAAGGACAGGAGCATGTATAAAATACCTATAGCAAATAAAAGCTTGAAGCTAAGGGCGTGAGGGAGACTCCGTTGAGTCTCCCTCACTCCTTCCGCCTCCTGCGCTCCCGAGCATTACTGCTTCGCAGAAGGAGGAGACTGCTTTCCATTCCCTCTCAGTCCGTACCATGGCCTGGACCAGGACCGGGCGCGAGAGGTCGCTGCCGCCTGTCGCATCCACGAGGACACGGCAGTGCAGTGCTCCGTCGAAGCGGGGCAGATCTCCACCGTATTCTCCACCGTGTCCTCTGGGCAATTCGAACAGTGGTGACACCTGGGTGTTTCCTCCCGCCTTATGCGACACAGGAACCTCCCGAAATATCCGTGTCTAGTAAGGATCGCTCAGAGGACACGGTGTAGCATACGGTGGAGGTCTGCCCCGCTTGGGCGGAGCGTAGTGTTCCACGCGTGCCTCAAAGAGAAGACAGCAAAAACTGACAGGACCCGATAGGGCCGATGCCAGCCTGTGGTCGCGAATAAATTCGGGTTTTTAAGTCAGTAAAAGTCCGATACGCCCTCCACCGCCGCCCACCCAGAGAGGGATAAGTCATTGGATGATTTCCCGACTTCCAATAAAAAAAAAAGTTGTTTTCATTTAATTTCCTTAAACTGGCATTTACTGAATATGCCTCTGACTTGGATGTGGCATATGTGCTGGATCATTTGATTCCCTACAAAATGGTTGAGCTGAATGGTGCTAGCGCATGAGTCATGATCTTGAACAGGCACCTTGAGTTGGGACCGGTCATCGTTCTGTTCGGTTTAATTTAATTATATTTGTGTGTTCATTGAATTGTTTTTTTTTTTTTTCTACGGAATCTTGAGGTGCTTGAGCCAGCTGTCAACGTATCGGCCCAACGACTGTCGGATCAGGTGCGGGTCATCCAGCGTAACCGTATGCTGGATGATACCACACTTGATAGACTACGCCTCGAATCACGGAGTAGCCGTGTCTCACATGCTTCGCCACCGGCCGCGGTGCAACTGCAACCTAATGCACCACCGCGACCTGACCACGTTGGTGAAGATGATGATGACGTGGCTATATCCGTGAGTACCCAGTGTAACGAACGATTGAGGAGCGCTTTGGAGGATGCATTCCGAGAGCACCGCTCCACACCGCCTGGGCTTAGACCTCGTCTACCTCGTTTGCCCATGCATAAGAAAAATAAGGCGCTGGTGTGTGCTCTAGATTCGCAGCTATCAAATTTTTTTGATAGCAGCAAAGACCTTGCTGATACCCACTCAATCTTGTACTGCGCGGCTGCAGCGGCATGTCGTGTAGCTCACGTCAAGTTCCCCAACAGTGACAGAGCTGCACGACCAGCTGTACCAGCTTGGCAGTGCAGGATCGAGCGTCGTATCGGTGAGGCTAGAGCACTCATTGGCAAGCTTATCTGCTTCAGGGAGGGCAACACTCGCCCTAGGGTGATGCGCTTTGTGAGGCGGGCATTCTCGGGGACTGATATAAATTCCCGAGATTATCTGACCCGCGTCACAGAGCGTGTCGACTTCCTGAAGCAGAAGATCTATGCATGGGCAAACCGTATTCGTCGGTACAAGCGGCGAGTGGAGCGGTACACTCAGAATCGCACATTCGAAAGCAACGAAAGGTGGGTTTATAGGGCTTGGGAGCGACCGGACCAAGGTGTGTCCGATACGCACCTACCTGATGACGACGCCATGAGCTCATTCTGACGCGGCATCTGGTCGGTGCCGGTCAGGCACACCGAGGGTGATTGGACTCGAGAGGTCGAGCGCGCGTGCGATCTTATACCAGAAATGAGGGCTATTACCATCAGCCCCCAAGATGTAGCTCGTGCAGTCCGTCCGTTGCCTAACTGGAAATCTCCAGGGCCGGACGGTCTGCACAATTTTTGGATAAAATGGTTTCAAAGATCGCACGCTCGCTTGGCAGCTCAGTTCCAGTCTGCCCTAGAGTCAGGGTCGCTGCCACAGTTCCTTACGACAGGAGTAACCCACCTGTTCCATAAATCAGGTAGTACTGCGGAACCCAAAAATTATAGGCCGATCACGTGTTTACCGACGGTCTATAAAGTTTTTACATCCATCCTGAGAGCCAAAATTAACAATCATATTGACACAAATTTTATCATGTCTGCCTCTCAGAATGGATGTGGGAACGGGTCCCGTGGTACTAAGGAGCTGCTCCTCATTGATGTTGCCATTAGCCAACAGGTTCGTCGTTCTCGAAAAGATCTGTCGACATGTTGGATAGATTATAAGAAGGCCTATGACTCGGTGCCACATACATGGCTCATGAGGGTGCTGGAGCTGTACAAAGTGGATGCAACTTTGCGCACCTTCCTGATGTCGTGTATGGGGCAGTGGAGGACGGTTCTTCACTATCCAGGATGTCGACAAATCCGGGAGAACAGCGAACCGATAAGGATCGAGCGTGGCATATTTCAGGGCGACAGTCTGAGTCCACTGTGGTTTTGTCTGGCCCTAAACCCTCTCAGTACTCTACTGGAGGGTTCGGGCCAAGGCTACCGGTTGAGAAGAGGTGGTCAAGTCATATCACACCTCCTTTACATGGATGATCTGAAACTCTTTGCCCCCAACAACTTGCAACTGATGAAGCTACTGAAGGTAACAGAAACCTTCAGTAGCGCCATCAGGATGGAATTTGTTGTGGACAAATGTGCAGTCATGCATGTAAAGCGAGGGGAGATTATGGAATCCGTGGGAACTCAACTCTCGGATTCCGTACACCTTAGATCCCTCTGCTCAACCGAAACCTACAAGTATTTGGGTATGTCGGAAGCGTTAGGCATCAGTACTGCTGAAGTGAAACAGTCGTTGAGGGAGCGCTTCTTTGGCCGCCTGAATAAAGTACTGAATAGTCTTTTATCAGGCGGGAACAAGGTGCGCGCCTTCAACGGTTGGGTCATGCCGGTATTGATGTACTCTTTCGGCATACTCAAATGGACTCAGACGGAACTTGACGCCCTGGATAGGAGGGTCCGCACACTGCTGACCGCAAATCGGATGCATCACCCACGATCATCGGTGATGAGGCTGTATATCCCGCGGAAGTGTGGGGGTCGTGGGTTCTTAAATGCTAAGACCCTACACAACCGCGAGGTATGCAGCCTTAGGGAGTACTTCCTCAAAGCTGACGTGGGTATGCATCGAGATGTGGTCGCTGTGGACAAGGGCCTCACCCCGCTCTCCTTGGCAAAAGAGAACTGGCGCAAACCTACAGTACTGGATACTAATGACCGCAGGGAAGTATGGCAGTGCAAGGAGCTTCACGGGCGCTTTTACCGGGTCCTACATGGGCCCGATGTAGATCTCTTAGCGTCCGTATCCTGGCTGCGCTTTGGTGACCTCTTCGGGGAAACCGAAGGTTTTGTCTGTGCGATTATGGACGAAGTTATTATGACGAATAACTACCGGAAATACATTGTGAAGGACGGTACGGTTGACATCTGTCGGGCATGCCACCGGCCCGGAGAATCTGTACGACACATTATTTCTGGTTGTTCTCGTCTAGCTAACGGAGACTATTTGCATAGACACAACCTTGTAGCCAGGATTATCCACCAGCAACTTGCTCTTAAATACAATCTTGTGGAATCTGAAGTACCGTACTATAGGTATGAGCCCGACCCAGTTCTCGAAAATGGCAATATCACGTTATATTGGGATCGATCTATCATCACTGACAGGACTATTGTTGCCAATAAGCCTGACATAGTGGTGATAGATCGACAAGAGCGTCGCACAATGATTGTTGATATAGCTGTCCCTCATGACGAGAACCTCGTGAAGGCTGAGAGAGATAAAAAAACAAAGTATCTTGATCTGGCTCGCGAAGTTGTCGACATGTGGGAGGTGGATACAGCAGTCATTGTGCCGATAGTCGTGACGGCCAATGGCTTAATTGCCAAGAGCCTCGACCAACATTTCAGGAGGCTCTCGTTAGGCAGTTGGATCAAGGGCTTGATCCAGAAAGCAGTACTCCTGGACACGGCTCGTATTGTTAGGAGATTCCTTTCTCAGGAGCCCTGACCACCGGTAGCTTGGACCCTATTCCCGATACCGGTGGGCTACTACTTTTTATATTTTTAAATGTTTTTGTATTTATTTATGTTTTTATATGTAAGTACCTAAATATTTGAAAATGTAAAGTGTATGTATATAAGATTGAATAAATAAAATAATAATAATTTTTATTTATTATATTTTATTTATTAGGGAAAACCAACAGTGACACATTGCATTGTATTGTATTTAGAACACAACCATAAATTACAGAGTCTTAATAGCTAGAGCAAGGAACAGTTAATTTAACAGAAGTGCATTAGCCTACTGTCTCCCAAACTAGGCAAAAACCTGTATCTTGGGAGGCAGTAATATTGGAAATTAAGTACATTTTTTTGGTTCATCGCCCGTGTAAGACGGCGTGAACTTAAAGAAAAAATAAGCAAAAATGTAATAATAAAAAGTAAAAAAAAAAAAAAAAACACAAAGTTACAGACATATCTACTAAAATAAAAAATGAGTTTAATACTACACTAATAGATAGGTGGCCATTCATCAACTTGCAAGGTATAAATGGGTGTGTGTCTCAGTGCGTGAGAGTGATGGTGTGTATATGTGTGTGGGTGTCAGTGCGTGAGAGTAATGTGTTTGTGTGTGTGTGGGTTCATGTGTAGGTACAGATGTGGAATATTATATTAGAAGTAACTCTGTATCAGTATAGTTCAAAGTGAATAACCAAGCCTTCAACTTGCTTTTACATTGCTGTCTGTTTAATTTATGGATGTTAAGAATTTTATTTATTTTATTGTATAGTCTGGTACTGACAAAAGGATATTGTTTACGCGCAAAGGCAGTGCTGTGAGGTTCTGAGCGAAATACTAAGTCAGCCCGTCGTTTCGCGGTGGTAACAAGAGGACTACGATGTTTCCTTAGTATGGTATGAAGCACAAATAGCTTCCGGACAGTCAATACTTCACTATCAAAATACAGTTGAGTTGTTGGGTACCTATACGGTTTATGAAACATAACTTTCAAAACCGCTCTTTGTGCTCTTTCAAGCTTTAAAAGTGAAGTTTTATCAGCACCCCCCCAACAGACTATACAGTAAGAAAGTAAAGACTGGCACAGAGCGTAGTATACCAGCTTAAGAGTGGTTACATCGGCAGATTGCTTCAAGTTTCTAAAAATATAGATAAGCACCCTTAATCTCCTGACTAAATAATCAATTTGCATATGCCAGTTTAGAAATTGATCTATGTAGACACCCAGGTATCGAATGCAGGTGGATACACAGAGAGATGGACAGGAACAATGGGAAGAAGGGTTTAAGCAAGAGTGAACTTTGACATTAATAGGGTCTTCAGGTTGGGAATATTGTGAAACTGAGAAGGGCATAATTTTGGATTTCTCTGCATTCAATGTTAGAAGGTTTTTTGAGAACCAATCGCTAACTATATTGAGATCTGTCTGTGCTAATTGTGCACCTTCATTACAGGTATCTCCATGAATCAGTAAAACTGTGTCATCAGCATATGCAAAGACTGAGCAATTTTTAAGGGAAAGGAGGCAGAGGTCATTTATATAAATGAGAAATAATGTTGGACCGAGAATGCTCCCCTGGGGCACCCCGTATTCTATTTTAGCCTCTCTACTAGTGATATTCTCTATCTTGACACACTGAGAACGATCTTGAAGATAGCTCTCAAAGAGTCTCAAAGCATGCCCACGAATTCCGATATTACACATCTTCGCCAAAAGTATAGGAACAGAGACCGTGTCAAATGCCTTACTTAAATCTAGAAATATACCAAGGCATTTCCTTTTACTATTTAGGTGCTTAGTCACAGCATCGGAGAGAGCAGACACAGCATCCTCAGTGGAAACACCTGAGCGGAAACCATATTAATTATGCGCTAAGATATTATTTGCATTCAAGAATTTAACCAGGCGACCATTCAAAAGTTTCTCTAATATCTTAGAGATTGCCGGAAGTACAGAAATAGGCCGGTAGTTATTTACGGAGTCTCTGTCTCCACTCCAGATAGGATGGACTACAGCCTTTTTTAGAGCATCAGGGAAAACTCCGGTATTGAAAGACATATTACAAATATGTACAATAAGCGGGGCTAAAACATGGCGGGTCACCCTGAGTACTCTACTCGATGCAGAGTCTATTCCAACCGAACAATCATTTCGCAGTTCGACGGGTTGCACGTCAGCTTTCTTCCTTCCAAGCCATCGGCATTTTTCCAGTCTCAAACGAAAGGTGAAATAGGCGTGTCAAGATCGGACGCAACTCAGGCGCACAAGTCCTCAGTACAATTGCCGGTATCTCATCGGGGCCACTAGCCTTGTCCACGTCTAGGTTACGCAGTACCCTACGGACATCCTTCTGATAAATGCGAATGTTCGACATAATCGACTCGCATCCACGAAGGGAACTTTGCGCCACCAGGATCCAGACGTGAAGATTCCGAAAACAGAAAGGCAAACAAGTTCGTTTTCTCCTCAGCGGAGTGGGCCAGTGACCCGTCGAGTTTAAGCAGTGGAGGTAGTGAGGGGCGGCAGAAGTTCGATTCTACAGACTTAACCAGGGACCAAAACGCCTTACTCCCAGTTGGGTAAGAAGCAAGTTTATTTCCAATTCGGTTAATGTGGTCAAACCGAGCCGGAGGGCTCGGTTTGACCTTTGTGGAGGTATGCGGAACAGAGTGTAAAGTCCCGCAAAACTCCATTGAAAAGGGAGGATCCTCCGACCAGACGGGTATTGTGTCTGGTCCGGGCAACTGCCCAAAGGTTCGACACGAGAGCAGGTAAGTCACGTGTAGTTTAGCCTAGGACCATTGTAGTGCAGCACTTTAATCTAGCTTTTTTTTTTGAGTGAGGAAATCATCCTATGAATTCTCTCGCTCTGTGTGGAACGGGTTCCTTCCTCGCCTGAGTGCCCAGAGACGCGGTAACTTTGTTACGAATTTAACCATGACCTGGCTTAATCTAACTGACATTACATTTATTTTCACAATTAGTTATAAACTAACTACTTATCTTCTTTTGAACCCAATAAAAATATCTCACTCAGTAGCAGATAAAACTGTTTTTGTTAATTCGTTTTTCCCGATGTGCAATGTGTTTTACGATAAGTTTATCGTTTTAAAACATGAACCCAGTCAAAGTACTTACATATTTACATTACCTATTGTTGTTCATTACCTAGTGGTTAAGAATGCGTCTCTACACTAACTCTAATTTTATAAAATACTCTCTTATTTCAATGGCTATTGGGCTCATTTTTAGGGTTTCGTAGTACTAACAAGAAACCCTTAGTTTTGCCATGTCTGTCTGTCGGTCTGTTCGCGACTTAGCTTAGAAACTGCTAGTACTACTGGGTGGCGCAAAAGTAAAGACCCTATTTGGTTCAGCTATAACATTTTTTCTAAATTAGAAAACTAGATTTAGATTTTTTTAAATGTATATTTGTGCCATTAAATTTCGTACCATTAGGATTTAAAGATGATGTCTTTTAAATGGTGACCTCCAGAGTTGATACACATTTGAGCCCTATTTATGACATTTTGCATAACTTGCCGTAACACTTCCTGCGATATGTTCGTTATTTCTTGACGAATGTTTTCTTTTAGAGCTGCGAGAGTCTGTGGCTTGTTCACATACACCCGAGATTTCAAAAAACCCCAAAGAAAGAAGTCTGGACTGGTCAGATCGGGTGATCTTGCAGGCCAAGGCAAATCGCCAAAACGAGAGATAACTCGGCCTGGAAAAGCGTCCCTCACTAAGTCCATAGTGTCGCGCGCTGTGTGTGCCGTAGCGCCGTCTTGTTGAAACCAGATGTGCTCCAGCCCCAATTCGTCCAAACTGGGTATCAAAAACTCACGTAACATGGTTCTGTAGCGTTCTCCAGTGACAGTAATCGCATTGCCTCCAGCGTCTTCGAAAAAATAGGGTCCGATCACTCTGTCAACACAGATGCCACACCATACAGTAACTTTTAGTGGGTGTAGAGGTGTTTCTTGAATAATGCGCGGATTATCAGTGCCCCAGAACCGAGTATTCTGCTTATTGACATGCCCTGAGAGATGGAAATGCGCTTCGTCACTCATAACCAATTTTGAAGGAAAATCATCCTCTTCAAGGTTGAGGTTTATGACGCGCTGGCAGTAATCTAGACGAGCTCGGTGGTCAGCAGGCAGCAGCTGATGAGTCATTTGAGTTTTATACGGGAACATCTTTAAGTCTTTCACCAAAATACGCTGCAGGGTCCGTCTGGAAATGCCCAATTGCGAGGCACGTCGCCTCGTTGATGTTTCTGGACACTCTTCCACATCTTCGCGCACAGCATCGATATTTTCAGCTGAACGGCCTGTTCTTGGTCTCCCAGACTTAGGTCTATCCAATGTTGAGCCAGTTGCTTCAAGGCGTGTGGCAAAGCGTCGAATTGTGCGACCAATCGGTGCCGGACGGTGGGGAAATCGTCGACGAAATTCACGTTGTGTTCTTATCACTGATGAATTATTCCGTAAGAACATTGACACAATTATTCCACGTTCTTGGGGAGTAAAACGGTCCATGTTTATTTTCAGTGTATTTTACATTTGTTCACTACACAATTTTCAACAACAGAATGACAGAAAATGTCATATAAAAAAAAAAAAGGTATTTTCTTTAGTGCCACTACTTTTGCGCCACCCAGTATAAAGCTGCAATCTTGCAGGGGTATGTACTTATATATTAATCACGCCGACAAAGTGGTAAAATATATTAATAATGTCTACAATGCGTTTGTTTGTTTGTTTGGTTGAACGCGCTAATCTCAGGTAATCCTGGATCGAATTGAAAAAATCTTTTTGTGTTGAATATTCCATTTATCTAGGAAGGCTATAGGCCATATAACATCACGCTGCCACCAATAGGAGCGGAGCATCAATGAAAAATGTGGCAAAAACGAGAAAAAAATATTCCTTTTGAGAGCTTCCGTTGCGTGTGCAGCGTAAACGGTTAAAGTTACGCAAAAATTATGTATTACGGAATTGTTTCCCTTTAAAAGTTCTAAAAAAAAGTATGTGGTATCATATCTCTATCTTTTAAGGTTAAATGTAATCTTTTTTATGGTTATCAAATTTGTTCTAAAATAATGCATTATTTGCGAAGGTGTTTTTATAAATATGATATTAATCCATAACCAAATAAATACGACATTCATCATAAGTATTTAATTGTGAACAGAATTGCCCTTTTTATCATTTGATTTCAACGAACATCTTAGGAGATATCATAGTTTTAATCAAGTACCACGCGCACATTCATGATGTGCAAGGCGGGTGATCCTGAGGGATGTGGTGTGCGTGTCGCAGCCATCTGGTTGAATTCGTCATTCGATTGGACGCCTAGGCCATTCATTAATTAAAGGCGTAGCGTAGCCCCCCGTTTCGCGGTTCTCAATGGTTTGAAAAAAAATAACCACGAAGGGGATGGCAGGGTTTAAGTTATCTCGCTTCGCTCGCTCAGTAGACCCCGCCATCCCCTTCGAATCTAACCTATGCGAGTCGGGGTGCCCCATGTCCCGAGCTTGCTGCACTCGCTATTGCAACCTAACATTGCCTTTTGTACACACATAATCATGACCAGTGGCATCACAAACTCATCAATATCCAATTTAACTAAATTACTAGACGACATCTAGCCATCTGGTTAAACATTGCGTTCAACGACTTGGCTGGTTATCCTTCAGTCATTTAATCGAATGCCGGCGTTCTATGAACGGCCAAGGTATCCAATTGACTGGCGGATTCAACCAGATGGCTGCGACATGCGCATGCGCTGTCCGGCCGGCGCCGCCAGCAGCTCTGCGAGGTACCATTTTGCACTGTATAGCCTACTTATTGAGGAAGGTTATAGACTATAGAATATCAAGCTACGACACAGTAACCATAATCACGGGTGAAACCTCGGGCACAACTAGTCTTAAAATAAAATAATAATACAGTTAAAAAAATACACAACTAGATTATTATTATGTTATTCAGTAAACCCTTTCATTTGATACCATAAAATGGGAATGCATAAAAAAATAACTAGTCCGCCATGTTGAATTGAGAATGACGTCACTTAGTTAGCCGTGCCAATCATCCAAACTAAGCATGTATACAAAATTTCGGCTCAATTGGAAAACGGGAAGTGGGTAAAATTAACTTCTAAGATTTTTTTACATTCTCGTAGTTAGTCACAGGTGAACCCAATAAAAGCGTATTGATAAACAGGATATCTACACTATACGAACGTAATAACGACCCTTCAAAATGGGAGACCCCGTATTACCTAAAGCTTTCGAGACGATCCAGCGAGGATGATCTCGAGAGCTGTAATACGGATTCTGCAACATCAGATTATTTATATCATTTATGGTTCATCAGGTAAGGTTTGTAGGTATTATCTCCAGAACTGAACATGCAAAAAAATGCATTTATAAATGCGAAAAAAAAAAAAAAAAAACTATGGCTACCTGTCTGTCTGTTTATTGCGTTTCACGCCTCAATTGCTAAACGAAAAGAGATGAATTGGTGAAGGACATAGGAGACTGTTAATCCTAGGAGACCGTTCCCTTGCAATAATTTCTGACTTTCTCGAAGCCACTGGTAGAAGCTAGTATCTACTAAAAGGTCACAAGTTATCTGAATGATGAATTAACCTTAATGCGACCTTTTAATATGAAGCTCTTATCATATAAAGTACATACATTTGAGAAAAAAACTACGATTTGCTTTACTATTTAAAGAGCGCTCATCAAGGGTGGACCAGTACTATTATATTCGGTGGTGGATGCATTTTTTTCTGTTGAATCCAGTTTTCTAAAGTAAAATGTTTAAATGGCAGTGTCTGGTGGTGGCAGCACTCTTCGTTGAGCTGGCGCACTCCTGGGGTAAGTTTATTAATAGGATTTTGGTCACGGTCAATCTCAACCAAGATTAGCCAAAAACTCAAGAGATATTATAGTGTAACAGTATGTTAACAAACACTGGTACATCCTCTGTACCTTTACTCTCATAGCCCGATGGGACGGCAATTCGACATGACCGGGGAGTGACTAGAACCAACGACTTCACGTCCTTTCCGAATCACGGGGGTATCACCACCGACTTCTAAATTCCAGGCTGATAGTGAGAAATTTGTTATGGAAAAAACTCAATATTAATTTTTGGAAGACCTGAGAATCGACCCGGGCGGTGCTCCGCCCAAGCGGGGCAGACCTCCACCGTATGCTGCACCGTGTATTCTGGGCGATCCGCGCAGTGGTAACACCCAGGCGTTTCCTCCCGTCCGATCTGATGCAGGAACCTCCCAAAGCTTCCGTGTCCGGTGAGAACCTGCGTCAGGCGGAAGGTGAGGACGCCATGACGCCTCTCTAGCCACTCCTCAAAGAGGGGCACTACCACCGCAATGGTGGCGTGCCCAGCGCTGGGTTGTGACAGTCGCTGTCACCATGTCGCCATGAGATCCTGCCGGAGCTCCGTCCGCCGAGCCGCGTGGTGTCACGACAGCAGAGTTTCGCCCCGCATGGAATTACTGTAGGTAGCTAACGAATTCATCAGAATTGGACCCGTGCTACTTTCATCTTTATTACCATTACTTGAAAATATTTTGTAGATAAATGAAGAAGTGATGGCTGAAAAAGTGACCCACTTATAGGGGAATCTACGAGTACATATATAACAAATTCGGGTTAGTTACACTATTTATAAATCAAGAGCGGCTGGACCGATTTCAATCATCTTTAATTGGTTGGATTCGTCTCCGCTCCGAATAGCAGAATAACTATTAAAAACTCGGAAAGATTCACGATTAAAAAATATGAAGAAAGTTTATTTTCTCATACATTTTGTGTGGAACGAAAAGTTATTTCAAAGAGGGTGAAAGAAAACGATTCATAGTCGACAACGCTTGGATTATTCTGTATTCGTCACTTCTTTCGAAATCATTGAAATCACATTGCAAAGTGGAATATTGCAATTCAGTGAAATCCATCAAATGCATTTGCAATAAATCAATCTGCCTAGCCGTTTCGCAACTATCTTGGGGTCGGCTTCCAGTCTAACCGGATGCAGCTGAATACCAGTATTTTACACGGAGCGACTGCCTATCTGACGTACACAAAAAAAAAAAATTAAAAAAAAATACAACCGATTTCCATAAATACGAGTAATACTAAAAAATGCAAAATAACTTTAATTTCGTTATTTGACACCGACTTCCGAAATTAAAGTTATTTTGCATTTTTTAGTATTATTTAGAAAGAAAGAAAGAAAGAAAGAAAAAGAATTTATTTGCCACAAATTAACGACATACACAACAATATGATTTTGCTAACTTAAAAAAAGGAAAGAAAAAAAAAAGTTAAATAGGTAGGTCGAAATAAATAAAAAACAGATGCATGTCGTGGCTGTGGCAAGAAGGCTTCCACTCAGCATAATGCTATACCGTGGGGGACCCACAGCACGGCGCTGATTTTCAGTGGTCGCCTAAGACGTGACGTACGGAAACCAAAACCTTTAAATACTTAAGTCAGGATAATTTAAAAAAAAAAAGAGAAAAAAACTGAGGTAAAACAAATACAGTGAGATAATAATAAAATAAAACGGAGCCTACATAAAGTCGCGCTCGTGCGCTCGCGCTGGGTGGCGCCAAGACGGCGGCGGCGGCGGCGCGCGCCATTTATAGAAGTCGGTTGTATTTTTTTTGTAAAAAAAAATTTATTTTTCACTTTTTAGTTGTTGTGCCCCATTCTAAAACTAAATTAATAAGTAGTAAAGTTATGCCCGAATTGATAGCCCCAAAAATAGGGAATTTGAACATAGTTGGTGAAATTAGGGTGTATCAGGGGGAACTGTACAAATCTGTATACCCCTTCAGAGCGTATCAGCGTGATATAATGTTGTGAAGTGGTGCAAACAATATAAGGACATGCGATTGCACCAATTCTAGAAGGTTTGCTGTCATTAATTAAAGAGTTCCATTGTGTATCTCCGAAGTTAAAATGGGACCACATGTGAAGCAACAGCTTTCAAATAAAAAATCTTCAAAATCGGTTCCCGTAGTAAAAAGTTATGAGGCAACACACATAAAAAAAAAACACAGTCGAATTGAGAACCTCCTCCTTTTTTTGAAGTCGGTTAAAAACAAAAAAAAACTAGTTATTGGGTAATACGATACCCCTCCTTGGTAAGACTGGCTGTCAGAATTTTGGACGTCTGACGACCCGTAACAACTGTCAAAGATCCACCACTGACAGCCGGGACCATCGGCTTAAAATGCTTTCCGAGGTACGGAGGAGTTTCGACATGTAAAGATGGTTGCCCATCCATGGACCAACCCCGGCGAGCGTAACTTAACCAGATAGATTGACCCGTGCGGCTGTTATTACATTAGCCATCAAATACATTGGCAAATATGTCACGAAAGTTAGCGATATGGTGGTTTTTAGCGTTCAGATTTCTAATACCAACTCGGATAAAATCACGCACTATCAAGTTAGTTGCCACTGTTGTACATCTGGCTGTGCATCTGAAGAATGGTCAAAGCTTTTGCATCAAACATTGCGCAACTTGCTAAACCACCTTCAGCGACCACATTGACCAGTTTTTTTTTGATCTGCCAAAGCGATCTGTTTGCACGAACTTTGCTTTACTCTGAGATGGTACATTATTACACTTGGAACGCTCCAACGAAGAAATTTCAACGTCGGAAGCAAGGTGATGCGTTTCCCGATCATCCGGAAGTGCGTTCTACAGATGCTCTTTATCGCATTTATAAAGTTTATCCAAAGAGTGACGAATGCATCTATTTGCGGTTGTTGCTGGTGACTGCCGATTGGGCCGACACCATTTCAATCACTTCAAACTATCAATAGTGTAGAGAGTCCAACATTTCGTGCATGTCAACAGCTCAATTTGCTTAAAAACGATACTCATTAGGGCATGACAATCGCTGAATCAATTGTTTCTGCATCTCCAAGACAGATATGCACACTATTTGCCACCATAATTAGTTAAGTCCTAGGTACCAGTAAGATAGTTTACATCGAATCCGTGTCAGTTAAGAGAATCCCGATTTCGAGGTAAACGAGGAAATACTTAATCAGGCTTTGCTTTTGATCGAAGACATTTGTGGTACCTCATGTGCGGTTTGTTAGTCAAGTTAGGAATACCAACGCCAGACCGAGGAAAACCAACCGCTTTTTTCATTTTCGCACCTGACAACAAAACGAAAAATTTTGTATATCACAATGTCCTATAATGAAGGGAATCGACCTGAGTGCATCCCATCAAGCAAATAATTTAACAAAAGTAGTGCTGCACTAAGTCATCACTGGCAACACGCACTGGTCATAGACTTTCGTCTTGAGACACTGTGGTATGTGAGACGAGAAGAAACCAGGCAACTTCCCGAACGCCACCCAGCCGAGTTGGATTCGACGGTTGACCTCTTTATCGAAGTTAGCCCTACCTAACTGGACCGTTTGTCCCAGGTAGACGTACTCGTCTAAAACTTCGAGTGTAGAGTCTCCGATCTTGATAGGAGTGGGTGCTACATGGGTATTTACAATGACCTTGGTTTTTTCCGTGTTTATCATTTTAAGACCCACTCTTTCGGAAGCTCTACTGAGGTCATCGAGCATTGTACTCAGGTCCTCCATAGTCTCAGCCATGAAGACTATATCGTCGGCAAATCGAAGATGAGTGATGTACTCGCCATTGACATTAATGCCTAGCCCTCTCCAGTCCAGAACCTTAAAGACATCCTCCATTGCGGCCGTGAACAGTTTCGGAGAAATAATAATAATAATAATATTCCAAAACTATCACACAACGCCATCTAGTCCCAAGCTAAGCAGAGCTTGTGTTATGGGTACTAGACAACTGATAAACATACTTATATATTTCTAAATACATACATATTATAGATAAATTACACCCAGACACAGAACAAATGATCGTGCTCATTACACAAACATTTGTCCTGGGTGGGAATCGAACCCACGACCTCCGGCATAGCAGTCAGGGTCACTAACCACTAGACCAACAGGCCGTCAGAAATGACGTCTCCCTGCCTCATACCCCGCTGTAGGAGGATAGGTTTTGAGGTCAGGTCCTGAAGTCGGACAGACATGGTGGCGTTTTCGTACAAACACTTCAACACCTCGATGTACCGATAGTCAATCTGGCACCTTTGGAGAGACTGCAGCACAGCCCAAGTCTCAATCGAATCGAAGGCTTTCTCGTAGTCCACAAACGCTAAGCAGAGGGGCAGATTATACTCTTCGGTCTTCTGTATAACCTGCCGCAGCGTATGTATGTGGTCTACGGTGCTGAAGCCTTTTCGGAATCCGGCTTGCTCGGGAAGCTGGAAGTCATCAAACCTGCGCGCGAGACGGTTCGTGATGACTCTGGAGACCAGCTTGTAGACATGGCTCAGAAGTGAGATGGGCCTGTTATTCTTAAGCAGGGCATTGTCGCCCTTCTTAAAGAAAAGTACCACCACACCTCTGCCCCAAGCCTGTGGCGTTTTTCCCTCGAGTATGGAACTGAAACGTGGTCGCTCACAATGGGCCTCATCAGAAGGCTTACAGTCATCCAAAGGGCAATGGAGAGGGCAATGCTCGGAGTTTCCTTGCGTAATAGAATCAGAAATGATGATATCTGCAAGAAAACTAAGGTTACTGACATAGCCCGAAGAATCGCCAAACAGAAGTGGCAGTGGGCAGAGCACATTGCTCGCAGAACAGATGGTTGATGGGATCGAAAAGTTCTGGAATGGCGACCGCGTACTGGAAGACGCAGCGTTGGAAGGCCTCCCACAAGGTGGACCGATGACCTGGTGAGGGTCGCGGGTAGCCGATGGACGCGAGACGCACAGGACCGATCATTGTGGCGACACTTGGGAGAGGCCTATCTCCAGCAGTGGAAGTCTTTTGGCTGCAATGATGATAATGATGAGTGGTGTGGCGAGTTGCCGCCACTCTGCAAGTTGGGTGGGGTTGGTATCACGTCGCGTGTGTGTCTCGCTTTAATTTGTCAGACAGACGTGAGTGGCCGGCTTTACGACGAGCTATAAACAATTTTAAATGCAACAATCGACGTCACGTCAGTTTGACGTCAGTGTGTGTGTGTGTCTAACGCCGCGAGGCACAGCGCGCATCTCACCGCAGACTAATGTCTTAAAAATAATATCGTCCCCGCAAATACGCTAAAATCCCGAGTAAATCCCGTAAACGTTGGGGATCCTCCGGGAATAATAAATAACCCATATTTACCGCGTCCGTTAACTACTGAACAAGCATAATCAGGAGTGTTGGTGTGAAGAGAACGAGTGGCCACTCGACAATTCGACGTGCAACCATCGAGGACAGCCCGGAAAGTAAGGTACCACTTGTTTTACAAATTGTAAGTAGGGCCACATTCGCCGACTGCTGCCGACCACTCCTAACTTGAAGTTATACAGACAAATATAGGCAATTTTGGGCCAGCATTCCCTCTAAGTGCTTGGTCGTACTTTACTGTCCTACATCCGCAGAGACCCACGGCTATTTACACGCTTGGGCAACTCCATCTGATGGTCCTTTCGAGCCTGGATAGGCATCAGTAAAATTCAGTACAAATTAAGTACAAGTCATTACGGTAGGCACATAACTTTATTAGTTCCCCAAAATGGCGTCCCGCAAGCAAGAAGCTAAATTGGCTCAGCTTACCGCTAAAAAACAAATGATTTTCGAGCGAGTTAATCGCATATATAATGATTCCAGAAACATCTCGAACTATGATTCACGTTCAAATGAGACATTCTTGGCGCAGTCAGAAACAATTACTGAGCAATATAACAAATTTGAGGAAATAGTAGAACAAATGAATGAATTGCAATTCGAGATTGACCAAACCGCACCAGACTATTCGAGTCTATATTCTATTGAAGACTTATATTCTAATATTAAATATAAACGTAATCTCATACTTTCGAAAAACGAAACATCGGAACACAAAGTGGGTACTCGGATACAATTACCGCCCATAGATTTGCCAACGTTTGATGGTAAAGCGGAAAACTGGTCCATATTTTATGAAATGTTTCGAAGCAATGTTCATTTAAATACCGATCTGGTTGACTCGCAGCGTGTCCAGTACTTGATCAGTAGGTTGACTCATGATGCCTTGAAGCTGACCGCGGGCATTGTTCCTACAGGTGATACATACAACGTTATGTGGAACAGTCTCGTAAAAAGGTATCAAGATAAGCGTAGTTTAGGGATTCATTATCTCAATAATATACTGGACATTAAACAATGCGCCGGAAATGCCGCGAGCCTCAATACTTTTGTGGAACGATATTCAGCGTCCGTCGCAGCCTTGAAGCAGTTAGACATTCCAGATTTACTGGATTTTGTTTTATTACACTGTGGTTTAAGAAAGGTTGACGCGCAAACTGTCTTACAGTTTGAATCACGTGTGAGTGAAAAAGAATTACCTTCCTATGCGGAGTTTATAACATTCATGCAAGGATATGTTAAGGTACTACAACGCTCATACGGTAATAATTTACAGACGGAACCGCGCGCTAAGTCTAGTTCAGTTAATCATCAAACAAAAAATAACACCGCTAAGTCATTCGTATCGCGTAATGAACCGGTTTCGAATGGCAAATGTACGTTGTGCGATAAGGATGACGTACGACATCAGCTGTTCTATTGCCCGCAGTTTAAAAATATTAGTACACCGCTTGCACGTTTTGAATTTATTAAAGCTAAACGTGGCTGTATAAACTGTTTAAGTCTATCCCATTCTTTGGTTAAATGTAGGTCACGTAACGTTTGTAAAATTTGTAAGAAGAACCACCATTCTCTCTTACATTTCCGAGAAAAACATGAGTCATTATCGCCCGAGCCGCAAGCGCCTACTAAGGATACATCTGTTTCGCTCACTACAGCTGTTAAAACTGGGTCAACCATTTTGCTAGCGACCGCGCAGTTATATGCATACTATAGCGACATCAGAGATAAGGAGGTGGTTCGGTGCCTACTAGATAACGGATCGCAAAATAATTTAATTACTGTGGACTGTTGTAAACGTTTGAACTTACCCATAATTAAATTACGCAATTCATTTTTACAAGGTGTTGGAATGTCATCGAAACCAATACACGGTTTTATTCATCTCAACATAGAATCTCGGTTTGACCCTCATACGAAGTTTTCGATACAAGCGTTAGTTGTTGATTGTATTACAGATAGACTTCCCGCGAAATTAATTAGATTACATAACAATGATAACATGTCATACTTAAGTAACTTGCCGCTTTGGAACGTGCCGGGCACGGTAGATCTCGTGCTTGGAGCACAATTGTTCCCCTTTATTTACCTGGGAGACAGGGTCGAAACAGGTACCCGCGCACCCCCTGCTGTACTGACTAGCTTCGGTTATGTACTTATGGGTGATATTGATTGTTGTAGTAGTGATGTGACACAAATTGCATCTTCGTTTACCGCGCAGGCCGACATTGAAGTCGAGTCAAATTTACATAAGTTTTTTGAGCTAGAGGAAATTCCATCTCAACGTTTTATTAGTCCGGACGAATTAGAGTGTGAAAATAATTTTAATTCTTCAGTCTTATTTGAAGACGCAGATATTTTGTCGATCTACCTTTTGCGCGCTCACCCAGCGAGCTAGGTAGCTCGCGCGGTTACGCCCATCGGCGCTTACTTGCTCTCGAGCGTAAGTTCACGTTAATGCCGACCCTACGCGAGAATTATAATAAAACTATCGCGGATTATATAACTCAGGGGTATTTAGCGGAAGTGCCCGACTCTGAATTGGCAGAGGAGGGTTTTGGACGCTAGCGCCAAAACTCACTCAGGGTTGTCGCTCAATGACATTTTGCATGTCGGACCTAATTTGCAAGCAGACTTGTTTTTGTAATTGCTTGGTTTTCGTACATTCCCTGTCGCGATGACAGCGGATATAAAACAAATGTTCTTACGTATCGGTGTAAGAGAGCACCACCGCAAATATTTACGAATCTTGTATCGTTTTAGCAAAGGTGAGCCTATTCGCACCTTTCATTTTAACCGCGTTCCCTTCGGACTAAAACCTAGTCCTTATTTAGCGATGCGCACATTGCGTAACTTGGCGTGTGAGCAAAGCGACCGCTTTCCTGAGGCTTCTAAATTGGTAGAAACTCAGTTTTACATGGACGACTACGTCTACTCTGTTTCGGACGAACAGACAGCTATGCGTCTATCCCGCGATTTAATTGATTTAATGAAGGTAGGTTCCTTTGACTTAGTCAAATGGGCTACCAATTCACCCGCTTTATTAGAGATTCTCCCAGAGTCTCACCGCTTACCAGTTAATTTTTCTGGCATGGATAATGATGTCCATAATTTCAAAATCCTTGGATTAACCTGGGAACCCGCTGATGATTATTTTTCTTTGACAACAATCGCCGTGGATGATAAATGCACGAAGCGCGCGATTCTATCGCTAGTTGCCCGCTTGTTCGACGTACTGGGCCTTGTAGGACCCGTTGTGCTGTACGCGAAGGTATTAATCAAGGAACTTTGGTTAGCTAAAGTAGGATGGGATGAGGTTCCACCGGAATCTATCACAAATCGGTTTGCCGCTTTTACGCGCGATTTTCCTTCACTCTCTTCTCTAAAGGTTCCTCGCCACATTGGCGTCTTTAGAGAAGCTGTAGTGAACATCGTAGCCTTTTGCGACGCCAGCTTTACTGGTTATGGCTGTTGTATTTATTTACACATTACCAACCCTACTGGTGATATCACTGTCCGACTCTTATGTGCAAAGTCCAAAGTCTCCCCCGCTAAAATAACAACGCTAGCGCGATTAGAACTTGTCGCCGCTTTACTTCTATCTAAACTTGTTCGCGTAGTCAAGGAAAAACTTTCCGCTCGTGTACCTATTACAGGTGTCCACGCTTTCTCGGACTCCACCATAGCTCTCTCGTGGATCCACTCATCTCCCCATAGATGGTCTATTTTTGTCAGCAACCGCATTGCTCAAATACAGGAAAACTTACCTGCCGCTTGTTTCCGTCACGTGTCCGGGAAAGAGAATCCTAGCGATTGTCTGTCTCGCGGCATGCTGCCGTCGGATTTAATAAGACACTCGTTGTGGTGGAACGGCCCCACATGGCTCCATCAGCCCATGAGCGAGTGGCCTTTAAAGTTCGCTCCTGCTCAATGTGAAACATTGCCGGAGTTTAAATCAAAGGTTTTTCTTGTAGAAACTTCGAATACTGAACCGCGTATTTTAGATACTATAGCTGACCGTGTTTGCTCATGGAATAAATTGTTACGTGTATTTATGTACATTCTTAAATTTACAAACAGACTACATAGTCATAGTTCTGTTGAAAACATTCAAACCGCCGAAAATTTCATTGTTCGATTAGTTCAAAGTTTACATTTTGCGAGCGATTTAAATTTAATTAAAGCAGGTGAACTTCCAGCTAAGAAGTTGCGCTGTTTATCTGTCTTCATTGATAGCTTCGGAATCTTACGTATTGGGGGCAGATTGTCTAAATCTGACTTACCGTATGAAGCCAAGCATCCCGCGCTTTTACCTAAACGCGACCGCGTAGTCGATCTAATTATCGATCACTATCACAATACGTACTGCCATACGGGCCCAGGGTTATTGATGTCCATTATAAGGCAGCGGTTTTGGATATTGGATGGCCGAACGGTTATACGTTCTCGTTGTCGGAAATGTAATACTTGTTTCCGTCTAAATCCTAAGCATCCAGTACCCAAAATGGCTGAACTTCCTGGATACCGCGTCCGTGATGCTAAAGCCTTTGTACACACCGGTGTAGATTTCGCCGGGCCGCTTGCTTATATACCTATTCGACGTAGAGGTCAACGTTCGCAGAAACTTTACTTATGTTTGTTCGTATGCATGGTGACTAAAGCCATACATATCGAGCTTGTTTCGGATCTCACATCTGAGGCTTTCCTATCCGCATTTAAGAGATTCATTTCTCGCCGCGGTCCAGTGTCTGTTATGTACTCAGACAATGGTACCAATTTTGTTGGCGCTAAGGCGCAATTGGATGATATTTATTCTTTTTTATTAAATTCAACTGTTCAAACGGATATTAAAAATGAGCTTCTTAAATCACGCATCGAGTGGACAAGAATACCGCCGCGAGCTCCACACTTCGGAGGTATTTGGGAGTCGAATATTAAGAGTGTTAAAACTCACTTGTTTAGAGTCGTAGGTAAACAACTTCTCACTTACGAGGAACTCTCGACCGTATTGGTGCAAATTGAGTGCCTTTTGAACTCTCGACCACTTAGTGTCATTTCGTCAGACCCACATCCGGAGGTACTCACGCCCGCGCATTTTTTAATGTCCAGTCCACTCACGTATTTGCCTTCTTCTGAATTGGCAGAAGAAAACATAAACCTAAACAACCGCAAAAGGCTCTTGGATCAACTTGTGTTATCCTACTGGAATAAATGGCGAATTGAGTACTTGCACACGCTGCAAGTTCGCCAGAAGTGGTGCACTCCCGATCGCCCTATAGAGATAGGTACTGTCGTTCTCTTGGGTCAAGATAACGTACCTCCATTGACTTGGCCATTAGGTATCATAGAGGAAGTTTTTCCGGGATCGGATGGTGTAATTCGAGTCGCTTCAATAAAAACCGCGTCAGGCACGTATAAACGTCCTGTCACTAAGTTGTATCCTTTGCCAACTCAATAGATTATTATTACTACATAATTTAGTTTAATTTAGTTTAGGGTTCATATTATACGTTCCAATGGTACGCCATTACATAGTTGTAATTTAGTTTATTCGACTTACCATAGTCAAGTCGAACCGCAATTCATTCTTAGGACACTGATAATTATTTTTCCCGAGCATTATATCAATGCGATGGTGTTTCGGACTGCTGCTTGGATTTCCCTCAAAGCTCTTCAACAAGTTAATGCTTACATATCATCACCGCTTCTTGAACCTCACTCGCTCCGCATAGATTAGCAGCTTTTGAAAGCTCCTGGACCTTTCAAGGCGGGGAGCATGGTGTGGCGAGTTGCCGCCACTCTGCAAGTTGGGTGGGGTTGGTATCACGTCGCGTGTGTCTCGCTTTAATTTGTCAGACAGACGTGAGTGGCCGGCTTTACGACGAGCTATAGACAATTTTAAATGCAACAATCGACGTCACGTCAGTTTGACGTCAGTGTGTGTGTGTGTCTAACGCCGCGAGGCACAGCGCGCATCTCACCGCAGACTAATGTCTTAAAAATAATATCGTCCCCGCAAATACGCTAAAATCCCGAGTAAATCCCGTAAACGTTGGGGATCCTCCGGGAATAATAAATAACCCATATTTACCGCGTCCGTTAACTACTGAACAAGCATAATCAGGAGTGTTGGTGTGAAGAGAACGAGTGGCCACTCGACAATTCGACGTGCAACCATCGAGGACAGCCCGGAAAGTAAGGTACCACTTGTTTTACAAATTGTAAGTAGGGCCACATTCGCCGACTGCTGCCGACCACTCCTAACTTGAAGTTATACAGACAAATATAGGCAATTTTGGGCCAGCATTCCCTCTAAGTGCTTGGTCGTACTTTACTGTCCTACATCCGCAGAGACCCACGGCTATTTACACGCTTGGGCAACTCCAATGAGTGCTACAATGCTACACGAATCATTTCGATTTTCCGACGTAATTGTGTACTCAAGTAATAAAATTTTACACTACAATTATTAATTCTCAGGCTGTACGATGTTCGCCGGGTCAGTTAGTTAAAGATAAAAGAAAAAGTTAGGACCCATTTTTTTTACATATTAATAATATTAAAAAAAAAAAGATTTGAGATGATAGGACAGATTTAGACATGTCAGCAGTACCTGACGGGGGGGCTGGTGCCTGCAATTTTTTTATTTTATTATTATTATTAAGAGTCTGACACGCCGGGAGCTCCACCCAGAGCCACAGAAGTCATAGGACCCCAACCCCAAAAAAATAAAAGGGCCGGTGCCTGCCTGGTGTCGCGGATAAATTCGAAATACAGTTATCGCGGCCCTTGGCACTGAGGTAACTGAAGGAACAAGGGTGGGTTTTAGTCACTGAAAATCTGATACGTCCTCCCGCTCCACCCAGAGCGGGAGAAGTCATTGGATGATTTCCTACCCTCCAAAAATAAAATGTTTAAAGTGCATCTGTGTTTGGCTATCAGCTTGCTAAGATAATTGTTTTGTTTCAGACTTCGTCTTATCAGTCGAAGATCGACTAGAATTTTACACTCAGAGCGGAATCAAAGAAGGCACCGTACGATTGGACTCCAAAAAACCCACTGCATTAGCTTACGAAGAAGTTCACAATATTGTGTTGTACGTCGACAAATGGAGCGACAACGACGCCATATGTGGTTACAAAATTTCTTCCCAGAAACATGAATGCTACATTGAGAATAATGGGAGAATCATCGAGGGTCTGGCTTTCGACCCTGTCACAGAATTATTGTTTTTTACTGATTCAAAGGAAAAAAGCATTAATTGGTTTTCATTCAAACCTGGATTTAATAACAATGTTTTCGGAAACTTTTTAATCAAAATGGATGACGGGATCCCCACCGACATAGCTGTGGACAGTTGTAGAGGGTACGTTACCAAAAGTAGTCTAATTTATAATTATTTTTATTACCTAATTTATTTATTTTACAACATCTATGTTTTTACTTCGTGGTAAACAGTAGTGGTTTTTAATTTTCAGATATATTTATTGGATCAACATTAAGCTTACATCTACAATAGAGAGAGCACGATTTAATGGCTCAGAAAGAGAAGTCATTTTTAAATCAAACGAACCTGACCTAGAAAGTTTGATTATTTGTCAACAAACACAGAAGATGTACTGGGTAATGCCTGAGTTTGGTTCAGAAAATCATTTGTATAGAGCAGATTTGAATGGTAGAAACGTGGAATCATTGGATAAGTTTAAATATGTTCCGCCGTATCTTTACCCAAACACATTAACCGTTTCTAAGGGATTCCTCTTCTACGTGGACCGGTGCTTGTCATGCAGTCAGAAGCATGTTTGGAAATTTACAAAACCAATTCAACGTAATTATCGAAATTACAATAGGATTTTTACAATTACAACTGAAAGCGTTGTTGGAATAACAGCCAACTACAAAATTAAAGATGAAATTCAGGGAATTTCGGGTTGCAATGAGGTACCAAATAACTATGAGATCAAAGTATATGAAGGTCCGTTTTGTGATCATGGTGTTAAAGTTAATGGACAGTCTCTTTGCAAATGCACACCTGGGTACACTGGAGTGCGGTGTGATGTTACGGTTTGTGAGAACTACTGTATCCAAGGCAGCTGTAGTTTCAATGATGAAGGATTTCCTAAATGCAGGTAAAACATATTGTACTCCTTTTTCGGCTATCTCGTTTAATCTATTTAGGTACACTTCACAGTTTTGTTATTTCAGATGTAATGCTGGCTATTCCGGGGAAAGATGCGAATTATCACTCTGTGAGAACTATTGTTTCCAAGGCAACTGTAATATCAATGAAGAGGGTTTTCCTAAATGCAGGTAAAACTTATTAAGTAAAACAATTAAAAATAAGTAGATTTTTGGCCGTCTTATTTATTTTAATTCGGTGCAGTGTTTTACAGTTTTGTTATTTCAGATGTAATGCTGGCTATTCCGGGGACCGATGTGAAGTGAACATGTGCCTGGGTTATTGTTTAAACATCGGCACCTGTTCCTTGAATGATAAGAGTGAGCCAGTTTGTCAATGCAAAGGAGATTATTTTGGTGATAGATGTGAATTATCAGTGTGTGAAAACTATTGTTTTCATGGCAACTATAGTATCAATGAGGAGGGGCTTCCTATATGCAGGTAAATCATCTGCTACTCCTTTTATTAGCCATCTTGTTTGATTTAATTTGGTGCACTGTTTCACAGTTTTGTTATTTCAGATGTGATGCTGGTTATTCCGGTCACAGATGTGAAGTGAATATGTGCCTGGGTTATTGTTTGAACAACGGAACCTGTTCCTTAAATGAGGAGGATGAGCCGGTTTGTGAATGTATAGGAGAGTTCAAAGGTGAAAGATGTGATATTCCAATATGGCGAAACAACGTCGACGGTTCCCTTAATAAGGAGGTTGATCAAAATAAATCCACTATCTCTATATGCAACTTAGAAGAGAGTATAAGAAACTTAACCCTGAATGATTTAATAGAAAATTGGCGCAAGCATGCGAATCAATAGACGAAGTTCTTACTTCAACAAATATCGAGGTTGAGGAAGGTTTATAGTACATACTTTCTTCAATGCTTAAGAATGATGAATTATCTGTTCTACTTTCATGAATAGTAATTGATTATAATGGTTGAGGAGTTCCAATGGTGACCTTATCGTACCCTGGACTACGACTGCTTGTATATCGTATGAGCTGAAATTTTATCAGGTGGAAACTGTTCTCTTTTTCAGCCTTAATTAAATTTAGAGGTAAAGGAAGGTACCTTTACCTCTAAATAACTAATTAAGGCTAAAAAAGGAGAACCAAACAAATCTCGCTATATTGTTTTCGTAGGTTATTTCCTTTTTTATTTTTTTATACTTATGTACTTTTTTTTTAAATTTTCGGTTTGAATTTTAAAATTATACGTTTTTAAGTGAAGGAACTATTTTATTTCACTACTACCACACTAGACAATCCAAATAGTCGAAAAACAACGAGGCTGTCTCGTTTGGTTGAGGACTTTCTTTGGTCACCTTTCGGTTCCAACATCAAATACTGCGCATCATCTAATGTAATCATCATCAGCCTTTTAGTGTCCCCACTGCTGGGGCACAGGCATCCTCTGTGAGAGGATGTGGGCCGTAATCCACTACGCGGACCCAGTGCGGGTTGGTGGCTGTCACATTTCTTCGAATTTTCGGTTCTAGGACATGCCAGTTTCCTCACGATGTTTTCCTTCACCGGTTTGAGAGCAGTAGTAATGAAATAATTCACACGAAGTAAAGTGTCTGGCTGGGTTTCAACTCAAGATCTACAACTTGCAAGTCGCGGCCGTTACCACTGCTCTACCTACTATGGAGCTGGTCTAATGATGGAGTCGGAGGGAGGCCATAGGAACTCCTCAACTAAACAAGACGTAACTGGGCATTGACAAGTTAGGTTGAGGAGTTCCTATGGCTTCTTTCCGACTCCATCATTAGACCAGCAAAATCAAAATAATCAAAATCAAAAGTCATTTATTCAAACTAGGCTGAGAGCCAGCACTTTTTAAACGTCAAAGTTCTACATAAAGACAGGCCCCCAAAAACGCCCGCCCGTCACCACTTCCTAGTGGTACTCCTCAGCAACACATCTGTCTGTTAAGTTTGAAGACCTTGAATCTATATAATTATATGCAACAATCTTAACATATGTGTATGTAACGTTACATACGTTACATACACGTATGTTAATAGAAAAATAAAGATATATAGTCTAAAATCCTACTAATATTATAAATGTGAAAGTTTGTGAGTGTGTATGTTTGTTACTTCTTCACGCTCAAACGGCTGGACCAATTTGGATGATATTTTGTATGTAGATAGTGTAACGTTGCACTTTGCAAGTTACAAATTAAAAAGAGTTCAGCATATGAATCCATAATTTTATTATAAAAACGTATGTACACTTAAAACTATATAATTTATACACAACAACTACAAAAATTAACAACTAACTAATCTATTAAAATCATTTCAAATAAAACCTAACACTTAAATAAATCATTTTAATTAAATAATATTATACGGAACCTACAAGTACGTATTAACTCAAACGGTTCTCGCTTCTATGCGCCGCGCATCGCTAAAACGATCCGTGCCGAGCGTCGACGAGGAGTGGCGATTCGGTTAGGCTCGGCAAGCACCGTGACGAGTCGACTTTAAAGCATTAGAGGAGACGGCTGTGTCGCTCGCTCCGTCCGTACCTAAATAATTGTGCTAAAAACATCGCGAAATCCCTCTAGGGATTTATAATCTACCCTTTCAACGCTCTCGCCACATCGTGGTTCCGGCGTCGGAGAAGACGTTTGGTGAAGATCCCCTGCTGCAAGGAGATTTACGGCTACCCTACACCCAGTTATCTACCACAAAAAGGAGTGGACTTGGAAGCCTGGTGGGAGCTGAAACGGAATCATCATGACCTTCGGAGACGGTTCAGGCCAGTGTTCACTATCCTATTTCCCTCTGCAATCGAGACATGAGCTGGCCACGGAATCCCGGGCCTGCGGACGGCGAGTAGTGGGTAACTCGCCGTCCGATCAGCACCAGGCCCGAGAGTCGACGGCGCGTAGTGTTCCACGAGCGCCTCAAAGAGTTGTCAGCCAAAGGACGGGGCCTGCCACGGCCGATGCCTGACCGGGGGTGGAGGATAAATTCGAAAGAGTTACCTCGCCCCTGGGCACTCAAGGCAGTGAGGAACAGGGGTGGGTTTTAGTCAGTAAGAGTCTGACACGCCCTTCCGCTCCACCCTAGAGCGGAAGAAGTCATAGGATGATTTCCCACTCCCCAAAAAAAAAAAAAAAAGCTGGCCACGGAATTATAGGCAAATAAATAATAAGGTACAATACTATTAACCCCTTTTATTTACGAACCCCTACCTAACTACCTGTTGGCAACCCCTCTTAAGGGCTAGTGCCACAATAGGTTATTGCCTAGATTAACATATAGGCTACCTTTTATTCCGGTCTAGGCGGGTAAAACCGCGGGGCGCAGCTAGTATAATCATAAAATTAAATTATCCGCCACTTGTTAGCTAGCACACTCAATTATGCCATTAAAACGAACTGAAACATAAACACTAAACCAAATTAAATAAGCCTCCATACATAACTGGTGTGCCTGCTTACACGTGCAACGATAGAATCTATCAAAGGGCTGTGGTTCGAAGCCACAAGTGATAAACTAGGGCCATCACACCAAAATTAGTAACCATCTGCCATCTGCCTAGCCTTTTCCCAACTATCTTGGGGTCGGCTTCCAGTCTAACTGGATGCAGCTGAATAATAATAATAATAGTAATAATAATAATAATCTTTATTTATCCAAAACACATACAGAGTTTGAAATACAGTTTGATATTGGGTTAGAAATTAGATTTTTATTTTATGTTGCAGGTTCTGTACAAGAAATAATACTCTGCCTCTTAAGCTAGGTTAAACCTGTATTTTAAGAGGCAGTTTACGGTCAAGGTTTACAATGGTCAACAAAAAAAAAAAGAAAAACTTATCTCAAGTGGACTGTGTGTCATTCTACTGTATGGTATTCAAAGAGTAAAATTGTATGTATATGTGTGTTGTGTGTGTGAGTGGTGTGTGTGTGTGTGTGTGGTGTGTGTGTGTGTGGTGTGTGTGTGTGTGTGTGTGTGTGTGTGTGTGTGTGTGTGTGTGGATGTATGGGTGTATTACACAAGATAGGTAAGTAAAGACTCCGTGAAAGAGTAATCCATTAGAAGCAGCCACTCTGTTAGTTTAGATTTCAGTGCATGTGAGTTCAGATTTATAATATTGAGGTGTTTGTTAATGTTTTTATAAATATGAGTACTTAGTATATAATATTGATGTTTAGCGAAGGAAGTCTTGTGTTGGATACTTGCGGGAAAGTACGTGCGTTTATTTGGAATAGGAGGTGGAAGGCCTGTGTGCTTTCTAAGGGTGGATTTGAGTACATAAATCTGACGAACCGTAAGTACTTTACAGTCAGAGAACAGTTTAGTTGTTGGATACTTATAGGGCTTTTTCATCATAACTTTAAGTATAGCTCTCTGTGCTCTCTCCACCCTCAGAAAGCTAGTTTTTGTGGCACCGCCCCATGCAACTATGCAATAACCAATCACTGATTGGCACAGTGCGTGGTACACCATCTTAAGAATGTTTAGGTTGGCGGATAATCTGAGAGACTTAAATATATGTATAAGACGTAATGTTCTGGTGATGACGGCGTCTATTTGTAGGTCCCATCTCAGTCCGTCGTCTATCTGTACTCCGAGGTATTTAACACTTTCGGATCTTGCAAGCGGAGGACAAGTGCAATGGGTGGCCAGGTTTGTGCAGGAATGAACAGTTATACTAAAAGAAGAAGATGGTTTAGCGTTACGTCGTATAGCAAAGGGAATGTAAGTCGTTTTTTGTAGGTTTAATGTAAGAAGGTTTGTCTAATCTGCTTATATAATTATATTCGAAAATCAACATTTGCATTAGTTTAGTACCGCTAGTTGATAACAGATGGCGTTGTGCAAAAACGTCATCGTTGTAAATCGCGGTGTTAAGATTTTCACGCAAGGTATGACCCCCTCGGTATATTATGATTAAAGTTTGTCTTACTCTGGAAACATAGTTTTATTTATAAGCGAGATATTTTTTGAGACGTTGTACAAGTTGGTCCTTCGCAACCGGATTAAGGACTGGTGTGCATTGTCACTGTTGTGTTGGAGTCAGGTTGAATAGTCAACCTGCTGCGCGAGTGCGACGTCAGCGCGGTCAGTGTTGAGCAGCATCAGTGGATCGTATAGGTTGGCGCTTAAGCGTATATGTACGAGAAGTACACAGCGGTCAGCGCTGGTGCTGATGAACAGTTCCTGTTGGCGTGAGCAGCAGCTGCGGTGCGGGGGGAGAGTACCCCGCATATCATCACGACGAGCTACGCTAAAGTGAGTGACAGTGAAGTGATTATGATACGAGGATAAACTGTGAGTACTTTATTAATATACAGCTTTGAGACTTAATCACTACAAGCAAATTTAGACCTTATTAACTTAGAAAATTTTAATTAAAAATTTGGACTTAGAAACTTTAACGTGTGCATGGACTTAGAATAATTTCAAGAAAAAGTGAACTACGGGGAACCTATGCCCGATTTTGCATCGAAGAGTATTAAGTTCAAAGACTTGTGATTTTTACGTGTTGTCCACGAACTTAGCATAGTGTTCCAGAAAAGTTTATTTAAAAGACTTCGTACATAAATTCAACATGGAAGCTTTGAGTAATTTACAGTTTAGTCTGCATTCTGCTATCAGTAAAGCAAGGTCCAACTTTAAGAAAACACCAAAGGAGCGAGTAACTAGTTCATACATAGAAATTAGATTAGAAAATTTAGAAGCCAACTGGTCAACATTTTCTGAAACCCATATAAAAATTGTATCATCGGTTAAGTCTATTGAATTCGAAAAATCGGATTATTACATAAAAAATACATATGAGACCACGGAAGAATTATTTACTGATTATAAAGCAGAGTTGAGGGAAGCATTGAAGAAAATTACATGTTCGGATAGCTTAGGTAAAGTGTCTGAATCTTCTGCGAAAGGTTCTAAAGAAATATGTACTGTTAATTTGCCAAAGATTGAGTTGCCCACGTTTACCGGAAGTTATTCTGAGTGGATTAGTTTTAGAGATTTATTTAAATCCTTAATTCATAACAATACACAACTAGACGATGTTCAGAAACTGCATTATTTGAAATCACATTTGTCTGGAGAGGCTGAAGGTCTTTTACGGCACATTCCTATTACTAGTAGTAATTATGCAACCTGTTGGACTAAATTAGAGAATCGATATAATAATAAAAAATATTTAGCGAATTGTATAATGAAACGTTTTATGAGTCAAAAAAATATTGTAACCGAATCCTCCAGCGCAATTAAGGAATTATTAGATACTTCTAACGAATGTTTACATGCTTTGAAAAATTTAGGTCTAATGGTTGAGTATTGGGATATCATGGTTCTTTATGTATTGAGTTTAAAACTAGACACTGAGTCACGTAAACAATGGGAAATGAAAATTAGTGATTGTTCAGATGACTGGCCTACAATGAATCAGTTCCAATCTTTCCTTGAACAAAGATTTCGGTCTTTAGAATTTTTAGATAACAAGGGTCAACGTCATCAGACCAATCGTTATGTGCCAGTCAAATCGCTCCATGTGTCAACAACATCATGTGTTTGTTGTCAGGATAACCATAAACTTGCTAATTGTAAAAAGTTCGCCGGTCTCGATATGGATAAGCGTCGTAGTTTTGTCCAAGCCAATGGGTTATGCTATAACTGTCTAGGAGCAAACCACTCCGTATATGCATGCCGCCAGTCCACCAGATGTCATATATGTAAAAAGAAGCATCATAGTCTTCTTCATCTCAAGAATGTCTCCAAATCAGTTGGTGATAGTAACAAAACTGATCAAGTTGCAGGAAGTAGCGTTTCTACTGATACCACTTCAACCCAGAGTAATTCCACTAATATTGTAAGTTGTTTTGCTAATAGTCATAGCCAAATATTATTGGCCACTGCGTTAATTGCAGCGGAATCAAAGAGCGGTACTGCTATAGTGTTAAGATCCCTGTTAGACCAGGGGTCTCAGGCTTCCTTTGTGACGGAGTCCGCAGTCTAGCTCTTAGGTCTTAAAAGAATACCAACTAAAGGTTCGATTTCCGGTATAGGTTGTGATCAAGGCCAATCAATGATTTCATTAAATTCGATGGTCCTCATTAAGGTTAAATCACGCGTCGACCCTAGTTTCATTTTCACTGTTAAAGCTTATATCTTAAAGAAACTAACGAGTATTTTACCGGAAAGGAAGGTCGTGGCAAACGTTTTAACGACAATCTCGTCTTTGGCTTTAGCAGATCCTTCGTTCGATACTCCGAACAAGGTTGATTTGCTTTTAGGTGCCGAAGTTTATAGTCAGATTTTGTTAGAAGGCTTAATCAAAGGTTCACCTGGTCATCTCATCGCACAAAATACTAGACTAGGATGGATCTTGTCTGGCCAAGTAGGTGAAATCAACCAAAGCGAGACATGCCACAATACCGTAGTCACATTGCATTCCACTCATATAGATGAAAATACACTCCTTAAAAAATTTTGGGAACTAGAATCTGAGCCCAAAAGCGATCACGATAAGGTTTACTTGACCCCAGAAGAACAGAAGTGTGAAGACATATTTAAGGCCACGACTAAACGAGACGAATCTGGTCGCTATATTGTGCACATGCCTTTCAGGTCAAGCGATCCCGCCTGTAAACACGGTGGATCGAAAGACATCGCTCTTAAACGGTTTTTTTCCTTAGAAAAGCGATTTTTAAGGAATCCCGAGTTCAAAGCTCAGTATTCAGCAGTTATAAATGAGTATATAGCTCTCAATCACATGGATATAGTACAGGATAGGGACAAAGAAGGTTCTGTGTACTTACCTCATCATGCCGTCATCCGTAACGATAAAAGTACAACGAAGTTGCGCATCGTATTTGATGCATCATGTTTAGGTAGCAACGGGGTATCTCTCAATCATGATTTAATGGTGGGCCCTCCTCTACAACCTGAGCTTCGTCATATCATCATGCGTTGGCGTTGTGAACCTATCTGTCTGGTAGCGGACATCGTCAAGATGTACAGACAGATTAAGGTATGCGATGATCACACAGATTTTCAGCGAATATTATGGCGTGAGAATCCAGATGACGAAATTCAAGTGTTACGTCATTTAAGAGTAACGTTCGGAACATCATCGGCGCCTTACCTAGCAGTAAGATCATTGCAGCAGTTAGCTCAGGACGAAGGCGCTGAATTTCCTTTAGCGAAGAATCGTGTTCTTTCCGACTTCTATATGGATGACCTAATGACGGGTTGTCAAACCGTAGAGGAAGGAGTAGAGGTATATAAGCAGACATCAGAGTTACTTAAACGTGGAGGTTTCCAGCTCCAAAAGTGGGCCAGTAACGACAGAAAGCTACTAAGATTAATTGAAGACGGTGAACTATCACAAGCACAAGGAAACATGGAACTAAAAACAGATGCAATTTCAAAAATATTAGGTTTAACGTGGGACAAAGACAATGACGAGTTCGTTTACACTATTCAACTTAATGATCTAGATTTACCAGTGACAAAGCGTAAGGTTATTTCGGACATAGCGCGACTATTCGATCCCCTTGGATGGTTAGCACCGACAATCATCACTGCAAAGGTGTTTATTCAACGAATATGGATGACTGGGATCGAATGGGACGCAGAACTACCTGCACCATTGCTGACAGAGTGGCTTGACTTCCGGAAGAGCCTTTGTAACCTCATTAAGTTTCGTCTGCCTCGTTGGATCAACACTAGCAAGGAGAACAAGGTTCTAGAATTGCATGGTTTTTCAGATGCGTCCAATGTAGCATACGCCGCAGTGGTATACGTTCGCATCGTTGATAGAGATGGACATATTCACACAGCCTTGGTGACTTCAAAAACCAAGGTTGCTCCTGTTAAACAGGTATCAATCCCGCGTTTAGAGCTTTGTGGAGCTGTCTTAGTAGCAAAGCTTCTTCAGGAAGTCGCTTCAACTCTTGAAGTCCCCAAACAGCACTTATATGCGTGGACAGACTCATCTGTCGTATTGGCGTGGTTAAGCAGCCACCCTAGTCGATGGAAAACATTTATCGCGAATCGTGTTTCCGAAATACTTAACATCATGGATAGAAGTCAGTGGTCACATGTGTCGTCGTCGGAAAATCCAGCGGATTGTGCATCTCGGGGAGTAAGTCCTTCTGAGTGTAGCGATTTGCAGCTTTGGAAAAGAGGCCCAGTATGGTTACAGAATGAAAAAATAGACTATAAAAGAGGCAATGTACCAGTAACTACACTGGAAGAAAGAAAAATTAAAACAAAATGTCATGCAACTGCGGTAGAAGGAAATGATAGTCTATTTACTAGATTTTCTAAGTTCGGTAGGTTGATAAGAGTGATAGCTTACTGTAGAAGATTTTTACGGCTAAGGGAAATTAAGCTTAATGAAAACAAAATGACTACTTGGCTAACCACTAAGGAATTAAATGAAGCTGTACTTACCTGTATCAAACTCTGCCAACTCCAGTGCTTTAGTAATGAAATAGAATGTGTAAAAAAAGATCGTAAATTAAATAAGGGTAGTAAACTTACCTCGTTGGGTCCTTTTCTTGACGACGACGGAATCTTAAGGGTTGGCGGTCGCTTGCACCGAGCTTCTATTGATGAGAATATGAAGCACCCCATCTTAATCCCTCATAAATCACACCTCACCAATCTTTTGATTGCGGAGGCTCACGAGAGAACCTTGCATGGCGGGCCGCAATTGATGCTTAATTACTTAAGGTCCAAATACTGGATACTCAATGCTAGGACTCTCGTTAGGCAATATGTTCATAAGTGTGTAATTTGTGTTCGACATTCAAAACAAACAAACCAACAATTGATGGGCCAATTACCGAAGGCCAGGGTGTCTGCTCAGAAGCCTTTCCAATGCAGTGGCGTAGATTACGCAGGTCCAATCAGCATCCGAACCTCTAAAGGTCGTGGTCATCACTCCACTAAGGGTTACATATGCTTGTATGTTTGCATGTCCACTCGGGCTATTCACCTAGAGGTTGTCAGTGACATGACTTCTCAGAGTTTTCTTGCGTCTTTTAAGCGTTTTGTAGCCAGACGTGGCCGAGTATCTGACTTGTGGAGTGATAATGGGACCACATTTGTTGGTAGTGCAAAGGAATTGCGACAACTATTCAATGCTGAAAGATCTACGGTAGCTTCGGAAATAGCTGACTTTCTATCTATGAACGGTACGACTTGGCATTTCATACCTCCCCATGCTCCAAACTTTGGAGGATTGTGGGAGGCTGGTGTCAAGTCCACGAAGTACCATTTGAAAAGAATTATAGGCACCAGCACCTTGACATTTGAAGAAATGACAACTGTGCTGGCTCAAATCGAGGCCTGCCTTAACTCGAGGCCGATCTCTCAGCTTTCTAATAATGCAGAGGACTTGTGTCCTTTGACGCCTGGGCACTTTCTCGTGGGTGAACCTTTGGTAACTGTACCTGATGCCAATTACGAAAATTCATCCATTAGCAATCTGAAGCGGTGGCATCTCACAAAAAATGCTTCAGAATTTCTGGCGTAGGTGGTCATCAGAGTACCTAACTCAGTTGCAGCATCGATATAAATGGACAGATGTTAAGCCTGAACCTGAGATTGGAGACATGGTGCTGGTGAGGGAGGATGGTCTTCCACCCGCTAGATGGCTATACGGGGTTATTACAAATAAGCATCCGGGTTTGGACAATATTACTCGCGTTGTAACCATAAGATGTAAAAACAATGAGATTAAAAGGCCTGTGTCTAAATTAATTATTTTACCTGTGAACGCTTAGTTGTTGTTTACCATCACAATGATGGATTTTTTGTTTAGTTTTATTTACTTGTATGAAATTGTACCTTTTATTGTGTTTACCGTTGTTGTATAACCATTAGCTTTTATTTACATAAGTCATGAATTTGTATCGTAGACATAAGGCACTAGATTTATGTTATAGTGGATAGCAACCAACCAATCATAAGTTTAAGTTTATATTGTCATGTTAAGGTTGATGGACAGAGCCGTCCATGGCGGGCGGAATGTCTAATCTGCTTATATAATTATATTCGAAAATCAACATTTGCATTAGTTTAGTACCGCTAGTTGATAACAGATGGCGTTGTGCAAAAACGTCATCGTTGTAAATCGCGGTGTTAAGATTTTCACGCAAGGTATGACCCCCTCGGTATATTATGATTAAAGTTTGTCTTACTCTGGAAACATAGTTTTATTTATAAGCGAGATATTTTTTGAGACGTTGTACAAGGTTCAAGTTTAACCACATCATAACTTTCGCCATGGCCTTCTCCGCGTTTGTTTTCACAATGTCCCAAGTGATTCCGTCTACAAGAATTGCGGTGTCGTCTGCGTAAGCATAAACTTTACCGTTTGGGAGACTCAGCCTGCAGAGGTCGTTTACGTAGATCTGGAATAGTGTCGGGGAAAGGATCCCTCCCTGGGGAACACCATAGGACACGAGAAACTCATCACTTAAGTATCAATTTTAATACATTGCTTACGATTTTTTAGGTAATCTTTAAATATTTTTAGAGGCATTCCACGAACACCGATATTTTCCAGCTTCCTGATGAGCTTGGGAACAGAGACTGTGTCAAAAGCCTTCGAAAGGTCCAAGAATATACCTAGGCATTTAAAAAAGAAAAGAAAGAAACAGTATCTATTTGTACCTCACAACAAGAACATGGACACACACACACACACACACACACACATACACACACACACACACACACACACATACACATTTCGATTTGTTATCTAAGTTTGAGGCAACTTGTTGCGTGAAATCCAGAACTGCATCTTCTGTGGATAGACGTGCCCGAAAACCGTATTGGTTATTAGCAATGAGTTGGTGTTTGTCAAGAAATTTTCGTAGAGAGTTATTGAGAATTTTTTCAAGAACTTTAGAGAGTGCAGGTAGGACAGATATCGGTCTGCAGTTATTAACACAGTCTCTGCTCCCTCCCTTGTATATCGGATGGACCACAGCTTTTTTAAAAGCCTCCGGAAAGACACCCTCCTGTAGGCAACGATTAAAAAGGTGAGTAATTGGTGGAACCAGTGCATGTCGACAGTTTTTCAATATTGGCGATGATATGCCGTCCCAGCCGACTGCACAGTCAGAACGTAGTTGTAGGATTTGGGACTCAACATCAGCTTCGTCTAGTTTCAGGATGGTAAGAGAGTTCACGGGTGAATTTCGGGTATCCGTAGGAGTAGGTGAGGGATGGCTACCGGCCGGTGATGATGCAGTTTTATTCCTCACTTTCGTAGCCAATTCTTTGCCAATGTTAGCAAAAAAATTGGCCCACCTCATTAATTGCAGATTTTGGGCTGTCTTGTATTGTGAGTAGCTCCACTGGGCTAAGTTTTGTTTTATGGGTATTAGTTATTTGTTTAATTGCCTTCCATAAGGCTTTGGGATTATTGTTGGCTTTTTCAATTTGACCGGTTTCATAAGACGTTTTTAGTTTTCTTAGTAAGCTATTGCAGAAATTACGATAACGTGAATATGTAGTTTTCAGGACAATATTATCTGGTGATTTTTTGGATTTTATATGCATTTTATCTCTATTTTTAATACATTTTAAAAGACCAGGGGTTATCCAGGGTTTAATGATTCTCTTTTGTCTAGGGATTTTAAATTGTTTTGAATGATTTGATATTACTGATTTTATTATACTTATGAATTTATTCATTGCCGCGTTTATGTTTTCGACCTCATATATTACTGTGAAATCCACATTCCCTAACTCCTCTACAATAGCTGTGTGATTGAGGGTGGTTGTTTCATATAATTTATGTGAGGGGTTTGCATTTTTCATACTTAACAGTAGTGGTTTGTGGTCCGTTACGTGTGCCTCTAAAACTAGTGTAGTAGTAAGTAGATTAGATTTTAAAAATATATGATCCAAACAGTTCTCATCTCGAGTGGGGAATAGGTGTGTTGGAACAAGACCATGAGATGCATTTAGAGCGAGATAGTCCAAGGTTCGTTCATTCATATTACTTTGTTTTATGTCGATATTTAGGTCACCTACTAGGGCGATACTAGGGCATACAGATTTTATATTGTCGTAAACATTTATCAGACTTGTTGAGAAATTGTCAAAATTCTCCCTCGATTTCAATGAGGGAGAGCGATATATCGCTACCACAGATAGTCTATTGTCTAAGTGACACACTAGAGAATTTCCACCCGTAAAGTCTGGCTCCCATACTATAGTTTGCAAGCTTGATTTTGTATAAATAATTATTCCGTCATTTTGGTTACAGTTTGTGTTCGTGTAGTGTGACTCAAAACCGTCCAATAATGGTATATTGTTAATTTTACTGAGCCAACACTCGGTTAGGACAATAATATCAATATCCACCTTTAACAAATTCAACAGTACTTGGAGTTGCGGAAAATTTTTGTTTACCCTACGGATGTTTAAATGCAATAAATTTATATTATTTTCAGATGTATTTATATAATTTAGACATTCTTCTGGATTGCAAACAAAGGATTTTCCCTTGCTTATTTGGTCAAGATCATTATTGACGTTAATTAAGTTAGCCATTGAGAAGAAAAATAAGAACAATTAAAATAATTTCTGTAAACCGGTAAGAGTAGAGAGGGGGCAAGAGTCTCATTTGGTTTTAAATAAAATTTTAATAATAGGATTGGAGCCTTTATGTGGTTGCATGTATATGTGTGAGTAATTATGGGAGTGTTTGAAATGCTGTTGCAGACAGTATTTAGCTGTGTGTTGTTTTTTTGTAAGAGGTAGTAAGTGTATGTAATTAAGTAGATAACTAATTGTACAATTTTTGTAATACATTTAAATTTAAATGATATAATTGTTATGCATTTTCGTAGTCAGATATTCAGTTTAGGTATAATGGTATTTAGGTCTTGGAGACATTTTTCCGAGTGGATCAGAATTTGCTTGTCACCTACTTGCTTGCGGAGGAAAATATTTCCGCTGCTGATCCAGCAGAAGCTATATAGATTATTCTTCGCAAATTGTCGCGCCGAGTAGAACAGCTTCTTTGAACTGGCGGACAGTCGCTCTTCGACGTAGACGGCTTGGCGTTTGCCTGGGACACCAATCAGCTCTGTGTTAAGTTTGTCTTCCTTTGAAGTTTTAGTTTTGTTGTATGTTCGGATAGCCATCAGTAGATTTTGTTTGGTATGTACCGTTGTGAACTCTGCCACGACAGGACGTGATGTTTGGCTGGGTTTTCCGGGCTGACGATACACATCACGGATTTCGGATTGAGATATTGGTGTTCCAACCAGCTGGCTGAGATTGCAGATGGTATTTGATAATTTGGCTGTAGTTTCATTTTCTAATTGAGGAATATTTCTTATTTCGATACATGATGAGCGTGTCTTATACTGCAGATCCCTTATTTTATTTTCAAGTGTTTCAATGTAGCTTCTCTGTTCTTTCTTTTCTTTCTTTAAATCTTCCACATCTTTTTTAATTTCTTCAAATTGTTGGTTGAAATGTTGCATCGACCTTTCAATTTCAGCATTTGTCTTACGAATCTCGGTGTTCGATTTTTGGATATCAGTATTCTGCGTCTTAATCTGAATCACGTCCTCCATTAATTTTTGTATCAGAGTTGTTTGTGACTCCAGCATCTTAGTCACACGAGTGTCCTGATCATTTCTCCACAAACTGAGCAGATCTGTTAGTCCCTGTTTATTTAAAAGAGGCTCAATTTCTTGAGAATTTGCTTTTCTTGCTCGTTTGCCTCTATTTGTTACATATTCACTCATGTCGATGGCCGCACTTATGTCAGGTTCAGATTGAGTCTGACATTGACGTTGCAATTTTGATGGTGGAGTGCGCTGAACGCCTGCCATATCGCAGCAAGTATTCAGCGTCGATGTATTCTGGAGTTACTTACAAAATCTGTTAAGCTATTAGAAAAATGTATGTAATAGATACCACTTGCCGTGAAATGCAGGTGTAATACTTCGGTGTCGTAGCCGATGTAAAGCCGTAGCTGTATTCGTAGCACGCTCGCAGCAGCGGTCGCACGTAATCGCCGCGTAGGCCCAGATGACGTCAGCCTCGCACAGTCCAACGTTGTGTCGTCGCTCGCTGCTGTTACTTGCCCGTTCTCATTCCGCGTATCTCTTAAAAAGTGGCAATCCGGAGGTCCGAAGTTGTAGGTGAATCACCGCCGTGCGCGCAGTGGTTGTGGAAGCGGGACAGCAATTATGGGCGGCGCACCGTTCTCGCGGAGGCGAAGGCGGGGGAGCGCGGTTAGTTTGCACAGCGCGCTTTGTGAACAACGGAATATAATCTTGTCACTACGCGAATTTGTCCACTTCTAATATTTGCATACAGGCGACAATTCCGTAATAGAAAAAAAAAATGCAAAAAACTAAATTTTTATTTTTACACACGTCCACTCTCGATCGTAGTCTCGGGCGAAGCAAGAATCCTCCATGTAGAATACCAGTATTTTACATGGAGCGACTGCCTATCTGACCTCCACAACCCAGTTACTGGGTAATACGATACCCGTTGGTAAGACTGGATGTCAGACTTTCGGGCTTCTGACGACCCGTAACGACTGTCAAAGATCCACGATTGACAGCCGGGACCAACGGCTTAACGTGCTTTCCGAGGCACGGAGGAGTCTCGGTATGTTATATGTAAAGATGGTCACCCATCCATGGACCAACCCCGGCAAGCGTAGCTTAACCTGATAGATCGACCCGTGCGGCTGTTATTACTTTAGCCACGAGCTCCTCCATCACACCAAAATTAGTAAACAATTATTATAGGAACTCATATAATCTATCATAACGATAAGCTAAATAAGGAGAAAGAATATCAAGTGTAACATTGTCTTGCGTTCAACACAGCGACCAACTATTCTTATCTTCTATCCATAGTGGGTGCCACATTTGACCAACTGCCGCGTTGGTCTCATGGTAGCAAGTGCGTCTGCCGAGCGACGGGGCCTTTGTTGGATTCCCAAGTCGGATGTAAAGTGTTGGGTTTTCGGAACGAAGTTCCTTATCGCGCGTTGTGAAAGGGGGCTAGACGGAAAAAATTCTTACGAAAAGTTGTCACGACACTAATGAGGCTGTCCATCCAAAAAGATTGTGTTGGAAAAACAATCTAATAAAAACTTCTTGTATTTTTGGTGGGTAGGTACAAAGTTTGCAAGCAGATCAAGCATTATTGTTATAGTTGTTGTTATTGCTAAAGAGTTGAGTTGAGCTGAGCTGAGCTGAGCTGCGATGAGATGAGATGAGATGAGATGAGATGAGATGAGATGAGATGATGAAGTATAACTTCTTACGTGCGTGCGTGTGTGCGTAGTTAATAATAAAAAAAATATTATAAATTAAAAAAAATAAAATTATATTACAATTCCTTCACTAATTAATCGAAAGGAACTTCGTTCCATCCGGGTGTCCCTTGACACCTCTCAAGTTTTTTTTTTTTCTTTTTTTTTTGGGGCGTGAGAAATCATCCTATGACTTCTTCCGCTCTAGGGTGGAGCGGAAGGGCGTGTCAGACTCTTACTGACTAAAACCCACCCCGGTTCCTTCCTGCCCTGAATTCGCAGGGGCGAGGTAACTCTTTCGAATTTATCCTCCACGCCCGGGCAGGCATCGGCCACGACGGGCCCCGTCGTGTTTGCTGACAACTCTTTGAGGCGCGCGTGGAACACTACGCGCCGTCGACTCTCGGGCCTGGTGCTGATCGGGCGGCGAGTTACCCACTACTCGCCGTCCGCAGGCCCGGGTCTACGGTGGCCGGAGATCGTCTCGCGGCGCCTGAAGCCCCCGGCGTCTACTGCGGCGGCTGCTGCTGTGGGTGTTAGGGCGACTCTGCCGTTGTTGAGTCTCCCTAACGTGTGCCGCCTCCCTCTTCGCGAGCATTACTGCTTCGCAGAAGGAGGAGACGGCTCCCCATTCCCTCTCGCTCCGTACCATGGCCTGAAGCAGGGCACGGCGCGAGAGGTCGCTGCCGCCTATCGCATCCACGAGGACACGGCGGTGCTCTGCCCAAGCGGGGCAAACCTCCACCGTATGCTCCACCGTGTCCTCTGGGCGATCCTCGCAGTGGAAACACCTAGGGATCACCTCCGCCTTGATCCGAAACAGGAACCCCCCGAAACAGCCATGTCCGGTGAGGACCTGCGTCAGGTGGAAGGTGAGGGCGCCGTGGCGCCTCTCCAGCCACTCCTCAAAGAGGGGCACTACCGCCGCGATGATGGCGTGCCCAGCGCTGGGTTGCGACAGTCGCTCTCTCCATGTCACCATGAGACTCCGTTGAGAGTCCGTTGCCGATTTCAAACACTTCCACGACCCCAGCCAAATACCACGATGTAAAAATTCTGTTCATAATTCACTTGATACATTAATTACATATTCCGGGAGGTACCGTTTAAGGAAATAAGGGATTAAGCTTTTATTACAGCGACCCAAAGAAGAGCAGCCTTCCACGGATCTAAGAAAAGCAAGAGAAGGCTCTTTAAATGTGCCCGTGGTAACTTTCATTATTGTTTTAACCTTATTATCCTTCTAAGCTTCATGTGTCTTATTATTGTTTTCATGTCCTGTTTTATTATTGTTTTAAACTTATTAACCTTACAAGCTTCATCACTGATTTAGTTAGTAAGAGTCCGACACGCCCTCCAGCTCCGCCTAGAGTGGTGGAAGTTATTTGATGATTACCACATAAAAAAATAAAGCTTTATCATTACTGCCTTTTTTGTTGGGGGGGGGGGATCATTCAATGACATCTCCTGCTCTGGGTGGAGCGGGAGGACATGTCAGACTCTTACTGACTAAAACCCACCCCGTTTCTTCCCTGCCTTGAATGCCCAGGGGCGCGGTAACTCTGTTTCGAATTTATCTACAACCCCTGGGCAGATCATTACTGCCTATGTGTCCGTTCCTGAGCCGGCTCCAAATAAGTTTATTTTTTATTAATTGATGGCTCGCTCTTGACCACTATCTCACCTGATGGAAATTACGTTTTTCTTACTCCTCCGCTGTTTCTGATTAATTTTGTTGCGGGACCCAAGACAGTTTAATCGTTTATCGGTAGCTTCATTGCCTCGGCGTTTTTTCGCCACTGTTGATTCTGGCTTACAGGAATTACAGTGGTTTGGGGATAGTATGAAGGGCTTCTCCAAATTAAAAAAAAAACACCTGATGGTAAGCTATGCTGATTGCATGTGGCGGAGATGAGAATGTTGAGATGGATGTGTGGAGTAACGAGAATGGATAAAGTGAGAAATGAGTACATTAGAGGTAGTTTAAAAGTGGCGCCAGTCACAGAAAAGTTGAAAGGGAACCGCTTATCTTGGTCATGTGAAGAGGAGGGATGAAACACTTGTAACTAAAAGAGTTATGAATATAAATGTGGATGGATGATGGAGAGGGAGGCCAAAGAAAAGATGAAAGGATTGTGTGAGGAGGGATATTAAAGAAAAGAGAGTAAGTGATAGCGTGACGGCTGACAGGACTGAATGGAAGAAAAAAACGTGTTGCGCCGACCCCAAGTAACATGGGATAAGGACAGGAAGATGATGATGATGGTAAGCAATGATATGGTCGACAAGTAGTAGAGATACGTCTATTTACTTGGGACTCCAAGTAAGTAGACGTATTTCTACTACAGACACCATTACTTACTACTAAAGACAACATTAATGTTGAGCCGACTGGCACAACATTAATTTATTTATTTATTTAATCATTTATGTACACACAGAGACACAGTAACAATAAACATAATGTGAGCCGACTGGCTCAACATTAATGTTGTCTTTTTACCCGACTGGTCAAGGAGGAGGGTATTTATTTTCGAGAGTTATTTATATTTCTTTGGTATGCCCAGTAACCCAAACGGCCGGATGGAATAAATGAGATATCATTCGATTGGGTTTGACTGCCGAAGTGATGTAGGCTACATGAATTTTGAAAAAAAATATATATACGGTCGAATTGAGAACCTCCTCCTTTTTTTTTTCGTCGGTTAAAAATATACAAAATGGCGGCCGCCATTAGGTTAGTGAGGTCATAGAGTGAGGAGGATGGAGAAGGATCATGTGGGATATCAAAATAAAGGGCTCAAGGTGGCGATTCCAAAAACATGACTCACTGAAATGTTTTAATAAAAAAATCGAATTTTTCAAAAAACCCAATGCATTTATGTTAGTTCACTTAAATATTCCATGCCAACTGCATCAGACTGCTTCAATAGTGACTTGTTTGGAACTTTTTTGTTGTTTTTTGCTGTCGTTTGTGTCGTTGCCGTCAACGGGACCCTTGAACCCTTTTACTAAGACTCCGCTATCCGTCTGTCTGTCTACACGTTGTGTGAAAATTTCAACTTTCTACCTTTAGGGATCATGAGATACAGCCCAAAAAAACTCAAAAAAACATGTTTCTAGTAACGTGTTCCTTTTTGGGTTTTTGGAACGAAGTTCCTTATCGCGCGTTGTGAAAGGGGGTTAGACGGAAAAAATTCTTACGAAAAGTTGTCACGACACTTTTTGCTATAGTAAAAAAAATATTGACAATGGGCAAAAATGTATGGAACGTGGTACCCGCTCCAATAGTCCTCATTAATATATCATTGAATAGACATTTTGATGCAGAAAAACGTCTACCATGGCGCCTGTCCCTATTCACGTTTGGAAAGCAGTAATCTCACTATCTATACTTATTATTATAAAGCTTTAATCTCAGGAACTGCTAGTCCGATTTAAAAAATTCTTTCAGTGTTAGATAGCCCATTTATTGAGGAAGGCTATAAGCTATATATCATCGCTACGCTACGACTAAAAGGAGCCGAGCAGCAGGGGTGAAACCACGGAGAACAGCTTGTGTTTTATAAATGATGAAGAATTTATTACAAACTACTTATATAAGTAAAATAAAGCTAGAATAACATGATATAACACATTTAGGATTCTATTATTAAAAGAAGTAAGAAAACAAGCATTCTTTAAATACAAAACATATATTTTATCAATAAGTGAGTAGATTTAAAACATTACATATCGGTATCAACTATAACAGCATTGAGGAAAGATGCCGGAGCAGTAAATCCCGTATGCCTCGCATAGCCTAAGTACCATACGATGGACACTATATGTGCACAAGTGCCGATCGTACGTCGCCCGGTTAAACATGTGCAATACTGTTGGACAATATTATTTGCACTGCTGATTAATATATAACAAAAATATGTTTTTACACGGACATGTCGCGACTGGATTCGTCCACGCAAAAGCCAGGCATCTTCGTGTATGCCATAGTCTGGCAGATCATCAAGTGCTCCTTCTCTGTACGTTTCAATTATATATAGACCATTTGATAAATGCTCGGCACAGTATAGTATCAGTATAGTCCACAACACTAGCACAGGTCAGCGTTAATTAGAGCGGGTAACAAGTCCAGTAGGAGCGCAGGGGTCAGTAGTTAATAAAACCGAGTTATGAAAGCACAAAAGAAACTCAAACAGCAGCTAAACGTCGTCACGAGCGCAAAACGAACGAGCGACTGACGCAGGACGCGAACACGTCTGGTGTCAGTCGATCCCCTCCTCTCCCTCCCCCGCTGCTCTTGCGCACACCCCGCGCTCAGGAGCAACGGGACTCGAGTTAAAATGAGGAGTGCATGGCAAAGTCTTACGTAAAAACGTTATTAATAGAAAACATGAACGGAAATGCCGAAAATATTACCTTGGTACTCATTTTCTTACATAAATAAGTGGTAACTAATATACTCGTTGATGTATGTTTATCGCCGGGGCCACGAGACTGTCTAAACAGGTTACTGTGGCCCTGGAAAGCAAAGGGAAACTGAAGGAACAGGGTTTTTATTAGTTAGTAAGACTGTCGTTTATCTTCAAACGCAATCAGATTTGAGAGTGGCGGCTATAGTAAAAATTGTTCCTCTTGGTAAGACCTTTTAAACGACACTACAATCATATCTATTGGAGCCGGGTACCATTTTGCTCATTCTTCTTTCTCATTCTTTGCCATTATTACAATTACTTTTGTTATAGTTGTTGTTATTGCTAAAGAGTTGAGTTGAGTTGAGCTGAGCTGAGCTGAGCTGAGCTGAGCTGAGCTAAGCTGAGCTGAGCTGAGCTGAGCTGAGCTGAGCTGAGCTGAGCTGAGCTGAGCTGATGAGCTGAGCTGAGCTGAGCTGAGCTGAGCTGAGCCGAGCTGAGCTGAGCTGATCTGAGCTGAGCTGAGCTGAGCTGAGCTGCGATGAGATGAGATGAGGTGATGAAGTATAACTTCTTACGTGCGTGCGTGTGTGCGTAGTTTATAATAAAAAAAATATTATAAATTAAAAAAAATAAAATTATATTACAATTCCTTCACTAATTAATCGAAAGGAACTTCGTTCCATCCGGGTGTCCCTTGACACCTCTCAAGTTTTTTTTTCAGTTTATGGTACGGAACCCTTCATGTGCGAGTCCGAGTCGCACTTGGCTGGTTTTATTTTATTTTTTGTCATCAGTGGATATCTTAGTAAATTGAGCTAAGAGCAACGAAAACGTAAACTGCAGTCTTTTAGCGTAATTTAAAAATTACTTTCTATTTTTAACTATTACTACGGATCAAAAAACTGGCCCTTAATGCATGGCAGGGTTGGCTGCTGCGCTGCGTGCCGCGGGTTCGATTCAAAATATTTGTATGGGCCTACACATAGTTGTACCGGGTCTGGGTGTCTTGTGTATATGAGTTTACATGTTTGTGAAAACACCAACGATACGGGAATAATATCTAACATGAAGAAGAAAAAGTGAAAGGCTCACTTTGTGTACTCTGCAGAAAAGAAAGAGACAAAATATGAGCTTTAAAATTTGGTGTGACATTCTTCTTTTTTAGGGTTCCGTACCCGAAGGGTCCAAATGTAGCCCTATACCTGTCACTCACGTATCCGTGTGTTCTTTGTGAAGAGTAGGTATATTATCCACTAAGAAATGGTTTCTTGAAATTCAATTCTTAAGGGGTTGAAAAACGGGTTGAAAGTTTATAACTTTTTTTAAACCTTTCCCAGGTTTAAAAAAAAATAACCAGCCAAGCGCGTGTTGGACTACGCACATTTAGGGTTCCGTACCATATGAGGAAAATCAATATTTTGGTATTTGTTAGTAAAATATACATAACTAACTTCTGCCAGCAGCTTCGCCCGCGTGCAATTATTTATTTATTTATTATTATTTATTTATATTTTATTTTCAGGTATTAACCCATAGCAACATTACAATGCATTTTTAATACTTCCCCCGTTATAAACTTTCAACCCGTTTTTCAACCCCTTAAGAATTGAATTTCAAGAAACCATTTCTTAGTGGATAATATACCTACTCTTCACAAAGAACACACGGACACGTGAGTGACAGGTATAGGGCTCCATTTGGACCCTTCGGGTACGGAACCCTAAAAAAGAAGAATGTCACACCAAATTTTAAAGCTCATATTTTGTCTCTTTCTTTTCTGCAGAGTACAAAAAGTGAGCCTTTCACTTTTTCTTCTTCATCGTTACACAATATTTAATGTTTTTGAAGTGAAAACTTCTTTAGGCGCGTTGGACATTTTTGAGATGGGAAAAATCAATTGAACTCGAGACACTGTTACCGACAGAAGTCGTAGCAGATGTCGTGAACTTGTGACCGCTACGAAAGCGTAGCACCGTGCTACGCTTTTGTAGCAATGAGACCGTAGCACTATGCTTCGTCGGTCGTAGCTGTGTCCGTGAGGCGCGTTGAGCATTTTTGTTCAAGTTTCCACTTCTGACGGCACTCCCGAAGTGCTACTGTTTTTTTTTCCAGAGATCTTGTCTAATTTTCTACGATCCTGGGTAACTGGCGCCCCCATTAAATTAACTACCAGCATTGTTTACGACCTCTCCCACTAATCTTTTCAATTATTTTTTGTCGCTATTACACTTTTAATTACTCGGGCTTCCATTTTTAGACACTTTCACGAAGATAGTGCATTTTTAAATTAAATAATTCCTGTGAGATTTTAAATTTCGAGGTTAAAGACCGGTTCCGGGTTTAATCAAATCTAATCAAATTTATTTCAGACTAGTCACATTTTCTCGTTAACCAAAATGTGGGGCAGTTTGCGTTTAGATCTCATCAGAGACACCACGTTCTCAATACAATTTTACCATAAATTTTACTAATAAGTTACTGATATAGTTAACCATTTTTTACCATTTCTTGTAACTTAGTGTTATAGTGATTCAATACAGCTATTTCCCTTTATAATTCGAGACATTACTTTAACTTTTACCACATACCATAATTACCCTATCAATACGAGAAATGAATGTTAGGTCACCATAGCACTGAGCAATACTTTCTACATGCAGTTTCAATAAGTTTCAATACAAAATTAATGATTGCCATACACGGGCCTCTCAAGCAGTGCATTTGTTTTCGGAGTTTAAAATGTACTGACTGCTCCAAGCAGACCGTCTATGGAGGCTTCGACCGCAACACGACTGCTCTCGTGCAGTTGGTCTCGACTGCTCCAAGCAGTCCGTCTATGGAAGCCCCAACCGCAACACGACTGCTCTCGTGCAGTTGGTCTCGACTGCTCTAAGCAGTCCGTCTATGGAAGCCCCAACCGTAACACGACTGCTCTCGTGCAGTTGGCCTCGACTGCTCTAAGCAGTCTGTCGATAGACGACCTAAGTATAGATATTCTATTTCACGAAGGCGGGTCGGTCTTGGATGTGTAGATGATGTTGTAGATTCACGTGCACGTTGTTTCTGTGTGCGTATGCTATTTTCTATGACACCGAGCGCTGCGAGCTAACGTAGGTACTTAGACTTAAACAAATAATTTGTTATTGGTATTTTTAATTATAGTTTTGGTAGTCAGTGTGTGTTAGATAATAATATAATATAATAATGATATAAGTTTATTTCACTTCATTTTTTACAGTGTTACAGCAAATTTCTAGGCTATATTTTCACAATACTAAAGCATTAAACATTTGTAGCCGAACTAGGCAAAAGCTTGAATTTCAACTATCAGTGCCAATCCCTTCAAATATTAAATATGAATGGTAGTCATCGAGCAGAATTATTATTTAAGATATTATCTTTAAAAAAAACAATAAACTAAAAAGTAAGTCACAAAATGATAGCAATTCTGTAAGTCACATGAGATGTGCCTATGTATATTGGAGTTGCCCAAGCGTGTAAATAGCCGTGGGTCTCTGCGGATGTAGGACAGTAAAGTACGACCAAGCACTTGGAGGGAATGCTGGCCCAAAATTGCCTATATTTGTCTGTATAACTTCAAGTTAGGAGTGGTCGGCAGCAGTCGGCGAATGTGGCCCTACTCACAATTTGTAAAACAAGTGGTACCTTACTTTCCGGGCTGTTCTCGATGGTTGCACGTCGAATTGTCGAGTGGCCACTCGTTCTCTTCACACCAACACTCCTGATTATGCTTGTTCAGTAGTTAACGGACGCGGTAAATATGGGTTATTTATTATTCCCGGTGGATCCCCAACGTTTACGGGATTTACTCGGGATTTTAGCGTATTTGCGGGGACGATATTATTTTAAGACATTAATTTAGTCTGCGGTGAGATGCGCGCTGTGCCTCGCGGCGTTAGACACACACACACACTGACGTCAAACTGACGTGACGTCGATTGTTGCATTTTAAATTGTCTATACCTCGCGTAAAGCCGGCCACTCACGTCTGTCTGACAAATTAAAGCGAGACACACACGCGACGTGATACCAACCCCACCCAACTTGCAGAGTGGCGGCAACTCGCCACACCATGCTCCCCGCCTTGAAAGGTCCAGGAGCTTTCAAAAGCTGCTAATCTATGCGGAGCGAGTGAGGTTCAAGAAGCGGTGATGATATGTAAGCATTAACTTGTTGAAGAGCTTTGAGGGAAATCCAAGCAGCAGTCCGAAACACCATCGCATTGATATAATGCTCGGGAAAAATAATTATCAGTGTCCTAAGAATGAATTGCGGTTCGACTTGACTATGGTAAGTCGAATAAACTAAATTACAACTATGTAATGGCGTACCATTGGAACGTATAATATGAACCCTAAACTAAATTAAACTAAATTACGTAGTAATAATAATCTATTGAGTTGGCAAAGGATACAACTTAGTGACAGGACGTTTATACGTGCCTGACGCGGTTTTTATTGAAGCGACTCGAATTACACCATCCGATCCCGGAAAAACTTCCTCTATGATACCTAATGGCCAAGTCAATGGAGGTACGTTATCTTGACCCAAGAGAACGACAGTACCTATCTCTATAGGGCGATCGGGAGTGCACCACTTCTGGCGAACTTGCAGCGTGTGCAAGTACTCAATTCGCCATTTATTCCAGTAGGATAACACAAGTTGATCCAAGAGCCTTTTGCGGTGGTTTAGGTTTATGCTTTCTTCTGCCAATTCAGAAGAAGGCAAATACGTGAGTGGACTGGACATTAAAAAATGCGCGGGCGTGAGTACCTCCGGATGTGGGTCTGACGAAAGTCGGTCGAGAGTTCCTCGTAAGTGAGAAGTTGTTTACCTACGACTCTAAACAAGTGAGTTTTAACACTCTTAATATTCGACTCCCAAATACCTCCGAAGTGTGGAGCTCGCGGCGGTATTCTTGTCCACTCGATGCGTGATTTAAGAAGCTCATTTTTAATATCCGTTTGAACAGTTGAATTTAATAAAAAAGAATAAATATCATCCAATTGCGCCTTAGCGCCAACAAAATTGGTACCATTGTCTGAGTACATAACAGACACTGGACCGCGGCGAGAAATGAATCTCTTAAATGCGGATAGGAAAGCCTCAGATGTGAGATCCGAAACAAGCTCGATAATGTATGGCTTTAGTCACCATGCATACGAACAAACATAAGTAAAGTTTCTGCGAACGTTGACCTCTACGTCGAATAGGTATATAAGCAAGCGGCCCGGCGAAATCTACACCGGTGTGTACAAAGGCTTTAGCATCACGGACGCGGTATCCAGGAAGTTCAGCCATTTTGGGTACTGGATGCTTAGGATTTAGACGGAAACAAGTATTACATTTCCGACAACGAGAACGTATAACCGTTCGGCCATCCAATATCCAAAACCGCTGCCTTATAATGGACATCAATAACCCTGGGCCCGTATGGCAGTACGTATTGTGATAGTGATCGATAATTAGATCGACTACGCGGTCGCGTTTAGGTAAAAGCGCGGGATGCTTGACTTCATACGGTAAGTCAGATTTAGACAATCTGCCCCCAATACGTAAGATTCCGAAGCTATCAATGAAGACAGATAAACAGCGCAACTTCTTAGCTGGAAGTTCACCTGCTTTAATTAAATTTAAATCGCTCGCAAAATGTAAACTTTGAACTAATCGAACAATGAAATTTTCGGCGGTTTGAATGTTTTCAACAGAACTATGACTATGTAGTCTGTTTGTAAATTTAAGAATGTACATAAATACACGTAACAATTTATTCCATGAGCAAACACGGTCAGCTATAGTATCTAAAATACGCGGTTCAGTATTCGAAGTTTCTACAAGAAAAACCTTTGATTTAAACTCCGGCAATGTTTCACATTGAGCAGGAGCGAACTTTAAAGGCCACTCGCTCATGGGCTGATGGAGCCATGTGGGGCCGTTCCACCACAACGAGTGTCTTATTAAATCCGACGGCAGCATGCCGCGAGACAGACAATCGCTAGGATTCTCTTTCCCGGACACGTGACGGAAACAAGCGGCAGGTAAGTTTTCCTGTATTTGAGCAATGCGGTTGCTGACAAAAATAGACCATCTATGGGGAGATGAGTGGATCCACGAGAGAGCTATGGTGGAGTCCGAGAAAGCGTGGACACCTGTAATAGGTACACGAGCGGAAAGTTTTTCCTTGACTACGCGAACAAGTTTAGATAGAAGTAAAGCGGCGACAAGTTCTAATCGCGCTAGCGTTGTTATTTTAGCGGGGGAGACTTTGGACTTTGCACATAAGAGTCGGACAGTGATATCACCAGTAGGGTTGGTAATGTGTAAATAAATACAACAGCCATAACCAGTAAAGCTGGCGTCGCAAAAGGCTACGATGTTCACTACAGCTTCTCTAAAGACGCCAATGTGGCGAGGAACCTTTAGAGAAGAGAGTGAAGGAAAATCGCGCGTAAAAGCGGCAAACCGATTTGTGATAGATTCCGGTGGAACCTCATCCCATCCTACTTTAGCTAACCAAAGTTCCTTGATTAATACCTTCGCGTACAGCACAACGGGTCCTATAAGGCCCAGTACGTCGAACAAGCGGGCAACTAGCGATAGAATCGCGCGCTTCGTGCATTTATCATCCACGGCGATTGTTGTCAAAGAAAAATAATCATCAGCGGGTTCCCAGGTTAATCCAAGGATTTTGAAATCATGGACATCATTATCCATGCCAGAAAAATCAACTGGTAAGCGGTGAGACTCTGGGAGAATCTCTAATAAAGCGGGTGAATTGGTAGCCCATTTGACTAACTCAAAGGAACCTACCTTCATTAAATCAATCAAATCGCGGGATAGACGCATAGCTGTCTGTTCGTCCGAAACAGAGTAGACATAGTCGTCCATGTAAAACTGAGTTTCTACCAATTTAGAAGCCTCAGGAAAGCGGTCGCTTTGCTCACACGCCAAGTTACGCAATGTGCGCATCGCTAAATAAGGACTAGGTTTTAGTCCGAAGGGAACGCGGTTAAAATGAAAGGTGCGAATAGGCTCACCTTTGCTAAAACGATACAAGATTCGTAAATATTTGCGGTGGTGCTCTCTTACACCGATACGCAAGAACATTTGTTTTATATCCGCTGTCATCGCGACAGGGAATGTACGAAAATCGAGCAATAACAAAAACAAGTCTGCTTGCAAATTAGGTCCGACATGCAAAATGTCATTGAGCGACAACCTCGAGTGAGTCATATAATCCGCGATAGTTTTATTATTATTCTCGCGTAGGGTCATTAACTTACGCTCGAGCGCAAGCAAGCGCCTAGGGGCGTAGCCGTGCAAGTTACCTAGCCCACCGGGTGAGCGCGCAAAAGGCAGATCGACAAAGTATCTGCCGTCTTCAAACAAGACTGAAGAATTAAAATTATTTTCACACTCTAATTCGTGCGGACCAATAACGGAACGCGGCGCGGCGCGGCGGTGGCGGCGGGTGGAATTTCCTCTAGCTCAAAAAACTTATGCAAACTTGACCCGACCTCAATGTCGGCCTGCGCGGTAAACGAAGATGTAATGTGTGTCACATCACTACTACAACAATCAATATCACCCATAAGCACATAACCGAAGCTAGTCAGTACAGCAGGGGGTGCGCGGGTACCTGTTTCGACCCTGTCTCCCAGGTAAATAAAGGGGAACAATTGTGCTCCAAGCACGACGTCTACCGTGCCCGGCACGTTCCAAAGCGGATCAGCGAGCTGCAAGTTACTTAAGTATGACATGTTATCATTGTTATGTAACCTAATTAATTTCGCGGGAAGTCTATCTGTAATACAATCAACAACTAACGCTTGTATCGAAAACTTCGTATGAGGATCAAACCGAGATTCTATGTTGAGATGAATAAAACCGTGTATTGGTTTCGATGACATTCCAACACCTTGTAAAAATGAATTGCGTAATTTAATTATGGGTAAATTCAAACGTTTACAACAGTCCACAGTAATTAAATTATTTTGCGATCCGTTATCTAGTAGGCACCGAACCACCTCCTTATCTCTGATGTCGCTATAGTATGCATATAACTGCGCGGTCGATAGCAAAATGGTTGACCCAGTTTTAACAGGTGTAGTGAGCGAAACAGATGTATCCTTAGTAGGCGCTTGCGGCTCGGGCGATAATGACTCATGTTTTTCTCGGAAATGTAAGAGAGAATGGTGGTTCTTCTTACAAATTTTACAAACGTTACGTGACTTACATTTAACCAAAGAATGGGATAGACTTAAACAGTTTATACAGCCACGTTTTGCTTTTATAAATTCAAAACGTGCAAGCGGTGTTCTAATATTTTTAAACAGCGGGCAATAGAACAGCTGATGTCGTACGTCATCCTTATCGCACAACGTACATTTGCCATTCGAAACCGGTTCATTACGCGACACGAATGACTTAGCGGTTTTATTTTTTGTTTGATGATTAACTGAACTAGACTTAGCGCGCGGTTCCGTCTGTAAATTATTTCCGTATGAGCGTTGTAGTACCTTAACATATTCTTGCATGAATGTTATAAACTCCGCATAGGAAGGTAATTCTTTTTCACTCACACGTGATTCAAACTGTAAGACAGTTTGCGCGTCAACCTTTCTTAAACCACAGTGTAATAAAACAAAATCCAGTAAGTCTGGAATGTCTAACTGCTTCAAGGCTGCGACGGACGCTGAATATCGTTCCACAAAAGTATTGAGGCTCGCGGCATTTCCGGCGCATTGTTTAATGTCCAGTATACTATTGAGATAATGAATCCCTAAACTACGCTTATCTTGATACCTTTTTACGAGACTGTTCCACATAACGTTGTATGTATCACCTGTAGGAACAATGCCCGCGGTCAGCTTCAAGGCATCATGAGTCAATTTACTGATCAAGTACTGGACACGCTGCGAGTCAACCAGATCGGTATTTAAATGAACATTGCTTCGAAACATTTCATAAAATATGGGCCAATTTTCCGCTTTACCATCAAACGTTGGCAAATCTATGGGCGGTAATTTTATCCGAGTACCCACTTTGTGTTCCGATGTTTCGTTTTTCGAAAGTATGAGATTACGTTTATATTTAATATTAGAATATAAGTCTTCAATAGAATATAGACTCGAATAGTCTGGTGCGGTTTGGTCAATCTCGAATTGCAATTCATTCATTTGTTCTACTATTTCCTCAAATTTGTTATATTGCTCAGTAATTGTTTCTGACTGCGCTAAGAATGTCTCATTTGAACGTGAATCATAGTTCGAGATGTTTCTGGAATCATTATATATGCGATTAACTCGCTCGAAAATCATTTGTTTTTTTAGCGGTAAGCTGAGCCAATTTAGCTTCTTGCTTGCGGGACGCCATTTTGGGGCACTAATAAAGTTATGTGCCTACCGTAATGACTTGTACTTAATTTGTACTGAATTTTACTGATGCCTATCCAGGCTTGAAAGGACCATCTAATGGAGTTGCCCAAGCGTGTAAATAGCCGTGGGTCTCTGCGGATGTAGGACAGTAAAGTACGACCAAGCACTTGGAGGGAATGCTGGCCCAAAATTGCCTATATTTGTCTGTATAACTTCAAGTTAGGAGTGGTCGGCAGCAGTCGGCGAATGTGGCCCTACTCACAATTTGTAAAACAAGTGGTACCTTACTTTCCGGGCTGTTCTCGATGGTTGCACGTCGAATTGTCGAGTGGCCACTCGTTCTCTTCACACCAACACTCCTGATTATGCTTGTTCAGTAGTTAACGGACGCGGTAAATATGGGTTATTTATTATTCCCGGTGGATCCCCAACGTTTACGGGATTTACTCGGGATTTTAGCGTATTTGCGGGGACTATATTATTTTAAGACATTAATTTAGTCTGCGGTGAGATGCGCGCTGTGCCTCGCGGCGTTAGACACACACACACACTGACGTCAAACTGACGTGACGTCGATTGTTGCATTTTAAATTGTCTATACCTCGCGTAAAGCCGGCCACTCACGTCTGTCTGACAAATTAAAGCGAGACACACACGCGACGTGATACCAACCCCACCCAACTTGCAGAGTGGCGGCAACTCGCCACACCATATATCTTTGTGGTAATAACATTGCTTTGTTGTTGTAGCTGTTAAGATGTTATATTTACGTGAATTTGAATTAATTAATTAAAAAAAGTGTACGTGAACCTACACACACATCTAAGACTAACCCCTCCTTGGTGAGACAGAACAACTATACCAATTCGAAACAGAATTACCACCCCTGGGCACTCAGGCAGGGAAGGAACAGGGGTGGGTTTTAGTCAGTAAGAGTCTGACACGCTCTCCCGCTCCACCCAGAGTGGGAGAAGTCATTGGATGATTTCCCACCACCACCAAAAAAAAAAAAGCTACTAACTATAGGTACAGTACGTGCTAGTTAACAAGTGGCGGTTATAATTTTATGTTAAATGTTGGACGATATCTAAAATCTGGAAGCAGTTAAATAATGTAGCATTCAAAAAGAAACTTATTAATTTTCTAGCAGATAAGGCTTACTATAATTTGAATGACTTCTTGGAAGAGAAATTTTGTTTATAGTTCACATATCTATTTTTTTTTTTTTCATCTTGACATTTTTGAATAATTTGAATCGGAGTGACATTATATTTTGATTACTGTATTAATATTTGCATGCCATTGTTTAAGGCAAACGTGATGATCTGTTTTGATATTTATTAACATCTCTTGCATGCTGACATTTGTGTTGTACGTATTGTAAATAAATAAATGATTATGTTTATTATATGTTTTATATTTTTCTGTTTAATGTGACATATCATTATCATCAGCCTTTTAATGTCCCAACTGCTGAGGCACAGGCCTTCTCTCTGTGAGGGGTGTATACGGAACGGGTGGTATTCTAATACTAATAATTTGTTCAAAGATTAATAATTCATTCTAATTTGACACATCGCAGCTAAATTAGTGAAATTAAATTCATCAAAATCGTATACTCTAAGATAATATGATGAGTAATTATAGTAATAATTAGTGTCCGACCAAAATTTCGGTTTCGGCCAGTTTCGGCCAAAAAATCAAGTTTCGGCCCGAGTTTCGGTTTCGGCCAAAAACGGCCGAACCCTTCGGCCGCGCTGAATTTTACAACATCGTACCTTCGGGTCGCGCTCGACTAACGTCGGGCGCGGATATTATACTTGTTCATTTGTTATCATAACCTATGTTATGCACCTTACATAATAAAAAAAAGGTTCGCTAAAATGATTACCAAAGATGATCAATTTGATTATTTTGATTATCTAATTATATTTGAATTAGCCATTCGAGGCTAACTGATTGTGATATTTGTGAGTACTCGTATAATTAAAATGTAAGTAACTGAAAATAAATAAACATAATATATGAGCATCATATTTTAATAATAAGTTTGTTTTATTTTATACCACCATTAAAAAATCGCTAACTTTGTGTTACAAATAATGTATTTTTTCACTTTATAGGGTAGTTCAATTTTCAAATAGATCCTCTGTAACTGTGCTGAAATTTCATTGTGATAAATCTTTGAAAGTAGAAACCTGTAATTATAGGTCGGCGAGATATTAATTTTAGAAAAAAACGGGCTTACTAACATTTTTTCGACTTTTAAAGGACTTTTTTTTTTATAAAAGGTTCGGTTTCGGTTTCGGTTTCGGCCGAAACTACAATCAAACCGAACCTTCGGTTTCGGTTTCGGCAAAATAATATGTTTCGGTCGGTCACTAGTAATAATGATTGCAATAGATATTAATACCTAGTCTTACTAATGAATTATGTTATTATTATGATGTGAAAATTAATATTATGGTGAGGTGGCCTTTTTTTACCGGGTTTCATGGAACTTACATGTTTGGTAACAGGAACAGGAAATGCAGGAAAATCACAGATAACATAAAGTTTCCTAAGTACGTATACGTGACATAATATATGACTTTTGATTTTGCTTTTAAAACAAGACAAACGCAACTCTACACAGTTTTTATGTTCACCAACAAACTTCTTCATCAAAAATTCTAAATAAGTAGGTTAACGAATTTAACAACATTACCAAAATACCATTTTCCCGTTGTCTTTGGAGCACATAACGACATCATCTTACCAAAATACGCGAACGAGGAACCAATCTCCTGAAATAATTCAATTTCTCTTCCTTCTTTCCCCAACGATCGCTCATTGTTATTTTTATTAACGTTAGCAAATGACGGACGAGAACAAAGCTTTTAAAAAGTTTATTTTTCTCATAATATATCCATAAGTAAGGATAAGAGCATTGTATGTACTGCTAAGACTGGGCACGTGTAGCTCAGGCAGCGGTACTGCTAGTGTGTGTATTTTTAACCGACTTCGAAAAGAAGGAGGTTTTATGTTCCACTGTATGTTTTTAAGGTTCCGTACCCAAAGGGTAAAACAGGACCCTATTACTAAGACTCCGCTGTCCGTCTGTCTGTCTGTCTGTTCGTCAGTCACCAGGCTGTATCTCATGAACCGTGATAGTTAGACAGTTGAAATTTTCACATTTGATTTATTTCTGTTGCCGCTATAACAACAAATACTAAGAAAAACAAAATAAAATAAATATTTAAGGGGGCTCCCATACAACAAACGTGACTTTTTGCCGTTTTTATAGATAATGGTACGGAACCCTTCGTGCTCGAATCCGACTCGCACTTGACTGGTTTATTTTTTACGTTCTGGAGTGTAATGTACCTAATAACTAATACCAGAAACAAGCAACGCAATACTAAATTATGTTACTTATATATTACTAGCGGGGATCGTGGATCTTTGACAGTCGTTACGAGTCGTCAGAAGCCAGAAAGTCTGACAACCAGCCTTACCAAAGGGTATCGTATTACCCAGTTACTGGGGCTCCACACCCCAGTAACTAGGTAATACGATACCCTTTGGTTTTTTTTTGCATATTACATGGAAAACCAACCAACCCAACTATCTTGGGGCTGGCTTCCAGTCTAACCGGATACAGCTGAATACCAGTATTTTACATGGAGCGACTGCCTATCTGACCTCCACAACCCAGATATTGGGTAATACGATACCCCTTGGTAAGGCTGGTTATCAGACTTCCGGGCTTTTGACGACCTGTAACGACTGTCAAAGATCCACGGCATCACCAACGGCTTAACGTGCTTTCCGAGGCACGGAGGAGTCTCGGTATGTAAAGATGGTTACCCATCCATGGACCAACCCCGGCAAGAGTAGCTTAACCTGATGGATCGACCTGTGCGGCTGTTATTACTTTAGCCCCGAGCTCCTCACTAACACTACACAAAACACACAACTAAAAAAAAGGTATATCCATTTATTCGGGGTTTTTACAGGTAGGTCCAAACACAAGAAACACATTGATCTAAAACTGAATCGAAAAATGAATTGAAAATAGCGTGAAAAAAATACATACATGGCGCATTTGTTTGTGCAGCTGTGTCGAAATATTTTCTGTTCTTTGTTTTTATGTGTACCTAGTGAATTTCCCTGGGGCACACCTGTACCGCAGTTACGATGTTTAAACTCACATTAGGGTTATTTAAGTATGGCATAGAATTAAAGCGGCAGTTCAATATTTGAGTTATGGTAGGTAAAAAAATAAAAAACGCATGTTTGAAAACTAGTTTAGCAGTAAAAACTGAGCAGTAAACTAAATAAAAATGAGTCATAAAATAATTTAAACAGGCAGTTCAATAAATACTGAGCAGTGGAATAGTTGAACTGGGCGGTTAGGCGCGTACAGTTAACAAATCGTAATTGCTTAGTAATAAATTTTATTTTAAGCAGTTCTATAAACGATGAGGCGGTAAAATGTATTCCTTGTGTACTCGTATTTCAGCATTTAATGTCAAGGAAAAAAATATGAAGCATAACCATATTAACCATGCATCATGTTTTTTTCCTTCTTCACATTAAATGCTGAACATGAACACATTACCTTATGTTTTACATGGTCGGAGATTAAAAATAAAGAACATTACGACAATCTGTAAGTATTTATAATTTGGCATTATGATACATGTTAAAATTAGGATACAAAAACTAAGATATATGTTAATAGTCAAATGAATCAGCGACAGAAACTTATTGTATAATAAGAGCAGGTTTGGCTTTCGAAGGCCTGCCCCTCTTCCTCTTGTCCAAGAGGAATGTTTTTGGCTTCAACAGGAGGAACAGCGTATTTCAGTCCTATGGCCAGGCCAATTATATGTTTATACATATACATTTTATGAAATGTTGGGCAAGTGCATGTTCCTTGAGTCCATTCTTCTCTATTAATGGGTAATATTATTTCCCATTTACTGAAAAGCTGCTCTATAAACTCATCGAATTTTTCGGGTGGGTTCTCAAATACTGCGCACTCCTTAGCTTCTGCAGCTGGTGAAATACTCCGCCCCTTTTAACGAAAGTTTACCTCTCTGTTCAATCCAAGTGACGTTCGGATGCTACCGCTCAATGTGAATTGGCAAGCTTACGATTATTTTCGAACTGCCCATTCCAACCGTTTTACTGCTCATTAATTTATTAAACTACTTGAGTAATTTTTGCACTGACATTGAATGATGAAATAACAGACCAATATTTTTATTACTTACTGCTTATGTTTTACTGACTCACTAATTTACTAACCGCCGAAAAATTAAATGACTGCCCATTAAATTTTTCAACTGATCATGATAACTTCTGTATTGTTTAAATAACAGTTATAAAAATTAATTCCCTTTAAGTATCTACATGGAACACATCATGGTATGGTATGTTATGGGATGTCCGAAGTTTTTGGTGAATTGGTAGCAATTGGGTAGTTGACTCCAAAAATCTATTTCTCCGTTAGTTAGATTACCAAAAAATATTGGAAACGTATTTTTCTTTTGTTACGTAACCAAAAACACCGGCCAAGAGCGAGTCGGTCTCGCGCGCAAAGGGTTCCGAACAAATCATATTTTTTTTAAGTTTTTTTTTTTCTAAATTGCCTCCTCTTTATAGGTTTTCCTGTAATGTTATAAGTATAGAACTACTTTCTGTATTTTTTTCAAAATTTCAGCCCCAGTGGTTTCGAAGATAAGGGGGGGAAGGAATGGCCATTTTTCATCTATTTTCTTAAATAACTTTAAAACTATATATTTTAAAATTATGAAAAAAGATACATTCGAGACCCTCACAATATCCCCCTTTCATTTGATATGTCGCACGGCACTGTTTGAAAAAATTGTTTTTAAATTTTCCGATTTTCACCCCAAAAGTGACTCCCATATTCCAAATTAATTTATTTAGGGTACACGTTCGTGTTTGGGTCACAGATGTTCATGTGTATATCAAATTTCAACTCTATCGGTCCAGCAGATTCGGAGCAAATTGTCTGTGACAGACGGACGGAAAGACAGACACACGAGTGATCCTGAAAGGGTTCCGTTTTATCATTTGTACTTTTGGAACCTTAAAAATGAAGACGAAACAGCGCGTTTATTGATTTCGTAAAGCATAAGATACGTGCTCAATATTTTTTGATAATCTTACAGGTGGAACCATAGTAGTTAGGTAACTCGTCGTGAAAATTGCATTTACGTACTTAAACTACCTTATCGTAATATGTGGGATTCCAACCAAAAGGCTCCAGTTCTCGGCATTTAGTTTCCGAGATCTACGCAATTTTGTAAAGTTGAGAGAAAAAATTGCATTTCGCGATTTGAATTGATTATTATTATTTAATGCTCAAATATCTACAATTCCATACATAGTAAATGACTTTATATGATGTTTCAAGTACCAGAAATTTTAAGAGAAAAGTAAATTGGAAAGCCAAGCTTTTTCAGTTTCAACTTCAAATGTCTGAAAACAAAATGTGCCAGTTTCTGAATATTTTTGAAATCCTTATTATCAATTGATTATTCTGAGGAGCTCGTGGCTAAAGTAATAACAGCCGCACGGGTCGTTACATCAGGTCACACTACGCTTGCCGAGGTTGGTCCATGGATGGGTGACCTTTACATACCGAGACCCCTCCGTGCCTCGGAAAGCACGTTAAGCCGTTGGTCCTGGCTGTCAATCGAGGATCTTTGACAGCCGTTACGAGTCGTCAGAAACCCGAAAGTCTGACATCCAGTCTTACGAAGGGATCGTATTACCCAGTAACTGCTCCATGTAAAATACTGGTATTGAGCTGCATCCGGTTAGACTGGAAGCCGACCCCAAGATAGTTGGGAAAAAGCTAGACAGATTTTTTATCAATTGATTATTCTAGATACCGTATCTAGCCTAACTCAATACCATACTACTGGACTCTTTTTGCTTGAACGCTCACATAATAATATAATCTCCTAAGAACAACCTTTATTATAAAAAACCGGCCAAGTGCGATTTGGACTCCCACACTGAAGGTTCCGTACAAGCAACGGGTATCTGAATAGTTCGGGAATTGAGTTTCGAAAATTTTTGCCAGAAAAACTTTTTTTTCCAATTTTTCGGTTATTAGACGTGGTTAAAATAATTTAAAATCTGTTTGAGCTTGTGCTAATGAGGTCCTTTCATACGACGCTCCACATGATACGGTCGCCTCACTTTAAAATTTGGACCCGAATTCCTTGTATCTAGAGGACATTAGTTTTTATGATGTAATTAAAAATTTACACTAGTCAGACTTTTCCCTTAACTTGTGTTATAAGACCTTGCTTCTTGCCAAATTTCGTGATTGTAGAACAACGGGAAGTACCCTATAAATTTTGATTCCCTTGAGAGTGTCGAAATATACGTTTTTTGTGGCATAAACGGCCGTATCTTTTTTTACGTTAACTTAGAAGTTTGATTTTTTCACGGCTTCAAGGGACAGTAGACTTGAGTATATGGTTTTAATTTCAATTCGATACCTCAACGCGTTTCCGAGATAAAGGGTCTTGACAGACGGACAGAAGGACGGACGGACAACAAAGTGATCCTATAAGAGCGGTTGCGCACTACGTCCGATACTTATCCGTGAACGTGACGGTCCGGCGTGGTCGTAGAATAATTTGTATGGTAGGTTACGCACTACCGATCCGAGTTCGGCCCGAGTTTTCTATAGATCTGTATTTTGACGGATAAGTTTCGGATAAGTATCGCACGTAGTGCGCAAACGCTCTAAGGGTTCCGTTTATTCCTTTTGAGGTACGGAACTCTAAAACGGATTTTGTTTTTGGTTAATCTTTTGTTTTTGGTCCAATATAGAAATAAAGTTTTTAAAAAGCTAAATTTTAAAAAAATATTTAGGAATGCCCGTGACATTTAGGTAGTGGTTACATACAGGACTACACGAGTCCATATTATAGGTATCTACAATTTGTACTTCTTGGAAATATTCACATCACTTACTCCGTTGATTTGCTTTACTACCATTGATAGCTTCACGCTTGACCACTTTTTTTAAGCGTATGGAATGCAATCTCGCGAGATTTTAGACCTAGCTGAAATCTCCTGGGTCTACAAAGTTAGTATCGCGAGATCTCGGTCTTTACGAGATCTCCAGGTGCTTCATAAAGATCAAAACGCAGTCAAAGGGTTGTGATCAACGGGTACAGGTTAAACACTACCGAAGTAACATCTGCCTCCCTAGCCAAATAACTTTTCTATTATCGTTTACGCTAACGCTCAGTACCAAATGCATGGCAATGACATTACCTGCGATAAGTCACGTGACACTTCTCTTCGCGCGGCTGGTGTTCCGCAAGGCTCTATTCTAGGGCCATTATTATTTGACATATTATTAATGACATAGGTAGTTGCTTTCACAATATAAAGTTTCTTGTGTATGCAAACGATCTTCAGGTCTACAAATCCATCAAAACTGTCAACGATTGCATTTTATTCTAGCATGACTTGGACAGATTCACAGACTACTGTCACAATAACAAGCTAAAAAAAATATGGGTAATTTGCCATTATTTCACCAAAAACAAAAAGGTACTATTTTCGCGTACACTTGTGTCACGTACCTCTCGCAAAATTACCATCAATTTTTTGTTTGTATTCGACTCCTAACTCTGCCTAGACTCACACATAGATAAAATTATAAGCAAAGCCTTCCTACCAAATGTATGGATTCATTAGGCGAACAAGCCTCGACTTTAAAAGAACCTCGTCATACCTATGCTAGTAGTTCGTTCACAATTAGAATATGCAGTGTCAGAGTGTAACTAGTATATAAAATATTCTGAAACGCTTAAAAAAGTACGACATAAATTACGTGGCATGCACTAATAGATGTCACAGAGCATATCTACCTTATGTCCAGTTACTCACCAAGTACAAGCAACAACCCCTTAGCTCCCATAGAAAATACCCTGTATAAAATAGTCGGAAACAAATTCGACAGTATAAATCTAAACAACATGATCTGAGCCTTTAAACAAAATACTTTTCTGTTAACGTTAACGCTAACGCTTCGTGCAAAATGTATGGCAAAGACATTACTGGACGTGAGTCACGTGACAGTTCTCTGCCTAAGGCTTCGTGCAAAATGTCGTTGCCATACATTTTGCACGAAGCGTTAGCGTTAACGTTAACAGAAAAGTATTTTAACTAACCCCCCACGCTACGCTGAACCCAGAACGATCCACCGGTAACAGCGCGCAGGTACACTCTGCGCAACACACGCATGCCGAACTAAATATTTGAAAATATTGACACCTTCAATTGTCCAATGAGTAGATTTAAAAGCCTCATCTTCAGCTCTTTGTTAAAATAACGTTCTTGTATGTTTCCCTCAGGTCGTGAGTTCAAACCCAGGCAGGCGCTTTACTTTGTGTAAATTATTTCATCACCACTACTCTCAAAAACATCATGAAGAAAAACATCGTGAGGAAACCGGCATGTCCTGGAACCAAAAATTCGAAGACATGTGGCATCCACCAACCCGCATTTTTTTTTTAAACGTTGCCCCACACTAGGAATTATTCCTGTATCGTGGGTGCGTTCACAAACATGTAAAGTCACATACACAAGACACCCAGACCCGGAACAACTATCTGTAGGCCATACAAATATTTGTTCCGTGCGGGGATCGAACCCGCGACACGCAGCGCAGCAGCCGAACGCTCAACCACTGCGCCAACCGTGCCGGCATTGGGCCCGCGTGGTAGATCACGGCCCACACTATGTCACAGAGAGGAGGCCTGTGCCACAGCAGTGGGGACATTAACGCATACACATATTGTTTTAGATGTCATGGGTATATTTGACAATATTACAGAAAAAACAAAACCCAAAGAAACAAATGAATACCTAATTTTGATTATGGAATAAAATGTCTTTAATTAATTTATATTACATACATTTTATTTTATTTTCAAAATTAATAGTTTAACCGAACTTGTAATTCTAAGCCAATCCGAAGTTATCACGGGTCACAATGACCCGTTTCATAAAACAGCAACTTCATAGGTAAAGACCTTATATTATTTATTTACACTTCATGCAACAAAAGTACAAAGGCGGACTTAATGCCTTAGGCATTCTCTACCAGTCAACCAAGGGTGGTGGAGAGATAATATGGCGCCACCCATGAAATCAGCGTTTTGCATGGAGAATTTTAAAGAAGTTGCATTTTTCATAATAACATTTTCTTAATTTATTTAACAACTATGAATACTAATGTTTTAAAACTTTTATGCAATAATGTTTGAAAACTAAGATAATGTATGCCACTTAGACTAAGCATTAAAAATAAGTTTTGGCTAAGTTAAAACAAATATAGTGGTCATTTCTGCTAACAAAAGGAGTCATTTTTAAGGTATTTCTTTTTGTTTATAAAACTTTAAGTAATAAGGTTTTTTTACTATTGGCAGTTGTCTATGACGGTCATTATTCGATATAACAATTGATGAATATTTTAATTCATAGAAGTGACGAGGTTCTCTATTTGTGAGAAAAAATACACCAATTTCATAGGTGGGAACCCAATATTATACATATACTGCTACTAAAACCCCTAACGATTACTTTCACTGTATTTATACTTTGGGCCTCATCACAAGACTCAGTGTGACCCAAAGGGCAATGGATGGATCACGCAAGGAAACTCCGAGCATTACCCTCATGCTCGGAGTTTCCTTGCGTGATCGAATCAGAAATGAAGATATCCACGACAGAACCAAGGTTCCCGATACAGCCCGAATCGCCAAACTTAACTAGCAGTGGACATATTGCTCGCAGAACAGATGGTCGATGAGGCAGCAAAGTTTTAGAGTGGCGACCGCGTACTGGAAATCGCAGCGTTGAAAGGCCTTCCACAATGTGGACCGGTGACCTGGTGAGGGTCGATGGTAGCCGAGGGATGTGTGACGCACAGGACCGGTCAATGTGGCGATACTTGGGCGAGGCCTATGTCCAGCAGTGAACCTGTTTCGGCTGAAATGATGATGATGATTTGTATTTTTATGTCTACCTGTGGGCAGCGTCGTGGGTTGCATTATTGCCAAAGTATATATTTATGTCCTTTTTAATAATAAAAAAATTGAAAATATCAAAAAACCCGACTGATAAAAACCAACTAAAAAGTTCCAAACAAGTCACTTTTCAGTCAGTCTGATGCAGTCAGTGGCATAAAATCTGTGATTGAATTTAAATGAATTCCAGCAACTGCCACCAGGTTTTTTTTTTTTGGAACGAAGTTACTTATCGCGCGTTGTGAAAGGGGGCTAGACGGAAAAAATTCTTACGAAAAGTTGTCACGACACTAATGAGGCTGTGCATCCAAAAAGATTGTGTTGGAAAAACAATCTAATAAAAACTTCTTGTATTTTTGGTGGGTAGGTACAAAGTTTGCAAGCAGAAGCTGAGTTTAGCTGAGCTGAGCTGAGCTGAGCTGAGCTGAGCTGAGCTGAGCTTAGCTGATCTGAGCTGAGCTGAGCTGCGATGAGATGAGATGATGAAGTATAACTTCTTACGTGCGTGCGTGTGTGCGTAGTTAATAATAAAAAAATATTATAAATTAAAAAAAATAAAATTATATTACAATTCCTTCACTAATTAATCGAAAGGAACTTCGTTCCATCCGGGTGTCCCTTGACACCTCTCAAGTTTTTTTTTTTTTGGGGGTGGGAAATCATCTTATGACTTCTTCCGCTCTAGGGTGGAGCGGAAGGGCGTGTCAGACTCTTACTGACTAAACCCACCCCTGTTCCTCCCTGCCCTACGTGCCCAGGGGCGAGGTAACTCTTTCGAATTTATCCTCAACCCCCGGGCAGGCATTGGCCGTGGCAGGCCCCGTCCTTTGCTGACAACTCTTTGAGGCGCGCGTGGAACACTACGCGCCGTCGACTCTCGGGCCTGGTGCTGATCGGACGGCGAGTTACCCACTACTCGCCGTCCGCAGGCCCAGGTCTACGGTGGCCGGAGATCGCCTCGCAGCCCCTGGCGTCTCCTGTGGCGGCTGCTGCTGAAGGCGCTAGGGCGACTCTGCCGTTATTGAGTCTCCCTAACGTGTGCCGCCTCCCTCTTCGCTAGCATTACTACTTCGCAGAAGGAGAAGACGGCTCCCCACTCCCTCTCGCTCCGTACCATGGCCTGAACCAGGGCACGGCGCGAGAGGTCGCTGCCGCCTCTCGCATCCACGAGGATACGGCGGTGTTCTTGCCAAGCGGGGCAAACCTCCACCGTATGCTCCACCGTGTCCTCTGGGCGATCCTCGCAGTGGAAACACGCAGGGGTCACCTCCGCCTTGATCCGACACAGGTACCTCCCAAAACAGCCATGTCCGGTGAGGACCTGCGTCAGGAACTGCCACCAGGTCACAAAAAAATATGACTAAACTTACCTAATAGTGGTCTCCATTTTGTTTTCTTTTTTCAAAATTCATATAGCTTAGGTCACATCGGCGGTCAAGACCAATCTAATAATAACTCATTTAGTAAACTCCGTCCAGTTGTTTAGGCTACAGCGCGTGAAATAAACATACACACATATATATACATACATACTCTCTAAAAACATTACCCTCCTCCGGCCCAGTCGGGTAAAAATTAAATTAAAACTTTCATAACTGATATTAATACATCGTCTATTTATTCAAGCTCTCTGCTATTGCTAATTCGAGGTACCAAAACTTGTAGAATATGTAAACTTTTAATTAATGAATATTTTTGGAAACCCAATGGTATCGTTACCGGATTTTCCAGAAGTTTGAAAGTCAAAATACTCCTCGTGATGAGTATTTTGACTATCAAACCTCTGGAAAAACTAGTAAAAACATTTCTATTCCCAACATCGGTACAGTCACTCAAAAAAATCTATGCACACTTTTTTTAGACGATGCGGATACAAAATAGATTTTATTTTTCCGTTCGTTTGGTGCCGTTCGACCGTGGTGTCGATAGTGTGAAAATTGCTACGCAGAAAAAAACTTATCGGGTTTCAATCAACAAACCTTTTACATTTGACACAGCGGCATCACGACCATAGATTTTTTTTTATTTAGTTTCTAAAACTGGATAAAGTTAAACGAAAATGAAACTAGCTTAAAAAGATATCAATTTTATTTTGTATAGACAGTAACAAAAAAAATTATACAATAAAATAAATTAGGCGCGTTTGACTTCAAATCCTAACCTTTTCGTATCATTCAAGTTCAATAAATAAAAATATCAGTTGCAATTTCCTGTTATTCAAATATTTTTTTAATAAACTGTTATCAGAGAATGAAACACAAAATGGTGGCCAGTATTTGAGATAGAAGGCACATCTAATCTTTAGCGGGCATCAAACCCATACAGCGGTCAAAATGTTATGAGTGAAAAGACCGATGAATTTTTTTGGTAAACAAAAAATCTGTTAAAAACCATGTTTCAAGAAACTCAATAAAATAAACAAAGAGAATCTTAATATTTAGACATTATTGGTCATTACCTTACAAGAGGAGCTCGTGGCTAAAGTAATAACAGCCGCACGGGTCGATCCATCAGGTTAAGCTACGCTTGCCGGGGTTGGTGATGGATGGGTTTATATACCGAGACTATCTATGCATTACATACCGAGACTTCTCCGTACCTCGGAAAGCACGTTAAGCCGTTTGTCCCGGCTGTCAATCGTGGATCTTTGACAATCGTTTCAGGTTGTCAGAAACCCAAAACGCTGACAACCAGTTAAGACGAAAATACGATACCCTTTGGTAAGCCAAAGGGTATCGTATTACCCAATAACTGGGTTGTGGAGGTCAGATAGGCAGTCGCTCCATGTAAAATACTGGTATTCAGCTGCATCCGGTTAGACTGGAAACCGACCCCAAGATAGCTGGGAAAAGGCTAGGCAGAATGAATGGTCATTACCTTACAAAGGTGAAAGAAAGAAAGAAAGAAACCATTTATTTGCTGATAACCTAGGTATACATATAAGTTGGAAGGTTTCTAAATTATCCCGATACATTTTGCCTTACGGCATGCAAAATATTACATTTGAATGTATACTAACCCGGGTGGGGTTAGTATAAATTACCCCCTTTTTGCTACTTTATATTGTACTATTTAAACATAACGGACGAGTTGAGAACCTCCTCTTTGTTGAAGTCGGAAAAGGCAGATTTGGCTGTGGGTATGGCTTAAAATATAACAGAGCTTAAGCTACAAACTACTCGAATAACGATTTAGGGTTCTTCGCCTCTATGGTCGCTAGTTTCATGTCTATGAATCCGTCGGCCACTCTTGCTTTTGTCTTTGGATGTGTGAAGTTCGCGTATATCCTGCCTCGGGTGAATGGGAAGCCTTTGGGAATGACCGACGGGTTGATTGTCATGTTCAGTAGATTGTATGGCCCCTGAAAATATGATAATTTATGGTTAGGGTTTTGCACAGACCTATAAATTGCAGGTTCTATATGTTCTCGCTTTGTCGGAATAGAGATTAAAAGTAGCGCGACGTGACACAACACGCGACCTAGGCTGAGACTGACGTTACTGAAGACTGTGTCGCAGTGATTACGTGCTGCCATGCCCTGCGAGGCTCAATGGAGACCCCTTCACAGTCTCCCAAAGGATTATTTTTGTGTTCTAACAGGCGTTTTGCATCTGCCCGGGGGTGGAGGATAAATTCGAAAGAGTTACCTCGCCCCTGGGCACTCAAGGCAGGGAGGAACAGGGGTGGGTTTTAGTCAGTAAGAGTCTGACACGCCCTTCCGCTCTACCCTAGAGCGGAAGAAGTCATAGGATGATTTCCCACCCCCCAAAAAAAAAAAAAAACAGCCGTTTTGCATTGCGGGTCTTTCAAGAACTCACGTTCTTTATGTGAATTTATCGAGGTAAAAATCCCACACTCCAGGGAGCTCCTAGACTTTTGAAGGTTCTCTTCGCGTAAAAAAAATGACCTTTTAAAAAAAAAAACAACCGACTTTCGTAAAAAAAACACAAAAAAATGCAAAATTACTTTAATTTCGGAAGTCAGTGTTTCTTGTTTTGTTTCTTCGTTATTTGACACTGATTTCCGAAATTAAAGTTATTATGCATTTTTTGTATTTTTGTAAAAAGGTTTTTTTTTTCACTTTTTAGTTGTTGTACCCTCTAACTAAACTAAACAGTAAAGTTATGCCCGATTTGATAGCCCCAAAAACATGGAATTTGAACATAATTTGCGAAATTAAGGTGTATCAGGTTGAACTGTAAAAATCTGTGTAGCCCTTCAGAGCGTATCAGCATGACGTTATGTTAAGAAGTGGTGTAAACAATAAACAGACATTCGATTGCAGCAATTCCGGAAGGTTTGCTATCATTTATTGAAGAATTCCGTTGTATATCTCCGAAGTTCTTCATCAGTTCCTCACCAAATTTAAATAGAACCTCATGAAAAGCACCAGCATTCAAAGAAAAAAGAATCATCAAAATCGTTTACCTAGAAAAAAGTTCTGAAGTAACACACATAAAAAAATACAGTTGAATTGAGAACCTTCTCATTTTTTCGAAGTCTGTTAAAAAAGAGAAGGCTGAGACTTTTTTCGAAGTCGGTTAAAAAAGAAAAGGCTGAGACTGCCAGTCGTAACTTGAGTCAGCTAAAAGAAAAGGCCGAGACTGCCAGTCGCAACTTGAGTCAGCTAAAAGAAAAGGCCGAGACTGCCAGTCGCAACTTGAGTCAACTAAAATCTTTAAGACAAAGTGAAATTCTAGCAGAAATAAAGATTGTCAAAAAGTGCAAAGTGTTTTGGATTAAATTCAAAGAGTTATTGTATTGATTTAAAGTCCCTTTTTTGATAGAATTTCACATTCTCTAGGTATCTTTCAATTGTTGATGCCAGATTTTTGACGGACGCATAAGTTTTGTGGCGATTAAGTGCGTACGATCACAAGCGGTTGCATATTAAAAATAACCGGAAAAGTGCGTGTCTGATTTCGCATATTTAGGGTTCAGTACCAAATATTGGTATTTGTTTGTAAAATATACGTAATAATAAACATTCTCACCTTTCAAGTTCATTGGTCGATAGGAATTTAAAATTTTTTTTGGAACAAAATTTTGTGACAGACGACGGACAGACGGACACGTGAGTGACAGCAATAGTGTTCCGTTTAGACCCTTTGGGTACGGGACCCTAAAATGGAAAATTGGCTAGCTGCGCGGTTAGGTTAGGTTAACGCCCGCGGTTAACGGCTAGTGCGTAAGAGATGTATTAAAGTTGAATGCCAGACGACATCGCGGCAGATCAAAGCGAAGATGGCGGGATGAGCTTGACTCCTACCAAAGCGACTGACCCGTACTAGCAAAGGACAGACTTGTGTGGAAGAAAGAGAGGGAGGTCTTGGCCCAAAAATGACAAAATAGGCTACTTTGTTAGCATGATATTTACCGGTTGATGAGGACAGGGCTTGGTCAGGCCGCCTGCTCTCATGGCGGCTCCGAAGAACATGTCCTTCTCGGTCATGTAGCACCAGTTGAAGTGCATCTCGATGAAGCTGCGTTTGTACTGGTTCGTGAGCAGCTCATAGAAGTATATGTCTACCTGTAAGTGAGGGTGCCGTTGAAAAAGGATATAATGGCAAAATAAATGATTGGCAATCAATATTGTTTGTCAGGGTATTTCTGCAGAGCACAGGCTCCTTTTCAGAAAAGGAACAAGCACAATCACAACGTTTGCCCAATCTCAAGGGCTGCTGGCAAATTTAGACTTTGAAAATTCAGCTTTGCAAAAAATGGCTTCCTCTACCTTTAGTCAGCTTTGATGTTCGTAGAACCAACTTAGAACGTTAATGATATAATGGATACGAATATGCAATATCGTGCGTTTTTATTTCATCATTCTTAATTCTAGATATTGTACTGTGCATTCATGATCTCAATATCTACTGGACTGCAGTGGTTCCAGGTCTTTAATCCTCCCAGATAAAAAATAGTACAAAAGTCTCACATAGGTACTTTATTGGACCGATCAAGTTAAAACTGCACTCAACGGTCCTCTACACGGTTGAACGAGAAGAGCTGTAGTACGAGAGGAATGGCGACAAGTTGGGAAACTTGCCACCACCCTTAATGTGAAGACCACGGCCACTCTTCCAAGAGTGTGACGACGAAGAAGGTACGTTTTACTCACATAAATGCTAGTGTCAAAAGGTACGACGGGCTCGAAGTTCAGCCCAACGTAGTAGATGGGGTTAGCACGACCGTACCTCACCGACGTCAGGTTCGCGTATGCCAAGAACTTGGGGTTGAAGTACGTCACTCTGGGGTGCTCTACGCTCAGGTATGTTACCTGGAACAAGGAATTATAGGATGAAAAACCCGCTACACTATTCCTACCCATCTGCAACTCCAGAAAAATATAATCCACAGTGGCGATCACCAAAAAAGAGCTGAAACAATGAATTTCGTTGAGTTCCGGAGAAACAACAGTTACCTATATGCATTCTTCTTTGTCATTTTTCTGAGGATCGCGACTACCTACGAGGCGTCTCTAAGTCATGCGGTATTCTGCAGTGTAGTCATCTTCGTAAATGTTTTTTTTTATGTTTTGCTGTGCTTCGTGTACTCTTATTTGTGTCTGTTCATCTTGCCGATGTTCTGCCTTGAGCGCGTTTACCATCGACCCTGCCAATATACTTATTAGCAGAAGTTGTTTTTTTATGTATGTTTGGGCATTACTTCGGATTTGCAAAATTTTTTTTTGTCCGAAAGGGGTTTATTTCGAAATGGTCCCATTTAAATTTCATATAGATTTGATGACGGGTTTCGGAGACAGACAACAGAACTCTTCAAAAATTTACAGCAAATCAACCGCAATTGCTGCGATCGTATGCCTATGAATTGTTAACACAGTTTAATAGGGAACAACTAAAAGTGAACAACAAAAAAATTTTATACAAAAAAAATAAGAACCGACTTCCAAAAAAAAATGCAAAATAACTTCAATTTCGGAAGTCGGTGTCAAATAACGAAGACACAAAACCAGGAACACCGACTTTAAATTTTTTTTTAACACGCTTATATTTGCTTGGTATGTACGAGTATCTATGCAACGGAATCTTTGAACGTGATTTTCACCCACTTCGCACACTTATCAAAAACCGATGACAATGCATGGTGAGCTAAGTGACGTCATTCTAAATTAAATATGGCGGACTCCCAAGATGGCGGACTAGTTATTTTTGCTGCTTTTCCATGTTAGGGGTATCAAGTGAATGGGATTGCTGAGAAGATTTCGAAACATAAAAGTAAAGCGTGTTTTTAGTTGTTTTTGTTTAGTTTATGTTTACCTTTTTTTGCTGTTGAAAAATAAAAAAATGGTTGAGGATAGACGCCGAGTTGCTAGCCTGTCGGTTTTCTATCGCTTACATTTTGGGGAGTGTGCGACGGAATTGCATAATTTGATTCCGCCAAGCCCGTTCCATCAGCGGACCACAAGAATTACGGCGATGTGCCACCGGTACATGGTAAACATCCCATCCACAAGCTCAAAACATTTTGAGAACACATTCATTGTGCGTACAGCTAGGAAGTGGAATTCCCTGCCGAAGTCTGTTTCCTGCTCCTGATAGCTACAACCTGGGAGTCTTTAAGTCAAGAGTGAATAGGTTACTTCTAGGCAAGCGTGCACCATCTTCGACCACATCATCGCTTACCATCAGGTGAGATAGTGATCAAACGCAAGTCTATAAAAACTCTGAATGTGCGAAGCCTTGGCTGCTTTTTTTTATTTTGATAACTTCTCCTGCTCTGGGTGGAGCGGGAGGGCGTGTCAGACTCTTAGTGACTAAAACCCACCCGAGTTCCTTCAGTTGCCTGTGCTAAGTCCACGGTGACTAATACAAACACACCCGCAACCCTGACAGGAGGTACATAACTATTTGGTGTTGGTCTTAGAATAAGCTAAGGTGTTGAGATATTCTGCAATATAGGCGACTCATCATCATCATCGTCATCAGCCTTTTATTGTCCCCACTGCTGGGGCACTGACCTCCTCTCTGTGAGAGGGTGTGGGCCGTAGTAATCCACCACGCGGGCCCAATGCGGATCAGTGGATGTCACATATCTTTGATTTTTTGGTTCTAGGACATGCCGGTTTCCTCACGATGTTTTCCTTCAACTTTTTGAGAGCAGTGGTGATGAAATAATTTACACAAAGTATAGCGCCTGGGTTTGAACACACGACCTACAACTTGTAAGTCGCGGCTGTTACCACTGGGCCACCACTGCTCATTTAGGCGACTAGTCAACTGGATTCACCTAATATGACATTCAAAAAAAAAAAAAAACACAGTTGAACGAACAGTTGCTTAGAACTTCTACCACAGCAGTTTTAAGGAAATTAACGAACAAGTAACCTGTATTAAAAGATAACCTTGTCACTCACCTTTTCTGAAACACAACTGAAGTAAAACAGAGACAATAGAAATACATAAACAATGCTTATCTGATCAGCCATAGTCTAATGAACCTCGCTCTTCGATAGAGTTTAACAAAATATTTAACGAAAATATTATCCAGTTTTTATATACCTACTAGATTTATAACGTAGGTAACGTTCTGTATTGTTTATTGAAAAGTTATTTTATGGTTTGTAAACATTCTAATTTGATTGTAATTGCGAACTGAATTGCGGTCAGATAGAGGTGCGCTGTTAGGAGGAACTACTATTGTAGACGGGGCGAAGCGATTGGAAAGAAGATCATTGTGATGATAACGTGTTGATATGTCGCAAATGTTAACATAAATACGTTGATGAAGGGAATGCACCATGAATGCGCTTGCGACCCGCTGCACGCGTGAAGTTACTGCAATTCTTTGGTGCGCCTCTTTATCACAACTCACGCAAGGCTTGCACAGTGGGCGCGCGGCACACATTCTGCGCACGTGCAGATCGCGTGCATGCAGTTCCGTTCGCTTTCATACTGTATATGTGTTCTGCCTAGCCTTTTCCCAACTATTTTGGGGTCGGCTTCCAGTCTAACCGGATGCAGCTGAATACCAAGACCCTTGGTAAGACTGGTTGTCAGACTTTCGGGCTTCTGACGACCCGTAACGACTGTCAAAGATCCACGATTGACAGCCGGGACTTTACGTGCTTTCCGAGGCACGGAAGAGTCTCGATATGTAAAGATAGTCACCCATCCATGGACTAACCCTGGCAAACGTGGCTTAACCTGATGGATCGACCCGTGCGGCTTCTATTACTTTAGCCACGAGCTCCACTGTATATCCAGCTTTCATACTGTATATCTCAGTTGTAAATTTGCTTTCGAAGATAGCGGACTATAACACGAATGCCGTTAGAATAATTGCTGCAGTATCGACCAGGTACTTACTGACAAACAAGAAAAAAAAAAGAACGACGTTATTTTAAAAACGGAACCTGCTGTCAAGGCAGGTTCCGTTTTGGAGGAAGTAAGTGCAGGGCTCTAGCGCTGTTGCTTGAAATGCATTCGTGGCGCATTCGCCAGATGTGGACACACCCAACACCTTTTTTTTAAGGGTGGAAAATCATCAACTAACTTCTCCCGCTCTGGGAGGAGCTGGAGGGCGTGTCAGACTCTTAATGACTAAAATCCACCCGTGTCCCTTCAGTTGCCTATGCCAGAGCCCTGGTGAATCTTTCGAGCAGACTCCCGCGGTCAGGACGTTGAACACTTGAAACTCTCACCAATCTCACCATCACTTGATCTGTTATACCAAACAGATCTAGTTATAAAGAATTTCTGCAAAAATACTGCCATTATTTTGTGCAGCTAGCGTAAATGTTTTGTTGCACAAACAATTACATGGCCAGATAAAATATTTAACCTAAATAATACTGCATTATAGACCAGTTAACATAACAGCCATGGAATGTTTCGAGAACAACCTACCGGAAATAGCATGATTGAGATATTTATGCAAATTGGCACCGGAAATTGTGTATGTTGGATATCTAGTAACAAATTATTTTGATCGTTATCATGTAAACTCATGTTTATCTTCTATAAGCTAAATTATTTGTTTATGCACAAATATCTAAACAACATTACAGTATTATAATCCAAGGCGATGCACTGACAAAGAAAAGAAAATTGTAAAACAAAACATAAACAATAAAACAGTACGTAATAAAAATATCCAAAAAGTGATAAAATCTCTCTTCTCTTAAGCATTCACAGCACGCATGAATCCATCTCCCAGCAAACAAGTCACACTCCGGTGTTGAAGTCATAAGAGCATTAAGCATGGAAAGGGCACGAACGAGTGACGAGTTAGCTCGTGATGAATGAGCATCTAACAATCTGTGTGTTCGCGGCCTAAGTTGTTGTTTAGGTACGAGAGGAACAAACAGTCTCACCAGCTGAGCCACCAATTTAGAGCAATCAGATACACCCCGAAGAACTCGTCAAGCAAACATGAGAAAGTGATTACGCCTTACTTCGAGAGAGTTAAATTTCAGCATTCCAAGCAAAACATTTTATAGGTTCAACATTTCTTAAATAATCATAATTTTTATAATGAAAATTATATACAGGCTGTATGGTACATGAACGCACATACGTGTTCCAGTGATTCAGTACATGATTCTGGACCCCCTAGCGTTGGAATTCTTCGTCGGCTTTTTCCTAACTTTTGAAAAAAAAATCTGCGTTTTTTTACATTAAACTGTATAAAATCGTTATACCTATCTACCTCAATGAAATTTTTAATTAAAAAATAATTAGTTCGCTTTTTTCGCAAAAAAACGCAATGTAAATAAAATTACAAGAAGCTCCCTGCTGAGCTGATTTCCTAAGTTCACCGGAGGTTATCGCGGGCCCAGTAGGTACGCACGCAACATTGGCCAAAGACCGCCGACGGTCCTTTGTCGGCAAATGCTCACACAGACCTATGAATCTAACAGACGCGACACGTTAGGCATTTTAATACACAACAACGTTACTTACTCATTTCGTTAAAACCACATTCCTATATTTCGTATACCTACATCAAAATAATTACTGAGTGAGTAGGTAGTAGGTACAACTTAATGCGATTGTACATCTATCAATTTCATTGATCTATGCGGTCTGAGCGTCGGCATATTCAAAAGCGTACCTACACTAATAAATAAAATTTTATTTCTTTAGCATTTCGCCGACGACGAATTTTTGTTAGTTCCGTGTTTACGTTCATCGCAAACGGATGTGCAGTTGGTCGCGAATTTAGGTTGTTATCGTAAAGTTATCAAAAACATAAGTTATTTTCTGTGTTTGTTAGTATAAGTGTGTTTTATGTTTTGCTTTTTGAGTGATTTTGAAACAACACCTCAGTGCCCAAGAAAATGCTCATGCATGAAGTACGTAGGCGCCTCCCTCGTAAGAAATGAACGAACTTTAAGGTCAGTTGGTTCATTAGTTAAGTACACGGTTGCCAAGCGCGTCCCCGACAGAGGTGTTCGTGATTGGCGAGCGGCAGAGCTGTACCTACGAAATTTCAAAATCACCAAGGTCACTTTTGTAGGGACGCGATTGGCGACCGTGTAGCAGACGCTTTATACCTACATTCCTGGAGCGCAGTGTAGGTACTTACAAGCTTCTTTATTATTATTTATCCTAACCTTTATCTAACCTTATCTTCAGTATTCTTGAGGGATTAAAAATGTATGTGATATCAATGTTGTCTTAATTAGAATAAACAGTTAAAGGTGCCACGGAACATTATGCATTTGTCGTTTTAAACGTCGTACGCACGTATGCGCTTATGTCTATTAAGTATCTGATCTAGTTATTTATCACATCGATCGGAAACATCGACGTAAACACAAAGTAGAAAGTGTATTTAGGTACTTGAGCGCGTAGCGGTGCGACCACCTGTGTTTGTGTGTATAAGACGTGGTAGGTAACTACGTACTACCACGTACTAGGCGCTCGCGCGAGCCTACATTCATTGCGAAGCGTTGAGAAGCATTGTTCACAATACATTGCGTGCTTGAAAATGTAAATTTCTGTAATCGATCATTACCGAGATTAATGACCGAGAATGATGATAATTTTGTTACTGACATTAGGTATAACCTTTTCGCGAAGTTTGCGGTATCTTGTTCCTTACAGCCTGTCTAAGTAATACTATCAAGCTTGTTGCCTCGCATTTATGTCAATGTTCTACACCTGATTGCGAATACGAACAATCCGCACATTATCCTATGGGAGTGTACTCTTTGACAAACTGAGCGCAATATTATGTTGGATAGTATTCAGCCTACGTCTGGAGTTGTTTATTACATGGACCTTGTGGAAACTAGAACTAATTTCCGTGCGTTCAAGCGTTTTTGCCATACCTAATTACCTATTATTGGAATCAAATGTAACTGCTCACAATTAATATTAGTGTTTTTAACCGGTGGTGCTTGGCAACTGGGCTTACCCCAGTTGTAAATACCCTCTATGTGCCTAATGGCCTAGCTTTGTTATGTCTCCCGCTTGATAGGTAATACTAGGATGACTTGGATGGAGACTGGATGATGGATGACTTGGCTCCTTCTGTGAGACGGTATGGTCCAGAAGGAGGACGCTGAGCGAGATTGTGAGAGGGCCGATCCCGCTCGGAATAGAAAGCGTCGAGAAAGCAACCGGCACGTCGTCTAATAGGCCGACTTAAGCCTGCACTATTTAAGACAGGTGGGACTCCGGGGTCGCGGGCTCTCAGAGTGTCAACTCTGTCCACCCACCGAGTGACCCTAGGAAAGACGGTGGCACAGTTATCCCGTGCTGCCGTGTACATTGTGGCTCAGGGGAGACCCCTTTACAATCTCCTCATGGCTGTGACCTAACAGGCGTTATACAGAGGAAGGGGGAGGTTCTGGGGTGGGGGGAGGCTCGTTCAATGCACATGCATCTGCCTAGCCTTTTCCCAACTATCTTGGGGTCGGCCTTCCAGTCTTACCGGATGCAGCTGAATACCAGTATTCTGTCTCTATCTGACCTCCACAACCCAGTTACTGGGTAATACGATACCCCTTGGTAAGACTGGTTGTCAGACTTTCGGGTTTCTGACGATCCGTAACGACTGTCAAAGTTCCACAATTGACAGTCGGGACCAACAGCTTAACGTGCTTTCTGAGGCACGGAGGAGTCTCGGTATGTAAAGATGGTCACCCATCCATGGACCAACCCCGGCAAGCGTAACTTAACCTGATGGATCGACCCGTGCGGCTGTTATTACTTTAGCCGCGAGCTCCTCAATGCACCTTACTCAAAATACAGGGTGTAGGTAACGGAAATGGTTGGTCCTATATTATAAACCGGCCAAGTGCATGTCGGAATTCGCACATCTAGGGTTCCGTATCAAATTTATTTTTGACAATTTGTATGCCTTTGGGTCAATAAAATGCTTTTTGAAGACTGTAGCTCCAACCGTTTGGCTGTAAAACTTTTTTTTATACTTAATTTGTGGAAGACTGGTGCCTAAACTAAGTTTTTTTCAAAACCTGTAAGTCAGGTCACCAGGTCCCCATAACAATTTATTACTTCAGAACATTGTGCTGGAGACTTTTTTTTCAAAATCACAATAGTATTTATTAATTGATTCATTATTATTACATTCATTATAGATAGGATTGTTACAACAAAAAAATATGTATATATTTATTTGTAATTAGGAAACATGCAAAGAATGTTTGGCTGTAAAACCTATGTGACAGACGACATACAGACAGACCACAGACACATGAGTGACAGCAATAGGGCTCCGTTTGAACCCTTTGCGTACGGAACCCGTAAAAATTGGACCTTCCATATTAATTTTGATCAACTGATGATAACTTTGTACGAAAAGAAGAAGAAAGTCCAAAAACCAACAAAAGCCAATAATATTTATACTGAGATAACGTTTTGGTTTGCTCCATTTATGTTCAAATTCCATCATAATCCGATTTTCAATTCGGGCATATATTTAATATTTAGTTTTAGTTCTGGGGCACAACAACTAAAAAGTTATATTTTATATTTTGTTTCTTCGTTATTTGACACCGACTTCCGAAATTAAAGTTATTGTCCAATTTTTAGTGTTTTTTTATTTTTTGGAAGTCGGTTGTGTTTTTTGTAAAAAAGTTTTTTTTTCGGGTACACCTTGTATGAAGGTATATGACATTAAATTCCATCACCCCTTAAATTCTGACAAAACCATGATAATAGGTAAAGTCAAGGGCCCCTGGACACTTGCACAAGAGTTAAAAATTATCTTTATTCCCAAAACTTTTCAGCAAAACTCTAAAGATAGCACGAGCATCGCAACTTTTCTTACTTTGTCCTCCAAACATTCCCAGAACTCAGCATTGTAAAATGGAAACTTGTAAAAAGTAATTTAATGGTCATATAAATAAGGTTTATTGCATTCTTTATTAATTTATAGCGAGAGGTGACTGTTTATCGTAGTCGTTGAGTAGCAAAAATGCGAAAAACATCTTTTCCACACAGCTCAACAATTGATGGAAGAGTTAGAATATTCTCCAAGCATAGTCTGTTGTCTGCAATGTTTGCAGGTGATCTGCGGTTAGCATTACCAGCATGGGCGCCAGCAGAACTAATTTCAGAGGAGTGCATCTTCAAATCTTCAGCATTAGGTGTTGCCTCATACAGAGAAAGAAGTAACTCAAAAGGAGACAAGGGCAAGCGACGAAAAAATCTTTTTACAAAAAATACAACCGACTTCCAATAAATTAAACACACAAAATTTAAAAATAACTTTAATTTCGGAAGTTGGTGTAAAATAACGAAAAAATATAATACATACACCGACCGGTAATATTTTTATAAAAAGTTTTTTTTATTTTTCACGTTTTAATGTTATACTATATATAGATACTCGAGGAGGTCGAGGATTTCTACGGGCACCTATACTCAACGCGGACGGTGAAACCAGCAGAACATAGTGCAGATGACCATCGAGCCGAGTTAACGCGTCACTACACGGAGGACATCCCAGATGTCGACCAGTGCGAGATTAGGGCGGCTCTCGAACAGTTAAAGAACAACAAGGCACCGGGCGGGCTCCAGTCCTGAGAGAGCTAGCGAGTCTCTTCAACTCCGTCATCCAAGAAAGTTCAACGCCTAAGGCGTGGAGCGGAGGTGCGGTGGTTCTGTTCTTCAAAAAAGGTGACAAAACCTTGCTGAAGAACTATAGACCCATCTCACTTCTGAGCCACGTCTACAAGCTGTTCTCGAGGGTCGTCACGAACCGTCTCGCCAGGAGAATTGACGAGTTCCACCCACCAGAACAAGCTGGTGGTGGTGGTAGATATCGCTGTTCAGCGATAAGACCGCCGTTGTACCCATAGATTTAAGCTTGTGTAAAACAATTGTGTGACTGTTTTGGTGTACAATAAAGTTTTATTCTATTCTATTCTGGTTTTCGAAAAGGCTTCAGTACCGTAGACCACATCCATACTGTTCGGCAAATTATACAGAAGACCGAGGAGTACAACCAGCCGCTGTGTATGGCATTTGTGGACTACGAGAAAGCCTTCGACTCCATCGAAATATGGGCAGTTCTGGACTCCCTGCAACGATGTCGTATCGACTGGCGTTACATCGAAGTGTTGAGATGTCTGTACGACGCTGCCACGATGACTGTCCAGATCCAAGATCAGAAAACCAACCATATACCCTTGGTTGACTGGTAGAGAATGCCTAAGGCATTAAGTCCGCCTTTGTACATTTATGTTGCATGAAGTTTTAATAAATAAATACATATCCAACTGCTCAGAGGGGTGAGACAGGGGGATGTGATATCCCCGAAACTGTTCACCAACGCGCTGGAGGACGTCTTCAAGACGCTGAATTGGACTGGACAGGGTATCAACGTGAACGACGAGTACATCTCACACCTTCGCTTTGCCGATGACATCGTCATAATGGCAGAGACGGCGGAACAATTAAGCCTGATGCTGCACAACCTAAATGGAGCCTCGCGGCGGGTTGGCCTCGGGATGAATTTGGACAAGACGAAAGTCGTGTTCAATTCACATGTCGTACCGAGTCCAATCCGCATCGAAGGGTCGCTTCTCGAAGTTGTGAAGGAGTATGTCTACCTAGGGCAAGTCATCCAGCTCGGTAGACACAACTTTGAGAAAGAAGTTGACAGAATGATCCGGCTGGGTTGGGCAGCATTTGGAAAACTTCGTCAGGTCTTCTCGTCCCCTATCCCACAACGTTTGAAGACTAAGGTTTTCAACCTCCGTCCTGCCCGTTATGACATACGGTGCCGAAACGTGGACACTGACGATCGGGCTGGTCCACAAATTCAAGGTCGCTCAGCGCGCTATGGAGCGGGCTATGTTAGGAGTTTCTTTGAAGGATAAAATCAGGAATGAAGTTGTCCGGAAAAGAACCGGAGTAACCGACGTAGCTTGCAGAATAAGCAAACTGAAGTGGCAGTGGGCTGGTAATGTTTGTCGAAGGACTGACGGCCGATGGAGCAAACGAGTCCTGGAGTGGAGACCGCGTATCGGCAAGCATAGTGTGGGACGCCCCCCAGCTAGATGGACCGACGACCTTAAGAAGGTGGCTGGGATAGACTGGATGCGGAAGGCGGAGGACAGGGTGTTGTGGCGCAGCTTGGGAGAGCCCTATGTCCAGCAGTGGACTGCGATAGGCTGAGTTGAATGTTATACTCCAGAACTAAAACTAAGTATTAAAGTTATACCCGAATTTATAACCCCAATAACATGGAACATGGAATATGAACATACTCGTAATTGAAGGAAACCAGAACGTCGTCTATGTATACATATTTTTTTTGTTTTTCTTGATTGAGACTTACCTATATTAACACGCTTTAACCTTACCTATATTAACTCGCTTTTAAACTCACCTGTATTAACACGCTTTTAAACTTAACTATATTAACACGCTTTTAAACTTAACTATATTAACACGCTTTTAAACTTAACTATATTAATACGCTTTTAAACTTAACTATATTAACACGCTTTTAAACTTAACTATATTAACACGCTTTTAAACTTATCTATATTAACACGCTTTTAAACTTAACTATATTAAGACGCTTTTAAACTTAACTGTATTAACACGCTTTTAAACTTAACTATATTAACACGCTTTTAAACATAACTATGTTAATCCGCTTTTAAACTTACATATATTAACACGCTTTTAAACTTAACTATATATTAACACGGTTTTATTAGCTTCACCTGTAACTATGTAAAAACATCTTAGAAGTTTAAATTTGACCCACTTCCCGGTTTTCGATTGAGCTGAAATTTCGCATACATGTTTAATTTAGATGACGTCATTCTAAATCCAATATGGCGGACTTCCAAAGATGGCGGACTAGTTATTTTTTATGCATTCCCATGCTATGAGAATCAAATTAAAGTTAGATGAGAATAACACGAAAAATAAAAAAGCGTGATTTTAGTTATTATTATTTAGATGCAGACCCAATTAAAAACTACATCCTGGATCAGAACATTGAAAAACAAAGAAAATAAAATTCTCCTAACCTAATTTCATCCCTTCCTCACTCACCTTCCTCACTCAAAAGTCAGATCGAAATCAAGAGAAATCGACGCCGTTTCACACACACTTAGACTAAAATGGAAATGGGCAGGCCATGTAGCAAAACTACAAGACAATAGATGAGCCAAAAAGTTAACTACCTGGATGAGACCTATAGCTAAAAGGAAGCGAGGAAGACCAAACACACGCTGGGAGGACGAGATCGTGCGTCTAGTTAGATCACGCTGGTTAGAGATAGCGAAAGACCGAGAAAAATGGCACTCTCTGGAAGAGGCCTTCACCTTAGGGGTTCAAATTACTAAAACGATGTAATTAATAATTTACTAACTTGGGAAATATAAGGCTTTTTCATTTTATTTATTTGTTTTTTTTATTTTACCCCTTCCAGTAAAGGTTAAGTAAAGAGGTACAAATAAATAACATTATCATGACATAACGACCGCTGAGATGGCCGTGTTGGCGCGCTGAACACATTTTGTTTCTTTCAAAGAAACCCCTTCTTGTGTGGAATCAGATCTGAATGTAAAACAAGTCGGTATCAATGTAGGTAAAGTGTTATAAGTTTGATCGTCATGTGTGTGTCTGTCTGTAGCACTGTAACTCTTAAACGGGTGAACCGATTTGAATGTGTTTGTAGGGTTCCAAACATCCGAAAAACGGAACCCTTATAGGATCACTCGTGCGTCTGTCTGTCTGTCCGTCTGTCACAGCCAATTTACTCCGAATCTACTGGCCCGATTAAGTTTGAAATTTGCTACACAGGTCTATTTATATGATCCCAAAATTGACGAGTAATGTGAATAAATTAATTTGGAATATAGGGTCACTTTTGGGGGGAAAAACGGCAAATATCAAAATAAAGTTTTTCAAACTGTACCGTGCGATATATCAAATTGAAGGGCTGATTGTGAGGGTCTCAAATATATTTTTTTTATATTTTTAAAATTAATCGTTTTAAAGATATTTAAGAAAATAAACGAAAACTGACCATTCCCCCCCTTTATCTCCAAAACTACAGAGTCTAAAATTTTGAAAAACATACAAGAAATAGTTCTTTACTTATAGATTACAGGAAAACCTTTGAGAAGTCTATATTTTTACAAACTCTAAAAAACTCTCAAACTCTCTTTTTACAAAATCTTGCTTTGGTTTGGTTTGTATTCGGTTACAAATTAGTAACCCATTTTTCAAACACTTTCTGGTCTTTGATTAAGCTAAAACTTGCATCACTCATAAAATGAAGTACCTAATGCAATAATATAGTAATATGAAGCTGCTCTGATGATGGAGCTGGAAAGTGGCCAAAGGATCTCCTCAACTAAACAAGATGGCACCATCGTGTTTGGTCTCAATGCATATGTTTTGACAAGTTACGTTCGACTAGTAACCTATCAAACTAAAAAAAAAAATGGCATCACGCCTTTTTTGTGGGGTGGGAAATCATCCAATGACATCTCCCGTTCTGGGTGGAGCGGGAGGGCGTGTCAGACTCTTACTGACTAAAACCCACCCCTGTTCCTTCCCTGCCCTGAGTGTCCAGGGGCGAGGTAACTCTGTTTCGAATTTATCCTCAACCCCTGGGCAGGACTAGGTGATGACTAAGGTCTGATTATGTATCTATTTTATATGCCAAAGGAAAAAAACTTTATTACAAATAAAAAAACTTTTTTACAAAAAAAAAAAACAACCGACTTCCAAAAAAGAAAATACACTAAAAAAAATTACTTTAATTTCGGAAGTCAGTGTTTGTATTTTATTTCTTCGTTTTTTGACACCGACTTCCGAAATTAGTTATTTTTTTTTTTGTATTTTATTATTTGGAAGTCGGTTATATTCTTTTTTGTAAAATAGTTTTCTATTTTTCACTTTTTTGCTGTTATACCCCAGAACTGAAAAACCCAATGAAATGGAACGTGGAATTTAAACTTACTCGTAATTGGGGAAAACCAAAACATCATCTAAGTATACGTATTATTCGTTTTTGTTCAGTTTTTCAAAAAGCGCTGAACCAATTTCGATAAAATTTGTATGGGACCACCTTGGGAGTTATATTCTTTCATATAAAAAAGAATTTTGAAAATCAGTCCACAACTGGCAGAAAAATCGTTGGACATAAATAAAAAAACATACAGTCGAACATAGAACCTCCTTCTTTTTCGAAGTCTTCGAGAAAAATAACTTTAATTTAGGAGTTTTTTGTTTTTCCTTTTTTAGTTGTGGTTCCCCATTAAATTGTGTTAACAATACATAGATAAAAGATAGCTTATTGAAGAGTTCCACTGCCTATCTCCGAAAATCTTCATCAGATCCTAATCATCATTCTCCTGCCCTTATCCCAATTTATTTGGGGTCGGCGCAACATGTCTTTTTCTTCCATACTTCTCTATTAGTCGTCATCTCTGTAGTCACCCCCTTTTTACCCATATCCTCTTTCACACAGTCCAACCATCGTTTCTTTGGCCTTCCCCTACTCTTATAGCCATCCACATCCATACACAAGACTTACTAGACTTAGACTTTGGATCCTAATATATTACCTATATACTAAAATCTTCCTTGAAAAACATAACAATAATTGTTTATTGATCAAAAAGGTACAGATGGTGTGAAAGTAAAACTTAAACTAGTTACAAGCAAGTTATACAAAGTTATGTAACAACATTATATGATTGAACATGTTGGCGTACAAGTATATGGTACATCTGTTGACAATTTACGTTGCCCTGTCTCTTAAACTAGGGTATACCTGTATCTTAAGAGACAGTGGACGGCCATAAGGTTATGTTTTACTTATTAAGTCCATCAGTCATCCAATGATCAACCTAATAAGTTCATTTATCATTTATTATAATTTTCTGTAGGTTACTTAATTAGAACGATTACAAACAAAGTAGTAGATTTGATAAAAACACTGATCATACTTTAAATGCTTTCTAAAATCATAACATTGTCGTCTTATATTAGGTACATGTAATATTCAACGTAAACCAAAATTGATATGCACCCCAGTGAGCAAGGTAGCTCGGATACAAATAAGATAATAAATTATATCGTATTCATATCCCTGTAAACCCTGTAAGCTCCCGTTTAGCGAGTCTTATCTCAATTTCAGTGAATTGTCGGTTAATGTAAATCTATTGTCCGGGAATAGTTACCAGATAATCTGTAGCATTAAAGTTCAGGGGTAGAGGGTGAAATATTGCTGATATATGTAGGTAGGCTTGGGGACTGGGGTGGTTGAGGAAAATGAGTCGGTTTATAAACTTTTTACAATATTAATGGAGTAACATATATTGATGTTAAAAAAAAATAGAACCGACTTCCAAAAAAAAACAAAAAAAGTGCAAAATAACTTAAATTTCGGAAGTCGGCATTTCTGGTTTTGTTTCTTCATTTTTAACACCGACTTCCGAAATTATTAAATGTAAATCTATTGTCAGGGAATAGTTACCAGCTAATTAAAGAGAAATGAGTCGGTTTATAAACTTTTTACAATATTAATGGACTGATATTTTAAACATCAAAATATGTATTAACATTATACTTGTAAAAAAAAAAAACTGACTTCCAAAAAAAAAAAAGTGCAAAATAACTTAAATTTCGGAAGTCGGTATTTCTGGTTTTGTTTCTTCGTTTTTAACACCGACTTCCGAAATTAAAGTTATTTTGCACTTTTTTTTTAGAAGTCGGTTCTATTTTTTGTAAAAACGTTTTTTATTTTTCACTTTTTAGTTGTGGTTCCCCATTAAATCTATTTTGAGGGTGTTTGTGTGTGCATAAATAAAAAATAAATTGCGTTAACAATATATAGATAAACGATCGCAGTAATGGCAGCTAATAATTTGCGATTACTGCTATTAAAGCCTGAAAGAGAATTAGAAGAGGAAGTTTTGCTTTAATTTTTTTAAATGAATATTCTAGAATTTTGTTTATAAGAATATTATTTGTTTTAATATATATGGGTGGTTTTAATTTAAGAATTTTATTTCATTTAAAACTAGCTGACCCGGTGAACGTCGTACAGCCTGAGAATCAATAAAAATAGTGTACAATTTTATAAGTTGAGTTAATTTCATTGAAATGAATATAATTCACGTGGCAGAATCGAAATGATTCGCGTCGTATTGTAGCACTACTTTTTGCTAAATTATTTTCTTGATCCAATCGGATCGATTCCCGTCATTGAAAGACGTTGTGAAATACGAAATTTTTCGTTATGTGGCATCTCAGAGTAGAGCAACGTTCGTGCAAACGGATGGCTTTGATAAATGGAAAAAAACTGGTCAGTGTGGTCGCTGGCGGTGCTTTGACCATTCTCCAGATGCACCGCCAAATATACAACAGTGGGAGGACGTTCATAAATGAGGAATGAGAATATACGCCAAATCGTATCTCATTGCAGCTCACATATAGATGAAATTGATAGTGCGTGATTTCATCGTAAGTGTTAGAAATCTGAACGCCAAAAGCGCCACAAATATCGCTTACCTTTCATGACATATTTGCAAATACATTTGATGACTAAAGTAATAACAGCCGCACGGGTCGATCCATCTGGTTAAGCTACGCTCGCCAGGGTTGGTCCATGCATGGTCACCCATCTTTACATACCGAGACTCCTCGTGCCTCGGAAAGCACACTAAGCCGATGGTCCCGGCTGTTGAAAATGAAATTGCCCAGTAACTAGGTTGTGGAGGTCAGATAGGCAGTCGCTTTATGTTAAATACTGGTATTCAGCTGCATCCGGTTAGACTGGAAGCCGACCCCAAGATAGTTGGGAAAAGGCGCGGGCAGATTGATTTGTTGCAAATACATTTGATGGATTTCACTGAATTGCAATATTACACATTGCAATGTGCTTTGAATGATTTGGTAAGAAATGGCGAATACGGAACAATTCAAGTGTTGTTGACCACGAAATCGTTTCCTTTCACCCTCTTTGAAATAACTTTTCGTTCCATACAAAATGTATGAGATAAAAAACTTTTTTTTGAAAAAAATAGAACCGACTTCCAAAAAAGTGCAAAATAACTTTAATTTCGGAAGTCGGTGTGCCTGTTTTGTGTCTTCGTTTTTTGACACCGACTTCCGAAATTAAAGTTATTTTGCACTTTTTTTGGAAGTCGGTTCTATTTTTTTGTAAAAATGTTTTTTATTTTTCACTTTTTAGTTGTGGTTCTCCGTTAAACTGTGTTAACAATTCATAGACATAAGATAGCAGCAATCGCGGTTGATTTGCTGTCAATTTTTGAAGAGTTCCGTTGTCTGTCTCCGAAACCCATCATCAGATCTTTTTGAAATTTAAATGGAACCATTTCGGAATAAACCCCTTTCGAACAAAAAAGAATTTTGCAAATCTTTCAATATATGACGGAGCTACGCCCGAACATACATTAAAAAAAAAATACAAACATCCGAATTGATAACCTCCTCCTTTTTCGAAGTCGGTTAAAAATGAATTTTCTTCAAATTTTTTTTTTCGTGAATTTTTACCGAGTTTTTAATAGTTATTCTGCTATTCGGAGCGAAGAGAAATCAAAGATCATTAAAATCGGTCCAGCCGTTCTGGAGTTATAATTTTTTTTTTTTTTTTTTTATAAAAACGTTGCCCCACACTAGGAATTACTCCTGTATCGTGGGTGCGTTCACAAACATGTATACTCACATACACAAGACACCCAGACCCGGAACAACTATCTGTAGGTCATACAAATATTTGTTCCGTGCGGGGATCGAACCCGCGACACGCAGCGCAGCAGCCGAACGCTCAACCACTGCGCCAACCGTGTCGTCTAAAAATGGTGTTACTAACCCGACTTTGTTTTATACACAGGGTGTAACGGAAAGGTGTGGTCATATTTATTTTAAGGACTGCATCAGCCCATCGATATGAATAACTTTCTTCAAGAAAATTTGAGGTAATTTCAATTTTTTTTTTTACCTGCTATTCAAATACTGATCAGCTGATGATTACTTTGTATGGAAAGTCCAATTTTTCTTTTTGGAAATTTTCTATTTTTTCTTAAAGAAAGTTGTTCATTCCCATAGGCAGAACCGTTTCTTAAAATATGACCACACCTTTCGGTTAAACCCTGTGTATAGGGTGTTAAAATATGAACCCTCGAAACTTTAAGGAGTGCTTTGGACCAATCGAACTGAATAACTTTTACTATCGGACCAACCAGTCCTGCATGATCTCCTTGTTGTTGGTCATGTGGTTGGTTGCCCCGCTATCCACTACTACTCTGCAGCTTCACAGATAACGCAGTTAACAATGACTTCTCTACCTTATGAGTCCACTTTGGTTTACTTTCAGCTTTCTTTGGGCAATCTTTATTTATATGACCACTTATCTTACATCGAAAACACTTCAGAGATTTCTTTGTCACCAACGCATTGAGCTCTTGATGATCATCACGCTTACCATCACGTCGCTGCTGCTCCTGTAAAAGCTTTGACTTAATCATATCACTTGTCAACTTGTGTATGTGAAATATACATGTTTGTGAACGCACCCACGATACAGGAATATTCCTAGTGTGGGGTAACGTTTTAAAAAAAAAAAAAAAAAAAAAAACTTTGTATTTCTCCAAAGCAAAGGGGGTCAAAGTCCGGGGTCAAACCGCTCAACATGATTACAGCTAAAAACTCATCATCAAAAGCATTCCCAATGTCTATAAGCTGCTGCCCAAGCTCAGTTATTTTCGTTGGGTAGCTCTGCATGCTCTCCACCTCACTCAGCCTCACACCAAATAGTGCTCTTAACAATCCTAGTCTCCTGCACAAACCTTTATCTTCATAAGCGCGTTGCAAGCTATTCCATGCTTCATATGCCGTCTTCGCGTTACGAATGCGTGGCAACGCAGACGAACCAACCGATAAGCAAATTTTAGCCAACGCCTTTTGATTCTTCTTAGGGTCTTCATTCCCTTTTTGGGTTTCTATGCAATCCTATAAGTCTTCGTGCATAAGGACGTTCTTCAGAATGAACTTCCACTGGTTGTAGTCTTCGATACCTCGCAGTTTCTCAATCTGCAGTCCCACAGAAGCCATGTTCATTGTGCCGAACGACGTGGTCATGACGTGAAAAAAACCGACTTACCATGAATTCTTGTTTTCTCGCGAAAAAAGTAAAAATAATTACGTTGCAGGAGGAGATTAAAGTTGCTTCACGGAGAGCGCAGATACATTGTTACATGGTGACGGCCATTGGCAGAGAGTTACTCAAGTATAAGGGTCGCTTGGTGGCAAAAGGATACACGCAGAATAGAGTAGATTATCACGAAATATATTCTCCAGTTTTGAGGTTTTTTTTTTTTTTGGGGGGTGGGAAATCATCCTATGACTTCTTCCGCTCTAGGGTGGAGCGGAAGGGCGTGTCAGACTCTTACTGACTAAAACCCACCCCTGTTCCTCCCTGCCCTGAATGCCCAGGGGCGAGGTAACTCTTTCGAAATTATCCTCAACCGGGGGCAGGCATCGGCCATGACGGGCCCCTTCTCTTTGCTGACAACTCTTTTAGGCGCGCGTGGAACACTACGCGCCGTCGACTCTCGGGCCTGGTGCTGATCGGGCGGCGAGTTACCCACTACTCGCCGTCCGCAGGCCCGGGTGTTGTGAGGTATTCAACTATTAGAATACTACTGGCCCTGGCTGCTCAGTATGACATGATGGTTGAGCACCTTGATGTGAAGACTGCATTTCTCAATGGTGACCTAGAAGAGTCTGTCTACATGGAACAACCTGTAGGTTATGTGGTAAAAGGATGTGAGAAGAAAGTTTACAAGCTAAATAAAGCAATTTATGGCTTAAAACAGTCAGCGAAACAATGGTATAAGAAGATTAATGATGTTTTAACCCAGAAATTGAAATTTAACAGGTTATCTTCAGAACTAGTATAATCATGGTGGTGAAATTATGATTATTGCCCTGTATGTCGACGATATAACGTTATTTACATTAAAAACATCACTACAAAAGAATGTTATAAAGAAGAGACTGATGGATGAATTTGATATGAAAGATTTAGGCACAGCCCATCATATTTTAGGTATGAAAATAGAAAAAAACAGCTGATGGGAGCTTCACCTTGGATCAGTCGAGTTACATAAAGAAAATATTAAATAAATTCAATATGTTAGATTGCAAACCAATGAAAACTCCTATGGAGGTTAAAATAAAGTTACAGAAGGAATATAGTTCAAAATGTAACTTTGATTATAGAAACCTTATTGGTTACTTAATGTATTTATCTGTATGTTCCGGGCCTGATATCTCTCACAGTGTCAGTTACCTTAGCCAGTTCAACAACTGTTATACTGAAAGTCACTGCAAAGCAGCAAAAAGGGTTTTAAGGTATTTGAAAGGAACAGTAGATTATTGTCTTATTTTTCAGAAAGGTGAACTGGATATTGTGGGTTTCACTGATGCAGACTGGGGGGGCAATCAGGTAGATCGTCGATCTTACACTGGTTATATATATATTGTATTGGAAAGTCTATAGTTTCATGGGAAAGTCGAAAGCAACGTACAGTGGCGCTCTCTAGTACAAAGGCTAAGTAAGTTCATGGCAATTTCAGATTCTTGTAAAGCAGCTAAGTTTTTGAAAACATTTATTTCTGAATGTATTGGAATTGTTTGCAAAGTATTGTTGTGAAATGACAACCAGTCAGCACATAAACTTTGTAATAATGCTGTATTTCATGCGAGGTCAAAGCATATCGATATAGGACATTACTTTGTAAAGGATTTGGTAACAAAGAAACAGGTTAATTTAGAATATCTTTGTACTGATGATTTGTTGGCTGATGTTTTAACAAAACCTTTAACTGCTGAAAAACATTTAAAGTTTGTGTCTTAAATATTAAAATGTTAACTGTATGCATTGACCATACCAATGTTTGTTATGTGCATTTTTAGATACAGTTAGACTTTTCTCTTGAGGCCTAGTATTTGTTGCTTAATATTGTATTAGTTTAAGGCCTAGTATTGGAGCGTTCTCTAATAGATAAAGCCCGTGCTTGTGCGTTTGTGTGTATGAGTGATGCCTCAACATTCCACAGATAACACACACTAATGAACTGTCGTCGCACTACGCGAAATAACATTATATTTCTGTTGCATTTTGAATACGCGTCATAATGACGACCTGTTGCTAAAATTCGCATAAAGCTAACATGTTCCAGTAGCTGTTTGGGCTAAGCAATGGGTTCACGGTCAATGAGATCCGAGTTCGAATCTGAATTACAAGGAATTGCTCTTTTTGTTTATTTTAAAACATAATAATTTTTGTATTATAGTAAAGCAAGATCTTGTTAATTATTTAAGTTTATTTATAATATATTCATGCTTATTATTTATTTTTTATAAAAAGTTAAATATTAGTAATTGTATTGTTATTTACCTATACATCATCATCATTCTCCTGCCCTTATCCCAATTTATTTGGGGTCGGCGCAACATGTCTTTTTCTTCCATACTCCTCTATTAGTCGTCATCTCTGTAGTCACCCCTTTTTTACCCATATCCTCTTTCACACAGTCCAACCATCGTTTCTTTGGCCTTCCCCTACTCTTATAGCCATCCACATCCATACACAAGACTTTCCTCATGACATTTTCTTCATTCCTCCGCATCACATGCCCATACCACGACAACCGATTTCCACACAACTTTTCAGTCAGCGGTGCCACTTTACCTATACATATGCGATTATATATTTTATCTTATCGGTGTTGGAAGGTGAAAATAAAAAAGTAGTTCTGAATCATAACAACAATGTTTATTCGTTTAATTTATGTATACCTACTTAAAATTACGAAACTTTTATGAGAATGGTGACGTCACATTCCTACCTAGATAAAATAAGTTCTCTTGTAACTGTTCATAAGATTTTTTGTTGTATACCCACTAAGTTAATTCATAACAACATAACAAGGAAAGGATATTGTAATTTAACACAAACTGATACCCACAGTGATACTCACTTATAATACGTAAGTATTGGTATTCAGCAGAGTTTATTGAAAACTAGTACACAAATATGATTTAGACTTTATGAACGTTATGTAACGTCACAATGAATGTATTGAGGTTATACCTTAAATAATCATTTTCTTGACGAAAAGACGATTGAAAAACTAAACCTCAATTTAAGAACATTAAATAATTACGGACGTTAATAGGTATCACTAAATATTTGGTTACACTGTCTAATTATGTATTAAAATCATAACTAGGTTAATATTTTGTGTAACCCCCATTACTTTCAATGCAGTCAAGTAGACTTTTGCGCATGGACCCTACAATATTACCACATATTTCGGTTCCTCTTAAATTTTCCCACACCTCCATGCAGTGGGTTTTTAATTGTTCTATTACTTAATACCGCTCATCCCGTGTCTCCCACCTTTGCACCATCAAACCCCATAGATTTTCTATGGGATTGAGATCGGGTGATCGCGCTGGCCATGGATCAACAATTATCTCCGGGTGATTGTGAAACCACTGACACACAGTGCTCGCCCGGTGAATAGGACAGTTGTCCTGGACAAATGTGAATTGTGCCAACTCATCAGCTGGACAATGTTGCGCACAGTAGGTAGCATGACATCATCTAATACTTCTACATAATTAGAACTGTTGGCGCGTGGTGAATAAAAGGCAGTTCTCCTGGCCCTGCTGCACTCATCCATCCCCACATATTAATTGTAAATCGACCTGAGCCTGTATTAGGAATTACGTCTTTTTCACACCAGCGAGTGTTATCCTTGTGCCATAAATGTAGCCTACCCTTTTGACTAGATTTAAATGTCTTTTCATCTGAAAATATGGTAGTATTCCAGTCAAAATCTAAATAATCCCGTGCGAAACGTAATCGGTCTCGTTTATGTCTTTCTGTTAGGGAAGTCTTTTTTGCTGGTCTTTTGTGATGCAAGCCTTCAGCGTGGAGAGCACAGGAGGCGAACAGTTTGTAATGAGGTTTTGAATAACACCGAAAAGCATCTCGTAGGTATGAAAACATTGTTTTCATACTCGGCCACCATATGTCGTCGCTGCGCCTCGCTAATAAGCGACCTTCCACTTCCCTGTCGACTTGCAAGGCTACCCTCTTCCCTATATCGTTTGATCCAGAGACTTACAGTATTCCTCTAAAACAAAACTAAAAATGATATTAGGCAGATAAAGGTAACAAAATACTAAAGTGACTTCATATTTATATATATCGTATCCGCTAGTCAAATTGGCAAAAAAACAAAGCGCGCCACCTGGCGGCAACTATAAACACTACAGTTGGCGGGCTTTGACGGAGTCGGCGCATTTCCGTTAGACTTCGAGGTTGGGAAAGACTCGCCTAGTCGGGCAGTCTTAGCCTGAGAGTCACGGAGTGAAGACGCATCGGAACTGTCCTACGTTTTGTTGCTACTAGTATTTTAAAGTACCAAGTTTATAAGTTTCTAATTAATTAAAGTGAATAATTACTTTGCCGTTGTTATTTATTGCACGATATACCTACACAGACCCACCTGATTCCTGATTGTAGCTCGATACATCCTGGTGATCCGACATATAATATAATAATATTTATTTAATATATAATATTAAAACTCAACATTATGCAGCGCAATAATATTATTATTTTATTGTAATTATTATTAATAATAATAGTCGCCCTTGCCTCAATATTAATATTAGCTTGCATTTTGAGAATAAAATATCTAATACCACTAACTATTAAACCACACTACACTAACCAACAACTACAACCAATCGACAACGTTTAATTTCGATCAAGTTAAGTATACATAAAACTCATGTCTACCTCGCAGAAATCTAAATTCTTTATTTAGTTTATGTATCTACCTTTCTAAATTTACGAAATGTGTGAACCAAGTGAACAAGATAAGGAATATTATATTTCTGTCTCATTACTTCTAATCGAGTAAAACTTACCAAAAAGTCTATAATAGTACTGCGTGAGTTTTGAACTCACGGCTCACTGATTCACGCATCTATCTGCGAGCGCCTAACCGCTAGGTCATCTCGACTCATATATTAACGTTGAAATTATGAACTACAATCACTTGTTGATGACAATAATGATGCATGTGTCTATTTTCTTGGAAATATAAGGTCGTAAGTCAAACTAAACGTCAAGCTATTGCTTTGTGAGATTGCCTATCGGCTTTTGGTCGACACTGTACATCAAAACCGGCATGACCTAACCGTTGAAGGCTTTGACACCTTATTTCCGCTTGACAAAAGGCTATTCAATACCATTTTCAGGCGGCTAAAGAAGCGCTCTTTCAGCGATTTCTTCATGTCAGTAACGTTAATGCCTAATGCATCCGACTTACCGAAATATTTGTATGTTTCGATCGAGGAGAGGGATCTAAGGTGTATGGTATCTGAGGATTAAATCCCTGCAGATTCCATAATCCCCCTGTTAATGAATCCCCTTTACATGCAAGACTGCAGATTTGTCCACACCAAATTCCATCTGATGGCGCTACTGAAAGTTTCAGTTATCTTCAGTAACCCCATCAGTCGCAAATTGTTGAGGGCAAAAAGTTTCAGGTCATCCATGTAAAAAAGGTATGACCACCTCTTCTCAACCGATAGGCCAGGTCCGAATCCTCCAGCAATATGCTTAGAGAATTCAGGGCTAAGCAGAACCAAAGTGGACTGAAACTGTCACCCTGAAATATTGCCCGTTTAATCCATATTATATATAAGCTCATCATTCCCCTGGATTGGTTGACATCCTGGATAGCGAACGACTGTCTTGCATTGCCCCATACATGACCCAAGAAAGATGCGTAGAGTTGCATTTATTTTACAACTTACAACTCCAACACCCTCATGAGCCATGTATGTGGAACAGAGTCGTAGGCCTTCTTATAATCTATCCATCATGTTGACAAATCCTTGTCGGATCGACGATCCTGTTGGCTTATGGCCATGTCTATGAGGAGTAGCTCTTTAGTACCGCGGGACCCGTTCCTACATCCATTCTGAGAGGCAGACATAATTGAATTACTCTCAATGTTTAGATTAATATTTGCTCTCAGGATGGATGTAAGAAGTTTAAAGACCGTCGACAAACATGTAATCGGTTTATAATTCTTGGGTTCCGCGGGACTACCTGTCTTATGGAGCAGATGGGTATCACCAGTTGTTAGAAACTGAGGCAGCGACCCATACTCTAAAGATGCCTGGAATTGAGATGCCAGAAGCGCGTGTGAGCTGCTATACCATTTAAGCCAGAAGTTATGCAGTCTGTCCGGTCCCGTAGATTTCTAGTTTTGTAATGGACTACTTTGGCTACATCGAATGGACTGATGGTTGCTTTTTCCATGTCAGTTATAGCTCCACACACGTGCTCGACATCACGCATCCAGCCACCCTCAGTGTTACAGACGGACACCGACCAGATCTTGCGCCAGAATGCATTAGTGGCGGCAGCATCGGGGTGGAGCACGTCAGTCACATTTTGTTCAGGTCGCTCCCAAACTCTATATACCCAGTTATTATTATTCCATTATTTCGTTTGTGTATTCATAATTCATATATTTTTAATATTTCAATAAACAAGATAAAAAACATTAAAAATATAAAAAATAGTATCACACCGGTATCGGGAACAGGGTCCAAGCTACCGGCGGTCAGGACTCCAGAGAGAGGAACCGCCTGATAATGCGAGCCGTGTCCAGAAGTACAGCTTTCTGAATCAAGCCCTTGATCCAGCCGGCTAACGAGAGCCTCCTTTTTTTTTAACGAGCTAACGAGAGCCTCTTGAGGTGTTAGTCGAGGCTCGTGGCTATAAGGCCATTAGCTGTCATGACTATCAGTAGAATGATTGCTGAGTCCACATCCAACATGTAGACCTCGCGAGCCAAGTTAAGATACTTGATTTGCTTATCTTTCTCAGATGATCGACCGATCTCAGTACAATGAGATAATAATATGACCATTATCGAGAACAGGGTCGGGCACATACCTGTAGTATGGCACTTCCGATTCCACAAGAGAGTATTTCAGAGCAAGTTGCTGATGGATAATCCTGGCCACAAGGTTGTGCCTATGCAAGTACTATTACTGAAGTCTTATAAATAAGGCTGTATATTTTTTCATAATTGGCTTTTAATTTGCTCTGATTAAATGTGTTCAGTAAATTAAACTGTGCAAATAAAAATATAAGTTTACATTACGGTACCTACCTACACAACACATTGTACCTACCTATGCTATTCACGCACGAGTCACCGTTGAGTAGGTCTGAAAATTATTAATAATAGGAAACTTGGCACGGTCTGTTTGAGACAAACAATGAAACAGAAACAACACAAAACGTCGAAAACGAAACGAAACTTCGAAACGTTGTCGTCTTCGTGTTTGAAACAGTATAATTATACAACACCCTTCGTACTTCTGTTTTTCAGTGCAAACTATGGAAAGAACTTCACCAATCACCTCCTGACTTCTTGAAACCTCAGGAACACCTGCCACCCGGACGGGAACTGTGGTGGCCTATATGGAAAGCAGTCAATCTGTTGCGTACCCAGGTAGGCCGCTGCAAATACAACTTGGCAAAATGGAGTTTTAGTATATACCACTCATTCTGACTGATTTTATTCCACTGATTCGACTCATCTGATACCCAATGTGAGTGCGGTATCCAGAACATGACCCACATATTTGAATGCCCCAAGTGCCCATATGCACTATGGAGGACCTGATGAACGCTACAGACGCTACAATTAATGTGGCCAGCTTTTGGGCCCAATGTATTTAAAAAGTTAGGAAAACATGGATTCGAAAGAAGAAGTGCAGAACCGTGTCCATTGGTTGTCTATCTAAATAGTTCTTTACGATATTAAATTTTAATGTAGTTAGTTCATATAAATTCATCGTATATTTCGTCTAATAAACTTTTTTTTTTTTAAATGCAACCGACTTCTAAAAATTGCAAAATAACTTTAATTTTGGAAGTCGGTGTATACATTTTTTTTTTGTTTCTTTATTATTTGACACCGACTTTCGAAATTAAAGTTATTTTGCAATTTTTAGAAGTCGGTTGTATTTTTTGAAAAAAGTTTTTTATTTTTCACTTTTTTTTTATTGTTGTTGTACACTAGTAGAAGTAAAAGTAAATATTTAAGTTATGCCCGAATGGATAACATGGAATTTGAACATTTGTAGACAACCAAAACGTCATCTGTGTATACATATTTTTTGTTTAAGTTGTTTTTTTTTTAAATCCTTAATCGATTTAGATAAAATTTATATGCCTCTGAAGTATGACCTACCAAACAAAAAAAGAATCATCAAAATCGATTCACAAATGGCGGCGATATCGCGTAACAAACAAACGAATTGAGAACCTCCTCTTTTTTGAAGTCAGTTAAAAATGTGCCAGACAGAGCAATTCAGCTCTGTTCATTAAAGTGATGGCGGAACTGGGACCTTGGGCTATTCCGATTATTTCATATCAGTTATGAAACAATCGGAATAGTCCAAGGTCCCAGTTCCGCCAGACGTTATTTATTTTGTGATCAACAAAATGAGTGAAAGGTGTTTTCCACCCTCCCAAATCATCGCTGTCTTTAATTTTCGATATTTACTCCTATTAAATAAACTTTGCCCAATTTTTATCCTCTGTGAAAGGACCGGGCTCGAGGTGACGACCAGCTCTAAGACTATTATAGTAACTAATAATGGTCTGCAGAACAGTCATGATTTTCATATCTGTTTTGCAGAATAATATTAAATTGCTCATTGCACACTTGATACACAAAAATCCACGTAGGTAATTAGGTAATAAGTACCTGCTTTTTCGTTTCAATAACAAAGTTAATAAATAGTTAATTGCTGAATTTGAATTATTCAAAATTACTATCATATACATCATTTATATCCGGCCCCTCTACGGATGTTGACGGTTAATATGAATTTGAACTTTAGTCTATTATGTTTGTTATTCTATCTTTTTTGCCAACTGGAAACGTTTATTACCGAAAAGGTGAGTTGAGTCTTTTTTTGGAGAATTTTGTCATCTAGGTACCTAATACAATAGTCAGACCCTGCTGTCTTGTATGGTTCAGAATTTTGGGCCACAAAAGGGATGAATGAAAAGCAATTGCATGCAGTTGAGATGAGAATGCTAAGAGCGATGTGTGGTGTTACGCGCATGGATAGAATTAGGAATGAGTATATAAGAGGAAGTCTGAAAGTGGCACCGCTGACTGAAAAGTTATGTGGCAATCGGTTGTCGTGGTATGGGCATGTGATGCGGAGGAATAAAGAAAATGTCGTGAGGAAAGTCTTGTATAAGGATGTGGATGACTATAAGAGTAGGGGAAGGCCAAATAAACGATAGTTGGACCGTGTGAAAGAGGATATGAGTAAAAAGGGGGTAACAACAGAGATGAAGACTAATAGAGGAGTATGGAAGGAAAAGACTTTTTGCACCGACCCCAAATAAATTGGGATAAGGGCAGCAGAATGATGAGGTACGTAATACTAGTGTCCGATTCGGATTCGATTTCGGCCAGATTCGGCAGAAAAAACTGGTTTCGGCTAAGTTTCGATTTCAGACAAAAAGTGGCCGAATATTCGATTTCACCAAAACTACCGTCTTTGAGTTGAAGGCTGTGATAGAAACTTAAAAAAACCGGCCTAATGCGTGTAGGACTTCGCACATTTTACCAGGTCGCGTCGAAATAGAGTTACCGCGGACCTTGGCACAGAGGCAACTGAAGGAACAGGGGTGGTTAAAAGGGGGTGTCAGACTTTTACTGACTAAAGTTTAGTAAACGTCTGACACGCTCCCGCTCCACCCAGAGAGGGAGAAGTCATTTTCAGACTCCAAAAAAAAAAAAAAAAAAGGGTTCCGTACCAAATGTATTTTTGACTATTTTTATGGCTTTGGGTCAACCAGATGCTTATACTGTGAAAATTTGAAGACTGTAGCTCCAACCGTTTGGCTATAAAACCTGTGTGACAGACGACGGACAGACGGACACGTGAGTGACAGCAATAAGGCTCCGTTTGGACACTTCGGATACGGGACCCTAAAAACTGACTGTCTCGTTCGTCTATGTATTTAATCATCGTTTTATTAATTTATTTAGTACTAGCTTCTACAAGCGGCTATGCCCGCGTGGATTTGTTACATCCCCCATTATAAATTATAACCTATATGTTATTCTGATGTATTAACTATATAGGGTGTAAGGGGAACGCTTCCAAAGCCAGAACGTAGATTATATACAACCTAAATGCAAACAGATATCAGTGATCTTTCGCTTTATTTCGGCGTCGCGTGTACGTGGGGTCGTTGGTCGTACGGCTGTCGGCGAGAGCGCGCGCTCTTTAAACTCGAGGAATGCGCGGGCGTCAGCTGATATTTTACAAATATTACATTGCAGGATAAAGTTGTAAAGAAAAAAAGTGTCTTTAACTGCAAATAACGGTTTCATTTAACTGTTCTCACAGCATAATGTGCGCAGAATGCTAAAAAAATTGATCTTTTTTTTCAGATTTTTTGTTGGTATCGTATCAAGAACCACTAGCCTTATCACCTGTCTCCGTATTCGGGAGTTTTTACCTTACACCCTGTATTACCGCAAAGTTTCATCAAAATTAGTTCAGTAGTTTTTGCGTGAAAGAGTAACAAACCTTCTCACAGACTTTCACATTTATAATATTAGTAGGACTAGCGACCCGCCCCGGCTTCGCACGGACAGACGCGGAAAGTGACTTTTTAACCGACCTTCGAAAAAGGAGGAGGTTCTATGTTCGACTGTATGTATGTTTTTTTTTATGTATGTCCGCCGATTTCTCCGTCAGTTGTGGACCGATTTTCAAAATTCTTTTTTATCCGAAAGAATGTACTCCCAAGGCGGTCCCATATAAATTTTATTGAAATTGATTCAGCGCTTTTTGAGAAACTGAACAAAAACGAAAAATACGTATACCTAGATGACGTCTTTGTTTTCTCCAATTACGAGTATATTTAAATTCCATGTTACATGTTATTGGGTTTTTAGTTCTGGGGTATAACAACTAAAAAGTGAAAAATAAAAAACTTTTTTCCAAAAAAAAAATAACCGACTTCCAAAAAAGAAAATACACAAAAAATTAAAAAATAACTATAATTTCGGCAGTCGGTGTCAAATAACGAAGAAATAAAATACAAACACCGACTACCGAAATTAAAGTTTTATTTTTAATTTTTAGTGTATTTTCTTTTATTTTAGTTTCAACTGTCACCGCGTCAGACTCTTTTTTGTCAAGCTGTACCTAGGCTATAATGTATAGTAAGGGAAGTAATAATTCCACGCGGGCGAAACCGCTGGCAGTTGCTAGTAAGTTATAAATGACCTGCCCCCTTAGCCAAAATACATTTCTGTTAACGTTAACGCTAACGCTTCGTGCAAAATGTATGGCAACATGCGATAAATCACGTGACAATTCTCTACGCAGGTGATGTCATTGCCATACATTTTGTACTAATAGCGTAAATGATAATAGAAAAGCATTGTTGCGTGAGGTACAAACTTTTTTTTTTTATTAATTTTTTCCTGACCATAGATTCAAGTCTTTCAGTCGGATACATAGTAATTAGATACAGAATACATTTCTTTTTCCATTAGAATACAGATGTAACAGATTCTAATGTATTTTGCAGTATTTGGCAACAAAAGCGTCGAGTCAGCATAATCGGCAAACCTCGCTGAGGTAGTGAATACTACACTAGAATTCTCAGCTCCATATTACTGAGATCGCGCCTGTTTCAATGATTCCACAATATTGTCCAGCTGCGTAGACACTTGAAACACAAAACTACACCAATTTTACATCACAATATCAACTAGGAATCAATAAGTGAATAATTAAAACAGCCACTGAACTTCACTCGAGAAAATCCCGCTTAGAACTCCGTACAAATGTGTTTAAACTTAGTGTTGCCACAATAATCTCTATTATGACTTTACAAAGTTTGCCATATTTTACAGGTCACTTACATAGCTTCCGAACGTCCAAGAGTGGTGTTCTACAACAGGAAGTTCCTAAGAAACCTGACAATAACCAGTCGACGATACAGCCGAAATGACCTCATATACTACATCACTATTTTCACAGACACGCTTGTGACTGTCGGGAATAACGTTGCGGTAAAAATCTTAGAAAGAATGATTAAGAGTTTTTGGCGGGATTTCTTCGAGTGAAGTTCAGTAGCTGTTTTGATTATTCGTTTATTGATTCCTAGTGGATATTGTGATGTAAAATTGATGTAGTTTTGTGTCTCAAGTGTCTACGCAAATGGACAATATGTGGAATCATTAAAACAGGCGCGATCTCGGTAAAATGGAGCTGAGAATTTTATTGTAGTATTGACTACCTCAGCGAAGTTTGCCGAGAAGGCTGACTCGACACATTTGTTGCCAAATACTGCAAAAAAACATTAGAATGTGTTACATCTGAATTCTAATGGAAAAAAAAAGGAAAAATACACTACGTAAGACTTGGCAATATGGTTAAAAGACTATAGCCTTCCCTTCGGGGTAAATGAAAAAAAAATTAGAAAGAATGATATTTGATGACATAGATTGGTGTCTCAAAAAGCATCGGTAGGCTAGGAGCTGACCTGCCCGGGTCGCGGGCGTGTTTGAAAGAGTCCCACGACCCTGGCACAGGCAACTAAAGGAACAAGAGTGGGTTTTAGTCAGTAAGAGTCTGACAAGCCCTCCCGCTCCAACCAGAGCGAGAGAAGTTACAATTTTCCATCCAAAAAAGAAAAAGGCTAGGAGCTGACACCAGAGGAATTATTTTTTTACTCAGAGGCAAGAGAGGGACTTAGGGAATATTCATGATTTTCTTTTCATACCTAACCCTGTGCTTTCTTTGTCCTAATTAATGTTCTATGTCCCCCAGAATGGGACAGAGGGCGTCCACAATTGTCCTCCATCGCGAATGTTCTTGAGCTTCACTCTTCACCTCGCTCCACGTCAATCTGATGCTCGTCACTGCTGCCAACGAGGCACGACGCCAGGTTTCACAGGGAGTGCGACACTTTCTTTTCTCTTGAAAAATCCATTTGTTCTTTGTCATAGCTACCTAATAAAAGTAATTTAGGAAGAAATCACTTTTCTGTCACCCTTTTCATTCATATTATCCCTTTCACAATCAGTTTATCTTCTCTTAAGTCTCTCTTCAGCTGTTCTCCTCCATCTTCTGAGTTTATATTTATCATAAACACAAGTTTGTTAAAAAAACGTTGCGTCGTGTGAAACGCTCTCGGCTTCATTACCCAAGTGTAACGGCAAACTAAGCTCACTTTTATCATAATAAACACAATCTATTATTTTATTATATCACAGGTAGACCTATACTTCTACGAATTTCAAGCCAACAGATACCATCGCACTTATGTAGAGCTACATTCCAAGATGTGCGATTTCATAGAGACCGGTACTTTGTTTGGAGACTCATTGAAAAAGGCAGTGGCGAGTCAAACTTGTCCTTTTCCACCTGTAAGTTTTGTTTTCAAACTGCTGCTTATCTCTATGTGTAAAAGCCCCTTGTTTTGACCGTGCACGCCACTATAATGACCCTTGGCCCATGTTTTCTCAAGCCGAAAACGCATCGCTTGCTAGGCGCTACAGCGCTAACAGGCCGCCTTTTTTTTTAAAAAAAAAAAAGGCCGCCTGGGTGGTTGTTTTCGGCCTTAGATAAATAACAAATGACACAATAAAATTAAGTAAATAAATACGTTCTTACATATGTCTAACATAACTATATCCTAACCTTGAAACATAATATTTCAGGCCTCACGAAATTTTTCCAACTTGACCATACCGATCAAGTCTATACCCGCAAGTTTTCCCTTTCGACAAGGCCGCCTCTTCTGCAACACGTCGATTACTCATAGCGGTGCTACCTCACGACTCGCTGAAGCAACCATTGACCTAGAAGTGAAGGTCGCTAATGGAAATAAATTGACAAATATAAGATCATACTAAATTAATCATCAGTTTTATTGGTTCCTAACCACTGCTTTCAGTTTGAAAAGTAAACCAAGCCCTCAACCAAAATAATTGTCTGTGTTAATGTTGACCCTCCTTCGCTTTGTAGTAGTTTTATGGTCTTAATTTTTAGCAACACCAACTAGATGACATTCTACTGGGAGCTTTTTTGGCAGGATTTTTCGAGTGAAGTTTGTAGAGTGGCTGTTTTAATTATTCGCTTATTGATTCCTAGTAGATATTGTGACGTAAAATTGGTGTAGTTTTGTGTCTCGGCACTTGAGACGTTAAGATACAGATTTCTCCTAGGTTAAGAGGCAGGGTTTATATTGTTTGTGCATAGATTTTTGCTTTTTAATTTATTATAGCTATGTGTGTTTTTAATTTATTGTAGATATGTTTCAAACTAATTTCTGTCTATGCAGTTTTTATATTTTTAAATTTTTAACCATTATTATTATAGTGTTGCCAATTTAGCGCCTTTGTCGCTAGAAATGACGACGTCTTAGCGACAAAAAAATTGACAACAAAAATTGTTTATTGATTTATCTGACGTTTTTTGGAGTACAAATCAAAACAATTATAAGGCCATTTAGTAATAGATATTTTTTTTTATAACTCTTCACAGAATTATACATGTTATATTGGATTTTCTAGCAAATTGTAATTGAAATTGATTGTTGAAATGATAGTAATATGTTTAATTAAACAGTAGTATTTTTATAAGTATTTAAAGTTCTATTAAAAAATACCCATGGTCCGTCCTGAGTCCGCTCCTGGTAAAATCAGTCTAACTTTCTAGCGACTTTAGATATTCAGTCTAGCGACTCGAATTTATAGGAGTAGGCAGCACTCTACTTTCCTCTGTCCTGTCAGGAGTTTTTGGCGGGATTTACTCGAGTGAAGTCAATGTTCGGGACGAACTCATGATATCAAATTATCGAAGGCAAAGTACTGCGACGTCTGTGAGTAGTCACTGCGCCCCTCCAGGTGGCCTCCACAGGCGCTGTGACGACGCAGCGCGCAAAAGTTTTTGTACTGCAACCCATTACCTTAATGAGGACCGTTCGGCTTTAAACTAATTTTTTTATGTATAATGACCTCATTATGAACTATAAACTATACATATTTCTAATAAATTACTAAAAATCGATCCGACAAAAATATAAAAACATCAAAAAGTCGGCATTTCATTCTTTAACGTTATCACTTATCAGCTATCAAAACAGCCCTAAATCTTATGATAATGGGGATATATTATATATGTTCTAATGGAGACTAACACTAAATACCTATAACTCTAATTAGAATACCATTTAGTCGCTATTAATTACTGTTTTATCGGTCTTTAAATTTGGTAGCACATATCACATGGATTCGCAAGTTCAGTGTCTTCTACAACTCCTCCAGTGCAGATCGTGTAATTTACTAGCATAAGCGATATATATACGCGATAAACGCAAACGCTTGTCCATGACAGTCATTAACAATAAAGTAATATAACCTGTGTTCACCTTCCCTTAACAACACTCCTTGAAAGCACAATAGGTGCTGATAACAATAGATATTATCATACAGGTACTACCCTAGGTCAGATAGTTTGAATTATATTTATTACCAACCCTTAAAACAATGTAATAATAAAAGAACGAGGGTTGACGAAGTATGATAGTAGGTAGGCCCTACACATACAAAATTTGACAAAGACACATTTCAAATATCGAGACTAGACAATCCCTTCTGGATAAAATCCGTAATAGCCTGACAACCCTTAGGGGTAGCTACACAAATTATATGTCGATGGATGGGGAATTAATACACACTTACTATAGTACAAAGCACTAAGACCTAACTATCATAGATTTAGTATGATTATAGTAAAATAGTACAAAAATGGCAGCATCGGCTGCGTTCGTACCCTATTCCACACAAAACACCCCTTAAATATTAGGGGTGAGCGGTTAGTAGTGACCCGACAGGGTAGCTGCGGTACTACCCTACCGTTAGGAGTGTGTTGGTTCTCAATCCATCCTAGCAATATGCCCTGGTAGCCTATGTGAAATCAAAATTGTTCAAAATAAAACTCAAAATCGGTGAGCTATTTGGGGTCCTCATTACGGTAAAGTAACGCGGGATTTTAGCGACCTTGCAAAACTGGTCAATTCGCAGTCATCGGCAAGGAACATTTTTTAGAATCTTTAACTAATTTATACATCCCGAATCGCTCCCTGAGGTTATATATTGAGTAAGTGCTTTTATTGCTGAAACTGTATTCCCTATTTCCATCCCACACGTTTGAATCCCACAGCTGAACCCGGTTTACGCTATCTAGACCAGATGGATGTCCACAGAAGCGATGAACCAATAGAGTGTTAGAGGACGTTCGCGCGCCCTTTCATAGTGTAATATCACCCCTTGGATATAGAAATAACACTCGGGTTTCACTTTTTAAATAATTCATTTATTGTTTACTTCAGTACATCACACTTAACATCAACTAATATCCTCTTAGGTAAATACAACCGTCGTATTCGGTCGCCACCATCAGACTGCCCCCCACTCACTCAACTGCCCAACCATCGAACTAACGAATGGAGGGGACTCCCTCCATTCGTCAACCGTTCCCGGATGTTACATCATGTGAGATTCCAATAAATTCTAAAACACTCAATTCACAACTTTAAAGTTGCAAAAATAAATAATTAAATTCATAAAGAAAATGCACAAGGCATTATTAAAAGAAAACCTAACACTCGACCATCCTGACAGCGTGTATGACCTCATACACGTATCAGGTGATAACCTAACACTCTGCCTGTTGAGTCAGATTTACAAACAAATGTGAATTTTAACAAACTTATATTGCCTTTTTATTGAATATATAAAAAAAAAACATTAAGTATTTTAAGAAACAAGTCTTATCCATTTCTAATAATTAAGATTGTACATTTTACATTAATCATTTCATAAATATGAAAACTATCCCGTGTACAAAACAATATTTACGGGACGGAGCCCTGCAATTTATTTGCACATAGACTCCCGTTATTAATAAATTATAAGTCCTGCGATTTATTCGCACATGGACGAACTATTCAGCTATCTAGTGATGCAATCGATTGTCACAAAGCCAAGTCCTGCGATTTATTCGCACATAGACTCCCGCTATTAATAAATTATAAGTCCTGCGATTTATTCGCACATGGACGAACTATTCAGCTATCTAGTGATGCAATCGATTGTCACAAAGCCAAGTCCTGCGATTTATTCGCACATAGACTCCCGCTATTAATAAATTATAAGTCCTGCGATTTATTCGCACATGGACTCACTATTCAGCTATCCTGTGATGCAATCGATTGTCACAAAGCCAAGTCCTGCGATTTATTCGCACATAGACTCACTATTCAGCTATCCAGTGAACAAATCGATTGTCAATAGGCTAAATCCTGCGATTTATTCGCCCATATACTCACTATTATCTATACCATAAACCAATCAGTGATCACCATCCTTTTTTTTTTGTGTGGGGTGGGAAATCATCGTATGACTTCTCCCGCTCTGGGTGGAGCGGTAGGGCGTGTCAGACTCTTACTGACTAAAACCCACCCCTGTTCCTTCCTGCCTTTGAGTGCCCAGGGGCGAGGTAACTCTGTTTCGAATTTATCCTCAACCCCCGGGCAGGCATCGGCCATGACGGGCCCCGTCTCTTGCTGACAACTCTTTGAGGCGCGCGTGGAACACTACGCGCCGTCGACTCATAGGCCTGTTGCTGATTGGACGGCGAGCTACCCATTACTCACCGTCCGCAGGCCCGGATCTATGGCGGCCGGAGATCGTCTCGCGGCGCCGGAAGTCCCTGGCGTCTTCTGAGGCGGCTGCTGGTGAGGGCGTGAGGGCGACTCCGTTGTTGATGCTCTCTCACGCGTCCCGCCTCCGCCTTCGCGAGCATTACTGCTTCGCAGAAGGAGGAGACGGCTTCCCATTCCCTCTCGCTCCGTACCATGGCCTGAACCAGGGCAGGGCGCGAGAGGTCGCTGCCGCCTATCGCATCCACGAGGTCACGGCGTGGCTCCGCCCAAGCGGGGCAGACCTCCACCGTATGCTCCACCGATGATCACCATGCTTAGTCCTACAATTGACTCGCACATAGACTTACGAGTATGTAATTAGAAAATCTGAAAATGATCACGATGCTAAGGTTTTGGCGATTTATTCGCACTTCGACTTTAGTCATCTCGATACTTATTTTTATGAATTCTATCATTAGTTTCTTCTATAATTATTGTTTGAATAAAATCAAAACTTGCAAATAAAATCAATCAACTGTTACAACAAAAATCACTGCAGTATAATTATTGAGGTGATCATGACATCCCATTATTAATTAGATTCTGAATCAACTTCGGAAGCCTGTTCCTCAGTTTCATTTACCTCGGGAGCCACAACATGAACATTGGGTAGCATTTTATCTGCTGCTACCGAATTTTTATGCTCATGTTTTCGGCTACTAAAACCTCGTACGGCTGTAACTCTGTAACGATCGTTACCTAAAACCTGTACTTAGTAAAATAAATGCAAATTTACCTAATCTGAAGTAATAATAATACCAATCCCAAAGTATAAAAAGTAACAAATTAAATCCAGAACACTCCCTAATATCTAAACCATTTCATGCATTATAAAATCATTATTATAAATTAAAAATCTACAAAATACCATAATTATTCCAATTTCATATTTAAATTATCAATTCAGTAATAGTAATATTGATTCAGTAATAACAAAAAATAATTAAATTGTTACAGTAATGATTCAAAAATAATTTGTTCAAAGATTAATAATTCATTCTAATTTGACACATTGTAGTTCAATTAGCGAAATAAAATTGACCTCCCGTTTAAACTCGTAAGATAATATGATGAGTAATTACAGTAATAAAGATTGGATTATATATTACGTTATGTTATTATTATGATGTTAAAGTTATTATTATGTTCTCGTGCCCTAACCGGGTTTCATGTTAGAACTTACTTATACCTATATTGTAAAAACACATGAATGCAATAAAAATATTTGATTTGGTTTATATTGAAAACCATAGACTATTCCGCGAACAAACAATGTTCACGGGGCGGAGCCCTGCGATTTATTCGCACATAGTCTCCCTCTATTAATAAAATATAAGCCCTGCGATTTATTCGCAGATAGACTTATATTTACCCATCCCGTGAAACAAACCGATTGTCACAAAGCTAAGTACCGCGATTTATTCCTATAGAATTACTAATTATCTAGTCAGAAAATCTAGAAACGGTCACGATTCTATGGTCCTGCGATATATTCACACCTAGAATAGTCGTCGCGATAATTATTATTACTTCAAATTTCTTCTATATTGATTAATGTTATTTATTTTAATAAACAAAAATCAAACAACCATCAAACTTCTACAAAAAAAACCGCTCTCAGTATATTACCGAGATTTCATCATAGCATTATTATTAATCAGATTCTGAAACATTATCGGGTACCTAATTCTCTGTATCATTTGCCTCGTGAGCCGCAACATAGACCTCATGTCTTCGACTACAAAGACCTGGTATGGCCTCAACGTTTTGAATGCCTAGAGTAACTGTCACATTTCCGAATGAACCGACTACCTTCGGACCGAAAACTTTCATAGAAGACGTTAGCCCGCCATGTTTTAGTCATAATGTATAAGCAACATACTCTCCGATCATTGTAACTTCGCTTTCAACATCCACGTACGCAATCTACAGCCCGTTTGCCAGTTATATCCCATTGATTTAAAGCTAATTTTTCGTAATAGTAAACCTCAACATTTAACGTATTTTCCAAAGTTTGACCGAAATATTGCTCACTTGGAAAAACATTTAATAGTTTTACAAATCTATTTCATTGTAACACTAACTTTGTTGGCTAAATAAATTTATTACTATTTATTTACTTGCCAATCTTGCCAAGTGGATAGAATAACCCCGTAATTTTTGCATAGCTAGATGAACTGTAACAGTGATATTGTCGTCCCACCCATAATCATAATATCGGAAACAGAAAAATCAAGTTCACTCAGCTTTGAACATCTCTCTCCGTACTCATTGAGTCCTTCTCTGGTATCGTGGTACTTGCCATGTAGCCTAGGAGGTTCCCGATGTTCACTAGGTTCCCTTTGTGTTGAACGGTGCCTGGCAAGTGTACTCCTGGAGACACGGTAACTGGGTTGCTCTCTGCATGGTGAACATCCTCTTGAGCCGGCTCGTCCGTAGACTTGCTCACACCTTCCACTTTGAGACTTCCTGGATGGAGATCATTCACGGTCATGACCGGAAACATGCTGAGGCCCGTTGACTTCGCTTGTCACCTTCAAGCCTGCATAAACGGACGCGAAGTCGCTCTATTTCCAACAGATGTCTAGGCTTTCCAACACGTATAGGCTGTCTATTGCATTCAGTATTTTGATCCATTGCTCGTACCTCGGAACACAAAAACAATAGTGGTTAATTTACGCAAGCGAGATGCTATCGATAGAAATAAAGTTTGAATAATATCCTAAGCGACTGATCACGTAATTAACTACATATTTAATATACAGCTTAACGTAACTATTTGTTTTCAAACTTAACCTCTTCAGTAACAGTTGCACCAATTGTTATTTGTGACTTTATGCAAATAAAAATGTAAAGCAAACAAGTAAATAATGGTTTACTCACTAAAATCAAAACTATTTTCACAAAAGTTGATAAACGTCGGTCAAATTATTTGTTATCAAGCTTAGTGTGTTTTAAAACATTTTAACGTGGTTTTTCTATTTTTTTTTTACTACTAGGCTATTTATTATTATTATTTTTTTTTTTTATCAATCCAGATACATGGAAATCAAAATCTAAAGAACATAAGTAAGTAATGATTTATTCACAAAAATAAATTCTTTTATCATAAAATTTGTACAAATACCTACTCATGTAACTATTTGTAATCAAGCTATTTTTTTTTAAACCTAATAATAAATCTAAATATGACGCAAGCTTTTGACTGTGTGCACCACAATATTTAAAAAAAGAAACATGTCAACTCTACTTCATATTTTGACTTAAGACTACTTCACTTGACTGAGGACTCTACTAAACTGTAGACTTTACGATGTAATAAATGTTATTAAAATGTAATCGACTATTTTAATGATACTTTGACATCCTAAATAAATTGTGTGAGTTTGTGAAATTATTTTTAACTGACATACCTCAAGTTGTAATTTTAATTTGTAATTATGCAATCAATAATGTTAATACTAACTTAATAATCTCTGTCCTTTAATAAATATTATGTACTTTACATATTTGTACTCCATACTTGGCAGAATGTGATGATACCATTCACTAACTTTAGGACCATTTAATGTACCATATTCTTCACTATCATTTCACCTACGTGTCTTCACACGACACAAGCGTCAACTAAACTGTACTACAACTCACCTACATGGCAGCATGTTACAAGAGTCTATTAAACAGAAACTGCAGCACATACTGCATAATAATGACAACATCTATTAAAATCTGAACTATAGCTCACCTTTCGGTCAAAACTCTTCCTTGAGGAAGGTCACCAAACGGTGAGGCGGAAAGCGCACCACGAACGACTTGAAATCGAGGTTATGCGCGCCTCCAACTTCTGCACCTTCTCAAGGTCCAGCTGGTCTTCACCAGTGTGTATTCTACGACGGCCCGACTTCGTAGAGTAGACACGCATAGCTGCACCGCCAGCACTACAGGACACAGCGGCATGCCAGATCCTACCGGAGCCGTCCCACACTGGCCGCGACAAATAAGCTTCTTCTTTCTCTCCACCTCGCTGCGTAGGGGTCTACTACATCCTATACTCGTACATCTCATCTTGAGTGCACGCCGCATAGGGGTCTACTAAATTCTATACTCGTACATCTCATCTAGAGTGCACGCCGCATAGGGGTCTACTACATCCTATACTCGTACATCTCATCTGGAGTGCACGCCGCATAGGGGTCCACTACATCCTATACTCGTACATCTCATCTGGAGTGCACGCCGCATAGGGGTCCACTAAATCCCATACTCGTACATCTCATCTGGAGTGCACGCCGCATAGGGGTCTACTAAATCCCATACTCGCACATCTCATCTGGAGTGCACGCCGCATAGGGATCCCACAACCATGCAAACATCCATCCGTATCGAAAATTCAGTGAGCGAAATTAAAAAGTTTGTTGAAATACAACTTAAAATTGTTCTATATGCTCCAGTACACCGATAACTCTACCGAGGACGTACGCCTCGGTCAAGAGTATCACATGTACCGATACAACTATTCAGCTTTTATCTATCCAACACAACGATAATTTTATCAAAGAGTTGCCTCGGCCAAAGATACCACGGGCGTCAGTCCGATTATTTACCCAATCTAATAATTAGTTAAATGCAACAATTACCCCATCGAGGAGTTGCCTCTATTGAAGGCGCCTCTTGCATTATTCCAACCACGTAGTATAGGCAAGAATATGTTTGAATGTTTTCAGATTAGCTACATATATTAACATTAAATAGCTCACCGAACTTTTCCGCACAAAAGAATGTTAACACAGTTATTTGTTTATTTGGAAACTCAACAGCTTATTTTGAATTTACATGAGTTATGAATGTTCACCTCACTATCAATGAACAGCCCAATGCAGTCGAAATAAAAAAAATAATAGCATCTTAAAGTCTGCATACACTGCACACCGCTACCGCCGCGTTATGAAGACTCTTCAATATAAATACTCACGATTTCTGTCCGACAGCTCGCGACGTTCATAAAACAAATAATAAAAAGGGTTTTAGAACAATACACACTCGATAAAAGTCACGAAAAGTTTTGCAGGGTATTATGATAATATTTTTGTTAGGGTACGCTTGAGCTCAAAAATAACCTAAATGTTTAACCCCTTTAGTATACAACTTGGAACGATCCATAAAAACAAAATTCATATTTAAAACAACATTTTGTTCGAACTTCGTTTTTTTTTCAAGTAAAATTAAATATAGTTAAAACACAACATTCTGTTAGTGTAATCTAATAGAATCGGAATCCATGATTTTAAAGTGAAATTCAAACACTTAAAATATATTATTAGGCGCGTACTTACCACTTCTGAAATGCAATATCACCCCTTGGATATAGAAATAACACTCGGGTTTCACTTTTTAAATAATTCATTTATTGTTTACTTCAGTACATCACACTTAACATCAACTAATATCCTCTTAGGTAAATACAACCGTCGTATTCGGTCGCCACCATCAGACTGCCCCCCACTCACTCAACTGCCCAACCATCGAACTAACGAATGGAGGGGACTCCCTCCATTCGTCAACCGTTCCCGGATGTTACATCATGTGAGATTCCAATAAATTCTAAAACACTCAATTCACAACTTTAAAGTTGCAAAAATAAATAATTAAATTCATAAAGAAAATGCACAAGGCATTATTAAAAGAAAACCTAACAATAGCAACCAAAAAAAAAGAATAATAAAAAAGGGTGGGTTGGGCTTTATTTCCTGGAAGACTTACCCCCTAAATACAGTCCACTGGTGGGCGATTAACGCCCATCCTACACAGTTCAGTGGCTGTTTTAATTATTTGCTTATTGATTCCTAGTGGATAATGTGATGTAAAATTGGTGTAGTTTTGTGTATCAAGTGTCTACGTTACTGGACAATTTGTGGAATCATTGAAACAGGCGCGATCTCGGTAAAAATGGAGCAGAGAATTTTATTGTAGTAAAGACTACCTCAGCGAAGTTTGCCGAGAAGGCTGACTCGACACATTTGTTGCCATATACTGCAAAATACGTTAGAATGTGTTATTGATCAAATTAAGACTTTGCCTAAAGGTCTTGTAACCACGCCAGTGGCACAGCCACAATTGTTAAAAAAAAAACAGTCCTGTCAGTGTCACTGTCATCTAATGTTTACTTTACGTCGAAATGGGTGTGTTGTTGTGAAAAACAAATGTTTTTCTTCATTTAATCAGATTATACTTCATTTAATCAGATCAGATAATAATTACAACATTGTGACAATGCGGTGGAGTGAAGCAGTGACACTAGAATTTGTTAAAATATATATAAAGCATGAGTGTCTCTGGAATCCTTCACATCCGGGATACAAACTCAGGTATCAGAGGGAACAGGCTTATTCTGATATAAGTGCGGAATTCAAAGGTTCCACAATGAAGTCCCTGACTGTTCCTGAAGTAAAAATGAAAATAAAGAACCTTAGGACTACTTACGTACAACAAGTGCACAAAATATTACAGAAATCGAGTCCTGACTCGATCTACGAACCGTCATTGGTATGGTTCCATGAAATGGATCGCTGCTTGAAACATGTACCCAGTAATCGACATTCAAGCTCGTATAACACTGTAAGTATTGTGGGTTTCATCTAAAAGTTCAATACATAAGTGTCAAATTACCTATTCAGTAAGGGTTGGATTGACGAATTAGGGTCAATAAATTGTTTTTCAATAATATGATAATGATTGCTTTCATGGTTGTGTGAAGCAGCAGTCTGCAGCAAAATTAATTTACCTATGAATAATGTTTTGTGCAATAACCATTATAAAAATTCTTCTAGTCTCAAGAAACTCAAGACATGGATTCGTCTTGCCAAATCTGGGTTGATCAAGAGTTACAAAATGCCAACTTAGATGAAACAAACCCCGACCCACTAGTCCCTCAAACAGATGATGAATATGATTCTGCAAAACTTGATGAACAGCCGTCAAAAATCAAGATTGAAAGAAGGTCTTCCCCTGTATACTATAAAAAAATTAAAAAGAAAAAACTTAAGCACCGTGTTACAACAAGAAATTATTCCACCGATTCAAATTCTCAATGTACTAAGGAGGATGAATTTGATATCTATGGTAAATATATTGCTACACAATTGAGGAAAATGGACCTCCCTAGAGCATTGAGGATTCAGTTGGAAATACAGAATCTTGTGAGTGAAGCAAGGATCTCTGATATAGTATCTAGTGATTAAAAAACTAAAGAAACACCCAGTAAGCTGGAGCTGGACTTTAATAATATCTCCTTTTTATTGCACTTAGTGTAGAATTGTCAAATCTGTGATTTGGCCAACTATGTGTCTGGTGGATTGGAGCTCTTGTCAATAATGTTGTGATAAACTGTATTTTAGCCCTATATGTATAAACCTATTTATATTCTAGCCTCTGAATAGGTTTGTTGATTGCAAATATTCTTACCTTTTTCTAAGTTTTATAAGTACCTATTTTATGTATAGTTTAAGTTCTAATCTATTTTACTAGAATAATTATTATTGTGCAATTTCATGAAAACAAACTTCCAAAGTGCAAACTATAAACCAAAGATTATTAAAGTAATATTATAAATATATAGATATTGAATAATATCATGCTGGTGTTTTATTTACAAACATAAACTCTATACAGCGCTTGACTTTCCACTATAAACAGTTTGAAGATGAGAAACACTCAAAAGTAAACATGCTTTGAAGCATGCTCTTTATTTTTTATTAGAAACGTGATGAAAGATGTATGAGAACCAGTAGTTCAAGCCCGCCTCTCGTAAGAACCTCTAAAGTCCATTTACCCTTGGAGCCTTTGCTTACTAAACTTTGTTTTTTTTTGGGGAGGGTAATCATTCTCCCGCTCTGGTGGAGCGAGAGGGCGTGTCAGACTTTTCCTGCCTAAAACCCGCCCCTGTTCCGTCCTTGCCTGAGTGCCCCGGGGTGCGATAACTCTGTTACGAATTTATCCGCGACCCTTGCTTACTAAACTTATTAAATAGTACTAGTATTCAGCATTGTTTTATTTGTTATTTACTTATGGCAACACAGGCAGTTTACTTCCAACTAAAAGCGCGCTAGTTTATAGCTGCAACGTAACACACGCTCAGATTTAGTCAATCAGAGTGTTTTTTGTGTTTGCCAGACTACAATAATATATTATAGGGTAGTTACAGCTTGATTTGGTCTGGCAGACCAAATCTGAGCGGTGTTACAGCAACTAATTAGATTTTTGAAGTAAAACTTCTTTATTACGCACGCTTGACTTGCGGAGTCTGGTCTCTGACCTTAGCTTATTCCAAAAGGAATTAAAAAAACAAGCATGATGGTACTGACATTGACAGGAAAGATTTTGGCGGGATTTTGTCTAGTGAAGTTCAGTGGCTGTTTTAATTATTCGTTTATTGATTCATAATGGATTCTCGCCACGGGTGTCTTGGTTAGCACGTGTGTTTTGAGAGTTTTAGTTGTTTTTGTGTGATTGTTGTAACTTTGGTGACTTGTTTTGTGTATCTGTGTTGTCCCTGTGTGTTTATAAACAGGTTTGTATTGTGATTGTTCTTTTAATTAGTGGTTAAAACCAAGATGGACAAGAAAAAACCTCCCGACCCTGTCCCCCCTGACATTCCAGATTCTCCCAATCCACTTTCACAATTTGCAGATGTTGTTTGCAGCATCACAGAGATGGAAGTGTCTCAGACACAACAAACCTCGTAAACGTCCCGGTAACGATAAAGCTCCAACGCCAACCCCACCATCCAAACAACCCAAAAGCCAAATTGGTCGCGTTCGATATTCAGTTATGGACAAGGGCCCTTACATAGTTCATGTCTCTCGCATAGAGTCCCAACCTAACGCAGGCACTACGTTACATCCTGTAAACTTTGGCAAATTTTTAATGCTTAACAATGTTGCAAACGTAGTTCGTGATGGTGTAAATAGAGTTGGTCGAAACCGTGTGTCGGTAGAATTTACATCCCCTCAGGATGCTAACTCTTTTTTGGTGAACAGCTTACTGTCAAAATTTAGTTATACTGCTTCAATCCCAACATTTAACATCACAAGGATGGGCGTTGTATCCGGCGTTCCATCTGATTTAACAGAAGAGGAAGCTATAACCTACTTGTCTGTGCCCTCAGGTTGTGGGCAAATCCTGAAAGTCCGCCGCATTAATAGGAAAATACATAATGACGGTGTGTTTGAGTGGAAACCCACGGAGACTTGTGTCATCACTTTTGATGGCCAAGTCTTACCGAAACGAGTTTATTGCTGCTACACATCCCTCCCAGTTGAGCAGTATATCTATCCCACTATCCAATGTCGCAAATGTTGCAGGTTTGGTCATTTTGCAAACCTGTGCAGGTCTAAACCACGCTGCAGTAAATGTGGCCACGATCACCCCGGTGATGGTTGCAACATTGCTGAGGGCGAGGCTTTTTGTGTGCTTTGCTCGGGTAATCACTTTGCAAATAGCAGGTCATGCCCCGAGCATGGTAGACAGAAGGCCATCAAGACGGTCATGGCTGAAAAATCTATTTCATGTTGAGGCCAGCAAAATCATACCAATTCCTTCCCGCAATTATGCAAATGCCACAAAAACACAGTCATACCGCAAAACTGTAACAGCAAAACCCAAGACCCATGCCCCACTTTCCCCATCATATGACAAGACTGCTCACCATCAAATAGTTGGTTCTCCTCAAACTTTACAGCCTAATGGCTGCTCTCTCAATCTTAATAATGTTTCTTCTAACAATACAATCTCTGTTATTGAACTCCTTGTAAAACTATTACCTACTATTATCTCTACTTCTTCTAGCTCTCAATCACCGTCCAACGTTGCCGATCAACTTATACAAATCCTTTTAAATATTAGAAATGGCGTCTCGCCAAGTATTCCTTCAGTGGAATGTGAGGAGCGTGTGGCATATAAAGCACGACCTCATATTCCTCCTCAACAAATACAAGCCTTTGGCCTGTTCCATAGCTGAGACCTGGCTTACACCAAGTCTCAGTTTCCGTATGCCACACTTTAATATTCTCCGATGTGACAGATCAGACGGCTATGGAGGGTCGGCCCTTTTTGTTAACAATAGGGTCCCACTTTCGCCCTTACCTTTGCCTTCATTTACAGGGGACATGAGTGTTACAGCTGGAAAGGTGGAAGGTATTACAGTTTTTTCAGTATACATTGCACATCCTAATAATAGCTTCTTACCTACCTTGCGAAATGTTTTTGCCAGTGCCCAGGGTCCCATACTGGTTATGGGCGACTTTAACTGTCACCATTACAGATGGGGGTCTGAGCGTTGCGATGCATTTGGCATGGCTCTGGTTGACATCTTGGATGATTTAGATCTCTGCATCCTAAATAATGGTTGCCCAACGCGCAGGTCTCCTCCTGGACAACGGAGGAGTTGTGTTGACCTAACGTTTTGCTCCGTTGAGCTAGCAACTTCGACCCATTGGGAATGTACAACCTTGTCGCATGGTAGTGACCACTACCCTATTGTCATTTCTCTAATTAACAAGACATATTTAGAAAAAACTTCCCCTCCACTTTTGAAGTATAATTTGTCTAAACCAGACTGGTCAAAATTTGCGTCACTACTGGAGGAGAAAATTGATAACCTTCCAAATCTAAATTCAAGTTTACCTGACCCTTCTGGTCACAGCCATGCCAAGAGTTGTTATGAAGGTTTTGTTGAGGCCGTAACCTCTAGTGCAGACTCCTGTTTCCCACTGAAAAATAGTGCCCGCAATAAAATCCCGTCACCTCCATGGTGGGACCAAGAGTGTACTTCAGCGGTCAGGTCGAGAAACGAAGCCGAAACACATTACAATCGGGAGATGAATACAGAAAATTTGTTGTCCTATTTACAGGCGAATGCCAGATCCAAACAACTCCTCCGTAGGAAAAAACGTGCGGGTTGGGTAAAGTTCTGTACTGCCTTATCTCCCTCCACCCCAATTTCAACTGTTTGGAAGAACATCAACAGATTTAGACGTGGTTGTTCTCCATCTATCTCATCACCAATCCCTAGAGAAACAGCTGAACTTTTTTTCGATAAAATTGCTCCACCTTATGTCCCATTTTCATCTGAGTGTCTTAATGTTCCCCAACATATTGTTACGAGCTGGGTATGGGATAAATTATTTTACACCAATTAATTAACCAAATATCCTTTATTAACTCAACAACTTATAAACACAAACACTAATTCGCTAATAATCACTATTCTCTTCGCAATCGCTTGTATTCGCATCCGTTCGCATCCGTAGTCAAAATCAGACTGACTCACTCGCCCGCCGTCCGGCCTATTTATACGGTCATGGAAGTTTCCAGAACATTGTCGAACTATCTTATAGTGGAATATTCTAGAAACATCTATGAACTTCTACACAGTACCACAATGGAATGTTCTCGAATCTAGTGGAAACTTCTGGAAACTTCGACCACATTCTCGAACGTTCCAGTGTAATACGGTCGACGTAACACTGCCCCCTCCTTAGACATGCTCGTCCCGAGCATCATTAGTCCCGTAGTATCGCGCCAATCGGTCTACATGGACTATCTTAGGCGCACCTCGTGGACCCTTCTGTATTCGGTAGGTAACATCGTTGATCCTGGTCATGATTCGGTATGGTCCATCCCATTTTGCTTGCAATTTGGGAGACTTCCCTTTGCTGCGCACTGGGTTATGCAAACACACCAGTGAACCCTCGTCAAAACCTCTATGGTTTGCCTTCCGGTCGTATCGGGTCTTCATCTTATCAGACATTTGTTGGCCGGATTGTCTGATATGCTCATATACATCATTCAACTTGTTACGCAAGTCATTCGCATAATCGGTTACACTGCGTGGGGCATCAGGGCGGGTTCCGGTGATTAAATCTGCAGGCAACCGTAATTCCCTTCCAAAGTTCGCGAAGGCTGGTGTCACAGTCGTACTTTCGTGAACTGCACTACGGTAGGACAGAAGAAATGGCTGTATGTGCTTGTCCCAATCCCTTTGCCTGCTTTCCACAACTTTTGCCAGATATCTCTCCAACGTTTGGTTGAAACGTTCTACCATTCCATCAGATTGCGGATGGTAAGAAGTGGTTTTGGTCTTGTGAGTACCCATCAGTCGACAAGTCTCCTGGAAAACTTGTGATTCAAAATTCCTCCCTTGGTCGCTGTGAATTTCCAAGGTACTCCAAAACGACAGAAGACTTCCTGAACCAATTTATTTGCGACTGTTGTTGCTTCTTGGTTGGGAATGGCGAAGACTTCTGGCCACTTTGTGAAGTAATCCATGACAACCATGAAGTACTTGTTTCCGTTTTCACTTTCCGGAAATGGTCCTGCAACGTCTAGTGCTATCCGTTCCTAGGGGGCTCCCACGTTGTATAATTGTAAAGCACCTCTGCTGCGTGTCTGGGGTCCTTTCACAGCCGCACAACTGGTACATTTGCGGCACCAGTCCTCAACATCCTCTCGACAGTGAATCCAGTAAAACCGCTCTCGTATCTTCAGTAGAGTTCTTTTTACCCCCATATGTCCTCCTGAACATCCATCATGGTAGAGTCGTAAAACATCCGGTACTTTGGCTTTGGGGACAACAATTTGTAGATGACAGTTGTCTCCTCGAGCGTTTTCCCATTTACGGCACAAGACTTCATCCTGGATAACCAAGCTGTTCCATTGTGCCCAATAACTTTTCGTGATTGAACTCAATGTCGCAACATCACTCCACTTGGGTTTAGGAGCACCAGCTTTAATCCAGTCGAAGATCGGTTTAAGGTCCGGGTCATTTTGCTGAGCAAGCTGTAGGATTTCCTTCCATTCATTGTTGACATCCATTCTTAGCATCCTCACTCCGCTCATTCCCGGGTCGGACCTATCGTCCGCATTGCGTGCGCACACTATCACACAGTTGTCCTTCTTGGAGGCCACGGCGCTGGCAACACCATTCGCACCTGCACTCACTTTACTCTTCACTTGCTTCTGTTTTATGCACTGGTCGGGTGCCGTACCGACCTTGACGAGATCACTTGAACTCACTCTTTCAGGGGCATCCACCACGGCCGTGCGCCATGTCGCGCCACTCGCGATCCTCCACTGAACTGGCCGAGCCGCCCTTCCTTGCTGGGATTGATCTTCTCTCAGTGTGCTTCGCTTTGGACAGTTTGATCGAAGATGACCCCTTTCTCCACAAGTGTAACATCTAGGGCTATACCCTTGCGGACGATCGCGTACAGGTGATGCCACAACCTCCCTGATACGGTGTGTTCGATGGTCTTGCCTCACTGCCTCTACTTCCAAGGCATAGGCCATGGCGTCCTTCAGTGTCTCATGATGCCCAAGTCTTACAGCGGCTCTAACTTCCAAGTCACGTATTCCGTCGATGAACGCTTGTACCAGATTGCCATTGATGAGTGCAGGGGCGGACTGGTATGCTTTCCGAACCAACTTTTCAACTTCCAAGGCCCACTGCTGTAGGTTCTCGGCACTACGTTGAACGCGATCCCTTAACTTAGCGCGAAAAACGTGCTCCAAGTGCGCGTCGCCGTATCTGGACTCTAACGCTTCCAGCAGCTGCTCGTAGGTCACATCCTTGCCAAGAGCCTCAAGTATGGTTAGGGCCTGGTCTCGGAGGCCTAAGGTGAGCGCGGTCATAGCTTGTTCTTTGGTTCACCCATTCGCTTTCATAACGGCCTCAAATTGAATTTTGTAGGCCGACCATGAAGATGTTCCGTCGAATGGCGGCACCTTAAATCCACGTACTGAAGGTGCAGCAACCACTGAAGGCACAACCCCGTCTCTAGCCCTAAGTTCACCTAAAGCCTTCTTCACCCCGGCAATCTGAACTTCAGCTTCTGAGATGCGATTCTCATGCTGGTGAACCTGCTCCTTCATCACCTTAAACTCTTTGCCAAGTGTTGAGTGAAGGTCTTTAATGAGGAGCATCTGCTCTTCTTGGCGGCGGGCCTGTAACTCTTCTTGGCGGCGGGCCTGCTCTTCTTGGCGGCGGGTCTGCTCTTCTTGGCGGCGGGCCTGTTCTTCTTGGCGGCGGGCCTGCTCCTCTTTATCTTGTTGAAGCTTCTCCTCCAACCGACGGACCTGCTCTTCTTGACGGCGAGCCTGTTCCTGCAACAGCGCCATTAGCGCAGACAAGTCTGGCACCGCTGGTGCTGAAGAAACTCCACATGGGTCAGAGACTGGCTCTGTCGTAGGCTGAACACCACCCGGCGTCTGTATCGGAGAATTTCCAAACCGCCTCTCATCCATGTCTTGCTGCCGTTGACTCCTTGTACGAATACCGTCCGTGTCGTCCTTTGGTAAAATTGGCATAATTTATCCCTCACTTCTGACACCAATTTGTTACGAGCTGGGTATGGGATAAATTATTTTACACCAATTAATTAACCAAATATCCTTTATTAACTCAACAACTTATAAACACAAACACTAATTCGCTAATAATCACTATTCTCTTCGCAATCGCTTGTATTCGCATCCGTTCGCATCCGTAGTCAAAATCAGACTGACTCACTCGCCCGCCGTCCGGCCTATTTATACGGTCATGGAAGTTTCCAGAACATTGTCGAACTATCTTATAGTGGAATATTCTAGAAACATCTATGAACTTCTACACAGTACCACAATGGAATGTTCTCGAACCTAGTGGAAACTTCTGGAAACTTCGACCACATTCTCGAACGTTCCAGTGTAATACGGTCGACGTAACAATATTGTCTCTGATGACCCCTTTGATGTGCCTTTTACTTTGAAGGAATTGAATATGGTACTCAGTTATGTCCGGGACTCAGCACCTGGATGTGATGGTGTGCCATACTCTTTTATTAGTCAGTCTGGGGACAAAGCGAAATTATATTTCTTAGACATAATTAACTTTTGTTATGATCGTGGTTGGGTCCCAGATCAGTGGAAACTACAAATCATCATTCCACTGTTGAAACCAGGCAAACATGTAGATGATCCGAATGGCCTCAGACCTATTGCTTTGTCCTCAGTCTTAGCCAAATTACTGGAACACCTCATCAAAAATCGACTTGAGTGGATAGTCGAATCTAGAGATTTACTTCCGAACTACCAATTTGGTTTTAGGAAAGGGCTCAGCACTATGGACAGTGTTGGCGTTTTAGTGACAGAGATTCGCCTAGCATTTTCCAAAAACGAGTCTGTCGTTGCAGCCTTCCTAGACATCTCCTCTGCATACGACAATGTTCTTCTTCCAGTTCTCAGGCAAAAATTGCATCAGCTGAGTATTCCTGGTAAGATGATCGAATGCATATGTGGACTACTTTTGTCTCGCTCTTTGGTTCTGAGGGTCCAGGGTGAGGACTTTGAGAAAAGGCAGACTTGGAGGGGACTCCCGCAGGGGTTCGTCCTCAGTCCTATCCTCTATAACATTTATACAGCCGATATAGGCTCCTGCCTTAATAGTAACTGCCATATCTTACAGTATGCTGATGACTTAGCCCTGTATGTGTCAGATTCCTCCATCATTAACGCTGCGTCATCCCTGTGCCTCTCCCTGGACTCTTTGAATCATTGGCTTTTAAACCATGGTTTGTCACTATCCGCACCCAAAAGTTCGGCAGTAATCTTCTCTCGGAAGAGATCAATCCCTCTCGTCTCAGTGGCCATTTCTGGTAAAAATATTTCAGTTTTAAATAAAGTAAAATTTTTAGGCGTTTTCCTTGACTCGAAATTAACAGGTAAGTACCACATAAATCATTTAATTAAAAAATGTGAACGGGTCATTTCAATTTTAAAAGTTCTTACAGGTGTCTGGTGGGGTGCCCACCCCTACTCTTTGAAATTAATATATAATGCCTTAGTTCGTAGTGTTCTAGACTACGGCTCGTTCCATTTGATACCATGTAACAGAGGTGCCTTGGCTGGACTAGATAGGGTTCAGTCTAAGTGCCTTCGGATCATCTCTGGATGTATGAAGTCCTCTCCAATTAACGCATTGCAGGTCGAATGCGCTGAACCCCCCTTAGCACTAAGACGGCAGTATCTGGCCTCCCGTTTTTGGTCCAGATTAATCTGTAGATCCTCTCATCCCCTTATTACAAAATTGAACGAGTTAAATGCCTTATGCAGAAGCTCAAAGTATTGGAAAAATAAAGAATTCCCCCTAATCCTAAAACATTTTCGCATGCTCCAAAATTTAGAATGTCCGATCGTCCAGTATACCAAACTACCCCTTTTTAACTTTGATTATGAAGTCTTATGCTTCACCCCCAAAATCTTATATAATATTGGCATATCCAAAAATTCCCCTTCGGCGAACTCGACCTTCAATGCGGTGGTGGGCGAGCGATGGAACGGTTTCCAAAGGTTTTTCACTGATGCTGCCAAATTTAATAACTCCAGTAACACCGGAGCTGCGGTTTATTACCATAGCTCCAGGATTATTCTTCAATTTAAATGTCCTAAGGAATCCTCTGTGTTCACAGGCGAATGTGTGGCTTTATTGGAAGCTTGTCTTTTTATAGTCACATCCCAACATTGACAAAGCCGTAATCTTCACAGACTCCCTTAGCTGCCTTCAAGCTTTAGTCCAAAACCCATTCAAAAGCAAATTGCACAGCTCACTAGTTTTAAAAATTAAAAAAGCATTATTTTCATGTGCTAACAGTCAAAAGGAAGTTCAGCTAGTTTGGATACCTAGCCATTGCGGCATTAAGGGTAACGAATGCGCTGATACCCTGGCAAAAAATGCTTGCTCATCAGCTTTTGCTGATCTCTCCCACAACTCTCATCAGGGTTATGACTTGCTGAACCTGCCAAAAGCAAGTCTTGAATGTGCATGGCAGGAACGGTGGAATAACACTGGTAAGAAGAAGGGTAAGTTCTACTATGCAGTACAGCCAACCATAAAACCAAAACCTTGGTTCTTTAAATATAAAAAAAGTCTCTAAAACTGTTCTATCCGTCCTTTGCAGAGTCCGCTTAGGTTTTTGTTGCACACCGGTTTTTTTGGAAAAAATTCGTGTCCGTGACTCCTCCCTGTGCGAGTGCGGTTTAGAAGAGGGTACTCTTGATCACATATTTTTTGAATGCTCAAACAACATCCCTCCCCTAGATTTATATAGCTGCCTCCCTAAATTTAAGATTCCTCTTCCAATTAATTTCCCCTCTCTTTTAACATATTCTTCACCTGATCTACTTGTGGCGCTGATGAAATTCATCCGTCACAATAATATTAAATTATGAGTCGTAAATCCAAATCTGTCCATCTCTGTAGTTGTGGTATGTGTATTTTTAATGTTCTAACCGTCATTATATTTATGTATTTTTATTTTTTGTTTGTTTCAGTCCAGTACTAACCCATCAAGTTCAACTATATCAACCGAAGATTTTTTATTACGTCTATAGTTGCTGTCGATTTTTTATTTATTTTTTTAAATTTATTTTTTGAAACTATACACACACTTGCTTATCCAATTTACTTTCGACATTGGCAGAATAGTCGACATCGGCTCTACTTGCCATCAACAAAAAATAGAATAGAATAGATTCATAATGGATATTGTGACATAAAATTGGTGTAGTTTTGTGTCTCAAGTGTCAACACAAATGGACAATATGAGGAATCATTGAAAAAGGCGCGATCTCGGGAAAATGGAGCTGATAATTTTATTGTAGTACCTACAATAACTGTGACTACCTCAGCGAAGTTTGCCGAGAAGGTTTTTTTTTTTTTTTTTGGTGGGTGGGAAATCATCCTATGACTTCTTCCGCTCTAGGGTGGAGCGGAAGGGCGTGTCAGACTCTTACTGACTAAAACCCACCCCTGTTCCTCCATGCCCTGAATGCCCAGGGGCGAGGTAACTCTTTCGAATTTATCCTCAACCCCCGGCAGGCATCGGCCATGATTGGCCCCTTCTCTTTGTTGACAACTCTTTGAGGCGCGCGTGGAACACTACGCGCCGTCGACTCTCGGGCCTGGTGCTGATCGGGCGGCGAGTTACCCACTACTCGCCGTCCGCAGGCCCGGGTTTGCCGAGAAGGCTGACTCGACACATTTGTTGCCAAATACTACAAAAAACATTAGAATGTGTTACATCTGCATTCTAATGGAAAAAAAAAGTAAAAATACACTACGTAAGACTAGGCAATATGGTCGAAAGACTTAAGCCTTCCCTTCGGGGTAAATAATAATAAAAAAATATGTCATTGACAGGAGTTTTTGGCGGGATTTTCTCAAGTGCAGTTCAGCGGCTGTTTTAATTATTCGTTTATTGATTCCTAGTGGATATTGTGATGTCAAATTGGTGTAGTTTTGTGTCTCAAGTGTCTACGCTACGGGACAATATGTGGAACCATTGAAACAGGCGCGATCTCGTTAAAATGGAGCTGAGAATTTTATTTTAATATTATTGACTACCTCAGTGAAGTTTTCCGAGAAGGCTGCCTCGACACATTTGTTGCCAATTACTGCAAAAAACATTAGAATGTGTTACATCTGCATTCGAATGGAAAAAAAGTAAAAATACACTACTAAAGACGAGGCGGTATGGTTTTTTGACCTTAGCCAGCCCGAGAAAGGGCGAAGAAAAAAAAATAATGACATTGACATTTCGAAGAGAATGTGACAACTGACAGTTGTTTTGTTTGTTGTTGATTGACACTGACTTATAAATCCGTTGTTGATTGTTGTCGACAGTTGTCGAGTCGAAATCTATCCGAAGTAGTTGTCTAAGTTGTGTTGTGTAATAATTTAACTCAATTTTAATCCGCGGAAATAGCTACAATGAGGTGGAGCGAGAACGAAACATATCAATTCGTAAAAATATATTTAAGTCATGAACATTTGTGGAATCCAGAGCATACATCGTACAGACTCAAAAGTAAAAGGTTAAAGGCGTATAGAGAAATAATCACTGAACTGAACGAAACAACGGGCATTTTACTTAATGAAACGGAACTTAAGATAAAAATAAAGAATCTCAGGTCAACGTATATGCAAGAAATCGCTAAGATAAAGCAGCGGTCCGGACCCGAATGGTCGTACAAACCCAACATGAAATGGTTTGCTGAATGGCATAAGCGCTTCGGTGGGATAAAGAAAACAGTTGAAGACTCTTCTTCATTCGATGTAATTTCTCAAGTACTTTTTTATGCACAAAAATAACCTTCAAGGCTCTCAATCTTAGAGGGGCTATTAGACGTCCCGTTATTATCGGCTCAAACCGTTTGTTCTTCCATTCTATCCTGTCAGGTGTCCCACTATCACTGATTCTCTTTTCTTTCATAAACAATGCAATCCATCTGTTTTTTCTTTGTCCTCCTTTCCTTCATCATTCATAACTCTCTATAGCAACATTCTATTAGACATTTATTATATCTAGCCTGTACTGTTTCACTGCTGGGCAAAGGCCTCTCTCCATTTCTTCCACTGCTCTCGGAGAATTGGAAAGAGGTAGCACAGAAGCTAACTCTTTCCAATTCTCAAAAAAGACATCCAAGTCATCTTGCTATCTCCTTTGTGATCTGCCGCAGCGGCATTAGATATAAATTTAACAAAATCTAATTGTGGAATTTATGGATAATTTAGTCACTATTGTGGTCAAGCCTGGCCTGAAACTTAAGCACAAGGTGCAGAGTTACTACCAAAGATTCTGCATTTGTGTACTAATTCACTTGTGTAACTTATTTTATACTAATTGTTTACAGCATCAAGATTCAATAGATGAAGCAAACCAGAAAATATGGCTGTCAAATGAAGATAACATGGAAGAAGAGACTCTTGACCCATTCCCTGAAGATGAAGAATACACTCTAATTTTAAAAACAGAACCCCGGGAAGTGCCCCATATCAATGAAAGCAGATATCAAAATAAAAAGAAAAAAATTAAACACCGAAGGCCTAGTACAGACTGCTCTGACAGAACATTCATAGAGAGCATAGACTCAAGTACAGAAAATGCCAAAGAAGATGAATTTGATATCTATGGCAAGTATATTGCATCACAGCTTAGAAAGATGGATTTGCAGAAAGCTTTGAGGGTGCAACTTGAGATACAAAGCCTTGTGAGTGAAGCAAGGCTATCAGGATTGGATGGAAGTCATTAACTCAATATTTTTTTTAAATAAATAAGTACAAAATTGATGTTGTAGGAAATGCTGTGGGATATGCCAAACCTAGTCAGTTCTGGAAGAACTTTTTATTTGGGGGAGATATTTATTTTTTTTAGAATAAGAGAACAAAAATCAAACATTGAAAGGCCTATGTAGTTCGGCAGATGATTTGAAACAGAAAACAGTTGAATCTATGCTCTGACAAAAGCAGCTAACATTGTCTATGCCACATTACTCACAGCACAGCCCTTGTTCACCCACTGTGCCTGTCATGTCACAGAACAACCTAGGATAAGAATATTGAGAAAAAACGTAGATTGATTTGAAATCCTTCTCAATGCTCAGATAGCAGCTCAAAAATATAAGCATAGTATAATTTATTGTTCTCAGATTTATCTCAGAACAATAATGTCTTTTTTATATTTTTCAAAACAAAAATGTGCATTCAGGAATTGTAAAAATAAACCATTTCTTACTGGCATTTCTGTATTTTATTTAGGACCATAGAAAGTTGATTGTCATACTGGGTATAATGTCACCTTAGAATAATTATTAAAAACACTGTTTTCGAAAAATAGTAAACCTATTGTTTTCAAAAACATTCAGGCCCATTGCAAATTATAAAAATATGGTGGTGGTTAATTGGGTTGATAACTAAAAAAAAAACTAATCAGTCAGTCAGATTACAAGTAGCGGCACGAAACTTTAGCGCTGACCGTTATTGCGCAGAAGTAAAAATTAAGGTACCTGAGGGGGCTAGCGGGATGAAGGGCGAGCGTGCGTAGCGCCGATTGGCTCTCCAGTCGCATTCTGTTCCCCGAGCGCCACCCACCCATGCGCAGCAATTATCGTTCAGCGCTAGACTTTCGTGCCGCTACTTGTACCGAACTATGTACCTACTAATTAAATTAAAAACCCCAACTTAAAAGAAAAGCAACATTTAAAAATGTCCGTGACTACCCGACCACCAACGCCAATCGCTTCCATATTTGATAAATAATTAGTAGGTACTCGATTGCTACTAAATACTCGAACAACAGAATTAGTACCTTATTCGTTTTCGAGAAAATCGACTTTGTAGGTGGTAGTCACGCACCGTTCAGCAGGACCACCATGAGCGTCAAAAAAGGGTGCATGCTACAGCTATCCTTAGTGTACAAATAATTAGTATCCTTAAATGTGATTAATTTCGTAAAAATCAGAACTAAACATTTGTATTTACCGAGAAATCAACGATTCTTTATCGCGTTCGTTCAGCAGGACCACGACTTTTAATGTTTATTCCAAGTTTGAGGAGCTTGTCGCTTTCCTAAAACCTTAATAAAAAATTAGTACCTACCCTGCAAGATAAAATTAGTACCCAAAATTCTAAATTAGTAGGTAGGTACTCCAGTAGTTTACGAGATATACCATGCCATTGGTGGGGTGGAGAATAGTGGAGATAGTCACGGTGTTCAATTTTTATTTCAAGATTTGAATATTAAAAACTCCGTGATTTTTTCCCAAATTTACACAAAAATTAGTACTCATAAAGAAGTTATAGTGACCGAAAATTCAGATTCCTAAGTGTTGTATTTTAACAGAAATTAAATTTTATTACTTTCCTTATTGAATCGCCGCGTATAACCCGACCATATTAAGTTGTCAATGATAACGAACTGTCAAGCAGATGTACACTCGTGCACATAAATTTATGGAAGTCTGAATAGTGACAAACCGTTTAATATCTATATTACTAATCCGACATCCATAAATGTATGTGCTCGGGTGTACAATCACCTACTAAACAGTTTAAAACCTTTGACTACTTAATTTGGTCGGATAATACGCAGAGATTTAGTCTACAAAAACCTGCTTTCAAATAAAAAAAACCGCAATAACTTTAATTTCGGAAGTCGGTGTTTGTATTTTATTTCTTAGTTAATTGACACCAACTCCCGAAATTAAAGTTAAGTGTATGTGTTAGTTGTGTGTGTGTGTGTCTGTTGTAATTTTTGTAAAAAAGTTTTTTATTTTTCACTTTTTGCCACACCCCAGAAATAAAACTAAATATTAAAGTTACGTCCGAATTGATAACCCCAATAACATGGAACATGGAATTGGAACATAAGTACCCGTAATTGGAGGACCCCCGGTAACTTTGGGTATGCAATCGACAGCACTGTTGCCAAGAGATACGTGCCCGACGCACGAGCTAGTGAGTCTCAGGTCCGGTCTCTCCAAGAGGCTATGGTTGGGCGCTTGATTTTGTCCTTACAGGCTGTCGCAGAAAGGGCGATGCCAATCTGGTCAGGTTCAATGCTGCTAAGACCCAGGCGTGTCTTTTATCCGCTAAGAGGAGCCCATTTTACCCGGCTCCATCTTTCCGAGGTGTAACCGTGCCGATAACCGACCAATTTGATCTTCTTGGTGTTACTTTAACATCTACTCTCAATTTTGGTCCCTTCATACAGGCAAAGGTTCAAGTGGCTGCCAAGAAGTTGGGGATCCTCGCAAAGGTGAGACGGTACTTCACGCCGGAACAGCTGCTCCAACTCTATCAAGCGCAAGTTCGATCGTGTATGGAGTTCTGCTCTCATCTTTGGGACGGATCTGCCAGATACCAGCTTGATGCCCTTGAGTCAATTGAGAAACGAGCCACGAGGATCATCGGCAATGATAGGCTCGTTGAGTCGAAGCTCCAAAGTCTTGAGCATAGACGCCAAGTAACTAGCCTGTCGGTTTTCTATCGATTACATTTTGGGGAGTGTGCGACGGAATTGCATAATTTGATTCCGCCAAGCCCATTCCATAAACGGACCACAAGACGTACGGCGAAGTGCCACCGGTTCATGGTGGACATCCCATCCATACGCACACAGCGTTTTGAGAATAAATTCATTGTGCGTACAGCTAGGGAGTGGAATTCCCTACCGGAGTCTGTGTTTCCAGATAGCTACAACCTGGAAGTCTTTAAGTCAAGAGTGAATAGGTTACTTCTAGGCATGCGTGCTCCATCTTCGACCACATCATCGCTTACCATCAGGTGAGATATTGGTCAACCGCGTGCCTATCAACAATAAAAAAAAGACCAAAACGTCATCTACGTATACCTACACATTTTTTGTTTTTGTTGATTTTTTCAAAAAGCTATTTCGATAAAATTGGTATGGGAGTATAGGTACTCGTTCGGATAAAAAGAGAATTTTGAAAATCGGTCCACAGCAACTGACAGAGAAATCAGTGGACATACATATACAAAAAAACATATACGGTCGAACATAGAACCTCCTCCTTTTTGCGAAGTCGGTTTATAAAAGACGATACAGTGCTTTGAAATTTCGCATGACGTCACACCTGAGTTAAAGTTGTACCACTTTTTACACAAAAGTGACAAGTCCTGAACTCATGTGTTTCATCTCGGTCATTTTTCAATGATCTGGTAAGTATAGCAAAAACTACATATTAAATATTTTTTTATAATTCTTATAGGTGCGTCCAAACACGCGGCAGCAACACGCGGCATGTCCAGGAAACAATTCGGCCGCGCTTTAGTTAGGACAATCCGACGAATGTTTGCGCGGCAATATGCAAGACACGCCACGCATTTGAATTCAGTCTGAACCTAAACTACAATGAAGGCGGTTATCAGTGTTTTAGCTCTGCTTATTATTAGAAATCGTTAAATGAGCCATATATTTCAATCAGTCTAATTGATGTTTCATTGTCCATTTTTGAGAAGCGCAAACACGTCCAGACACGATTACCGACGAACGATACTGAGCGAGCAATGTTTGCGCGCGGCAGCTAGATCGCAACGTTCGCGCGCGGCTGTTGTCCAACCAAACACAGCACGGCGCCAGCCGCGCACGCTTGGCGCTCAATGTTTGGACATTAAATAGAATTGTTATTTTATTACTCTGGAATCATCCCTGTTGTATTTGAAATGATCTATTCATAATATATCAGGATTTTGCATACCTGCAACGTTTATAACAATCTTACTGTTTTTAGCCGACTGCGCGACGCAAGGGACGGTAATGTGTTTATCAGCCTATGTATGTTTTTGCCCAGGGGTTGTGGATAAATTCGAAACAGAGTTACCGCTCCCATGGGCACTCAGGGCAGGGAAGGAACGAGAGATGTCATTGGATAATTTCCCACCCCCCAAAAAAAAGTCTAAGCCATGTTTGTTTGTGCCTTTGTGGCGCTTATGTTTGTTTGTGCCTTTGTGGCGCTTTAGAGACCAAACGCATGGGCCGATTTTGATAATTCTTACGTCAATGATTCCTCTAAATCTTGCGAGTGCTACTAAAGAAATGACAGTAATCAAAATACAATATGGCGACAAACTTTTTTTCTATTGTGAAATAGAAAAAAATGAAAGTGACGAAGTATATTAAGTGGGGTATCAAAATAAAGATGTGACTCAAGATGGCTGGACAAATCTTCAAAATAGCTCGCATTTAAGTAGGTGAATAGGGCACCTTATGTGACGGCTAAACACCCTTATTTTAGAATTTGTGACGCTACAGAATCTTAGATAATCGATCGAAAACGTGTCCAGCCATCTTGAAAAACCACTTTTCGCTGGTCTCTGAATCTCGGTAACGGAAGTGATTTTGACGACTTTCTGCATATCAACGGGCGTCACATAAACTTGTGACAGGCATCGAGCTAAAAGTTTTGTGATACATACAGCGGTTTAGTAGAAAAATACAAAAATCTGAGTCCAGCCATCTTGAATTTACGTAAAAAACTTAGGCTGGCACTTCCGAATCTCAATAACGGGAGCGTTTTCAAATATGGTTCCTATACTAACATTTAGTGACGCAATTTGTGACAGTAATAACGTTTGATTTATGGCGTCACATGTAATGGTTTTAGAGAAATCAATAAAAACCTAATGTCCAGCCAACCTGAGTTCAAGATGGCTGGACACCTGTATCTCCGCTGCCTGATGATCTACGGCCTTCGAAATATGTTCAAGATTTTGTGACGGGGACGATGTCCAGCCATCTTGAACTCAGGTTGGCTGGACATTAAGTTTTCATTGATTTCTCCAAAACCCTTACATGTGACGCCATAAATCAAACGTTATTACTGTCACAAATTGCGTCACTAAATGTTAGTAAAAGAATTATATTCGAAAACGCTCCCGTTATTGAGATTCGGCAGTGCCAGCCAAAAGTTTTTTACGTAAATTCAAGATGGCTGGACTCAGATTTTTGCATTTTTCTACTAAACCGCTGTATGTAGGTATCACAAAACTTTTAGTTCGATGCCTGTCACAAATTTGTGACGCCCTTCGATATGCAAAAAGTCGTCAAAATCACTTCCGTTATACCGAGATTGAGAGACCAGCGAAAAGTGGTTTTTCAAGATGGCTGGACACGTTTTTGATCGATTATCTAAGATTCTGTAGCGTCACAAATTCTGAAATAAGGGTGTTTAGCCGTCACATAAAGTGCCCTATTGACATAGGTACTTAAATGCGAGCTATTTTGAAGATTTGTCCAGCCATCTTGAGTCACATAAATAAAGGGATCGAGGAGGCGATTCCAAAAATATAACTCACTAAAATGTATAACATATTTTTTTTTTAATATTAAAAAAAAACCAGACTGTAAAAACTTTTTAGTTGTTTTTTACATTCTAGTTTTTTGAAAATATTCAATAATTATATAAATATTCTTTTTTTTATATATTTGAGATGGGTTTACTCTTGACTAAGTCAAAGGTAACAATTATCCAGTGACATATATCATGTTTTGTAATATAGAGGCCAGTGTGGCTTTTCATTCGAGTCTACCACACAAAACACACACACACAAAATATAATATTTAAAGGAGGGCAAAACAAAAACAAAATTGCAAGTCTGATTTTTTATTGCTGTTACAGCATCTGTTTATAATACAAACAAACATTATCACTTACATTTCACTAGTGGAAATTCAGATCGTTCCATTGTACGTTTGTTCCTACGATAACGGTCTCGCATTGATCCGGGTTCATGAAAAAATATACATCAGTATCTGTGCTGCAGACAGATTTCATATTCGGAAAAAATCACATCAAGTCTAAATCTAAAATTAAGTACTTTTCACATTAACTTTACGCAGTTCCAAACTATAGAAAGGAAGTCGAACTTCGTGGGCAGTGCACAGTCTGTTGTTTAAAACTAAAACGCCTAAAACTTAGGTTTTATAAAATAAGGGCCTTATTTATAAAATTCGCTAACCATCATATTTATATATTATGCTTTAAACTAATCAGATAAGCGGATTCTAAATTGAAATTCTCCAAAGTAAATTTTGAATTAAGAACCTGCAGTGTTTAATCTAATCTAATCACATGGTTATTTTTAGGGTTCCGTGCCCTAAGGGTCCAAACAGAGCCCTATTGCTGTCACTCAGTGTCCGTCTCTCAAAAAAATTAGTTCCGAAGAATTTTTTTAACTGCCCTTCCCATTGACCTATGAACTTGAAAGGTGATAATGTTTATTACTACGTATAATTTACTAATATATATTGATAAACCAGATTTTATCTTTGACAATTCCCTCATTTGGTACGGAACCCTAAATGTGCCAAGTCCGACACGCTCTTGGCCGATTTTTTTATAAATTAGGCCCTAACTTTAAAGGTCGATTCAGTCCGCGCTGTAATCTCATTCGTAAACACAACAAATAGAACGTGATGTCACATTGTAGACCCACTTTATTAGTGACGACAACCTACTTCTAAAAAAATTTATCACATCTTACTGATACAAGTTAATGTATGCGCTAACTGCAGATATTAAATACAACTGACTAGTGACGTAAAGAACTGCTGAACGATGCTGAATCGACCTTTATTAAGACTAGAGTGAACGTTTCATGTTCCGAAATCTCAAAAATAATACGGAAATGCCCACTTTACATTTTGATGTAGCCAATGTGCGTCTCATCACTTGTCACTGTGGTGTGTGAAAGCTCCTTACAAGCCCTTGTATACTTATTTGTGAGACATGTTTCTGGTATATTTTTGTTTTATTTTTAATAGGGTATTTTACTCTATATGAGAAAAAAGCTAAAAATATATTATTGAGATTGTTTAGGCAAAAAGCAGTCGGAAAATGTTATTTTAAGTTCATAAAATAACAAAATAAATTTTAAAATTAAATTCAAAGTTTTCAGTTTTTTTAATCTGTTTTTTAACACCATGGAATAGTAGCCGCCATGTTATACGTCATACGGCTGTGTAAACAATAAAGTGTCAACTGTCAACTGATTAGCGTATCTATGCTTTGTACTTTTATATACATAGCTAACTGACGTCATGACCACAGAGCAATGGCGTCCACTGCGTTCAGCGTTTTCGTCAAATTATGCGCGAAATTTGAATATGTAAAATTTAAATGCATTTTTATGGCATTTATTGCTTGAATAAAAATTTTGTGTTTATTTTTTATTGGTTTATTAGCACCATAGAATCTAATTGAGACACTTTTCAAAAATTGGTACTATTAAATCCAATTAGTTTTTAAAATACTAATATAACTTGCTGTTGATCGTTCCAGAACATTAACACTGAGCTGATTAGGGTACTGACCAAGCGAATGAAGGCGAAAGAACAGAGTTCGTCCTCTCAGTCCACACCCGGCATTAAAACAACGCTATACTAAGGTCACTCTTGTGAATGTGCAAAGACAATAAACACATAACAGTGCCCAGTGCAGATTGGTAAACGATTTTTTGATTCTAGAACATTCTTCACTTTCCTTTTTACCAGAAAAACAACTAAAAAGTGCCGAACAAGTCACTTTTCAAGCAGTCTGATGCAGTTGGTTGAAATCAATAATTGAACTAAAATAACTGCCACCAACTGCATCAGACTGCTTGAAAAGGGACTTGTTTGGAACTTTTTGGTTGTTTTTTAGTCAGTTTTTTTTAAATATTAAATTTTTAGAGCAGTTGTAAAGAAATAAACTGCACACCAGCCTAGATTCGAGACAAAGACTCATTATTCGACCGCCCACAGATCTTTTTAATTTTATCTCTCAAATAAGTACACAAGGCAGAGGACCGAAAAAGTAGGCACTCAAAAACATTTGAAACATAAGTACCAACTTTGAAAAACACCGGAAAATAACCACTTTTGCACAATCAGCAACATTTTTATCCTATGCACTATACGATACCTTCACATATCCTACGTAATCTTACCATTCCATCTCATAATACATCTTGTTGGCGGTTTTTTACTATAAAAATTAATTGTACTATGTATAAATACAACAGAGTGAAATTTGGAAGCCTGATTTGGGAAGAATACATTTACAAGTTAAACTGAGTTAAGGTGAAATATGGAGATTCTTCATATACTAGACAGATCTTTTGAGAGGTGATACTCCAATTTTGACCTTGTCCAGAAGAAGCGAATTCGTCGCGAAACGTTTCGCGCGAATTCATTCGCGCGCTATTGGGATACTAGGCACGAATACATCGCGTCCACAAGCATCGCGCGAATTCAAAATACGCGCGTAAATCGCGTGCATAACGCCAGACCCTCGACTCCCGCGTGATTCGCCCTTTCTGGACAAGCCCTTAAATGAGGTATTTTTCTAAAACATTTTACAAAATATTTAATGAATAAAACTTATTACTATTGCACTGAAAGACACCTATGATTCAGAACTAAAGACGTGTCATTCGAAATGAAAACTGTATTACAAATTAAAAAAATATTATTTTAAGAATTTTGGTGCCAGCACCTTTAGTGGTGGAACACTATAGCCATTGCATTTCACGAGCGCGCATCATCTGTCCTTTTTTTATCTATGACAGGCACACGTTTGACCACAATCTCACCTGATGGTAAGCGATGACGTGGTCAAAGATGGAGCACGCTTGCCTAGAAGTAGCCTATTCACTCTTGGCTTGACTCCAGGTTGCAGATTTCAGGAAACACAGACTTTGGCAGGGAATTCCACTTCATTTAAGGTTATTGAACGTTACGTCAAAACTCGCGCTCGTGATTTGCAACGACTATATTTTTATTTTCGAAGCAACGTGTACCACTTAATATTTTTGTTTATTTTAAATGATACAAGGCTGAATATTTAACGCACCTGTTAAGTTTATTTATAATATCTGTGGATCTCATTCTGCTTTTTTCAATAAAGAGATTTAAAAACAGACTGGTCTCTAAAAACGTACGTATAGATAGTCTCGGAGTTAAGGTAAATTTGATTAGCGGCCGTAGCAAGTATGTATTTCTACAATTATAATCATTAAAATCATCAATATAACTCTCTCAGTTAGTAAGTGCTAAATGTAGTATTTCATGAGATCATGACATTGGGTACTAATACTAACTGAAAGAGTTGTATTGGTGATTTTAATGATTACAGTTCTATAAATACATACTTGCTACGGCCACGAATCAAGTTTTGACCAAGATACAATCTGACACTGACCTGCAAATTGCAAAAAACGTAAGAAAATTTGAATTTCGCGGGCTACACTGGAGCATCCACCTTAAACACTATCTCTATCTCACCTGATGGTAAGCAATGATGTCTAGTTAAACGATTTCGCCTATTTCATGATGGGAAGAGAAACTAAAATTAGTTTTTGTGCGTGATTCACTACAATTTTGTAATATCACGCACGGTCAAGGAGCGAAAATGTTAAGCAAATTTCAAACAAATTCCTTAACTACAAAGCGAACGCATGCCACCACAATCTGTAATTTTTATTGTATTTTGTTTCGAATTAACAGCAGTTGTATTCGCTAACTCAGTTGACATCAATTTGATAGACACTGAAGTACATTACTGTTTTGCTCGGTGGACATTGATTATAATATGCACTGCGTAGTACATTTTTGTTTTCCTATACGTCAAAGCAGCAATGTACTGCATAGTGCCTATCAAATTGATGTCAACTGAGTTAGCGAATACACCTGCAGGACCGTCTGATATAAATGTTTTTCAAAAAAAAAAACCGGCTTCCAAAAAAAACACTAATAATCGCAAAGTAACTTCAATTTCGAAACTCGGTGTTTCTATTTTGGTTTTTTCATTATTTAACACCGACCGAAATTAAAGTTATTTTGCAACTTTTTGTTTTAAAATTATACTTCTTTAGGCGCGTTATGAAAAAAATGATGACTGAAATTTTAAGATCCGCGCGCTTCACTGTCACACAAAATTCACAGGTTGAAGTTAGCTAGAACCGATCCACCCTGAAGTTAGCTATGGTCAGTGGTTCATGAAGAATGATTGTTTTCCTTTTGTAAACTTTGTGAGTTTGGTTTTTTATCTTGTTTGAAAAGGGACAAGAAGTTAAAGGCTGTGTTTTGCTCAGTATGTAAAGTAATAAAATGATCGATCCACAGATATTTTCTAATATTTACAGGTGGATTGTGCAAATCATAAGTAATCAGGGAACATCAATTTGTAAAAAAATATTTTATGGATGTTTGTTGTTTTTATTCTTTTATTGATAATACTGGCCGTGGTTTCGTCGGATCAATTAAAGAGTTTTGTTTGGAAATATTTTAGGAGCCGAAAGTTAAGTACATTTTCCACAGACATCCATAAAATTCAGAAACATAGGAGCAGTACTGTCAAACCGCAACATCTGTCAAAATCACAACTGTCATGGTTCCATCACATGTCAAACAATTCTCAACTCTCAAATGTTCAACAAGAAAATGTGAGCGCCACGCCGATAGTTCCCGAACTTACCGCCAGGCGGCGCCACACGTAAATACAGACAAATTTGGACTAAAAACGTCGAATAAAACTACAAATTTAATATACAAGGAAGAAGACTCGATCTCAGATCTTAATTTGTACAATTTATCACATAAAATTCGAAAAGAACACGTATTTATTATAGACTGCAGCAGCGAATCACACAAGACTGTCGTGTCTACTCAGATTATGCTTGAAGAGATCATCGTACGGCCACGTTTTTTTTTTTTGAAGAAATGCCGAGAAATGTAATGACTTTGAAGTCCCATTGAAAAATGTAGCTTAATCATCTGAAATAAGATCCATTTTTCAATAAAACACCTTTTTCACAGTCACAAAGTTTTTATGAAATTATGTTCGCCGTTTTGAACGCAGTTACAGGCTAAAATATGATCATAATTGTGCGCACAAAAAAGCGAACGTCTTGTCATATTTGTAAAGTGACAATTCACAAGAATTGTAAACTGCAGGGCAATTTCACACAGTTAAAGGACCAAGTTACAGTACCACGAATGTGTTAAATTCAAATATTTCAATATTATGAAAAAATAAACGCTCTGTCTTGACATATGTACGTACACTGTTATAAAACTAACACACTTGTTTATTTTAAGTATATCCAGTTTTTTTTATTATTCTACCGATATTTGTATGGACATTTGCGGGCGATCACACTTGACTAAAATAAGGCCGAATTTCTATTTAATAATAAAACAAAAAACGGTTATTACTGTCACCGAAGCGTAATCACCAAAAAATACACTGTAATTTAACAGTAAAAAAAAAGAAATTTCAAAATCATTTTTTAAAATGACAGCCAAGTCTGTCGCCCGCGTTTACTACTTACAAAAAATCACTTTAAGAATTTTAACTAACACAATAAATTAATGAAAACATTTTGTCAGCTTGCATTATCAATTAGAAAATAAAAAAAAAAACAAATTGAGATCAGAAACGCCCATACAAAGACCAGCGGGGCATGGGTAGGGGTCGAAGCTCTGTGTTTGGGACTTAAGGAGGAACGCGTACATCTTAAATACTTCTAGATTTCCCATCAAGTATTGTCTAAATTATTTCAGCTCGAAACGGATCTTTCGCATATTTCTCAGAAATGCCAGTTATGGTGTCTTGTACTTTTCAGCTTAAAACAACCGTTTTGAGAGCCATGTTTCCGGTTTTTATCAGCTGTAGACAGTCCCATTTTTCACATAATCTGGCAATACTTAACACACAAAACAGCTGTGAAATCGAAAACTCCACTTCTAAGCGCACAAACCACAAAAATGACACAATTTTATCTGACTTTTGCGACACACCGTTTGTATTGTTCATCACACCAATTTTTGGAATATTTTCATTCACTGTAAATGTGTATTTTGACGTACTGAGTTAAGTTAGACAATGCTTGCGTGGCTGCGTTCGGTTTCCTCGAGTTCAGGCGTCGGAGCATTGCGCCAGTTGTTTGGGGGTGTACACGGAGGCGTTGGGGTCGAGCGGCGAGCCGTCCGACAGCCGCAGCTTCGACACCGCGGCGCTAGAGGGCGCCACGAACTCCGTCGGCATCACCGCCAGCATTTGAGCTTTCAGTTCTTCTATTTCTTTGTCTTGTCTTGATATTAAGCCTGTAAATGAATATTTTGGATATAAGAAAGACATTTGATTTTAACCATCAGCAAAATTCCTTTATTCTACTTGATTTGCTAAAGAGCAGATAAATATTTGTCAAAAAAGTGAAATGGCAAATGATTTTGAACTAACTTTACTAATTGCAAACATTATACAAGTAGCGGCACGAAACTTTAGCGCTGACCGTTATTGCGCAGAAGTAAAAATGAAGGTACCTAAGGGGGGCTAGCGGGATGAAGGGCGAGCGTGCGTAGCGCCGATTGGCTCTCCAGTCGCATTCTGTTCCCCGCGCCAATACGACGCTCCGCGCACATCCCGTGTACAGTCGCATCATGAATTATATTGTTATTGCTGTTAATTTTTGTTGCTGTTTTTTGTTAAGTTTGAATTTGTTCGTTAAATTTAGTTTTTTAAGTTTGTTTTTGACTTTAAAGTGAATATGCCTAATACTGTTTTGAAAAGTGACAGGCAAGGAAAATGGTTTATGACGTGAATTGTTTTTTAAAAAGGGAATCTAACGAATTAATTGATTCTTTGAAACAAATTAAAAATGAGATTAACGAAGCTACAAATACGTTAAACAGTCTTTCGGACAGCAGCACTGTAAATTTGAGCCAAATAAAACAAACTGCCGAAATTATTAAGGCGGGAAACATTAAATTAAATGGTATAATCAGTGATTTAGGGAAAATCCAAAAAAGGACAGCAGAGTCTACTAAAACGTCGATTGCAACGGTAAGGAACATCTCCAACTAAGCCAATAGTTCTGATTTGATCACAGTGTTCAGAACGCCTGGCAAAAAACGTTCCAGAACAAAACCGGTCACAAATATTGATAACTTCCACCAAGGAGTAATAAAGAGGTGCATTCATAACTTTCACAACACAAATAATGAACTTCCTACCGTCGGAAAGCTTAAAAGGAAGCTAGAGGAAGACATTAATTTCAAAGGCTCAGAACGAAGTCTTCGGCGAATAATTAAGAGTTTGGGATTTCGGTGGAAAAACACCGAAAACAACCGGAAAGTACTGATTGAGACTTCAAATATACGTTTGAAACGTATCGAATATTTAAAATAAAGCAATATCGTCAAGAGGGAAGGCCTATTGTTTATACAGACGAATCTTACGTAGATTCATCGCACTCGTCTTCAAAAGCCTGGACCGATGGTACTACTAAGGGCCTAAAAAAACCTGTTTCGAAAGGACAGCTGGTTTTCATAGTCCACGCCGGGTCTGAAACTGGGTTTATACCCAATGCGTTGCTGACTTTTAAAGCTGGTACCAAATCAGGCGACTAACACGACAACAGCCCTTTTTGATGTTGTGCAAAAAGAGTACCAAGCCATTTTTAAGTCTAAAACTATAGACGTTACGGGTACCTCCATTGGCTTCAACCAATGGGCCACTGCTGGTATATATAAAAGTAGAGCGAGACTATACGAGTTATACGGTTTAAAAAGATATAGGTTCGATACTCCTTTTCTAGAGTATGTTAAAAAATATTCTAAATTGTTTAAGAAGATTTGTGTTGCTGCTAAATCAAAATTCTTAAGCGAGACAATTAAAAATTCTGATAATAAAATAAAAGCCACTTGGAAAATAATAAATAATGAAACGGGAAAGTCGGTTAAAAAAGTAAATCAGCTAGAGATTCTATTCGAAAACAAATTAGTTAGTAAACCAGCTGACGTAGCTCAGGCATTTAATGAGTTTTTTGCCAACATACCTATAACTACAACTCGCTTCTTAAATTCATCCCCGTCTAAAGCTGAAAGTCTTTTGAACGGTAGTGTACCTAAGTGCAATCAATCATTTAGTTTTGAGCATGTAACACCACTTGACGTAGTTAACGTTTTTAACTCTCTAAAATCAAAAAACACAGGTGATTACTGGGGCATCTCAATTAAACTTTTGAGTGATATAATAGGCATCGTAGCGCCTTATCTTGCTGTAACTTTTAATAAATGCGTGGACTCAGGAACTTTTCCTGATCTCATGAAGTGTAGTAAAGTCATACCTCTATTTAAATCAGGCAATAAAAATGATATAGGCAACTTTAGGCCTATTTCCATCCTGCCTGCATTTAGCAAAATTTTTGAAAAGTTAATACTGAAGCAGTTGCTAACATATTTTAATGTAAATAGCCTCCTTCATAATGATCAATATGGCTTTACAAAAGGTCGATCGACTACAGATGCGGGTGTTGCTCTCCTAAAACACATATTCAACGCATGGGAGAACTCGCAAAATGCTATCGGAGTTTTCTGTGACCTCTCCAAAGCTTTTGATTGCGTACACCATGACACGCTTTTGCGTAAGCTGCGTCATTATGGTCTCCAAAACGAAGCTCTAAATGTAATTGATTCATATTTATGTAATAGGTTCCAATGTGTAGATATCAATGGTGTTAAGTCTTCCGGGCTACCAGTTCATTTAGGTGTGCCTCAAGGCTCGATATTGGGACCATTCTTGTTTTTGGTGTATATTAATGATTTACCATATTTTTTAAAGGGTATCTGTGACGTAGTACTGTTTGCAGATGATACCTCTCTTATCTTTAAAGTAGATAGGAATAGAAATGATTTTGATAACGTAGATAGCGCTCTCTCAATGGTTACGGATTGGTTTACGACAAATAACTTGGTTCTTAATGCTAAGAAAACTAAATGTATAAAGTTTGCCTTACCTAATGTTATAAATCTAGGACCTAATGTCATCTTAAATAAAGAAGTGCTTGAAACTGTGGACTCGGCAGTTTTTTTGGGTATAACTGTTGATTCCAAACTTCAATGGGGCGCACATATATCAGGCCTATCAGGAAGGCTCAGTTCTGCCGCCTACGCCGTCAGAAAAGTTAGACAATATACTGACGTTGACACAGCACGGTTAGTCTATTTTAGTTATTTCCATAGTGTTATGTCTTATGGTATTCTTTTGTGGGGTAAAGCTGCGGACATACAAAATATATTTGTTTTACAAAAACGTGCTGTACGAGCAATCTATAGGTTACGGTCAAGAGTTTCTTTACGAGAAATTTTTAAAGAGATTGGAATTCTCACGGTGGCATCTCAATTCATTTTTGCAAACATATTATACATTAGACAAAATATACATTTGTACAAAAAGACCAGTGATATCCACAATTTTAACACCAGAAATAAGTATAAACTTCATGTTCCTTCCCACCGTGTTCGTAGGGTTCATGGTTCGTTTGAGGGTCTCGGTATCGAATTTTACAATAAGCTACCCCGTTCTTTTCTTGACTTGCCTTTTAATGCATTTAAAACTAAAATTAAATCTAGTCTCTGTTCGAAAGCATACTATTCCATCAACGACTACTTAGAAGATAATAATAGTTGGTCGCTGTGTTGAACGCAAGACAATGTTACACTTGATGTTCTTTCTCCATATTTAGCTTATGGTTATAACAGATTATATGAGTTCATATAATAATTGTCTACCAAATTTAGTGTGATGGCCCTAGTTCATCACTTGTGGCTTCGAATCACAGCCCTTTGATAGTTTCAATCTTTGTTCTTGTAAGCAGGCACACCAGTTATGTATGGAGGCTTCTTTAATTTGGTTTAGTGTTTATGCTTGAGTTGGTTTTTAATGGCATGATTGAGTGTGCTAGCTGGCAAGTGGCGGATTATTTTATTTAATTTTATGATTATATTTTAGACGGCATATATTTATTTTTCTGTTTTACATAATGTTAAGATTGTTGCTTAGAATTATATAGATTCAAGTTCTTAAAACTTAACAGACAGATGTGTTGTTGGGGAGTTTGTTGGCCACTTCTTCTTCACAGCTAAAACACTAGGAAGTGGTGACGGGCGGGCGTTTTTTGGGGGACTGTCTTTATGTAGAACTTTGACGTTCAAAAAGTGCTGGTTCTCAGCCTAGTTTGAATAAATGACTTTTGATTTTGATTTTGAACATGAATTTTGAAAATTATGAGAAATGGCTCCGAACTCAGTTAATGCCCAACTTACCACCCAATTCCGTCGTGGTAGTCGACAACGCGTCCTATCACAATAAATAGTGGGATCGCGCACCAACCTCTACTTCCAAAAAAGTTGACATGAAAGCTTGGCTGACTGAAAAAGGCATACAGTACGAGGAAACACTTTTGAAACCTCAGTTGTACAATTTAATACGGGTTAACAAGGATAAATTTAAAACATTTTCGATTGATCGAATCCTAGCTGAACAAGGCCATCAAGTGCTCAGACTACCACCATACCACCCAGATCTAAATCCCATCGAAATGGCATGGTCCGATATTAAACAATATGTAGGCAGAAAAAATGTTAAAAGGAGTGTTGCTAAATGTATAGAGCTAATACAAGAAAAAGTTTTACTGATGGGTGCATGGGATTGGCAAAAGTTATGCAAAAAGGTGAAGGATATAGAAGAGCAATATGCAAAGAGTGATCATGTCGTGGATTTGGTAACAGAGGAATTCATTATTCACGTTAATGGAGACAGTTCAGACGATAGCATTAGTGAGTTTGATGAAGATGACGCTGCTAGTGCCGACGAACGAAGCAGCCCTGAGCCCGGGCCGTCAATAAGTAAAAGGCCCTGTCGAGACACCATTGAAGGCGTAACACCATTGTCTGATTCAGATTAAGCTTAAATGTAAAATAAAAATTGTCAAATTGCCAAATAATGTTTTTATTTTTCTACTCCCCACAAAACTTGTTAAAAATTATATCTTAGGTACTTACTATAATATAAATCTTCCACATTTCGTTCAGCGCTAGACCTACTATTTGGCATTACATTAAAATAATGTCATTAACGTTATTTAGCTAATAATTGTATTGCGTGCGCGACAGTACCCATGCGCAGCAATCCCCTCCGCGTATCGTTCAGCGCTAGACTTACGTGCCGCTACTTGTACGACCCTTATCGGCGAAATGAACACAGTTTTGATAAATAGGCGTCAATTAATGGTACAGTCACCGGAATGCGCTGGATAAGGGTGACACAGGATATTGTGATGCTTTTTTTTTTTGTTGGTTGGGAAATCATCCAATGACATCTCCCGCTCTGGGTAAAGCGGGAGGGCGTGTCACTCTTACTGACTAAAACCCACCCCTGTTTCTTTCCTGCCTAAGTGCCCAGGGGAGCGGTAACTGTTAAGAATTTATCCGTTACCCCTAGGCATTTCATGTCGATACTGACTCAAATTTTGTCCGACCAGTATGTAGCCACCTGGATAGCTATGTCGTCGATCAATGGTACAGTCACCGGAATTCACTGGATAAGGGTGACACAGGTTATTGTGATGCTTAAAGAAAGCTTATCACGTCTAACAGTGGACATGTTTCGACTCTTCTTTCTCTTTTTGTGTCGAAACTGACTCAAATTTTGTCCGAGCAGTATGTGCAAACCTGGATAGTTATGTCGTCGATCAATGGTACGGTCACCGGAATTCACTGGATAAGGGTGACACAGGTTATTGTGATGCTTAAGGAAAGCTTATCAAGTCTAAAAGTGTCCATGTTTCGACTCTTCTTTCTCTTTTTGTGTCGAAACTGACTCAAATTTTGTAGCCACCTGGATAGCTATGTCGTCAATCAATGGTACAGTCACCGGAATTCACTGGATAAGGGTGACACAGGATATTGTGATGCTTAAGGAAAGCTTATCACGTCTAAAAGTGTCCATGTTTCGACTCTTCTTTCTCTTTTTGTGTCGAAACTGACTCAAATTTTGTAGCCACCTGGATAGCTATGTCGTCAATCAATGGTACAGTCACCGGAATTCACTGGATAAGGGTGACACAGGATATTGTGATGCTTAAGGAAAGCTTATCACGTCTAAAAGTGTCCATGTTTCGACTCTTCTTTCTCTTTTTGTGTCGAAACTGACTCAAATTTTGTAGCCACCTGGATAGCTATGTCGTCAATCAATGGTACAGTCACCAGAATCCACTGGATAAGGGTGACACAGGATATTGTGATGCTTAAGGAAAGCTTATCACGTCTAAAAGTGTCCATGTTTCGACTCTTCTTTCTCTTTTTGTGTCGAAACTGACTCAAATTTTGTCCGACCCGTATGTGGCCACCTGGATAGCTATGTTATTAGTTTCGTTTAAATCCTTCAAGTTGCAGGTGGTTGTGAATGCTAGGCAGGCAAGGAGGTGACGCATGTCCTGTGAAGGGGCTCCACAGTTTGGGGTGGGTCAAGGCCCACCCCATTTGGCTAGATTATTTCTGAAGCGGGAGGGCCTGTCAGACTCTTACTAACTAAATCCCACCCGTGTTTCTTCCTGCCAGGATCGCGGGTGTGTTTTAAAGTCACTGGGGCCCCTGGCAAAGGAACACGGGTGGGATTTAGTCAGTAAGAGTCAGACACTCCTTCCCGCTCCACCCAGAGCGGGAGAAGTTGTTGAATGATTTCCCACCACAAAAAAAAACCGTATTCCTTCAGTTGTCTGTCCTAGAGCCGCGGTGACTCTTTGGATCTTTCCCGCGACCCAGGCAGATAATGTGATGCTTAAGGTGGAAGCTCCAGGGTAGCCCGCGAAATTCAAATTTTCTTACGTTTTTTGCAATTTGCAGGTCAGTGTCAGGTTGTATCTTGGTCAAAATTTGATTCGCGGCCGTAGCAAGTATGTATTTATAGAATTATAATCATTAAAATCATCAATACAATTGTCTCACTTAGAATTGATGCTAACTGTAAGTATTTCATGAAATCATGACATTTGGCATCAATTCCAACTGAGAGAGATGTATTGATGATTTAAATGATTATAATTATATAAATACATACGAGTACTTGCTACGGCCGCGAATCAAATTTTGACCAAGATACAACCTGACACTGACCTGCAAATTGCAAAAAACGTAAGAAAATTTGAATTTCGCGGGCTACCCTGGAGCTTCCACCTTAAGGCGGAATTAGACGGTTCACTCTTATGATGGTTCACTCGAGTGAATGCTTCCTTTTTCTTAAATTCCATATTCACACGACTAAGTTGGAGTTACATAGAAAAGAAAATTCACCTGCTCTTTTCGTTCAATATGTCTTCGAATGAAGTTGTGCGTCTTGGAATTAGTTTACCTATTATATGATCATTTAATTATGTATTTAACAAAAAAGAAGCAAAGAAAACGTCGACGGTGGTCGGTGCGACCATGGATTGCAAGAAGAAATCTATTGGGAGCTTCAGATACATTGTTGAGAGAACTAGCCGATGAAGATCCTAAATCTCTGATCGGAATCTCTAAAAACAGCTGCGTATTTTGATCATACCATTTAGCCGCGAAGCCGGTTGACCGGAGACAAACAAAATGACCGAACCTGAGTGAATGTTCTCTCTGTGTTCAAACTGTTAATTTTTCGTTCATTCAGTGTGAGTGAATGATGCCTAATGCCAATATTCAACATTGTTAGATCTGTTCATTAATGAATTCATTCGGTACTTTTCTTACTACCGTGTTTAAACATTTCATTTCGAGTGAAAGTAGCCGAATGAAAGACGCAAATGAACGAAAAATAAATCATCTGATATAGTAATATTAGACGATTCCTTTTTCGTCCTGTTACGCGTGATAAGCTTTCCTTAAAGGTATTCAAGGAAAGCTTATCACGCGTAATAGTGGTCATGTGCCGACTGTATGATGGAGACTCACCCTCCTGTATGTGCAGCTTGCGCTTGGCCTCGCCGAGCGCCGACAGCAGGTCGAGCTTGACGCGCGTCTCCGCCGACAGCGAGTGCTCCAGGTGCTGCAGGCGCGACTGCGTGGACTCGAAGCTGCCGCTGGGCTTGCCGGCAGCCGCGACTGCAGCCGCCGCCGCTACGGCAGCCTGCTGCTCTTGTCGCTCCTGCCGCGCTTCTAGCGTGCGCACCTAAGGAACGTGACAATACTTGTTGAAAACACATTATTTTTCACAGCAAACTCTTTCATTTAATACCCATACCATGGGAATGCATAAAAACTAACTAGTCCGCCATCTTTGAGAGTCCGCCATCTTTGATTTAAAGTGACGTCACTTTACTAACCATGCATTGTCATCCAAAAAAAACATGTATGCAAATTACAGCTCAATCGGAAACCGGTAAATGGGTACGGCAAAATCTAACTTCTGTTTTTTTTTAAGTGAAAACTTCTTTAGGCGCGTTGGGCATTTATGAGATGGGAAAAATCAATTGAACTCTACACACTGTTACTGACAGCAGTCGTAGCAGGATGTCGCAACCGCTTTTTTTTTTCTTGGGGTCATAAATCATCCTATGACTTCTCCCGCCCTGGGTGAAGCGGGAGGGCGTGTCAGACTCTTATTAAGCGGCCCCCATACGTTGAAGGTGCCATTGATGCACTTCAATTGCGATTGTCAATTGTTTGCACTAACTCTGGACGATCGCAATATAAATTCCCAGTCCTTGATATAACGTGGGATATCCGCCATGTTTGTTTTCACTGCTGTCAGACGCGCGAATGACGGAAACAATTGTCAATAACTCAGTTAAACGATCAATTGGCAGCTTCAATGGCTCTGTAGAGCATCAATCAAATTTGTCATCAATTGCTTTCAATCACGTAACTGCGATTGACAATCCCTTGCTACGGACTCCAGTCTCTCGCAAAGGAGCTTCCTACTTATTTTTTAAGATACTTAGTCAAGATGTTAAATTGTAAGCAAACCTTTGTGTAGAGAGAACAATATTTTTTTATTATTATTGTTATTGATGCACTTCAATTGCAATTATCAATTGTTTGCACTAACTCTGGACGATCGCGATATAAATTCCTGGTCCTTGATATTACGTGGAATATCCGCCATGTTTGTTTTCACTGCTGTCAGACGCGCGAATGACGGAAACGATTGTCAATGACTCAGTTAAACGATCAATTGGCAGCTTCAATGGCTCTGTCAATGAGCATCAATCAAATGTTTCATAAATTGCTTTCAATCACGTAACTGCGATTGACAATCTCTTCAATTGTACTCGTAAACGATCAATGTCAATTGATAATGACGTAAAATTGACAATCGCAATTGAACGTGTCGGGGCTGCTTTACGCTTTCGTAACAATGGTGTAGATTCTGTTGTGCACAAACTAAACTTAATTTAGGCTATTGCTATCTTTTTCTCTCTAGTAAAACAAGAAAGAGACGGACGTAAATTAGAGCTGTCAAGTTTATCTTGAACTATAGCCGTCCTTTTCTCGTACTGCCTTTTAGTAAAAGATAGCAATTCTCTCATTTTAGTTTGGTTATAGAACAAGAGAATCCGCACCAATGACACCGCCGCAGCACTAGTTTCCCGTCGGTGAGGCGCGTAGGGCATTTCTGTTCAAGGTTTCGCTTCTGACGGCACTCCCAGAATGCCATTTTTGACATATTTACAGGTGACGCTTATACAAGCGTACCTATTAAATACAGGGTGTAACGGAAAGGTGTGGTCATATTTTAAGAACTGCATCTGCCCATCGATATGAACAACATTATTCAAGAAAAAATTAGAAAATCCTCAAAAAAAATTTTTACCCCCCATACAAATATTGATCAGCTGATGATCACTTTGTATGTAAAGTCCAATTTTTTTTTGGGATTTTTTTATTTTTTCTCAGAGAAAGTTGTTCATTTCCATGGGAACCGGTTCTTAAAATATGACCACACCTTTCCGTTACACCCTGTATAGAGGGCCGCACAAAATCTTGCCTATAAATTGTAACCTATATTTTGCATGTTCAAATCACCTCTAAGACATCAACATAAAAATCTGAAAGTAATCATTTTAACGGTCACAAATATCAGGTCAGACAAAAAAATTGCAAAATAACTTTAATTTCGGAAGTCGGTGTGCGTTACATCCGCATTCTAATGGAAAACAAAGTTACTGTATTCTGTATCTTAAAACTAATTACTTTCTAAACTTGACACTGCCTAAATGCCCAAAAAGTGCGAAGTCACAATTAGAAAAAAAAAACGAGTGTGTTTTAGACCACACGACTGAAATAAAACTTCTTTAGCTCCATCTTTAAGGGCCTACCTCCGCATTAGTGGCGCCTTCATTGAATAAAAAATCATATCTTAGCATAGAAAATAAAGATTAAAGAATCCTACGTTGCGTTTGTTAAAAAGAGGATAAGATATTTTTAGGTGGTTAAAACAGAACTCAAAATGTTTCGTATCCAAAGTAGTAAGCAAAAGTACCAGAAACGGCAGTTTATGACACTTTTGCTTACTAATTTAGATACGACATTTTAAGTCCTGTTCTAAAAAAGGAAAAACACCTTATCCTCTTTGTAACAAACGCAACATAGGATTCTTTAATCTTTATTTTCTACGCTTTGCTACGATTTTTTATTCGATGAAGGCGGCGTTGACGGATATATACGCCTTAAGTATGTATGTATATATATATTTATACTAACATCGGGTATAAAAAGACGGTTTCCGAAGCCGAAAGCCACATATTCTACCCATTATTTGGATCATTTTTTTCCTCTAGACCATACCTGGGAAAACACTGGTTCTGGAGATATTGAAGGTCAGTCGCAATTTTTTTTTTTTGTTACTTTTTTGCGAAAATCAATTCTAAATGTTATTACTAAACTTTTTTCCAAACAAACATTACCTGAAATTACGATATTTTTTTCGAAATTACGAATTTGCAGTTACGATAACGCAATGAATATCAAACGTATCCGACAAGTACCTACGTGGCTTAGAGCGAAGGGGCGGGGTTTAACTCCACTTTGCCTGTGTTCACGTTACATAGCACGGAATAAAAAATAGTTTTATTTTTCATACGTAAAAATAAAAGTCGTTTCCCAGCAATCATTTTTGCGCAAAACTACTTTGTTAGACGTACAGTATGCGTAGTTAACGGCTCTGTGATGTGTCTCTTTACACGCTGTATTATAAAGAGTAAGGATTTTTTTGTTTGTTTTTTTTTTTATTATTTTTTTTTTTTATTATTTTTTTATTTTTTTGTTTTCACAATTTTACTCGCCAAACTTTCCAGTTTGATGGCGAGAAGCGCTTGATACTCGTACATACAATCAAATAGTTAAATTAAAACTAACCTTAGTTACTAACAATCATGCGCCGCACCACCACGGACAGATCGCGGACGAGCCACTAACACCGCACACTAACATATTATATTGTAAGTACGTATCCGTCTTTAGGTGTCCGGAGCCGCGTCCGCAACCCGCCCGCGCCGGCCCGACCAAATCCCTAGCGTGAATCACAGATTACTTAACTTTTATTACAAATTAGGTACTTAATGATACCATAAAGTGTGAATTTATTTTTCAGTAACGGCAGAATTCTCCTCGTTATCGAGAAACAAACTCCTTAATTTTGATTTTAACATACCTTTACTTAATTTAGGGTTTTGTCTTAGCAGATCTATTTTATTAAATAATTTAGGCACCACATACTTTGAAGTTCTTTCCCCATAATAATTTCTTATTTTCGGTTGAACTAATCTTTTCAATCTTACACTTCTTGTTGTTCTTCTTGTTGTTTGTACTGAATAGGCTCCGAACTACTGGACCGATTTTAACCATTTTTTCACCAATAGAAAGCTAAATTATCAGCGAGTAACATAGAAAAAAAAACAGTTCCCGCGGGATAGGTCACGGGAAGGAAGCCGCGGGAAAAGTGCTAGTATGATGTATGTGTGCTCGCACCTCTCTCTCTTGCCCCTACAATAATATACGAAACGTAACTCTCTCTCTTTCTATCTTCAGTAACTTATATCTCCCTCTCGACTTCCGTTCGCCTCATCCGATCACAGTTTTCGTAACGCTCTCGTCACGCATTCACCAGCTTACTCCCCAAGTCAAGCGTGCCTAAAGAAGTTTTCAATTCAAAAATAACTGACCTGCTCGGTGGCATGCGTGAGGTCGCGACTAAGCTGCGAAGCGCGCTCGCGAGCTCGCTGTAGCTCGCGCCGCAGCGCCACTCCTTCAGCTTCCGCCGTTGTCCAACGTGCCCGACACGACTCGCTCTCACACTCGCCGCTATACAAACAAAACACTCAACTTACACTTGAAACTGATTAAGGGTCTACTAACGGTCCAGTGGCGCCCTCATTGAATAAAAAATCGTAGCATAGCACAGAAAATAAATATTAAAAAATCCAACCAAAGAAGATAAAAGCATGTTTACGTTGTTAAAACAGGTCTCAAAATGTTTCGTATCCAAAGTAGTAGGCAAAAGTTTCAGCAATGCCCGTTTTTTGGTACGTTTGCCTACTACTTTGGATACGAAACATTTTTCCTTTTTTGGTCCATCCCGCTAAGAATTTATTGAAGATAGGAAGAAAATGGCCTTTGTGACACAGGACGGCCATTATCAGTGGACATGTTTGCCATTTGGGTTGAAGACGGCACCAGCTATCTTTCAAAGGATACTAGGTAACATTTTAAGAAAGTATAGACTAAATAATTTTGCAGTAAATTATGTAGATGATAATCTAATATTTCCTAAGAGTTTCTCTGAGCACATAGACCACCTAACACAATTGTTAGAAGCCATAAAAAAGGAGGGTTTTAGGCTAAAATATAATGCACATTTGCTTCAAATTCGGTGAAATACGAGGGCGGGTCAATAAGTCCGTGACTTTTGGAATAAAACACAGATTTTTTGATAAAAAAATCATTTTATTTTTCAACGTAGTCTCCCTTGAGCTCTATACACTTTGTCCAACGCTTCTCCAATTTTTTTATCCCTTCCAAAAAATATGATTTGTCGAGGTCCTCAAAATAGGCCTTTGTTTGCGAGATGACTTCATCATTGGAGTCAAATCTTTTTCCACCAAGCCATTTCTTCAGGTTTGGGAACAAGAAGTAGTCACTCGGAGCTAAATCTGGAGAATAGGGCGGATGAGGGAGCAATTCATAGCCCAATTCATGGATTTTTGCCATGGCAACTGCACATGTGTGCACCCTTGCATTGTCTTGGTGGAAAAGAACTTTTTTCTTGGCCAAATGAGGTCGGTTTTTTTTCAAATCGTCATTGAATCGGTCCAATAAGTTGGCATAATATTCCCCATTGATTGTTCTTCCCTTTTGAAGGTAGTCAATGTGGATTATCCCGCGTGCATCCCAAAAAACAGTCGCCATAACTTTATTGGCTGACAAACCCACCTTGGCCTTCTTTGGCGCCGATTCACCCACTGTTTTGACTGTTGTTTGGTCTCTGGTGTGTTGTGATGGATCCATGTTTCGTCCACGGTTACAAAACGGCGCAAAAACTCCTCCATATTGCGATTAAACAACGCCAAACCTTCCTGTGAAGTTGTTACACGATTGCGTTTGTGGTCGACTGTGAGCAAACGCGGCACCCATCTTGCGGAAAGCTTTCTCATGCCCAAGTGATCATTCAAAATTGAAACCACTGAGCCATGCGAGATCCCTACGGCTTCCACAATCTCTTGCACTTTCAATCTTCGGTCGGCCAACACCATATTATCGTGAATTTTTTCGATTGTTTCGGGTGAAGAGACCTCAACTGGGCGTCCAGGACGTTCGGCATCTTCAGTGCTTGTACGGCCACAACGAAATTCAATAAACCACTTCTTTACCATTAAAAAAAGGAAATTACAGAGACGTGTCAACAGCAGACCTTGATTTTATGGGAAAAAAAAATGATTGCTCTAGAGGCATTATTCAGGAAGAAAAAAGGGGAATACATTTGTATGGCGTAATTTTTTTTTATTGTTGATAAGCACGCGTTTGACCACTATCTCACCTGATGGTAAGCGATGATGTGGTCGAAGATGGAGCACGCTTATCCAGAAGTAACCTATTCACTCTTGACTTAAAGACTCCCAGCCCCTGTATCGCAGCCCCTGTTCCCTCTTAAGGTGAAAGCTCCAAGGCAGCCCGCGAAATTCAAATTTTCTTACGTATTTTGGAATTTGCAGATGTGTCAGGTTGTATCTTGGTCAAAACTTGATTCGCGGCCGTAGCAAGTATGTACTCTCAGTTAGAATTTATACCAAATGTCATGATTTAATGAAATACTTACATTTGGCAGATCAATTCTGACTGAGAGAGTTGATGATTTTAATGATTATCACACTAATATTATAAAGTCGAAAGTTTGTGAGTGTGTATGCGTGAAGAAGTAACAAATTACTTCTTCACGCTCAAACGGTTGGACCGATATGGATGAAATTTGGTATGTAGTGTAGATAGCTTATAGCCTGGATTAACATATAGGCTACTTTTTATTCCGGTCTAGGCGGATAAAACCGCGGGGCGCAGCTAGTAATTCTATAAATACATACTTGCTACGGCCGCGAATCAAATTTTGACCAAGATACAACCTGACACTGACCTGCAAATTGCAAAAAACGTAAGAAAAATTGAATTTCACGGGCTACCCTGGAGCATACACCTTAAGGCATATATAGCCGCCAAGTGGCGCCCTCATTGAATAAAAAATCGTAGCAAAGCGTAGAAAATAAAGATTAAAAAATCCTATGTAGCGTTTGTTACAAAGAGCTAAAAGTATTTTTATGTTGTTGAAACAGGACTGAAAGTGTTTTGTATCCAAAGTAGTAAGCAAAACGCAACATAGGATTCTTTAATCTTTGTTTTCTACGCTCTGCTACGATTTTTGCGTAGTGTTCCACGCGCGCCCCCTTTTTGGACGTCGCGGGGGGAGGACACCTCACTCTCCCCGCGGGCCTGAGGTGGCCCGCACAGGCTTCGCCGGCCCCAGGCGAAGGACATCCATGAGGATTTTCCAACCCGGCAATAAAAAAAAAGGTAAAAGCCTCCTCCATCCGTTTCCATGCTATTCTGTCTCCAGCTACTCTACTCCAAATTTTACCTACTATTTTTATAATATCGTCGCTCCATCTCATTTGTGGTCGACCTTGTCTGCGCTTTTTGTTCAAAGGGTACCAGTTCGTGGTGATTTTCGTCCACCTTTCATCTGGTACTCTTTGGAAATATCCGGCCCATTTCCATTTCAATCGAAGTACCTGTTTGGCCACGTCCTTTGCCTTGGTTTTACTTCTAATAATTTTGTTCTTTACTCTATCTTTAAGTCTGTGGTTCATGTAGCTCCTTTCTATTCCTCTTTGGCACACTTTGAGTTTTTCTAAATTTCAAACGCAACATAGGATTATTTAATCTTTATTTTCTATGCTAAGATACGATTTTTTATTCACTGAGGGCGCCACTAAAGGGGAGGTAGGTTAAGGCTAGTGGTGGTCGTAGTGTGTCGTACCTGGGCGGGCGCGTGAGACGCGCGGCGCGCAGCTGCTGCTCGGCGGCGGAGCGCGCGCGGCGCTCGTCGCCCAGACGCCTCTCCAGCGCCGCACGCTCGCCCGTACGCCACGCCGTCACCCTGGACAAACGAACATACAACTTACTCGCGTACATTTATTTATTATTTATTAAAACTTCATGCAACACAAATGTGTAATCTTTATAAATGGCTAATAAAGGTGCACAATATTTTTAAGGGGGAGGAAATGCAATCCGAGATACAGGCTACCGCCTAGTTCGGATGCAGAAAATCCCAATCTTCATGTATGTATTACAAACTTTAAGCTAGTTCTAAGTTTTACATTGTAATTTTTCAATTTTGTAATATGTGTGTCTAAGTGAATAAATTATTATTATTATTAAAAAAAAAAAAAAAAAAAAAAAATGTACAAAGGCGGACTTAATGCCTTAGGCATTCTCTACCAGTCAACCAAGGGTGGTGGAGAGATAACATGGCAGGTGCATAAACTGAAAAAATAAAATAATTCTAAGACGAAAATAATTACAAAATTATATATAAATATAGTTAAAATAAACATACATATACAAAGTTGATACGACAGAGGGGCTTTCCTTTAAACTGCCTATACTAGGTACTATTTTCAAGCTCTGTACCAAAAATCAATTAAATCGGAGCAGTAGTTTAGTCACAAACGATTTTTTAAGTTTTGGCCTCGTTTGAACACGATGTATCTTTCCTAACAGCTGATTATGTCTATACGCACAGGTCATGCACCTTAAAACGATAAATCTGAGTATAACCTACGATACGACGCGTTGTTGCCGTTCTCACGCAAGTCGATGAAGTGCGATGTTGCCGCTTTGTTACCTAGGTATCTAAGGTCAGTTAATTTTATTTATAAAGGGTGGTTGCGTTTTACTCTGAATTGTAAGCTATTTAGTTTGTTTGAAAAAAAAAACCTCATTTATTATTATTTTTATACCGTATCGAATTAATACTAAACACGTATAGTATACGTAGTTTAATTTAATGCCCCTCTGTCACATCAACGTTGTATATAATAATAATATATAAAGTTAGAGATAAGGATTTTGAGACGACTCCTTTACATGTTAAGAAGGTAATTCCGCAACTGTACTTCATCATCAGCTTCTTTAATTTATTTATTTATTTATCACATGGAAAACCAACAGCTTTACAGAAATGCAATAAGTAAACTAGAATAAGAGACATTAAGCCAATTATAGGTTTTCACGGCTAGCTATACAGTAATACAACAAGAGATCCTATACACGACAAGATATCAAGAAAAGATGAGCATCAATCGCCAAATCGGCACCGCCAAACATAAGAAATAAACTACAATAAAATTAATTTAAATAAGAACTAACATTAACACTAAGAATTATTTTTTTTAATTTTAAATAATTCAAGGTTCAGCCTATTGCGTACGCTTGAGCCTTTGGTTGAAAAGATGTCAAATGAGAACTGCTTGCATAATTCATTTAAAGTCTTTACACCCTCGCACTAAAAATGAGTTTTGCCTTAAGGCGCTATTAGCTGCCTACGACCTTGAGTGGTTATCTTGCTTGTTCTGCGCTGAGCCCACGTAACGCGTCGTATGTCCACCCAGTAATAGGACTCGCCCATCAAGGAGCGCTGTCCGAAATTAGACGCATTATTAATTTATTACACATAAAACAACAAGTTTTAAACTAAAACACTGAGACTAGATTATAAATAATTAAATGACCTTTAAAATGGTGAAGGTTTCATAAAAATACGCTTTATAGTTTTTGCGTGATTCTCAATTTTTTTATCCGAGTTAGACATAACTTTACAAATTATTTACACAATGTTATAAATATATAATTTCAAATATTTTGAGATCAAATTACGACGGAAATTTTCTAGAGTAACATTTTTTTTTTTTCAAAGAAATAAGACAAGTCGTTTAGACGTGGTGTTCAATTAAAAACCATTAAAAGTCGTATAACAGCGCCTTAACCGACTTCAAAAAGAAGAGCTCTCAATTAGGTTGGTATTTTTTTTTTAATGTTTGTACACCGATTACTCCGAGGTTTCTGCATCCCTAGCCATATTACTTTTCTATTATCGTTTACGCTAACGAAACGCGACGCGACGCGACGTATGGCGATGACATTACCTGCGTAGATAAGTGTCACGTGACTTATCGCAGGTAATGTCATTGCCATACATTTTGTACTAAGCGTTAGCGTAAACGATAATAGAAAAGCAATATGGCTAGGGGGGTGATTACTTATCTCATTTGCAGTGTGCATAATAATTCTAGTTCAGTATTTAGTAGTAGTTTAATATTTTATTAAACAAATAAAAAAATGGCATACATGTTCCCTATTTTTACCCGACTGCGCGACGCAAGTGAGGGTAACGTGTTTATCAGCCTAAGTATGTATGTTTGTTCCTTTGTGGCACTATAGAGACCAAACGCGTGGGCCGATTTTGATAATTCTTACGTCAATTGATTCGCCTTAATCTTGCGAGTTCTACAAAAAAAATGACAGTAATCAAAATACAATATGGCGACATATTATTACATACTATGCCATATTATGCAGCCTTTAAAAAAAAAAATACTATGTACGAAGAAATAAAATACAAACACCGACTGCCGAATTTAAAGTTATTTTATTTTTTATTTTTAGTGTATTTTTTTTTTGGAAATCGGTTGTTTTTGTTTTGTAAAAAAGTTTTTTTATTTTTCACTTTTTAGTTGTTATACCTCAGAACTAAAACCCCCAATAAAATGGAATTTAAACATAGTCGTAATTGGAGAACACCAAAACGTCATCTAGGCATACGTATTTTACGGTTTTGTTCAGTTTTTCAAAAAGCGCTGAAGCAATTTCGATAAAATTTATATGGGACCACCTCGGGAGTACATTCTATCGGATAAAAAAAGAATTTTGAATATATATAAAAAAAAACATACATACAGCCGAACATAGAACCTCCTCCTTTTTCAAAGTCGGTTAAAAATGAAAAAAACTAAAGTCGACGAACTATATTAAGTGGAATATCAAAATAAAGGGTTCGAAGAGGCGATTTCAAAAACATAACTGTGTGTGTATAACATAAGTGGCATGGAGTCAATAATTGAACTAAAATAACTGCCACCAACCAGACTGCTTAAAACGTGACTTGTTTGGAATTTTGTGGTTGTTTTTTAGTCGGGTTTTTTTTCTACTTTTTAGTGAGTTATGTTTTTGAAATCACCTCCACGAAAACTTTATTTTGATATCCCACTTGATATAGTTCGTCGACTTTCATTTTTTTCATTTTCACAATATGGCGTCTGGACAATACGGCCTTGCGTGAAGTCAATATCATCATCATCTGCCTAGCATTTTCCCAACTATCTTGGGATCGGCTTCCAGTCTAACCGGATGCAGCTGAATACCAGTATTTTGCATGAAGTCAATAATTGAACTGAAATAACTGCCATCAACTGCATCAGACTGCTTGAAACGTGACTAGTTTGGAACTTTGTAGTTGTTTTTTACAGTCGGGTTTTTGAAAATATTCAGTTTTTTATTTTTTGTTATTATAGCGGCAACAGAAATACATATTCTGTAAATATTTCAACTGTCTACCTATTACGGATTAAGAGATACAGCCCGCTGACAGACAGACGGACAGAGAAACACGATGACGATAAGACTGCGTTACTTGAGAAAAATTGAGAACCTTTTTTTTCATCACCAATCTCAAACAAAATCAAAAATCATCCAATGACTTCTCTCGCTCTGAGTGGAGCGGGAAGGCGTGTCAGACTCTTACTGACTAAAACCCACCCCTGTTCCTTCCCTGCACTCAGGCAGGGAAGGAACAGGGGTGGGTCCAGGGGTGCGGTAACTCATGTTAAGAATTTATCCGCTACCCCTAGGCATGCAGGCACCGGCCACGATGGGCCCCGTCAGTGGTGGCTGACAAACATCTCTTTGAGGCGCGCGTGGAACACTACGCGCCGTCGACTCTCGGGCCTGGTGCTGATCGGACGGCGAGCTACCCACTGTTCGCCGTCCGCAGGCCCGGGTCTACGGTGGCCGGAGATCGTCTTTCGACGTCCTACGCCCAGTGCTTCTCCTGCGGCGGTAGCGGCCGCGGGTGTGAGGGCCACTCCGTTGAGCTTCCCTCACCCGTTCCGCCTCCGCCTTAAAAAGGAGTCCGACATAGACTGACGTCAAATTGTAGTACGCCCATACGCTTGTTACTTACTAAAAATATGAAAATGACCGCGAACCAGCGTTGACCAACAGCGCGGGTCGGACTTTTAAACACCGTAACAATCTTGTAGAACTAATTTCTATGGCGCGATATCAAAGACAATCAACAAAGACACAACGAATACATTATAATCATAACTTCAAATCGCCAAGCGGTCAAAATTATCTCCATATATGTATTCACATAAATATATGTACATAATTATATAGCCAACAACGCCGCACATTCTTAGTAAAGCTTATCGTAATGTAACTCGACGCCGCTTTGAATGACGCCACTGTGCCAAATAAAGACCCTTTCAGACTGACAAGTGCCTTCCGTATGCTTGTGAACGGCAAGAAGGATGTTCACGTTTATTTTTGACTGCTTGAAATAGTTTACGATGTTGCCATGATACCATCTCAGAAACACTGACACACGAGATAATGGTTTAACATGAGCCCGTTTATTTTATGTTAGCCTGTAAAATGAGTTTATTAAAATAAAAATCGAGATAGTAGTCGTGACTCGTGCCGCACCAGTTTCGGATACAAGTTATTAAAACGTGTACGGTCCCCAATCAATCTGCCTAGCCATTTCCCAACTATTTTGAATACCAGTATTTTACATGGAGCGACTGCCTATCTGACCTCCACAACACAGTTACTGGGTAATACTGTTACGAGCTGGGTATGGGATAAATTATTTTACACCAATTAATTAACCAAATATCCTTTATTAACTCAACAACTTTAAACACAAACACTAATTCGCTAATAATCACTATTCTCTTCGTAATCGCTTGTATTCACATCCGTTCGCATCCGTAGTCGAAATCAGACTGACTCACTCGCCCGCCGTCCGGCCTATTTATACGGTCATGGAAGTTTCCAGAACATTGTCGAACTATCTTATAGTGGAATATTCTAGAAACATCTATGAACTTCTACACAGTACCACAATGGAATGTTCTCGAACCTGGTGGAAACTTCTGGAAACTTCGACCACATTCTCGAACGTTCCAGTGTAATACGGCCGACGTAACAATACGATACGCCTTGGTAAGACTGGTTGTCAGATTTTCGAGCTTCTGACGCCATTCCACGATTGACAGCCGGGACCGGCTTAACGTGCTTTCCGAGACACGGAGGAGTCTCGGTATGTAAAGACGGTCACCCATCCATGAACCAACCCCGGCAAGCGTAGCTTAAGGCGCTATTAACTGCCAATGACCTTGAGTGGTTAGCTTGCGTGTTCTGTGCTGAGCTCACGTAACGCGACGTACGTCCACCCAGTAATAGGACTCGCCCATCAAGGAGCGCTGTCCGAAATTATACGCATTATTATATTAAACATAAAAAACATATATTAAACTAAAACACTTAGACTAAATTATAAATAATTAAATGATCTTTAAAATGGTGCAGGTTTCATAAAAATACGTTTTAGTTTTTGCGTGATTCTCAATTTTTTATCCGCGTTAGACACAAACAATACAAATTTTCAATTCAACTTTACAAATTAATTACACTATGTTATAAAAATACAATTTCAATGATTCTCAGATCAAATTACGACGGAAATTGACGAGAGTAACATATATTTTTTTCAAAGAAATAAGACTAGTCGTTTTTCAATTAAAAACCATTAAAAGTCGTATAACAGCGCCTTAACCCGATGGATCGACCCGTGCGGCTGTTATTACTTTTAGCCAAGAGCTCCTCGCGTACGTAAAACGTGTACGGTCACCGTGAGTGTAGAAGACCCCTTACATTTTAACCGGCATCTATATTTAGTTGAGTATTTTAGTGATACACAAACACAGTTCTTAAGTGTCCACAGCTCAGTTGCCAAGAACACCATAGGAAAAACCACACAGTTCGATATAGTTCCAGTGTTAGAAGCATAAAAAGTGAAGGTATGGATACACCAGTAGAGAAAACCAGTGACGGTCCTACGGCGACTCGATCTAATTTACCGAAAAAAGAACACTCTCGCCAACATTTAATGGTTTGTGCACTTATGAACCGAGAAATTCCGGATTTCTGGACCGACCGTCCTCGAGAATGGTTCTGTAAGTTCGAAGCCTTCATGTACTTTCAAGACAAAGACGATGATGATGCATACAAGTTCGACGTGGCCCTTGGAAAGGTAAGGGACGGTAAAGCAATACTCGGCCTTATACTTAATCTACCAAAAGTTGGGAGGTACGAGGCTTTAAAGAAAACGCTATTAAGCTTTCCATTTCCCAGAGAGGAAAAGTTAAATGAGAAAATGAAGAAAATGCTAAATGACTTGAAATTATCTACTTCAGGTGATTTGCAGGAGCCGGTGAGACGAATTTGGTCAGAGTTGAGTAATCTGTGTGATATGAAGCGATCTGATGATAGCTCGTCTTCCTCTTCTGATCGGAACAAAGGTGAAATGGAAACACCAGCAGAGAAAACGAGTGCCGGTCCAACGGCGACTCGATCTACGTTACCGAAAAAAGAACACTCTCGCCAACATTTAATGGTTTGCGCACTCATGAACCGAAAAATACCGGACTTCTGGACCGACCGTCCCCGAGAATGGTTCTGTAAGTTCGAAGCCTTCATTTACTTTCAAGACAAAGACGATGATGACGCATACAAGTTCGACGTGGCCCTCGGAAAGATAAGGGATGGTAAAGCAATACTCGGCATTATACACAATTTGCCAAAAAATGGGAGGTACGAGACTTTAAAGAAAAAGCTATTAAGCGTTCCGTTACCAAGAGAAGAAAAGTTAAATGAGAAAATGGAGAAAATGCTAAATGACTTGAAATTATCTAACTCAGGTGATTTGCAGGAGCCGGTGAGACGAATTTGGTCAGAGTTGAGAAACCTGTGTGAATGGAAGCGATCTGATGATAGTTCGTCTTCCTCTTCTGATCGGAACAAAGGTGATATGGAAACACCAGCAGAGAAAACCCACTGGTTTGACGGTCCAACGGCGACTCGATCTAAGTTACCGAAAAAAGAACGCTCTCGTCAACGTCTATTGGTTCGTGCACTCATGAACCGAGAAATACCGTACTTTTGGACCGACCGTCCTCGAGAATGGTTCTGTAAGTTCGAAGCCTTCATGTACTTTCAAGACAAAGACGATGATGATGCGTACAAGTTCGAGGTGGCCCTCGGAAAGATAAGGGATTTTAAAGCAATACTCGGCATTATACACAATTTGCCAAAAAATGGGAGGTACGAGACTTTAAAGAAAAAGCTATTGAGCGTTCCGTTACCAAGAGAAGAAAAGTTAAATGAGAAAATGGAGAAAATGCTAAATGACTTGAAATTATCTAACTCAGGTGATTTGCAGGAGCCGGTGAGACGAATTTGGTCAGAGTTGAGAAACCTGTGTGAATGGAAGCGATCTGATGATAGTTCGTCTTCCTCTTCTGATCGGAACAAAGGTGATATGGAAACACCAGCAGAGAAAACCCACTGGTTTGACGGTCCAACGGCGACTCGATCTAAGTTACCGAAAAAAGAACGCTCTCGTCAACGTCTATTGGTTCGTGCACTCATGAACCGAGAAATACCGTACTTTTGGACCGACCGTCCTCGAGAATGGTTCTGTAAGTTCGAAGCCTTCATGTACTTTCAAGACAAAGACGATGATGATGCGTACAAGTTCGAGGTGGCCCTCGGAAAGATAAGGGATTTTAAAGCAATACTCGGCATTATACACAATTTGCCAAAAAATGGGAGGTACGAGACTTTAAAGAAAAAGCTATTGAGCGTTCCGTTACCAAGAGAAGAAAAGTTAAATGAGAAAATGGAGAAAATGCTAAATGACTTGAAATTATCTAACTCAGGTGATTTGCAGGAGCCGGTGAGACGAATTTGGTCAGAGTTGAGAAACCTGTGTGATATGATGCGAACTGATGATAGTTCTTCTTTCTCTTCTGACCAAAATAAAGGTGTAATGGAAACACCAGCAGAGAAAGCCAGTGTCGGTCCTACGGCGACTAGATCTACGTTACCGAAAAAAGAACACTCTCGCCAACATTTAATGGTTTGTGCACTCATGAACCGAGAAATACCGGACTTCTGGACCGACCGTCCCCGAGAATGGTTCTGTAAGTTCGAAGCCTTCATGTATTTTCAAGACAAAGACGATGATGACGCATACAAGTTCGACGTGGCCCTCGGAAAGATAAGGGACGATAAAGCAATACTCGGCCTTATACTTAATCTACCAAAAGTTGGGAGGTACGAGACTTTAAAGAAAACGCTATTAAGCGTTCCGTTTCACACAGAGGAAAAGTTAAATGAGAAAATGCTAAATGACTTGAAATTATCTAATTCAGGTGATTTGCAGGATCCGGTGAGACGAATTTCGTCAGAGTTGAGAAACCTGTGTCTCTCTTCTGATCGGAACAGTGGTGAGTGGCTGTGCTGGCACCATTGGAGATTTGGAAAGAAAGCCGCGAAATGCGCCGACGCACTCCGTTGTGCTTATATACTTTGATACCAAACCCATTTTCTACTATTAAGTATTTTTCTTTTATATTTTTTAAACGACAAAAAAGTTGATCTAATTGTAAGTGCAACAACAATTTGTTTAAAATATATTTATGGTACTTCTGTTGAGATTTCAATATTTTATTTTCAGTAAGTATCTAGAAACCACATGAATTTTCGCTGTAATGATTTAATTAACAATGATGGTCAAAAATAAGTTGTTTTTTATTGGGTTCACAACCTGTGCTTATTCTCCTCTTCTATAAAAATCTAAGCGAATATTACAAAAAGTTGGGGGGGAAATTTTTGTCTCTACCAGCCAGCCTGGTTAACCCAATTCCTAGCCTATCGCTGTGTTAAAGCGATAGGCTAGGTTAACCTAACAAAAAATAGTAGGGAATCAGCGGGCAGGCGTCGTGGAGAAGTGGTGGGGATCAGGGGGCAGGCGTCGTGAAGTAGTGGAGATCAGAGGGCAGGCGTCGTGAAGTGGTGGGGATCAGGAGGCAGGTGTCGTGGAGGAGTGGTGGGGATTAGGGAGCAGGTGTCGTAAAGTAGTGGGTATCAGGGCGCAGGCGTCGTGGAGAAGTGGGGATCAGGGGGCAGGGTGGTGGAGAAGTGGCGAGCAGAGGGCAGGCGTCGTGGAGAAGTGGCGGGGACCAGGGGGCTGACGTCGTGAAGTAGTGGGGATCAGGGGGCAGGCGTCGTGGAGAAGTGGTGGGATCAGAGGGCAGGCGTCATGAAGTAGTGGGGATCAGGGGGCAGGCGTCGTGGAGAAGTGGGGAGCAGGGGGCAGGCGTCGTGGAGAAGTGGCGGGGACCAGGGGGCAGGCGTCGTGAAGTTGTGGGGATCAGGGGGCAGGCGTCGTGGAGAAGTGGTGGGGATCAGAGGGCAGGCGTCGTGAAGTTGTGGAGATCAAAGGGCAGTCGTCGTTGAGAAATCGTGGGGATCAGGGGGGCAGACGTCGTGAAGTAGTGGAGATCAGAGGGCAGGCTTCGTGGAGAAGTGGTGGGAATCAGAGGGCAGGCGACGTGGAGAAGTGGTGGAGATCAGAGGGCAGGCGTCGTGGAGAAGTGGCGGGGATCAGGGGGCAGGCGTCGCGACGAAGTGGGGATCAGCGGGCAGGCGTCGCGGAGATGTGACGGGGATCAAGGGGCAGGCGTCGTGAAGTAGTGGGGATAAGAGGGAGTGGTAGGGATCAGAAGGCAGGCGTCGTGAAGTTGTGGAGATCAGGGAGCAGGCGTCGCGGCGAAATGGTGGGGATCAGGGGGCAGGCGTCGTGAAGTGGTGAATATTAGAGGACTGGCGTCGTGGAGAAGTGGTTGGGATAAGGGGGCAGGCGTCGTGGAGAAGTGGTGGGGATAAGGGGGCAGACGTCGATGAGAAGTGGTGGGGATCAGGAGGCAGGCGTCGTGGAGAAGTGGCGGGGTTAAGGAAGAGGCGTGTTATGGTCGGCGCGACGTTGCCGCTCCGCCGCCAGCTCGGCGCCACTAGTTACATACACTTACTTGTGCTGCAGCGCCGCATGCGCCTGCTTGAGCGTGTTGTGGTCGGCGCGACGTTGCCGCTCCGCCGCCAGCTCGGCGCCACTAGTTACATACACTTACTTGTGCTGCAGCGCCGCATGCGCCTGCTTGAGCGTGTTGTGGTCGGCGCGACGTTGCCGCTCCGCCGCCAGCTCGGCGCCACTAGTTACATACACTTACTTGTGCTGCAGCGCCGCATGCGCCTGCTTGAGCGTGTTGTGGTCGGCGCGACGTTGCCGCTCCGCCGCCAGCTCGGCGCCACTAGTTACATACACTTACTTGTGCTGCAGCGCCGCATGCGCCTGCTTGAGCGTGTTGTGGTCGGCGCGACGTTGCCGCTCCGCCGCCAGCTCGGCGCCACTAGTTACATACACTTACTTGTGCTGCAGCGCCGCATGCGCCTGCTTGAGCGTGTTGTGGTCGGCGCGACGTTGCCGCTCCGCCGCCAGCTCGGCGCCACTAGTTACATACACTTACTTGTGCTGCAGCGCCGCATGCGCCTGCTTGAGCGTGTTGTGGTCGGCGCGACGTTGCCGCTCCGCCGCCAGCTCGGCGCCACTAGTTACATACACTTACTTGTGCTGCAGCGCCGCATGCGCCTGCTTGAGCGTGTTGTGGTCGGCGCGACGTTGCCGCTCCGCCGCCAGCTCGGCGCCACTAGTTACATACACTTACTTGTGCTGCAGCGCCGCATGCGCCTGCTTGAGCGTGTTGTGGTCGGCGCGACGTTGCCGCTCCGCCGCCAGCTCGGCGCCACTAGTTACATACACTTACTTGTGCTGCAGCGCCGCATGCGCCTGCTTGAGCGTGTTGTGGTCGGCGCGACGTTGCCGCTCCGCCGCCAGCTCGGCGCCACTAGTTACATACACTTACTTGTGCTGCAGCGCCGCATGCGCCTGCTTGAGCGTGTTGTGGTCGGCGCGACGTTGCCGCTCCGCCGCCAGCTCGGCGCCACTAGTTACATACACTTACTTGTGCTGCAGCGCCGCATGCGCCTGCTTGAGCGTGTTGTGGTCGGCGCGACGTTGCCGCTCCGCCGCCAGCTCGGCGCCACTAGTTACATACACTTACTTGTGCTGCAGCGCCGCATGCGCCTGCTTGAGCGTGTTGTGGTCGGCGCGACGTTGCCGCTCCGCCGCCAGCTCGGCGCCACTAGTTACATACACTTACTTGTGCTGCAGCGCCGCATGCGCCTGCTTGAGCGTGTTGTGGTCGGCGCGACGTTGCCGCTCCGCCGCCAGCTCGGCGCCACTAGTTACATACACTTACTTGTGCTGCAGCGCCGCATGCGCCTGCTTGAGCGTGTTGTGGTCGGCGCGACGTTGCCGCTCCGCCGCCAGCTCGGCGCCACTAGTTACATACACTTACTTGTGCTGCAGCGCCGCATGCGCCTGCTTGAGCGTGTTGTGGTCGGCGCGACGTTGCCGCTCCGCCGCGGCCGCTGCCGCCAGTGCGCGCCGCGCTTCCGCCTCGGACGCACGCGCTGTTGCCAGCTCGACGCGAACACGTTTCAGCTCTTCTGCACACTCGCGGGCTTCGCGCTACAACACAAACAAACTCATAGATAAACTCACGCGTTTGACGTAATACACGCCGCTTGGTATGATCCTTAGAAAATGTTGTAGGTCGCGCGTTTTTCGTGTGTAACGCTCATCGATTTGCGTGGTTAATTCATTTGTAGAGCGGGAATGCGCGATGCGCGCAAGCCCCTGCAGTAGCTCATTATAGCTCCGTCTGTTTTGATTGATCGTAGATTAAAGCGCGCCTAAACTTTATTTTTACATTTCTGAAGTTATATCCGTAATGACCATCACTTCAATATGACACTCGCCATGGCGGCCGATGTTACAGCACTGCTACAATACGCCCAAGTTTTATAGCAACTGCCGATGCATGCTTGTTGAATTTTTGACATTATTAATTGAAGTTTTTGACATTTGAAGGACTGGCCTGTTGGTCTAGTGGTTAGTGACCCTGACTGCTATGCCGGAGGTCGTGGGTTCGATTCCCACCCAGGACAAATGTTTGTGTAATGAGCACGATCATTTTGTTCTGTGTCTGGATGTAATTTTATCTATAATATGTATGTATTTAGAAATATATAAGTATGTTTATCAGTTGTCTAGTACCCATAACACAAGCTCTGCTTAGCTTGGGACTAGATGGCGTTGTGTGATAGTTGTGGAATATTATTATTATTATTATTTTTAATTTGATTTGTTGACATATTTGAATTTGTTTGACATCTGTTATTTATTTTTACTGACGAATGTAATTTAAAGTTTTGAATGTACGTATGTATTTGAATTTTATGGGCTTTTATTGCCTGAAATAAATGAAATTATTATTATTATTTTCACACTAGCAGGAGGATATTGCCTTTGTAGCTGCATCTCTGTATACAACCACGTAAGAACGGTTCCATATGATTTTTATTATTTGTTGTTATAGCGGCAATAGAAATACACACTCGGCAAATTGCAGCTGTCTACCTATTAGATACAGCCCACTGACAGGCAGACCGACGGACGGACGGACAGCGGAGGCTTAGAAATAGGGTTCTATAAGTTACTCTTCGGGTACTGAACAAATCTTGGGCTCCGTTAGGCGAAAAATGATACAGCTTTAATCTATACTAGTACTCGTTAGCGTTTATTCTGTATTACAATTCACACGAAAAAATATTTCTAAAACTACTTATACTAGCGACGGTAACGAAACCATAGCGCGATCTAATTCGATGTCAACGCCATCTATTGAACTCGGTGTCAAGTCAGGATACTTAATGAATCGAATTAGATCGCGCCGTGGCTTCGCCACATACTTGAACAGGTACGGAACCCTTAATAAGACCTGATGTGACACAAATCTTACATCACGCTATTAAAGTTTTCAGAGCGATTAGAATAAATACAACACCCCGACTTCAACCATCGGGCTGACAACTTATCTGTTTGGAGGATCCTCCTTTTAAAATGTAGATTGCTGGACTTTCTACCTTGTCCCATATACCTTTAAATATGATTTACAATAAAATAGTTAACTGACGAACCTGTTCGCGGTCCCGCTCTCTCTCGCGCTCTTTCGTTTCTCTCTCTCGCTCCCTCTCCCTTTCTTTTTCCTTCTCTTTAACTTCTTTGTTACTGCTTTCCTTAATTTTTACACAATCTTTTGTACTCTCTACTTCTTTATCTTTAACTATTTGTTCTTTTGCTGTAACAGAAATAACAAAATATTATAGTTTAGAAAAAAAACCAATAAAAACACGTTTAGATAGACCTCATTTTATTTTTCATACTCTTTCATTGAATACCCATATCATGGTTAATGCATAAAAAATAACTAGCCCGCCATCTTTGATTTAGAATGACGTCACTTAGCTAACCATGCAGTGGTGCCGATTCTGTTGTGCACAAACTAAACTTAATTTAGGCTACTGCTATATTTTTCTCTCTAATAAAACAAGAAAGAGACGAACGTAAATTAGAGCTGTCAAATGGGAATGCCCAGAAAATGCCTGAAACGGACAGAAACTACTAATAGTCGTTAATTCTATTTAGAATAAAATAGGTATAATGAAATAATTCTTAAGTTTGTTTAACTAGGGTAAAAATATAACGATCACTAAATATATTTAACTTGATATCCGCTTATATTTATATGGAGGTCGTGTTTATTTGACATGAGCAGTAATGTCAAACTGTCACTAAAGCAAAGGACATGTGGTTCATAATTTTTTTTTTTTTTTTTAAATAGAGAACGTATCTAGATACGTTTTCTATTTAAAAAAAAAATAATTTGAATTAATACTGACAAGCATATATTATTTAAATTAGACTTACGGTACATATAGATCGTATAATACTAAATTAATGATAACTGTGCACTAAATGTATAAAATAGTTCCATATGAATTATTTGATGATTCCTCTTTGGCTGAATGTCACTTACTCATGTCAAATAAACACGACTTCCGTAAAAATATAAGCGGATATCAAGTTAAATATATTTAATGATCGTTATATTTTTACCCTAGTTAAACAAACTCAAGAATAATTTCACTATACGTGTTTTATTCTGAATAGAATTAAGGACTATTAATAGTTTCAGTCCATTCCAGGCATTTTTTTGTATGACAGATGGGCATTTCCCTTTAGTTAAACTAATATTTCCATACAAACTAAGGATACACGTAAAAACATGTCGATTAAAAACCCGATGAAGCGCAAGGCGTAAACTAGTTTGACATCTCTAACTTAGTTCATAGCTATAGCCATCCTTCTCTCGCACTGCCTTTTAGTAAAAGATATCGATTCTCTAATTTTAGTTTAATTATTCAACAAGAGAATCCGCACCATTGTCATCCAAACTAAACATGTATGAAAAATTTCAGCTTAATCGGAAACCAGGAAGTGGGTCAAATTTAAATTCTAAGATTTGTTTACATAGTTAGTTACAGCTTTTTTTTGTGGGGTGGGAAATCATCCAATGACATCTCCCGCTCTGGGTGGAGCGGGAGGGCGTGGCAGACTCTTACTGACTAAAACCCACCCCTGTTCCTTCCCTGCCCTGAGTGCCCAGGGGCGAGGTAACTCTGTTTCGAATTTATCCACAACCCCTGGGCAGGCATCGGCCATGACGGGCCCCGTCATTTTTGCTGACAACATCACTTGTTCGTCGCGCGTGGAACACTACGCGCCGTCGACTCACGGGCCTGGTGCTGATCGGACGGCGAGCTACTCACTATTAATTGAGAACTTCCTCCTTTTGGAAGTCGGTTAAAAATAGCTTTGATTGGGGATATCAGTATTGACATAAAACAATTGCCGTCCGCAGGCCCGGGTTAGTTAGTTACAGCTGAACCTTTAAAATGGTGTTAAAAATCAAATAGTATGAAATGTATGTACTTACTATGTTCTGTACTCTTACGACTATCATTGCTGTCCTTATCCTTATCTCTGTTTTTATTCTTTCTCTTTTCTTCTTTTAACGTACTAGCCTCTTTCTTTTCTCTGTCTGACTTAGAAGATTTTGTACCACCTACAAAATAGAAAGATAATAATATGTATTCGTTGAACTTAAAACTTGCGCGTTAACTTATGAAAACTTCTTTACAAAAAAAAAAAGACGTATGGCAATCGGAGACTGCCGCGGTAAAGCTATTGCATAGCATTTTTTATCAACTTATGAAATTATAATTATTTATTTATTTTATTTATGCAGTATTTTTTTTTCTGTTTTTTTTTTCTTTGATATTAATTCAAGTTACACTTTTTACACGCACGTAAGAAGTTACACTTCTTTGGCGTAACAAGATAAATATCATCATCATCATCATCATCACTATTCATCGATAGATGGCAAAACTGTATCACCGCTGCACTGTGCCGGTCGGAGTGGGGGGTGTTAGGTTATTTTCGTTACGGAATTTCTGGATTCGGTCTCCACGCTCAAGGCCCGCGATAGAAGCTATGCAATAGCTTAAAAAATAAAATTAAATAAAAAAATTACGACAAGCTGACCACATTCCCAACCACTGTTACTACCAGAATCTACAAAAACCACCAGCAAGTCGTCGAGGCATTGAAGCTCAACAAGTCCTGGAGAAACGATTCAACTGTTTTGGGTTCCGCAACGAGATTAACGAGCAGAGACAAATACTTTTACTATCCATACAACTGAGGAGTATAGCGAACGTGCACGGCGTAGTCTGTGCCATCTAGTGGAGTAAATTCGAAACTTTCACCCTTTAAAAACTTGTCATTGACATTTCCGTGTCATATATGTATACACACACGCATCATGCACACATGCAGCACGCGTAACATAGACTGCCATCTATTGAGTGAAATCCGCAACTTTTACTGCAGAAATACTTGACATTGACATTTATGTGGCGCCATCTATAGTTCCTCCACGCTTACTATAATTCCCTGCCGAGAGTCTGTATTGCCTGATAGCTATAATCTAGAGGGCTTTAAGTCAAGGGTGAATAGGTTAATTCTAGACAATACACACACATAATCGCTTACTATCATGTAAGACTGGTCAAACGCGAGTCTTAACTAAACAGGCTGGATTATTTTTGAGACGAATAGTTTTTTTTATTTGTAAATGCAGTTAGCATTTACTCAACGGTCAAGGCCTTTCAGCCCCACTTCAAAATCCACCCTGTATAAACAAAAAAAAAAAGATAATTTAGTAGTACCTTTACTGTGGTCGTTTTTGTCGTCGTCGTCAGGCGCGGCGTGACACGCGGAGCCGTTGCTGAGCTCGTGCGCCCCGCCGGAGCTGAGCGAGCCCCCCGAGCTGTGTGAACCCCCCGAGCTGTGCGAGCTGGACGAGCTCGCGTTTGACGCTTGTGCTGATGACGCCTTCTCACGGAGCGCCGTCTGATGCTCTAAATGCTTTTCTAATTTGTCTAACTGAAAATAGATGAAAAGAAAGAGATTTTATTAGTGGATAGTGACTTTTATTAACTTACTAGCTGTACCTGCGTTGCAATGCCACGTAAAGTAAAAAAAAAGTGTGTGTGTACTTATGTACGCCCGTAAGAAGTTATACTTCTCTGGCGTAACGAGATAATTATTATTATTATTATCATAATCGTAATCGTAATCATAATCGTAATCATAATCATTATCATTATTATAATATTATTATATCCTTATTTTTTCGCATTCATTCTCGCTCTGTCTCTTTCTATTCCCCCTCCCCAGGAGCGTTAAACGTTTTACGCTTTTTTGTTGGAAGTCGCATAAGAAGTATAACTTCAAAAAGTGTAGTATTTTTTTTTTAAGTGAAAACTTCTTTAGCGTCGTTGAGCACTTTTCTTGGGATGGGTATAAAATGGTAAACTCGCGTCAGGACACGTGACCTGATCAAAAATTCGTAAGACGATTCCAAAATATTCAAAAATGCACAACGTCACGGGGTCTCATCTCGAACAAAGAAAATTTAGTTCAAATAAATCTCAATAGATGGCGCAATATGCATCGATTTCTTATTGAAGTTTAAGGAATTTAATATTTTGAAAATAAATATGGTAAAAACTGTATTTTCTTGTTCAATAAACTACCCAAAGCATAAAATTGTGGAATAATTGACTTGTATTTCAAAAGAGATGGCTAAACGACTGCCCCCAACATGACTAGCACAAATAGGAACCTCACACTAACCAGTAATATTTAAATATTCATTCATGAATTATTTCGTTTTTAATAATTTCTTATAACTTTCGTGAACTAATAAACATAAAAAAGTTTCTTAATTGTATTTTTGCTTTGTTTTGGTTTGACATGACAAGGTCAAGGAATACTGACAGCTAGGGAAGAGACATATTGCATTACCAAAATCTGACATTGGCAGAATTGTCGACATCGGCACGATTGCCAAAGAGAAAAATAGAATAGAATACCAAAATGCCAAATCGAATAAGTTGAACTTCAATCGATATTTAACAACAGTTATCAAAACGATTTATTTTCTGAAACTACTTAATTGATTAATTGTATCTGGATAAGCATATTACTAACACTTCAGGCGCACAATCTTAATACATATTTTCTGTCCGTCGAGGTCAACAAAAACAATTTCTTTTTCTGTCAGTCCATTCGATTATTTTATCGATTTAAATCAGATTCCATCTCTACTCTATGAAAAAAAAACGTCAGACGTCGTTTGAACGCTTTTAAGAGGCCGAATAAAATCAAGGCATATCGGTCAAAAAATATGCTATGTGTATATTTTATATGAAAGCGAACCCACAAACAACACTTTAGATGACATACTGTCATATTACTGCAGCAGCTGTATTGTGGGTAACAGAACTCTAGGCTGTTGTTGTCATGTCATGACAGTGATCTGGTATCTCGGTTGGGCAAGACATCAGAACACATTATCATCTCCAGCTTCTTTTTTAGATAATGTCCTAATGAGACTTACCGAATAAATAAATATATAAATCGCATTATTGTTGTTTTATTTCAATATCTTATATGTACTCAGTGCGTTTATTATTTAATTTAGGCAGAATTGTTTACCTACCTACCTCAATACAGAAATCTACAAATATTTGGGTCAGTAAAGCTAGAACTACACTGTGCACACGTCGTGTGCCACACGCCGATCTGGGCGCGTCGATCTCCTTCATTTTATATGGAAACTAGACTTGTAGAGCTACACTTGATCCACGCCACGCAACGTCTACGTACAAATCAGGCGTGTTAAACGTGTGCGTCGGTCTAATGTAGTTCTAGCTTTAGTCTAAGATCTTTTTCAAATACGTTCATCATTTCAGCCATAATATTATTTACATTGTCTGTGAATACTGTCTTTATTTCAACTCATTTGGATAAGTAGTTTAGGTTTTACAACAGAATACTTATATTATTTTGATTTTTGCTGGAGAGCTGGGGATTATATACCGAAAGTTCGTTGTATCAAGTTTTTTTTTGCTGCAATTACCCCTATGTAGATATTTACTTCAAGTACCTTAGTGCAAAATCGCCAGTCAAAAACACAATTATCAATAAAAATCGTCGCAGACACATTAAAACTCCTAGATAAAAGTTTATAGCAATGTCATTGTTTGAAGTTTTTGTACCTTTGTCGTAGGAGTTGCGCGATTTTGTTTTTAGGATTGTGCAAATATTAAAAGTTCCTGAACCTTTTTAAATTACAAAATACTAATTTCAGCTATTTAGCATTACATATTGCTAGGTACCATGTTTATACATGCGTTTTCATTGCGGGGGCAGTCGTCCATACTTCAATTTAGCCATGTCCTTTAGACGATTATTAGAACGAATCCTTAGACATATATATTTCTTGTACCAATAGATGGCACTGTTTGAAGTTTTAGAGTTTATCCATTCGCCTCTTAAAAATTTGAATAGTAACACATTTTGAAACAGTAAAATTGCTATGAAGTGCCAAAAATACTATAAAATAATTCCTCAATGTGTGAGAAAATATTGGTAAGACTAAGTAAATTCATTCGGCTTGCAAGCCGTCGCTGATAACACCATCTAGCGAGGTGTAGAGGACGGCCCCGAACGAAGAACAAAAGTTGCTTGTGCAAGTCGAAAACCCGTAGTTACGGCGGTACCGTTTCTTTGTATGGGATGAGGCATCTGTACGCTAGTATTATATTATCTGTGATTTCTGGTTACCTTATCACGGAGCTGTGCGTGCTCCTGCGGACAGTGTCCGTTGTGGTCCGTCGTCTTGAGCCGAGAGCGCCGGACTGAGCCGTTCATATGTTTGGTGTCCGACTGAGTAGTTTGTGTCGCGCACTCCGCGCCACCGTTCGCGACACTGCCGGCCTCTTTGCTCGGCTGTGTTTGTGACTGTGGCTGAGACTGTGTCTGAAAATACAACACGTATTTTTAATTTTGTATTTAGTTTATTGTATACTCATATACAGAGTGGTGATGACAATACGACAATAAATTAAACCTCGCATACCTCAAGACGTTCTCAGTCTACATACAAAAAATCATTTGAATATATCCAGTAGTTTAGTCACAGGAAATTATTTTTCATTTTTAACATTTGCTACATGATGTATCTGATAATAGGGAAACACTGTCAGGTTAACGACCCACATCGGTATAAACATCAAAACATTAAAGTCACGTTGCCAACTCGCTACTACACTTTCGCCAAATTAGTATTTTCATCTGATTTAGTGAAAATTATACCTTAATTCTGAGTAATAAGAGTCATAAAGCGTGTCATCAAAGTTGGATAAGAAAGTAACGAATGCGGAAACTGCAATGCACTCATAATATTAATAGAACATTTAGTGTGTACGAAAGAGATAAATCTAGTTTCGTTTGTTACTTCGCTTTCTTGAAGAAATTTGCTACTACTTTTACTTTAGCTTAGTGTGTCGCCGCGGTCCTGTGAAGAGTCACGCGTCCTCGTTTTGTTTGTAGGAGCCGCTAACTTTCGTATAGGTACTTCCCCGCCGCTCGTGTTTAAATTTGTAAATTCATTTACGACGGTATTAGTGCGAAATTGGACGCTTTATTTTGGTGACAGGACACGTAACGTTTTAATAGGTATTTAGTTAAACAGTGAGTGAATTGTGCGAAATTAGACGCTTAGTTTTTATTGTTTTCGTGTTTTTTTTTTAACGCAACCCAACGTGTAGTTCGCGAAGGGCAGGTCAGGTGTTGACCATACAACTATTCTTAAAGTTTTAAAACGTGACAAACGGAAGCCGTATAAATACAAGAAATTGCATGCATTGTTACCTAGAGACAAACCAGTTAGGGAAAACTTTTGTCGCTGGATTGAAAATAAACATTTCGAGAATCCGGATTTCTTGTACAATGTGATGTGGACTGATTTAAGTACATTTACAAGGAACGGTTTATGGAACAGACAGAATCTTCGTTACTGGAGCCGCGTGAATCCGCGTCTAGGACGGGAGACTTCGCACCAGTACAGACTTGTTGTCAATGTTTGGGCTGTGCTAAATAATCTGTGATTCAGTGTAATTTTACTGAGCATTAATCCATAATTAAAAGCTAAAAAATCAAGTCGCTACAGGACCGCGCGTTGTTGCCGCTCTTACGACAGGTTAGTGAACTCATATTTATAAATGGTGTTCTATTTCGTTTCTAGTTTTATGCCATTTAGTTTGAAAATTTTATTTTTTTATTTTCGATGTTAGGACATTTTTGATAGCTTAAACTTATTCTTATAAACTAGTATTGTCCGTGTTTTCATTTATTGTCGTATTGTCTTCTCCACGCTGTATATATATATTTTTTTCAGAAAACCCGACTGCAAAAAATAACTAAAAAATGCCAAACAAGTTACTTTTCAAGCAGTCTTAAGCAGTTATTTTATTTCAATTATTGATTTCCTGCCACCAACTGCATCAGACTTCAAGTTTTCAATTCTGTCGGCACTCCCGGAGTGCAACTCATTTTTTTCTACATTTTAGTAACTTATATTTTTGGAATCGCCTCCTCGAACCCTTTATTTTGATACCCCACTTAATATGTCGACTTTAATTTTTTTCTTTTTCACATGGGGGTCTGGTTGTCGCCATATTGTATTTTGATTACTGTCATGTCTTTAGTAGCACTCGCAAGATTAAGACGAATCAATTGACGTAAGAACTATAATAATAATAATATTCCACAACTATCACACAACGCCATCTAGTCCCAAGCTAAGCAGAGCTTGTGTTATGGGTACTAGACAACTGATAAACATACTTATATATTTCTAAATACATACATATTATAGATAAATTACACCCAGACACAGAACAAATGATCGTGCTCATTACACAAACATTTGTCCTGGGTGGGAATCGAACCCACGACCTCCGGCATAGCAGTCAGGGTCACTAACCACTAGACCAACAGGCCAGTCAACTACTATCAAAACCGGTCCACGCGTTTGGTCTCTAAAGTGCCACAAAGGAACAACCATACATACATATATAAGTATGTTTATCAGTTGTCTAGTACCCATAACACAAGCTCTGCTTAGCTTGGGACTAGATGGCGTTGTGTGATAGTTGTGGAATATTATATTATATTATTATTATATATACATAGGCTTATAAACACATTACCCTCCCTTGCGTCGTCTAGTCGGGTAAAAATAGACATGAAAGGAAGAGAAATATAGGTGCAGAAGTGTAACTTATTTCTAAAGATATCTCATCCAGCATAGCTGTAAAAGAGGATTGTTTAGCATAAGACTAGGGGTGGCTTTAGTGGAGGTGGTGGGGTCTACTTTTAAGATTGAATTTTTTATCCGATACGAATACGATTATGATAAAAAAAGGTGGGAAAATGGAAAAAGTTAAGCTATTTTACAATTAATTCTTCTGTCCTTGATCCTTGTCACGCAAAACGGCGTTTCTTCAGAATGGCGAGAAATCAACATAGCGTAGGCTTGAGCATCATAATAGATTTTACAACTTCCTCATTTTTGAGTTTTTTTTTTTCTGTGGCTTTCTCCATACTTTAAGAAATATATAAAAATAAGAGATCAATACCCTATTATTATTGCTTTTCATATTTTTCTATTAGTTTGCAAGTTCTTACCTGATCTAACGCAGACTCAGGCACGGCATCCCGCATGAGTTGGAAGTAGAACTCATTCATGGCGCGCACGTGCCTCTGCCTCCTTTGTCGCAGCCGGTGGGCGATGAGGGCCTTCGCCCCGAAGCCCAGCGTGACCACGGGGTAGCCCACGCAGTGCGCTGCCAGCGGCCGGCACAGTTCCCCCGCGCCGGCGCGGGATCCCCGCCACAGACCTTCCACGTACACCAGTAGGCAGCATATCGCTACTGTTGGTACGCAGATACCTTTGTCTGCGACTGTTTTAAAAAAAAGTAAATAACTTATAACTTTAAAAGTCAGTAGTCAAACGCGAATCAATTAAAAAACCCGGCCAGTGAGAGTCCGACTCGCGTGCAAAGGTTGCCGAACGAATTACATATTTTTTAATATTTTTCTTAAAATTATAGAATTGTTACAGGTTGTCCTGCAAACTATAAGAAGTAAAGAACTGTATTCTGTATTTTTGCAGCCACTTGAGCCTTTGCCTCGGTGTAAAGATCAAAATCGAGGGTAGATGTTAACGTAACACCAAGAAATTCAAGTTGGTCGATTATCGGCACGGTTACACCTCGGAAAGATGGGCGGAATTGGCTCCTTTAGCGGAAAAAAGGGCACGCCTGGGTTTTCATCATCATCATTTCAGCCGAAAGACGTCTACTGCTGGACATAGGCCTCCCCCAAGTGTCGCCACAATGACTGGTAATGTGTGTCTCGCATCCATCGGCTACCCTACCCGCGACCCTCACCTCATCGGTCCACCTTGTTGGAGGCCTTCCAGCGCTGCATCTTCCGGTACGGGGTCGCCACTCCAGAATCTTTCGCCCCACCGACCGTCTGTTCTGCGGGCAATGTGCCCTGCCTTCTGCAATTTGGCAATTCTTCGGTCTATGTCGGTAACCTTGGTTCTCTTGCGGATATTATCATTCCTGATTCGATCACGTAAGGAAACTCCGATGAGGCCCATTGTGAGCGACCACGTTTCGGTTCATCACTGGCAACGCGCACTGGTCATAGACTTTCGTCTTGAGACACTGTGGTATGTGGGACGAGAAGATACCGCGCAGCCTCCCGAATGCCGCCCAGCCGAGTCGGATTCGACGATTGACCTCTTTCTCGAAGTTAGTCTTACCTAACTGGACCGTTTGTCCCAGGTAAACGTACTCGTCTACAACTTCGAGTGCAGTCTCCGATCTTGATAGGAGTAGGTACTACATGGGTATTTACCATGATCTTGGTTTTGTCCATGTTCATTTTAAGGCCCACTCTTTTGGAAGGTCTACTGAGGTCATCGAGCATTGTACTGAGGTCCTCCATCGTCTCAGCCATGACCACTATATCGTCGGCAAAGTCGAAGGTGAGTGATGTACCCGTCATTGATGTTAATGCCTAGCCCTCTCCAGTCCAGAACCTTGAAGACATGCTCCATTGCGGTCGTGAACAATTTCGGAGAAATAACTTCTCCCTGCCTCACACCCCGCTGCAGGAGGACAGGTTTCGAGGTCTGGTCCTGAAGTTGAACTGACATGGTGGCGTTCTCGTACAAACACTTTAACACCTCGATGTACCGATAGTCGATCTGGCACCGTAGGAGAGACTGCAGTACAGCCCAAGTCTCGATCGAATCGAAGGATTTCTCGTAGTCCACAAACGCTAAACAAAGAGGCAGGTTATACTCTTCGGTCTTGTTTATAACCTGCCGCAGCGTATGTATGTGATATACGGTTTTTTTTTTTTGTGGTGTGGGATATCATCCAATGACATCTCCCGCTCTAGGGTGGAGCGGGAGGGCGTGTCAGACTCTTACTGGCTAAAACCCACGCCTGTTCCTTCCCTGCCCTGAATGCCCAGGGGCGAGGTAACTCTGTTTCGAATTTATCCTCAACTCCTGGGCAGATGTGATTTACGGTGCTGATGCCTTATCGGAATCCGGCTTGCTCGGGAGGCTGGAAGTCGTCAAACCTGCGCGCGAGAAGGTTCGTGATGACTCTGGAAAACAGCTTGTAGACATGGCTAAGAAGTGAAATGGGCCTGTAATTCTTAAGCAGGGGGACGCCTGGGTTTTAGCAGCGTTGAATCTGACCAGTTTGGCATCGCTTCAGACGCAGACTATAAGGACAAGTTCAAGCACTCAACCATAGCCTCTCGGAGAGTCCGGAGCTGTGACCCACTAGCTCGTGCGTTGGAAACGTATCTCTCAGCAACAGTGCTGTCGTCTGCATACCCAAAGGTACCGGGTTTTAGCATTTATTAATGTTACACGTCCGTGTTTGGGTCACAGATATTAATGTGTGTACCAAATTTCAACTCAATAGGGAGCGTGCGGGAACTATAGATGGCGGCACATAAATGTCAATGTTAAGTATTTATAGAGTAAAAGCTGCGGATTTCACTCACTAGATGCCAGTCTACGTTATGCGTGCTGTATGTGTGCATTGTGTGCATGATGCGTGTGTATACATATAAATCAATCTGTTAATAAAATCTAGGTAATTTGAAACATCAGAAATTACTTTGATTTCTATATTAAATACACAAAGTACGACTGTAAACGTTATAAATGTTACAATGATCACTGTACATTGGGTTGCAAAGAAAGAGTTAATACGTTTTTTTTAACCGACTTCGAAAAAGGAGGAGGTTATCAATTCGGATATTTGTATATATATATTTTTTTTTATGTGTGTTCGGGCATAACTCCGTCATATATTGACGGATTTGCAAAATTCTTTTTTTGTTCGAAAGGGGTTTATTCCGAAATGGTCCCATTTAAATTTCAAAAAGATCTGATGATGGGTTTCGGAGACAGACAACGGAACTCTTCAAAAATTGACAGCAAATCAACCGCGATTGCTGCTATCGTATGTCTATGAATTGTTAACACAGTTTAATGGGGAACCACAACTAAAAAGTGAAAAATAAAAAACTTTTTTACAAAAAAATAGAACCGACTTCCAAAAAAAGTGCAAATAACTTTAATTTCGGAAGTCGGTGTCAAAAAACGAAGACACAAAACAGGAACACCGACTTCCGAAATTAAAGTTATTTGCACTTTTTTTGGAAGTCGGTTCTATTTTTTTGTAAAAAAGTTTTTTTTGTTCGTTAACCCACGTCAAGATTCTTTGTTGGCACTTCTTGGTCACATTATTATTTTTTAGGGTTCCGTACCCGAAGGGTCCAAACGGAGCCCTATTGATGTCACTCACGTGTCCGTCTGTCACAAAGTTTTGTTCCAAAGATTTTTTTAACTTCCCATTGACCTATGAAGGTGGATAATGTTTATTATTACGTATATTTTACTAACAAATACCTACCAAAATATTGATTTCCCCCATATGGTACGGAACCTTAAATGTGCGAAGTCCTACACGCATTTGGCCGATTTTATTTTTAATATTAGGTAAATGACACGTTCTCCAATAAAGTTTCGCCATCCCTGCCGTAGAAAATTTACAGTATTGTATAAATACAGGAAACTTGTGTCCAAGCCAAACTCTATTTCTGGTACACACATAAAATAATATGAGTGCTAGTGTAAGCTTGTAATAGCTGGACTAATCACTATTTTAGGTAACAAATGAAGGAAACAAAATATTCTCACGGAAATTAGTACTCATGTGAAAGTTTGTAACATTAATAACTGTTATTATTAGGTTTCCGAATGAAAACGTGAAAAAGACGGATGAAAAAAGATTGCATGTGGCGGAGATGAGAATGTTGAGATGGATGTGTGGAGTAACGAGAATGGATAAAGTTAGAAATGAGTACATTAGAGGTAGTTTAAAAGTGGTGCCAGTCACAGAAAAGTTGAAAGGGAACCGCTTATCCTGGTATGTCATGTGAAGACTGTCTGTCCGTCTGTCACAGTTCCGAATCTACTAGACCGACTGAGTTGATATTTGGTACACACGTAAATATCTGTGACCAAAAAACTAAAGTTTAACGTAAATAAATAATTTTGGAATATGGGGATCACTTTTGCGATGAAAATCGGAAAATTAAAAATAAAACTTTTTCAAATAGCATCGTGCGACATACCAAATAAAAGGTTTTGGTTTTAAGAATATATTTGTCCAGAGAACATTACATAATATTTTTTTTTTATTGCGTGTCTGTATTTTTGTCATAATTTTAAATTAACAGTTCTAAAGTTATTAAAAAAAAGATGAAGTTTGACCATTCCTGTATAAGTATATCTATAATAGTTTTGGATATAGGAGGAGCGGGGGGGAGGGGCGAGCTATTATCTCCAAAACTAAAACGTCTCAATTTTTGGAAAAAAATATTATTAAAATAGTTCTTTACATACCTATAGATAAAAGGAAAACCTATAAGTCTTACGTATTAAAAAAAAACATGTTCGAACTCTTTGCGCTCGAGTCCGACTCGAACTTGGCCAGTTATTACACGGTTATAATTTAATAGGATGCAATCTTAGCGAGTTTTTCTCGACAAAGTATGAGTAGACAGACAGTCGACGTTTCAAAGAAGAAAAACTAAAATTTTTAATTAAAAAAAAAAAGAGAAAAGCTTGCATCATCATCATCATCAGCCTTAACGTCCCCACTGCTGGGCACAGGCCTCCTCTCTGTGAGATGGCGTAGCTTGCATATTGTGTGTATACCGCAACACGATTGATTTTCATCTCAGACGAAAATCAATCGTGTTTACGTACGTTTTGGTACGAGTATTTTGCCTCAGAAAATTTCTGAAATCGCAATCTAGTACGGAAAGCTAAAAACGACAGTCGTCCATTGATATTATAATATCCTCATAGCTTAGTAACAAAGGAAAAAGAATACATTTATTTGGCACTAACATAAAGGCACACAAGTTTTTAAAGGAAACTTGTTGTGTGACAGCTTCGAGCACATAGTAGATAACAGTTCAAGAACTTATCTAGAGGCTTTATAGAAATCTTACAACATCTATCTTTCTTCTCTACATAGTATAAAACAAAATCGCTTTCCGCGTGTCTGTTTTTCAGCTAGTCTCTATACACCCATTTTTGAAAAGTGTCTCAATTAGATTCTATGTGTTAATAAACCCATTAAAAAAACACTAAATTTTTATTCAATCAATTGGCCTTAAAAATGCATTTAAATTTTACATTTTCAAATTTCGCGCGTAATTTTACGAAAACGCTGGACGCAGCGGACGCCATATTGCTCTATGGTCATGACGTCAGTTGGCTGTGTAAATAAACGGTACAAAGCTTATATGTATACGCTGATCAGTTGACAGTTGACACTTTATAGTTTACATAGCCGTGTGACGTATAACATGGCGGCTACTATTCCATGGTGTTAAAAAACAGATTAAAAAAACTGAAAACTTTGAATTGAATTTTAAAATTTAACATTTTTCGACTGCTTTTTGCCTATCTCAATAATATATTTTTAGTTTTTTTCTCATATAGAGTAAAATACCTTATTCTAAATAATAAAAACAAGAAAATTATACTTACATGTATACCAGACATATTGTACCCATACATAGGTACTTGCGGCAAAGAATATGTACTGTAGAGGTATGAAGAAGAAACATATCATGTCTGATGTGAGCGCTATGCAGATGAAGAATACCGAGAAAGCCTGGGAACAAAACATAATTATTTCAAGTGAATGCTTATTTAGATGGTGGAAATTTGAAATATCGCAAAGGACAAACATTGGACTATTGGATTTTCAACTGTCTGCTCTTAGCTGAGCGTTGAAAATCCCAAAGTGAGTAGTGACTCTTACGACATTTGAAATTTCTACCGTCGATTATATACAAACTGTATTTTGGACATTATATAAAAAAAAATAACAATGTCATTAGTTTAAATAGTGATTAGCAGGTTCTTATTTCAATATTTTTTACCTAGAAGAAAGGTAGATGTGGATGTTAAAATGATAACTAATGAATTAAAGGAGGTTTTGTCCTTTAAACAGTAGAATTTGACATATTATGTTATCTTGAATTAAGAATCCACTAACCCGTATTTAAACCAGGGCTTGTTACCGTAACCAATTCACATTAAAAGTATCGTTAAGTAACGGTATTTTCATGTAGATACCTGCCATAACCAGTGCTATGACCAGTGCGTGTTGCCAGTGATGACTTATGGAACCGAAACATGGTCGCTCACAATGGGCCTCATCAGAAGGCTTACAATCACCCAATGGAGAGGGGAATGCTCGGAGTTTTAAACTAAGTATATGGTTAGCGAGAGATAAATAAGGCTGTTTGTGTTATGCAAATAAACGATTTAATTTACCACAGCAATGTATTACTATGTATGGAAAATCAAAATCGAATCATACAACAAATATTGCTTGCCTATAAATATACAACAAATATTGCTTGCCTACCAAGAAATTTGAATTTTAATGTGCAGTAAAACTTCTAGTTATAGTGGTAACAAAGATATGAAAAAAGATAATATCTGTCATGGATGCACAAAGGCTTTCATTTTCAATTGTCAAAAGTAGAACATGAGAACAATATTTTTTTAAAAGTCACACTTTTAATTTGTGTCAGAGTACTTTCTATTTCATTAGACTCAAAAATAAATTATCTGCTTATTTAAGTTTGGAGTTGGTACTGCCACATTCTAGCAGTCTAAAAGCCATATTAAAACAAAACCTCTTTTGATAAGAATAATATTACTTCTTCTATCTATTATTGATTCAGTAATTTACTTTGCAACTATTTACAGATCAAAAGAAAAGAAATATGTGTCTGTGTTTCCAAATGCATACAACCCTAATATCTTCAAAGTTAGAGTGAACAGGCTTCTACTGGGTAAGCTCTCTCCATTGTCATCAAGCGAAAACCCATCTCTAATTAAAAAATTTAAAGACAGTTAATAAGTAACTGTTATTCCTTTGTCTGCTTTCTGGAAAAAGGTCCGCCCCCACCCGTTCTCCGATAGATAGATAGATATACTCTTTATTATACACCATAAAAATTACAGAAGAAGCTTATAACTAATGGGTGTAACAATGGGCAGTGTATAGCTTAATCCTTCAATGTCACATGGCATGCGGGAGACGAGACACAATCTATATATAAACTAGCTAAAAAACAGAATGTTGATGAGTAAAAGTGTTGTTAAAACCTACTTACATAAATAAAATCATTTATTTATAAATAAAATCATTTAAGTATCATTTAATCGATTTTCTTTTATATCTGTTTCTCCGGGAAATGACAGGTTAAAGCATTCTTTTATAGACAACCTTTGGATGGATTTGACAGAGAAGGAGAAAAGATATATGCAGGTAGTCCACAGTTTACTTTTTACAATTTTCCTGGTGTGTCACCTTAGTTGAATAATAAAACGAAAAAAAAAGGTACTCACAAGTCCTTGATATTTAAATGAATCATAGACTGATCTCAGCATCATCCAAAAGGGCCAGAGGAACTCAAACCTGAACTCCAGCATATAGTCGGCCATGACCACTGTGGCCCAAATCATCACAAACTTCAGGTACAGCATTGAACTGAAAATAGATAATGTTTTAGTTAAATTTGGAAATATCTTTGCAATGATATTTATTGACTCTTTGTTATTTTTATACTTGTAATAGGAAACAATTATTGTTATAATTTTAAAAATATATACACTGAGGTATCAGCCGCACGGGTAGATCCATCAGGTTAAGCAACGCTTGCCGGGGTTGTTCCATGGATAGGTGACCATCTCTACATACATACTCCTCCGTGTCTTGGAAAGCACGTTAAACTGTTGGTCCTGGCTGTCAATCATGGATCTTTGACAGTCATTACGGGTCGTCAGAAGCCAGAAAGTCTGATAACCAGTCTTACCAATGGGTATTGTATTACCCATTAACTGGGTTCTGGAAGTCAGATAGGCAGTTGCTCCCTGTAAAATACTGGTATTCAGCTGCATTCAGTTAGACTGGAAGCCAAACCCAAGATAGTTGGGAAAAGGTTAGGCAGATTGACTGTATTACTAAAAAATTTTCTTTAACTTGGCTAAAATAATTTTAAAAAGTTTTTGTTATGATAAAATTATATAAAATAATGGTGGTAAAGACAAGTCCCCCAAATAACATTTTAACCTTTACCTCTTTTCTAAATACAGTAACGATTTTTATACTTTTTATTCCTGAGTTCTGAAAGCCCTGTCAAATCTCTTGATAGCTGTGTTGCAAATTGACCAATATAAAAATAAAAATCGATGTGAGCAACTCCCGAAGCCTTCAGAACACCTCAGATTTAGCTTCAGAAACTAATATTGGGTTATGATGAAGATTTGGAAGTCTTTGAAAACAATTAACACTGTTTCATTGATTTAAATAAATACCTTAAGGAAATGGTCCTTTTTGTACTAATACTAATAATTCAAGTGAATGTTATTTTTATTATTATTTATAAATGCTGATTTTTGTGCAAAATAATCTATTTTTCTGTATCATCTACTTTCCTTCTTTATTATCAGTGTACAATTTTTAATTGGCTGAATGTATAACCATGCTTGCTTTTACACCATGAAATAAGCACTTTAGTTCATTTGACGTATTATTATTATTTAGATATTTGTATTTTTTATTTTATTAATATAAGTACCTAAAAATATAAAAAAAATTATCCTTTTACCGAGAAAAAGTAAATAATAGTAGATTGTTGCATCAAGCACAAAGTGAGTTATTAATGCACAAGTGTTATGTTGCATAATCTACTTTTCTTTCAACTACCAATCTACCTACCGTGATAAAATATTCCTACTCAAAATAAAAACTCAAATGAATAAAACCAAAGTTTAATTCATTTTCTTCTCAAACATTTAAAACTTACAATGATTAAATTTGCAGTTATTAAAAGTGAAATGATCACTTTTACTTGGAATATTTATTCTAGTATTTGTTTGGTTTATTTATGAATAATAATTATTCTGGAGATGAATTCATATCACTATTGCTGTGTATTTCCATTTTTTTTTAAACTTTTCTTGCTAAAAATGAAGTATCAAAGTTTTACAATGGTTGTATCATTGTAATGCGTGCCATTTGTTTTTTTTTTTGCACCAAGTCGGTTTTATTCAGCCGATTTTTATTTTCAGCCAGTATCTTATAAATCTAATGCATACATTTTACATTAACGTGTCAGGTACCGTGGCGTTTAATTTTTAAAAATATTTTTGCGTTTTTATTAATAATTATTATTATAATTTTTAATAATAATAATTTTATTCACCAAGCCTCCCTCGTGCGGCATAGTTGTGACGGGTTAAACTTAATGGGAGACATTAAACCTCTGTGGTAAATTTATATCTAAATAAAAAATAAAAACAGTGTATTATTGAAAAACTGTGCAACCATGAGATTTCATATAACATTTCTGCACTGTTTTGGTTCTAAGCAAAAAATATGTTCTTTGTGATTGGTTCAGTAGTTATTAATGATGATATTACTATGTATTTGTAACAGTTGTTGCATGTATTAGATTTGTTAAAAATAAATCAGGTTTATGACAAATTAATTCAATTAGGTAAATTAACAGGTACCCTATTTTATGTGTTATGTACTGATTGTGAATACTTTCTTTCACAATTAATTTAAACTTTATTTGATTTTCTGTGAGGTAGAAATACAATTTTTTTAGGAAAGAAGTACATTAATTATGCTGAATAATCACTAATAATTGATCTTATTGTTTCTCATTATTTATCATGTTGATATAATGATATAAAGGTCATAATCAGACAGTAGAAATGATAAATAGAATAATTTTGTTCAAATGCACAGTAAGTTGACTGGTGTGACTAAAGTAATAAAGTATTTGATTCAAATAAGAAAACCTTTGAATGTTTTCATGGCAAACTCTTAGGTTTACCAAATTAAAGAAATGTCACAAAACTCCATGTTTTGTATTCCTACAAGTTGCAAATGCAGAGTAGATGAGCTTTTATAGCTATGTTTACATATTAAGCTTGCTTTGTATATTTATAACAAAAAAGATGGTCTCTTCATCTCATTTTAACAGGCCACTTGTTCTGCATAAGTAATACAACAGTGCTGACATGCAGTCTACACATGTTCCACATTAACACGCAGTTTATAACAAAAACCATGTTTTTTTTAATTTCTTTATAAATTCGCACCATTCAGAAGGTGGGCTACGATCGCCAGATGGTACTTTCTACCCACATAAAAAGATTATTTCGTAATATCTGAGTAAACTTTATCACAGAATTAGATGCCGCATGATGTTGAGAACTATTTCCTAGTTTATAAAGATCAACATAAACAGTATCCACTCACTTCCCGTACATTCCTTCGGTGATTTTTGTGCGCTTCAAGGGGCGCCGCAACTTCCCAGTTTCGGCATTTCGCCGCTTCATATTTTTTCATCCACGGTGTAAATCACGAATACAGGCGCTCGTTTCACAACACTTATTTACAAGGAAACATTTAAAACAACAATAATCCTCAAAATAGTGCCTTTTGTTGTCAATCAGCCTATGTCCAAAATTTACGAGGGAGATGGACGAATTATCGGCAAGCTTTTTTTGCGTTCACTCACACACTAAATGTTGCCTGAATAAAACAGTTTATTACCCATGACAACTTTAATCCAAATTTCTTTTACGTCAAACTACTAAACCTTCACTTCACACTTCACTGTCTATTTCAAACAGTGCCTAATAATTTTTTTGGTGAAATATACAATATGGAAGCAAAAATTTGATGCTGGAATGTAATATGTCAATACATGTGTGTTACCCAAAAATTATTGAGAAATTTGTTTAAATGTAGCTATGAAATCAAATGCATCTCTGTACTAATAAGAGTTATAAAATTTTGAATAGTTTAAATAAAGGATGAAATTACCAAATTTTGGCAGTTTTCTCATAAAACGGCAACATTAGAATTTGCCTCTGTGCCTGTGTAGACAAATCTACTTTTTTTGGTATTTACTATTATTCTCATGATTTTTACATACGATTGGTGATTCATATTTAGATTTTTTTGATATTAGTAAAATTCAGTTGTATCAGTCTAGTTAGGTGGGCTCAGCTCCACTACTCATGCATGGGCCGTACGTGTAGCCTATGGTTCAGGACGGGGCCGTCATGGCCGATGCATGCATGCCAAGGATAAATTCGAAACAGAGTTACCGCGCCCCTGGGCAATCAGGCAGGGAAGGAACAGGGCCACAGGGGTGGGTTTTAGTCAGTAAAAGTCTGACACGCTCTCCCGTTCTGGGTGCAGTGGGAGAGCGTCATTATATTATATTAATCCAAAAAAAAAAAATTGGGTGTAGCCCACAGATAACTATAATAGTAGTGTAGCTTACTGGTCCCGTATTATTATTACACTCTTTAGGATGATTCACGTTACACCGTGCGGCCACCGAGCCTCGGCCGTGCCCCGGCCGGGGCACGTCCGAGGCACGTCTACCGGGCTAGTCATTCATGCTACACCGGGCTGTCACCGTGCCGCCACCGGGCCCCGGCCGGGGCACGGCCAAGGCACGGCCGGGGCACATCCGGGGCACGGCCGAGCATGGATCAGTTCATACAAAAAGTATACTATAGATATTTGACCGTGCAATTGTTTCCCGGCCGGGGCACGTCCGAGCCCGGTGCACACGTTCATGTTACACCGTGTCGCCAGCGGGCCGAGCCCTGGCCGTGCCTCGGCCGTGCCTCGTCCGTGCCCCGGCCGGGGCACGGCCGCGGCCCGGTCTAGCATGAATCACTTCATACAAAATGTATGCACCAATCTTTGACCGTGCCCCGGCCGTGCCACGGCCGGGGCACGGCCCGGTGGCGACACGGTGTAACGTGAATCATCCTTTTGGCTTACGGTGTGGTCAAAATGGCCATCATACGGAAACTCGGCAAGCTGTCGCTGTTATTTCCATTTCCTGCATCATCTGCATGCCATGCCAAATTGCCAACTGTCAGTGTCAAATTGACGTTACAGTTGTTGATAAATAGTGGGAAACTGAAACGATACTGAAGAATGAAGATATTTTTTTTATAGTTGTATTGTAAACTGTGATTGTAAAACTGCACTACGAAAGTATGTTGAAATTGTCGCAGAATTCTCAATAAAAGTCACATAACAGGTGAAGTGATTTTTGCATGGCATTGCTGAACTAGAGGAACTGTAGGCATCTCGTTGGGATATTATGTCGAATAATATCAAGATTCAAGTGGAACAGCATGACTTCGACGTCCTTAATGAATGCAGTGCGGCAGTATCTCGCATCGCATCACATGTATGTGGTCGACGACTGGCTATCTGGGTAAGCTATTTATACATTTCGTTTCAAACTCAGAATTCCACATTTATAACAGAGTCTACTGTACAGAATTGGATCAGAGGGTCTTCTTACGGGTAGGTTTTGTAGAGTACACCCAGTCCGGCCACCGTAGACGCGGGCCTGCGGACGTCGAGTAGTGGGTAGCTCGCCGTCCGATCAGGATGAGGCCCGAGAGTCGACGGCGCGTAGTGTTCCACGCGCGACGAACAAGAGATGTCAGCAATTTTTTTTTGGGGGGTGGGCAATCATCCAATGACTTCTCCCGCTCTGGGTGGAGCGAGAGGGCGTCAGACTCTTACTGACTAAAACCAACCCCTGTTCCTTCCCTGCTTGAGTGCCCGGGGGTGCGGTAACTCATTTTCAGAATTTATCCGCTACCCATAGGCATGCAGGCACTGGCCACGACAGGCCCCGTCAGTGGTGACTGACACTTATCTCTTTGAGGCGTGCGTGGAACACTACGCTCCGTCAACTCACGGGCCTGGTGCTGATTGGACGGCGAGCTACCGGCTGCTCGCCGTCCTCAGGCCCGGGTCTACAGTGGCCGGAGATTGTCTCGCGATGTCCTTCGTCCAGTACCTCTCCTCCATACCAAAACCACCAAAGCAATCATACAATTTAATATTTTTTTTATATATAATGCAATATTTCAGATGTGTGGAGTACCTATCAGAAGATACTGAAAACAATTACAGTGAGGCAGAAATAAAAGACCTGGCTAAAGAACAATGGTTACTGAATGATTTGAAAGAGATCTGTCCTGGATCTCTGCCGGCCAACCTGAAGAGTCAAATGAAGACGGTTCTTACGGGAAGGTTTGTGCTGCAGATCAATGCTGTAATTGATATAGGTAGGTTTCCGTTCAATGAAAAATTTTTGAAATGTGTTCACCAGTATAGTAGACATTTTCAGTAAACAATTTTTTATCCTGCTCGTTTTTTTTATATCTTTATCTAGATTTTGACAGCACGGTTGGCAAAGTGGTTGAGTGATTGGCTGCTGCGCTACGTGTAGTGGGGCAGCAGACAAATATTTGTATGGACTACAGATAGTTGATCTGGGTCTGGGTGTCTTTTGTATTTGAGTATAATGCACCCATGACACAGGAGTGTGCTAGTGTGGAGCAACACTATTTTTAAACAAAAAAAAAATTAAATAATTTGTGAAATCTGGTGTTTTTGGAATATTTTCAATTTGTCTAAAAAGATAAGATGCAGGCACTTTCTGTTATCAAACACTTAACTTCAGCATTCCCTTGTTTCCAGGTACTCCAGCTTATCAGCAGTACTTGAAGCTGCAAAAGGTCAACATGGAGAATGTTGAAGCTACAACTAACTATGAGGACAAGGTGTCTAGTCACAGGTAAGTTAATTAGCTAATTTTTTTTGCATGCTATCTCACTTCTAGGCAAAGGCCTGCCTCAAGTTATTTCTGGTACTTTTATCATGTATGTAGGTATGTGTTGCGGCAGTAAGGCCCTCTTTGATGAGTGGCTGGAGAGGCGCCACGGCTTCCTCATCTTCCGCCTGACGCAGGTCCTCACCGGACACGGATGTTTCGGGAGGTTCCTGTGTCGGATAAGGCGGGTGGAAACGCCAGGGTGTCAGCACTGTGTGGATCGCCCAGAGGACACGGTGGAGGTCTGCTCCGCTTGGGCGGAGTACCGCCGTGTCCTCGTGGAGGCGATCGGCGGCAACGACATTCGCGCCCGGCTCTGGTCCAGGCCATTGTACGGAGCGAGAGGGAATGGGAAGTAGTCCTTCTGCGAAGCAGTAATGCTTGCGAAGGAGGAGGCGGAACGCGTGAGGGAGACTCAACAGAGAGACACAACCCCAGTAGCCGCCGAAGGAGACGCCCTGGGCGTCGTGGGTTGCAAGCCGATCTCCGGCCACCGTAGGCGCGGGCTTGCGGACGGTGAGTAGTGGCTAGCTCGCCGATAAGGATCAGGCCCGAGAGTCGAAGGCGCGTAGTGTTCCACGCGCGCCTCAAAGAGATGTCAGCAAAAATTTACGGGGCCCGCTATGACCAATGCCTGCGATGGTCGCGGTCCTCAATGAATCACCTTCCCCTGGCAAAGGCAACTGAAGTAACACAGGTGGATTTTAGTCAGTAAGAGTCTGACACGCCCTCCCGCATCACCCAGAGCGGAGAGAAGTTATTTGATGATTCCCTCACTATAAAAAAAGGCAATAATAAATTGATGGTTGCAACTACTCAAGAAGCAGGAAAATTTTGCGTCCCAGAACCAATATTTGTGGAAATGTCGTGTCTGTCTAATAACGAAAAACAATGATTAGGGCTGTAAATATTTTGAATTTTGCAGAATGATGAAGCTGTACCTAACAGACGGTGTGCAAGAGATTTCTGCTCTAGAATACAAACCTATGCGGAACTTGAGCTGTGATATAACACCAGGATGCAAAGTTCTTATAAAAGGTATGTTTTTAGGGCTTCTACGAGTACATCTATATTTTTAGGAATTGGTTGGTTTCAATGCCTAATAAATTATCAACATTGAGGAGCTCGTGGCTTAAGTAATAACAGCCACACGGGTCAATCCATCAGGTTAAACTACGCTTGCCGAGGTTGGTCCATGGATGGGTGATATTCTTTACATACCGAGACTTCTCCGTGCCTCGGAAATCACGTTAAGCCGTTGGTCCCGGCTGTCAATCGTCATGGATCTTTGACAGTCGTTACGGGTCATCAGAAGCCCGAAAGTCTGATAACCAGTCTTACCAAGAGGTATCGTATTACCCAGTCAGTGGGTTGTGGAGGTCAGATTGGCAGTTGCTCCATGTAAAATACTGGTATTCATCTGCATCCGGTTAGACTGGAAGCCGACCCCAAGATAGGTGGAAAAAGGCTAGGCAGATTGATTGTATTGGTTGAATTACTTAGCTTGAACTGTCCAACTCCTGGGCAAAGGTGTTCCCCCCATTCCTTCCACTTTCCTCTTAGCTGTGCTTCTTCAGGCCAATTTGCCGGCAGCCATCCAAGGCGTCCCGCCATCTTCTCCTGCCACGACCCCGTCTAGCTCTGTTAGGGCTCCAGTCTTGCGATATCCAGGCCCACAGCTTTAACGGCATCCGACAGAGGCGACCTGCCCAGTCCCACTTCAGGCTTGCAACTATTTGAAATATAGACGAATGAAAATTAATTAACTTCTAAAAGTCCACGAGAGGATCGCAACTGTCTCCTTCCTGAATTAGGAGCTCTCTGATCCATCTACCATCAAGATCTGCTCAGCAGCCTAGCTCACTTCCAATCTACCAACTTTTTTTTTTCTCTATCCACTCAGATACGTCAACCCCATTGTACCTTTTATACCCTATTTACACACAACTATACACCACCACTATACTTCTGAAAAGAGAATCATTGCCTAGACTTCTGAACTTCCCGTCAGGCCCCGGAATAGCAGACACAGTTAAAAACCTATTGTCGCGTTTCCGATTGGAGACGCGCGGAGCCTAACGGATTAAGCCACAAACTATGCGTTTATTTCTTTCTGATTTAGGCAGTGGCGTATTCAAAGTTTTCGCGCCCCGGGCCAAATGTTTATGCTGCCCCATAGTTAACAAAAAAGGGGAATATTCTTTTCTGCTATTGCTTATTTAGAATTTGAGCTACACGATTCGGATAGGTAAGATTTCCTTGTGATAGACAAGAAGTTACGGGGTGGCAAGAAAAGTAGAAATAGTAGTGCTAATACAACTTGAAAAAAACGGCAACGGGTAAAATTCGTTGCCCCTGGCAGTCTACCGCCCCGGGCCATGGCCCTCTTGGCCTAAGGGTAAATACGCCACTGAATTTAGGGGATACCAAAATGTTTTGGATAAGTCCAACATTCCACATATTTAGTTTAAACTCCCTTACATTTTTGTTCTTAGCACATTCCACCAGCAAATGTTGCACATCTTCAATTTTCAACCTACCTTGTAATATTATATGTACTTGATCTTTATTCTTTTTCAGGTCCAGTAGACTGTCGAAGAGGCCAGCTGCTGCTGACAGAAAGCTCTATAGAACTCTTAGGAGGTGAAGTTCAGGAGATAGCCATCTCAAACTCTTTGGCAGGGCAGCTGTCCACTAAGTTGGGATTACCTATGACTCAAGGTAAGCACCTGAGTTCCTGGACGATGTAGAAAAAGACGAGGCACACTCATGTTTACAGCTTAACTTGTTTGCTAATAGGTAGCATGCTCTCAGGGAGTCTACATTAGCTCATGAAAGCATAGACCTCAGTAGCATACTTTTAAGAGCATGCTCTTGTAGCACGTCTGAGAAACACATGTTCATTATTTAGCATTCAAAATGGACGTTTCTTTGCGGAATGAATTAAATTCAGTAATATTATTACTTTCAACACATTTAATTAATAATTATACATTCCATAAATATTCATAACTTTCTATAAAGAAATATAAAATTTAAAGTTTTGTTATCGCCCGTCGAGCCATCGTGACTATGCAAACAAATCAAGTAGCATGCTCGCATCGAACGCGTTCAGACTTGCTTTGGAGCTCCCCCCCTCCCCTCCCCCTCTCACCCGCGCCTCACACCGTGTGCTAGTAGCTAGAGTTGTATTGCATGCTATTTAATTATCAACTCTATTACAATTGAATTTCAGTTCATTAACATTATTGATTAATTAATTAATTAAAACTACTCGAATAACTTGCCGCGATACTGCGAGAATGGATGAAACTTACAAGGACCAGAAATAGTCTGGCCATTGCAGAAAATGTTGCCAGCTGATCAAATGCCAGTACTAAGTTATTGAAGTGAAAACTTCTTTAGGCGTGTTGGGCATTTTTGATAAAGTTTTCACTAGGGAATGCAATCTCGTACGAGATTTCCGCCTAGCGAGATCTCGCGAGACTCAAAACCCAGTCTCGCGAGATCTCGCAAATTACGGGATCTCGCGAGATTGAGAGAATCGCAATTAAAACATATGCAAATGCTTGTTTTAAGAACTAGTAATTGACATGATATGTAATTAAATAGAAACTGCGTTGCTTAGTTATAAAAATAATGTAAGTTTTATTTTAAAAATCAACAGAGTACTTATTATTTTGTCTCTAACTCTAATAACATTTGTTCATGTCTATAATTATTATACCTACTGTAGCTAATCAGTTCAAATTCTTACAATGTTGGTAACAAAACAATAATTATCTATATTTAGTCCTTTGTAAATTATTACTTTAGTTTCAATAATTAAGAGTAATAGGAACTGACTTTATTCTTCAATTAGTTGTTGTATGAAGAAGTGATCCCACAAGAATGGTGCAATAGTTCGCTAGTGCCCATCTTCAAGAATAAAGGGGATGTACAGGACTGCAACAACTATCGAGGGATAAAGCTCATGTCACATACTATGAAAGTATGGGAGAAAGTGATAGAGAAAAGATTGCGAGAGGAGAGTGAGATTACCCCGAACCAGTTTGGGTTTATGCCAGGTCGAGGGACAATGGACGCCACCTTCGCTCTCCGTCAATTGTGCGAGAAGTACAGACGTGTGCACAAGAACTTGCACATGGTGTTCATTGATCTTGAGAAAGCGTATGATAGGGTACCTCGGGATGTGTTGTGGTGGGCCTTGAAAGAGAAAGGTTTGCCTGGGAAGTATGTTGAGTTGATTCGTGCTATGTACAGACAATCTAGTACCTACGTCCGGTCGGCTGCTGGCAACACCGATAAGTTCAGTGTGGCTGTAGGCTTGCATCAAGGGTCGGCTTTAAGTCCTTACCTCTTCCTGTTGATTATGGACGCTCTTACGTCGGAAATACAGGAAGAGGCACCCTGGTGCATGCTGTTTGCCGACGACATTGTTCTGGTCGGTGAAGATGGACCTGAGATCCAAAGCAGATTGGAGAAATGGCAACAGAAGCTGGAGAAAGTTGGCTTGAAAATCAGCAGAACCAAAACTGAATACATGTTCTGCGATTTCGGCGGTCTCTCCAGTTCTGAAGCTGTAGTGCTAGATGGCGCGCTTCTCCCAGTCTGCTCCGATTTTCGGTATCTCGGTTCACTCGTGCAAAGCGATGGCGAAATAGATCGGACTGTTAAGCACAGAATTAACACTGGATGGATGAAATGGCGGCAGGTCACCGGGACTATCTGTGACTCCCGCATTCCCCTAAAACTTAAGGGGAAGATTTATAAAACAATGGTCAGACCTGCTGTCTTGTATGGTTCAGAATGTTGGGCCACAAAAGGGATGAATGAAAAGCAATTGCATGTAGCTGAGATGAGAATGCTAAGAGCGATGTGTGGTGTTACGCGCATGGATAGAATTAGGAATGAGTATATAAGAGGAAGTCTGAAAGTGGCACCGCTGACTGAAAAGTTGTGTGGAAATCGGTTGTCGTGGTATGGGCATGTGATGCGGAGGAATGAAGAAAATGTCGTGAGGAAAGTCTTGTGTATGGATGTGGATGGCTATAAGAGTAGGGGAAGGCCAAAGAAACGATGGTTGGACTGTGTGAAAGAGGATATGGGTAAAAAAGGGGTGACTACAGAGATGACGACTAATAGAGGAGTATGGAAGAAAAAGACATGTTGCGCCGACCCCAAATAAATTGGGATAAGGGCAGGAGAATGATGAATTAAGAGTAATAGGAACATTACTTATGGTAAATAAATACAACAAAACAAAAACTTAACTTCACAAGTTGTTAAATAAATGTTGTGAGATCGTATTAATCAAATAAAAAAAGTTTAAAGTAGAAGTCAGATGAAGTTATCAAGGTACGGAAAGGCAAGTTAGTTTGTCTAAAAATGGCTTCTCAAAAAACACATCATGTCGAGAGTATCATCTGACAGACGACTTCTGATTTTGCATGCCAAATACCCTGCTGCTGAAAAAGCTCGTTCTGCCTCAACACTTGTGGGAACCACAGTTGAGAGGCAGTTATGTACGAAGTTTAAAAGTTCCCCTCTTACTCCACCAGCTTCGTACAAATTCATTTCTTTTTTTATTAAAATGTCTAAAGTATTTGTTGTAGAATCGATCGAAATTTGACGAGATACAATCTCGTAAAATATGGCCGGGATCTCGCGAGATCGGGATCTCGGCGAGACGAGATTGCATTCCCTAGTTTTCACTTCTGTCGGCACTCCCGGAGTGCCACTCTTTTTTATTGTATTTTTTTTTTATCATTGATAGGGTCCCGTTTGACCACTATCTCACCTGATGGTAAGCGATGATGTGTTCGACGATGGAGCACGCTTGCCTAGAAGTAACCTAACCTACCTGTTGCATTTTTCAGAACCAGATCCCAACACAACAATCAGTATACCAAGAAACACAAACATACCAACACCACACACGCAAATGCCGACGGCAAACGTCCAACATACGCCAACATTTGACCAACACACCAATAATACAGACGACCCCACCAACTTTGCAGACGACGAAATTGATATAGACCAGCTTGCGGCCTTAGAAGAACAACTAATTGATAATCCAGGAAAAAGACCCCTTCTAACTGACAACACAAATCCAGAAAAGAGATTAAAAACTGCCACAGTCAACGACGACGAATATCCAGATGAAAACGACCTATTCTTAGGGGAAGACGAAGATTATTTGCGAGAATTAGAATCTCAAATAGATGCAGGCAATAATGACCTTAGTGGTCAACAAAATACAGGTCCAAAGACAGTGTCTTCAGAACCTTTCGTGTATATAAAGCAGATTAAGGACATGAATGAAAGTGATAAAGCCGGGAAGGTATTCAAAGTTAAAAGTCAAGTTATGAGTTTGCTGTCAAAACTTTCTGTTAGCAAAGAGTGGAGTTTGAAATGTACTATAGTGGATGGGACGGGGAGTCTGGATGTCGAGTTCACAAGTGATGTGCTCTCTAAATTGGTGGGGTATACTCCTCAAGAGATGAATGCGATCAAAAGGGAGATGGTGACAAAACCGGAGCTGAAACAAAAAGCTATTACAGTAAGTGGATTTTATATTGTACACTGGCATTTAGGCGCGCTGGGCATTTTTGAGATGGGAAAAAACTATTGAGCTCGCGCGTCACCGTTACCACGGGGTCTCATCTCGAACAAACAAACTTTAGTTCAAATAAATGTCAATAGATGGCGTATTAAGCATCGATTTCATAGTGAAGTTTAAGTAACATTATCATTTTGAAAAAAAAATATGGTAAAAACTATATTTTCTTATTTAATAAACTACCCTAAGCATAAAATTGTGGAATAATTGGCTCCTTATTCAAATTTAGATGTTTATTGGAACGAATCCTTAGGCATTTATATTTCGTGTGCCAATAGATGGCGCTGTTTGAAGTTTTAAAATTAAAATTTGTATATGAAAAATTTGGAAACAGTCAAACTCTTATGAAGTGCCAAAAATACTATAAACTAATTCCTCAATGTGTGAGAAAATATTGGTAAGACTTTATGTAAATTCATTCAACTTGCAAGCCGTCGCTGTCGCTGCTAACACCATCTAGCGAGGTGTAGAGGACGGGCCCGAACGAAGAACAAAAGTTGCTTGTGCAAGTCGAAAACCCGTAGTTACGGCGGTACCGTTTCTTTGTATGGGATGAGGCATCTGTACGCTAGTATTATATTATCTGTGCCGTTACCGACCGTCGTAGCACTCGTAGTGGATTGTTTTCATTTGAAGTGAAAACCGATACCGCTACTGTAGCGGATTTTGTTCAAGTTTTCAGTTCTGTCGGTACTGTAGAACCCCAAGGCTTCAATAAGGCCTGCAGGGCGACAGTGCGATGTGTAATGAGTAAAAGATGAGGGTCAGGGCACTTTTATGTTTATTCCTGATTAAAATAATTACATGTGTGCCACTTGATAAGATATGTGGAAAACTCAGTAAGTTTCCTTGTGTTCTGTGGCGTACTCGTATATCTAAGCTAACAAGTAGACAAGCCACATTACAGGCGTATCATGCATATGTTGGTTCAATACTGCGTTATGGTATACTTGGGGATTTTAGTTCTGGGGTATAACAACTAAAAAAAAATACACTAAAAATGAAAAAATAACTTTAATTTCGGAAGTCGGTGTTTGTATTTTACTTCTTCGTTATTTGACACCGACTTCCGAAATTAAAGTTATTTTTTCATTTTTAGTGTATTTTTTTTTTGGAAGTCGGTTGTTTTTTTTTTGTAAAAAAGTTTTTTATTTTTCACTTTTTAGTTGTTGTACCCCATTCTACAACTAAATTAATAGTAAAGTTATACCCGAATGTATAACACCAAAAATAGGGAATTTGAACATAGTTGGTGAAATTAGGGTGTATCAGGGTGAACTGTAGAAATCTGTACACCCCTTCAGAGCGTATCAGCGTGATGTAATGTTGTGAAGTGGTGAAAACAATACACAGACATGCGATTGCAGCAATTCTGGAAGGTTTGCTATCATTTATTGAAGAGTTCCATGGTGTATCTCCGAAGTTCTTTATCAGATCTTCACCAAACTAAAATGGGACCACATGTGAAGCAACAGCTTTCAAATAAAAAAAAAATCTTCAAAATCGGTTCACGGAGTAAAGAGTTATGAGGTAACACACATAAAAAAAAAAAAAAAAAAAAAAAAAAAAAAAATACAGTCGAATTGAGAACCTCCTCCTTTTTTTGAAGTCGGTTAAAAACGAAAAATAAAAAACTTTTTTATAGTCGGTGTTTGTATTTTATTTCTTCGATATTTGACACCGACTTCCGAAATTAAAGTTATTTTTAAATTTTTAGTGTATTTTTCTTTTTGGAAGTCGGTTGTTTTTTTTTTTGTAAAAAAGTTTTTTACCCATATCCTCTTTCACACAGTCCAACCATCGTTTCTTTGGCCTTCCCCTACTCTTATATTTTTATCACTAATAAAAAAAAAAGCGTAGCTTAACCTGATAGATCGACCCCTGCGGCTGTTATTACTTTAGCCACGAGCTCCTCTAGCTATCTGTTTGTATACTAATAACTTAAAAATGTTTTCATTCCTTTCAGGCATTACTAAACGCAAAGAACAGTCTGCAAGTGCTATATTGTATTATAGAGCTGACAATACTAGAGGTGCCCAAAATAACTAATCTCATACCATTCGATGCCACGCACATTGATCAGCTCAACAAAAGAGCATTGCTGAGCTCATGTAGATAAGGTAATACGATATTGTTGTAAGTAGAGTGTCAAGAATAAATATATATTTGTTTTGTATGTTTTATCCTGTTTCTGTCTTTTTCCTTCGCGTGATAGATTGCGGCCCCCTATTCCCGAGGCCTGGCAACGTCGCATTTCTAGAGTTTTTTTTTGTGATTTTTTTTATTTAAATGTTTTTTCTCAGTTAATTAACTAGATCGTTGGTATTTACAAGCATGAAAAATTACATTACAGTAAATTATTTTCTTTCTGCAGTCTTCTTTTTTTCGTTTTGGTTGTACTTTTTGCAGTATTACCACGTTTTACGTTTAAATATTTTAGAGTAAATGTTAAAAATAATGATAAAATATAACGATCTAGTTAATTGACTGAGAGAAATAGTACTTTCATTTAAATTTAATAAAATAATCACAAGAAAACCTCTAGAAATCCGACGTTGCCAGCCCGCGCGCGATGAACGCTCTTAAGTACTCTTTTGTTCTTCCTCTTCGTCGTATCGATGATTCCAAAATTAAATCTTTTTGACCAAAATTTAGCCAGGTCGACTAAATTTTGGTCAAACAAGATTTAATTTGCATTTGCCTCGTAAAAGTTTTTGAAGGTGTTGTTGCACAGAGGGCATGACAAGAGGTGAGGCATTTGGTTTGGGACGTAGCTATTTTGAAGATTTGTCCAGCCAGCCTGAGTCACATGATTTAGAGACTGATGGTTTATGTATAGAAGCATATTGGTGCCGATTCTCTTGTTCAATAACTAAACTAAAATTAAAGAATCGCTATCTTTTACTAAAAGGCAGTGCGAGAAAAGGACGGCTATAGCTATGAACTAAGTTAGAGATGTCAAACTAGTTTACGCCTTCACCGTATATTTAGTTGACATGTTTTTACGTGTACCCAATTTATATGGAAATATTAGTTCAACTAAATTTGACAGCTCTACTTTACGTCCGTCTCTTTCTTGTTTTATTAGAGAGAAAAAGATAGCTGGTGTGGCGAGTTGCCGCCACTCTGCAAGTTGGGTGGGGTTGGTATCACGTCGCGTGTGTGTCTCGCTTTAATTTGTCAGACAGACGTGAGTGGCCGGCTTTACGCGAGGTATAGACAATTTAAAATGCAACAATCGACGTCACGTCAGTTTGACGTCAGAGTGTGTGTGTCTAACGCCGCGAGGCACAGCGCGCATCTCACCGCAGACTAATGTCTTAAAATAATATCGTCCCCGCAAATACGCTAAAATCCCGAGTAAATCCCGTAAACGTTGGGGATCCTCCGGGAATAATAAATAACCCATATTTACCGCGTCCGTTAACTACTGAACAAGCATAATCAGGAGTGTTGGTGTGAAGAGAACGAGTGGCCACTCGACAATTCGACGTGCAACCATCGAGAACAGCCCGGAAAGTAAGGTACCACTTGTTTTACAAATTGTAAGTAGGGCCACATTCGCCGACTGCTGCCGACCACTCCTAACTTGAAGTTATACAGACAAATATAGGCAATTTTGGGCCAGCATTCCCTCCAAGTGCTTGGTCGTACTTCTGTTCTACATCCGCAGAGACCCACGGCTATTTACACGCTTGGGCAACTCCAATAGCAATAGCCTAAATTTAGTTTGTGCACAAAAGAATCGACTGTTTTGGTGTTTAATACAGCATTTTTCTATTCTATGCAACACAAAGTCAATGACAGTCCCAGCATGATTCTTGATCCCAGAAATATTTCCCAAAAAGGTAAAACAGGGATATTTCAACCAATAAAATTCAAATAGACATTTTACAACTATATTTTAATACACTTTTCGTAACTCAATTATGTGAATTCAATATTATACAAAAAAAAATATCAAATAATAACACAAGCTATCTAACGGTAGAAGACTAACATAATGTCGTCAAATGCAATCATAAAAATCATCTATAACATCTTGAACACTACTTACAAAGCTAACATTTGGGATGAAAATATTCTTCAAAAACTTTCATGAATGTTTTAAAGATATAAAAATGTTCAAATATTACCACAGTGCGAGGATATGATCGGAGACTTTAGAGCCATCGTGTCCCGAGTGTAGCACGTCGATCAGCTTCAAAATGACTGTTTTTTAGCTGTTCAAACTGAATACTACACACAAATTCATTATTTGAAACGTATTGTAAGCCTTATCCAATATAAAATAAATAGAATCCAATAAATATGGTTAACTAATCGACACTAATGTTCTGATCACATTCTGCACGTACAGAATATTTTCTCCAGTATTTCCATCTCAAACGCGAATGAAAAGTGTAACAAGTCCTTTAAACATAATTAGTTGCACACGGTAAAAGCAACAACTAAATTGAGCACTCAATGTTACATGCTTGTTTTAAAACTTAATATGCGAATAAAATAAACAAGTGTGCACGGAACCCGGCCCAACCACGGGACCGCGAAGGTACGCCAAACCTTTTATAAAAAGTGTATGTACAACCTACAACATAATAATATGACAGGATGATATTAATAAAATAACATTAATTTTACTCCCCATTTTAATCAAATGATTTAACTCATTTATGGAAATATCAATTTTTTATTTATAAATAAGTGTCGTTGCAGCATTTCAACGATTTTTCCATTAACACTTTCGGTGCCCAGCACCCAGTGTATGGGTCGTAAAATAATTCTTTTTTATTCGACCCGTCTCCAAGTCATCGAATACGTAGCTATATTTGACTTGTGTTCATATCCAGGAACCGACTGGCGAGTCCGCTAATTATAATTTAAAAATTAATTAGTTAAATAACGGGCAATGAAGTTATTTTGTTCTGATAAAGAAAAAAAAATCATGTAAACTATTTTGGACAGGCCTGATTTCGGCTGGCGTGTCATAAAGTGAAATCTGATCCGATACTCAAATGTCGGGTTGTTATTAAAATATTTAAAAAAATTCAACTGGACAGCCGAAAGTGTCAAAAGCGAGTTAAGTTGGTTACGTTTCCATTTTTCTACAAAATGGCACCAAGTTTAATGTAATAAATAAAGGTTAGAATATTCCAACAGCGCGAGATCACGCAGAGATCTAAGATTGCTTTATCGTTTTGTCCCATTATATACAATGTACCGACTAGAATGCCGTTAAGTTAATCTCCCTTGAACTGAGTACCTTGTCATTACTTCACGGTAAAAGGCTAGTTTACTAATAAAATATCTAATTAGTCAGTTGTTAGATTACCAAAAAATATTATACACAGTTTCTTTCGTCACGTAAATAAAAAATGAGGACGATACAGTGCGTTAAAATTTCGCCGACGTAACATCTCGATAAACTTTGTACCGTCTAGTGACGTAACAAGCCCTGACTCCTTAGATGCGTTTTATCTTTGTAAATTTTTATGGGTTTGGTAAAGCAAAAATTACGTGTCTTTTGATAATCTGACTTACAAACTAAATAGAATTATTATTTTTACACAAAGTAAACACATCCCTATTATTTCTAGAAATAGTCAAGAAACAACCTACCAACCATACTAGTCAGTACATTTAAATCGAATAAAAATAATGCTTCGATAACATCAAATGTAATCATGAAGATAAAAGTTAAAATATACATCTTATGAGATTATTCATTATGTTGACGAATTTCATTGGAAATTAAAATCACTTTAAAAGCTAGGGGTGACATCATGTCGTAAAATTGACGTAATCGATAACACATACAATAATAAATAACTTATCTACTTCATTAAGGTGAAAGCTCCGGGGTAGCCCGCGAAATTCCAATTTTCTTACGTTTTTTTGCAATTTGCAGGTCAGTATCAGGTTGTATGGTGGTCAAAATACGATTCGCGGCCGTAGCAAGTAAGTTTGTATTTACAGAACTGTAATCATTAAAATCATCAATACAACTGTCTCACTTAGAATTGATGCCAAATGTCATGATTTCTGAAATACTTACATTCGGTATCAATTCTAACTGAACGAGTTGTATTGACGATTATAATTCTATAAATACAGACTTGCTACGGCCGCGAATCAAATTTTGACCTAGATACAACCTGACACTGACCTGCAAATTGCAAAAAACGTAAGAAAATTTGAATTTCGCGGGCTACCCTGGCGCATCCACCTTAAAAGCGGGTAGCGAACGCAAAGATACCTGAGTTGTAATGTATGTTTACATTTTTCTTGACACCTCAATGGAAGACTTTGCCCATAAAACGAGTGGGCGATGCCGCTACCGACAGAGTAGCTGAACAGCCTGTCTATACTGTAAACATCTCACCATGATAATTTAAGTGAAGTGACCGTGAAATGAATTACTGTAATTCATCATAAAGCTATGAGTAGCTAGTGGCTAGCTGACAGCTTGCTTTAAGCTCACTTCACCGAAGTTATTACAGAATAGCACTACAGGACACCAACAACCACTTCCCAGTGAAAACAAGATTACAGAGTACAAACATAAATATAAGAATAAATACAAGAACGAAATCGAGCAATTACGTACAATTGGGTGAAACATTAAATCTTAATGAGATGAGTTTAAATATTCGTTTTGTAAACGTAACATAATTTATAATTACACCGACTTTAGAAAACACTACGCACCACTCTGGTGAATAATGTCGTAAGTGCATTTGCCTCGTAATCTCCGTCAATTCCTTTAGATTTGCACATGCGACGAATAACGTCGGCAGAGATTATAATTATGATAGTATTTAATATCCATGTGCAAGAAATGGAGTCATGAAAAGTGACTCTTAGAAATTGTTCTGTCATAAGGGCTTGCGACACAGATTTGTCTTAGCTATTGTATAAAGCTGTTCAAACATAATTTATAAAGAGACTAAGCTGTGAACAGTATATGTGACTAATAGTATTCTTCAAGTTCGTTATATAAAACTAACAATATAACAAGCTTAGGATGAGTCTGTAGCACTGGTTGTGAAATATGAAATAATGCTTAGTAGCTAGCTAATATTTGTCGGGTATTTCTATGTTTAGCACCCATGGTAACAAGACTATTAGTGTAACAACGTGTATCCTAAACAAACTGGACATCCGGACACCTCACAACCAGCGCTGACATGACGTAATATTATACATAAACAATTCATTAATAAAATTAACTAATCACATGAGCGCGTCGGTGAGCGCACCAAACATTATATTAAAACGAAAAAGCCAGTAAATAATAACTTCTGAAGCTATTTACAGCGCGTTTAGTAACGTAACATCATGCAACTTCCCTACGCATCGATCCTACCAGTCTTCCACTTAAATGCCAATCCGAACTTTAGGCCGACGGGCGCCAGGCGAGACGTTTATAAGATCCTCTCGTAGAAGAGGAGATAGGCCTGCGCTCTTAGTACTTTTTCCTCGCTTACTTCGGAGACCATGCTGTCTGATACGTAGTACCACTTTCCTGATGGGGGCTCCGCAGATGACGCGGGGCCTTCGCCTGATTCATAGCCAGATAATTCCGACTCGGAGTCGGCATCACCATCCCCGCTAACAGCAGCAGGAGGGCTTATATTCCCGCCCTTTGGCAAGAACCACCAGCGAGGATCTCCCGCCTTCACTGGCCCGCGAACCTTCACATAAGCCACGTAATGGCCGCCGTGCATACCCCCCGAATGCTCCACAACACCATACAGAGAATACAGCAGTTCATTCTGTCCTTTAGTCACGTTTGGTAGCTTCCTAACTTTGTCCATCGCACAGAAAGGAGCTAAGTCTAAGATGGTCGGGAAATCCACGTGCTTGGACATTTTTCTGAACATGCACCGCGGTCCGATCTGGAACCTCTTTAGGTGCAAGATCAGTATAGCGGGTGGACTTGATACGAGGAACCGTTTCGTAGCGTTAGTGTACACTGTCTTTCCGTCTTTGCCGTTGATTCGTTCGGTGCACGTCTCACATCCGACCTTGTTGTTGCCTGTCAGCAGTTCTAAGGCGGTGAACTGGCTGAGGCAGGATTGAATGCTGCACTCGTCCTCATCGCACACGTAACGAGGTGATAGTGGACTCTGTCGTGAATACGGGAGGAAGTCTCTCTGACTCTTTTCGGCATCAATGTTGTTCACTTTAGGCTTCGGCGCAGGCGGCGGCGGTTCTACCGGCGCTTCCAGGGTCACTGGCGAGGGTAAGGCAGGCTTTTTGGTGGTAGAATCATTCAAATTATACAGTTTAAGCTTATCCAAATGATTGTTCAAGTCGTTGAAGTTCTTGCTTTCGGGCAAGGATTCGTAACTACTTTCTCCGCTGTGTTCCAGCACACTTCTACAACCTTGCACGCTGATACCTCTTGAAACTACTTCATTCGAGTATTCAGGAACGAACGATATTCTTGACACGGGCCTTTCGAACTCAGTTTTGACTGGAGAAAGTTTATTATGTTGTGGACTCGATAGGTCCAGGTTGATTTCGCTAGACAGGGAGCTATGACTACCGAGCTCCTTGCCATTAGTCGGGGAATCAACGTTGTCCACAGTTTCCGTCGAGTTATGTTTGGTGGCCTCTGGACTGGCGACGCCAGAATCTGGGTTAGAGAGGTTCTCTAAAGATATGAGGGGTTTATATTCGAGCGGAATAGCTGTGGTTGAGGTTGAGTGGTCAGCGAACTCGACCTTATCTTTATCCGCATGTTCTGGGGTATTGTCTGTCTTTTCTTTGTCCATATCGACTGGACTGGTGCGGATGGAGTCGGAGCTGATAACTTTTTCGGAGTTGTACCCTGACTCCATATGATAAGCGGCGAAGTTAGCGGCTGTATGGGCAATGGCTTGCGTCCCTACAGACACAGTATGCGTGTCCGGCTGTCTCGGCATATCCTCCAGGTTATCTTCCACATCTGCATCGGATTGCTCAGAAGACGACTTACCATCTGTCTTGGCAGTACCGTTAGCATCTCCAGACTGCTCATCTTTGGACGTTGAGTTACCTGAAAAGACGGATTCAAAATAAGGTTTTGGTTTACTAAAGACGGCAATTACAATTTGGTGATTTCTGACTGTTGATTTGATATAAATTGCTGGCGTGACAACTTGATAAATACTGATCGAGACAAAATGGTTTATGGTATGATTTATTAGTGTGCCTATTAGTATTAAAACTATTCATGTATTGCCGCGAGAATCATTTTTTCTTTCTTTTCTGATATCACACAAAAAATAACAGTATATGCAAAATATGTAGAAGCAGAATATATCCAGTTTTAACGTTTATCCCATAGGTTATGAGGTTATATAGTATGCCAGCCAGCCAGCAGTATGGTGTGAACAAAATGTTGGTATGGCGGTACCACCTTTGTTCTTTCTGGCAGCTTTGCGAGCTGCCATCCGCTCCTTCTTCATCTGATGTTTGGAAGGTTTCTCCTCTTGCGCATTGTAAATATTCTCTTCTGAAAATATGTTCTCTTGTCATTACATGCCTTAGTTACTACACATTGATTCGCGTTATACACTCGTCGGGGTTGTTTTGCACCACTTCTTGAAGAGGGGTTTTATTTATAGGGCTATGACGTAAAGGTTGGGCAGGGTCGCTTGAAACTTGAAAGTTATGGCATTTGGGGCTGGACTATTAGGGACCTATGAGCCGTATTGAAAAATGATATGAAATACCAAATATTTGGTTTTTAACCGACTTCTTAAAGGAGGAGGTTCTCAATTAGTCTGTATGTTTTTTTTTGTATGTTTGACACGTGATTTCTCCGCCACTTGTGAATAGATTTCGATGATTCTTATATTGTTTGGTAGGTCATACTTCAGATGTGGTCCCGTATAAATTTTATCGAAATTGATTCAGCACTTTTTGAAAAAATCAACATAAACAAAAAATATGTATACACAGATGACGTTTTGGTTGGCTTCAATTATGTTGAAATTCCATGTTATTGGGGTTAACCATTCGGGCATAACTTTATAATTTAGTTTTAGTACTGGGGTAGAACAACTAAAAAGTGAAAAATAAAAAACATTTTTACAAAAAATTCAACCAACTTCTAAAAATTGAAAAACTAATTTCGGCAGTTGGTGTCAAATAACGAAAAATCTAAATTCAAACATAATTTTATTTAGATTGTAAACGTGATCTGAATTTGAGTGCAGTTTAGAACATAAAATTTCATTTCATTTTCATTTCATTTCATTTATTTATTCATTAACAATTTCTCTCATTAACAGGATCTCTCAAAAGGACAATTAGAACGATGTTTTAAAATGAGAATTGATTTATATTACACAAATAATGTGAGATGTTTTATAACTACCCTCATTTATTTAATAACAAATGAACGTTATATTGATGAAATGTAAATGGTGCAAAACCGGTTATGACAAGTGTAATGAAGCCAAGCATGCTAGAAATGTTACGACATAGAATTTTAGTGGAAAGCGCTGTTCGAAACATTGATTGCATTCTTTCTGGATTTGGGAAATAAAACAAAAAATAAGGGTTTGTATGAACGAACAAAAACCCAGTTCAATACAGGCTGTAAAGGAAACGAGTAGTCATATTTTACATATTGATTTTGCCTATTTTAGGTTGCACTAGTCGATATTTTGTCGAAATTTCGGGCGGGTATTACTCCACTGTTTGACATTGGCACGGATTCTCTTGTTCAATAACTAAACTAAAATTAGAGAATCGCTATCTTTTACTAAAAGGCAGTGTGAGAAAAGGACGGCTATAGCTATGAACTAAGTTAGAGATGTCAAACTAGTTTACGCCTTGCGCTTCGCCGTGTTTTTAGACGACATGTTTTTACGTGTACCCTTAATTTGTATGGAAATATTAGTTCAAACTAAATTTGACAGCTCTAATTTACGTCCGTCTCTTTCTTGTTTTATTAGAGAGAAAAAGATAGCAGTAGCCTAAATTAAGTTTAGTTTGAGCATAACAGAATCAACACCAGTGTACATCCAAAGTTAAACATGATATCGTTTTGTTTCATTATTAATTTTGTCTGTGTGGAAACAGAATAGTAGAATAAAAAGCCATTTAAAAGTTATAAGCTCACAAAGATTCGCTTTTCTTGCTAATTTTAACGCTACTTTAGGCGTAAATAAGTAATAAAAGGAGTGTAAAATCTCAAAAACCAAGTCAGCACCGTCAAACCTCAATTAGAGAAGAGTTCAATTAACTTTATTTGTAATTGATTTATGCAGTGGTTTTATAATAAAACTCAATTTTCCAAAGAAATTTTCGTAATTTTTTGCGCGATCGTTTCTGTTTGGAACGGTGCAGCAGTGTTTGTGTGAGTGTAAACTAGACATTGTGCGTGTAGACTAACGTCCAAATGCTTATCACTGATATTGTCTGTCGGACACGATGCCAGGTGAGACAGCATGCTTTTTGGCCACGGCCACCAGTGAGTTCCAGCTCGCGACTAGTTCAACCTTATATTAACAACTTTAAAAAAAGTCATAATAAATTCTCAAAAAATAAAAAAGGATTTTCCGTGCAAAGTTATCATCAGCTGATGAAAATTAGTAAAGGGAGGTCCAACTTTTTTTTCGCAAGTGACTATAACTTACTTAGTTGAAGAAAGTTGATCATTTCTATGGGCAGATGCATTATTTAAAAAAATATGACCACCTATTTTCTTTACACCCTGTATAATGAATTGATGTCTTCGTATCACAGAAAATAAACACTACTACTAAATAACATCAGGAAATAAAAAAAAACAACGAAATCTTGCTTACAACAAGCTAGATACATCAAAATCTATCTGGGAAAAGACCCATATTCCAATATTATGCTTAAGTATGAATTTTGAATTATAGCTGAAGGAAATTTAGAGATATCACACAAACATCTGCTCAAATCGAGATTTACGCTTGAGCATTCTAGAATACGGATCTTATAACCGATTTCTGATAAGCCAATAGGAATGATTTCAAGGTATAAAAATAATAATTATATTTACTCTGTCAGTCATCAATCTCCTGCCCTTATCCCAATTTATTTGGGGTCGGCGCAACATGTCTTTTTCTTCCTTACTCCTCTATTAGTCGTCATCTCTGTAGTCACCCCCTTTTTACCCATATCCTCTTTCACACAGTCCAACCATCGTTTCTTTGGCCTTCCTCTACTCTTATAGCCATCCACATCCATACACAAGACTTTCCACACGACATTTTCCTCATTCCTCCGCATCACATGCCCATACCATGACAACATGTCAGTATCAAAAAAATATTGGACACGTGTTTTTTGCTTTACCAAATAAATAAAAAATTACAAAGATAAAACGCATCAAAGTTCAGGAGTGGGGGGCTTGTTACGTCTTTTTTGATTAAAAAGTGGTACAATTTTAACTCAGGTGAGACGTCATGCGAAATTTCAATGCACTGTATCATCGTCTGTGTTTCCTGTAAGCTACAACCTGGGAGTCTTTAAGTCAAGAGTGAATAGGTTACTTCTAGGCAAGCGTGCTCCATCTACGACCAAATCATCGCTTACCATCAGGTGAGATAGTGGTCAAACGCGAGCCTATCAAACATAAAAAAAAAATCTTAGTTTTTTTTTACGTGACAATAGATAAAATACGTGCCCAGTATTTTTTGGTAATCTAAAGCTAGCCGCTGACTTGTGATTTTTTGTCACTGTCACCTACTGTCACCCACGATGCGCCCACTTGAAAAGTCACTGGGCAACAAAACGCGCTCATTCTTGAAATGGATTTCGTACAGATTGCTGTAATAAGTGCTCTTGAATTAAGAAGAAAAACGAACAAAAAAAAAAACGCTACTGGGTGCTTCCCAGATACACTGAAAGTTTGTTTCAAGGAAAATTTTACACTCTATAAGTATTCTAAACTACGTCAGTATCCTTCAAAATTCAGTCACCTTGGAAGTTTTGTCGCCGTATAGTGACCGTGCAGGAACTATAGATGGCGACACATAAATGTCAATGTCTAGTATTTATACAGTAAACGTTGCGGATTTCACTCACTAGATGCCAGTCTACGTTATGTGTGCATGATGCGTGTGTGTATACATATATGGCACGGAAATGTCAATGACAATATTTTAAAGGATAAAAGCTTCGAATTTACTCCACTAGATGTCACAGACTACGCCGTGCACTTTCCCTATTGTCACGTCACCATGATCAGCACACTCCCATGTATCTTCATAGCACTCGACTGGGTAACAAAAAGTCACGGTGACCAAAATCTCAAGTCAGCGGCTAGCTGACAGATGAATGCTGTCAAACATGTCAAAGGATTTGGTTGGCTGTTGCCATTTCTGTCAGCTAAACAAAGCAGTTAACTTTTTACCCGACTGTCCAAGAAGGAGAGTAATGTTTTTATTTATGTAATTGATTGGTGAACATAAACAACATTAGGTGAAGAATAGTTTTGGGCATCCTAGTTGAATATGTGTTTAATAGTATCATGCAGTTTCTCGCACGTTCTTCTCCATAGAGATGTACGTTTTGGAATGTGTAGTGCGGAACTACCTTCAACTATCTGATTAATTTACCTTTCTTTTCTTAAAAAAAAAAAAAAAAAACAGGTCAAGTGCGTGTCGGACTTCGCACATTTAGGGTTCCGTACCATATGAGGGAAATCAATATTTTGGTATTTCTTAGTAAAATATACGTAATAATAAACATTATCGCCAAATTTCAAGTTCATAGGTCAATGGGAAGTCAAAAAATTCTTCGGAACAAAATTTTGTGACAGACGGACACGTGAGTGACAGTAACACGGCTCCGTTTGGACTCTTCGGGTACGGAACCCTAAAAACGTTGGCCCACACTAGGAACTACTCCTGTATTGTATTGTGCGCTCTCAAACATGTAATCTCACATAAACATGACACCCAGACCCGGAACAACTATCTATAGGTCATAGACATATTTCTTCCATGCAGGAATGGAACCCGCGACACGCAGCGCAGCAGCCAGTCGCTCCACCACTGCGCCAAACGTGCCAAAACCAACGACCAACCCCTTGACAATAATTTGAAATGGTTAAATTGAAATAAATACTTTGAGTTTGACTGTCTCCCTTTTCTGGCCAAAGTTTTTCACAAAAACCTTTTGTACCCTGAAATTTGCCATACAGAAATCGGTTGAATTTATACTAAACAAAAAAAAAATAAACACTGACAACACAAAATACAATCATATAACTACAAATTCCCCATACCATTAGGCGTTTTCCTGCGCACGACTGCGGGGGGCTGCGGACGGCTGGCGGCGACAGGTAGCGACAGGTCCAGGAAGTACTCAGCCCTGTCTGACTGATGCAGGCACTCTTGGCATTCCAGGGTCGAGACTAGGAAGCCGCGGAAGACCTGGAAGAGAGGTGGCGGGCACGGGTTTAGATATGAACGAGGATTGAGGTGTATCACCCGCATGCCTATGGGAAAACCAGGTGGTTAATACAAACATTTTCTATGAAATGAAAATCACGTAAGTCAGCCTAGAAAACATAAAGAAAACTGAGTAGAAACTTAAAAAAACTATCTGATTGCTCTCTATATTCTTCTCCTCTTTTTTAGGGTTCCGAACATTCGAATGTAAAAACGAAACAATTATAGGATCACTCGTGCATCTGTTCGTCTGTCCGTCTGTCTGTCACAACCAATTTACTCCGAATGTACTGACCGATTCGAGTTAAAATTTGGTACACACATGAATATTTGTGACCCAAACACGAACGTGTAACGTTAATTAATGAATTTGGAATATGGGGGTCATTTTGGGGGCGCAAATAAGAAAATAAAAATAAAAAAGTTTTTTAAACTGTAATGCCACATATCAAATGAAGGGAGGAAGGATGACCGGGCCGGGCCCCCTTATCTCCGAAACCACTAAACCAAAAATTTTGAAAAAAGTACAGAATGTAGTACCAACAAAATATAACACCTACATTGTACACTTAGTTTGCAATAAACGTTTTGACTTTGACTTTACTTATAGATTACAGGAATGTAGTAGTTTAAAACTACCTATATGTAGTTTAAACCTGAAAAAAAACATGATTTGTTCGGAACCCTTTGCGCCCGACTCGCTCTTGGCCGGTTTTTTAAGACGGTTTAAAAGTAACCATGGTTTTGCTGGTTCTTTTAGATAAGTAACAAGTCAGGATTAAGGATGATTCACGTTACACCGTGCCAGACAGACATTGTTGCATACATTTTGTATGAAGTGATTCATGCTAGACCGGGCCCTGGATGTGCCCCGGCCGGGGCACGGACGAGGCACGGCCGAGGCACGGACGGGGCACGGCCAGGGCTCGGCCCGGTGGCGACACGGTGTAACATGAACGTGTGCACCGGGCTCGGACGTGCCCCGGCCGGGAAACAATTGCCGGTCAAACAATTGCGCGGTCAAATATCTATAGTATACTTTTTGAATGAACTGATCCATGCTCGGCCGTGCCCCGGACGTGCCCCGGCCGTGCCTCGGCCGTGCCCCGGCCGGGGCCCGGTGGCGGCACGGTGACAGCCCGGTGTAGCATGAATGACTAGCTCGGTGGACGTGCCTCGGACGTGCCCCGGCCGGGGCACGGCCGAGGCTCGGTGGCCGCACGGTGTAACGTGAATCATCCTTTAGACAATAAAATAATTTTGACTTTTGATGCCATGGTAAATGAAAATATACAGCATATAGCAAAAACCCTGTCCGATCCAATAAAGGCGTATTCCTGGTTTAACATACGTACTAGAAAAAGTTGTTTTCAAACGATACCGTCCTGCACTAGCCGCGCCGTAGGCACTCTGTCTCGCTCAGGCGGCATGTTTGACACGAAACGGTATGTGAACCTTGTCGAGCGCTCAGTGCCTTTAAGGCATCAGTTTTTCTTTTCTTTTTAATTAATTATTTTCATTGGGGAGAAATAATTATCTCATATCCATTAAATGATTATAATAATAATACCCTTCAAGATCGGACAGGGTTTTTGTTACATGCTGTACTCACGTGTCTCTTGGACCTCAAAAACCCAAAAATATTTTTAATTATAATAAAGATCTTGGGTCTCAAAACATCAAAACTAGCAATAGCATGCACAAACACCTCAGACCAATATACTACCAGCTTGCAACTCTCAAAGGCATCTTTTGACACGAAGGCAGACCATTTTTGGATTTTTTTTCTAATAGTCAGATAAATACTGCCTTCATAATCAAGCGGTAATCATTATTTGTGGCTACTGATGACGTAGCAAAGCCAACGCTCAGTTACTGCAGCAATAAATCCTTTTCCTTATAAACTAACAATCATTTTGCCCTTTATTTCCGAATTTTGGTTGGTTTAAATTATACAGGGTGTAAGGGGAACGCTTCCGAAGCCAGAACGTAGATAATATACAACCTAAATGCAAACAGATACCAGTGATCTTTCGCTTTATTTCGGCGTCGCGTGGACGTGAGCTCGTTAGCCGTACGGCTATCGGTAAAAGCGCGCACACTTTGAACTCGTGGAATGCGCGGGCGTCAGCTGATATATTACGAATATTAAATTGCATGATAAAGCTGTAAAGAATAAAAGGGTCTTTAACTGCCAATAACGGTTTCATTTAACTGTTCTCACAGCATAGTGTACGCAAGCGTTTTGAAAAAGCATTCATTGCGCGTTCAGCTTGTGGGAAATCATCCAATAACTTCTCCCGCTCTGGGTGGAGCGGGAGGGCGTGTCAGACTCTTACTGACTAAAACCCACCCCTGTTCCTTCCTGTCCTTAGTGCCCGGGGGCGAGGTAACTCTGTTTCGAATTTATCCTCAACCCCCGGGCAGATTGCGCGTTCAGCTAGGGAGTGGAATTCCCTACCGGAGTCTGTGTTTCCTGATAACTACAACCTCGGAATCTTTAAGTCAAGAGTGAATAGGTTACTTCTAGGCAAGCGTGTTTCATCTTCGACCACATCATCGCTTACCATCAGGTGAGATAGTGGTCAAATGCGTGCCTATCAAGAATAAAAAATAAAATGCAAAAAAAAAAAACTAATTATTTTTCAGATTTTTTGATGGTATTGTATCAAGAATCACTAGCCTTATCACCTGTCTCCTTTTTCGGGAGCGTGTACCTTACACCCTGTATAATGTTGTCCCGCAATGTGGCGTGCCTATGCATAGGCCTCCTCCAACTTTATTCACTGTGCTATGTCCTCCACAACTCTAGTCCAGTAAGGTTCCAAGGTCATGCGGATATCATCCCTGTTTTCTAGTCCCGTCTCGTGGATACCAAAGTTTTATGTTTTCCTTGTATAGCGGAGATAACCCACAAACAAACCGTTTAAACAAATATCTAAATGACAACAGCACATGATTGATATAAATATTTACATAGTATTCAGTCTACGTGAACGGATCTTAATAATACTGCAGTCTGAACTTCATAAAATTATGGCTTTCGTCAGTAAAGAAGTCACACATCTCCAAAATAAGTTTTTATTCTAGGAAAGGGAGCAAACAAAATAACTTAGTATGTCAAAACACTCCAATACACGCCAAGATATCAGGATTATTATCGCAATAAATGGTTGCTGTCGATCGAGTCTTTGTTGAGCTGTTAATCATTTTGCCTGACCTCTTGTTATTAAAGGCCTTATTTATAAAAAAAGGGAAGGGTTCCGTAACATCATACAAGATTATACGCGTCTACTTGTTGCCATTATTAAGATTGAGCCAAAAAAAACACGTTTCTAGTAGGAGAGCCCCTTTTTTTTTTTTTTTGGGGGGTGGGAAATCATCCAATGACTTCTTCCGCTCTAGAGTGGAGCGGAAGGGCGTGTCAGACTCTTAGTGACTAAAACCCACCCCTGTTCCTCCCTACCCTGAATGCCCAGGTGCGAGGTAACTCTTTAGAATTTATTCTCAACCCCCGGGCAGTCCCTTTAATTTTTAATTTATTTTTATTATTTGTTGGTATAGCGGCAACAGAAATACACATTCTGTGTAAATTACGGATCATGAGATACAGCCCGCTGACAGACAGACGGGCGGACAGCTTAGGTTTAGTAAGAGGGTCCCGTTGATTACCCTTCGGGTACCTAAAAATGACTATGGGGTTACTTTTAACACTGATTAGCAAATTATTAATTCCACATTTTCTACTTAGAAGAAGGATAGATGTGGGTAGTCAAGTACTGACTGATGATTTGTAACAAGTTTTGTCCCATAGACAGCTGAATTTGATGAATGAATAGCATACATTCATTCATTCATCAAATTCAGCTGTCTTGAATTTAGAATCCGCTGTTTAAATGCATTTGGTTAGCGAATTTTTCAAAATAAGACTTATTTCTACTCTTGAATACGTCACAATAGTAAGATTTTACTTACTACGTTTGAGCGATAGACAGTGATGCCGATTCTGTTGTGCACAAACTAAACTTAATTTAGGCTATTGCTATCTTTCTCTCTCTAATAAAACAAGAGACAGACGTAAATTAGAGCTGTCAAATTTAGTTGAACTAATATTTTTATACAAATTAAGGGTAGACGTAAAAACATGTCGACTAAAAACATGGTAAAGCGCAAGGCGTAAAGAAATTTGACATCTCTAACTTAGTTCATAGCTATAGCCGTCCTTTTCTCGCTCTGCCTTTTACTAAAAGATAGCGATTCTCTAATTTTAGTTTAGTTATTGAACAAGAGAATCGGCACTAGTGTCCGATAAACTATATGGCCCGCTGCGAAGTAGGATTTTGTTTTTGCGCGTCATATATTTTTTTTTTGTTATCACCACATGGAAGGGGTTCTGTGACCTCTTAAAAGAGTGGTTGGAACCCCTCTGCGCCTGTTAGGCACATCCCAGGGGGACTATAAAGGGGTCACCCAGACTACTGCTGGCAGAGACGGGTCTTGCCCGATCCTGGCGACCTAGATCTGCCCCTCAGAGGCCCACCCAAGGCACTCTTCGAGCGGCGTTAATGTCATTCTGTAGGTATTTAATTCAGTTGTTAACATTACTAAACAACATACAGCATGTAACAAAAACCCTGTCCGATCCTGAAGGGTATTGTTAGGTATCGTACTGCGTACACATATACGTAATCATTTTATGGATACGAGATTATTATTTTTCTCCAATGAAAATAATTAATTAAAAAAATAAAGAAAAACTTATCAAAGGCAACACTGAGCACTCGAAAAAGTTCACCTACAAGATTTCGCCGGCCGGTGGAGTGTTGTCAACTTAAGAAAATTTGCCATATCTTGTGTTAAATTTCATATATTTTATAAAAAAAAAAACCAATAACTTTTGGTTTTTATGAGCTACATTTTTTTTTCTATTTTTTCTAGTACGATGTTAAGAGGGAACACAGGGGCTGCGATTCTCCATACAAATATATTCCCCTTTTTCCTTCCTGAATTATGCCTCTAGACTAGAGCAATCATTTTTTTTATAAACTCAAGGTCTGCTGTTGACACGTCCCTGTCATTTCCTTTTTTTCAGCAACAAATAAGTAAAGAAAATATGACCCTCCAAAAATTACAAAAAATAGCCCTATTTTTACCACCGTTCTTAGAGGACTACCAGACAAATTCGAAAAGTTTTAACATAAAAAAACAATAGGGACCTAGACATACTCTTTCTTAAAAATTTGGTGCCAAAAATAATTGAATCGGCTCAGTTTTTGAGGAGAAAAAAGGGAAACACGAAACGTCGATCTCGTCAAAAATTTTGTGATAAAATCGGTCTGAGTTGCAGCTGTCCCTATCACACTCTACGGGGGCAGGCTTGAGGGAGCAGGATGGCAATAGTTTCTCCAAATACTTATTTTGTAAATTCTTCGTAGGCCCTGTTTCCTCTTAAACCAGTAATACGCCTTTATTGGATCGGACAGGGTTTTTGTTACATGCTGTATAATGGAAAGTTTATTTGCCTTCTGCGCAACGATATATGACAGGAACTATAGAATTTAAAGGCACTTTTTATAGCGTTATTTGGTCTTTAAAAAATCGTCTAAAACTGCACACATGCTGCTTATAAATACGACACCAAGCGCAGTAACTACTGATACCGACATAACAAATTAACAGCCCAAAAACTGAAAGTACAACAACCATTGCATAGAATAAAGAACGCCATTCAAAAAATCAAAATTTCTTCAATAAAAAAATGTACTCCCGGACCTATTTTATACCTTAATTACCTGTTCAGGTCTAAGCATAGTGTCTGAGGCCTGTTGTCCGTAGAACTTGACCTTTTGCTTAACCTCTCCGTCGACCTTGGCGGGGTCAACCTTTGAATTCATTCCCAAGCTGCTTAGTATCACTGACTGATATCGCCGGAGATCCTCTGACCTGAGAATATAATGGTTCTGTTGGTATATGTGTGTGGTTCTGTGAGTATTATAATAGTTATTTGTGGAGACACAATAGTAGTAATCTTAAGGAATGTTTAAATGGATTATGGGGGATTGTATTTGAATTTGTTTTAATGTCTTGTTTACTAGGAGCCAGTTTATCTTGATTAATTGAAATGCAAATAGATGCCCATTAATTCTGTCTGTAAAAATAACATAATTAGGGAATAGAATAAGTTTTGTCTATTAATGGCTGGCCTTTTTTTTTGTGGGCTGGGAAATCATCCAATGTCTTCTTCCGCTCTGGGTGGAGCGGGAGGGCGTGTCAGACTCTTACTGACTAAAACCCACCCCTGTTCCTTCCCTGCCTCAGTGCCCAGGGGTGCGTGTGTAACTCATTTTCAGAATTTATCCGCTACCCCTAGGCATGCAGGCACCGGCCACGATGAGCCCCGTCAGTGGTGGCTGACACTTATCTCTTTGAGGCGCGCGTGGAACACTACGCACCGTCGACTCTCGGGCCTGGTGCTCCGTCCTACGCTCAGTACGCCCAGTAACTCTCCTGCGGTGCCGTGAGGGGCACTCCGTTGAGCTTCCCTCACGCGTCCCGCCTCCGCCTTCGCGAGCATTACTGCTTCGCAGAAGGCGGAGAATGCTTCCCATTCCCTCTCGCTCGGTACCATGGCCTGAACCAGGGCCGGGCGCGAGAGGTCGCCGCCACCTATCGCATCCACGAGGACACGGCGGTGCTCCGCCCAGGCGGGGCAAACCTCCACCGTGTCCTCTGGGCGATCCGCACAGTGGTAACACCCGGGCATTTCCTCCAGCCTGATTTGCGATATCAAGGGTGGCTTACTTACAGAAACCATAGATGAGTTAATAAAGCTTTGCCACATTACTATGTAACGTTATGTCGTGGTGCCTTCTGGAGCTGTTAATTGTTTACATAACTCCTTGTTATATGACATAGATTGAATTGGGATACTCCGACTAGACGGGTGTTGTGTCTGGTCTGGGCAACTGCCCAATGGTCAAGAACTCTGCTTGTACTATGCTGGATTTGTGAGTTTAGTTCGTATGTGGCAACATAGATGTCGATACAGTCTAAACATATTCGTTTGAGTGCTGTATCCCGCTGGCCTAAATTTACCCCATAGCTTTTATGTTTTCGCATGTGTCATCAAGATATTGATATTACCTGACAGCTTCAAGCAAATGCCTGAGCAGCTCATGGGCGTCATGCTGGTCTCCTCCGCCGAACTGCGGTAGTTTGCTGACTAGAGCTGAGAGCAGCTTCCGAGGAGTGTACACTCCGCCTTCTCCTGGAAAAATAGATGTTAAGATGTTATTATACGGTCATCATGCTCACAAGAGAAATTAAATTGGGGACGGCGCAACATGTCTTATCTTCCGTTTAATTTATTATAAGTTATTGTTTGGTTTATATTGTAGAGGTTTTAGGAAGCTTGTGATCAGAAAAGATCATATATTAAATATTATTCTGGCTGTAGCCAAAAGCCTGCTAACGGAATGAGGGAAGCCTACAAAATCTTTCATTCAGTATGGTCGTATATGAATAAGCTAAATGATATTTATTAACTAATTGTAAATAACACTTTTACACATCAATTTGAACTAGATGAGGCAGGAGTTTTCTATCTGACTACGCTGAGAAGAAACACCGAAAGAAATTCAGAGATCAGTCTCTTTTAAAGTCCATACAATAAACATGTAATAGTCAAATCATATGAGTACTATATAGGTTAATGTCTGAGGTGGCCTTTTGAGGAGAGAACCACACAGATTTGTTTGGACTTGTAAAGACAGTGCAAGCATTTGTCACATATCGTGTAGCTCAACTTAGAGCTTTAAGGAGCTCAATGATTTGCCCAACAATAACAAAGCAAGGATATTTGGGTAGGCCTCATAAAATACTCAACTGCCAGACAATCAATGAATTAACCCATAGTATAACCATAACGACCTACATAGTCCTCACATGCACAATACGACATTTGAGAGCCATGCAGATTAGTGTCTGAGATGGTCTTTTGAGGAAAGAACCACACAGATTTGAGTGGACCTGTTCAGTCATTGCAAGCATTTGTCAGTATTCGTGTAGCTCAACGATCCCAGTTTTAGGGTGACAGATAATTTGAATTTCATGTAGATCAAGAATGCCTCAACAATCGCCCAAGGTCATGTTACATCAGTTTTATGTTGCGGGCATGCATAGATAGTATTTTGCATTGAATGATAAAATATACTTAGTAGACAAGAACATTCTTCAAGGTTATAAAGCAGCTACTAGTTTTCCAATACAAATGTGTCACAAAATCAATAGACACTGCATTATTAGCCCTTCGTATCCAGTGGACGCGATATCGAGCGAGACACAATGGCCTTTAATTGTTTCTGTAATTAGTTTTTCGAGAGGTTAAAACTGCTGCAGTATCATGTAACGATGAAATGTTATTTGAACTACGAAACTTCTGTATAAGCAAAGATATCTTTAAGATGAATTCATATCACCATTCATTGCCCCACTTTTGGGCTAAGACCAGTTTAATCACCTTCTCATATAGAGAAGAAATCTTATCACTAAATAGTATAAAACGAAGTCGCGTGTCATGTTGCGGAGGTCGGAGTTGGGGTGTGACACGTACAGGAGGTCGTAGAGGATGACCGTAGATGAGGATTTGGATGAAGATAAATACACGACGAGTTGAGACGTATATTTTAATTATTCACAGACGGCTAGATTTTATGTAGCACTCATTAATCGTACGTACACCATACACTGTGATTAGGTACATATTTAAATTGTATTATTGTCAGGCCCGAAAACTCTTGAAAACTGGTAACTGTCAGTTATTGTAGAGTAGGAAAATGACAATGATAGGCAGGAGGAATAGAGGCTTAGTCTAGCTCGGCAGCAGAATTTGAACTGAATTTTAATATAAAAACAGAGTTTATTGACAGAGAAAACAAGAAATATTTGAGTTTTAAATTAAAAAAGGTAGGAAAAGCGTAATTTGGAATAGAGGTCATAAAATAAACAAGGCTTTAACACTGCCTTGTTACACGCGTGAGTTCAGTTTCTCCACTTATCACTTCTAAATCACGCAACGGATTTTGACACGGTTTTCAGGGTTCCGTACCTCAAAAGCAAAAAACGGAACCCTTATAGGATCACTTTGTTATCCGTGTCTGTCAAGAACCTTTATCTCGGGAACGCGTGGAGGTATCGAATTGAAAGAGTTGTACAGTCCCTTGAAGCTTTGAAAAAAAATCAAACTACTAAGTTAACGTAAAAAAAAGATACGGCCGTTTATGCCTCAAAAATCGTGTACTGCGACACTCAATGGAATCAAAATTTATAGGGTACTTCTAGCGAGAAGTACCCTGTCCTACAAACATAAAATTTGTCAAGAAGGTCTTATAACACAAGTTAAGGGAAAAGTCTGAAAACCGTAAATTTTTAATTACATCACAAGGAATTCGGGTCCCGGGCCTGCGGACGGCGAGTAATGGGTAGCTCGCCATCCGATCAGCACCAGGCCCGAGAGTCGACGGCGCGTAGTGTTCCACGCGCGCCTCAAAGAGTTGTCAGCAATAGGGACGGGGCCCGTCATGGCCGATGCCTGTCCGGGGGTTGAGGATAAATTCGAAACAGAGTTACCTCGCCCCCGGGCACTAAGGGCAGGAAGGAACAGGGGTGGGTTTTAGTCAGTAAGAGTCTGACACGCCCTCCCGCTCCAGAGCGGGAGAAGTCATTGGATGGATTCCCACCCCACAAAAAAAAAAGAATAAAAAAAGAAAAGGAATTCGGGTCAAAATATTAAAGTGAGGCGACCGTATCATGCAGGGTATCGTTTGAAAGGACCTCATTAGCACAAGCTAAAACGGATTTTAAATTATTTTAACTACCTCTAATTTTCGATGGCTACCGAAATTTTTTTTAAAAAGTTGTTTTTTTCGGACAACATATTCGAAACTCAATTGCCGAACTATTTACATACCCGCAAGCTTAAACGGAACCCTCGGTGCGAGTCCGACTCGCACTTGGCTGGCTTTTACTAATAGAAAGAGCGATACACGAGGGTTTGTGTAAATAATTTGGTCAGGTTGGTAGGTAGCCATATTTTGTTGCAGATAAATCTAGGAGTTGTCGATGTTAGGCCATGAAATTTAACGACAGTGACGGTCCTCAGTATCATATATATCACATTGGAAAAAATACTTTTTGGGTTTCGAGCCTGAACTGAATTTAGAGCCACGAAAGTCGTAAGGGCTGTCTAAAAAAAATTAAGTACGAACATTTTCGAAAAAGCGTTTAGAGCCGGTGAGAGCAATTTTAAGCGACCATGGCCCACCAACTAACGCGTCGATGTCTGATCGATGGCATGCATCATTGATGCGTATCGACCACTCGTGACCTTCGATGTGGTGCAGGGTAACGTTGTTAGGTTCGATGGTGAAAAATAACTAGGTATCTGTCTCTCTAAACTATTTGGAGCTAGGTAACTTGCATATGTGTACAAAGTTTCATTAAAATCGGTTCATTCATTTCCAAGAATAAGAACTAGCCAGTTTGTATGAAATACCGTGAGGACTAAACGCTCTGAATACCTTTGCAACACCACGACAATTCATACAAAACAAATACTCTACATGTTTTAAATTCCTGAGTACAACCTTAACTTCTATACTTGGTAAAACAATCGATCAAGGCGAGAGGGCACAATTAAGTATAATTATGAACATTTATGCAATCGGTAAGGAAAACGCGTAACTCAGGGTTACGCTACGTAAATACCTACGAGAATTTTAAGTTTACAACTAAGGACCGATTTCACCAATGAAACTAATCGCGATTAGTTCAAATTGAACTCAGTTCATGCGTTTAATCGAGAGATTAGAGCTTCATTTTGCGTTTCACCGAAAACTGGGCGTTTAGAATTTAAACTAAGTTAAGCTTAAACTAGTTTAGTTTGTAGTGGTGATACGCAAAAAGAAGCTCTATCGATTAAACCCATAAACTAAGTTTACTTTAACAAATCGCGATTAGTTTCATTGGTGAAATCGGCCCTAAGGCTCAATTTACGTTGCCGCGGCATGGAATTTTTGCAACGAAATTGTACATAGCATAATGAACTTCATGATAATACTAGCTTATGCCATCGGCTTCGCCCGCATGGCAAGGCAAGCGTGCTCCATCTTCGACCACATCATCGCTTACGATCAGGTGAGATAGCGGCCAAACGTGTCGAGGCGTCATAGACCTACGTTTTGTCTATGGCGCGTAGTGATGAACCGCACCATAAACGATATCACTAGGAATTATTTATTTTATTTATTTATTTATTTAACAATTTATGTACACACAAGATAACTATAGATAAACAACATAATAAAAATTAGCACAAAGGTACTGCTTATTTCTAAAGAAATTTCTGCCAGCAGACCCGCGAAAAGAGAAGTGAAAAAGAAATGTAGACAATAGTGTGTAAAAAACAGAAAAAAAGCTTACGAGAAGTCTTAAACTAAGGAATTAAATAAACCTACACATATAATGTTAATATTAATATATATTCACATAAATATATACCTAATAATATATATATACACAACATACACATACATATATAAATAATTACTACAGTAGAGAGGAATGGTAGTGCTCTTTTAGACGCTTTTTAAAGACAGAAATAGATTTTAAATCACGGATGCTAGGCGGAAGTGAGTTCCACAACCTTACCGCATGGACAGAGAAAGAGTAGGAATAGTAGCTGGATTTATGAGGATGGGTTTTAAGGAGGGATTTAAGGTGAGATCTGCACGGCGCGTCACTTGGGCGATCGTAAGTGAATCGCTCACGCAGGTAGGAGGGATAAGACGGATTGTGTAGAATTTTAAATAGGAGACATAAAAGCCTAGTGTTCCTGCGAAGACGGATAGGGAGCCACTTGAGTTCCTTGCGAAGGTGAGAGACATGGTCATACTTTCGCAGACCAAAAATAAACCGGATACATAAGTTTTGCAAGCGCTCAAGCTTGTTTAGTAGCTCCTCAGTAGCATCCAGGTAGCAGGCGTCGGCATAATCAATGAGCGGCTGAATAAGAGTTTGGGCCAGGGAGATTTTTGTTTTTAAGGGCAAGAGACTCTGGAGGCATTTAAGCGAATGATAAAGAGTAATTAACCTTTCGACTGATCTCGTTCACCTGCGCACGCCACGAAAGATTGGAGTCAATAATAACACCCAGATCTTTGGCAGTTTCGGTATATTCAATAAGAACACCGTCAAGATATAGAGGCGATAAAGACGAAACAACAGCCGCGTTACGAACGAACCTGCTGCCTATGATCATGGCCTGAGATTTTGCTGGGTTGATCTGCAAGCCAAAGGACTTAGCCCAGGCACTGATACGAGCCAGGTCATGATTCACAGCAGCAATAGCAGAATCCGCGTCGGCCACAGGAAAATGACGATAAAGCTGCAAGTCATCTGCGTAAAGGTGAAAACTGGAGGAGATTACTCTGGTAACAAAGTTAATAAAAATGGAAAATAGAAGAGGAGAGAGAACGCTACCCTGAGGAACACCCTCAGTGAGGCTACACCAATCAGAGAAAGACTCATCGAGGCAAGACACACTGAGAGCGTCCCCGAAGATATGAATTGAACCAGGCTAGAGCAGGAGAAGAGAGATTAATAGATTTTAGGATACCTAGTAAGATGTCGAAATCCACAGAGTTAAAGGCACTACTAAAGTCAAGCAATACCAGAACTGTAAGAGACTTACTCTCCATAGCCCAGCGGATATCGTCAGTTACTTTCAGAAGCGCAGTAACAGTACTGTGACCCGCGCGAAAACCGGATTGAAAAGGGGATATTATCGAGTTCGACGCCAAGAAAAAAGATAGTTGTCTATGAACTATGTGCTCAAAAACTTTAGAGAGAAATGGAAGAATAGAAATAGGTCTAAAGTGAGTTAATAATGAAGGATTGTTCGTTTTTGGCAGAGGAATAATGTGAGCCTGTTTCCAGACTGATGGAAAGGAGCAGGAGGTAATGGAATGATTGAAGATATGAGTAAGAACAGGGAGTAGTGAGGGAAGGATGAGAGTTATCATTCTAGAGCACAACTTATCATTGCCAACTGCAGAAGAAGTAATCGCAAGAACCGATTTCTTGACGTCAACCTCGGTAACATCGCTTAGCTTAAAGTGAGAACATTGAGGCAACGGCAAAGTAGAAAGACTCTCCAAAGTCGCAGCTTTGACACAAGGATCAAGAGAAAAGGGAAGTAGAGAGAAATGCTTATTAAGGTCGTCAAGGTTCACATCCTTGCACTGGCTGTTAGATGATTTGCCTATGCCAACAGACTTGAGAAATTTCCAAACATCGGAGGAACTGCGATTATCGAGTTGTTCGTGGAAATAGCGTCTCTTAGCATCTTGACACAGACGCCTGCGGCGATTTCGTAACGATTTGTAATAAGAGAGATTCAGCTCTGAAGGTCTGCGCTTATATCTGCTCTTAGCTTTATCCCTGTTGGCCATAAGTTCTTTGATTGGAAGCGTAATCCATGGTGCAGGGTTATATTTAACTTTCACACGACGAATAGGGGCATGCTGGTCATACAAGCCGAGAACGGTCGTATTAAAGCAAGACACCTTTCCGTCAATGTCATCGATCTCAACCAGCGGGGTCCAGTCGAGATCGCTGGCATCATGCCGCAACGCCTCCAGGTCTATGCCCTTGTAGTTACGGAGATATAAGAATAGAGGCTTACGCTTGGGAACACGGATACGGTACGACAAATAAATGAGGTCGTGGTAGGAAAAGTTAGCTGTGAGTTGACCATGATGAGAAACGTTATTAGGAGAAGAAACAATCATAAGATCTAGTAAAGAGGGTGTACAGTTAGGGTAATGGTGAGTTGCAGAAAGAGGCAAGACTTGTAGATTGAAAGAAGATAGAAGTGACAGGAGTTTATGAGAGCGAGTATCATTTTTGATCAGGCAAGTGTTAAAATCACCCATTAAAATAACATGTTCATACATGGGGCAAAGATTACTAAGAATACAGTCAAGAGAATCGAAGTAGTCAATGCGAAGGTTAGGGCTGTACAGCACTGCAAGCAAGATTTTTGTGTGATGAACAGAAATTTCGATGAACAAGTATTCAGCCGACTCAGAGTACAAAGAAGGAGATGAGCTGACTACCTTGTAGGGTAGATCAGCACGTATGTACATAGCTACACCTCCTCCACCCTTGCCAGTTCTATCGTTGCGGACCAAGACGAAACCAGGAAGTGAAAATTGCGTAGAGAGAAGAGAAGGCTTCAGAAATGATTCCGAAATCAATAGGACATCAAGGTGGGCACTGCTAAAGGATGCCAGAAGATCAGAATAGTGACCAGGAACACTCTGGGCATTTATGTGCGCAATATGCAGATTTTTAGGATCAGAAGAGAAAAGAGATGAAATTTTATCGTGTAAAGTAAGTGGAAAGGAAGAGTCACTGTCCGCACTAGCAAAACTGTCAGAAGAAGAGCAGGAGAAAAAGCTATCGTTAAGATCAGCTACATCATTCATAATATACAAATTTACGTAAATAATAATACAAATATATAAATATAACTAGAACGTAATCTAGCTAGAATAAACAGATAAATCTAAAAACGCTAATTTAGATTTCCTTTTAAAAGAAAAGAAAACCACCCCAACCCGCTGGTATATTGGCAGTAATTTTATAATTATAGTTGTAGCTAAAGACAAAAATAATAATAGAAGAAGAAACTATAAAAAAAAAAAAACGTTAACAAAACAAGAACGCACTTGAAGTCGTACGTATAACGAAACGCAACATGATCACGGCTACTGTCATCCATTGACATATAAATGTCATCTGACAGATGACAACTGTCACACTGTTATCGACCCTTCCTTAATCAAAACATTGTCAAAAATAAAACTTAACACCGGCAGAGGCTAATAAATTAAAATAAAATGTTTTACTGACTGACAAAAATAACTTTAAGAACTACCGGCTCAACAATTGAAATGGTGAACGCGATCGTACAAAACGGCCAAATTCAGATGGAGCAAAGTAAATGGACTAACAACAACACCGATTTTGCTACTTGCGCAGACGCGTCTTCCTCAAATGCTTAGCGGGCATAGCCGAAGTTGCGACTGCAGAAAATCCAGGTTTTTCAGGTTCCGTAGAATCCCCGATGTCGACTGAGCAGTACGGGAATTTGGCTATCAAATCGTGGAGTTCGCCTGCCGTTTCGATTTTTCTTCGGGATTTGTCTGGGCAAATAACAATAATCTTGCCTTCCATGGACCAGCAATTTGGCATGCCGAAATGCTTACGAGCTGCTGCAAACACACGGTGCCTAACTTGTGTCAGAAACTCGGAGATGGTTATCCCAGATCCCTTGAGAGCCTTCTTGCTTTCCCACACAAGTTGTCGGTTCTCCATTTTGAAGAATCTTACAAGTATGGGACGGGCCTTCTGCTTTGAGAATCCGAGTCTATGACATACATGGATGACATTCTTGTCCCTACTCAGGTCTGTCAATTTAATTTGGCTGGATAATATACTGTGGACCACATCAAGTAACCTCTCATTATCCTTCTCCGGAACACCATGGAACAACAGGACCTTTCTTCGCATGCTAGTTTCATGCCTGTCGAACCCAGCAGCAAGCAACTCAATTTGACTCTTCAATTTGGAAAGTGCTTGGTAAACAAATTGCTTAAATTCAGAGAACTCACTTGCGATGGATGAAATATCAGGCGAAGCTGAAGCAGTGCCAGTAGCCCTTTGCAATTTGGCTTCATACTCCTGCATGCGGGAGCCAAACAACTTCTCGAGGTCTTCTAGGCTGGCAGTAAGCTTAGAGTCCATGTTCAGTGTAGTAATGTGATGAGATTGCAGGTATGTACCGGTGCTACAGACTTGACAATAATAGATAGCGGGTGTGGGGCGATTTAATCAATAATGGACTGGTTTAATTCATCAAATATTAGTTATAAATATTTAAAAAAAATAATTTTAATAAGAGCTCCCAAAATGAATTGTGTATACTTCGTCTACCCACATGGGAAAAAGTTAATTACTTTTATTTTACTTTTGCATGGATACTGGAATTAGTTAATTACTTTTATTTTACTTTTGCATGGATACTAGGCTTTTGAAAAATAAATATTTTTTCTTTCTTTAAATACAACATGGCGACAACCAGACGCCATATTGTGAAAAACAAAAAAAAAAAAAACTCGACGGACTATAAATTAAATGGGGTATCAAAATAAAGGGTTCGAGGAGGCGATTCTAAACATACGAGTATAACTCACTAAAATGTAGAAAATAAAAAATGCATATATTCAAAAAACCCGACTGTTAAAAACAACTAAAAAGTTCCAAACAAGTCACTTTTCAAGGAGTCTGATGAAGTTGGTGGCATGAAATCAATAATTGAACTTAAATAACTGCCACAAACTGCATCAAACTGCTTGAAAAGTGACTTGTTTGGAACTTTTTAGTTGTTTTTTATACGGGTTTTTTGATTTTTTTATTACTCAAAAGTGACATAACAAGCCCTCACGCCTGAATCGGAGTTCAGGCGTGGGGGCTTGTTATGCGTTTTATCTTTGTCATTTTTCATTATTTTAATAAAGCAAAAAAAAAAAATACGTGTCTTATATATTTTGATAATCTTACTTATGAACTAAATAGAATTATTTTTATTTAACCCTGTAATCATCACTATTCTAGAGAATTCCCCGAAAGACGCGCGACGTCTTTATGTAGTTAGTTTGTACGTTACGCAATTGACATAAAGTTCATTATGCTATGTACAATTTCGTTGCGAAAATTCGCTTCCATTCGCAGCAATGTAAAATGAGCCTAAGGTTTTGCTGTTTTTTCCGTGTTTACAAAGTGGGGTTGAAGATGACTGCGCAAACGACACCGGGTACCCGGAAAAATACCGTGGGGATTTTATTCAACAGAGTTTTGGATCCCATTTTACGTCTTCCTCAATGTAGGATGATCTATATATTTCCCCAAGATAAAGAACACGTCTAGTGGCAATAAATCATGGATCTTATTTAAAAAAAAGTATAACCATGTGATTAGTTTAAACACTGATTAAGGCGCTATTAACTGCCAATGACCTTGAGTGATTAGCTTGCGTGTTCTGTGCTGAGCTCACGTAACGCGTCGTACGTCCATCCAGTAATAGGACGCGCCCGTCGAGGAGCGCTGTCCGAAATTAGACGCATTATTAATTTATTATACATAAAAGAACAGCTATTATACTAAAATATAGACAGTTAAATTATCTTTAAAATGGTGAAAGTTTCATAAAAAATACGCTTTACAGTTTTTGCGTGATTCTTCATTTTTTATCCGCGTTAGGACATAACTTCACAAATAAATTACACTATGTTATAAAAACATAATTTCAAATATTCACATAACAAGATAAAATTTGATTAGTACCTAAGCTAAACGTTTAAGATAGTATAAGTGTAATTGTAATTGTCTACCTTATTAATAATGTACCTACTAAAGTAATCTGTGGAAACGTTGTGGATTGTACATTTACCCATATGTCATACCATATTTTACCGTAACATACATTGTACAATTGTTTGTTTTTCCCAAATAAATAAATATCAAATTACGAAGGAAATTGTCTAGAGTAACATATCATTTTTTCAAAGAAATAATACTAGTCGTTCAGACGTGATGTTCAATTAAAAACCATTAGAAGTCGCATAAATGCGCCTTAACAGGTTCTAATTTCAACATTTTATACCCAGAAGAAGGGTAGATGTGTGGTAAAGTGCTGACTAATCATATAAAGAAAATTTTGTCCTATACAGGAATTTGATCCTAATCAGTATTTAAAGTAAATATATGGGTAGTGAGTTTTTTAAGAGACATGTTGCGCCGACCCCAAATAAATTGGGATAAGGGCAGGAGAATGATGATGATGGGTAGTGAGTTTTATAAATAAGGCTGCTAGTGTCTAATGGCAATGGGTAAGTTTCCGAAATAGGATTTTTTATTTCAGACGAAGCGATAGTCTATTTACAAAAAAACAACCGGATTTCGATTTAGTTAATTTCGTAAGTCGGTGTTTGTATTTTATTTCTTCGTTATTTGACACAGACTTCCTAAATTTAAGTTATTTTTCACTTTTTAGTTGTTATACCCCGGAACAAAAAACACCAATAACATGGAACGTGGGATTTAAATATAGTCGTAATTGGAGAACACCAAAACGTCATCTAGGTATACGTATTTTTCGTTTTTGTTCAGTTTTTCAAAAAGCGCTGAAGCAATTTCGATAAAATTTATATGGGACCACCTCGAGAGTATGTTCTTTCGGATAAAAAAAGAATTTTGAAAATCGGTCCTCAATTGACAGAAAAATCGGTGGATCGGAAATAGATTAAGATAGATTTTCGCTTCGTCTCGTGGCATGATATCGGTTTTGTCTGCTCTCCAAGGAAAAAAGTCGTAAACAAGAATGTTATGCAATCACTTTCACTGCCGCGTTAAGTGCTATAAAGACGCGAAACAATGGCTATCTTTGTGATTCGCAATAAATAATAACAATTAATGTGTCATACGACCAGTGGCAGTCATTTGAAACGGAAATCTGACTTTAATCTGGTTTATTACCAGACTAGCTTCTACTAGCGACTTCGCCCGCGTGAAAATCGAAAAATAACTCAAGAGAACATGCTACTGGGATAAAAAGTATCCTATGAAAGAAAGAAAATACGTTTATTTACGGTAAACATGACGCAAAAAACAGAGAAACACAACAAAAGAAAAGCTGGGGGAATAATATGCGTCACATCCACGCAAAACGGCCATCGCTCAGCTTAGTGCTGTGACCCTATGCGAGACAGAGCCCTAGCGCTGGTTTTCAGCGACAGCCGACGCTGACGTCATGACGTCGACCGGTGCAGCAAACAATGAGTAAAACTAAATATTGGACAGAGTAATAAATATTAATATTTAAGTGGCAATATTCCGTTCCCTGCAACAAGACAAGACGCACGCGCCGCCGGCTTTGGTTTTAATCTGTGTCACTCAGCTGTCAGTAAACTATCTTTGACAATGTTATAGGTTAATTATATGTGATATTCCAGACTATAATCTGTCTTTGTGCCAAATTTCATTCATATCCGTTCAGTCGTTCTGGCGTGATTGAGTAACAAACATCCACCCATCTATCAAAACTTTCACATTTATAATATTTTATAGTAAGAATCTTTCTTTTTTTTTTTTTTGAGAAATCATCCTGACTTCTCCCGCTCTGGGTGGAGCGGGAGAGCGTGTCACTCTTACTGTCTAAAACCCACCCCTGTTCCTTCCTTGCCTGAGTGCCCGGCGAAATTCGTACCGCCTCAGAATCAATAAATAAATACGATCTCGAAATATCATTAAAAAAGCCATTCCATACAAAATGTATATTCTTCTTCAGGTTTTTTTTTTATCGTGAGATTTTTCTATGTTTTAATATTTACGGGGTGGAGACGAATCCAACAAATCAAATATTATACAAATCGTTCTTGAGTTTTAAATGGTGTAACTAACCCGACTTTGTTTTATGTATATAAAACATAGATAGACATAGACATAGTCTTGTGTATGGATGTGGATGGCTATAAGAGTAGGGGAAGGCCAAAGAAACGATGGTTGGACTGTGTGAAAGAGGATATGGGTAAAAAGGGGGTGACTACAGAGATGACGACTAATAGAGGAGTATGGAAGAAAAAGACATGTTGCGCCGACCCCAAATAAATTGGGATAAGGACAGGAGAATGATGAATGATGAGATAGACATAGATATATAGACGTATAGATAGACATAGATATATAGATAGAAGATAGATAAATAAAGCCCTAAATGATTAATGTACGGGACAGCCTTTTTTTGGATAATGGGTTATCATCCAATGACTTCTCCCGCTCTGGATGGAGCGGGAGGATGTCAGACTTTTTCTGACTAAAACCCACCCTTGTTCCTTCAGTTGCCTGTGCCAAGGGCCGCGGTAACTCTATTTCAAATTTATTCGCGCCCTCAGGCAGGATGTACGAGACAGTCTAAATTCACAACCGCTTGCGACTCTGTACAGCTTCGCCGATTTCCATACGACGCGCCGTCGCGTCGAGGTTTCGGACCTAAGGTCGTAGCAACCAAAACTAATTGCTAATTAACTTAGCATAGCTAAAGAGATTGAAAAGAAAATCGATACTTAAATTAACACAACGTAGCTGGACGCAGTAAAAAATTAGACTTGTGTCTCGTGATCGTTTTATTAAGTGAAATTTAGGCCCACCACGGACGGACTACTTAGAGCAGTCGTGTAGCGGTCGACTTCAACCCAGCTGCTCTAAGCAGTCCTTGTGCAGTTGTGTTTGACTGCAACACGACTGCTCCAATGCTGCTGTTCATTCAGCTGCTGGCTAGGCCCCCGTGCTGAGAAAGGAAGCTATGAGCAGTCGGAGCGAACCGCTTCAAGTGGTCCGTCTACGGCAGGTCGAGCAGCTCTTTGCTGCCGACAGCACGGCGAAACTCTACCGCACGCCGACAGCAAATGAAGTAATTGAGCGGTCCGTGTATTGAGAATGCCAATTTTGAATTAAAACTGCAGATCGCCCAACAGCAACCCCTTGAAGCTGTCAGCACTGACTGAGGCCCTTAATCTAATATCTTTAAACGAGCGATTCTTGTATATTATATATAATCTGAATCAAATACCTTTAAACGAGCAATTCTTGTCTATCTTGTCAGATAGGCAGTCGCTCCATGTAAAATATTGGTATCCAGCTGCATCCGGTTAGACTGGAAGCCGACCCCAAGATAGTTGGGAAAAGGCGCGGGCAGATGATGATGATGTATATATGTATATATCTCGGAAACGTCTCCAACAATTTTCATGAAATTTAGTATGCCAGGGGTTGAAGGGTTGGTACCTCGCCCTTGGGCACTCAGGGCACGGAAGGAACAGGGGCGGGTCAGTAAGAGTCTGACACGCCCTCCCGCTCCACCCAGAGCGGGAGATGTTATTGGATTCCCCACCCCATAAAAAAGGGGGTTTCGGGGGCGATAAATCAATCTAGCTAGATTTCATTTCCAAAAACCACAATTAACCAAAAAAAAACCGAGCAAAGCTCAGTCATCCAGGTACTTTCATATAATAGGCCAACACAAGTCTGTCAGCATCAGCCCAGTCTTCTTTCCACTATGTTGGAAGTCGCCTTCTAATGTTACAGGATACAGCTGAATACCAGAATTTCGCATGGAGTGACTGTCTACCTGACCACTATAATATAACCCAGTTTCGGAATAACAAAACTATATTTTTTTAAGGGAGGTGGGAAATTATCGGTTGACTTCTACCGCTCAGGGTGGAGCGGGAGGGCGTGTCAGATTCTTACAGACTAAAAACCGACTCATGTTCCTTTAGTTACCTTTTGCGTTATCTCTTCCAATCGCACCCACGACCCAACAAGACACAAATTGGCAAGACTTTTGGGCTTCTGAATACCCGTAACGACTATCAAAGATCTTCAAATGACCCCGACGGGATAAACTGTACATATATGAGCTTTCCGAGGTACGAGTCTCGATGTATAAAGAATGCCCCCATCCACGGACCGCGCGACCAACGAGAAAGAAATCTACACCATCCATTCATCTGCCTAGCCTTTTCCCAGGTTACTTGGGGTCGGCTTCCAGTCTAACCGGATGCAGCTGAATACCAGTATTTATTTTATTTTATTTATTTATTATTTTTCTTTTTTTGTGGGGTGGGAAATCATCCAATGAGTAAGACTCGTTGTCAGACTTTCGGGCTTACGGGCTTCTGACGACCCGTAACGACTGTCAAAGATCCACGATTGACAGCCGGGACCAACGGCTTAACGTGCTTTCCGAGGCACGGAGGATTCTCGGTATGTAAAGATGTTCATGTTCAAACTGATTAAGTGCGACTTTGACTAGCACACGAAGGATTCCGTATGAGTTTTACAATTTGTTTTTATGTTGTATGGTCTTATGTCTTACTAACATAGTAATAAGTATTTTTATTGTTACTAACCCTATGAGTATCGTTGTAACTCGAAATAAACGATTAAATAAATAAATAAATTACGGTTCAAGAGATACAGCCCGCTGACAGACAGACAGACGAACAGACGGACAGCGGAGGCTTTTTTTTTTTGGTTTTTTAGTAATTGGCTTTCGTTGGTTCCTTCAGTTTCTGAACCCTAAAAAGTAAAGTCGAAGGAAAAGTACCACTACATTGAATACGTTATTTATATCAATTGTACATACTTAATGGCTGTCTGTTGGCCATGGCGAATTTACATATGCATCAATAAAAACTGTTGCTATACATAGAATCGTAAATCAAGATTCAGAACAGCAAAATTTTTGTGAGATGTATTTTATTGTTCTATGTCATAAATAGTACTAATTTTTAGGGTTCCGTAACCGAAGAGTTCAAACGGAGCCCTATTGTTACTCTCGTGTCTGTCTGTCGTCTGTCACCAAATGTGATAATGTTTATTATTACATATATTTTACTAACAAATACCAATATATCGATGAATCGAAGTTATTCTTTGATAATGCCTTCATTAGGTACGGAACCTTAAATGTGCGAAGTCTGACACGCACTTGGCTGGTTTTTTAGATTATTCTTACTACAAAGAATAATGTTGAGTACCACTGTCATTGGCCCAGCAACAAAAACATATAAGGCTGAATATGCATAATAATATGCTTATTAATGGCAAGGCGACTCATAGCTTTTAACCGACTTTCGAAAAAGGAGGAGGTTCTATGTTCGACTGTATGTATGTCCGCGCATTTCTCCGTCAGTTGTGGACCGATATTCAAAATTACTTTTTTATCCGAAAGAATATACTCCCGAGGTGATCCCATATAAATTTTATCGAAATTGCTTTAGCGCTTTTTGAGAAACTGAACAAAAACGAAAAATACGCATATCTTGATGATGTTTTTGTGTTCTCCAAATGTTTAAATTCCACGTTCCATGTTATTGGGGTTTTTAGTTCTGGGGTATAACAACTAAAAAGCGTAAAATAAAAAACTTTTTTATAAAAAAAAAACAACAAACTTCCAAAAAAAAAAAATACACTAAAAATTTAAAAATAACTGTAATTTCGGAAGTCGGTGTCAAATATCGAAGAAATAAAATACAAACACCGACTTCCGAAATTAAAGTTATTTTGCAATTTTTAGAAGTCGGTTGTATTTATTGAAAAAAGTTTTTTATTTTTCACCTTTTTTCTTATTGTTGTTGTACACAAGAAGTAAAAGTTATGCCCGAATGGATAACATGGAATTTGAACATTTGTAGACAACCAAAACGTCATCTGCGTATACATATTTCACGAATTGAGAACCTCCTCTTTTTTGAATTCGGTTAAAAATGAAAACGATACAGTGCGTTTAAATTTCGTATGACGTCTCACTTCAGTTAAAATTGCGCCATTCTTACTCAAAATTGGCCCCACTTTGATGCGTTTTATCTTTGTAATTTTTCATTGATTTAAGAAAGCAAAGAATACGTGCCCAGTATTTTTTGATTATCTATCTTACGGACTAAATAGAATTTTTATTTTTAGCCTTCAATCATCCCTATTGTTCCAGCTAACATGAGATGAGCTATGTTTTCTTCTTGTTGTCTTATGTGTTTTGTTCTCCTGCTTCGAACTTTATTCAAAGCGTATTGCACATCTCTGTACTCAGCGAGCCTGTGGTTCAGATATACTCAAAGGGCTTGCAATTCTCTGCGCATCCAGTTTAACAATGCCTACAGGGCGCTGTTACGTCTGCCGCGCTTCTGCAGTGCGTCAACAATGTTCGCTGAGTCTCGGACAGACGGCTTTGAGGCCACCTGGCGCAAAAAGACAGCCTCACTACTAAGCAGATTGCGTGGGAGCAGTAACAGCATCCTGAAGGTAATAGGCAATAAGAGCCTCACCCAGAAGACTAAGTCTCTCTTAGTTATTAGGTACTAACATAGTTTTTAAACTCATACTAACGTTCGGCTGCTGCGCTGCGTGTCGCGGGTTCGATCCCCGCACGGAACAAATATTTGTATGACCTACAGATAGTTGTTCCGGGTCTGGGTGTCTTGTGTATGTGAGTATACATGTTTGTGAACGCACCCACGATACAGGAGATTCCTAGTGTGGGGCAACGTTCTTTTAAAAAAAAAAAAAAAATTTGAAAAATCCTTACTTAGTGGACATCTTTTTTTTTTTTTTTTGGGATGTGGGAAATCATCCAATGACTTCTCCCGCTCCACCCAGGAGCGGCAGGGCGTGTGAGACTTACTGACTAAAACCCACCCCTGTTCCTTCCCTGCCTGAGTGCCCAGGGGCGAGGTAACTCTTTCGAATTTATCCTCAACCCCTAGGCAGGCATCGGCCATAACGGGCCCCGTCATGAATGCTGACAACTCTTTGAGGCGCGCGTGGAACACTACGCGCCGTCGACTCTCGGGCCTGGTGCTGATCGGACGGCGAGCTAGCCATTACTCGCCATCCGCAGGCCCGGGTTACTTAGTGGACACCTACTCTTCACAAAGAATACAACCTCCAAATTTCATGTCTCTAGGACCAGCGGTTTAGGCTGTGCGTTGATATATCAGTCAGTCAGGACTTTGAATTTTATATATACAGAAGACTAGTGCCCCTCCCAAGCTTAGCACGGGTACAAATTATACACCTTAGCCTTCCTCATGAGTCACTCTGTCTATTGGTGAATACTCCATGAAAATCCAGATATTATGAACAGACAGACTGACAAACGCAGCGGGGGAATAATATGTAGTGATGATATTTTTATTTGTTATCTGTTCTATCACAGAATACGTAAGAGATTAGGTACTTAAGATTATTGTCAAATTATTATATTAATTAAGGGAACATTAACATGATGATTTGATGGAGGAAACCTTTCTTGTATTTTTCCGTTATCATTTTTTCCACTAGATACTGTATGTGTCTTTTATCACTTAAACAGAGTTCTGTTAAGTGTTTTCACTATTACTTGGTAATCAAATTACATGCTGATTAATTTCTTTTATTTATTTTTTTGTCTTAAGTAAGCAACAGTACTAAATATTGTTAAAGTTAGTTAAAGAACTGGTTTATATTTAAATGTATGCAATTTTATGCAATCATGATAAGAAACTATACTATCTAGTGTTGTGTACATTCAAATTATACACTAGAACTGGTCAACAGTTAAGTTAGAAATAAACAACAATGCCCGTAACAATGCTTGGAAAGAAATGTTTTAAAATTTTACTAATAACTAGTGATCCGCCACTGAACGGGTACAAATTATACACTTAAACCTTTCTTAACCCCTGGCCTGTGGACGGCGAGTAGTGGGTAACTCGCCGTCCGATCAGCACCAGGCCCGAGAGTCGACGGCGCGTAGTGTTCCACGCGCGCCTCAAAGAGTTGTGGTGTGTTTTAGTCAATAAGAGTCTGCAACGCCCTCCCGCTCCACCCTAGAGCGGGAGATGTCATTGGATGATTTCCCACCCCACAAAAAAAACCTTCTTCATGAATCACTCTGTCTATTGGTGAAAACCACATGAATATCCATTCTGTAGATTTTGAGTTTATCGTTAACAGACAGACGTGGCGTTGCATTTTACAATATGTATTGAAGTGATATTTCTTAACTTTTACAATGTTAATAAACAAATTTACTAGATACTTAACTACCTCTAAATCCTTCTAATATTAGCCATTAATTTAGGTGTGAAGCAAGTTCCATAATATTTTTAAAACATGTCCAGACAGATAGGATAGACAGTGGAAGCGTGAAATCAGGTCAAATTCTAAATATAAGTAACCTATGATGTTGGTTGGCTCCAAATTACACTTAGACATGTTGACAACATAATATAGCCATGTTTAATTTATATGAAGTTTTATGGGCTAGTGATAGATTATTTATAACACTATATAGACTAGTATTGATGACTGTAGCAAAAGGATTTCATATTTTGATCTTTTTAAATAAGCCTCTGCTCAAAGACCTCTCTTCCCTATCCAGAGCCCGCCAAGGACCACTCTTTGTTCAAGGAGATCCATATAAGACCTAAAATTTTTTTCATGGCTTTTAATATTGATTAGCTTAGAAAATTATTAAGGCAAAATGTACAGTATTGAAGATTTAAATTAAAAGCAAATTGTAGAATAAAATTAAAAATTTTGCATATTTAAAATTTAATGTGTTTATGGCCCAGCAGTGGACTAAGAAAAGTTAAAAGATAAATATATTATTATACACAATAATACAGGAAATAAAATAAATCATTGTTATATGCTGCAATCAAACAAAGCTTTTGTTTATAATTTGAGTATGACACATACTCTAAGGTTTAATCAGGACAAAGGAACTCATAAAATTGCTTTAATTAAATAATTTTTAAGTGCACCCAAATGTTTTATCTAAACATTTGTAGTAAATAAACAATTATAGGAAGGTCTTAAGTGTGAAAAATTGATTTTTATGTTTGTAAAAGTACTAAACCAGTTTTTTACTTCTTTACTAGGTACTAGAAAGTTACACTTTTTCTGAATGTCATAGGTTACTTTTTATCTAGAAAACTACATGGTCCATGTGGAGGCCCAGTGAACAAAGGCCACAGGAAGAAGTTATCATATACCTAATAAGACAGTATCTGACTAGAAAATGTTGGGAGAAACAGGATATGTCATAACACTTAATAGAATCAATAAGAAACTAAGCAGACATTCTGCACTGTACCAACAGAACAAACACAAATGTTTGGCAATGATTGCAATCATAATAACTGCAGTTTCTTATATCAACAATGTGCAACCTTGAATGTATTTCCTTAAAAAACTGCTCAATTTCAGTTAAGATCTTATCTATTATAATTTGAACTCCTTGTGGTTTGTGTTTTTATGCAGAAGGTCCTCTATAATAACTATTTATTGAAAGTCCTCTATAAAAGACTAAATAATATGTTATTTATGTAGCATGCTGATTTGCAGCTAAACGTTATTGTTATGATTCAGAATAGCAGTTAAAATGTAGATTAAATGTCAAAATAAGATTTATATAGCTAATTTATTGTTATAATCAAGTAACATGCATTCATAAACATTATATTATAGTTCTGTTACTAAAACATTCCATTCCTATTCCACACTATGTTGATATAAGGCCATAACACCAAGGTTTATTTTATGCATGGATGTCAAGGTGTTATAAGGGAAATAGATAATAAGTACATACCTGCTTGCAGTTCACTCAAAGTTTCTGATAATGTCCGAGTCAGGGAACCCCATTCAGCTAGCTGCCCTGTGATTGGTGGCAGCTCCACCTCCTTCCCATCATCTCCATCAGGTTTCAGCTTCAACTTTCCACCAGGCAATGTAAACCTTTCCCCAGGATTAGCCATCTCTTGAAGAACTTGCAACAAATATGGTGTCTGCACCAAGCATTGCATGACTGAATTGAAAAAGCAAGTATTCCCTAGATTAGTAAGACCTCTAACCCTTGGTAGACTAAACATAGCTTTGTCCTTTCCTTTAGATAGTTGGTCAATTTTAATAATAGTTTCTATAGTTGGTATGTCAGTTTTAAGTTCCTGATTATAAGGCAGTTCAATTGGAGGGAGCGATTTGGCATTCCCACCACCAACTGCTTGCTTTTTAAGGTATTCTACACACTCATGGAGCTTCTTAGCACTTGAAGCAGTAACTTCATTGTTACAGTTGTAGCAGTAAACATCCCAGGTTGTTGTGTTGGATGTGAGTGCATGGCAGTCAGAGCGAGGTGTTTTGAAGTGGTTCAGTGCATGCTTGTTGCGTGTTCGGCCACAGAGCTGCGTGCCACAGCGCAAGCACATCCACAATGAAAGGTCTTCTTCATAGTCGGGGTCAGAGACCTCGTTCTTGGAGGATTTCTTACACTCGGAGCATTCCTTCTGGAAGCCACCCGTTTTGAGCGCCTTCTTCAGCTGGGTAAGGTCCACGGCTTTGGCTACATGAGGACATGCGGACTTGACGTTCTCGTCGCAAGACTCCGTAGATTCGTCGCCGTTCTCACCAGGATCGCTCTGTCTCTTTTTCTTAACCATTGTCACGTCTCAATGTAACCGCCTGCAATGCGTAACAAGATACATGTGGTAAGAATAACCGCACTAACACAAAAAGAATAAAATGTCAAATCTGTGTCGATAGCCATTGCACGCGTGACAACGCACATTCATCGCGTATGGCCCTCAGGAAATGTGCAAACATGCCAAAGGACTATAAATAAAATTATCACCTACTTACAGTTACATACGACGGCAAAAAACTATGTTTAGAACGACAAGAATAACAAAAAGATTAAGTTTTCCAAAATTTTGTCAGAAGAGTGTACCACCGTCAACCATCTTTCTTGACAATGTTACCAAACTAACAAAAAAATAGAAAAAGTAAAAAAGAAACCCCTTTCCACGAAATGTCTACTGACAAATTGAGTAAAACGTCACAAAATCGACTAATTCAAAATGGCCCCTGTCATCTTGGAATGTTCGCCCACCTCTACTTTTATACGCCATCTAGTGGCGATCGGAAAAACTAAAATTCTGAAACGTCAACATGATCGTGATGGAATCTGTTAATCAAATTGTGAATTTTCATTGATTTTTGTAAAATTTACGTCGGAATTTGTGAATATTGTGATAAAATTAAGTATTTTGGAGTGTGGCACAGCACGCCATGTGATATAAACATGTGGTTTGTCGGTAATTGCTCAAATAAATAAAGTGGAAGAAGTTGTTGATGGTGATCAGTATTTAGTGATAAAAAATTAGCAAGATGTCATTGCCTGGGAATGGAATCTTCGTGGTGCAAGGCGAGATGGCAATGCTCGTCACTGCCATGCGCCGGAGTACACGGTGGGGCTCACACTCTTTCCCAAACGAAGAGTACGATGTCCTGATGAGAACCTTCCAAGATCTCAAGACTATCTTGAACCAAGTGGATGATTTGCGTCTGTTAGACCCGGCGACATACCTGAGCCCGTTCCTAGAAGTGATACGAAGCAAGGAGACCACTGGGCCTGTCACTAGTCTAGCTCTTTCTGCCATACACAAGTTTTTATCTTATGGTCTAATAGGTAAGGTTGTGTCCTTTTAAATGAGCTTTTTATTCTTCTTTACACCAATAGATTAGGAACTATATCTAATCAGAATCAAAGTGGAATAAAATTGCAGTTTGATTCTAGGTACTTTAGTGTTAGATGTATGCTCTACTTTCTAAATTTGAAACATGGCCTTTACTCAAGATGGAATAAACAATTATTATTATTTTGATAAGCCAATTGCTAATAGAGAAAATTCAACTAGGTAAATAAATCAACAATCTTGTTAGAAAAATCTTAATATTTTAAGTAGGAATTTGAAAGTTTCCTCACATAAACAAAAGTTTCATAATTATATTTTTCTTTTGAAACTTTAATTGGATAATAATAATCAAATGTTTACATATCCCTTAGTCCAGTTGAGATTTATTTATATTTTCCAGCAACCATATTATTCACTTAAATCCACATGAATGATTTTGTTATCACATTCACATAATATATATTTAAAATAACTTTATTATTAATTACTAAGCCTTTATTGCTGATTAGCGGACAGCATATCTTGGGACACATAGGTCTCTTCCAGCTATTTCCATTCTTCTCTATTTTTGTTTTTTCTTGACCAGATTTTCCCTCCAATACTCTTGATGTCATCTGTCTATCTTTTAGCCAGTCTAACCCTTTTTTAGGATTCCGTACCCGAAGGGTAACCAACGGGACCCTGTTACTTGGCCTCTGCTGTCCGTCCATCTGTCAGCATGCTGTATCACACGATCCGTAATACCTACACAGTTGAAATGTTCACAGAATGTGTATTTCTGTTGCCGCTAAATTAAGGGGGGCTACCTCTCTAGGTAGCCCTCAGTTTATGGTACGGAACCCTTCGAGTGCGAGTTCAACTCGCACTTGGCCGGTTTTCTTTTACCATGACGTGGTTGCCATTTTGTATTTATTTGTGTCTATTTTATTCTGCTGTCCCGTGTCATGTATCGTGTTCATCGCCATTTCAACTAGTAATAACATTGTGACATTTTTAAAAACTAAAAAACCAACCGCAATCTTATCATGTGTTTTGCATAACGGCTATAACAAAACATTCAATTGTTATTTAAATTGATCTGCACTTTTGATACAGTTGTAGTTTTCAAGATATCTGCCCCCCCTAGCCATATTACTGCTATATTACTTTTCTATTATTGTTTATGCTAGTTCATTTAGGTGTGCCCCACGGCTCAATATTCGGGACCACTCTTATTTTAGGTATATACAAATAATTTACAGTCTCCTTAGAGGATATCTGTGGCGTAATACTGTTTGCAGATGATACCTCTTTTATCTTCAGTCCATTTCCAAAATATGCAACCTTTTCAGTCTTTGAATGGTTTCCGAAGCACAACTTGCAGTCTGCCAAAACCAAATGCAAGTTTTTTTTAATTTTTTTTATTGTTTATAGGCACGCATTTGAACACTATCTCACCTGATGGTAAGCGATGATGTGATCGAAGATGGAGCACGCTTGCCCTAGAAGTAACCTATTCACTCTTGACTTAAAGACTCCCAGGTTGTAGCTACCAGGAAACACAGACTCCGGCAAGGAATACCACTCCCTAGCTGTACGCACAATGAATGTATTCTCAAAACGTTTTGTGCGTATGGATGGGATGTTCACCATGTACCGGTGGCACATCGCCGTACGTCTTGTGGTCCTTTGATAGAACGGGCTTGTCGGAATCAAATTATGAAAATTCTGTAGCACACACTCCAAAATGTAACCAATAGAAAACCGACAGGCTAGCAACTCGGGATCTATGCTCAAGACTTTGGAGCTTCGACTCAACGTGCCTATCATTGCCGATGATCCCCTTGGCTCGTTTCTCAATTGACTCAAGGTCAGCAAGCTGGTATCTGGCAGATCCGTTCCAAAGATGAGAGCAGTACTCCATACACGATCGAACTTGCGTTTGATAGAGTTGGAGCAGCTGTTCCGGCGTGAAGTACCGTCTCACCTTTGCGAGGATCCCCAAATTTTTGGCAGTCACTTGAGCCTCTGCCTCTATGAAGGGACCAAAATTGAGGGTAGATGTTAAAGTAACACCAAGAAGATCAAGTTGGTTGGTTATCGGCACGGTTACACCTCGGAAAGATGGAGCCGGGTGAAATTGGGTCCTCTTAGCGGAAAAAAGACACGCCTGGGTCTTAGCAGCATTGAACTTGACCAGATTGGCATCGCTCCATTCAGAGACAGCCTTTAAGGACAAGTTCAAGCGCCCAACCATAGCCTCTCGGATAGACCGGACCTGAGACCCGCTAACTAGTGCGTCGGGCACGTATCTCTCGGTAACAGTGCTGTCGTCTGCATACCCAAAGGTAGTGGGTTTTAGCAGATCGTTAATATGCAGCTAAAACAATGTTGCCGAGAGCATCGACCCCTTAGGAACACCGGCATTAATAGCCAGCAGTCCGGACGAGCAACCACTCGGATAGACCGATCCCTCAGCAAATCTGCAATCCAATCACACAAACCGGCGGACAGACCGAAGGAAGGAAGCTTGCCAATTAGGCTATCGTGGCAGACCCTGTCGAAGGCCTTCGAGATGTCAAGGGAGACCGCAAGGGCTTCCACTTGTTTCTCGATGGCCTCACTCCAGATGTGAATGGCATACGCTGGAAGATTGACCGATTTCGGCGGAAGCCGTATTGTCGGTCACTGAGGATATCGTTAGCTTCTAGGTATGCCAGGAGCTTGCCATTCAGAATACGTTCCATACTCTTATAGAGTACGGAAGTTACCTATAATTTGCTGTGTCAGCTTGACTACACTTCTTGGGCACGGGTTGCACGTTAGCTTGGTTCCAAACCATCGTCACTTTTCCAGTCTCAAACGAAAGGCGAAATAGGCGCCTTTCGTTTCCTAGCCTTGTTCACGTCTAGGTTACGCAGTACCCTTCGGACATCCTTCTGATGAATGCGAATGTCCGACATAATCGACTTCCATCCACCATGAGTATCAGGGGCCCTCGCGCCATCAGGATCTAGACGCGAAGATTCCGCAAACAGAGAAGCAAACAAGTGCTTTCTCCTCAGCGGAGTGGGCCAGCGACCCGTCGGGTTTCAGCAGTGGAGGTAGTGAGGGGCGGCAGAAGTTCGATTTAACCGACTTAGCCAGGGACCAAAATGCTTTACTACCGGCTGGGTAAGAAGGCAAGTTCGTTCCCAATTCGGCTAATGTGGTCAAACCGAGCCCTCCGCAACACCTTGCAGGACTTGGCAGCCCTATTGAAGGCTCTCTTCTTCTGACTCACGTCATTTGCTTTGCGCGTCCGAGCGTCGACCCATGCCAGGTAGGCCGCGTGTTTAAGCGCATCAGCGCGATTGCACTCAGCACCAAACCATGGTCGAGCTTCGCCAGACATTGTTACGTCAGAGAATGGAATGTAGTACTCCATTCCCTGCCGCAACACATCCGTCACGGCGTCCGCGCACGACTAAACATCAGTCGAAGAAAAACAAGTCGGCTGCCAAGGATAACATGCGTAGAAAGATCGCATGCCATCCCAATCTGACATGTATCGCCAAACCCGCCTGGTGCCTCTAGGGCTAGGATCGGGCGGGGAGTATAATAAACGGATACAGAATTCACCAGACAGTGATCGGAAGTACCTATTGGTGAAGAAATCGACACCGAGTAACGGTCTGGATCTGTTGTCAGCAGAAGGTCCAAGGCACACGGGCAATAGCGTGTGCGAATCAACATCCGGCACCCTCATTGCCCCCTGGACCAGCTGGGTGAGATTTAACGCTAGCGCTAGCTTACGCGTCTCTTGTCCAGCATGGTCTGTGTACTGGTATGGGAAGAGCCACTCCTGATGGTGGGCGTTGAAGTCCCCCAGTAACACCAATTGGGCAGAAGGGTACCGCTACTGAGCCGCATCCGCCGCCTCACTGAGGTGTTGTTTGAGCCTAGTTGTCTCCAAATCACCGCTGTGCGAACGGTAAATACAGGCGTAGACAATTTTGTCTAGCCCTGTGTCCACTAAGACCCAAAGAGTTGAGAACCTGGAGTCCTCAAGGTTGCGGAGATGCCGATAGCATATGTCGTCCCGGGCGTACATACACACACTGGCGTGTGGTTTAAAATTGTGCTCCAGGGTAAACCCTGGGTAAGTGAGGTACGACACGTCCAACGTACACTCGGTCTGCGTCTCCGAAAGGAACACGAGCGCTGGTTTCTCAGTCTCCAGGTGGTGGTGGACTGCGGCGAGATTTGAGTGCAGACCTCGTATGTTAGACAGGTGCACTTTGTGAGAGGGGGAGTGCTGCCGCTCTGTACAGCTTTTTTCTTTTTTTGTTCCTTTTTTCATTATGGTGAAGAGTGAAGGAGGAAGAGGAGAAGGAAGTGAAATGAGGTTCCATGCAGGTTACCTTCAGGCACGCACTGAAAAGACGGTATCATTTGGGGACTAGTCTGGAGACTGCGTGGATGCCCGAGCCCCCCCGGGAATGTCCATCGGGCCCTCTCGTCTGGTCGCCAACCAGCACTATGGTGTATTCCGGGATTTTTCGACAGTTGGCGGGGCGGCCTTTCATGTGTGGCTAGCACACTACTTTTTTTTTGGGGTTTGGGAAATCATCCAGTGACTTCTCTTGCTCTGGGTGGAGCGGGAGGGCGTGTCAGACTCTTACTGACTAAAACCCAAGCCTGTTCCTTCCTTGCCTGAGTGCCCAGGGGTGCGATAACTCATTTTCAGAATTTATCCGCTGCCGCTAGGCATGCAGGCACCGGCCACGATGGGCCCCGTCAGTGGTGGCTGACAATCATCTCTTTGAGACGTCTCAAAGCGCTCTACGCGCCGTCGACGCCCGGACCTGGTAATGATGATGATGTGCGGACGGCGAGCTACTTACTGCTCGCTGTCCGCAGGTCCGGGTCTACGGTGGCCAGAGATCGTCTCGCGACGTCCTACGCCCAGTACGCCCAGTACCTCTCCTGCGGTGGTAGCGGCCGGGGCCATGAGGGCCACTCCGTTGAGCTTCCCTCATGCGTCTCGCCTCCGCCCATTCCCTCTCGCTCCGTACCATGGCCTGAACCAGAGCCGGGCGCGAGAGGTCGCCGCCACCTATAGCATCCACGAGGACACGGCGGTGCTCCGCCCAAGCGGGGCAGACCTCCACCGTATGCTCCACCGTGTCCTCTGGGCGATCCGCGCAGTGGCAACACCCGCGCGTTTCATCCCGCCCGGTCTGATGTAGGAACCTCCCGAAACAACCGTGTCCGGCGAAAACCTGCGTCAGGCGGAAGGTGAGGACGCCGCAATGGTGGCGTGCCCAGCGCTGGGTTGCGACAGTCGCTGTCTCCATGTCGCCATGAGATCCTGCCGGAGCTCCGTCCGCCGACCCGCGAGGTGTCGCGGCAGCAAAGTTTCGCCCCGGCGTTTGGCCTCCTCGCGTCACTCCCAGAGCAACGCGAGGACCGTGGCCTCCAGATCCCATGGCGACAGTCTGGCAAGGAGGCTCGCCGCCTCACAGGAGACCGTGCGGTAGCACACTACTGGAGCCCCCAACTACCTGCGGTCGGCCAGCGGCGCACCGTGCCTCGGATCCCGCTACCCTCCGCGACTAGTCTTCCGATACACCCATATCAACGCGAGCCTGGTTGGTCTGCCTGCAATGGAACAACTATTTCGACCCAACTCCTCTGGATTGGCTACACTGAGCATCGTACCGGAACACTGCCAGGCCGCTGGGCAGTACGTCTTTGCCCAGTGGGTGCTCGCAAGCCATCGCTCGAAACCTACCACCAGTTAGTGTCACCTGATTAGCACCACCCGGGGACCACGTGTAGGGACTCAATGGGTACAATCCTACGAACGCGGGTGACTCGGCCTCCAATATTGACCAAATTGCATTGCTACTTTGTTTCGGTGGACTGCAAGTTGTGCTTAGTATTTAGAGCTGGATGATGTGATCTCTTCCTTGATTGTCTCGATGTTATTTGAACATAGCTCATGTATTTCTGAGATCTTCAAGAACCGTGGTGAGCTGGAAATTTGTATCAGGATATAATTTTGTAACCCTCTGTATTATATTTATGCTGGAGTCATATGCTCAATCCCATAAGTCCAGATAGGCTGGAGCATGGTCTTGAAAGAGCTTGTTTTCTAGGAATAATTTAAGAGTACCTTGCGAGTAACCAGTGAAGTTGATTAGCTTAGGTTTATTTCATCCCTTTTCTATTCCATGTGTTTCCTCCATGTGAGTGTAGGGTCTAATTGTATTACGTGATATTTCGTTGAATCACTTTGTGAGAATTGATCATTACGAATTGAGACAGGCAGTTTCCCCTGTGTAAAGCAAATGTTACTTGGACTGATTTGTTGGCACTACGAGTAGATCTTATAGGCACTCTGAAGGATTACGGAAACTTAGGTAGGACAACTGATAACATGCAAGAATAGCTGTGTCATCTGCTTATGTTGCTACTGTAACATTGTCACCCTGTGGTAGTACATCGGAGCTGTATAAGGTGTATAGCAATGGGACCAGCCCCCTTAGCCAAAATACATTTCTGTTAACGTTAACGCTAACGCTTCGTGCAAAATGTGTAGCAAAGACATTACTGGGCATGAGTCACGTGACAGTTCTCTGTCTAACGCTTCGTGCAAAACGTCGTTGCCATACATTTTGCACGAAGCGTTAACGTTAACTGAAAAGTATTTTGTCTAACCCCCCAGAACGGATCCCTGAGGCACTTCAGCTTAGATTGGTTTAAATGTTGATGTGCAATTGTCTTCTTTTATTTGAAAAATTCTATCCCTTAAATATTATGATTGTATGATGGTAAAGAAGATGATGGGAGAAGATATTTTTCTTGCATAGCATGCCCCTATGCCAAACACTATCAAAGGCCTGTGGAATATCGAGGAATGCGGAAGAACAGTTCTTCCTTTCTTGTGCAGAGCGCTAGAAGTTATTTGATGATTTTCCAATCTTATAAAAATAAAAACCGGTCAGGTGCGAGTCGGATATCGCACATTTAAGGTGCCGTAGCAAATGTGTTTTTGACAGTTTGTATGGCTTTGGGTCAACAAGATGCTCATACTATGTAGAAGTATGAAGACTGTAACGCAAACCGTTTGTCTGTAAAACCTGTGTGACAGACGACGGACAGACAGACAGACAGACACGTGAGCAATGGGGCTCCGTTTGGACCAATTTTTTTTTTCTTTTTGTTGGTAGGGAAATCATCCAATGACATCGCCCGCTCTAGGTGGGAGCGGAAGGGCGTGTCAGATTCTTACTGACTAAAACCCACCCCTGTTCCTTCCCTGGCCTGAAAGCCCAGGGGCGAGGTAACTCTTTCGAATTTATCCTTAACCCCCGGGCAGGCATCGGCCATGACGGCACGTTTGGCGCAGTGGTTGAGCGTTCGGCTGCTGCGCTGCGTGTCGCGGGTTCGATCCTCGCACGGAACAAATATTTGTATGCCCTACAGATAGTTGTTCCGGGTCTGGGTGTCTTGTGTATGTGAGTTTAAATGTTTGTGAACGCACCCACGATACAGGAATAATTCCTAGTGTGGGGCAACATTTAAAAAAAAAAAAAAATGACGGGCCACGTCATGTTTGCTGACAACTCTTTGAGGCGCGTGTGGAACACTACGCGCAGTCGACTCTCGGGCCTGGTGCTGAGGTGCAAGCCCGGGTTCCGTTTAGACCCTTCGGGTATGTTAGTAGCATTTGTAGCTGTCCTAACAAGAGAGCCTCCATTGAGTCATAGTTGGATTTTACAGTAGACTCTTTCGGTTCCTTAATTGCCTCATTGAGAGAAGTCTTATCAGCTGGGTGTCCTGTAGTTTGCCACACTCTTCGAAGCCTCCTATTTTCAGAACTTGCCATTTAATGTCTGCTGGAATCTTGTTTTTCCTTTCCATTGTCCATTGGCTCGGGTACCGGTGAGTACCAAGGATTTGCCGGATCGCACGACAAATCACATTCCATATTTTTCGACGTTTCATTTAAAAGGGGAGTTGGGAAATAGTCTTATGGTACGTTCCCAGGGATCCACTTTGTTTGGAGGGTATTTAAGGCCTTTTGGCTGGTCGAAACCATTGACAGGTTATTTACTGCCGCCTGTGGTTCGGCATTGTTGCTCATTTAGTACCATCTAGGGGGAAAATGTAGGGTAGAACTGTGAGAAAGTAGGGAATCCTACGGACGCGAGCAACACGCCTTTTTTTTAGTGAAACTTAAGTGTTTTTTACTACTTATAAACACACATTATGAGATTTTGAATAAATTCGGATTTAAAAAAAGAAATGGGGTGTTTGAATCATGTTCAAATTATCTGACTGTAATGTGCCTTTTTCTGTAGTGGGTAAATCCTAGTAATATGACCTATAAATGTGGAAGTCTGTGAGGATGGATTTATGTATGTTTGTTACTCTTTCACGCAAAAACTACTGAACGGATTTTAATGAAACTTTACAGTAATATGGCTTAAAATAACATATAGGTAGGCTACAATTTTATAATGGGGCGAGCCGCCGGCAGAAGTTAGTAAAATTTTACATGTATATCGCTGTCTTAACAAGTTCGCCCAATCGATTTTTGCCTAAAGATATTGTTTATCTTCTTTCATAGACCCAACTCATCCTAGCGTGCCAGCGACGGTGGAAGACATAGCCGATGCCGTCACTCACGCTCGCTTCGTCGGCACCGACCACTCTTCAGATGGAGTGGTCCTCATGAAGATATTACAGGTAAGTTTTATCTTACCGTTAGCGTCTATGTTATATCAATGTAGTGTAAGTACCTGCGACACAGCTGTACGGCCTTTTTACTCATATGTAGGCAAGCTTCCCCAATCGTCGACCACATCATGGCTTGCAAAATGATATCGTGTTTATACTGTTCCCGTAAGAGCGAATTTCGTTGTTCAAATCGCACGTCTAATCTGTCCATGGTGTAGCGACATCTATGACTTAACATACGAACTAAACTCACAAATCCTACATAGCGCAAGCAGAGTTCTCCGCGCGATTTGAATATATACAACGGTCCGAAATCAACCATCAGGCAGTTGCCCGGACCTGACACCACACCGGTCCAGTCGGAGGATCCTCTCTTTACAACGGAGGTTTGCAGGACTTTACACTCTGTTCTGCAAGCCTCCAAACTGGTGACCCTCGATCATGAACGTCAACGCAGCCTTCGTGCAGCTACTCCGCCGTGACGTCATCATCATCACTTCCTCAAGCTCTTGAGCTCGTTCTGGCTGGCTGCATGACAACAAGTCAGCAGACAGCAACCCACGGTGTCTTCGTGTTTTCTGACGCGCATTCCTGGCCAGCATCCTCATCCCCTTTTATTACCCTCAACCTTATCAGCGATCTTGGCGTAGCGAACTGCACATTCGTCCGGTCGAAGAATCTCTCCGAGTCGACGCCTGCAGTCAAGCCACTACGTCCCACAGCACTACTCCGACTCACTGTACCCTTCAGCATAATCCCAACTCACTGGGATATCACTAACCCGACTCACTGGGGCATCATCTAGTCTCACTGGGACAGCACCATCCCGACTCACTGGGGCATCACCGCAGACAGTTCCGACTCACAAAGAACTATACGGTTTCCGGTTCCGACTCACTGGAACTAACCTTCCACTGGCCCGGCAAGCATCACAAGATGCATGGACGACTCATCAAGAACTATCAATCTCCAGAGGGATCGATGTAAACTCCCAAAACCTGTATCGCGCAGGCACAGTTGTCAGCGCGATTTGAACATATACAACAGTCTGAAATCAACTATCGGGCAATTGGCCGGACCAGACACAACACCCGTCTGGTCGGAGGATCCTTCATTTTCAGACGTGCGGTTGACTGTACCTAATTAAAAGATCACCACTAGTACCTAATAACAAGAGATTTTTTCGCTCTACTCACAAGTTACTAAACGTTCTTGACTATGCACAGGGACCAGGGTAGATGATTAAAATCTGATGTCCGTCAGTAAGATTAACAAAAAAAATTGGACACGTATTTTTTTATTTTGTCACGTATATGAAAGACTAGCTGTGCCCGCAGTTTCACCCGCGGTTATGGTTACTGTGTCGTAGCGTGATTATATATAAAGTCTATAACTTTCCTCAATAAATAGGCTATACAATGCAAAATGGTACCTCGCTCTCCACATCCCTCATAATCGCCCGCCTTGCACATCATGAATGTGCGCGTGGTACTTGATTAACACTATGATATCTCCTAAGATATTCGTTTAAATCAAATGATGTCAAGGGCAATGTTGTTCAAAATTAAATACTTATGATGAATAACGTATTTACTTGGATAAGGATTAATGTCATGTTTATATAAACACCTTCGCAAATAATACATTATTTTAGAACGAATTTGATTACCATAAAAAAGATTATAGTGAGTTAACCTCTATTAACAAATAACTCATAAGCGTAATTACCTTCTTTTTGTAATTTTAAAATTCCTATAAATGTGCATTTTACATTCTTTTGTTACGAATAAGCATTTTTTAACTGAACGTATTACCAAATGGCAATAATCTTGGCTGTCAACTTTGTAGTGACACTCCTCCAAAATGAAGATTGAAATTTGAACTCATGGCTGAACGCTGACCCCTAAAATACAGGTCCAGGCCTAGTTTGGGGGTTAGGATCAGATTTGTGGCAATACATTCGTGTGATATTTTATTATGACTGGCTTGTTAAATGTATTTTTAAGTGTCAAATAAATATTTTTATTTTTTTATTATTTTATTAAGGTTAACTCACTATAATCTTTTTTATGAAATGGACAGGCTGTCGTGGACTTTATTTTAGAACTTTCGAAGGGGAACAATTACGTCGTACATCATTTTTCCGTAACTTAAACCGTTTACGTAGCGCACGCAACGGAAGCTCTGAAAAGGAATATTTTTTTCCCCCGTTTTTACCACATTTTTCATTGATGCTCCGCTCCTATTGGTCACAGCGTGGTGTTATATAGCTTCCTCGATAAATTGACTATTTAACACAAAAAGAATTTTTCAATTCGATCCAGTAGTTCCTAAGATTAGCGCGTTCAAATAAACAAACAAACTCTTCAGCTTTATAATATTACATAGTATAGATGAGGACGATACAGTTGCGTTAAAATTTCTCGTAACGTCACACCTACATGAAAAACGTACCGCTTTTTACCTAGAAATGACGTAACAAGCTGACTCCTGAACATTGATGCGTTTTATCTTTGTAATTTTTTATTGATTTCGTAAAGCGTCCAATATTTTTTGATAATGTTACTATATGTTGCTTACGGGATAAATAGAATCATTATTTTTGGACCTTATAAAAAAAATAACCATGTGATTAGTTTAAACACTGATATTCGGTAAAATATTTTGAATTAAGAACCTGCAGTTCTTAATTCAAAATATTTTACCGGAAAGAAGGATAAATGTGGGTGGTAAAGTACTAACTAATCATTTGAAGGAGATTTTGTTCTATAGACAGCTGAATGTGATAGGTGAGACGTACGTTTTTTTTTTTGGGGCGTGGGAAATCATCTCATGACTTCTTCCGCTCTAGGGTGGAGCGGAAGGGCTCAGACTCTTACTGACTAAAACCCACCCCTGTTCCTCCCTGCCCTACGCGGCGCGAGGTAACTCTTTCGAATTTATTCTCAGCCCCCGGGCAGGCATTGGCCGTGGCAGGCCCCGTCCTTTGCTGACAACTCTTTGAGGCGCGCGTGGAACACTACGCGCCGTCGACTCTCGGGCCTGGTGTTGATCGGACGGCGAGTTACCCACTACTCGCCGTCCGCAGGCCCGGGTGGTGAGACGTACGTCATCCTGAATTTAGATTCCGCTAATCAGTAGTTATATTAAGTATAATATGGTTATCGAGTTTTATAAATAAGGCTGTTTGTACCCAGGAATCATCCATATTCCTGCCAGAATTTTAAAGTAAACTAAAACGGACATTGTACTGGTTGCAAAGTAAACTAAAACGGACATTGTACTTGTTGAAAAGTAAATTAAAACGGACATTGTACTTGTTGAAAAGTTATCGTATTTGCAGAATTTTGCCGATGGAATTTCGATTTACTCAAGTGCTCAGACCAGAAATTCAAAAAGTATGGGAGCGTTTACAGCAACGTATGTTATTTGAAAAGACTATCAATGAACCGTATCGTCAATTCGTCATACAATGCACGATGTCATGTGCATTATTGTGATGCACTTACGAGTAGTAGGTACCATCCTCTACTGGTCGCGATTCTCACGAGTATCGTACCATTATTCATCTTTAGTCATAAGTCTCCTGATTTTCTTCTGTTAGGACTATATTGCGTCTAGCAGGCAAGATTTATCAATTTCACTACATAATTGTAAACTTCGTTAGATCTCTAAGGCCGTCCATAGCCGGACTGCTTAGAGCAGGCGAGACCAACTGCACGAGAGCAGTCGTGTTGCGGTTGTGGCCTCCATAGACGGGTTGTTTGGAGCAGGCGAGACCAACTGCACGAGAGCAGTCGTGTTGCGGTTGGGGCCCTCCATAGATGGGCTGCTTGGAGCAGTCAGTGCATTTTTAGCTGCAAAAACAAATGAACAGCTTGAGCGGTTCGTATATGCCGAATGTCAGTTTTGTATTGAAACTGCAGATCGCCCAACAGTGACCGCTTGAAGCTGTCGGATTCTCCAAGCAATCCGTCTATGTCGGCACTAAATCTTGCAATGTCTTGAATTTTCAATATTCAGTGATTTTTTTCTTCATTCGAATACAATTTTTTTTTTAACTTTCTTGGGCTCGCATTTGACCACTATCTTACCTGATGGTAAGCGATGATGTGGTCGACGATGGAGCACGCTTGCCTAGAAGTAGGTAACTCAAAAAAAATTGCAATCTATCAGTGTCTTACCGAAAGAAAAGAATTTATTATTTTACGAGATTTATTGCATCCTGTAACCATCGCATGACCTGGACGAGTCGATAGGTACCTCATTTATCTAAGTTCACCGCCGACTGGATGCTGCGAAGATATAAACTATCCCACATGCATAGATTAGATACACAAAATGAGTGAAACAATATCTCTGTCTTTCCTGTCGGGGTAGTCGGTTAAAAAATACACGTGATGGGAAAACCAAAAGTCGGAACGAACTTTGACCTTAAAAATAATGGCGTCGCGTTGAGGTCCTTGAGGGCAGAAGTCACGTTGTTTTTGCTTCGACTTCGATCTTTAAATAGAAGACTACTTGTCGGGCGCCAATATAGCGAGATCTGTGATGTAAAAATTTGAAGTTTGTTTTGTTTTGAACGGAATGTTAGTAAAACTCCACAAAATGCCTCCTAGGCATGCTTGTGTGATGCATCTCTAGAGACGCAGCTTAGAACCATATTTGAAAGAAAAAAGAAAGAAAAAGTATTTATTTGCCACAAATTAACGACATACACAACAATAAATAAAAATTAACAAAATACAACAATACAAACAAACAACAACAAACAACACAACAAACACAAACAACAATACAATTACAATTATTATTAAGATAAATACAAATAAAAATACAATAACAAAAAAATAAAAAAAATACAATACAATATATAAAATATATAAATTAAAAAAAAAAAATATATATATATATATTTATATTCAATATTACAATTACAATTATTATTTGTTATTTTACAATTATTGGCATATTTGCAATATGCCAATAATTGTTATTCTTTCTTTCAATTAATTTCGTAATCTGAATCATAATAATTAAAACCTTGCATTACGGCACCTTTTTTTTTGTGGGTTGGGAAATCATCCAATGACTTCTCCCGCTCTGGGTGGAGCGGGAGGGCGTGTCAGACTCTTACTGACTAAAACCCACCCCTGTTCCTTCCCTGCCTGAGTGCCCAGGGGTGCGGTAACTCATTTTCAGAATTTATCCGCTACCTCTAGGCATGCAGGCACCAGCCACGATGGGCCCCGTCAGTAGTGGCTGACAACATCTCTCTGAGGCGCGCGTGGAACACTACGCGCCGTCGACTGACTGGTGCTGATCGCACGGCGAGCTACCCACTCCTCGCCATCCGCAGGCCCGGGTCTACGGTGGCCGGAGATCGTCTCGCGACGTCCTACGCCCAGTACGCCCAGTACCTCTCCTGCGGTGGTAGCGGCCGGGGCCGTGAGGGCCACTCCGTTGAGCTTCCCTCACGCGTCCCGCCTCCGCCTTCGCGAGCATTACTGCTTCGTAGAAGGCGGAGACTGCCTCCCATTCCCTCTCGCTCCGAACCATGGCCTGAACTAGGGCCGGGCGCGAGAGGTCGCCGCCACCTATCGCATCCACGAGACCACGGCGGTGCTCCGCCCAAGCAGGGCAGACCTCCACCGTATGCTCCACCGTGTCTTCTGGGCGATCCGCGCAGTGATAACACCCGGGCGTTTCCTTCCGCCGCGAAACAACCGTGTCCGGTGAGGACCTGCGTCAGGCGGAAGATGCATTATGGCACCTAAATCTTATAAAAATATACCGTTAAATCTTTTCTAAATTTATGATAACCGCACGAGATAATCGGTGCCTGTTTCTCGTTTCGGGCCTTCAGTCAGTAACCTTAAACGTATAGTCTCTGTCGGGTGCCAATAAGCTCGACAGCGTTGGCCATGCTTACGCTACGTCAACACGTAGTTTTTTCGTACTGTTACATCATTTCTAATTTAAGTGTTAATTAAACCAATCTGCCTAGCCTTTTCCCAACTATCTTGGGGTTGGGTGCCAGTCTAATCGGATGCAGCTGAATACCAGTATTTTACATGGAGCGACTGCCTATCTGACCTCCACAACCCAGTAACTAGGTAATACGATACCCCTTGGTAAGACTGGTTTTCAGACTTTCGGGCTTCTCACGAAACCGTAACGACTGTCAAAGATCCGCGATTGACAGCCGGGACCAACGACTTAACGTGCTTTCCGAAGCACGGAGGAGTCTCGGTATGTAAAGATGGTCACCCATCCATGAACCAACCCCGGCAAGCGTAGCTTAACCTGATAGATCGACCCATGCGGCTGTTATTGCTTTAGCCACGAGCTAATCTTCTTAAGTGTTAATTAAATCAGTATTGCAATTATGTGTAAAGTACGATATTTTCACGTATGCTGTTGTCTCGAATGAGATACAGCTGTTCACACAGTAACCGCTCGGTGCGTTATTTTTAGATACAACTTAGCAAAGCCCAGTCATTGGTCCATTTCGAATTGTGAAAGAAACAGAAGAAGCAAGCGCCAATGCATTAAAGTTACCACGAAAAACAGAATGATAAAAAAATCGTATCAATATTCTTCGAGTAGCAATGAATGATCGTATATAAATATAATACACTAGCACTTTGCTCGCGGCTTCGCTCCCGTGACCTATCCCGCGGGAACTGTTATTTTTCCCGGAATAAAAGTACCCTATGTTACTCGCTGATAATTTAGCTTTCTGTTGGTGAAAAAATGGTTAAAATCGGTCCAGTAGTTTTTAAGTTTATACGTTACATACAAAACTACAAATCTTTTCTCTTTATAATATTAGTTTAGATTATTTATATAATTATGTAATATCCGGAATACTTGTGTGATCACCGATCACCGATCTTTGAAATGTGCAACGCCAAGCAAATGCTGAGATGGTAACCCTTTCGGTATGGGCACGCTCAGCACCTGAGTGCCCAGCACGCGTAGCATGACCAATTCTATCTCTACTCTACCAAGAGTAGACAAAGTTATTTCTATGCCACTCTACATCTCTACTGCCCGAGCACGGCGCGACCCGTAGACTCTTGTTTCTACGAAGACAAAGACATATTCATTCTTTCTATAGCAACGGGTAGGTAGTTAGTGATGTAGACAAGCTAAGAATTCTACGATAATATATTACGTTTCGTTATCGAAATAAATGTGTCTAACGCTAAGTTCTAAAACCTTTTGAACGGAACTCAAAGCAACAACGAAAACGTATTAATTTTATTCTGTCATTTCTGTCATCTGTGTTGACTGTTTTTTTTATTATTATTTTATTATCCCCAAAGGGAAGGCGAAAGTCTTTTGACCATATTGCCTAGTCTTACGTAGTTATTTATACTTTTTTCCATTAGAATGCAGATGTAGCACATTCTAATGTTTTTTGCAGTATTTGGCAACAAATGTGTCGAGTCAGCCTTTTCGGCAAACTTCGCTGAGGTAGTCAATACTACAATAAAATTCTAAGCTCCATTTTTCCGAGATCGCGCCTGTTTCAATGATTCCACATATTGTCCATTTGCGTTGACACTTGAGACACAAAACTACACCAATTTTACATCACAATATCCACTAGGAATCAATAAACGAATAATTAAAACAGCCATTGAACTTCACTCGACAAAATCCCGCCAATTTGTTTGTTGTTTGTACAACAATATTTGTGTTTGTGGAGACTGATCGTCTTGGATTTGTGTAAATAACAACAAACAAAGTAAATAAATAATGAAACATAGGAAAAATGTAGTTTGTTATGTTAATTTTCGCATTTTGTTACACAATGTGCAAAATAACAAAACTTTTAAATACATTTTTCAAATGTTTGGTTTTTGCAAAAGTTATTTATTTTTTTTTTTTTCGGGAAGATCGAGCGCCTCCGTTAATGCTCGTACGGCGTTTCTTTCTGCCTTCCTTTCATTTTTCTCGGTATAAAACTGAGACGATGGCCACGGTAGCCCCCAGACATGTTTTTAAAATCAAACTTCAAACACACACACACACACTCATTTCATTTCTTTTGTTTGCTTTTGTGGAAGATTCACCACAATTTTGAAATGAAACAGCCGCCTAATTGAGTTTTTAAAATCAATAAAGATCTTGTCTAGGTCTAATGAGATGTAGACTATTTGACACTTCTTGAGTAGAAATGTTTCTACTCTCATGCATGTGTCAAAAGTAGAGAAAAATTGGTCGTCATGCTTTACATTGTAGACTTTTGTCGACTGAAGAATAGAAACATTTCTTCTCCTCAGTTTTAACATCGCCATGCTTGACACGGTAGAAATCTTTCTACAATCTGTCATTTTGTCTATTCTTCCGTCGACAAAACCCGTTTCTAGGGTGGTCATGCTACGCGTGCTGGGGCGAGATAACTCTGTTTCGAATTTATCGTCAATCCCTGGGCAGGCATCGGCCATGACGGGCCCCGTCATGAATGCTGACAACTCTTGTTCGGCGCGCGTGGACCACTACGCGCCGTCGACTCTCGGGCCTGGTGCTGATCGGATGGCGAGCTACCCATTCCTCATCTTTGTGTACCTACTATTCTTTTCTTTACCTTTTGTTTGTTGCTGTTGTGTTGTGTCTGTGTCGAATAAACGTGTTCTATTCTATTCTAAATGGTTTGTTCAGCGACTGCGCTCCCTTGGTGTATCCCACAAACCGAACCGTATCCCGCGAAGCGAGCAGTCAGTTATATTTATTTAAGCTTACTATAAGTGCAAGTATTTTCAAGGATCAGTACTTCCAGAGATTCATCTCTGGAAGACCATTTTTTTGTGCTCATCCCCACGTTCCTGTGCCACCAGACGACCAACACTTTCCAGAGATTATCTTTTACTACCTGCGCCCCGCGGTTTCACCCGCGTAGACCAGGATAAAAAGTAGCATATGTGTTAAACCATATATAAGCTATCTAAATACCAAAATTCATCCAAATCAATCCAGCCATTTGAGCGTGAAGAAGTAACAAACATACACACTCACAAACTTTCGCCTTTATAATATTAGTGTGACCACGGGGTCTCATCTCGAACAAAGAAAATTTAGTTCAAATAAATGTCAATAGATGGCGTAATATGCATCGATTTCTTATTGAAGTTTAAGTAATATTAATATTTTGAAAATAAATATGGTAAAAACTGTATTTTCTAATTTATTATACTGCCCTAAGCATAAAATTGTGGAATAATTGGCTTGTAATTCAAATTTAGACGATTATTGGAACGAATCCATAGACATCTATATTTCTTGTACCAATAGATGGCGCTGTTGGAGTTTTAGAGTTTATCCATTCGCCTCTTTAAAATTTGAATAGTGACACATTTTGATACAGTAAAACCGCTATGAAGTGCCAAAAATGCAGTGCCAATTTTAATAGTGGCTGATTCGATGGGTCCTTTTGCGTTTTTCGTTTTTCTGCTGTTTGCAATAGGGGTGATTCGGGGTAAATAAAAAAAAACAATTTCTTCTGTAAGTTAGATTATCAAAAAATATTGGACACGTGTATTTTTTGCTTTATCAAATTAATGAAAAATTACAAAGATACAACGCATCAAAGTTCAGGAGTGAGAGCTTGTTACATCACTTTTGAGTGATAAAAACTTTTACAAAAGATAGAACCGACTTCCAAAAAAAGTGCAAAATAACTTTAATTTCGGAAGTCGGTGTTTCTGGTTTTTTGTCTTCGTTTTTTCACACCGACTTCCGAAATTAAAGTTATTTTGAAAAAAATGAGTATATAAGAGGAAGTCTGAATGTGGCACCGCTGACTGAAAAGTTGTGTGGAAATCGGTTGTCGTGGTATGGGCATGTGATGCGGAGGAATGAAGAAAATGTCGTGAGGAAAGTCTTGTGTATGGATGTGGATGGCTATAAGAGTAGGGGAAGGCCAAAGAAACGATGGTTGGACTGTGTGAAAGAGGATATGGGTAAAAAGGGGGTGACTACAGAGATGACGACTAATAGTATGGAAGAAAAAGACATGTTGCGCCGACCCCAAATAAATTGGGATAAGGGCAGGAGAATGATGATTGAAATTTGAAAAAAAAAATACAAACATCCGATGACAACCTCCTTTCCTGTCGGTTAAAAAGTAGTACACTATTAACTCGAGCGTGATGTCATGCAAAATTTCAATGCACTGTATCGTTTCGAATTCTTTATTTACGTGACAAAAGATAAAATACATGTCCTATACTTTTTGGTTATCTAACTGACGGACTAATCAAATTTTTTTAGTCATCAACCCAATTGCGGTCAAAACCTGGGTGAGGTGGACACAGGAGCATGTGGATTGGCACGGGAAAGAGGCCTATGCTCTGTGGTGGGTGGGCTGATGATGATCAATATCTGCTGACAACAACAACATCACGCTTGTATCCCCGAAGAGTTAGGCAGAGATGTACCACCTACATTCCGCTAGTCAAGTCTTATAGTACAAGAAAAGAGGCCTGTGCTCAGCAGTGACAAATTCTAACGGCACCAATTTAAGGCAGGTGGGACTCCGGGGTCGCGGGCACTCAGAGTGGGGGCTCTGTGCGTCCACCGAGTGACTCTAGGAAAGACTGTGGCACAGTGGTCATGCTGCCCGTGAGTCGACGGCGCATAGTGTTCCACGCGCGCCTCAAAGAGATTGGTGTCAGCCACCACTGACACCAACCAACGTGGCCCATCGTGGCCGGTACCTGCATGCCTAGAGGTAGCGGATAAATTCTGAAAATGAGTCACCGCACCACTGGGCACTCAGGCAGGGAAGGAACAGGGGTGGGTTAAGTCAGTAAGAGTCTGACACGCCCTCCCGCTCCACCCAGAGCGGGAGAAGTCATTGGATGATTTCCCACCCCACAAAAAAAAAACAGTGGTCATATGCTGCCGTGAGGAGCGAGGCTCAGGGGATATCTCTTTACAGTCTCCTCAGAAATTTGCTCTAACAGGCGTTGTACAGAAGGGGCTACGGGGTGATCTTTTAAGAGGTTACAGGACCCCTTCCATATGCTGCTGGTGTTTACCGGGGTGTTTTAGCGAGGTAAAAATCACAAACTCTCTGGTCTTTTCCCCAAAAGCCCAGGCGCATTTTGAAAGTTTCCCTACGAAAATAAGAAAAAGTGTCGAAGTATATATCGAATGTTGTGTCGAATTAAATAGGTATCTGCTGACTGGCCCTAAAATAATGCATTGTTTCAGGTCCTTCGCACATTAATGCTGAGCCCAGAAGGCGCCATGTTGACGGACGAGAGCGTCTGTGAAATTATGCTCACCGGTTTCCGCATATGTTTTGAAACAAGACTCACAGGTACGTGACTATGTGGACTATTATTTGAACTTTGTAAAGAGTTCTTATTGCCTCAAGTGACAGAAAAAAAGCCTGCTTAATTAAAACTTCTAAGTACTTGGGGCCGTGATTAGTTTCAAATACAACTTCACTACACACATACAACTTGGCAAAATGGGTTTTTTTAGCCTCGTCTGATACCCAATGTGAGTGCGGTGCTCCTGTCCAGAACATGACTCACATACTGGAATCCCCCAAGTGCCCATATACCTGCACCGTGGAGGACCTGATGATGGCAGCTTCTGCAGGTGTATTCGCTGACTCAGTTGACATCAATTTGATAGGCACTGCAGTACATTGCTCGGTGGACATCGATTATAATAGGCACTACGGTTTTTCTATACGTAAAAGCAGCAATGTACAGCAAAGTGCCTGTCAAATTGATGTCAACTGAGTTAGCGAATACGCCTTCAGGACCCAATGTATTTGAAAAGTTAGGAAATCGATTCGAATTCTAAATTCAATATTTTCTACTCGGAAGAATTACGTGGGTGGTAAAGTACTGACCAATCATTTAAAGGAGGATTTGTCCCATAGACAACTGAATGTGATGGATGAGACGTACGGGATGTTAGGGCCCTTTTCCTGTCATGCGGTTAACCGCCCGCGTACGGATCTGCCCCCTTAGCCAAATAACTTTTATTATAGCGCTAACGCTAACGCTTCGTGCAAAATGTATGGCACGCCCAGTAATGTCGTTGCCATACATTTTGCACGAAGTGTTAGCGTTAACAGAAAAGTATTTTGTCTAAAGGCTCTAATCCGCGTGCGGGCTGCCGGCATCCTATCATTTCATACATGTTTTTCCTATCACGCGGGCAGCACGCGTGCGGAACGCGGAATGGCTGCGGGCGCGCGCTCGCGGCCGTGCGACCAGCATGCGGGCGCGCGTTCTTCTGCCGCCAGTGTAGTTTTTGCTGTCGTGCAGGTCCCACGCATGGTCACAGTACAGTACGCATAGTCACTGGCGACACGCACGACAGTGCAGCGGCTAACGAAATTTTTGTACTGCGTGTGTCCAGGACCGTGCTATCGCCGCATGCGGACCGGATCCGCGCGCGGGCAAAAATACGCATTTCAGGAAAAGGGCCTATATACTGAATTTAGAATCCGCTTATTAGTATTTAAACTAAGCATATGGTTAGGTAGTTTAATAAATAAGGCTGTTGATGTTAGGTATATCCTCTCAAGGCATGCGCGCGTCAAACGTCAACATCTGTCAAACCCCGTTGACAGTCGGCCATCGTGCAACTACAGATTATATCATGTTCCTACTGTGTAAACCTTGCCACAGGATAAAAAACCTTGCGTAATAATAATAATAGAGGTTTAAAACACGTGAATCGGGTTTTTGGCAATTTTTTTGGCAAGGCAAAAGGCATTTTCGCACTGACACACTGGTGAGTCTTGGAGTCTTAAGTGATATTGAGTGTTCGACAGCATTATATTAAGATGAGATGTTCTATGATCTTTGATCCGATCTGCAAATGTATGAAATTCTGCTTTAATTTTTTTAACGCAGGAATGACTTTTTGAAAATATGTTGCGATTGTCGGATACGTTTTTGCTCATAATTGTTGCAGTTGCGAATAAAAATTGTTGAGTAGGTTTTCCTTTGTTTTTGGTTTAAAATCATTTAAAAGTGCCATTATTTTTACAAGCTTTTATTTAGTTTCCCTTCTCCCGTTGTCTGTCGGTCTGTAATTAAATCTTGCAAGCTAAATAAGACCCACTTCCCGATGACCGATTCAATTTTTTTTGGATTCGTTTTACTTGTTAACTAAGCATTCAAAATTATTTCTGATAACATTTGTATGATGACTTTGTTGTAAATCACTACATAGTATAAAACAAAGTCGCTTTCTCTGTCCCTATATCCCTATGTATGCTTAAATCTTTAAAACTACGCAACGGATTTTGATGCGGTTTTTTTTAATATATAGAGTGATTGAAGAGGAAGGTTTATATGTATAATTTGTACCCGAGCGAAGCTGGGGCGGGTCGCTAGTTTTTTTTATAAAGGCAAAACTAATATTCTGCACATTTTAACGTTCCGCCTGAAATGTATGGAATTTGATTCGTTCTTATGTAAACATCCTGTGAAATGCTGATTTGATTGTTTTTTTTTTTTTGCCAGATTCTGTTATTTGTTTAGTAGAGTATATAGATTGGTATAGATGTCCTCTCTCCTTACGTCGTTTTCCCAATGCTGGGGATCGTAACCTCATCATGATTTCCAGTCTTTCTCCTTGATTTTGTTTCTTCACTATTTTTTTTTTGTGTCTCCACTTGCTCCTACTTTCAGCAACATGCACGGCTTCTGAAGCATTTATGTTCAAGGATGTTTGAATTTGGTCAGACCAGCGTACAGAACTACTTTCTTTAGATCGTTTCCAGTGACAATTACATTTACGTTGTCACCAGATTGAAATATATGTAGATTGGTGGAAAATACAAATCGTGAGCGATTTCCGGCACGATTCAGAAGCAATAATGAGAAAATCGATGTTATTATTTAAATTGATTGAATTATAAATGAAGGGGGTGAAAGAGCGAGTGAGATAGAATGTGAAAACGCATTTTCTGACCGCACGTATTGAAATGCATTGCCGAATAAACCCGAACTTACACGAACTTTCCCAAACCCGAGGTCGCGAACATTCTCAAACGCCAAAAACGTTCCAACGCCATCTGTATCCGCTAGTACTCTCGACAACCAACGCCTGTTGCGTTCTCTATCTTTCATCAATGCGTCCGGCTTGTGAGTTGTGACTGCTCATAAATCAATATTCCGTTGCAAGTACTTAGGTATTAAGGTACAAGTACTAGGTATATTCGGTGTGGGGTTGATCCAGACGGTCGTTGACCGGTATTTGTGCGGCGGGGGTGGTACTCTCAGTGCTTCAGTGTACCGAGAGCTTTCGTCGGTGCTCTACACTGCGTACAGTTGCGAACAGTGCCGGTTTTTCTCAGAAAATGTGTCGCTAATTCGGTCGGTTCTTGTCGTGTATTGAAGATTTTTGATTCCTGTTATTAAGAAGTTATCGTGGTTGGATATCAGGTGAGTTTTTTCGGCAATGAAGTCGGTTCGCAAGTTTTTCGGGTTACTATAAATCGATCGTTATCGGTTAGAAGATGAAACCTCCATTTTAAATTTAGGTTTGGTATTCAACGTTTGATCGTAGTATCCTGATATGGGATAAGGAAGATGATTAATTAATCTATTGATTGAATTAAAAAAAATGATTAGTTAAAAGTTCTTTTCAAGGTTCCGAACGTCCGAATGAAAAAACTGTATTCTTATACGTGTGTCTGTCTATCAGTTTGTATGTCTGTCTGTCCCACGGTCAATTTTGTTAGATCGATTGAGTTGAAATTTGGTACACACAAGAATTTCTGTGATCCAAACACGGACGTGTAAATAAATTAATTTGGAATATCGAAGTCACTTTTGGGATGCAAATCGGGAAATTAAAAAATAAACCCTCTACACACAAGTCGGACTCGCACATAAAAATAAAATAAAAAAGCTTTTAATTAATTCCTTACTACATACATACAAAGGTTTGAAATTGTTTCAATATGGACACACATCAACTTAAACTTAAATTATGTTAGTAAAAATGTAAATAAAAAAACTTAGCTTCAATTTTGTTTTGTTAGTGTTGTGTGTTTAGTATTTACGATGTCTGTGTCTATCTCAGTGTAAGGACCGCCTAAGGCGGTAAAAGCCTCCTCCATATGTTTTGAGAATGTCATCTTCCTACCTTTTAAAAGGCCTTCCTCTTCTCCTTTTTACAGATCTGGGGTCCAGTTTCTTATGATCTGGGCCCATCGCTGTGGTTCCAGCCTCTGAATATGTCCTGCCTATCTCCATTTAAGTTTGAGTGCCTGTCTAATCACGTCAGAAGATCTTTTCGTTTTCTTGATCAACGAGGTTTTCACTCGGTCTCTTAGTTTAATATTCATAAAACTGCGTTCTAGTCCTCTCTGACAAGTTCTAACTTTAATTTATTGTCTTTTTGGACTCGCACATGGCCGGTTATTATTCTAGAATTTCTTTGTCGGGTACGTTTACTGGAAAAATATTCCTTTTTGAACAAAGAAACAAAAATCGATAGGTCGGTACGTTCAAAGCGTGGGTAGCGAAAATCTACCCTCAGTTTCTTTTGTTCGTATTTTTAGACCGCCAACAGGGGGCGTTGCTGGGCAATGGTAGGGTAGGCAGACGGTTCGATCGACCCCCACCCACGGCTTCCTACAATCTTTCGTCACTCCGCGCAGATTCGTGCGCAGCTTTTTAATACATTTTGTAATAGATTGCCCAGTTCCCAACCCGCACAAACAGTTACACTGCCGGACAGAACAGACGTGTTTTCCGCGAACTCCATTGAAATTAATATTTCTTTTGTAGAGTTGCTACGTCGGAACGCGGAACAATGTCTCCGGGATATGACGCAGTTGATCTTCATGAGGCTGCCGCAGTTTCCTCCAGAAGATACAGCTTCTGCCAGTTTCGCCACCGTTGGCCTTTCCCTGAAGAAGAGAGAGAAGACAAGCAAGAAGAAGAGTTTAACTAGCGTTAACAGTAAGTACCTAAATCCCTTGTAATATTTCCTTGTCACATTTTCAGCTATTTGTGCCCAGTTAACAAAGCCAGACTGAGATGGAATATTCCCTAGAGTTGGACTCGGGCCATCAAAATGGCTGCCATATCTCGGTCGCCAAGACATAAACGGTCGATATCCAATTGCAAACAAAATGGCGGCCGACGCTCGCTCGAAAAGAAAATGGCGGACGACACTCGCTCGAAAAAAAATGGCGGCTGCCCCCGTCAGCCTCGTGACTTGGGCCGGGGTGACAAAGGGAAGCTGTAGTTTTACTTTGATGAAATATGACGTAACAATTTGAATATTATTTTTATTTTTTTAATAATTTCTAAACTATTATGGAGGACCTTAGTTCGATTGCCAATTAGCAGAATTTTCTTTCTTTGTATGTATGCCTTTTCAGACTTTTTCGCTAACAAATCCCGTGTAAGATCTTGTGTTCGATTCTCAGGTCAATAGCTTGGTTATCCTAAGATTAAGGTTTGATTTGCCGAGTGATTTGGTGTTATTCCAACGCAGAATTTTTCATAGCGCTTTTTTTTTGGTGCGAGAGAGGGGTACAGCTTTTTGCTTAAAGATCTTTCTAGAGCTTTGCGCATAAAAATCGACGTAAACCCATTTTAATTGCAAATATTTGTACCAATTTCTCACATATTGCATCATGTAATGATGCTGGGAGCTAAAATCTATAAATAGACATAGCTAGGGCGTAGCCAGGTAACGCAATTAGGGAGGCAGGCAGCCATTTTGAAATTAGCAGCGGGGTTGAGGGGGTGCAACGCCGAACGTGTTTCGGGTGGTTCCTCTCCCATCCCCCTTTCCTATCTCTCCCCGCAAGGACAACGCTCGTGGTTTTACCAATATGCCTAGATATATTGACGATCGATCATGTGAACCCACTGCTGTGTATGAATTCATAATATGCGCATCTGCTGCCTGCTGTCTGCCACGCAACTGCAACTAATTGAGGCGATCGAACTTAACTCTTGAATACTTGATGATTCTTTATTTGCATTGCGGTATTTGCGGTTGAGAACTTGCTGCTGATGGAAGCTTTTAATGGTATGAGAAAATTGAAAAAGACTGAAATTAAGTTGCAACTATAAGATTTGATGTCGTATTTAATTTAGATGAATAAAAAAACCAAACTGAACGAAACCGGAGATGGGCATTATTCGAATAATTTTTTAATCAACGTGGTTGCGTGGCAGCACGGTTCGGGGAGATAGCCGTGGTGGGGGTTTATTTCTCCCCGAACCGAACTCTCGCTGAGTTCCACAACTCCCTCGCGGAGTTGAGAACAGTCGTCGTCGGGTACCGTTCCCTCCCTGTGCTCGTCCCCGGGGACTTCAATGCCAAGAACGTGGCTTGGGGTTCCCGATATACGGACACACGGGGCAGGATGGTGGAGGACTGGGCTCTGGAGACACGTCTGGTCTCCAAAACCGGAGTTCTGTCTCCACGTGTGTGCGGATGCGGGCTGAATCGGTGGTGGACATCACGTTCGCCAGCCCCGCTCTGTCACCGCGTGTCGTCGACTGGCGCGTCATGGAGAGGGTGGAGACGTATTCCGATCACCGGTATATCCGGTTTGACGTCTCCGCCCAGACCTCGAGCGCGCTGGTCCGACAGACCCCGAGTGGTCCGCGTTGGTTGCTAAAGCAGCTGGACCGGGAGCTACTCCTGGAAGCCTCGATCGTGCAGGCCTGGGTGTCACCACTGGACAGGCCTGCTGACATAAATGACGAGGCGGAGTGGTTCCAGGAAGCCATGTCCGAGATATGTGACGTGGCAATGCCCCGGGTCCAGCCCTGTGCTCGACACCAGATGTACTGGTGGTGGCCGGAGCTTACGGCACTGCACGAAGCGTGCATAATAATAATATAAATAATAATAATGATAATAATCGCATAGCCGCGCGACGGCGGTACACCAGGCACCGCAAGTTCCGTAATCGCCCCCCAGATAGGGAAGCCATCGAGGTGGAGCTGTAAGAGCGTACAGAGCGGTGAAGACCGCCCTCCGAGCGGAGATCAAGCGGCCCAAGTCATTGGCTCTCGAGGAGTCGCTGGGGACTCTGGACTGAGATCCGTGGGGGCGCCCATACAACATGGTGCGGGATAAACTCCGCCTATGGGCGCCCCGGTGACGCAGAGTCTCCGGCCGCAGCTCGTGAAGGGCATGGTGAGCGCTCTGTTCCCTTCGCAAGGGGAACATACTTCCCGGCCTATGGCTCCACCTCCTGCGGTGCCTGACGCGGACCAACCTGGACCAACCCGACGACGACGATGCTCCCGAGATAACCGAGGTAGAGCTGAGAGTGGCGGTGCGTAGGCTGAATGCCAAAAACACCACCCCAGGACCCGATGGCTTTCATGGGCAAGCCTGGATCCTGGCCTTGGAGGAGGCTCTCGGGCTTCGACTAAGAGGGCTCCTAAGCGCATGCGTGGAGAGGGGCCAGTTTCCGCTTCGTTGGAAGACGGGGAAGCTGGTCCTCATCAAGAAGCCGGGGGGCCCCGCGGACTCTCCGTCTGCTTACCGGCCCACCGTGCTGATCGACGAGGTGGGCAAGCTCTTCGAAAGAGTAATTGCAAACCGCCTCGTCGGGCAGCTGGTGCGGGTGAGGCCGGATCTGGCGGAGAGCCAGTTCGGCATCCGCAGAGGGCGCTCCACGGTGGACGCCATGATGCGCGTGCGAGCCCTCACGACGGGGATGCAGTGGCCCGGGGTGGGGTCGTCTTGGCGGTGTCTCTGGACATCGCCAATGCCTTCAATACCCTGCCCAGGAGTTGCATAGTGGAGGCACTCTGGTATCACCGGGTGCCGCCCTACCGTCGCGTGGTCGAGGCCTATCTGATGGACAGGGCCGCCATCTTCCCCGGTCACCAGGGAGAGTGGAACCAGCGAGAGATGTCATGCGGTGTCCCACGGATCGGTCCTGGGACCGCCTCTGTGAAACATCGGGTACGACTGGATGCTGCGCGCCGATTTCCCTAGCGGCGTCAGCGTAGTATGCTACGCTGACATACCTAATGACTCGCAGGTTGAGACAGTCGTAGAGAGAATCCGGCAACTGGGACTCGAACTGGCATTGCACAAGTCCGAGGCCATGTGTTTTACATGGTCCTCGGAACGCGCCACCGTCGGGATCCCAGATAACGGTAGGAGGGGTTCACATCGGCGTCGAGGGGACGATGAAGTACCTGGGACTCGTCCTCGACAGCCGGTGGAACTTCGTCGAGCACTTCCGACGTTTGGCTCCCAGCCTGGAGCGGGCCGGGGCTGCTTTGAAGCGGCTCCTGCCCAATCTGGGGGGTCCAAGTGCCTCCTGTCGTAGGCTCTACGCGGGGTCGTGCGGTCTATGTCCCTTTACGGGACACCGTATTGGGCGCTCTCTTTGAGGTGGCGACCAGATTGCCGGTTGAGCGCGTCCCAAAGGGTCATGGCCATCCGGCTGGTCCGGGAAAACCGCACGGTCTCCGGTGAGGCGGTGACCCTCCTTGCCGGACTGTCGCCATGGGATCTGGAGGCCAAGGTCCTCACGCTCCTCTGGGAGTGGCGCGAGGAGGCGAAACGCCGGGGCGAAACTCCGCCACCGCGACACCTCGCGGCTCGGCGGACGGAGCTCCGACAGGATCTCATGGCGACATGGAGAGAGCGACTGTCGCAACCCAGCACTGGGCACGCCACCATCGTGGCGCTAGTGTCAGTCCTTCCGCCTGACGCAGGTCCTCACGGGACACGGTTGTTTCGGGAGGTTCCTGTGTCGGATAAGGCGGAAGGAAACGCCCGGGTGTCACCATTGTGCGGATCGCTCAGAGGACACGGTGGAGCATGCGGTGGAGATCTGCCCCGCTGTGTCCTCGTGGATGCGATAGGCGGCAGCGACCTCTCGCGCCCGGCCCTGGTCTAGGCCATGGTACGGAGCGAGAGGGAATGGGAAGCAGTCGCCTCCTACGAAGCAGTAATGCTCGCGAGGGAGGAGGCGGCTACGTTTGATATTCATTGCGTTTTTGTTACTGCAAATGCGCAATTTCGAAAAAAAAATAGTTAAAATAATTCAGGTAATGTTTGTGTGGAAAAAAGATTAGTAATAACACGCTTTTGTTTTTTGTGGGGTAGAAATCATCACCTCTCCCGCTCTGGGTAGAGCGGTGGGCGTGTCAAACTTTTACTGATTAAAACTCACCTCTGTTCCTTCCTTGTATCCTGGATCCGATGATGAATGTACGTCTTTGCCCAGTGGGTGGTCCTTGTGACCACCCACTGGGCAAAGACGTACCGCCAAGCGGCCTGGCCGTGTTCCGGTACGATGCTCAGTGTAGCCAATCCAGAGGAGTTGGGTCGAAATAGTTGTTCCATTGCAGGCAGACCAACCAGGCTCGCGCTGTTATGGGTGTATCGGGGGACTAGTCGCGGAGGGTAGCGGGATTCGAGGCACGGTGCGCCGCTAGCCACCGCAGGTAGTTGGGAGCCCAAGTAGTGTGCTAGCCACACATGAATGGCTGCCCCGCCAGCTGTCGAAAAATCCCGGAATGCACCATCGTGCTGGTTGGCGACCAGACGAGAGGGCCCGATAGACATTCCCGGGGGGGCTCGGGCGTCCTCGCAGTCTCCAGACTAGTCCCCAATGATGTCGTCCTTTCAGAGCGTGCCTGAAGGTTAGTAGCGTGGAACCTCATTTCACTTCCTTCTCCTCTACCTCCTTCACTTTTAAGTTATGAAAAAAAATTAACAAAAAGAAAAAAGCTGTACAGCGGCAGCACTCCATCTCTCACAAAGTGCACCTGTCTAACATACGAGGTCTGCACTCAAATCTCGCCGCAGTCCACCACCTCCTGGAACCTGAGAAACCAGCTCTCGTGTTCCTTTCGGAGACGCAGATCGGATGTCCGTCGGACGTGTCGTACCTCACTTACCCAGGGTTTACCCTGGAGCACAATTTTAAACCACACGGCGTGTGTGTATGTACGCCCGGGACGACATTTGCTATCGGCGTCTCCGCAACCTCGAGGACTCCAGGTTCTCAACTCTTTGGGTCCTAGTGAACACAGGCCTAGATAAAATTGTCTACGCCTGTGTCTACCGTTCGCACAGCGGTGATTTGGAGACAACTAGGCTCACGCAACACCTCAGTGATGCGGCGGATGTGGCTCAGCAGCGGTACCCTTCTACCCAATTGGTGTTACGTGGGCACTTCAACGCCCACCAACAGGAGTGGCTCTTCACATACCAGTACACAGACCATGCTGGACATGAGACGCGTAAGCTAGCGCTAGCTTTACATCTCACCCAGCTGGTCCAGGGGGCAAAGAGAGTGCCGGATGTTGATTCGCACACGGCCAATTGCTTGGACTTTCTGCTGACAACAGATCCAGACCGTTACTCGGAGTCGATTTCCTCACCATTAGGTACTTCCGACCACTGTCTGGTGAAGTCCGTATCCGTCTACTCTCCGCCCGATCCTAGCCTTAGAGGCACCAGGCGGGTTTGGCGATACAGGTCAGCAGATTGGGATGGCATGCGATCTTATGTTTACATCTTCGCTACAAGCTGGGAGTCTTTAAGTCAAGAGTGAATAGGTTTCTTCTAGGCAAGCGTGCTCCATCTTCGACCACATCATCGCTTACCATCAGGTGAGATAGTGGTCAAACGCGTGCCTATCAACAAAAAAAATAATAATAATGAAGCTGGAAAGTGGTCATGGCGTCTCTGTGATAAAACAACAAAACTCCACCAAGTTTGGGCTCGATTGATTCGTCTTGAGGAGCACTTTACTCCGATACGATATCCAGGGTCTGATGATGAAGCTGGACTGGAAGGTGGCCACGGCATCTCTGTGATAAAACAACATAACTCCACCGAGTTTGAGCTCGATTGATTCGTCTTGAGGAGCACTTTACACCTAGATGATATCCAGGGTCTGATGATGAAGCTGGAAGGTGGCCCCGGCATCTCTGCGATGAAACAACGTAACCCTACCGAGTTTGGGCTCGATTGATTCGTCTTGAGGAGCACTTTACACCTAGACAATATCCAGGGTCTGATGATGAATCTGGGAAGTGGCCACGGCATCTCTGTGATAAAACAACATAACTCCACCGTGTTTGGGCTCGACTGATTCGTCTTGAGGAGCACTTTACTCCTATACGATATCCAGGGTCTGATGATGAAGCTGGAAGATGGCCACGGCATCTCTGTAATTAAACAACATAACACCGAGCTTATGTATCTTCGGTGACAGTACAATGATATGATATCATGGAGCTGGTCTGATGATGGAGAAGGAAGATGGCCACAGGAACTTCTGAACTAAACAATATAAAACCATCTAGTTTGGGCTTGATTGATTCGTCTTGAGAAGCTCTTTACACCTAAACGATATCTAGGGTTTGATAATGAAGCTGGAAGGTGGCCACGGCATCTCTGTGACAAAATAACATAACCCCACCGAGCTTATGTATCTTCGGTGACAGTACAATGATATGATATCATGGAGCTGGTCTGATGATGAAGAAGGAAAATGGCCACAGGAGCTTCTGAACTAAACAAGATAAAACCATCGAGTTTGGGCTTGATGGATTCGTCTTGAGCGCTTTACGCCTAGATAACCAGGGTCTGATGATGAAACTGGGAGGTGGCCACGGCATCTCTGAAATACAACTATATAACCCTCCGAGTTTGTGCTCAACTGATTCGTCTTGAGGAGCACTTTATACTTAGACAATATCCAGGGTCTGATGATGAAGCTGGAAGGCGGCCACGGCATCTCTGTTAGTGACAAAACAACATAACCTCACCGAGCTTATGACTGCAGTACACGCGCGGGGTGAATATTCGCCACATACCAATGGGAAAATGAACTAAAAAGTTAAAAATATAATTTTAGTAAGTATTTGGCGTGTAGGTACTTACCTATATTCTTTAAAGCTTGAGGCACAGAAGTATAGTAAGTACCTAACCTGTAACGGGTAGTGCCTGTATCACATAGAATAATTTCAGATTTTTCTCTATGCAAACTTCGAAGATAAGTATTTTTTTTACATTTTGCATCAAAAGTCAAAAACTATGCGGCCTACAAAAAAAGAAAAAAATGTGCAAACAGTGTTCTTTCATATAATATCCCACATGCCCTAGTAGCTCCACCTCGAATTTATAAGACACCCTCTTTCTCTATTTTTTTCTCTAATTTCTTCTAATTTCCAAAATAAGAAAGGTTAGGCAAACGTCATCTAAAACTGTTCTTAATTTCAAGTTATTGAGGTATCCAGCTGTGACAGACAGACAGACTGAGTTGCGACTCAAGGTGCAATGGTGCGCCATAAGGGTTCCTTTTTACCATTTTGGTACGGAACACTAAAAACAGTATTTGGTTTATAAGATTGAATTCATTACTGCCGAAACTATCTTGATGATATGATTCTTTAGTTTGATCCTCATTTTCATATCAATATTGTCATTTGATGCGTCATCATGATATTCGGGTGATAGTGAAAGGCCTTGCCCGAGTTGCACTGTCAAAGATAAACAAATACCAAGCGAAATTATTCGTACTGATCATATACAGATACTCATTTTTAGGGTTCCGTACCCGAAGGGTCCAAACGGAGCCCTATTGCATTCTCTCACGTGTCCGTCTGTCTGTCTGTCGTCTGTCACAAAATTTTGTTCCGAAGAATTTTTTAACTTTACATTGACCGAACTTGGTGATCATTTTTATCATTATGTATAAATATTTAACTAACAAATACCAATATATTGATAAATCAGATATTTTCTTTGAATACCCTGATTTGGTACGGAACCTGTGCGAAGTCTTTCACGAACTTGACAGGTTTTTTTAAAGTAGGATAATAATTTCAGTTCTTATAGTGTAGTGAACAAAAGCTTTTTTGGTAATTTTTTTCAGCAGTCTCGTAAAAATATGAACCAGTTCGATTTAGAAGAGTGTTGACGATTAAAAAAAAAATCGCTCGCAGAAATGGCAAAAGTTATAAACAATTTACTGATAAATACTTATCTCAAAAATTAATTGACAATTTTTAAATCTAAAAATTTAAAAAACAAAAAAACATGAAACTAAGAATTGGGTTGTCTAAAAATATTTGCTATTCACACTTAAAAAAAGTAAACAACATTTGACATGCGTCAAAATGGACAAATTCTTTTTTGCACTGCTCAAATAATAATCAAATTTTGCGATAGATGGCGCTTTTTCTGTATTCTGCAGAAGAGGCGCCGGTATTTTTGGGTACCGAGCTTCTCAGGTCCAAAAATTATGTGCTGGGTATGTCTTGATAGCCATACCCCATGCACCTTGCGGCGCATACGTCATGTTAGCGACAAACACCCTTTTAATAAACCTTAGTTACCTCCGGTACTTGTAGTGCGGCTCGTAACGAAACCATAGCGCGATTCAGCGGGACCTAACAACGCCATCTATCGAGGTGGCTGGTAAACTTTTAAGTTCAAATCGTATTATTAGTATTGCGATCGGGTTAAAGGGATAATTTATTTAATTTTTTTTATGGTTATTTTATTTATTATTTATTGAACATGGAAAAAAAGAATACCAGGCTGAAAATACACCACCACCACTATACCGACTCCCACCACCACCTGTCATATACTGGTACTGGTAGAGAATGCCTTTTATTTTCTTTTTTTTTGGGGGTGGGGAAAGTATTAAGTCCACCTTTGTACTATTGTTGTCTAAAGTGTGAATAAATAAATAAATAATAACTGGCATTCATTTCATCCATTCTGTTAAATTATATAAGTTATTATATAAGAAATATTTTGAAGAAGTGTGACGCTTCAAAATATTATTTGGAATAATTTTATTATTATCTTCGCATTGACTTTTTTGCCGATCTGCATTAAGGAATTATTTTCGTTATGTTTTGTAACATAGGTTAAAAGTATTTAAAAAAATATCTTTGTTTCAGGTTCAAATTCTTTGGAAAGAAAATCTTCAATAAGTGAACCGCCAAGCACAACTGCTACTGAGCTCGAGACTGATAGCGATGCCAGCAAAGCTGACATTAGACATACGTAAGTCATATTTTTATTGATTTTTTGTCTCTTTTTTACGATTTTGAAAGGAAACACAAGAACATATTAACGAACAATAAAATATAATGTGATAAAAACATAGTAATGGGGACTGTCGATAGAAGTGAAAACTTGACAAAAAAAAAATACATGCAGTCGAACATAGAACCTCCTCCTTATTCGAAGTCTTTTAAAAAGAAAACAGACACATATTTCAATAGCCAGAATTAATTACCCGAGGAATATGGCAGCGGCTTGACTTTCAATCATCATCATCATCAGCCTTTTAATGTCCCCACTACTGGGGCACAGGCCTCCTCTCTGTGAGAGGGGGTGGGCCGTAATCCACCACGCGGGCCCAATGCGGGTTGGTGGATGTCACATGTCTTCGAATTTTTGGTTCTAGGACATGCCGGTTTCCTCACGATGTTTTCGTTCAGTTTTGAGAGCAGTGGTGATGAAATAATTTACACAAAGTAAAGCGCCTGCCTGGGTTTGAACTCACTATCTACAACTGATTTTCAATAGCCAGAACTTATACTCTCACACACACTACTGGGGCACAGGCGGTATTTTTTAACAATTTTCATCGAAAGTCTAAAACTAAATGGTTTGAAAAAAAAAGAAAAAATGTTTAAAAATGTACAAACGGAACTCTTTCATATGATACCCGACATACCCTACCCCCCACTTTGAATCTTTAAGACCCTAAAGCAAAAAAAATAATCTTTCTTATTTGCAAAATAGTTGGGCAAACGTCATCTAAAACTATTCCAAATTTCAAGTTGATAGCATTAGTAGTTGTTGAGATATCCAGCTGTGACAGACGGACATACAGACAGACTAAGTCGCACCATAAGTGTTCCTTTTTATTACCATTTTGGTACGAAACCCTAAAATGAATTAGTTTGGTGGAATAGCAGACACAATTAAAAACCTATTGTCGCGTCTCCGATTGGAGTCGCGCGGGGCCTGATGGATTTAGCTTATATTCCCTAACTCTTTCTCCAGCCAAGACAAAAACCTAATAAACGAAGCAGAAATAACAATCGAGCCAGTGGACTCAGTGAAGAGTCCTGTAAAAAAACATGGCCGTCACTCTTCTATGGACCTCGCTGCCAATGGCAACACCTCCATCACACAGCTGCTGGAGAAGTGTGTCAGTGCGGATAGCGCTGATGAGAACGTGGAGCCGGGTGAGGAGAAGACTGAGGATGTACAGGATCCGGAGAAGGAAGGTGGGTTATTACTTTTTTTTTTCTATTTTGAATAGGGTTTGGTACGGTATTTTATGTTCGGGAATGCACGGACCGAAACGTGGTCGCTCACAATGGGCCTCATCAGAAGGCTTAAAGTCACCCAAAGGGCAATGGAGAGGGCTATGCTCGGTGTTTCCTTGTGTGATAGAATCAGAAATGATGATATCCGCAAGAGAACTGAGGTTACCGACATAACCCGAAGAATCGCCAAACCGAAGTGGCAGTGGGCAGGGCGGGCACATTGCTCGCAGAACAGATGTTCGATGGGGCCGAAAAGTTCTGTAGTAGCGACCGTGTACCGGTAGACGCAGTGTTGGAAGGCCACTGACAAGGTGGACCGATGACCTGGTGAGGGTCGTGGGCAGCCGATGGATGCGAGACGCACAGGACCGCTCGTTGCGGCGACACTTGAAGGAGGCGTATGTCCAGCAGTGGACGTCTTTTGTCTAAAATGACGGTGGTATAGGTTCATGTACTTTAATTTATGCGATTTCATCTTTTTAAGGTTCCGAACGTAAGTAAATGAATTTGAAATATTTCAGTGCGGGTTACTTTTGAGATGCAAATCGGAAAACTAAAAAATAACGTTCATCAAACTGTACCGTGTGACATTTCAAATTCATTCAAAAAACATATTCAAAAAATGTTATTCGTTCGGATCTCTTTGCACTCGAGTCGGCCTCGTACCTGACCGGTTTTAATGAATGGAAATTAAATTGTATTAATAACACAAGAAAGTGGATTTCTCCTCATGTGTTTTAAATCATTGTCTACAGAAGACACAATCCCGGAACCGGACGGCATCGAAATTATTGAAACTATCGAGCCTATCACTCCTGAAGCGCCTATCGAGGATAGCGGCGACAAGCCAGCGGAGTATGTGAACCACCGCGGCATCAGATTCACTCCTCAAGAAGAAACCAATCTCCAGCCTTACGGGCTGGTCTGCGTCAGGGAACTGTTCAGGTTAGTATCTAGAATTTTCTAGAAGCTGTTAGCTAAACCTCAGAGAAACGCCAATCTCCTAATACTGGAGCCAATTCTGTTATGCACAAACTAAACTTAATTTAGGCTATTGCTAGCTTTTTCTCTCTAATAAAACAAGAAAGAGACGGACGTAAATTAGAGCTGTCAAATTTAGTTGACCTTTTTTTTTTGTGGGGTGGGAAATCATCCAATGACTTCTCCCGCTCTGGGTGGAGCGGGAGGGCGTGTCAGACTCTTACTGACTAAAACTCACCCCTGTTCCTTCCCTGCCTGAGTGCCCAGGGGTGCGGTAACTCATTTTCAGAATTTATCCGCTATCCCTAGGCATGCAGGCACCGGCCACGATGGGCCCCGTCAGTGGTGGCCGACTACATCTCTTTGAGGCGCGCGTGGAACACTACGCGCCGTCGACTCACGGGCCTGGTGCTGATCGGACAGCGAGCAAAATTTAGTTGACCTAATATTTCCATACAAATTAAGGGTACACGTAAAAACATGTCGACTAAAACACGGTAAACCGCAAGGCGTAAACTAGTTTGACATCTCTAAATTAGATCATAGCTATCGCCGTCCTTTTCTCGTACTGCCTTTTAGTAAAAGATAGCGATTCTCTAATTTCAGTTTAGTTATTGAATAAGAGAATCGGCACCACTGACTGGCAACATTAGCCTATATAAAGATTGAATATATATCGGGCTGGTGTCAAAAACTTCACGTCCAAGCGCGTATTTTTCGTACGGCATCAATTAAGAAGTACGACTGTTAACTTGGGATCCTGGGTTTGGGGATTCTCACGTCGGTGGTTCAGACACTTCTGCATGACTTTATGGTAACATTTTGACTTTGACAGCGCGTTTATGTCGTAGTAATTCGTTCAAAAGTTAATACTAGCGTGTCCTTGACCGTACGTAATGCCTTACTCTTCGAGGAAATCAGGTGACATGTTATGCTTATTTATTTCCTGGATTAACATCATCCCTTTGTCTCCAGGTTTTTGATCTCCCTCTGCAACCCCCTGGACAGTCAGAACACCTCCGGAATGGTCCACCTGGGCTTGTCCCTGGTCGGAACAGCTCTTGAAGTGTCCGCAGACCAGCTGGCCAAGTACCCATCTCTTCTGTACCTGGTTAAAGACCCGCTTTGCAGGAATTTGTTGAGTGTAAGTGATATTCATTATTAGGTTTTTTATTTCCAAATTCATTTTAATTCTGTCTTATTTGCAGCTTGTCAAAACAGAGGTTGGATAAAATGATTGCTAAACTATTATACTCGTACATCTATAAGACAGCAAACGCAGCTTGACAATGAATCAGCTTAGCTTACATCTAGTCAAAAAACATTTTTGAAGTGAAAACTTCTTTAGCGTCGTTGAGCACTTTCTTGGGATGGGTATAAAATGTTAAACTCGCGTCAGGACACGTGACCTGATCGAAAATTCGTAAGACGATGCCAAAATATTCAAAAATGCACAACGTTAATGTTCAAGTTTTCACTTCTGCCGGCACTCCCGGAGTGCAACCCGTTGTATTTTTTTATTGTTTCACCAGTCACCGCGTCCTACTCTATTTTACCAAGCTGTATAAGACTTACCTATAATTTTATATTCTATCAGAATTTCATCAACGAATGTCTGAGTTTCGTGTATTCTTCCAGTATATTTATTCCAGATTGTGTTTGTTTGTCGTCGATTCTCGCTCAAAAATGCCGATCGTCCAACGTACGGTACGCATTTTTGGTGCGAGCGTCGATGATGCCAGCGTCTTCGCACCGAGATGTGAAGCAATTTAACCAACTGGCAGAATAAACTTATTTTTATATGCGAATGGAACGTGTAAAATCGAATGCGAAGATTTTAAGCAATTTCCAGACTACTATACAGGGTGTAAGGGGAACGCTTCCGAAGCCGGAACGTAGATTATTTACAACCTAAATGCAAACAGATACCAGTGATCTTTCGCTTTATTTCGGCGTCGCGTGGACGTGGGCTCGTTGGCCGCACGGCTGTCGGCGAGAGCGCGCGCTTTTTGAACTCGAGGAATACGCGGGCCTCAGCTGATATTTTACAAATATTACATTGCATGCTAAAGTTGTAAAGAAAAAAAGTGTCTTTAACTGCAAATAACGGCTTCATTTAACTGTTCTCACAACATAGTGTACGAAAAATGATAAAAAAAATTGTTGTTTTCAATATTTTTTGATGGTATCGTATCGAGAATCACTAGCCTTATCTCCTGTCTCCGTTTTCGGGAGCGTTTACCTTACACCCTGTGTAATATGTATACTCCTTTCCCTCATAACTGGCGCATGCCACTTTTCAGCAGGCCAAATCTTGCAATTAGAACCACTTCCTCGTATCATAAACGTAAGCATGACCTAAATCGACATTCAGGAGTAGCTCCAAATAGACGCACTCTTCAACGTTTAACAGCACACGAAATTTTGAGTAGGAAAATAAAAGCTTGTTTAAAAAAGAATATTTTTTGCTATTAACTTATTAACTGTAATTTTCATTCTAAATACTGGCTATACGTACTCGACAAAAAAAAATTGGTGCAAGTATAAAGTAGCCTTAATGTTAAGGTGCATAAGACTTTAATTCTTTGCCTGTAGTACAGCATGCGTAGAATATGGATTATGTTTTGCTATCCAATTTTCACTAAATAAATGACCACTGGCACGGATTCTCTTGTTCAATATCTAAACTAAAATTAGAGAATTGCTATCTTTTACTAAAAAGCAGTGCGAGAAAAGGACGGCTATAGCTATGCACTAAGTTAGAGATGTCAAACTAGTTTACGCCTTGCGCTTCGCCGTGTTTTTAGACGACATGTTTTTACGTGTACCCTTAATTTGTATGGAAATATTAGTTCAAACTAAATTTGACAGCTCTAATTTACGTCCGTCTCTTTCTTGTTTTATTAGAGAGAACAAGATAGCAATAGCCTAAATTAAGTTTAGTTTGTGCATAACAGAATCAACACCACTTTTTCTCTAACCTAATTTCTGTCTGTCGTTTTCTTTTTTGCATTGCTTGCCACATAATATATTTTGTTGCGCGATGCAAGATTTGTGTGTTTAGTTCGTATTTGGCGTCATAGATGTCGCTACAAAGTTAATGACGTCTGTAAATTTCACGTTTCGCTGCGCAGTACCCTACCGCTCATTTCCGTTGTCACTTATAAAATTGTTACTGCGTGTGCGCAGTGACTCGCGGAGAGTTCAAGCCGCCATAAGATTTAATTCTACCTAATATTCTCCAACACATTTAACATTCATTCAACTGTAACATTTGATTCGAATAATTTAAGTAAATATGGCAAAAAAATTACAACCGACTTCTAAACATTACAAAATAACTTTAATTTCGGAAGTTGGTGTTTGTATTTTGTTTCTTCGATATTTGACACCGACTTCCGAAATTAAAGTTATTTTGTAATTTTTAGAAATCGGTTTTATTTTTTGTAAAAATGTTTTTTTATTTTTCACTTTTTAGTTGTTGTACCCCAGAACTAAAAGTAAATAATAAAGTTATGCCCAAATGGATAACCCCATGGAATTTGAGCATAATTGGAGACAACCAAAACGTCATCTGTGCATACATATTTTTAGTATAGGTTGTTTTTTATAAAGTGCTGAATTACTACCTCTGAAGTATGGCCTACCAAACAAAAAATCATCAAAAAGTGGCGGAGAAATCGCGTAACAAAACATACAAAAATAAAATAAAAAACATACAGACGAATTGAGAACCTTCTCCTTTTGGAAGTCGATTAAAAACACTTAGCTGCATCAGAACATCTCCACAACGAAGATCAAGGATGTCATGTCACCATCCCTCACATGATGTAACTGTGCATGTCAAGTCAGCCGCGTCCTGTGAGGGGTGAAGACTGACACATCTGCTCGCACCGGGGACGAGGGACTGCAAAACATGTTGTGGGTGAATATTGTATTTTTGTTATTGTCCGACCGAAAGTTCGGTTTCGGCCAAAAAAAAAAAACTGGTTAAGAGGCGGTAAACGGCTTAAGAGGGAACAGGGCCTGCGAGGAATTTGAAGAAACTATTGCCGTCGTGCTGCCTCAAGCCTACCCCGTAGAGTGCGATATCCCTATCAGCTGCAGCTCAGACCGACTTTATCACAAAATTTTTGACGAGAACTTTTCGAATTTGTCTGGTAGTCCTCTAATCACGGCGGTAAAAATGGGCCATTTTTTGTAATTTTGTAGGGTCATATTTTCTTTACTTATTAGTTGCTAAAAAAAGGAAATGACAGGGACGTGTCTACAGCAGACCTTGAATTTATGAAAAAAAAAGGTTTCTCTAGAGGCATTACTCAGGAAGAAAAATGGGGAATACATTTGTATGGAGAATCGCAGCCCCTGTTCCCTCAAGTTTCGGTTTTTAATATTCGGCTTGACCAAAACTAGCGTCTCTGTGCTGTGAAGGTTTTGATCGAGACCTAATAAAAACTGAATATCTCTTTCGTTTGCGTTTGTTATTATTTGTGTGTACTCATCGTTATATATTTAGAGTGTAGCGACATCTATGACGCCGTACACGAACTAAAAATAGCAAGAATTCTACATCGCGCAAGCAGAGTTCTCCGCGCGATTTGAACATATACAACAGTCCGAAATCAACCATTGGGCAGTTGCCCGGACCAGACACAACACCCGTCTGGTCAGAGGATCCTCCCTTTTCAATGGAGGTTGTGGGACTTTACACTCTGTTCCGCATACCTCCACAAGAGTTTTATAAAAATTAGGGCTGAATTTTCAATGGACTGGTATCTTTTTCAAGTCAAAATTTTTAACTTTCTCATTTTTTTTTCTGTTACTGCGTGTGTTTCGGTCACGGTTTCGGGTAAAAATCGTATTTCAGGGGGACACTAATTTTTGTGTATTAGGGTCTGTTTCACGATGTTCGAATAACCAATATAGGGGACGTGCACGGCGTAGTCTGTGCCATCTAGTGGAGTAAATTCGAAACTTTTACCGTTTAAAAACTTGTCTTTGACATTTTAGTGCCATATATGTATGTATACACACACACATTATGCACACATGCAGCACTCATAACGTAGACTGGCATCTAGTGAGTGAAATCCGCAACTTTTACTGTATAAATTGTTAACATTGACAATTATGTGCCGCCAGCTATAGTTCCTGCACACTCCCTATACTCATAAACGGGACAGAGTGGAGAATTTATTTTCAGGCCCATAAAGGATACATGTATTATTGTTATTTACTAGTTTTTGTACTGCATCAGTAGATTTAAGGGGTGACTACAGAGATGACGACTATTAGAGGAGTATGGAAGAAAAAGACATGTTGCGCCGACCCCAAATAAATTGGGATAAGGGCAGGAGAATGATGATCAGTAGATTTAAGAAGTAAATTTGTATAAGGCCATCTAGATTGAATCTAAATAATGTGATATTCTGCTTTTCAGCTTTATATGTATTTACATTGTTGACATTTTTCTGAATTGACTCTGTGCATTTTTGCAATCCATAATTGAAGGCTAAGAAACGACTTTTCTTGTCCACAGTTGCTGAGCACAGAAAGGATATCAATATTCGCGCTCGACCTTCAAGTATCCTTCCTCCTGTTCGAGGCCCTCCGCACACACCTCAAGTTCCAAATGGAGGCCTTCTACAAGAAAATCATAGAAATCATATCAGCAGACACAACAAAAGCGATATACGAGCTGAAAGAAATCCACCATTTAGCTTTAGAGAGTCTCTCCCAAATGTTTAGAATACCCGGCTTGTGTGCAGAGCTATACATCAACTATGATTGCGATATTTACTGCATGAACGTGTTTGAAGAACTAACGAAATTGTTGTCCAAAAATGTCGTGTCATCAACAGCGTATAACATCCACTCCCTTTCCTTAGAAGCTTTGATGACGGTTGTAGAGGCAATCGAAATGGGATGTAACCAAAATAAGGAAGTAAAGACTGAGATAGAGATACCTAACGGGGAGGAAGAGAAAGAGCGGGATGGAAGAGGTGGTCACGTGTCGTTAGAACTTGGGGGGTTAGATGATGTGTCTGTAGTGAGTGACCTTGTGACCCATGATATTAGTCAATACTTCAGTTCTGGTAGAACGGGCAGACATAAACCGTCGTCGGATCTGCCTACGGAAGCAGAGTTGGATAATATCAAGAATATGAAAAAGGTTGGTTTGTTTTAGATTACTTTGTTACTAGCAACCCGCCCCACCCCTTTGTGTAAATTATTTAATCACCAAAAAAAAAACATCGAAAACATCGTGAGGAAATGTCCTAGAGCCAAAAATTCGAAAACATGTGACATCTACCAACCCGCATTGGGCCCGCGTAGTAGATTACGGCCCACGCCCTCTCACAGAGAGGAGGCCTGTACCCCAACAGTGGGGACATTAAAAGGCTGATGATGATGATGATGAACCCGCCTCGGCTTCTCGCGGGAGCCAAATGATTCGAAAGGCACGTAGCGCCATCTAGCGACCTAAAGCAATTGTACCCGTTGAAAGTTATTGTTCTTTCCCTCGGGAACAGTACTTTTTTTTCTGAATAAAAGGTACTTTTTCTCCTTTTATGTACCACTGAGAAAGTATTGGGTCCTTACATATGAAATTGGCGTTCTTTTCTCACAAATAGAGAACCTGTCACTTCTATGAATTAAAATATTCATCAATTGCTTGATATTATATCGAATAATGACCGTCATAAACAACTGCCAATATTAAGAAACTTTATTACTTATAGTTTTATAAACAAAAAATATTATAATACCTTAAAAATGACTCCTCTTTTTGTTATCAGAAATGACCACTATATTTGCTTTAACTTAGCCAAAACTTATTTTTGTTGCTTATTCTAAGTGGCATACGTTATCTTAGTTTTTAAACATTATTGCATAAAAGTTTCAAAACATTAGTGTTCATAGTTGTTAAATAAATTAAGAAAATGTTAGTATGAAAAATGCAACTTCGTTAAAATTCTCCATACAAAACGCTGTTTTCATAGGTGGGGACCTAATATTATGCAAAATTTCATTATGATCCGTTCAGTTATTTAACAACAAAAAACTTACTTTCACATTTATAATATTATCGTTTAGGGGTCAAACGCGAGCCTAAAAAGATAAAAAAAAATAGGAGTTAGGATTTATGTCTTTTTATTTCATCCAAAACCTTTTTTTGTCATCGGTTAAAAATATCACTTGTACACGTCAACCTTTTTTGTCAAAACTAGACGAGAGATTACCTCTTACAAAGCTCCTTATAGGGAACGTGCACGTTGAGGATAAATTCGAAACAGAGTTACGAGCTTCCCAATTATTTATCCCCAATTTTTTTACACTGCCTGAGTGAGTGTTCGAAAGAGTCCCTTGCCCTGGCACAGGCAACTGAAGGAACAGAGGTGGGTTTTAGTCAGTAAGAGTCTGACACGCCCTCCCGCTCCACCCAGAGCGGGAGAAGTCATTGTATGATTTACCACCCCACAATAAAAAAAATAAAAAAAGGGAACGTGCACGGCGTAGTCTGTGCCATCTAGTGGAGTAAATTCAAAACTTTTACACTTTAAAAACTTGTCATTGACATTTCCGTGTCATACATATAAACACACACGCATCATGCACACATGCAGCACGCGTAACGTAGACTGCCATCTATTGAGTGAAATCCGCAACTTGTACTGTAGAAATACTTGACATTGACATTTATGTAGCGCCATCTGTAGTTCCAGCACGCTCCCTATAATAATCCTCTTTATAATATTAGTTTCGATTATACTATATTTTTCCTCGCAGTGGGTAACCCAAGGCACAGAGCTGTTCAATCAGAAACCGGAGCGAGGGATCGAGTTCCTACAGGAACATGGAGTACTGACCACCCCTTTGGATCCTCACGAAGTCGCCATGTTCTTGAGAGAAAACCCGGACTTGGATAAGAAAATGATTGGTGAGTTTTCTTGTTAGATCAATTTGAACCTGAATAGACTGATATAGGACTTCCAAAGCGAAGCCAAGAAGACAAGATCATCAGGATCTTAATAAGTTAGTAATTCAGTGTCAATGACCGATGTACATACATACAGGCGTAGATAATTTGGTCGCGGATAAATTCGAAAGAGTTATCGCGGCCCTTGGCACAGGCAACTGAAGGAACAGGGGCCCAATTCTGTAAAATAACTAACTTGTCAATAGTGTGTCGGTAGTGTGTCAGTGGTGCCTCAATAGAATAGTCATTGACATTTGGTATTCTACTAATTATTTACGGTCATTGACTTGCCACTGTAGTGCCATTGGAACGCCATAATAAGACTATTGTAATAATTGGTAGTCTGGTCTACTATAATACGTCAATAGCATCTGGAAGTTTTTGCAGAATACCAAATTTGCAACAGTGGTAAAATAATGTCTGTTGTGTGTCGATAGAGTGTCGATGGCGTGTTGATTAACTCAAAGTTACAGAATTGGGCCCCAGGGGTGGGTTGAAGATAAATTCGAAAGAGTTACCTCGCCCCTGGGCATTCAAGGCAGGGAGGAACAGGGGTGGGTTTTAGTCAGTAAGAGTCTGACACGTCTTCCCGCTCCACCCAGAGCGGGAGAAGTCATTGGATGATTTCATGATTTCCCACCGCACAAAAAAAAAAAACCGACTTCAAAAAGGAGAAGGTTCTCAATTCGTCGGAACCTTTTTTATTTTTTTATATCTGTTCCGCGATTATTCGAAGATGGTTGGACCGATTTGGATTTTTTTTTGTTTGAAAGGTATTTTTCCCAGGTGGTCCCATATAAATTTTATCTAAATTGCTTCAGCGCTTTTTGAAAAACTGAACAAGAACGAAACGACGATGACGTTTTGGTTTCCCCCAATTACGAATATGTTTAAATTCCACGTTCCATGTTATTGGGGTTTTTAGTTCTGGGGTATAACAACTAAAAACTGATTTATTTTTTTTACAAAAAAAAAAACAACCGACTTCCAAAAAAAAAAAACTAAAAATTTAAAAATAACTTTAATTTCGGAAGTCGGTGTCAAATAAAGAAGAAATAAAAAACAAACACCGTCTTCCGAAATTAACGTTATTTTTTAATTTTTAGTTTATTTTCTTTTTTAAATCGTTTGTTCTATTTGCAAAAAAGTTTTTAATCAGTAAAAGTCTGACACGAAGAGCGGAAGAAGTCATTGGATGCTTTTCCACCGCCCAAAAAAAAAAGGCATAGATAAGTTAGTCTATCTTTACCAGATTTTATAAAACTAAACGTGTGAAATACACCCAAGACGTTGCAACATCCTGATAGATTAGTACCATTATCTTCACCAACCCAATATGGCACAATGTCTTTTCTGAATTATTTTGTTGGAGGACTCAAAACAGTTTATTCATTTCTCCGGGACTCGTCGACCTTCAGTGCCTCATGCGTTTTTCTGGTGGTCGCCTATTCTGGCTTTCAGGAGTTGGAAAAAAGAGGCGGGATTGTCATAAAATAAAATGGCATGATAATCTATTCTCAAGTCAATAATAATTTTTAATTTAATTAATTATTTATTTAATTAATTATTCTTATAACTTAATAATAATTATATAACCTGGGGAAGGGCGCAGCTTCCTAACACAAGCATACATATTATTTGCTTAAAAGGATTCTCCCTATTGTAACTAGAATAAGTTTTAAGTTGAAGCAATAAAACATTTCTGTTTTGTTTTTTTTTTCTTAGTTATTTTTTTTAGTGTGTGAACAAGCGACAATTTGATAGGATATCGTGCTACCACTCCTAACTTCAAACTATCTCCAGGCGAATTCATCTGCAAGCGTTCATCCCGAGGCGAGGACGAGGACGGAGGCCCATCAGTTCTCGGCGCCTTTGCTGACAGCTTCGACTACGCTGGTTTGAGGATCGACCAGGCGCTGAGGCTTTATCTTGAAACCTTCAGACTGCCTGGCGAAGCCCCGCTCATCTTCCTTGTTATGGAACGATTTGCGGAGAGGTGGCATGTAAGTATTATGGTGTTAACTCCAACTGGGGGTTGTGCCCACAAAAACTGCTACAGGCCGATTTGAAAATATTTTAAAAGTACCTAAAACGGCTTTTCTGACACTTTTGCCTACTACTTTGGATACGAAACATTCTGAGACCTGTTTTAACAACGTAAAAATACTTTATCCTCTTTGTAACAAACGTGACGTTGGATTCTTTAATATTTATTTTCTGTGCTATGCTACGATTTTTTATTCAATGAGGGCGCCACTTATCTGGTAATAGACCCTTAAGGTACACTTTTACTAAAAATCGTTTTCTGTAAAACTACTCCCAACAAAACGTCTTTGAATTGCGAAAACAACTTTAAAGTGTTTCGATCTTACAGAATAATGTACCTTAACTCTTTAACAACACCATTCAATTTCCCACAGAGCACAAACGGCGAGCCCTTCGCGAACACCGACGCCGCTTTCCGCCTCGCCTACGCTGTGATAATGCTGAACATGGATCAACACAACCACACGGCCAAGAAACTCAACGTGCCCATGAATGCGGAGGACTTTGTCAAGAACCTCCGGGGGTGCAACGGATCTGGGGACTTTGATGCAACCATGTTGGAGGCCGTTTATCATTCTATTAAGTGTGTTTTTAAATTTTTATATAATATGTTTGTAATATTTTACACTTTCAGCCGATTAACAATCCTGCCCTTGAGGATAAATTCGAAACAGAGTTACCTCGCCCCTGGGCACTCAGGGCAGGGAAGGAACAGGGGTGGGTTTTAGTCAGTAAGAGTCTGACACGCCCTCCCGCTCCACCCTAAAGCGGGAGATGTCATTGGATGATATCCCACCCCACAAAAAAATAAAATAAAACTCGGGCCTGCGAGCGGCGAGCTACCCACTACTCTCCGTCCGCAGGCCCGCGTCTACGGTACGGAGATCGTCTCGGGACCCCCGACGCCCAGGGCGTCTCCTGCGGCGGCTGCTGCTGTTGCCGTGAGGGCGACTCTATTAAGTCTCCCTCACCCGTTCCGCCTCCTCCTTCTCAAGCATTACTGCTTCGCAGAAGGCGGAGACTGCTTCCCATTCCCTCTCACTCCGTACTACGGCCTGGACCAGGGCCGGACGCGAGAGGTCGCTACTGCCGATCGCCTCCACGAGGACACTGCGGGGCGCCGCCCAACGGGCACAACTCCACCGTATGCTCCACCGTGTGGTCTGGGCGTTTCCCTCCGCCTTATCTGACACAGGAACCTCCTGAAACTTCCGTGTCCGGTGAGGACCTGCGTCAGGTGGAAGGTGAGGACGCTGTGACGCCTCTCCAGCCGCTCCTCAAAGAAGGGCCTTACCGCCGCAATTGCGGCGTGCTCAAATATTACCTACTTACGAATATTTCTTTCCCAATATACTAAGTATGGTATTCTTTTCTAGAAATGAAGAGATGGTAATGCCCGCAGAGCGAACAGGCTCAGTCCGCGACGCGTACCTGTGGAGAGTGCTGCAGCGGCGCGGCTGCAGCGCCGGCGCCCTGTACCGCGCGGTGCCCACGCAGCATCAGCACCACACGAGACTCTTCACCACAGCCTGTCCTCCTACTGTGAGTACATCATACATTATAATCATTTCAAACTTAACAGACAGATGTGTTGCTGTGGACTTTGTTACGCCACTTCTTCCCACTACAAGAACCACTGAAAACTAACTACACCTGTAACAAGGCAGTGTCAAAGCCTTGTTTATTTTATGAATTCTATTCCAAATTACATTCTTTCCTACCTTTCTTAATTTAAAATTCAAATATTACTTGTTTTCTCTGTCAATAGTCTGTTTTTATATTAAAAATCAGTTCTAATTTTGCTGCTAAACTCCTGTCTATCGTTGTCATTTTCCTACTTATCAATAACTGTCAGTTACTAGTTTTCAAGAGTTTTCAGGCATGGTCCTGTCAATAATACGATTTATACCTTTACCTAGTCACAGTTTATAGTGTACGTACGATTAATGAGTGCTTCATATAAAATCTAGCCGACTGTAAATATTAAGATATAAGTTTGAACTCGTCGCGTGTTTATCTTTATCCAACTCCTCCTCTACCATCGTCCTCTCCTACGACCCTCCTATACGTGTCACCACTACACCACCTCTGGCTCCGCAACGTGACACACCCACTAACAAGAGACCCACACACACACAAACACCTACACCCCACACCCCACTAAGAAGTGGTGACGGGCGGAGGTTGGGGGGGACTGTCTTTATGTAGAACTTTGACGTTCAAAGAGTGCTGGCTCTCAGCCTCGTATAAATTACTTTTGATTTTGAGTAGGAACAGTTTTTTGACGTCGACAAAACCAATAAATGAAAACAGATCTTTAGAGCAGTAGTGGCCCAGTGGTATAGGCCGCGACTTACAAGTTGTAGGTCGTGAGTTCAAACCCAGGCAGGCGCTTTACTTTGTGTAAATTATTTCATCACCACTGCTCTCATAACGATGAAGGAAAACATCGTGAGGAAACCGGCATGTCCTAGAATCATAAATTCGATAACATGTGACATCCACCAACCCACATTGCCCCAGCAGTGGGGACAATGAAAGGCTGATGATGTGGTGATGTAGATCTTTTGAATCAAAGAAAAACTGGCTCCTTGAGCCTGCAGAATATCTCCCTTCGTGCCACCAACTGGAAATGACTCACCTGGAAATCTCTGAACTGACCGCTGCTGGTGTGATATCATAGGCCCGGAGCAGGCCCGTTGAGGTAGAAGAGTAGAATAGAATAAAACTATATTGTACACCAAAACAGTCACACAATTGTTTTACACGAGCTTAAATCTATGGGTACAACGGCGGTCTTATCGCTGAACAGCGATATCTACCAGACAACCTTGGGATGGACTGAAAGAACTTAAAATCTAAAAGGGGGTAGTCTGCGGTGTACTGCTAATAAAAAAAGGATGTCAAAATACTACTAGTACTTGACAGAGAGACAATATCTTTCTTGTTCTGTCTCCTAGACTCTGTGCAAGTTTAAGCAGGATAGATACAGTTTTATAATCAAATTTACGTCAAAAAGACAAGACAGCGAAAGGTGTCCCGTAGCGGGCCGGGGGCAGAATACGGATTTGTGTTTGTATTTTATTTCGTCGTTAATTGCCACCGACTTCCGAAATTAAAAGTTTTTTATTTTTTACTTTTTATTTGTTACTAGCGACCCGCCCCAGCTTCGCTCGGGTACAAATTATACATATAAACCTTCCTCTTCAATCACTCTATCTATTAAAAAAAACCGCATCAAAATCCGTTGCGTAGTTTTAAAGATTTAAGCATACATAGGGATATAGGGACAGAGAAAGCGACTTTGTTTTATACTATGTAGTGATACCCCAGAACTAAAACTAAATATTAAAGTTACGTCCTAATTTATAACCCCAATAACATGGAACATAGAATTTGAACATACTCGTAATTGGAGGAGACCAAAACGTGGTAAACACATTTTTGGATATCAGATCCAGCCTTCCCTTGCTGTCCCCCCAGTGACGCCCTAAGCCGAGGCCCGTACCCCGCAGGGGGTGCCCTTAGCGTAGTCACTTAGTATGTAAGAATAATAATAAGTCCTGGCTGGAGGCTTTAATAAATTAGAGCCTTCACAGGCAAGTTCGGTTAAGCAGTCGACAACCAATAGGGTTGAACTGCGAGTAGTCAATCAAAAAAAAAAAAAAAAAAACATTTTTGGATTTTGTTGATTTTTTAAAAAAGCGCTAAAGCAATTTCGATAAAATTGATATGGGACCACCTCTGGAGTATACTCTTTCGTTAAAAAAACAAGAATTTTGAAAATCAGTCCACAACTGTCAGAGAAATCGGCAGACATACTTTAAAAAAAACATACATACAGTCGAACATAGAACCTCCTCCTTTTTGCGAAGTCGATTAAAAAGGCACCCAAATACTCTTTGTCGTATCGTTGATTTCATTTCCATCATTTTTATTAGCTGCGACCAGATTCCGGCCACAATGACGTTAGCATTGACCTCGAAAAGTTCTTTCACAGAGCTCCAAATAACAAATTTACTTTCAGAGATTCACAACAGCTTTCAAGCCTGGATCTCAGAAGACAGGATCTCCTAGAAGACAGATGCCAGGTCACCATCCCTCGCACGACGTTTCTGTGTATGTCAAGTCAGCCGCGTCTTGCGAGAGATGAAGTCCTGCGCATCTGCTCGCATCTGACAGCGTGGGCGACGGTCTGCACACAATGGACCAGCGTGTGATGGACCAAGTAACGACTATCAGGAAGAAACCTTTTATTTTTACGTCTTGGTTATCTGTGGCACTTGAATAGGAATGAAATGCATACAACTAAGGGCAAAAATCATCAATGAAATTGAACAGCACATTGGCTGGCGCAAAACGGGCCCAGTAATGTAGCACTTTTTGACCTACCTCAAATTAAAGACCAGAAAAAAAATGGCTACATGAAGATTCAAAGTCCTCTATCGGCTACCTGTGACTCTCACCAGGTCATCGGTCCACTTTGTTGGAGGCCTTAATTACTTTCCTCAATTATTTATTAATTAATTGTAAATCTGATGTTCTATTTTCTTTTATATTGTCTTCGTACTAACAAGAAATTTCCCTTTGTACTCTTCTATCTGTATTTGTTCGTTTTTCTCTGCAAGTGTTTTTGTGTGTGCATAAATAAATAAATAAGAAATATACCATGAGACCAGTGCTCAGAACGCGTCATGGCTCCATTGCCACAATGCGCTGTGGTCGTATAACATGATAGCCAGGACACGAGTTCCGCTATGTGGTCTTTCTGTGATTGCCACAACGCGTTCAGAGCGTTTTTATAATAACATCATCTTCCTGCCCTTATTGACATCTGTTTGAGGCGCGCGTGGAACACTACGCGCCGTCGACTCACGGACCTGGTCCTGATCGGACGGCCAACTACCCACTACTCGCCGTCCGCAGGCCCGCGTCTACGGTGGCCGGAGATCGTCTCGCGACCCCCCGGTTACTTGGGGTCAGCGCAACAAGTTGTTTTCATCCATTCTGTCCTGTCAGCCCCTTTTTTTCATATCACTCCTCACACAAAAACCATCCATCTTTTCTTTGGCCTCCCTCTCCCTCTCCATATATTCACATCTATATTCATAACTCTTTTAGTTACATGTGTTTTATCCCTCCTCTTTACATGACCATACCAAGACAAGTGGTTCCCTTTTTTTTTGTGGAGTGGGAAATCATCCAATGACATCACCCACTCCAGGGTGGAGCGGGAGGGCTTTTTTTTTTTTTTTTTTTTTTTGGGGGTGGGAAATCATCCTATGACTTCTTCCGCTCTAGGGTGGAGCGGAAGGGTGTGTCAGACTCTTACTGACTAAAACCCACCCCTGTTCCTCCCTGCCTCGAGTGCCCGGGGGCGAGGTAACTCTTTCGAATTTATCCTCCACCCCCGGGCGGGGAGCGGGAGGGCTTGTCAGACTTTTACTGACTAAAACCCACCCCTGTTCCTTCCCTGCCCTGAGTGCCCAAGGGCGTGGTAACTCTGTTTCGATTTTATCCTCACCCCTGGGCAGGCATCGGCCATAACAGGCCCCGTCATTATTGCTGACAACTGTATGAGGCGCGCGTGGAACACTACGCGCCGTCGACTCTCGGGCCTGGTGCTGATCGGACGGCGAGCTACCCATTACTCGCCGTCCGCAGGCCAGGGTAGTGGTTCACTTTCAACTTTTCTGTCACTGGCGCCACTTTTAAATTACTTCTAATGTACTCATTTCTCACTTTATCCATTCTCGTTACTCTACACATCCATCTCAACATTCTCATCTCCGCCACATGCAATCTTTTTAACCGGCTTTGAAAAAGGAGGAGGTTCTATGTTCGGATGTATGAATGTTTTTTCATCCGTCTTTTTCACAGCCCAACATTCTGATCCATACAGTACGACAGGTCTAATCACGGACTTATAGATTTTCCCCTTTAACTTGAGGGGCATCTGTGGGTCGTAAGTTGTTCCAGTGACCTGTCCCCATTTCATCCATCCTGAGTTGATCCTGTGAGTTACGTCTCGGTCTATATCGCCATCCCCAACCATAACACGAATTTCGCAATGTGGATGTTTTGCAGTGACCACAACGCGTTGTGAGCTGTTTTTTTCGTTCAAAGAGCGTTTCCGGTCTTTGTGGGCTTCAACCTGAATCTGGTCACGTTGATTTTAGCATTGACCTCGCAAAGATCTTTCATAGAGCACCAAATAACAAATTTACTTTCAGACATTCACAACAGCTTTCAAGCCTAGATTTCAGAAGACAGGATCTCCTAGAAGACAGATGCCAGGTCACCATCCCTCGCACGACGTTACTGTGTATGTAAAGTCAGCCGCGTCTTGCGAGAGATGAAGTCCTGCGCATCCGGGCGCAGCGGTCAGCGTGGGCGAAGGTCTGCACACAATAGGCGTGTCGTGGAGCAAGTAACGACTAACAGGAAGATTTTTTTTGTTTTTGCTAATAAAGATAAAAAAGGCCTTTATTAGGAAGAAACTTTCTTATGTTGGCTTGAGCTTTACTCAAATGTTTTTATTGATTGTGTGCTTTATTTACTTTTCCAATAGCCTTCTTCATATGAATTCATTTGTACTCCGTTCAAGCAGAAAATTCAACCACCATCTTTTATTACACAGGTAACAGCACTTTCAGCAGCTTTCGAGCGCTCGACACCGCCAACAGTCGAAGAGATGGAAAGCAACAGAATCCGCGATAGCGGCGCTTTACTGGCGCTGAACGGACTCGAGCGCTGCGCAGCGCTTATCGCTAGGTTACCGCCGGACAACATCACACTTGACACATTACTGCTGACGCTGTGCAAGTTCACTGGGCTGTTGGCGCCGCAGCATGCTAATTATATCGCTATTGGTAAGTTTTCGGTTACTTTAATGTATAAATAATTCGGTAACTTTAATTAAATTGACAGTGCTAACTAGGGCACAAATAGGCAGTGCTAGATAGGTTATTACATGTGTTTCATCCCTCCTTTTCACATGACCATACCAAGATAAGCGGTTCTCTTTCAACTTTTCGGTGTCTGGTGCCACTTTTAAACTACCTCTAATGTACTCATTTCTCACTTTATCCATTCTCGTTACATCCATCTCAACATTCTCATCTCCGCCACATGCAATCTTTTTTCATCCGTCTTTTTCACAGCCCAAGATACTGACCCATACAATACGACAGACAATAATATATAACTAAATTGCTAATTACAAGCCGCCTCAGATAAAAATCTTTATCACGAAATTTCAAGTTCATTGGTCAATGGGAAGTTAAAAAATTCTTCGGAACATAATTTTGTGACAGACGACGGACAGACGGGCACGTGAGTGACAACAATAGAGCTCCGTTTGGACCCTTCGGGTACGGAACCCTAAAAAACTGGCCAAATAATCATATTTGTTAGTAAAGTAAACGTAATAATAAACATTATCTCCAAATTTCAAAGTCAATCGTAAGTTAAAAAAATCTTCGGAACAAAATTTTGTGATAGACGACGGACGGACAGACAGACAGACGGACACGTGAGTAACAACAATAGGGTTCCGTTTGGACCCTTCGGGTAGGGAATCCTAAAAAATGCTCTTTGAAATAGAACACTTTCAAGTGATGTGCTCTCTTACAGGAGTGACCCTAGGCCAGTCCAGCAAGGCTCAGTTAGCTTTACGCCGCGCATGCGCAGTGGCCGCGCGACATGCTGATTGTATCCGCGACTCGTGGCGCCATCTACTGGAGATTGTTAAGACGCTGTACATCGGACGACTGTTGCCCAAGGTTTGTTTAATTTGTTAATTTATTAACCCACTTTATAAAAACTTGAACTTTTTTGACTGGCATGCACTGCCTAAACTGCTTGATCTAAAAGCTTAACATTTTGCTAAAGAGGGAACAGGGCCTGCGAGGAATTTGAAAAATGGGTATTTGAGGAAACTATTGCCGTCGTCCTGCCTCAAGCCTGCCCCCGTAGAGTGCGATAGAGACAGCTGCAGCTCAAACCGATTTTATCACAAAATTTCATTAAATGTCTTATGTTAAAAACTTTTCGAATTTGTCTGGTAGTCCTCTAATCACGGCGGTAAAAGTGGGCCTTTTTTGGAATTTTTGGAAATGTCATATTTTCCTTACTTATTAGTTGCTGAAAAAAAAGGAAATGACAGGGACGTGTCTACGGCAGACCTGAAAAAAAAAAATGATTGCTCTAGACTACTATAAAGGCATTATTCAGGAAGAAAAAAGAGAAATACATTGTAATGTTGGGGTTCCTAATGGGTGTTATTCAAGGAAACGACCACATCGGTTACGTACTATTTAATGAATGCCCTGGTAATAATGTAAAATAATGCATATAAGGTATAGTGCAAACTCAGCATACATACAGTTATAAAGAAGCATACTTACTTACTAAACTAAAGGAGCATACATATTATACTTACACTTCACCTCCCGGGGACATAGGGAAAAAAAAAAAGAATGGTTCCTACCAACTTTCTTTTTTTTTTTTTCATAATTATTACTAAAGTTACTTATAACAAATAAAATGTTTTTACCCTTATCATTATACATTGCAATGTTATCTAAAAAAAAATCTTACATTCGAATCTATTGACAAAAAGGCCTAGTTCTATTCTTATGTACTAATTCAATTTTATTATTTTTATTTATTTTTACGTTACAACCTAAATCTTCTCCTTCCTCCCTCCTCCTCCTCCTTCCTTCCTTCCTTCTTCTTCTTCTTGATCTTCTTCTTGGTTGATCTGTACCTACCAATCAAATTTTGACTATTGTTAATAATAATTATAATAATAATTGTAACTAATAAAATTCAATTGTAATATTTAGCATGCCGTTAGGCAAAATGAATCGGGACAATTCAGAAACCTTCCAACTTACATGTATACCTACATTATCAGCAAATAAATGATTTCTTTCTTTCTTTCTTTCTTTCTTTCTACCATAACATTATAGGGACCTTTAAATATTGCATCTAATTTACTACGTGCTTCATTTTTTACTAAAACCAAATCATCTTTCTCATATTTTGCAGAATTGACTGACTTATCATATATTTCTTTCCGTTTATGTTTATTAACCAACAAATTTTTCTTTGCATCTTCATGAGCTAATTGTAACCTGTATTTTAACTGTAATGGATAATTATCTATATTATACAATGGTTCTACAGTATTGCTTATGGTATCAGGTATATTACATAGTTTACCAAAGACAAGTTCATATGGTGTGTAATTTGTTTCGAATGGACTGTGTAGTTAAAACTGAAGCACCAAAATGGTAACCAATAGCTCCATGTATCCGTATGATTGTCACACTGGATCCTTAAAAATGCACCCAAAGTTTTGTGAGCATTTTCAAGAGCTCCTATTGACTGATGGTGATAGGCTGTAGAAGATAATTTTTCAATATTAAGTATTTTACAAACCTGTTCCATGGTTGCAGAAATAAATTCTGTTCCACGATCCGTAGCTATTGTCGCCGGAATACCAAATCTTAATATGAACTCTCTAACAAATGCATCTGCAATGGACACTGTTTCTATGTTTTGCAAGGGAATGGCTTGTACAAATTTTGTTAATTCGCATTGCATAGTCAATATATAACAATTACCATTTTTATCTCTATCTAAAGGGCCCACTACATCTAAAAATATCTTTTTAAAAGCCGAGGAAGCTGTTGTGGTAATTTCCATCGGTTCCTTTATGTTACGAAAATATTTATGTTTTTGACATTTTGTACACTTTTTAACAAATTCCTGGAAATCCTTGTCGATACTTGGCCAATAGTATCGACTTTTGATTGTATTTATCATTCTGCGCACTCCAGCATGACCACTGGATGGCAGTAAATGAAAGTCATTCATAATAAGTGTCTTTTCGCTGTCGTCATCTATTCTTTTAACGCCTCGTAATATGCATACTCGCGGTCCGGACCAATTACTAAGTGTTGTTATTTCTTTACTAACACTTTTGATAAATTCTATATTATCGTTATTTTTAATTATACACACTTCATTGATACGTATCTTTTCACAGAAATATCTTAATTTCTTCACAAATTCGGCTCGCGAGAAATGCGCCTTGAAATCAAGATTTATGTATAGTGTCTTTTTACCCTCTATAAATGTAAAACATTCAAATTCTTCAGTTATCATGCCATTATCTCTAAATCGTTTTAATTTGTTGCCTTCAATCAAACACATCTCTACTGAATCACACGGCTTTCTTAATATATCCACAACTCTTGGTTGATCAGTCCAATTGTTAGTAGATTTATTAAGATCCTTCTTTTCATCGTCATTCTTACTCTTACTTAACTCATTCAGCTTTTTCTTTTGCGCTCTGGTCATTACAGCCATTACTTGTTCATTCATACTTTTAAGTTCATCAGACGTTATACAAACTCTCGATAAAGCATCTGCCACAACATTGTCTCTTCTTTTCACATAGACTATTTTAAATTTATATTCTTCTAAAGTTAATCGGAATTTAATTAATCTACTTGATGGATCTTTCATACCAAAAAGATATATTAAAGGTTTGTGATCTGTCATTATGGTGAACTTGTTTCCATACAAGTATGGTCTAAAATACTTAACGGACCACACTATTGCCAAAAGTTCTTTTTGAATAGTTGGATAGTTTCTTTCTGCTTTATTCAAGGGTCTGCTGGCATATGCAACTGGTCTAAGATCTTTATTACATAATACAGAACCAATAGCAGTACCCGAAGCATCTGTTTGTAAAATAAATTCATGATTTTCCGAAAAATCGGGATACTGTAAAATCGGTGACGATATTAAAGCATTTCTTAAAAATTCAAAAGCGTGTTGACATTCATCGGACCAAATAAGTGGTTCATTTTTCCTACTTAACCTATTCAAAGGTATTGCTATATCTGAAAAATTTCTTATAAATTTACGATAATAGTTGCAAAATGCTACAAACCGTTTTACTTCATCTGCATTTTTGGGAGTAGGATAATTTCGTAATACTTTTGTTTTTTCTGGATCTGGTAAAACACCTTTTTCTGTGACCAAATGGCCTAAATAAAGAATTTCTTTCTTTAAAAATTCACATTTCTGAGGATTTAGTTTTAAATTTACTTTTCTCAATCTCTCCATGACAGTTATTAAATTTTTGTTATGGGTAGATAGATTCCTTCCAAATACAATGAGATCGTCCTGATATACTAGACATTTATCGTAAGTTAAACCAGACATCGCTACAGACATCATACGACTAAAGGCATTAGGACTGATCTTTAAGCCCATTGGTAAACGTTTCATGCAGTATTGACCAGTATTTGTAGTGAAAGCTGTTAATTTACGACTATTAGGCTCTAAACTTACCTGATAATAAATAATATACCTCTAAATAACCTTGGTGAAGGTCAAGATGAGTAAAATAAATGGCTCCAGTAAGCGTATCTAAAATTTCATTAATATTTGGTAGAGGAAATTTGTCGTCACAAATAACCTCGTTCAATTTTCTGTAATCTACAACTAAACGCCATTTTTTCTCATTACCTTTGCTGCTTTTCTTAGGTACTAATAAAATTGGACTGGACCATTCACTGTTTGACTCTTCGATTATATCATTTTCTAACATATTATCGACTTGCTTATTTATTTCTGGTTTTAATGCCTGTGGTAACCTATACGGCTTGACGTAAACTGGAGTAGAGTTTTGTTTTAAAACTATAGATTGCTCATAAATATTGGTTGTGGTTAACTTATCTCCCTCTAAATGAAAAACGTCAGAATATTTTGCACAAATTGCTTCAATTGATTGTTTCTCTTCTCCGTCTAAATAATTTAAATTTAATTCAGATAGCAAAGTTTTAACCCTAGTAACGTCAATATTGGTCTTATTAAATTGACAGATATTATAATCGTCCAAACTTTTCAAATCTGGTGCGAAAAATGGCAAGCTTACTTCCTTGTCACTAACATTAAGAATTTTTACTGGAATTCTATTATTACTAACTGTTGTTATAGCGTTTGCTATAAAGACATCCGTCGCTAACTCTTTACTACATACTACAACTTCTCCATTTACATTCTCATTCACAATAATAAAATGAATTGATTCCGAGCGTGCCGGAATAATAATAGAATTTTTCATCCTATCATGTTCATCAACAAAATGTAGATAATGTTGTTTATTACCGTTAAAAAGTGTTATATTATTTGAACTTAAATCAATATTCGCACTAAATTTTTCTAAAAAGTCTAAGCCTATTATTCCGTCAGCTTTTAGTGGTAGCGAATTAAAAACAAGAAAATTATGCTGAAACGTGGCATTGTCGTTTTTTAACATTAAATTTACAGATCCTTGAGAGCGTCGCTGACCACCTATTCCATTTATTATAGTATTATCTCTATTAACAACCTCATCTTTTGGTAATACTTCATTTTTAATAATTGACAATGTTGCACCCGTGTCAACAAGCCAATAGTATTTAATATTTTTAATATAAAAAGTAACATATTTTGCATCACCTTGTAATGATAATATAAAATGCTTAGGAACGAAAAAACTGATTTGATGTACCTGCGTTGTCATCCTTATCGCTTTGACGAGTGTCAGCTACTTTCTCTACTGGAAATGTGTTTTGACCTCGTCCACGGTTCCTAACATATCTAGAACCTCTATTTCCTCGCTGATTATTGTAAAAAGGCCGATAATTTGCTCTAGATTTTCCTCTAGAACTAAAAGGACAGGGTCCCTTATTGTATTGGTTATTAAATTGATGCCCACGATGGTAATTGTTACCATATTGACTACGGTAAATACCTCTTTGACCTTGAGAACGTCTAATATCGTGTGACGAGTGGCGTCCATTTTTAGATGCATACAAAATGTTACCTGGAGGTTGGAAAGACGTGCACTCCTCGTCTTTCGCTGCTTGTATGGCATCTTTCAAGCTGCCGAAGCCTCGTGCTGAGATGATGGTGCTCATTCTCGCGCTACGCAGGCCATCTGAAAAACGTTTTATGGCAAAACTTTCATTGATTAGCTTTAAAATCGAAAATATTTCCTCTTTTCCATCTGCCTGGGTAATTGTCAGCTCTGTAAATAACTTTTCTACCTCCGTACCATAATCCTCAATGGATCTCGAGCCTTGTTGAATATTTTGAAGCTTCGTCTGTAGGGCCATAAATGATTTTTTAGGTAAAAGAAATTTCCTCAAATCATCAATCAATTCTTGGACAGTTTTGTACGAGCTTGCAATTCGTAATTTTGCATTTTCATTAAACCGACTTTTCAAAACGAAAGTAATTAATAATACTTTACCTGGGCTGTCCAGCATGTCAGCATACATCTCCACGGAGTCTATTAAGCGCTTAGTGGTGGCCTCTACACCGTACATTACTGGAATCAAACTACACGCCACCTTTATGTCGAAATCCATTTTGCCTAAATTTAAATCTACTGTTACGGGAAAAGTACACAATTCCTCTATTTCCTCGTACTTTTGTTTTATTTTTTGATAAAGATCTATTGCTGATTTCAAATCAATATCTTTACTTTTTTCAATAAGTAGATATATTTTACAACAGTTTTCGTATGCGCTTTTTGCTTGATCTAACTTAGTTGAAATAACATTACCCTTATATCTAGTTTGTCCCTTTTTTACTAAATAATTTCGTATTTCTACTAAGAAGACATAATTTTTCTCCAAAATATCAATCATAATACTCTTAATCTAATAATAGAATTCCACAATGTAACACATTATACATAAATGCGAAGAAAAAAGTCCGACGATGCATTTTGTTTCCGTTTGGTGTCTTATTACTGAATGTCCGCGCACGGTTTTAGCACTTTTAGAATTGTAGCGTTATGAAATATGATACCGCCGTGATATTAATTATATTTTTACGAAAACTATCCACAACACTTTTATTTTTCACTTTTATTTACTGATTCTCGTTACCTTCTGTGCGCCCTCTGATGGATGATCTGATTCTCTGCATGGTACTCATCCCAATTTCCTGCTGGATCCATGTGCGGTGGCAGCTCCTGTACATCCGCAGGCCCACATAAACTGCTACGAGTCCAATAATGGCCAGAACAATATAGGTCACAATACTAAGCCGCTCCACGTGGCCTCCGATTTCTTTCAACGTGGCGTCGTTGTTGCCTCCAGCCGCGTTTTGGCTGAGGAAAACCTCTTCTTTTTCCACCGTTGACCGACACATTATAATATACTATTTAAGTAGTTATGTTAACTATACTAAAACTAACAATCCCCTTGGCCGAGTCCCGTGGCAGGGTCGCCATGTAATGTTGGGGTTCCTAATGGGTGTTATTCAAGGAAACGACCACATCGGTTACGTACTATTTAATGAATGCCCTGGTAATAATGTAAAATAATGCATATAAGGTATAGTGCAAACTCAGCATACATACAGTTATAAAGAAGCATACTTACTTACTAAACTAAAGGAGCATACATATTATTCTTACACTTCAACATTTGTATGGACAATCGCAACCCCTGTTCCCTCTTAAGGCCCAGACATCACCTAAAACGCGGTCACTCACGGCCTGCATAGAAAAGAAAGAGATGCGCGACGACAAATGCTCGCAATTTATTGCAAAATATGAAGTATTTTATCGATTTACTTAGGATTTACTAATAAATTTAAAAACAACTATCCATCACTGGATGCAGTTTAGCATTTGGAATTTTATGGTATATTTTTTATTATGGTTATAATTGTTAATAAAGGGATAAACTGCTTTTAAAGATAATTAGGAGGTATCTTTGAAGATTTTTTTTATGCATTAAAGTATGTTAAATTATGTTTTGAGTTCCATCACTGTATGCAAATAGGACTTCAAAATATCATTCTTTTTTATTTGTCAAAATTATTTACGGTTTAAGAGATACACTGCTTTAAAAAAAAATCCTTTTTGACTGTTTTTGGGAACATCCGCCTTAACAGTTTTTTTTGTAGCGAAGGTGAGGACTAAATAAAACATCCCTTAAAGGGGTTACACAGAAGATGAAAGTGGATATGGAAGTTCGTGATCATTGCAAGGAATTGTAATTGCTCTCCCACGCACAAGAGGAAGACTGTCGTCGATTTTGTTCCTGTGGTGAGTGAGAGAGCGACTGCAGAAAATGTCCTGCGTCCGGACGGTTGAACGAAGTTGCTCAGGTTGGGTGCCCTAGTTGCGGCAGTTGGCGTAGGTCATCTCTCGCTTCCGGCTGTGGTTCAGTCCACGGTTAAGGTGGAAGCTCCAGGGTAGCCCGCGAAATTCAAAAAATTCTTGTTCAAAATGCGAACGAAGAGTTATCTCTTCGTTCTCTCCAGAAACTCTTCTGGAGAGAAAGAAGAGTTATCTATGGGGAGTAGTAGTAGTTTGTATTACTTTGTAGCAGAATGGTGTCGGTTTAGAAATCGGTTCACCCTTCATAACATGGCACCTAAACGTAACTGGCGGATTGTGTGTACTGTCTGAATACAGGCGAGTTATTATGTTCTGATACACTTGAAACAACCATTTACCTTCACACATACACACACACACACACACTTACACACACACAGACCATCACTCACACTCACAGAACTGGACTTTAACCTTATTTTTAATTTTTTAATGTCAAATATAATAATTTCTAATTAAAGGGAATTAAATTTAATGATTGTTTTAAATGTATAAATTTTAATAATTAGTTAAATAAAAAATTATAGTTAATTTATTGAGCAATAATTAAATTAAAATTGTATAATTATTTATTTTTATTTTAGGTTAGTTTAAAATTGTAATTGTTTAATTGATATTGCTTAACAAACTCTACTTTTAATTTTAGGTTAAGTCTTAATACGTTTTTTATTATTATTACAAATGTTGGAACGCCGACGTCTCCCCTCTCGGAGGTGGGCGCTAATGGCTACAACACAATTTTATTCTTATGTAGCTGTTAACGAACACAAACAATTTTGTAAAACAGTTTATTGTTGTAATAAAATTATTATATGATAAAAATAATTATATAATAATTTTAATTATATTATATATATTATGTAAATACTAAGGCCACCTCACTTACCTTTACAGTGCCTTATAGAAGCCGAAGACTACTTAGCACCAAACGGCACAGTTTCCCTCATAAGAGAAGTGGCAAGGGGCTCCGAGGCTGGACTTTTATCCAGTATATACTCCTACATCGCGCTTGGAGAGACAGGTAACTACTTCTTCATCTTTGTGTCGTTGGCAAGACAATATATTAGGTCCCCACCTATGAAATCAGCGTTTTGTATGTAGAATTTTAAAGAAGTTGCATTTTTCATACTAACATTTCCTTAATTTATTTAACAACTATGAACACTAATGTTTTAAAACTTTTATGCAATAATGTTTAAAAACTAAGATAACGTTTGCTACTTAGTTTAAGCAACATAAATAAGTTTTGGCTAAATTAAAACAAGTAGTGGTTTCATTTCTGCCAACAAAAAGAGGAGTCATTTTTAAGATATTTTTTTTTGTTTAAAACTATAAGTAATAAGGTTTTTTTTACTATTGGCAGTTGTCTATGACGGCCATTATTCGATAGAATAACAAGCAATTCATGAATACTTTAATTCATAGAAGTGACGAGGTTCTCTATTTGTGTGAAACAAACGCCAATTTCATAGGTAGGAACCCAATATTAAATTATTTTTGCGAAAACCTTCACAACTTTCACGGTGTCGTCATTGCCAGCGTAGATTTCTGTTATTAGTACATTGTCAATTGAGAGCAGTGGTGGCCCAGTGGTTAATACTCGAGACTTACGAGTAGGTCGTGGGGTCAAACCCAGCCAGGCGTTGTACTTTGTCTAAATTATATCATCATCATTGCTCTAAAAAAAACGGTGAAGGAAGATATCGTGAAGAAAAAAAAAAAAAAAAAGATAAGCAAATCTAGTATCTAGACTTGGCTCGCGACACGCTGGAGCATACGGTGGAGGTTTGCCCCGCCTGGGCAGAACACCGCCGTGTCCTCGTGGATGCGATAGGCGGCAGCGACCTCTCGCGCCGTGCCCTGGTTCAGGCCATGGTACGGAGCGAGAGGGAATGGGGAGCCGTCTCCTTCTTCTGCGAAGCAGTAATGCTCGCGAAGAGGGAGGCGGCACACGTTAGGGAGACTCAACAGAGGCAGAGTCGCCCTAGCGCCCTCAGCAGCAGCCGTCGCAGGAGACGCCAGGGGCTGCGAGACGATCTTCGGCCACCGTAGACCCGGGCCTGCGGACGGCGAGTAGTGGGTAACTCGCCGTCCGATCAGCACCAGGCCCGAGAGTCGACGGCGCGTAGTGTTCCACGCGCGCCTCAAAGAGTTGTCAGCAAAGGACGGGGCCTGCCACGGCCAATGCCTGCCCGGGGGTGGAGGATAAATTCGAAAGAGTTACCTCGCCCCCGGGCACGTAGGGCAGGGAGGAACAGGGGTGGGTTTTAGTCAGTAAGAGTCTGACACGCCCTTCCGCTCCACCCTAGAGCGGAAGAAGTCATGAGATGATTTCCCCCCCCCCCCCAAAAAAAAAAAGACTTGGCTCGCGAGGTTGTCGACATGTGGGATGTGGACTCAGCAATCATTGTGCCGATATTCGTGTCAGCCAATGGCCTTATAGCCTCGACCAACACCTCAGGAGGCTCTCGTTAGGCGGCTGGATCAAGGGCTTGATTCAGAAAGCTGTACTTCTGGACACGGCTCGCATTGTCAAACGGTTCCTCTCTCTGGAGCTCTGACCGCCGGTAGCTTGGACCCTGTTCTCGATACCGGTGGGATACTATTTTTTATATTTTTAAATGTATTTTTTATCTTTTTTATTGAAATATTTAAAAATATATTTTATATGTATACAGGGTGTAACGGAAAGGTGTGGTCATAATTTAGGAGCCGGTTCTGTCCATGGAAAAAAACAACTTTCTCTAAGAAAAAATAGAAAATTCCCAAAAAAAAAAAATTGGACTTTCTATACAAAGTTATCATCAGTTGATCAATATTTGTATGGGATGTAAATTTTTGAATTTTTTTTTGAATTTCCTAGGATTTTCTTGAAGAAAGTTGTTCATATCGATGGGCAGATGCAGTTCTTAAAATATGACCACACCTTTCCGTTACAGCCTGTATACAATTGAATAAACGAGATAATAAATAACAATAAAATAATCCTCTTATTATTGACCAGGCATGCGCGCCCCCACGCCTCATGAGAAGGCTCTGATCGACGGCGCGATGGAGTGCGTGGCCAAGTGCAACCTGCCGGGCCTGCTCATCACCGAGACCAAGTTCCTTCAGCTTGATAGTTTGCAGGTATAGTTCGCACGTGTTTACACAGGTACTAGGCTATGCTTCTGCTAATTTTATTTATTTAGCTGTCGCCACAATTTCATGGAATTTAATGTTAATGCGCGGAACCCTAATTATTTTGCGAAAAATGAAGTAACCTAACTGCTTAAAACATCAGTTACTTGCCAGTGGAAGTCCTGTCAAAATCGGTCCTGCCGTTTCAGAGAACAAACAGATAGACAAAAAAATTTAGGGTCGATATTTCAATAGCCAGTGGTGGTTTGACAGCTTTTGTACAGAATATATGTAAAAAAGGTATATTTATTACCTATTTAAAAAAAAGTTGGCCTTTACAGAAACAAATATAATTCATCTTTGACAACCTTATGCGCAGGAGTTGGTCCGTGCGATGGTGACAGTTGGCACTCCGCCTGACAGCGACAGTCTGCAGCTAAACCCTCAGCTCGAGGACATCACCGTCTTCTTCTTGGAGCTGCTCGGGCAGACCTTGATACAGAACAGGTATGTTAGAAGCTAGTGTGTAGCTCTTTTTATAGGATGGGAAATCATCCAATGACATCTCCCGGTCTGCTTGGAGCGGGAGGGCGTGTCAGACTCGTACTGACTAAAACCCACCCCTGTTCCTTCAGTTGCCTGTGCCAGGGCAAGGGACTCTTTCGAACAGTGTTTAGCTATAAGGGCCTTATTTATAAAAATAAAAAATTGGGGATAAATAATTGGGAAGCTCGTGGCTAAAGTAATGCACAGGTCGATCCATCAGGTTAAGTTACGCTTGCCGGGGTTGGTCCATGGATGGGTGACCATCTTTACATACCGACACTCCTCCGTGTCTCGGAATGTAAAGCACGTAACGACTGTCAAAGATCCACGATTGACAGCTGGGTGTCAATCGTGGATCCTTGACAGTCGTTACGGGTCGTCAGAAGCCCGAAGGTCTGAGTACCCGTCTTACCAAGGGGTATCGTTTTACCCACGAAATAGAAAAAACAAGTGGAAGTGCCCACACAGTTATCCGGTACGTGTCACAATTATGCGGAAAAAAAATAATAACAACCTTCGTTAGTTGCAATAAGTTTTAATTTTGTATGAAAAACAAATCAGCTTTTCGTCAAAATTGAATTTATTGTTCATACAAAATTAAGACTTATTACAACTGATGAAGGTTGTTATTATTTTACATACTTTTGCACATAATTGTGACACACACCGGATAGCTGCGTGGGCACTTCCGCTAGTTTTTTCTATTCCGTGGTTTTACCCAGTAACTGGGTTGTGGAGGTCAGATAGGCAGTCGCTCCATGTAAAATACTAGTATTCAGCTGCATCCGGTTAGACTGGAAGCTGACCCCAAGATAGTTGGGAAAAGGCTAGGCAGATTGATTGATTTAAAAAAAAATGTGATTAGTTTAAACACTTTTTTATTTTCAGCAGGTTCTTAATTCAAGTTGTTCAATGGAGAGTTTGAATTTAGAATCCGCTAATCAGTATTTAAATGAAGAATATTATGGATTTATAAGGAAGGCTGTAAATGTTTTTAATATTGGTCGTTATGTTTCGTCTTCGTTTACAATTTCGTCAAAGATAAGGTAGGAAGCAATAGACGAGTCTTGCTTTGCAATAATTAACTGCTATACTTACTAATAATTATTCCATTTGATATTTCTACTTTGCTTTAGTTGGCTTAAATAATATATATTTCAAAATATATACAGGCTGTAACGGAAAGGTGTGGTCATATTTTAAGAACCGGTTCTGCCCATGAAAGTGATCAACTTTCTCTAAGAATAAATTAAAAATTAAAAAAAAATTGGACTTTGCATACACAGTGATCATCAGCTGATCAATATTTGTATGGGGGCTAAAATTTTTTTTTGAGAATTTCCTCACTTTTTCTTGAATAAAGTTGCTCATATCGATGGGCAGATACAGTTCTTAAAATATGTCCACACCTTTCCGTTACACCCTGTATATATTTTAAATTGAAATTTGAGATGGATCATACAATGGAACGAACACCTTGAATTTTGACGAAAGAGGCGACATGAGAACCATAATTAAAAATATTTTAGAAAATCTAAGAATGTTACGTAAACTCTGTTCTTCGTTTTGGTAATAGTAATCAAAGTGAATAAAACTATAATATAATAATGGTTTTCACAATGTTAGGTACTAACTTATTAGTACACTAGCTGTGCCCGCGACTTCGTTCGCGTGGTTGTCGAGAACAAAACAACGTCGTTTAGATAAGAGTATATCACCTTTTTGATGATTTAGATAAGAGTCCTGACTTTGGTATAGTTGATTACGTTAATGCTTCTCTATATACTATGTTAGCGGTGGAATTACCCGGAGCATATACAAAAAGGTTGTTTGGGTTGCTAACACGTGATAGAGAAACATAGAGTTGGCCGTGTGAAAAACAATCAAAAGTAAGGTCTACACCCGCAACGGATAACGTCTGGCCTTGGGCTTTATTAATAGTCATAGCGTAACAGAGGCTTACAGGAAATTGCACACGTTTGAAAGTAAACGGAAAATTATTGGGGATAATGGGTATCCTGGGAATGAAAACAACATCACCGGAGCCGCAACCTGTTAAGATTTCGGCTTCGATGACATTTCGTTGGAGATTTGTTACTCTCAACCGAGTTCCATTGCATAGTTTTGGTGGGCTTAAATTTCTGAGTAGAATGATTGGTACTCCGACTTTTAAATAAATTTTGTGTGCTGGAAGACCTGGTGTATTTAGAGAGTCTAAAAACTCTACTGGATAGTGGGTGGCATCTCCTTCTTCTAAAACCGTGTTAATAGATAAATATTCCCTACTTTCTCCAGAAACATGTACCAATATTTGAGAATTTATTGCTGCTGCTTGGTCGTTGCGAGGTGCCAAAATAGCTCGTTGGCATAGCCAAGCAGCGTCATGGTTCGAGATCTCTGATGGATCTCCGTATACAGAGGAAATGAGTTCCTGCTGTGAGGCAACAGAAGAACACAGGCTTTCGACTAAAGTTACTTTACCTCCTTCTTGAGTCGGGTATGTGCCGTTACCAATTTGAAGTAGTAAATTTGAGAAAACCTGCGCGTTTGCGTCACCTCCCAAATATGCTCGCATATTAAAGCTCAAATTAGTTAATATGACACTACGCCATAAAATAGAGCTCTTTAAACAGGCACCTATTTCATCGGCCCTCGTTCCTCTGGGTATTATAGGGAGTGTCTGCCTGAAGTCTCCACAGAATAGCACCGTTAAGCCTCCCATCGGTCGGTCATTTTGTCTTATATCTCGCAACGTTCTATCTACAGCTTCCACAGCTTTACGATTTGCCATCGTACACTCGTCCCAAACGATAAGGGCGCAATCGCGTAAAACCCTTGCTTTATCACTATTGCGAGACACTTTGCAAACAGGGTTTTCTGTGCGGTCCAAGTCGATTGGTATTTTAAATGTTGTATGTGCAGTTTTTCCTCCTGGTAATAAAGTGGCAGCTATTCCTGAGGAAGCGACGGCAAGGGCAATTTTGTTTTGGCTCCTTATTTGAGCCAAGATAACTTTAGTGAGGAAAGTTTTACCTGTTCCACCAGGTGCATCTAAAAACAGCATTTCTCCTAATGAATGTTCTACACTACAGCATACTCTATCAAAGATTTGACGTTGTTCTGTCGTCAAATTTGAACAGCCATTTCGCAATATTTCTGCTAACTCTTCGGGGTTGTAATTTATTTCAGATGTATACTCCCTATTAATTCGTTCCCCACCAACTGTCGGTGTCGGCAAGCCGTATTGACTGAGGGGGTTCCCTCCTATACTTGTAACTATATCTTGTATAGCCAGCAAAGCCCTATTATGGCAGCTTTCACGTACTTGGTCAGAAGTTTCACTATTTATATTTTGCTGTCTCAAAAAATCTTCGGCAAACGCGTCTTTATATTTTTGCCACAACTGCCCAGCGTCCGATAGGCCACAAAATGTCAACAAAATGGCAAATAAATGGCGCAAACGATGTGGACTATCACTGACGCATGCTTCGGCTAAAGCATCATCCCAATGCTGATCGCCATCTAATAAATGCCGTGCGCGGCAAGCAGCTTGAAATGTGGGATATTCTATATCGTCCACTTTGCGGAGCTCAGCAAAAGAAGTAGGTCCTCGCACTGTGTGAAGAAGAAGGCGTAAATAATAACACTCTGCATTATTTGGGTGCACCGTGTATACTCTTCCAATCACGTGTTCTTTAAAAATGCCGGACTCGCCTTCTACAGCAGTTCCACGTCTCCTGCGATTAAAAACACCTTGCTGCTTGTTATAAGTATAATAATGTGGCACTTCATTGTACAACAGAGACTTAGCGAAATTGTCTCTTTCGCAAAGGCGAAAGAATGCGAGCAAGGTGGTTTGTCTTGGGTTGTTCATTCTTTCTGCCACATTTTCTGGCTGAAAGTAAACTCGCTGCCCGCCTTCCAGGTGCACGTCAAGATGGATGACTGGCGGATACCTTTCATGAATAGGGAAACTCAAAATGCGCCAAACTGCCTCCGAAGAGCTTATGTATCGGCCAGATTGATACCTTGTCACTTCATCAAATTGGTTGTTATTTCTTAGTGCTATCATGGCTTGATCACTACCTTTATTAACATATTTACATATATATTTTATAGATTCGACGCTATTACAAATTTCAACATTAATGTGTGCTTGAAAAGCGTTTGACAAAACTGGAGAATACGGTACCACCCAACTATTATTTAGAATTATTTCTTGTCCACGGAATCTGACAGTAGCTGTGAAACCACCTTGTGACGGTGATCTTCGCCGGTATTGCGGATACCCATTTTCCCCAGCCATAGTTAGTTCTTTCAGTGCTCTGGGGTATTTTTTTGAGCATTGACCATCTTTCATGCACGGTGATTCCCTGTTTAAGAGGCCACATGGCCCGTGAACCATATGTGTTTTTACTATGTCATGCAAAATCGGATCTGCATTATAGTCCGGAAATTCTGCACTTATGACACTGTCTATAGCATCGGGACGAATTTTTTCTTCCAGCCACAGAAGAATGTGCGCGTGGGGTAAACCACGCTTTTGCCACTCGACGCTATACATAAAACAAAGAGTTGAACCGAAAACTTTCTCCTTTGTAAGTAGATTAATCAAGACTTTGAGTTTTAAATGAAAAATCCTAGCAATAATGTCATGTCTGTCGTATGACGCCTGTCCTGTGAGAAGTGCCTGGCAAATCTCCGTCCACTTTGGATTTGTTGTAAATGTTATAAAAAGGTCCGGCCGGCCGTATTTACGGACGTAACAAAAAGCATCTTGCGTTCGTTCGTGCATATACCGCGGACCGCCTGTGAAACTGGATGGCAAAATAACCAATCGACCCAAGTTTTCGACGTTATTATCTGATTGCATGGCGTCCCGCAAGTGCACGTATTCTTCAGCGCGTAACCGTCGCTGGTTAGTGCGAATATACACTAAACGTTCAGTTTCTATTTTTGCGTACATGTCCACAATAAATTGGCTGAACAAACCACGAAATCGTTGCAAATATACGAAACTGTTTTGCCTTATTTGTAAAAGGTAGGAATAGTATTGTTGAGCAGATATTTTTTTTTGATAATTAGTGACTCTCGTAGTAGGGTTCACTTGGTACAGCCCAAAATTGTACCCATCTTCACCATGACAATAAATTAGTGGATATTGCAGGGCGTCGTAAGCTCGGTGGGTTTCCAAAATGCGTTGAAGGCGATCGTCGCGTGTACGAAACACGATATCACGTCTCTCACACTCCTGGTCGACTAAAACAACTGCAACTTCATCTGCGACGGGTGCATTGTGTCTTCCACGGTGTTCACCCACAGGACGTCTATCGGCACTTATAACAATTTTGAAATCATTGCTGCCTTGTGGAATTGACTCCAATGCAGCTTTGAATTCACGAACGTACTGGTTAACGTGATGCAGCAATTCTTGAAGTTGACCCAAAAGCTCAGCATTGAGCTGGGGAAAATTGTGATTTCTAACATTGAGCTGTTGCGTGTAATCGGATACAAAATAAATTTGGAGAAATTTGGGTTCATTTTCTGGCAGCAAAGATCCAATAAGGTGATAAACTTGACCTTGTACTTTGAAGGTTGGCATGAACGGTCCTTCCGTTATTTGTTTTGCCCCAAAGGAAGTCATTTGGAAAGCACTGTTATATAAACGAATATTATCCAAAAGACGGTTCGACTGGGGATGATCGCCATTCAGGAGACTTTTAAGTAAGTGTGGTGGATCTTGGAAATTTGGAAGAACAATTTTTCCATTTGAACAGCACATTCCATCTGTCTCTTTCCTCCATTTCAAAGCATGACAAAAATTACAAATTTCTCTCATGTCACCCACGAAAGTAAAGCCAGCATAATTAATTCTAGACGAATATGTGAACCCTGATTTTTCCCTATTGTCCCAAGGTAATAAAATATTTGCATCGTCATTTTCCATGGACTCATCAGCTCCGCTATTTGTTTCTCTATTCATATGGTATCGAGCTCGTTCTATTTCTAGGCGAGATTGACGTTGTTCTGCTGTTTCTGCTCGTCTTAGTTCATCTATTCTTTCCCTTTCAGATGCAAGATAACTTTCATTGTTTCTTTGTACACCTACATAGTTATGTCTAGCTATTTGTAATCGTTCTTCTCTTTGGGAGAGAGATTCAGACTCGCGCGAGAGAGCGTGTCGCTCTCGGTCAGATGACAGACGTGCTTGGCGTTCCTCGATACTCTCTTGAGAACGCAAAGTCGCGGTCCGAGTTCTTTGCGAACTTAAGCGCGACTCCCTTTCTGTGAAAGTCTCTGACTCGCGTGAGAGAGACTGGCGCTCCCGATCAGCAGACAGCCGAACTTCGCGTTCCTGGATATTCTCTTGAGAACGCAAAGTCGCGGTCCGAGTTCTTTGCGAACTTAAGCGCGACTCCCTTTCTGTGAAAGTCTCTGACTCGCGTGAGAGAGACTGGCGCTCCCGATCAGCAGACAGCCGAACTTCGCGTTCCTGGATATTCTCTTGAGAACGCAAAGTCGCGGTCCGAGTTCTTTGCGAACTTAAGCGCGACTCCCTTTCTGTGAATGTCTCTGACTCACGTGAGAGAGAGTGGCGCTCCCGATCAGCAGACAGCCGGTCTTCGCGTTCCTGGATACTCTCTTGAGACCGCAAAGTCGCGGTCCGTGTTCTTTGTGAACTTAAACGTGACTCCCTTTCGGTGAACGTTTCCGATTCACGTGAAAGAGCGATGTGCTCTCGGTTAGCAGATAACCGTGCTTCACGATCTTCTTCCGATTCCTGAGACCTACAAAGTCTCATCCTTTTCGCATTTCGGCTACGCAGCGAAAGGTTAGTTTTTTTTCTTTGAGGCATTTTCAAGGAAAATTAAAGCAATAAACAAAACTAACAACACTTATGACTGAATAGCCTACAAACTTAAAAGATCGGTGCTTCGAACAGTCTAGTGTGACAACGTATCGTCTGTTCGTGGTCGTGACTCAACGAATTGGCAACACTAACTTACTGTATAACGATTGGCACTATTGGATTCAAACTACGAAGTAAATCAAATACAATCTTTACTTCGTACTTCAAACCAATGACCAAAGTTGACCAAACGAAACCAATAAGATAAGCAAATACTTTTTTTTCGACCAATTTAGAAAATCGATAAACCAAGCAACCAAAGAACTTTTACGACACACGCAAGAACTTTTAAGACACCTAACGAAACCCAATTTGCCTAGTAAACACGGTGGACGTCATCCTCGCGCGGAAAATCTTAACACCGCGATTCAGAAAATGACGTCATTTGCACAACGCCATCTATCGGATTTAGATTTCAACTATCAACATTAGTTCTATTTTTAGTCTTAAGATGTCGTTGCAAGTACTATACTTAATTGCGTAACGTAATATTTTACTTCTTGAACTCACTAAATTAATCATATCTTTTGATAGAGTGAACCGATTTCGATGAAACAAAAACTAAGTTAATCCTCAAGTTGCGTATAATTTTTGTATATAAACATTGTCAGCATTGAATTCGTAGATTTTACGTGATGTGCGCACAAACAAACAGACAAACAGACAAAAATTTCAAAAATGATGGAAATGGGTTCTGTTACTTATCTTTTCACACGCTGGCTATTTTTTGTTTCAATTTCTTCAATGTACAAAAATGACTTTTCTACAGATTTATTATATGTATAGATAATTAAAAAAATAAATTAATAAAAAACAATATAATTGTTAAATTCAATTCTGTATTAATAAAACAGTAGTTGTCTTCCTCCTCTCTCCTACTTGATCTATGCTGTGCCCGACAGGGTCCATAAATTGTGACTAATATAATAATTTCCCTATCAACTATAAACATTATGGTACGCAATAAAGAATTGAGAATAGAATAAAATAGTAAGATGAGTTTCGTTGCAAATAAAGTTACGTAAATACCACCACCATTCCTACGCCCGCACCAATTCTGTGCCCGTACCATTACTAGGCCCACCCCAGGCTTACGCCCGCCCCATTACGGAGCCTACCCCAGACTTGCGTCCACTCTACTCATGCACCCGCCCCAGGCTACCATCCACCCAATTTCTGCGCCTACCCCCATTCCTTTGCTCGCGTCAGGTTTGCGCCCGCCCCGCCTGAATAGGGTATTTTACTCTACATGAGAAAAAAAACTAAAAATATATTATTGAGATAGCTTAGTCAAAAAGCAGTCGGAAAATGTTAGTTTTAGTTCATAAAATAACAAAATAAATTGTAAAATTCAATTCAAAGTTTTTAGTTTTTTAACCTGTTTTTAACGCCATGGCATAGTAGCCGCCATGTTATACGTCATACGGCTATGTAAACTATAAAGTGTCAACTGTCAACTGATCAGCGTATCTATGCTTTGTAATTTTATTTACATAGCCAACTGACTTTTACAGAGCAATATGGCGTCCACTGCGTCCAGCGCTTTCGTCAAATTACGCGCGAAATTTGAAAATGTAAAATTTTAATGCATTTTGGCACTTACTAATTTTTTTTTAAATTGTTTTATAGAATCTTATTGAAACACTTCAAAAATGGGTGTATTCCCTCGGATATCGTTCGGATTTCGTAATGCGCAAACGTTTTAAAGACTCACTGGAATTTGAACCCACCACTGCAATTAAAGTTATTTCTCCCTGCAGAGACCGTCTCCTGTCAGTGTGGGAGGACGCGGCGGGGCACGTGTGTCGCTGCGTGCTGTGGTCGCAAGCCCTGGCGCCCGGAGCCCTGCGGCGCTGCGTGACGGCGCTGCTGCGGACGGGCGCCAGGCTCATGAGGTGTGACGCCGCCGCGCCGCATGTGCTGCAACACCTCACGCTGCTGTTCCAGCTGCCTTATAAGCTGTTCTATCAACAGGCTGACGTGGTTAGTAAACTGGTGACTCAATTTTAAAGTTCCGAAAGTCCGAATGAGAAAACGGAACCCTTATAGGGAGCGTGCAGGAACTATAGATGGCGCCACATAAATGTCAATGTCAAGTATTTCTACAGTACAAGTTGCGGATTTCTCTCAATAGATGGCAGTCTACGTTACGCGTGCTGCATGTGTGCATGATGCGTGTGTGTATACATATATGACACGAAAATGTCAATGACAAGTTTTTAAAGGGTAAAAGTTTCGAATTTACTCCACTAGATGGCACAGACTACGCCGTGCACGTTCCCTATAGGTTCATTCGTGTGTCTGTCTGTCTGTCCGTCTGTCACAGCCAATTTGCTCCGAATCTGCTGGACCGATAGATTTGAAATATGGTACACACATGAATATCTGTGACCCAAACAGGGACGTGTACCCTAAATAAATTAATTTGGAATATGGGGGTCTCTTTTGGGGTCAAAATCGAAAAATTAAAAAATCTAAGTTTTATAACCTGTGTCATGCGACATATCAAATGAAAGGGCACATTGTGAGGGTCTTGAATATATTTTTTTCATAATTTTAAAATATTTAATTTTGAAGTTATTTAAGAAAATAGATGAAAAATGACCATTCCTCCCCCCACTTATCTCCGAAACCACTGGGCCAAAAATTTTGAAAAAAAAAGAAAACAGAAAATAGTTCTTTACTGATAGATTACAGGAAAACCTATAAGGTAGAGGCAGTTCAAAAAAACCTGAAAAAGATATGATTTGTTCGGAACCCTTTGCGCGTGAGTCAGACTCGCTCTTGGCCGGTTCTTTTGTAAAACACAAAGGATTTTTAATCTGCCCTGCATTTACCAACTATGGTGAAGTCCTGGACTTCCAATCTAACCGGATTTAGCTTGATACCAGCATTTTTCATCTCATCCGCCTTGCTCCAGTTCTTAACAGCGCCATGACGATAGAATTTTTTTTTTCGCTCATTCTAGCCCTCCGTTTTTTACCATTGTTTTGACTTGTAAAAAATTGTACGTCCCATACTAATTTTAATCAGCTGATGATAAGTTTGTACGGAAAGTCCAATTTTTTTGATCAGCTGATGATAAGCTTGTACGGAAAGCTCAATTTATTTTAATCAGCTGATGATAAGCTTGTACGGAAAGCTCAATTTATTTTGATCAGCTGATGATAAGTTTGTACGGAAAGTCCAATTTGTTTTGATCAGCTGATGATAAGTTTGTACGGAAAGTCCAATTTATTTTGATCAGCTGATGATAAGTTTGTACGGAAAGTCCAATTTATTTTGATTAGCTGATGAGTATGTACTGAAAGTCCAATTTATTTTGATCAGCTGATGATAAGTTTGTACGGAAAGTCCAATTTATTTTTTGGGAATTGACTATGGCTTCCTTGAAGAGATTTGTTTATTTCCATGGACAGAAACAGTGGCTAAAATATGACCACCCGTTTCCGTTACACCCTGTATGCTTCTGCCCTTGGAAATTAACTCGAGGAAGTCTTAAGAATATTCCCAGAAAAAAAAACCGGCCAAGTACGTGTCGGACTTCCCACATTTAGGGTTCCGTACCAAATGTATATTTGACTATTTGTATGGCTTTGGGTCACACTGTGAAAATTGGAAGACTGTACCTCCAACCATTTGGCTGTAAAAACCTGTGTGACAGACGGCCACGTGAGTGACAGCAATACCTTTATACCACTTTTTCAATCAAAGTGATTAAATCAATCACCTGATCAAAATTAGTATGAGAGGTAAAATTTTTTTTCGGAATAAACCATGACTTAAAAAAAAGTTATTATTTTCTATAAACAGAAGCAGTATCGCGTCGGGTACCAACGGATAAGGCAACAATAGATTTTCTATTGTGTCTGTTTCTCCGGTAACTGACGCGTTCTTCTTCTTAGCGTGTCGATGTCAAATTTAATTAAATATTATGTTTGTCCCAGTATTCAGCGACGATTACATTCGCTGACGCAGCTATAAGGTCCTCACATGTACAGGTGAGAGCGGAGCAAGATGAGAGGTGGGCCATGGTCTGCGGAGAAACACCGCACAAACACCGAAGATCGGAGCCATCCGAGAACCCCCACCTGTGGAGGTTGTCTTTACTGCGGCCAACCAGAGTACGGAGTCTATTTAAAGTTTTCCAGGTTGGCCACGACAACGCGTGCCCAGGCGGAAGGCTCTCCGATGGTTCGATGAAACAATCAGGTCCACCGAACGTCTCTCGCCAGAGGTCGCATCTTTCTGAGGCGGAGTTGCCATCAGTTGCATTGACGCGTTAAAACACGACTTAGCATTTCCGTTATTCCCTGTACATGAGTCCGGCATGGCAAGACATTGTTGTTATCGCGGGTAGAACCTGGATGAGGTTGGCATAGAAGCGTGGAGCTTAGAGCTTGAAGAGAGGTGTATGCTCGAGGCTCAGTTCGAAGCCCGGCTGTGGATGATGGCTGGGTAATGGTTCCTATCACACCATATATGTTTCGTGTGCAGATTTCGTGCGGCATGTACGAGATAGTGAAGACGTCGGCACAGAACGTGCACAGCGCGCACGAGTGGGACATCGTGTTCGCTCTGCTGTGTGCCGCCGGCGCGGGCGCATGGCCCAATGATGCGCATCCTACTAGTAAGTGTTGAATTCATTTCATCTAATGATATAAAAGATGAAGATTATGATCAAATTAAATTGAATTCCTTATTTTCTTATCTAATATAAGACCTTATCCTTTGCTTTTCACTAGACGAGTTATAGGTCAAGAGTAGCCACATTTTTTAATAATGTTTGTTAAAACTAATATACAACATGCGTAAGGTGTGAAAAAATACAAAATAAAGAACTTCGATGACAAGCTTTAGGATTACAGTCCTTAAGGAGCTCATCATTATTTCATGGCAGCCTACAGATGATTGTCATTTAGCCCATCGTACGACAATAGCTCATTCCTCTTTTCCATTCTTCTTATTCCTTTTAGATATAGATTCAGTTAATTCAACCATCTCCTGCTTATGGCCGATTTCACCAATGAAACTAATCGCGATTAGTTAAACTAAACTCAGTTTATGCATTTAATCAAGATTAAAGCATCATTTTGCGTTTCAACACTACAAATTTAACTAGTTTAAGCTTGACTTAGTTTAAATTCTAAACTCCCAGTTTTCGGTAAAACTCAAATTCAAGCTCTAATCTCGAACTTACTTAAACTCATGAACTGAGTTTAGTTTAAACTAGTCACGATTAGTTTCATTGGTGAAATCGGCCCTTAGACTTTTAACAAACATTTATATTGTTATAACCAGGCCCTGCAGCATCCAGTCGCTCCGAAGGCTCAGAGGACGAGAGTGAGCGACGTCCTACCAGTGCCTCTTCTGAAAGTGAACTGTCACACTCTCCGCAAACACAAGGATGGATATTAGTGAGTTCAATATTTATTTAAACTTCATGCAATAGTGATACTCGTACATAGACGGACTTAATGCAACAATGCATTCTCTACCAGTGAACCTTTGGGTTAAAGAAATTACTTTGTTGTAGGTGTACAACAACAAATAAAAAAAAATATTATTATAATCGAGATTACTGCCTACCTCTACCCTTTTCCCAACTATCAAAACGCGTAAAATATTAACCCGAATATATGTATTATAACCCGAGAAAAAACGCGTAAAATACTGGTATTTAGCTGCATCCGGTTAGACTGGAAAGTCTAACCGGATGCAGCTAAATACCAGTATTTCCATGGAGCGACTGCCTATCTGACCTCCACAACCCAGTTACTGGGTACTCGATACCCCTTGGTAAGACTGGTTGTCAGACGAGCTTCTGACGATCCGTAGCGACATTCAAAGATCCACGATTGACAGCCGGCTTAACGTGCTTTTCGAGATTACTATACTTTGTTTTATTTTATTTATTATACACTTATACTTACTAATAAAATACATAATTATATACGCTAAAATAACAAACTAATAAATATTATGAAAAATTCCAAATTACAATAACGAAAACTCGAAATAGAATATTTACGACGAGAACCAGACTAAGTGTGAGAGGACCTTGTCGAACAATGTTTGAGATACCAAGTTAAATCATGTTGAGACATATTTCTCCTGGCATAAACTTGGATACGAATAAGATAATAGGGAACGTGCACGACGAAGACTCTGCCATCCGGTGGCGCAAATCCAAATCATTTATGGAAACAATTAGACTGCCACCTGGTGGCGCAAATCCAAATCATTTATGGAAATAATTAGAAAATAGTGACAGTAAAGAAGTGAAAAATAACATTTATCTAGGTGAAAATGTATTTTTAACCGACTTTCGAAAAAGGAGGAGGTTCTATGTTCGACTGTATTGTTACGAGCTGGGTATGGGATAAATTATTTTACACCAATTAATTAACCAAATATCCTTTATTAACTCAACAACTTATTTAAACAAACACTAATTCACTAATAATCACTATTCTCTTGGTAATCGCTTGTATTCGCATCCGTTCGCATCCGTAGTCGAAAACAGACTGACTCACTCGCCCGCCGTCCGGCCTATTTATACGGTCATGGAAGTTTCCAGAACATTGTCGAACTATCTTATAGTGGAATATTCTAGAAACATCTATGAACTTCTACACAGTACCACAATGGAATATTCTCGAACCTAGTGGAAACTTCTGGAAACTTCGACCACATTCTCGAAGGTTCCAGAGTAATACGGTCGACGTAACACTGCCCCCTCCTTAGACATGCTCGTCCCGAGCATCATTAGTCCCGTAGTATCGCGCCAAACGGTCTACATGGACAATCTTAGGCGCACCTCGTGGACCCTTCTGTATTCGGTAGGTGACATCGTTGATCCTGGTCACGATTCGGTATGGTCCATCCCATTTTGCTTGCAATTTGGGAGACTTCCCTTTGCTGCGCACTGGGTTATGCAACCACACCAGTGAACCTTCGTCAAAACCTCTATGGTTTGCCTTCCGGTCGTATCGTGTCTTCATCTTATCAGACATTTGTTGGCCGGATTGTCTGATATGCTCATATACATCATTCAACTTGTTACGCAAGTCATGCGCATAATCGGTTACACTGCGTGGGGCATCAGGGGGGGTTCCGGTGATTAAATCTGCAGGCAACCGTAATTCCCTTCCAAAGTTCGCGAAGGCTGGTGTCACAGTCGTACTTTCGTGAACTGCACTACGGTAGGACAGAAGAAATGGCTGTATGTGCTTGTCCCAATCCCTTTGCCTGCTTTCCACAACTTTTGCCAGATATCTCTCCAACGTTTGGTTGAAACGTTCTACCATTCCATCAGATTGTGGATGGTACGAAGTGGTTCTGGTCTTGTGAGTACCCATCAGTCGACAAGTCTCCTGGAAAACTTGTGATTCAAAATTCCTCCCTTGGTCGCTGTGAATTTCCAAGGGTACTCCAAAACGACAGAAGACTTCCTGAACCAATTTATCTGCGACTGTTGTTGCTTCTTGGTTGGGAATGGCGAAGACTTCTGGCCACTTTGTGAAGTAATCCATGACAACCATGAAGTACTTGTTTCCGTTTTCACTTTCCGGAAATGGTCCTGCAACGTCTAGTGCTATCCGTTCCCAGGGGGCTCCCACGTTGTATAATTGTAAAGCACCTCTGCTGCGTGTCTGGGGTCCTTTCACAGCCGCACAACTGGTACATTTGCGGCACCAGTCCTCAACATCCTCTCGACAGTGAATCCAGTAAAACCGCTCTCGTATCTTCAGTAGAGTTCTTTTTACCCCCATATGTCCTCCTGAACATCCATCATGGTAGAGCCGTAAAACATCAGGTACTTTGGCTTTGGGGACAACAATTTGTAGATGACAGTTGTCTCCTCGAGCGTTTTCCCATTTACGGCACAAGACTTCATCCTGGATAACCAAGCTGTTCCATTGTGCCCAATAACTTTTCGTGATTGAACTCAACGCCGCAACATCACTCCACTTGGGTTTAGGAGCACCAGCTTTAATCCAGTCGAAGATCGGTTTAAGGTCCGGGTCATTTTGCTGAGCAAGCTGTAGGATTTCCTTCCATTCATTGTTGACATCCATTCTTAGCATCCTCACTCTGCTCATTCCCGGGTCGGACCTATCGTCCGCATCGCGCGCGCACACTATCACACAGTTGTCTTTCTTGGAGGCCACGGCGCTGGCAGCACCATTCGCACCTGCACTCACTTTACTCTTCACTTGCTTCTGTTTTATGCACTGGTCAGGTACCCGTACCGACCTTGACGACATCACTTGAACTAAGGCTTTCAGGGGCCTCCGCCACGGTCGTGCGCCATGTCGCGCCACTCGCGCTCCTCCACCGAACTGGCCGAGCCGCCCTTCCTTGCTGGGATTGATCTTCTCTCAGTATGCCTCGCTTTGGACAGCTCAACCGAAGATGACCCCTTTCTCCACAAGTGTAACATCTAGGGCTATATCCTTGCGGACGATCGCGTAGAGGTGATGCCACAACCTCCCTGATACGGTGTGTTCGATGGTCTTGCCTCACTGCCTCTACTTCCAAGGCATGGGCCAAGGCATCCTTCAGTGTCTCATGATGCCCAAGTCTTACAGCGGCTCTAACTTCCAAGTCACGTATTCCGTCGATGAACGCCTGTACCAGATTTCCATTGATGAGTGCAGGGGCGGATTGGTATGCTTTCCGAACCAACTTTTCAACTTCCAAGGCCCACTGCTGTAGGTTCTCGGCACTACGTTGAACACGATCTCTTAACTTAGCGCGAAATACGTGCTCCAAGTGCGCGTCACCATATCTGGACTCTAAGGCTTCCAGCAGCTGCTCATAGGTCACATCCTTGCCAAGAGCCTCAAGTATGGTTAGGGCCTGGTCTCGGAGGCCTAAGGTTAGCGCGGTCATAGCTTGCTCTTTGGTCCACCCATTCGCCTTCATAACGGCTTCAAATTGAATTTTGTAGGCCGACCATGAAGATGTTCCGTCGAATGGCGGCACCTTAAATCCACGTGCCGAAGGTGCAGCAACCACTGAAGGCACAACCCCATCTCCAGCTCTAAGTTCACCTAAAGCCTTCTTCACCCCAGCAATCTGAACTTCAGCTTCTGAGATACGATTCTCATGCTGGTGAACCTGCTCCTTCATCACCTGGAGCTCCTTGCCCAGTGTTGAGTGAAGGTCTTTTATGAGGAGCATCTGCTCTTCTTGGCGGCGAGCCTGCTCTTCTTTATCTTGTTGAAGCTTCTCTTCCATCCGACGGGCCTGTTCTTCTTGGCGGCGGGCCTGCTCCTCTTGACGATGAGCCTGTTCCTCTTGACGACGAGCCTGTTCCTGCAACAGCACCATTAGCGCAGACAAGTCTGGCACCGCTGGTCCTGAAGAAACTCCACATGGGCCAGCGACTGGCTCTGTCACAGGCTGAGCACCACCCGGCGTCTGTATCGGGGAATCTCCAAACCGCCTCTGATCCATGTCTTGCTGCCGTTGACTCCTTGTACGAATACCGTCCGTGTCGTCCTTTGGTAAAATTGGCATAATTTATCCCTCACTTCTGACACCAATTTGTTACGAGCTGGGTATGGGATAAATTATTTTACACCAATTAATTAACCAAATATCCTTTATTAACTCAACAACTTATTTAAACAAACACTAATTCACTAATAATCACTATTCTCTTGGTAATCGCCTGTATTCGCATCCGTTCGCATCCGTAGTCGAAAACAGACTGACTCACTCGCCCGCCGTCCGGCCTATTTATACGGTCATGGAAGTTTCCAGAACATTGTCGAACTATCTTATAGTGGAATATTCTAGAAACATCTATGAACTTCTACACAGTACCACAATGGAATATTCTCGAACCTAGTGGAAACTTCTGGAAACTTCGACCACATTCTCGAAGGTTCCAGAGTAATACGGTCGACGTAACAGTATGTTTTTTTATGTATGTGGTTTCTCCGTCAGTTGTGGACCGATTTTCAAAATTATTTTTTTATCTGAAAGAATATACTTCCGAGGTGGTCCCATATAAATTTTATCGAAATTGCTTCAGCCCTTTTTGAGAAACTGAACAAAAACGAAAAATACGCGTACTTCGATGACGTTTTGGTGTTCTCCAAATGTTTAAATTCCACGTTCCATGTTATTGGGGTTTTTAGTTCTGGGGTGTAACAACTAAAAAGTGAAAAATAAAAACTTTTTTACAAAAAAATCAACCGACTTCCAAAAAAAAAATTACTCTAAAAATTAAAAAATAACTTTAATTTCGGAAGTCGGTGTCAAATAACGAAGAAGTAAAATACAAACACCGACTTCCGAAATTATACTTGTACGTTGTATATTATATACATACCTATATGTCAAGCGGTGTTTATGGGAAGAATTTAAAGGAATTCGATTATGAAATAAACAACTTTGACTGGCCTGTTGGTCTAGTGGTTAGTGGCCCTGACTGCTATGCCGGAGGTCGTGGGTTCGATTCCCACCCAGGACAAATGCTTGTGTGATGAGCACGATCATTTGTTCTGTGTCTGGGTGTAATTTATCTATAATATGTATGTATTTAGAATTATATAAGTATGTTTATCAGTTGTCTAGTACCCATAACACAAGCTCTGCTTAACTTGGGACTAGATGGCGTTGTGTGATAGTTGTGGAATATTATTATTATTCCGTTTATTCATTTTTTAAACATATTAATTACATTTTTAAATATTTAAATATAAAGGATAAAAAAAAAAAAACATTTAAAAATATAAAAAATAGTATCCCACCGGTATCGGGAATAGGGTCCAAGCTACCGGCGGTCAGGGCTCCAGAGAGAGGAACCGCCTGACAATGCGAGCCGTGTCCAGAAGTACTGCTTTCTGAATCAAGCCCTTGATCCAGCCGCCTAACGAGAGCCTCCTGAGGTGTTGGTCGAGGCTCGTGGCTATTAAGCCATTGGCTGACACGACTATCGGTACAATGATCGCTGAGTCCACATCCCACATGTCGACAACCTCGCGAGCCAAGTCAATATACTTGATTTGTTTATCTTTCTCGGCTTTCACGAGGTTCTCGTCATGTGGGACGGTAATATCAACAATCATTGCACGCCTCTCGATTCGGTCCACCACCACTATATCAGGCTTATTGGCTACAATAGTCCTGTCAGTGATGATGGACCGATCCCAGTACAATGAGATATGACCATTATCGAGAACTGGGTCGGGCGCATATCTGTAGTACGGCACTTCCGATTCCACAAGAGAGTACTTCAGAGCAAGTTGCTGATGGATAATCCTGGCTACAAGGTTGTGCCTGTGCAAGTACTCACCGTTAGCTAGACGAGAACAACCAGAGATTATGTGGCGGATTGATTCTCCCGGACGATGACATGCCCGACATATGTCAACCGTGCCGTCCTTCACAATAAATCTCCGGTAGTTATTCGTCATGATAACTTCGTCCATAATTGCACAGACAAAACCTTCGGTTTCCCCAAAGAGGTCACCGACACGCAACCAGGTTACGGACGCTAGTTGGTCTACATCGGACCCATGTAGGGCCCGGAAAAAGCGTCCGTGAAGTTCCTTACTCTGCCATACTTCCCTGCGACCGTTAGTGTCAAGCACTAGAGGTTTGCGCCAGTTCTCGTTAGCCAAGGAGAGTGGGGTAAGGCCCTTGTCCACCGCCACTACATCTCGATGCATACCCACGTCAGCAGCTAGGAAATATTCCCTCAGACTGCATACCTCGCGGTTGTGTAGGGTCTTAGCATTTAAAAAGCCTCGGCCTCCACACTTCCGCGGAATATACAGTCTCATCACTGACGAACGTGGGTGATGCATTCGGTATGCAGTTAGTAGTGTACGGACCCGCCTATCCAGGGTGTCAAGTTCTGTTTGAGTCCATTTGAGTACGCCGAAAGAGTACATCAATACTGGCATGACCCAACCGTTGAAGGCGCGCACCTTGTTTCCGCCCGATAGAAGGCTATTAAATACCTTATTATTATTATTATTAACTACTTTGTATATTTAATGAAATTTATTATTAAAATAAATGACACATTCAATACATGATATTGTGTTCTCCATAGTGCCGATTAGTCTTTTCTTTCATTGGATCATTGTTAGTTCACTGTAAAGGAACAAATTAAGAAAAGTTATACGGCGGCAACACTCCCTCTCGCATAAAGTGCATCTTTCGAACATACGAGGTCTGCACTCAAATCTCGCCGCAGTCCACCACCACCTGGAGATTGAGAAACCAGCTCTCTTGTTCTTTTCGAGACGCAGATCGGATGTCCGTCAGACGTGGCGTACCTCACTTACCCAGGGTTTACCCTGGAACACAATTTTAAACCACACGTGGGTGTGTGTATGTGAGCCCGGGACGACATCTGCTATCGGCGTGTCCGCAACATCGATAAGTTCTCAACACTTTGGGTTTTAGTGGACACAGGTCTGGATAAAATTATCTACGCCTGTGTCTACTGGTCGCACATTGGCGATCTGAAGACAACTGGGCTCAAACAACACCTCAGCGAGGCGGCGGATGCGGCTCAGCAGCGGTACCCTTTTGTCCAATTGGTGTTACTGGGGGATTTCAACCCCACCATCAGGAGTGGCTCTTCCCATACCAGTGCACAGACCATGCTGGACATGAGACGCATAAGCTAGCGCTAGCGTTAAATCTCACCCAGCTGGCCCAGGGGGCAACGAGGGTGCCGGATGTTGATTCGCACACAGCCAATTGCTTGGACCTTATGCTGACAACAGATCCAGACCGTTACTCGGTGTCGATTTCTTCACCATTAGGTACTTCCGACCAATGTCTGGTGAAGTCTGTATTCGTCTACTCCCCGCCCGATCCTAGCCCTAGAGGCACCAGGCGGGTTTGGCGATACAGGTCAGCAGATTGGGATGGCATACGATCTTTCTTCGCATGTTATCCTTGGCAGCCCACTTTCTTTTCTTCGACTGATGTTTCGTCGTGCGCAGACGCCGTGACGGATGTGTTGCGGTGGGGAATGGAGTACTACATCCCATTCTCTGACGTAGCAATGTCTGACGAAGCTCGACCATGGTTTGATGCCGAGTGCAATCGCGCTGATGCGCTTAAACATGCGGCCTACCTGGCATGGCTCGACGCTCGGACGCGCAAAGCAAATGACGTGAGTCAGAAGAAGAGAACCTTCAACAGGGCTGCCAAGTCCTGCAAGAAGGTGTTGCGGAGGGCTCGGTTTGACCACATTAGCCGAATTGGGAACAAATTTGCTTCTTACCCAGCTGGTAGTAAGGCGTTTTGGTCCCTGGCTAAGTCAGTTGAATCGAACTTCTGCCGCCCCTCACTACCTCCACTGCTGAAACCCGACGGGTTGCTGGCCAACTCCGCTGAGGAGAAAGCAAACTTGTTTGCCTCTCTGTTTGCGGAATCTTCACATCTAGATCCTGGTGTTGCGAGGCCCCCTGGTAGTCTTGGTGGATGCGAGTCGCTTATGTTGGACATTCGCATTCATCAGAAGGATGTCCGAAGGGTACTGCGTAACCTAGACGTGAATAAAGCTAGTGGCCCCGACAGGATACCGGCAATTGTACCGAGGACTTGTGCGCCTGAGTTGTCTCCGATCTTGACACGCCTATTTCGCCTTTCGTTTGAGACTGGAAAAGTGCCGATGGCTTGGAAGCAAGCTAACGTGCAACCCGTGCCCAAGAAGGGTAGTCGAGCTGACCCAGCAAATTATAGGTCCATCTCGGTAACTTCCATACTCTTACAGAGTATAGCGAGTGTAGTGAGTGAGTAGAGTGTAGTGAGGGGCCTCGCGCTGTTGGGAACGTATACTGAATGGTAAGCTCCTGGCATACCTAGAAGCTAACGGTATCCTCAGTGACCGACAATACGGCTTCCGCCGAAATCGGTCAACTGGGGATCTTCTAGCGTATGCCATTCACTTCCGGAGTGAGGCCATCGAGAAACAAGGGGAAGCCCTTGCTGTCTCCCTTGATATCTCGAAGGCCTTCGACAGGGTCTGGCACGATAGCCTAATTGCCAAGCTTCCTTCCTGCGGACTGCCCGCCGGTTTATGTGATTGGATTGCAGATTGCCTGAGGGATCGGTTTATCCGAGTGGTCATAGATGGCTGCTCGTCCGGACTGCTGGCTATTAATGCCGGTGTTCCTCAGGTGTCGGTGCTCTTGGAAACATTGTTTTTGCTGCATATTAACGATCAAAACGCAGTACCTTTGGGTATATAGACGACAGCACTGTTGCCGAGAGATACGTGCCCGACGCACGGCTGGTGGGTCTCAGATCCGGTCTCTCCGAGAGGCTATGGTTGGGGGCTTGAACTTTTCCTTGGCTGGGCTGTCTCAGAATGGGGCGATGCCAATCTGGTCAAGTTCAATGCTGCTAAGACCCAGGTGTGTCTTTTTTCCGCTAAAAGGAGCCAATTTCACCTGGCTCCATCTTTTCGAGGTGTAACCGTGCCAATAACCGACCAACTTGATCTTTTTGGTGTTACGTTGACATTTACCCTCAATTTTGGTCCTTTCATAGAGGCAAAGGCTCAGGTGGCTACCAAAAAGTTGAGGATCCTCGCAAAGGTGAGACGGTACTTCACGCCGGAACAGCTGCTCAAACTTTATCAAACGCAAGTTCGATCGTGTATGGAGTACTGCTTTCATCTTTGAGACGGATCTGCCAGATACCAGCTTGATGCCCTTGAGACAATTGACAAACGAGCCAAGAGGATCATCGGGAATGATAGGCTCGTTGAGTCGAAGCTCCAATGTCTTGAGCATAAACGCCGAGTTGCTAGCCTGTCGGTTTTCTATCGGCTACATTTTGGGGAGTGTGCGACGGAATTGCATAATTTGATTCCGCCAAGCCTGTTCCATCAACAGACCACAAGACGTACGGCGATGTGCCACCGGTACATGGTGAACATTCCATACACACGCACAAAACGTTTTAGGAACACATTCATTGTGCGTACAGCTAGGGAGTGGAATTCCCTGCCGGAGTCTGTGTTTCCTGATAACTATAACCTGGGAGTCTTTAAGTCAAGAGTGAATAGGTTACTTCTAGGCTAGCGTGCTCCATCTTCGACCACATCATCGCTTACCATCAGGTGAGATGGTGGTCAAACGCGTGCCTACCAACAATTAAAAAAAAAAATCTGTTCACTATTCGCAATTACAGGTTTAAACTCTAAAGACTAGTGCGTATGCATAGTCCACAGTAACTTCACACGTTTTGGATGATGAAACACAACTCAAAATGAACGTACGAATGAATTGTAACGCGGCACAGCAGCAACACGCAGGAATGGAAGCTCAACTCGATTGCAAATGCACTAAACTTAATAAACAAATACTACAATAGTCGTTGCTTAACAACGAGAATTATATTACAAAAAGGCAAATAAAACAATTACACTCTGACGCAGCCAGCCATTTGCAATTTAAGGAACAGGTATATGACTTTTAATGGTTTTTAATTGAACATCACGTCTAAACGACTAGTCTTATTTCTTTGAAAAAAATATATGTTACTCTAGACAATTTCCGTCGTAATTTGGTCTCAGAATATTTGAAATTATATTTTTATAACATAGTGTAATTAATTTGTAAAGTTATGTCTAACTCGGATAAAAAATTGAGAATCACGCAAAAACTATAAAGCGTATTTTTTATGAAACCTTCACCATTTTAGAGATCATTTAATTACTTATAATTTAGTCTCAGTGTTTTTATTTAATACTCGTTGTTTTATGCGTAATAAATTAATATTGCGTCTAATTTCGAATCTTGATGGGCGAGTCCTATTGATATGGGCACAGCGTAGACTCTGCCATCTAGTGGTGCAATTCCGAAGCTTTTACCCTAACAATACTTACTGGGTGGACGGCCGTTTTTGGTACTTTTGCCTACTACTTTGGATACGAAATATTTTGAGTATTGTTTTAACCACGTAAAAAACCCTTATCCTCTTTGTAACAAACGCAACATAGGATTGTATATATCTTTATTTTCTACGCTTTGCTACGATTTTTTATTCAATGAGGGCGCCACTTGGCGGATATATACGCCTTAAGTGTGGTCAACCAAAAAAAACTTTTGCACGTTTCGTAAAGTTACCAAAATATAACTTCTGCATCATTGTACTAATATAATAATAAAAACCTTATGATGCTCGAGTTTATGTATCTTTATGAATAACATGTGATTTTAATTTTATTTTTTGTTTTATTGAAGTTATACTTCTTTTGGCGCGTTAGGGAAAAATGATGAGAGTAAATTTTTATGATGCGCGCGCACGCCGTCACAAAAAACCTACAGCCTGATGTTAGCTAGAACCGACACCCTGAAATTGGCTATGATCTGTGGTTCACGAAGAATGATTGTTTGCCTTTTGTAAACTTTGTGACAGTTTGGTTTTTTATTTTGTTACGCCAAAGAACTTCTTACGTGCGTACATAAGTACACACACACTTTTTTAAAAATTAATTATTGTATAAGAATAATAAATTTAACTATGGTAACACCGCAATTTTGCTTCCTCTAACTAGATCATAGACGGCGCTGTTTTCAATAAAAAAACGGAATTTTTGTTAAACTCCTAGTTGCCATAGCTTGACACTGACATTTCTGTGCTTCCATCTACAATTCCTGCACGCTTCCTTTAGGGAACGTGCACAGCGTAGACTCTGCCATCTAGTGGTGCAATTCCGAAGCTTTTACCCTAACAATACTTGACATTGACACTTTAGTGCTGATACATATAGTTCCTGCACGCTTCCTATATCCCTGTGCGCGGTGTAGACTCTGCCAGCTAGTGGCGCAATTCAGAAGTTTTAACCCTAACAATACTTGACATTGACATTTCAGTGCTGATACCTATAGTACCTGCACGCTTCCTTTAGGGAACGTGCACAGCGTAGCCTCTGCCATCTAGTGGTGCAATTACGAAGCTTTTACCCTAACAATACTTGACATTGACATTTCAGTGCTGATATCTATAGTTCCTGCACGCTTCCTTTAGGGAACGTGCATGGCGTAGACTCTGCCATCTAGTGGCGCAATTCCGAAGCTTTTACCCTAAAAATACTTGACATTGACATTTCTGTGCTGCCACCTACTGTTCCTGCACGCTTCGAAGTATATGTTTTTACTTATATTTTTGCTTGTTTTTTGTCCCTTTGCTGGGAACAGGCCTCCTATTTCTTCATCCCAAATTCTCTAATTGATTCCTGACTAAGTTACATAACGATACCTTTATATTGTTTGCCTTTCGCATCAGGTAAAGAACGAAGCCGAGACCCCAGACACAGGTGACATCTCCGGCTCCGTGTCGCTACGCGCGCACCGCACGTCGGCGCTGGCGCGCTGCTGCGAGGCGCTGGCGCTGGTGGTGCGCGACGTGGCGCACGTCACGCCCTACAACTGCCGCGCGGCCGTACGCGCCGTGAGGCTGTTCGCGAGAGCTACGTTACACGATGGTATGGGAATGAAAGCATCTTTTTGAAGTAAAACTTCTTTACGCACGCTTGACTTGGGGAGTAAGCTGGTGAATGCGTGACGAGAGCGTTACAAAAAGTGTGATCGGACAGCGGTAAGATGTAAAAAGACACATCACATAGCCGTCAACTACGCATACTGTACAGTTCGCAACTAAAGTGCATTTGCATGTTTAGAGTCGTTTTTCTGTGAACACACGGTACAGTCCTTACGTCTGTATGTGTAATCGACGCGGTGCACACATCACAAAGACTTCACACACACGTCTTATCGTCTCGTATGGTCTCGTAACACAAAACAAAAAACATATTTCGTCGCTTTTGCTATGCCCTTGTCACACGCATCATGTGCGTGATGTTGGCTAGTTAAATCCCATTGCTAAAATTTGGCCAAAAATATCATGTGCTGACTGACTGTGAAGTAGTTGGCGTAAGTTCAAATCTCATAAAGCACAGTGCGATTTTTGATTGTATTTTTATTTTTGTTCGCAATATTTGCTGTATTTTTATGAGTATTGTGTATTGCACTAAAAGGTCTAAAATAACATAAATAAAAAACAACAATTATTCCTTAAAAGTAGTTTATTTTACTTACAGGTAACATACTACAACAATTTGTTATAACTACCTATTTCTGTCGAATAAGATGTGAAATATATGTTAAAAAACTTAAAAGCAATATGTATGTTGTTGACATATGAAAATAATATTTACAATTTTAAATAGATTTATTTCACCATAAACATTAAGTGTCGATCATGATCGAAGTAAATTAACAAAATTTTATTTATGTTTAGTCATTTGTAATGTTAATGAACTATCATCAACTGTGATAAAAAAACCGGCCAAGTGCGAGTTGGCACTCGCGCATGAAGGGTTCCGTACCATCGTTCAAGATTTACGCGTCTATTTGTTGCCACTATTAAGAACGAGCAAAAAAAAACACGTTTCTAGTAGGGGGGAGGGGGGGGGTTCCTTTAATTTTTAATATATTTTTATTATTTGTTGTTATAGCGGCGGAGTCCGGTTTCATTAGGTATTTGTGTTATATTACAACCACTGTTACGCAGCGCAATGATATTTGCTCTTGCTACGATATAATGTTTGATTGCATTTTTAAAATGAATAACCAACAACACCGCTAATAGATTTAAACACTCGTCACTAACCAACAACAACCACGAAGCAACAACGTTCTATTAGATGAATAGTCGTAACGAACTGCATCTGTCTACCTCACAGAAATCAAAATAATTTACCTAAGTAGTTTTCTGTTACCCACTAACTTTATTATATAAATGAAACATACGAAGGAGACAAAATACTAACGCGTAACGAACTGCTAATATAATAATTATTAAATATAAACGTCTTACTACTAACTAGGTAAAAAATAACAAAAAAATATTAGACGGAGATGAGATTCGAAACCATGGATCGCCACTGTATAAACCGGAACACCTTATCCACTATGCTACCATGCCACATACTAAGGTTGTCGAAATTATGAACTGTTATCAGTTGCAGACAAAGTGAGTGTGTGTGCGTATCTATAGTATAAAACCACTTAAAGAAGCAGGTCGTAAGTCAAAGCAAAGCGCCAATTTACTGCTTTGCGAGATTGCCAATGGACTTTTGAACCTATACTGTACATCTAACAAAGTAGCTTGGCGCTAAAATTGTTGCTGGGAAACTACTTTTATTTTTAGGTATGAAAAAAGACCTATTTTTTATGTCGCTCAATGTAACGCGAACTTAGGCAATCGGAGTTAAACCCCGCCCCTTCGCTCTAAGCCGCGTAGGTACTTGTCGGATACGTTTGATATTCATTGCGTTTTTGTAACTTTAAACGCGTTATTTCGAAAATTCGAAAAAAAAATCGAAAATTCAAGTAATGTTTGTTTGGAAAAAAGTTTAGTAATAAACACTTGGAATTTATTTACGTGAAAAAGTTAAAAAAAAAAATATTGCGACTTTGACCTTTAATATCTCTAGAACCAGTGGATTCCCAGGTATGGTCTAGTGGAAAAAAAACGATCCAAATAATGGATAGAATATGTGGCTTTCGGCTTCGGAAACTGTCTTTTTACACCCGATATTTAGACATACATATAGATGGAGCTAAAGAAGTTTTACCTCAGTCGTGTGGTGTAAAGCACACTCGTTTTTTTATATGTAACATCTTTTTTCTCGCTTTTCTGAAATCTGTGGGAGTGATTTCGTGACATGGGACGGAATTGTGTAACAGGAAGCCGGGGCAGCGCGCACTATTTGATTTGACCAATGAGCGAACGGGGTGGTAGAGTTGGCCGACAGATGGTATAGCGCGCGCACGATAAGTCTGCGCGCGGTCGATATCGGAACTATACGTTTTAATTTAATTTTTCAGGATATAATGTTAATGTTGCTTATTACCAAGGTGATATGTCAAATGTTGCACATCATATATATCGACTACAGTAAGGCTCGCTCGTTTTTTTTTTCAGCCGACAGGGTTTACAAAATATAATGTTAAAAAAAAATTAAAATTGTGCCTCGGAAGTGAGAGAGCCTCCAAAAGTGCTGCACTTCAGCATTTTTTCAACAATGTTACCAGTGATACCAATGCGTCAAAATATGTCAGAAGTTCCAATAACAGACTGTCACTGTCAGTGTTTTAGAGTATGTAAGTTTATAGGGAACGTGCACTGCGTAGTCTGTGCCATCTAGTGGAGTAAATTCGAAACTTTTACCATATAAAAACTTTTCATTGACATTTCTGTGTCATATATGTATACACACACGCATCATGTACATGTGCAGCACGCGTAACGTAGACTGCCATCTATTGAGTGAAATCCGCAACTTGTACTGTAGAAATACTTGACATTGACATTTATGTGGCGCCCTCTATAGTTCCTGCACGCTCCCTATAGCAACTTTTGCCTTGAAAAACTCAATAAAAATTTCTATAGTTTTTCAATCATCCCAAACTGGTAGCAAATCATCCCATATTTTATATCTCTGTATAATTTAATTATTAATTTTTAATTCAAAATATTTTGCAGGCAAGAAATCCGGCAAGTCTCGCTCCGGGCGCAAGTCTCGTCCGAGCTCGGGCAGGAGGCGCTACGATGACTCCAGCGATGAGGAAGTTGACACCCTCGACCAGTACCACATGGTCAGCATACAGGTAAGGAACATCAACGCTTCTTCTGCATATCTCGTAAGTATTTAGCTTAATCATCATCATAGGGAGCACTTTTCAATAAACATATCATCAGATTAGTGATAAACCCTTTAATTTATGTTGGGAAATCCTCAAGGATATGCTCCGTCTGGGGAGAACAGAGAGTTGTTTCGGATTCCTACCGACTAAAACCCTACAGTTCCTGCCGCTACTATGAGTCAGGGGCTCGACACAAAAATATCTCATCGAGCAAAACAATAAGCCAATTTTCGTTGTCCTCAGCTACTAGACCTGATGCACACACTACACAGCCGCACCGCACAGATCTTCAAGTGGTGGAGAGACGAGGCTGACCAAGGTCAGAGTAAGTACTGCATTTACTTTCTAGCGTCATCATCATCATCATCAATCACACAAACACACATATGTTCCTACTGACATGCATACTCACGCATGATAGTAATTTAATACATTTATAATGTTATAATGTAATACAGTAATACGTTTACTTTTGCACCGTACCATATTTTTAATGGCAACTCGATCACGGTGAGACGGAAGTAACTGGTGGTTATAGCACAGGAATCGTCCCAGTTTAAACCCTTGCACATGTTTTGCTATAATTATGCTAAAGTATCTTGCCACTAAGCCTAATTTAAGGTACAATCATTGTAAATAGTCTAGAACAAATAAATATTGTTTATTTTATTATCAACCTTTTAATGTCCTCGCTGCTGGGGCACAGGCCTCCTCTCTGGGGGACTTTCTCTTCTAAGGACTTTCATACCATATATTTTGTACATTTTGACGGCTTGATTGGCGCAGTGGTTAACACGATTGGCTGCTGCGCTGCGTGTCGCGGGTTCGATTTCCGCATGGAACAAATATTTGTATTATCATCAGCCTAGCCTTTTCCCAACTATCTTGGGGTCGGCTTCCAGTCTAACTGGATGCAGCTGAATATCAGTATTTTACATGGAGCGACGGCTTATCTGACCTCCACAACCCAGTTACTGGGTAATACGGTACCCCTTTGAGTAGTTGTCAAACTTTCGGGGGTAAATATTTGTATGGCATTCAGTTTTTTTGTTTTGGGTATGGTTGCCTTTTGAATGTGAGTTTACATATTTGTAAACACACCCACGGGCCACGATACAAGAGTAATACCTAGTGAGGAGCAACGTTTAAAGAAAAATTCTTACCCCATACTCTATTTTCAAAGGTACATCGCAGTAAGTTTGTATGCAACCAGTGACTTGGCGCCATAATTTCTTTGTAGTCCATCATATTATCTGCATGACGAATGTTTGCGTAAATATTTATTTTAGTAATATTCACAGGTGCCGAAGAATACGACTTATGGGAAGTAGCGTGGAAACCATTGCTCCAAGGTATCGCACAATTCTGCACTGATAGACGGAAACAGGTCAGTTTACTTTTAGTGCCTCTAAAACCTTTTTTTTTTTCTAGTTATAATCATTAAATAACTTCTCAATTTTTATTCTGGTCTACGCGATTAAAACCTCGGGACGCAGCTAGTAAGTTAATAAACTGAGGATTACACACATAGATTAAAGAGATAGTCAATAGTCCTTCCGCTCAAAGACGATAACTTCGTTCAAGCCGAATATTCGGCCACTTTTTGGCCGAAACTGGGTGAAACCGAAACCGAACAGAACCTTCGTTCGGACACTTTTTTTTTTTATTGGTGTTGGGAAATAATCCTATGATTTCTCCCGCTTTGGGTGGAGCGGGAGGGCGTGACTCTTACTGACTAAAACCCACCCCTGTTCCTCCCTTGCCTGAGTGCCCAGGGGCGCGGTAACTCTGTTACGAATTTATCCGCGACCCTCGTTCGGACACTAACAGTTGAATTATCTGAGACTAGCTTCTGCCCGCGGCTTCGCCCGCGTAGTATTAAGAATTCCATACGCTTGATGCCCTTGAGTCAATTGAGAAACGAGCCAAGAGGATCATCGGCAATGATAGGCTCGTTGAGTCGAAGCTCCAAAGTCTTGAGCATAGACGCCGAGTTGCTAGCCTGTTTTCTATCGGTTACATTTTGGGAAGTGTGCGACGGAATTGCATTATTTGATTCCGCCAAGCCCGTTTCATCAACGGACCACAAGACGTACGGCGAAGTGCCACCGGTTCATGGTGGACATCCCATCCATACGCACAAAGCGTTTTGAGAACACATTCATTGTGCGTACAGCTAGGGAGTGGAATTCCTTGCCGGAGTCTGTGTTTCCTGATAGCTACAACCTGGGAGTCTTTAAGTCAAGAGTGAATAGGTTACTTCTAGGCAAGCGTGCTCCATCTTCGACCACATCATCGCTTACCATCAGGTGAGATAGTGGTCAAACGCGTGTCTATCAACAATAATAAAAAAATAAAAAAAACTTCCCGCGTTATAAATTATAGCTTATTTGTTATTCTTATGTATAAGCAATATTACTGTAAAGTTTCATCAAAATCCGTTCAGTAGTTTTTGCGTGAAAGAGTAACAAACATACATCCTCACAAACTTTAAGGGTTGAATTTCGAAAAACCTTTTCTTAGTGGATACTTGCTCTTGACAAAGAACATAACCTCCAAATTTCATGTCTCTAGGACCAGCGGTTTAGGCTGTGCGTTGATATATCAGTCAGTCAGGACTTTGAATTATATATGTATATACAGATTTCGCAAATAGCTCAAGATAGAGGAGGCCTTCACCTTCACTTGAGGAGGGGTTCATGCCAACAAACTCGTATATTACTACCCAGACTTAAGGGGCCTTTTACAGTCCACTAGCGCCGCCAATTGTATAACACCTTATCAACACTTAAAATATAGCTGTTTAGTTAAATCGTGCATTCAAAACATAAACGGCCGTTTTTGTTACAAATGCACGATTTAGCTAAACAGCTATATTTCAAGTGTTGACAATGTGTTATAAAATTACGTTATTGCCTTTTCTACACTTATAATAGACCACATTTTGTATTTTTGATTCTATTTACGAGTTATGACATTTTTTCGATTGGCGGCGCTAGTGGACTGTAAGAGGCCTCTTAAACATTTTTTTTTTCTGGAGAAGAAAAAAAAATAATAAGTGAAATACGTGTAAATAACATCATTATCTTTCTTTTCTCTCTTTTTATTTTAAACTATGTATGTGTATTACTTTTTTGCATGAAATAAAAGGCTTATTATTATTATTATATACAGATTTATAGGAAGTAGGATAATAAATTGAAGTATAAATAAAAACTTTTTTACAAAAAAATAGAACCGACTTCCAAAAAAAATGAAAATAACTTTAATATCGGAAGTCGGTGTTTCTGGTTTTGTGTCTTCGTTTTTTGACACCGACTTACTGTCAACTGTTTTTATTTTTCACTTCCTAGTTGTGGTTCTCCATTAAACTGTTTTACCTATTCATAGACATACGATCGCAGCAATCGCGGTTGATTTGCTGTCAATTTATAAAGAGTTCCGTTATTTGTCTCCGAAACCTATCATCAGATCTATATGAAATTTAAATGGGACCATTTCGGAACAAACTTCTTTCGAACTAAAAAAGAATTTTGCAATCTATAAATGACAGAGTTATGCCCAAAAAAAAAAATACAAACAGCCGAATTGATAACCTCCTTCTTTTTGAAGTCGGTTAATTAGTATCCTTTCCCCCAGATATCAAACAGCGCAATAGCCTACCTCCAACGCGCTCTCCTAGTCCCCGGTCTATCAGCAATGGGTGGCAATGGCTGGGAGGCATGCTTCCAGAGCGTGCTCTTCCCTCTGCTGGAACAGCTGCCAAGAAGAGCTGATGCCACGGCCCGGGCTAACACCATCATGTGCAAGGTAAACTAATCACATCGTTTTCTTTTTATATAACACTTTTATTCCACCCACTTCCCGGTTTCCAATTAAGCTGAAAGGGGATTGCCCCAAAAAATGCCTGAAACGGACAGAAACTACTAATAGTCCTTAGTTCTATTTAGAATAAAATAGGTATAATGAAATAATTCGTTTGTTTAACTAGGGTAAAAATATAACGATCACTAAATATATTTCACTTGATATCCGCTTATATTTATATGGAGGTCGTGTTTATTTGACATGAGCAGTAATGTCAAACTGTCACTAAGCAAAGGACATGTGGTTCATACAGCCTAGATACGTTTTCTATTTAAAAAATAATTAATTTGAATTAATATTGACAAGCATATATTATTTTAATTAGACTTACGGTACATATAGATCGTATAATACTAAATTAATGGTAACTGTGCACTAAATGTATAAAAGAGTTTCATATGGATTATTTGATGATTCCTCTTTGGCTGAATATCACTTACTCATGTCAAATAAACACGACTTCCGTAAAAATATAAGCGGATATCAAGTTAAATATATTTAGTGATCGTTATATTTTTACCCTAATTAAACAAACTCAAGAATAATTTCACTATACGTGTTTTATTCTAAATAAAATTAAGGACTATTTTTAGTTTCTGTCCATTGCTGGCATATTTTTGGATGGCAGATTGGCATTCCCCTTTAATGTCTAAATTTTATGTTTGTATTCAGCGATGGATGACAATGCATGGTTAGCTAAGTGACGTCATTCTAAATCCAATATGGCGGACTAGTTATTTTGTATGCATGCCCATGATATGTGTATCAAATGAAAGCGTTTGCTGAGAATAACACAAAAATAAAGTGTGTTTTTAGTTTTATTATTCTAATTAAAAAAATACGAGTCGATGTTGAACTCCTTAGATTGTTTGGGCCCAGTAGGTTAATAGGGAAAATACATGGCATTCCTTTATCTGCTAAATTGTTAACTATAGTGAACAAATACGCAAGAATTCTCAAAATATCTTCATCAGCGACGAAATTATAAAGCTTAAAAGTTGATAAGCACAACCTTTGTACATATTTCTCTGTTTCTTTCTTCTGGTCTGTTTTTTTTTGTATGTGTGTGTACATTAATTGTTAAATAAATAAATAAATAATTAGAAAGAGAAATACGACGTGGTTTGTGACATTAAATACCGTAACAACCATACAACTGCCAGAGAAAACAGCGTTTTCGAGAGAGGGACAGATATATTTGTATTTTTTTATGTTTCATTAAATATTCAATCATTTTTTAGAGTTCCGTACCCGAAAGGTCCAAACGGAGCACTATTGCTGTCACTCACGTGTCCGTCGTCTGTCACACAGGTTTTACAGCTAAACGGTTGGAGCTACAGTCTTCAAATTCATAGTATAAGCATCTTGTTGACCCAAAGCCATACAAATAGTCAGTCAGTCAGACGATGATTTCCGAAGCACATACATCTCTTCGTATGTTTGTATGTTCTATAACTCGTGCTATTCCTCGTGTGTTTTTTTTTTGTGCAAGAAGATAGCCAAGAAGATACAGCACCTAGATGCCCGGTCACCATCCTTCGCATGATGTAACTGTGTGTGTCAAGTCAGCCGCGTCATGCGAGGGATGAAGATCTGCACATCAGCTCGCACCGAGGTGCTGCCTACAGGTTGCCGAGGGGGCCACCACTAACCGTGCGTTGGCACACATGGTTTGTAGTGACTCGCTCTTCAACACTATTCAGCAATCTAGTCTCGCCTCTTCTCAACGATGGATACATTTGGTGTACATGGCTGGTGTGGATTGGCTTTTCAACACACTGGACACATCTAGAGTCAAGAAGACGTCTTTTTAGGTTTCCGTACCGGGTGGGTCTCACGTGTCTGTCTGTCTGTCTGTCTATCCGTCGTCTGTCACATTTTTTTTTCCGAAGAACTGAATTTCTCATTGACCTGTGAATTTGAAAATTGGTGATAATGTTTGTTATTACCAGAGGTCGGAATTAGGTAGAGTTATTTATGTACTTACATTGATTTCATACAGCGAAATAATAAAGTGGATATGCCTCAAATCTCGAGATTAATTTTAAAGAGCAGAAAAATCCCGTGTTTTAGAATAAAAGCTATTTACTTTTACACAATTTAAACCACTGCACGCGCGACGCTGCCAAATTCCAATGGGCACACCCGCGATTTTGCCACATTCGTAGTTCACACAACATAGCTTTGTATGTATTTCGTTGTAATATTGTTGGCCACACGGGATTGTCCATTAGAAATCCCGGGCAGATCCATATTAATATCAACATTTCGATGCAAATACATAAATAACTCTACCTAATTCTGACCTCTGGTTATTACGTATATTTTATTAACAATACTTATATTAATAAATCAGATTTTTTCATTGATAATTCCCTCATTAGGTACGGAACCCTAAACGTGCGAAGCCCGATACGCACTTGGCCGGTTTTGTATACTAGCAAATTATATGCGTGAAGTTCAAACATCATATTTTATGGAAACAATACTTTCTCAGCGATAATTTTTGTGCTAAGTAGTTGATAATGATAACTAAACATCATCTACAACATTTTTATTTTTAATCTTTTAACCCAGTGTAATTTATCTATACATAAAAAAACTTTTTTACAAAAAAATTGAACCGACTTCCAAAAAAAATAAAAGTGCAAAATAACTTTAATTTCGGAAGTCGGTGTTTCTGGTTTTGTTTCTTCGTTTTTTGACACCGACTTCCGAAATTAAAGTTATTTTGCACTTTTATTTTTTTTGGAAGTCGGTTCTATTTTTTTTGTAAAAAAATTTTTATTTTTCGCTTTTTAGTTGTGTTTCCTCATTGTGTTAACAATGCATATTTATGCTATAGCAGCAAACGCGGTTGATTTGCTGTAATTTTTTGAAGAGTTCCGTTGTCTGTCTCCGAAAATCATCATCAGATCTACATGAAATTTAAATGGGACCATTTCAGAACAAACCCCTTTTGAACAAAAAAAGAATTTTGGAAATCCGTCTATAAATGACGAAGTTATGCCCGAACATACATAAAAAAAAAATACAAACATTCGAATTGATAACTTCTTTTTGAAGTCGGTTAAAAATGAATCCCTATTTCCTTGGTTACGGCATCACGCGTGAACGGTTGGACCGATTTCTCTAATTCTTTTTTGTTGTGTTTGCTATTGTCAGGAGAAGGTTCTTATGAAAGAAATGAAAAATAAAAAACTTTTTACAAAAAATACAACCGACTTCTAAAAATTGCAAAATAACTTTAATTTCGGAAGTCGGTCTTTGTATGTGTATTTTTTTTTCGTCGTTATTTGACACCGACTTCCGAAAGTCGGTTGTATTTTTTGGAAAAAAGTTTTTATTTTTCACTTTTTAGGTGGTGTACCCCAGAAGTGAAACTAAATATTAAAGTTATGCCCAAATGGGATAACCCCGATAATATGGAATTAGAACATAATTGGAGACAACCAAGACGTCATCTATGTATACATATTTTTTGTTTATGTTGTTTTTTTTTTAAAATTGCTGAATCTATTTCAATAATATTTATATTTGACCACCTCTAAAGTATGAACTACCGAACAAAAAATCATCAAAATCTATTCTCAAATTGCGGAGATATCGCGTAACAAACATACAAAAAAAAATACAGACGAATTGAGAACCTCCTCCTTTTTGAAGTCGGTTAAAATTAAAAAAGTTGCGCAGAAAATTAGAAAATTTCAGAAAACTTAACGACTATTTATACTTCGCGCGTTTGACAGTTCATAGCTAAGACAGGACAACGTCTGTCGGGTCAGCTAGTAATAATAATAATATTCTTTATTTATACATCGCGCGTTTGACAGTTCGTAGCTAAGACAGGACAACGTCTGTCGGGTCAGCTAGTAATAATAATAATATTCTTTATTTATACATCGCGCGTTTGACAGTTCATAGCTAAGACAGGACAACGTCTGTCGGGTCAGCTAGTAATAATAATAATATTCTTTATCTTTCGCACAGATTTGTACAGTTCACCCTGATGCACCCTAATTTCACCAACTATGTTCAAATTCCCTATTTTTGGGGCTATCAATTCGGGCATAACTTTACTATTAATTTAATTTTAGAATGGGGTACAACAACTAAAAAGTGAAAAATAAAAAACTTTTTACAAAAAAAATTCAACCGATTTCCATAAATAATACTAAAAAAACGCAAAATAACTTTAATTTCGGAAGTCGGTGTCAAATAACGAAGAAACCTAACTAGAAACACCGACTTCCGAAATGAAAGTTATTTTGCTTTTTTTAGTATTATTTATGGAAGTCGGCGTATTTTTTTTGTAAAAAGTTTTTATTGCCATAATCGAACTCTCTTTTCTAGCCATATCGTCTGTATTAACTGAAATATGAAGATTAAAGCCATCGATACGCCTGAAGGTTGCTGAGGGGGTCACGATGAGTAAGTGCTGTACAAGTGCCTATTTCATTGTGACCCCCTCTTTAACACACTCAACAATCAAGTACTCATCGATCGACGCATTTGGAGACGAGAAGACGAATATTTTGACACGCTTTAATTAGTTTTATGAAAAAAAATTAAAAGTTAAATTTGACCCACTTTTCAGTTTCCGATTGAGCTGAAATTTTGCATATATGTTTAGCTTGAATTACAATGCATTGGGGACCGTTCAAGTATTACGTAAGCACTATAGGGGGGCGGGGGGTCTATGCTTTGCTTATTTTGATGACCAGGGGGGTGGGGTGGGGGGGGAGGGCTACATGGTGATTACGTCAGCAGTAAATATTTATTTTTTAAATGTTAGTGTCTTCTTTCTTCTTATGCCTAGGGGTAGCGGATAAATTGTGAAAATGAGTTACCGCACCCCTGGGCACTCAGGCAGGGAAGGAACAGGGGTGGGTTTTAGTCAGTAAGAGTCTGACATGCCCTCCCGCTCCACCCAGAGCGGGAGAAGTCATTAGATGAAATCCCACCCCACCAAAAAAAAAAAAAAACAGTAAATATTTACTTTTTACACATATTGCAACCCACACATTTTCCATGCTTGAAAATGAAACGCATATTCAGGGTTTCCCACAAGTAATGAATACGTTATAAGGGAAGGGGGGGGGGGAGCTTTGCTTACTTTTGCTAACAAGGAGGAGGGGGGGGGGAGATAAATAATTGTAATAAATCTGATTACGTAATACTTGAACGGCCCCTTGTTAGCTAAGTGACGTCATTCTAAATCCAATATGGCGGACTAGTTATTTTGTATGCATTCCGATGATATGGATATCAAATGCAAGGGTTTGCTGGGAAGAATTAGAAAATTTTAATGACGTCACTAAGCGTGTTATTAGATAGAATATTATTTATAATTGATTTTTTTGATGACTTCTATATTTTGCATAAATACCAATCATATTTGTGTTAATAAATTTGATATTTTTATAATATTGTCGTATATACCTTTAACTGTCATTCCCTTTTATTATACTTCTCTCTTCGTGTTTTTCCTGTTCTATTATCCTTTATTTACTCATATATGTTTGTTTGTTTCTGTCCCCCCCTCCCCCCTCCCAGGTGTTCCTGCAGCACTTATCGGTACTATCTTCGCGGCCCACCTTCGGCGCGCTGTGGGTGCGCGTGGTGGAGGTGGCGCGCGCCCTGGTGTCCGCGTCGCCTGACGACCCGCTCACGGAGGCAGCGCTGGAGTCGCTCAAGAACATGATACTGGTCATGGACTCCGTCAGGGTGAGTTACTTTTCTTTGTATTCCTTAAAGAGAGCTGTGTTGGGCCAGTGGTGAAGGCTCCAACTTACGTCTCGTAGGTGTGTTCGAACCCAGGACTTGGTGTAAATTATTTAATCATTCACTGCTCTCAGAACGTAACGCACAGGATCAACTCAGGATGGATGAAATGGGGACAAATCACAATACTCAATACTTTATTGTATTCCACAATGTATATGCTTAGGTGGTAAACATTAACTTACAGAACAATCATGGACCCTGTTGGGCACAGCAAAGAAAATAATATAATACTAGGTAGAGATGGGGACTTATCGTTTATCTTTTTAATCTAGCTTATTCGAAAAATTATTAAAAATTATTTTATTTATTATTTAATTTTGTAATATTTCTAACTTTTTTATATGGGTCAATAGGCCTGAAATAAAAATGATTTGATTTTGATTATTTACAACAACTTGCGACGACGACGGGTGCCCCTTAAAGGGGAAAATCTATAAGTCCGTGATTTGACCTGTCGTACTGTATGGGTCAGAATGTTGGGCTATGAAAAAGACGGATGAAAAAAGATTGCATGTGGCGGAGATGAGAATACTGAGATGGATGTGTGGAGTACCGAGAATGGATAAAGTGAGAAATTAAAACATTAGAGGTAGTTTAAAAGTAGCGCCGCCAGTGACAGAAAAGTTGAAAAGGAACCGCTTATCTTGGTATGGTCATGTAAAGAGGAGGGATGAAACACATGTAACTAAAAGAGTTATGAATATAAATGTGGATGGATGGAGAGGGTCAGGCCAAAGAAAAGATGGATGGATTGTGTGATTAGTGATATGAAAGAAAAGGGAGTTAGTGATAGCGTGACGGCTGACAGGACAGAATGGAAGAGAAAAACGTGTTGCGCCGACCCCAAGTAACATGGGATAAGGGCAGGAAGATGACGACTGCTCTCAGAACGGCGAAGGAAAAAAACGTGAGGAAACCGGAATGTCCTAGAACCAATCATTCGAAGACATGTGACATCCACCAACCAGCGCTGGGCTCGCGTGGTGGATTACGGTACACACCTTCTCACAGAGAGGAGGCCTGTGCTCCAGCAGTGGGGACATTACAAGGCTCATAATGATGATGATGATGATGATGAACTGAAATAGTGCTATTTTTATTTAGCTGGGGCAGTAAGCACTAAATGGCTACAATTAAATTACGCAATTCCGTTGCTGTTTTTACAAGCTTTTATTTAATAACCCCTTGGTAAGACTGGATGTCAGACTTTCGGGCTTCTGACGACCCGTAACGACTGTCAAAGATCCACGATTGACAGCCGGGACCAACAGCTTAACGTACTTTCCGAGGCACGGAGGATTCTCGGTATGTAAAGATGGTCACCTATCCATGGACCAACCCCGGCAAACGTAGCTTAACCTGATGGATCGACCCGTGCGGCTGTTATTATTTTAGCCACGAGCTCCTCCTCCTTCACCTGCACCACTCGCCAGCCAAAGTCAGTATGTAATAGGTCCCATGTAATATAGTGTCTTACACGGGATCTATTACATACTGGCTTTACTTTTACGTTCCCACTGCTGGGACACAGTTCTCTCTGTGAGTGGGAATGGGCTGTAATCCACCACGCGAGCCCAGCGCTGGTTGGTGGATGTCACATGTCTTCGAATGATTGGTTCTAGGACATTCCGGTTTCCTCACGTTTTTTTCCTTCGCCGTTCTGAGAGCAGTCATCATCTTCCTGCCCTTATCCCATGTTACTTGGGGTCGGCGCAACACGTTTTTCTCTTCCATTCTGTCCTGTCAGCCGTCACGCTACCAGAGAGCTGAGCTTTTCTTTGGCCAACGAATCAGGCATTACTGTACAACGTGGCAATGCTGCTAGCGTTCCGGCCATCTTTCCCATTGACAGCGATGTGGCTTTATTTTTGAAATTATTATCAATTTGTATATTTACCTATCAAGTTATTTACTTTCATCTTCATCATCATCATCATCGTTTCAGCCGAAAGACGTCCACTGCTGAACATAGGCCTCCACCAAGTATCGCCACAACGACCGGTCCTGCGCGTCTCGCATCCATCGGCTACTCGCGATCCTCACCAGCAGGCGTATTCGCTTGACATCAATTTGATAGGCACTTTGCCGTACATTGCTGCTTTGACGTATAGGAAAACCGTAGTGCCTATTATAATCGATGTCCACCGAGCAATGTACTGCGTAGTGCTTATCAAATTGATGTCAACTGAGTTCGCGAATACACCTGCAGGTTCATCGGTCCACCATGTTGGAGGCCTTCCGGTACGCGGTCGCCACTCCAGAATTTTTCGGCGCCATCGACCATCTATGCTGCGAGCTGTTTGGCGATTCTTCGATTTAGTTTAGTTCATCATCATTCTCCTGCCCTTATCCCAATTTATCTGGGGTCGGCGCAACATGTCTTTTTCTTCCATACTCCTCTATTAGTCGTCATTTCTGTAGTCACCCCCTTTTTACCCATATCCTCTTTCACACAGTCCAACCATCGTTTCTTTGGCCTTCCCCTACTCTTATAGCCATCCACATCCATACACAAGACTTTCCTCACGACATTTTATTCATTCCTCCGCATCACATGCCCATACCACGATATATAGTTGTGATTGTAGTTATATTCTGTTATTTACTGATGATATTCGTTGATTATTTCAGATATTCAGCAACGGAGACGGCTACAACGATCTCTGGTACATCACTTGGGACAAGATCAACGAATTCCTACCCAACTTGAAAGAAGAGCTGTTTCCTCAAGGTAAGCATATTAATAACCCAGAGGGTCATGGCGATCCGTATCATCCGCGGATACCGCACGATCTCCCGTGAGGCGGCGAGCCTCCTTGCCGGACTGTCACCGTGGGATCTGGAGGCAAAAATCCTCGCGCACCTGTACGAGTGGCGCGAGGAGGCCAAACGCCGGGGCGAAACTCCGCTGCCGCGACAACTCGCGGCTCGGCGGACAGAGCTCCGGCAGGATCTCATGGTGACATGGAGAGAGCGACTGTCGCAACCCAGCGCTGGGCACGCCACCATCGAGGCGGTAGTGCCCCTCTTTGAGGAGTGGCTGGAGAGGCGTCACGGCGCCCTCACCTTCCGCCTGACGCAGGTGCTCACCGGACACGGCTGTTTCGGGAGGTACCTGTGTCGGATCAAGGCGGAGGTGACCCCTGAGTGTTTCCACTGCGAGGATCGCCCAGAGGACACGGTGGAGCATACGGTGGAGGTTTGCCCCGCTTGGGCAGAACACCGCCGTGTCCTCGTGGATGCGATAGGCGACAGCGACCTCTCGCGCCGTGCCCTGGTTCAGGCCATGGTACGGAGCGAGAGGGAATGGGAGGCCGTCTCCTCCTTCTGCGAAGCAGTAATGCTCGCGAAGAGGGAGGCGGCACACGTTAGGGAGGCTCAGCAACAGCCGAGTCGCCCTAGCGCCCCCAGCCGCGACCGCCGCAGGAGACGCCAGGGGCCGCGAGACGATCTCCGGCCACCGTAGACCCGGGCCTGCGGACGGCGAGTAGTGGGTAACTCGCCGCCCGATCAGCACCAGGCCCGAGAGTCGACGGCGCGTAGTGTTCCACGCGCGCCTCAAAGAGTTGTCAGCAAAGTGTAGGGGCCTGCCAAGGCCGGTGCCTGCCCGGGGGTAGCGGATAAATTCGAAAGAGTTACCTCGCCCCCGGGCACTCGAGGCAGGGAGGAACAGGGGTGGGTTTTAGTCAGTAAGAGTCTGACACACCCTTCCGCTCCACCCTAGAGCGGAAGAAGTCATAGGATGATTTCCCACCCCCCAAAAAAAAAAAAAAAAGCATATTAATAAGTCTCAATTTAATAATACTAATAAATTGTTTTTATTGTCTCAAATATTGCATTACATATAATATCGAGGCAGCCCCAGTAAGTAGTTAACAACACTTGTGATTCTTCTCTTGTTTTATTCATTACCAGCGACCCGCCCCAGCTTCACACGGGTACAAATTATACATATGAACCTTCCTCTTCAATCTGTAGCGACATCTATGACGCCGCACACGAACTAAAAATAACAAAATCCTACATCGCGCAAACAGAGTTCTCCGCGCGATTTGAACATATACAACAGTCCGAAATCAGCCATCGGGCAGTTGCCCGGACCAGACACAACACCCGTCTGGTCGGAGGATCCTCCCTTTTCAATCGAGGTTTGCGGGACTTTACACCCTGTTCTGCATACCTCTATAAATCACTCTATCTATTAAAAAAAACCGCATCAAAATCCGTTGCGTAGTTTTAAAGATTTAAGCATACATAGGGATATAGGGACAGAGAAAGCGACTTTTTTTTATACTATGTAGTGATTACAATTTTGAGCTAAAAACAGGATATTAGAAAAATAAGTAAAATAAACTTAAGGGAATCCAAAAGCAAAGAGAACAACATAAACAGGCACTAAATAAGTTTTAATACATATTACAACTTAGCAAACGAATATTGCATTTCACACATGTTACTGCAATTTACCTGAGATACAGGTTTACGCAGTCGACTCTTCACGTGACCAGAGGGCTGGCCTCTTTTTCGGCCAAAGAATCAGTATTGCCATTCAACGTGGCAATGCTGCCAGCGTTCTGGGCACTTTTCACATTGGCAGCGATGTTGACGAATTTTTTGATGGCCAATGAGCTATATTCTTCCCTCTTTTAAGCCGCTTGTTCACATTTTATTTATTTTCGTTTAGCCTGTTTATCCCATTACTTATGTATTGGTTTAGTTATGTATATGTTTATTGTAATCAAATCAATAAATAAACAAGGTTTATCTTAGTTCAGGCACGGGGTCTCATCTCGAACAAAGAAAATTTAGTTCGAATAAATTTCAATAGATGGCGTAATATACATCGATTTCTTATTGAAGTTTAAGTAACATACTTTAAAAAAAAGTATGATAACAACTGTATTTTCTTATTTAATAATAACCCTAAGTATAAGATTGTGGAATAATTGGCTTCTAATTCAAATTTAGATAATTATTGTACCAATAGATGGCGCTGTTTGACGTTTTAGAGTTTATCCATTCGCCTCTTTAAAATTTGTCTAATGACACATTTTGAAACAGTAAAACTGTTATGAAGTGCCAAAAATACTATAAAGTAATTCCTGAATGTGTGAGAAAATATTGGTGAGACTATGTAAATTCATTCAACTTGCAAGCCGTCGCTGCTAACACCATCTAGCGAGGTGTAGAGGACGAGCCCGAACGAAGAACAAAAGTTGCTTGTGCAAGTCAAAAACCCGTAGTTACGGCGGTACCGTTTCTTTGTATGGGATGAGGCATCTGTACGCTAGTATTATAATTATCTGTGGTTTAGGTTATGTATACCATTTCAGTTCTAGTTTACGGCCGCACTGATTGTACATAATTTTTTTTTTCTCTTGAATCCTGCTAATATTATAAATGCAAAAGTTTAGATGGATGTCTATTACTCAAACACGGTTCTGGCTGAACGGATCTGGGTGAACTTTGGTACGGAGATAGGTTATAATCTGGAGGAGCTCGTGGCTTAAGTAATAACTGCCGCACGGGTTGATCCATCAGGTTAAGCTACGCTTGCCGGGGTTGGTCCATGGATGGGTGACCATGTTTACATACCGAGACTCCTTCGTGCCTCGGAAAGCACGTTAAGCCGTTAGTCCGGGCTGTCAAAGTTAAGACACAACTGACGAAGGTTGTTATTATTTTACATATCTTTCCGCATAATTGTGCCACGCCGGATAGCTGCGTGGGCACTTCCACTTTTTTTTTTATTCCGTGGGCCAACCCCATCGCTTCGTACATGGTCCCTTATTAAATTGGGACATTCTAAAATTCTTTATTTTCTTTATCTTGAACATTCCAATAATTCGGCACCCCGGATTAGTGAGACTACAGTATTTTAACCCTAACTGCCAATATGTTCAAAATCCTGTATTTTCTTCTGGAGCATTTTTCAGCAATAGCCATTATGAAATACGAGTAAATTAACCTTCCACAACATTTGTTTCAGTTAAAGACAACGCAAAACCCGCAGCAGGCCTACCGAGCCACATGCAGCAATCCCTACCATCGCCCCTGCCAACCCTCATTCCACCAGGCCCCGCCAGTACGCCAACCTTAGTACCAATCCCATCCCCCACCCAACAACCACAAATTCCATCACCAACCATTCTACAAGGACAGATACCATCACCAACATTGACACAAACCTTGGCCCATTCGCCCGTGAACATTGCGCAGACGCCGCCATTGGTCGCCAACGCGCCAACGTTGGTAGCGCCTACGCCGATCAGCGGTATGGTGCCGATTAGGAACCCTTTGTATGACCAGGCTGGGTTGACGTCTTCTGTACTCCTGCAGCCTTTAAATGAGGTTTGTTTGATCAAAATTATCGACGAATATTTAAGTCTTGATTGACTTATTCTATAAGTATCATTTTGAGCCATTGACGTGCATTAATTAACATTGTGACAATACTGAGTCGGTAAGGCATACTCTATCATATATGAAGCAAACAAAAATGGACCTTAAGTTGACGAAACCTATTTTGCTTTGACTATCACTAAAGGGGAATGCCAATCTGCCATACAAAAAATGTCTGGAATAGACAGAAACTATTAATAGTCCTTAGTTTTATTTAGAATAAAACACGTATAGTGAAATTATTTTTGAGTTTGTTTAACTAGAGTAAAAATATAACGATCACTAAATATATTATTTAACTTGATATCCGCTTATATTTTTACTGAAGTCGTGTTTATTTGACATGAGTAAGTGACATTCAGCCAAAGAGGAATCATCAAATAATCCATATGGAACTATTTTATACATTTAGTGCACAGTTATCAATAATTTAGTATTATACGATCTATATGTACCGTAAGTCTAATTAAAATAATATATGCTTGTCAATATTAATTCAAATTAATTATTTTTTAAATAGAAAACGTATCTAGGCTGTATGAACCACATGTCCTTTGCTTTAGTGACAGTTTGACATTACTGCTCATGTGAAATAAACACGACCTCCGTATAAATATAAGCGGATATCAAGTTAAATATATTTAGTGATCGTTATATTTTTACCCTAGTTAAACAAACTTAAGAATTATTTCATTATATCTATTTTATTCTGAATAGAATTAAGGACTATTAGTAGTTTCTATCCGTTTCAGGCATTTTTGTGGCATTCCCCTTTCACTGACTTTTGATTTCGATTACCTCGTACTTATTCAAAATACTCTGTTCCAGATGATATCAACCCCCATCGGCATGTCGATACAATCACAAATGCCGATGCTGTACCCTCAGAACGTTGAGCCTCAGCCCGCCAGACCAGACCTCATCCGCATGGACCTGAGACCAGACATCACCCAACCTTCCATTCAACCACCGACCAACCCCTACAGAAACATCGACTTGAACCAACCGGACATCACACGGTCAGAAAACACACAAAATTTAATAAACATACATTATAATGAAAATATCATACTGCCAGAAACTAAGAGCGAGATATATGCAGATTACTTAACGAATCCATACAATGATATTAAAGATGTAACTAAAAAAGAAGCTACCCTATACGACCCTGAAAATCCTAAAAAAGATGAACTACAACATCCTTTGCTAACCGTCCTTGATAAGAAATCGTACAGTGCAAATGCGACCCCTATGCATAGTAACAATAGGGCTCAGTTTGGCTCGAGTGACAATGTGAGACAAGAATCAGGCATTTTCAACTTTTCGAGTTACTTCGGGTCGGTGAGTGAAGCGATTGGGCCGGGGTCCGAGGTATTCGATACATTGATGTCCACGCAAGAAGGATAGCTGGACCTGGATCGAGACATGGGGACGTGGTTGTAGATTTGTAAATTTAAGTGGGTAGTTAGACCAGAGAAAGGAAGTGAGAAATTAAGGTTTTTGCCCGTCTGCCTTTTTTTTGATGTGACGTAATTAGGAATTGTAAATCAACTATTAGATAGGTATGTAATGACAGTTGCAATAAATGTGAAATTATTTGTTTTTAGGATAATTTGGGGAGCAATTTAATTGTTTCTTTAAATATGATATTTTGAAAACTGACTACGAGTGTTCTTTAGGATAAACCGTCAATTTGTTAGATATCAAAAAGTTTCTGGTCTAACTATACAGTCTAGTTAGAAAAATTACATTTACCTTTGTTGGAATTAAAATACAGTTTTATTATGAAATTATAACTTCACTATCACGGGATTATGAGCCCTATTATTTTATTTTAAAGTCCACTTTAACTATTAGGGCTACCACATTCTATCTTTATGTATCTTGTACTGTTTTGTTTTAAATCGAATTTAAATGGTGATAATCACGTTAATATATCGGCCTAATTTAACAGCAAAATGGTTTCTTTCTTTATTTATTTTAGAAATATTGTTTTATGTGTTACTTTATTTACATTCCAGGCCAATATATTTTTTATATTTATTTAAAACTGTTTGTTTACCAGGCGACAATATATATGGTTTTGTTAGCATCTAGCGACATTAGCTTAAACGCAAATCAATTAATAAACTGTTAGAGAATTTTTCTTCTATGCGTATGCGCAGATTATTTAAAATATTCCAAGCAAGCAAAGTGTTTTGGGAACACATGCATTGTGCATACAGCTACGAAGTAGAATTCGTCATTCGTCAAACGCGACTCTGTCAATGATAATAACTAAATGTTGCTCAAACAATTGTCGGCCATTTTTCTGTCGCCTAGCGAATACACAGCTTAGACATTTAGTTAATTATCTCTTAAGTTATTCTGTTCCTTCTTCCTCGATGTTTTTATTCATAGTTCTAAATTCTAATCTAGTTAATATGAATCATCGAGAATTAGAAAAAGACCTGAGATACAGGTATGGAGCAGTAGAGATAACGCTCTATAGAGCCGAACTTTTTTCTATCTTGTATTTATGGTAAAACTGGTGAAAATTATACAGGCTGTAACGGAAAGATGTCATATTTTAAGAACTGCATCTGCCTATCGATATGAACAACTTTCTTCAAGAAAACCTGAGGCAATTCTCAATTTTATTTTTATCTCCCATACAAATATTGATCAGCTGATGATAGCTTTGTATGGAGAGTCCATATTTTTTTTGGGAATTTTCTATTTTTCTTAGAGAAAGTTGTTCATTTTCATGGGCAGAAACCAGTTCTTAGATATATGACCATACCTTTCCGTAACACCTTGTATACACTAACTTTCTTCATTTATCGCCAGTTACCTTTTAAAAGATCATTCTGGAATCCCCTTTGCTACGCCTGTTAGGGCACATTCCTCTTTTTTTTTGGGGTGGAAAATCATCCAATGATTTCTCCCGTTCTGGGTGGAGCTCCGGGCGTGTCAGACTTTTACCGACTAAAACCCTTCTCCTCCTTCTCCTTCAGTAGCTTGTGCCAGGGCTGCGGTAACTCTCTTTCGAATTTATTCGCGACCCAGACAGGCATCGGTCCTACCGGACCACGTCAGTTGCTGCTGACATCTCTTTGAGGCTAACGTGGAACATTACGCGCCGTCGACTCGGGCCTGGCCCTGCAGTCTCGACATTGATAGCGATCGCTACGTCCTAACGATTGGTCGCTACGTCGGAAAAATAATTGATTTTCTTGAAAATATGTGCAGAGACGGCGTGATTTTTAACTTGCAAGCACTATTTTTCATGAAAACTGATCAACTGATGTGCTGGTCTTTGCACATATTTCAAGAAAATCAATTATTTTTCCGACGTAGCGACAGATCGTTACGATGTAGCGATCGCTATCAATGTCGAGACTGCAGGGCCTGGTCCTTATCGGACGGCGAGCTACCCATTACTCCCCGTCCGCAAGTCCGTAGCACATCCCTGAGGAGACTATAAAGGGGTTTCCTGAGCCTCGCTGTGCACGGCAGCACGTGATCACAGTGGAATCACTCGATGGGTAATCAGTCGAGTCTAAGCTCCAAAGTCTTGAGCATAGACGCCGAGTTGCTAGCCTGTCGGTCTTCTATCGGTTACGTTTTGGGGAGTGTGCGACGGAATTGCATAATTTGATTCCGCCAAGCCCGTTCCATCATCGGACCACTAGACGTACGGCGATGCGCCACCGGTACATGGTGGACATCCCACCCACACGCACAAAACGTTTTTAGAACACTTTCATTGTGCGTACAGCTAGGGAGTGGAATTCCCTGTCGGAGTCTGTGTTTCCTGATAGCTACAACCTGGGAGTCTTTAAGTCAAGAGTGAATAGGTTACGTCTAGGCAAACGTGCTCCATCTTCGACCACATCATCGCTTACCATCAGGTGTGATAGTGGGCAAACGCGTGTCTATCAAGACTAAAAATAAAGTCACTGAACCCTCTAGGGGACCTTAGCATAATGCTGACTATTGAACCTTTTGCTACCTAATCCTCCTATTTTTAATACATGGTATATAATTTCAGTCTATCGCCACCAACTCTGATTTAAACTTCCAACTCGGATGTTATCTTTAGCGTAATGTATTTTAAGTTGATATTTACCCGAGTGCCTCAGATGGAAGAAGATAATCTTTTTCTTAAGTGACCATTAGGAAGTTGTTATTCTAATCTATCTATTTATCTAAAAAGTATGAGTTTCTTTGTCCTGTCATGTATGACATAGAGTTCTTTAATCCAAAATTTGATATTTGTCTCGAATTTCAAAATCAAATATACCTGTAAAATATGGTAAATAGGGATACAGGAGTGAATAGGGACGGAACTTTAAAAACGGATTTTAACGTTGAAATAACATAGTTGGTCGCCAACATGGACACTAAATTATAATTCGGTTAAAATTATATTATTTCAGCGTTAAAATCCCTTTAAAGTTTCGTTCCGATTCACCCCTGCATACCTATTCACCACGTTTTACCATACCTGTAAGTCGGTTCTATTCTATTGTAACCTTTTTTCTAAGTCTCGATGTGACGTATTTATCTAGGTACTGTAAATGAAGTTGAAATTAAATGCTTCAGGGTGGCTAAAGTTTCGGACATGAGGGAACATGTACTGTAAATTGTGTAATTATCTACATTTTGTTTTGTATAGAGAGTCATATATACTAATTATTGTATCAGTGTAATATAATATAATATTTAACAATTTATTAATAAAACGTGTTTAACATAAGACAAGGTTTTTATTTCTGAGTCCAATGAGTTTATCTGTGGTTTTCTGCCAGAATCATTGATCTCGCCAAAAATCCCATTCCTCTCCTAGAAAGGTGGCCTGAGGTCCAGCAGTGAGAATATTATAAGGTTGATTATGCTTATGCTATAGGAGTATATTATGCTATGAGGAGCGCAGGCTAAAGTAATAACAGCCGCACGGGTCGATTCACCAGGTTAAGCTACGCTCGCCGAGGTTGGTCCATGGATGGGTGATTATCTTTACATACCGAGCCCCCGCTGTCAATCGTGGATCTTTGACAGTCGTTAGTCGTCAGAAGCCCGAAAATCTGACAACCAGTCTTACCAAGGGGTATCGTATTACCCAGTAACTGGATTATGGAGGTCAGATAGGCAGTCGCTCCATGTAAAATACTGGTATTCAGCTGCATTCGGTTAGACTGGAAGCCGACCCCAAGATAGTTGCGAAAAGGCGCGGGCAGATTGATTGATTATGCTATGCTAAACAAAATAATATGTTACTGGGAAGTGTCTACGTAGAACATACATACTATTTGGAACTGACTGTAGTTTCTGCTGGTCAGCTAATCTCCACTCGTTTTTAGCCGACTGCCACTGAAGGAGGGTTATGTTTTGTTCAGCTTAATATGTAGACTAAAATATCTATGCGGACTTGTAGCCTGGAAAGAACCTTGGTTGTTTTTTTTTAACCGTTTTCAAAAAGGAGGAGATTATCAATTCGGATATTTAAATTTTTTTTGAAACTATGTATGTTCGGACATAACTCCCGTCATATATAGACGGATTTGCAATTTTTTCTTTTTTCGAAAGGGATTTATTCCGAAATGGTCCCATTTAAATTTCATATAGATCTGATGATGAGTTTTGGAGACAGACAACGGAACTCTTCAATAAATTATAGCAAACCTCTCTGAATTGCTACAGTCGCATGTCTGTTTATTGTTTACACCACTTTCTATCATAACATCACGCTGATACGCTCTGAAGGGGTATACAGATTTGTACAGTGCATCCTGATACACCCTAATTTCACCAATTATGTTAAAATTTTATATTTTTTAAGTTCGGGCATAACTTTAATAGTTAGCTTTTGTTACAACAAGTAAAAAATAAAAAACGTTTTTTACAAAAAAAAATACTACAGACTTCTTAGTAAAACACAAACTAAAATGCAAAATAATTTTAATTTCGGAAGTCGGTGTCAAATAACGAAGAACCAAACCAGAAACACCGACTTCCGAAATTTAAGTTATTTTGTATTTTTTTTTGTTTTTTAAGGAAGTCGGATGTATTTTTTTTTTTTTTGTAAAAAAGTTTTGTAGGTAATTAACATTAAGACTTGATCGCTACTCGACCTGGGTTGATATTGTAAAAAAATATTGATTAAGTATCTCAAGGAAATTACAATAAAACAAAATCATCATTGATATAAAAAACAACATTACCTGTATTATGAATAAAGTTTTACATTATTTACACATTTTTACAAAATATAATCGAGAGTACCTTCACAGAAGGCATATTCAGGCACTTTACACACTATTACTTAAATACTGAGTCAATACACTAGCACGTGTCACATCATACTCGCGACACGTGTAACGGTCTCTTGTAGTAGGGGTGGTGGGAGCGGAGTAGTGGGGGGGTACAGCAGGGCGCTTTACGAGGAGGGCAAAGGGCCCTTCGCCAGACTGCAGCAGATTTCCTCGACCACGCCCAAGCCCCCGCTGCGATACCGCACGACAGTCCCAAGCAAACTGACAGACCACTCGATCCAGCACCTTCTTCCACCTTTCCAGCGTCTAACTCAACGAGTAAAGCTAGGCCGCTTCGAGACTCCCTCATTCGAGCTTCTAAAACTCTCGCTCCTGTGCCCAAAGAGGCTAATACAAAGTATAACAATCCAGCTGCCGCTGCGCGCGCTGCCAGTCTTCCAACCCTCTTAGCTCCTCTCGAGTCTAAGGCACGTCGCACCCTCATAATACCAGGGCATGCTCCAATCGCTAAAGCCACAGATGTAACTAGCAAAGCTCCTCTTGGAACTCCAACCAACGCTGCTGCAGCTGCATCAGATATTCCACAGGTTCCGGTCAATTCGTCTGCTGTTACTCTTCTTAGTGCCAAAGCAGCGGCCGTCCAAGCTCCTGCCCAGCCCCAGGAAACAGCGTGTAGGTACGCTGCGGCACGTTCTAAGGCTTCGGTAGACCATTCACTGGCTGCAGTCAAGTACCACGCGACGCAAGCGTTTGCGAACCAAGCGTCTGCTGCTAACGTGAAATAATAAGTCAGAGAGAAGAATGCCACGCATGTTGGTGATGCTAAGCCGTCAACGGCTAACGTGGACCCGGAACAGGACACAATCTTGGGTCCTAACCAGCCGCGAGTGACGTGCGCTAGTGCGACAATTGCGTGGCAAGCTGCCATCCAGACGACAGGCCGCTCTGGGTATCTGTACCGTGAAGGTTCTGCGCAGAAAGTGAGTAGCGCGAATGAGGTTGAAAGCAAGGAGAACCAGGCTAGTGTATTCATCCAGATTTCTGCTTTTCTCTTATCTCCTTGACTGTATCTCGCGTGTTGTCCACAAGCAGGCCAGCACTCTCCAGTTGGCGCTCTGGTGTGTGCAGGAGGACATCCATGTTCTCTTATTTCATGGTCGTGAAACGGCCAGCGTGATGCTGGTGGCGGTTCAGGTTCGGAATCGCTTGCGTTTGGCGGTCGCATGCACAGTCTTCTATCCGCTCGAAGTGGGAAAGCAGAGCAGTCCAGCACGATGGACGGTAGCATCTGTTTCAGCTGCTCCTTGCAGTCATCGACGACGGTTTCGCAGAGCGCGCGGCAGGCGCTGACGGAGCCCGAGACCTCCTCGGAGCAGAGTGGGGCGAAGGCTGAGCACAGTAGAAACCGTGCATGCACCGAACACCCGCTCGATAGAATTCCGGCGAATGACACCATCTGGAAAAATAGAAAAGAAAATATTAGGACATGTTTTTATGTAGTACGGAGAAGTTAACTTAAGACGAGGCAAATTGTGTACTTCCAAGTAGTAAAAGAACCTACTCTACCATTATGAAATTTAATTTGCCGATCATAAAAGCTTCCTCAGTCTTTAAAGTGTTATTTTATTTAGCCGTAGTAAAACGTGCACAAAGGGCTGTGTTCTGCCTGGAGGCTTGGGTTTGGAGCAAAAAAGCAGCAAATGACAGGTTGGGAGACAATAGCAAGGTCGTTAGAGAGACTTGTTTTTGTTGAAACCAGAACGGATGTCACGCAATCAAATCAAAAGGCCGTGAGCTTGAAAAGGGTTCGACGGCGAAAATTAAGATGACGCCGAATTATTTTTAGGTTTCGTTTGATGGTCATGTTAAAAAAAAACAATGATGTGTTATGAAATCTGCAACCGCAAGTTTCAAGTAGATAAATTCCAATTACTTTGAGCAACTCTCTACCAGTGTTTTACTCATTAAAAAAAAAAGCGAATCTCTCAAACTTCAAGGCGATATTGTTTCGCATTAGATTTCTAAGCGCAAAAAACCTAGTCTCAGGTTGAATTCCTCCGTGTAACTCAATACTGGCGGCTTCTGTCCACCTCACACGGTACTTGGCTACCTAGATAGCCTACCTACCTATCTATTAAATTCCGTGTACCATGTAACGGATACAAGGTGTCTAGTTCATCTCAGCTCAAGTTTCATATTTCCTGTTAGACACAATGTAATATGGTAACGATGAGACTATTTTTAACCAACTGCGAATAAGGGCTAGGTTCAAAGGGAAAGCACTTCTTAATGCTATTTCTAAAACCTTTTTGATATTTAATAAGGTCAGCCTAGTCCATACATCAGTATGGTACCTACCTATGTTTCGAAGTTTTTCTATCTTGTCTAAATACAGCAACTGTTAAACTACTATACCACATAAATATCCTATCGTAATTCCGAACTAAGTATTTTATAATAAGAGCTTATCTAGCTGGGCGTCTATTCAATGCCTGATAATTTTATAATCCTAAGGTCTACCAAATCGCCGCCAACTTAACAACTAAATCTTCAAAATACAAAACTCCCGATATTCTCTTGAAGACATTCGTTCATTTCGGTCGGCTGCGTATTCGGAAAGGCTTTTTTCAATGGAGTTCTGTAGCATTGTTGTAGGATAATTGCCTTGGTGGCCTGCGCAGCGCAAAAAAACGTTTATTTCCCAAAGCACCGGCCTTGGGACGGATTACAAGAGGCTCCGACACTAATTTCGTTTCGAATCATTCGGAATTACGTTTTTTGGTGAAGGCGGTTTTGATTGTGAGCTAAAGTGCTACGATGAGCGCAAATTAGGTAGATGGGTGGATAGAGGAAGTATGCTTCCTTGATTTGATAAAATTATAGTGTTAGGCCAGAGTTTTTTTAATGAAAATTAGACTAATATCCACACCGACAGGGCTAAAGAACGAGTATGAACATTGCCAATATAAAAAATTGCGTCCTATCGTGGATTAGGAGCGAAATTTAGATATTGATATATTTGTGCTGTATAAAAATGCTTTTCGAAGTAAAGTTATTAATGCACTGAACAACTTAGATATATCGTGTGGTAGCCGACTGTTTTGCTAGTTTGTAATGATATAAAATGTTTCCTTGAATGTGAATAATTTAATAACTAGCTTACCGACGAGTCCTCATCATAGCATACCTCTGTGTTTATATGTGGAAAATGTTGTGGTTATTACATATGTTTTATATACCTTTCTGATTAGTGATATGTACTTATTGTGTAATATCGATATTTCCCAAATAAAATAAAATTAAATAGAAGTTCATCGTCTTTATTTTACGTCTTGGCCCCAATTACCTAAGTGTTATCAAAGACTTCTTAGTTTTTAGGGTCCCATATCCGAAGGATCTAAACGGAGCCCTATTGCTGTCACTCACGTGTCCGTCTTCTGTCACAAAATTTTGTTCCGAACAATTTTTTACCTTCCCATTGACCTATGAACTTGAAACTTTGGTGATAATGTTTACGTATATTTTACTAACAAATAACAATATGTTATTATATTTTTTTTTTTTTTGATATTGGAATTACCTCACTTGGCACGGAACCTGTGGAATCACGGAATGTGCGAAGTCTGACACGCACTTGACCACTTTTTTTGAGCTAAGCAATATCTCCCGTTGGTTGCAAACATTTTTTTATTTTTCTGTGTGAGTTACAAATCACCCTTTTCACCCTTTTCTTTCTTTCAATGTCAGGAAACTATTAACAATTCAATTTCCCTCAGACTTAACTCTTTACATCTCAGACAGACTCAGACGGCAACATAAAAGTGCTTAAAAGTCTTTAAAGTCATTACTTGGTCCCTGATGCGTCGTTTACAATCGAGTTAAAAGCCAATTTATACCGATTCCGGCTATCGAGTAATGAATCGGTAAAGAGAATCGATTCCACTGGACATTTGACACGACTGGACGTCGGCAGTTCTTGGTAAGATGAAGTAAGATCTATTAGGCTAGTCGTACTGTAAAGATTTCATTTTAGGACTAGAAAGTTTTAAACGAGATAAGTTTTCAGTGTGAATGTGGAATTGTGGATGGCTCGAAGAGTAGGGGAGGGGTTAAGAAAATAAATGATGAATGAACTGTGTGGAAGATGGTTTTTCTAGGAAGGCGTGACATTGACTACTGAGATGATGACTGATAAAAAAGTATTAAAGTTTATTCTATGGCCGACCCCAAACAAATTGCGATAAGGACAAAAGATAAATGAAAGTTGGTTATAAATAACACTTTTACATGTCAAGAATAATTAAGGTTCTTAAAACGGAGATCAAGGATGGATCACATGGTTATGGTTGAGGATAGAACCTTCCAATGAAGGTTTTCTGAAATGACCTACACCAGATCGCTTCACTGAGGCGTCAGGTCAATGTCAAAAACCAACATTAATTTAAATTGACGTCAACGTCATGTTCGTGTGACCTGTCGCCTAAGTGGCTCCCACTGGTGGCGTAAATTTACCTGAAAACCCCCAATTGAAGGTGGCAAGGTATACCTTCCTTCACAATGGAAATTTCCTGAAACCTCTAAGCGGAAGTTCAAAACCCATAGCGCCTCACAAATGAGAAAATAATTAATTAAACAACTTCCCATCATATCGTCACCGCATTTCAAGATAATGGCTGATTTATAAATAAATGTGAAAATGATGTTACAACACAAAGGTCATCGCACCTCAACGTGATAATCTGTGATAAGGTAATCCTCATAACATGACACTTATTAATTCGCAAACAGTTTCGAGTTGTCCTACTTCACTGCTACTTACCTTGAACTAAATATGTAATATCTACAGAAGCAAACCCAGTACAGTGAATATCAAGTCCAAGTACCACTAACAGTCTAACTCCCATTAAATTGAACGAAGAAAACCAAAGACCAGGTATCTTATTCACGGTCAGCAGCTATTTCATAGCTCAGCAATACACAATTGCTACACTCGCACTTCCCCACGGGAATGCAGTGTCCTCTCTATTGACTACACCACCCAGGGCTACCGCAACGACGACACTCTGGTACAGACTTTCAGTCTTTTAATGTTTACACCACGCGGGCCCAATACGGGTTGGTGTAATATGTCACATGTCTTCTAAGTTTGGGTTCTAGGACAGTTTCCTCACGATGTTTGCCTTCACCGTTTTGAGGGTGGGTTTTAGTCAGTTAGAATCAAACAAGCCCGGGTGGAGCGGGAGAAGTCACGAAAATGATTTCTCATCATTATGAAAAAGCTGTTCATCAACGAACATTCAATAATAGGTATGGGCTTCGCTTATCCGACATTGCCCCATAAGCGCTCTTCAAAAAACCACTATGAGACTCGGTTTATTTTGGCATGTTTTGGTAGGTTGCACAATACTTCCTTCACTAACAATAATCCGCAGGTATAATAAAAGCAAACAAACATGTCTTTTATACGGATCAATCAATCTTGTAAAAAAGCTTTTGATGTTTTTGCTGTAGGTACTCGAACCATTTCCGCCAAAATCCATCGTCACGGATTACTCTAAAGAACCAAATAGTATGTATTACCTGCGTATGCGCATATCCTATTAGAACGGTAGATTGCACTCAAAACGGAATGTATTTTAGCGTTTTTTCTTCGACAAACGTTTCGTTCTAAGCCAACAATTCTGAGCAAACATACTTGTTTGCTTTTGGGAAAGGTTTAAGGCGGCACTTAAGATATTTCAGTTAAGGCCATGTTGGTTTAGCGTTACATTTTATTATTTTGTCGTTTAAATTTCAAAGTATTGGTCACGGATAGTGATTGCTTGAGAAGTTTAAAAAAGTTTTAAATAGACTGTGATCTTTAGCATAACTCGTAATCTTTACTTCATAAATATGTAAGTACTTGTACTTAAGTATCTTTAAACAATAAAATATGGGTTTAATTACAATAAAATACGATATTAAATATACATAAAGCAGTGTATTAATCTAGTTTTTGCGACGCATACTTGATGGTTTGTTTTAAATGAACTGGCTCGTTTCTGATTGCAATTAAAAGCGCAACCTTTATGATGTTAATTATGTGCTCATTATCTCGGTATAATCATTAAGTCTCATATATTACCATAGCCCTTCGTTAATCATGGATTTATTGAATAAACGACTTTTTCCAATAACTACATCTGTGCTCATTTCGGATTTTCCCATGCAAAACTTCAGCACGTCCTTCCAACCCTTTTATGGGATGATTATTTTTAAAGTTTGTCCATGTTCTTCCACAAAATTCAAGCTACCACTTTAAGAACTTTTATCCAAATCGGTGCAGCGGTTTAGCAGTAAAAGCGTAACATACAAACATACTCATACCTATGGATCTTAAGTGTGTAAACGTCTCCTTAACAAACATTTGCCCACATGAGTGGCATCGGATGTTTTCGGATCACATACAAGGGTTTCCATTGATATAAATACCAAGATTATTATAACAAGATTACTCATTCTAAACCCAACCTTATTCAATCGACATAGAGTTAAATTTTGATTGGTTTTTCGATTCCAATTGTTTACTTTAGCTGATCCATTGAGTTATTTAGTTCTCGGAGTCGTATTATTTATTTGCTTCGGTAAACATTCGATAGTGGCGGCGGATTGAGTGGTGACGTCATGAAAGGTGTACTTATTGTGTCGAACAATGGGAGAGCTTTTAGGGAACTGTTATAGAAATGTTTTCAATGACGCTTTGTTTTGATGGCTTCAGGCGTGTAGTTAGAATAGGATGTTTAGTTAATCTTAAACCAAAAATGAATGTCTTTCTTTGAGATATTTTTAAACACACACAATACAAAGCAGGACGAGACAGCAGCTCATCTGCTACTAAGCTGCCCAGTGGTCGCTACATACAGGGCAAAATACTTCGGATACCCAGGAAAGCGAGATAATCAGTAACACCAGGGCGCTGCTGGCCTTCCGTGAGGAGCTGGGGTGGATCTAATGACAAACCGGTCCCGCCTGTACGCAAAATAAGCGTGGAGTTGCGGAAACTAGCTCGACATAGTTACAATACAAAGCAAAGGTAAACACCTAGACAGCCAACTGTTTTTATTCTCATAAATCGCTCACAAAACCTATCTTTTATTAAGAACGCGACAGAATTCGTCGACCAACAACAAAGGAGAGGGCACGACAAAAAATTAATTACCGACTAGCTCCAAAAATAGCCGAGTGCACCCGACTGCGCAGGCGCACGCTTTGATGTTTTCACGGGACAGTTGTACCGACTGTGTTTGATGGCGCATGCAAGCTAGGATCCTTTATAATGTGTGGAGTTACTGGAAGGAAGATTTGCAGGAATTCTGTGCTACTGAAGTTGTGTTATAAATTAAGCGTGTGGATGGTTCTGCAATATGATCAAGGAAACTGATAACTTCTAGTACTTAAGTTAATAGTGAATAGGTTACTTCTAGGCAAGCGTGCTCCTTCGTCGACCACATCGTCGCTTACCATCAGGTGAGATAGTGGACAACACGAGCTTATCAATGATATAAAAAATTACTGCAGTCTTTCATTTAGGCGACTTATTAAAACAAATATTAATTTGTATTAAAAGCACTCTAGAAACCGGATGAACGGTAGCCTGTAACTTCTGGCAGTATTATAAACAATGAAAACTAACAAATAAAATAAAATTACTTAAGGGGCCTTTTACAGTCCACTAGCGCCGCCAATCGAAAAAATGTCATAACTCGTAAATAGAATCAAAAATACAAAATGTGGTCTATTATTAGTGTAGAAAAGGCAATAACGTAATTTTATATCACATTGTCAACACTTGAAATATAGCTGTTTAGCTAAATCGTGCATTTGTAACAAAAACGGCCGTTTATGTTTTAAATGCACGATTTAGCTAAACAGCTATATTTCAAGTGTTGATAAGGTGTTATACAATTACGTTATTGCCTTTTCCACACTAATAATAGAACATTTTGTATTTTTGATTCTATTTACGAGTTATGACATTTTTTCGATTGGCGGCGCTAGTGGACTGTAAGAGGCCTCTTAAGGTAAATGCTCCAGGGTAGCCCGCGAAATTCAAATTTTCTCACGATTTTTGCAATTTGCAGGTCAGTGTCAGGTTGTATCTTGGTCAAAATTTGATTCGCGGCCGTAGCAAGTACTTATGTATTTATAGAATTATAATCATTAAAATCATCAATACATCTCTCTCAGTCAGAATTGATGCCAAATGTCATGGTTTTATGAAATACTTACATTTGGCATCAATTCTAACTGAGAGAGTGGTATTGATGATTTTAATGATAATAATTCTATAAATACATACTTGCTACGACCGCGAATCACATTTTGACCAAGATACAACCTGCCACTGACCAGCAAATTGCAAAAAACTAAAGAAAATTTGAATTTAGCGGGCTACCCTGGAGCTTCCACCTTAAATAAAAACAATAAGCTAATTTAAAGTACAGTCCAATTGTTCTTGCTGAACGGTTCAGAAAATCAGTAAAAACTCTTTGCAAAACTGTTTATATAACTTTCCTTGACCTTCGACCACATGACCTGCACAAGTAACATTAATTTCAGTCCAGATTTCCGGAACTCATAGATACATAAAAGTAATCCCGAACTTCAGAGAAACTGAACAAGAAAAATAATAACCCGCAAAATAGACTTCAAAGTTCAAATCTTCAGTTAAACGTTAATAATCTTAAAATAAACACATTTTTCTCCGTATTTCCTCTATTAATATCCTAGAAGAAGTATTTGTTCTGTACATACATCTCAATAGGTATACGAAGCGGTACATCAAAGGCGGCGCGCGCATGACATCACATGCCTTTGCTTGAGACTTGCGACGCCGACGCCCAGATCAAAGAGCCGAGAACGTGGCGATCCATTTACTTTGAACAAGCAGGTTGGTATAGCTGTGTCGGTTTTCATGTTGTTTTTTGATATAGGCAATATTGTGTGACGCAATGTTATTTAAGTGCAACTTTATGTAATAAAATCCCCGACGGTTTAGGTCTCTGACAAACAGCAATTTCCAACTAATTTTCTGGTTGACCGACTCGATGATAATCTTACTAATATTATAAATGCGAAATTGGATGTATGTTTGTCACTCAATCATGACAGAACGGATGAACGGTTCTGGATGTTTGGCACAGCGATAGATTATAAATGATCTGGAATACTCGTAGCACATAAATTAGGTATAATTAATAACTATGTGATTAGAAGTTAGTTCAAAAGAAATGAATAATTTGGTCTGATTAAATCTTGATTGAAGTGAAAACTTCTTTATGCGCGTTGGCAGTTTTGAGATGGGAAAAAACAATTGAACTCACGCGCCACGGACACCGCTACGTGATTCGCTACGAGAGTGCTACGACGCGTAGCATCGTAGCACTCGTAGCGGAGCGCGAGGCGCGTTGGGCATTTTTACCCGACTGCGCGACGCAAGGGAGGGTAATGTGTTCATCAGGCTATGTATGTGTGTTTGTTCCTTTGTGGCACTATAGAGACTAAACACGTGGGCCGATTTTGAAAAGTTAAACGTCAATTGATTCGTCTTAATCTTGCGAATGCTACTAAAGACATGACAGTAATCAAAATACAATATGGCGACAAACAGACGCCATATTGTGAAAAAGGAAAAAATGAAAGTCTACGAAGTGTGGGGTATCAAAATAAAGGGTTCGAGGAGGCGATTCCAAAAATATGACTCACTGTTATGTAGAATATAAAAAGGCATGAAATCAGTAATTGAACTAAACTAACTGCCACCAACTGCATCAGACTGCTTAAAAAGTGACTTGTTTGGAACTTTTACAATCGGGTTTTTTGAAAATATTCAATTTTTTTAATGTTCAAATTTTTTGTTTTCACTTCTAACGGTACTCCTGAAGTACCAGGTTTTTTGGGTTTCTTTTTTCATTAGGTCTTGAAAATTCATTACTAAACACATAATCAAGAATGTTCTTTTCCTCTTGAATTTAATGTTGTCTGTTTGGAAAAGACAACAATGAGATAAAGAAAGATGAGCTGATAGAACAGTATCATTGACAATGTTTTGACAGCAGCGTGTCGGACCATAGATTAGAAAGAAAGCACGTGACGAGGAAACACGATAAGAATTATTAGATATTCAATTGTTTCAGTAAATAAATCAAAACAAAACGTAGGAGAGAATATTATTATATAATATTATTTATATTAAATATGGTACCAAGTCAAATAAAACAGAAGAATACGAATGCGGCGTTTTGAGTTGTTGTAGTAAAGGAACAGAGAGTACTGTGTGTTGCACACACACTTGTGTACTCCTACTATAATATTTATTTCCTGCCTGCGTACCTGGCAAATTTCAGTTGAGATGGCCAGCGTGACCGAAATTCGGTTGGGAGGATTATTATCTTTATTATGGTAATTAAAGAATAAATTCTAACTAGGTACTAAACGAACAAAAACACTTCTTAAGGCCGAGACATCACCTAAAGCGCGGTCACTCTCGGACTGCATTAAAAAAAAAGTGATACGCTACGACAAATGCTCGCAATTTATTGCAAAATATGTGGTACTTTATCGATTTACTTAGGATTTACAAATAAATTTATAAAAAAATAATCCATCAGTGGATGCAGTTCAGCATTTGAAATTTTATGGTATATTTTTTATGATTATAATTTGTTAATGAAGGGATAAACTGCTTTTAAAGATAATAATAATTACGGGGTGTGTTTTTTGATGCTATTTATGTTAAATTATGTTTTGAGTTCTATCACTGTATGCAAATACTTAGGACTTGAAAATATCATTTTTTTTTATTTGTCAGAATTATTTACAGCTTTCACTGCTTTAAAAAAATACAAACCTTAATATTTTTTTAAAGCAATGCGAATGCGAATAACGAATGCGAATGCGAATTCACTATCGTTGATACGTAAGCTCGTACAAAAAAACAAAACATTGTCATTACAACGTTGATAATGGTCACTTAACAATATTTAACTTATCATTATCAACCGAACAAAACCACCCATTTGTCGAACATTATCAGTATTCTGTCCCCAAACATTGACGTTTGAAATGATTGAGTGCGTTCCCCCGGTACTCGGTAGCAGGGTGTTCCGATATATACCAGTTATAACAGTTATTTATCTATTTATATAGAGTAATGGTTCCACTGCTATTTATCACTTCATTAGCTTTGCCGGCCCTTTGATCTGCCGGTGCGTGGATAACCCTTCGTAGGGCTGTCGCGAAGTGGATTTTGGTGCTCGGTTGTTTTACGATAAATCGCACTAATTCACTAATAATATAAAGAAGTAAAGTTTGTGAGGTTTTAGGGGGTAATCTCTGGATCTGCTGATTTTGTAAAATCTTTTACCAATAGAAAGCCACGTCATTTGTGAGTGTCATAGGTATAAATTTTTGAAATCCACGCGGTCGAAATCGCAAGGCTAAGTGCTAGTATTATGTTAAATCTATTTTTTTTTTAAAGTTACATACCTCATGAGTCTTTTAATCAGCGATTAGCAATTCATACTTTTTTTTACCTACTTATAATATTAAGAAATGAAAACTATTATATTCATCAAAATGTCTCTTCAAAATGAGTAGAAATGATTAAGGGTGACTGTCAACAAATAATGCCAAATGTAATTGACCCATAAAAATTGACAACATGAATCCCATACCCTACGTACCCGGCATGGCGGCAGCCCTATTCCGTAAACATCAAAGCGTTCACCGACGCGTAAACACGCGGCCGGCGAGTGACGCGGCTCCATAAAAACAACGCTACTAGCGTTTATTTTGATTACACTACAGCACCGGCGCGCGCGCACGCGAATACAACCGGCCTTTGTGATCCATGGCTTTTATATGCCGACCGTACCTAGGGTTATAAGAAAATTATTGTTTGTAATTTTTAAACTTGTCGGTGGATTTATGGTTTACCAAAAGTCGTATTGTCTGCGTCTTAGATATTTTTTAAAAGTTTGATCAAAGTTCAATGGAAAACTGGTTTAACGCCTGCTGAGTGCTGCTCTACTTCCAGAATGAATAGTCGATGGTGACAAAAAGACCTGGAGTGGCAACATTTGTAAACGAGAAACATAGGATCATTCGTTGTGGTGACTCTTGGGAGAGACGTAAATCCAACATAAATGTGTGTGTTATATTTGCTAAATTTTTCGTATTGACCAGCCCAAAATATGATTGTGTTGCTCTGCAAAATTTATATTTTTCTGTCCGCTTTGTTGTCCGTGTACCGTTCTAGTTTTTGCATGTCACTCATATGGGCAATCCACATGCATACCTACTTGTTATCTAAGCTAGTAGGTATATTTCTATGTTTTTAATCCATCACGCCTCAACAATGACACTTTTTCCATGGGTACACGGTACCAGAACCTGGGTCATAGAATACCTTATATCCCGATAAATCGTTCCTGTTGGACAATTTCAGTCTTTTACACGAGCAAAGCCACTGGCAAAATCTTGTATAAGCCCAGCCTATATCCAGCCAGCCGGATCAAAAGATACTAGACTTTATTGCCGCCATAATATTGACCCTAATTGCTTTATTGGCTCAAACTTTAATTGATTTCTTTAGTACATTATGTCAGTTTTTGTAGACCGGTAGCCTGGGCATAAACTTTACTGATTAATGAGTATAGATGTGCCAATTAAAGCTTTATCTCTGAGATCAATTAGTAAAAAATACGCCAATTAATGATGATTCCACGCTGATTTAAGAGGAGATGCTCAACGGAATGTTGAGGCTGATTAGTTTCCCACGAGAGATATACATAGATTGAAGGATGAGACTTGGGACAGGTGGCTTTCCGTTAACCTCGATGTTTGCTTCTGTTGCCAAAACAACGTAACATAAAAAATATAATCATAAATTAAAATCTGAATAAACAACTCTGAATTTCTGATGTTGGCCAAAAAATCAAAATTAAAAGTCATTTAATCAAGCTAGGCTGTGAGTCTGTGATCCAGCGCTTTTTAGCAGACATCAAAAAAGGAGGTTCTGTATGCGACCTGTACGTATGTATGTTTGTTTGTTCGCGATTTTCTCGAAAACTACTGATCCGATTTGGATAGGGTTTTCGTTATTCAAATGCATATTTTTCAAGGAAGGTTTTAGTATACATTAGGATCTAATAGATAAAAAGTGAAAAATAAAACACTTTTTACAAAAAATAGAACAGACTTCCAAAAAAAAAAATGTGGAAAATAACTTTAATTTTGGAAGTCGGTTCTACTTTTTGTTAAAAAAGTTTTTAACGTCAAAAGTTCTACATTAAGCCAGTTATTGATCCAAAAACATTAAGACAATATCTACAGAGCGGAATATAGAAGCAAAACTTTGGCAAAACTGATAGTATTGTTTCATTTTCCATTACACCCTTCACATCCAAGACGATCGCCAAAATCCGTATCAAACCATTACTTTTCATTCCATCAATACGCTAGCCTCGCTCATAGTGTAAACGCATCATGGCCATAGTGTGAACGCACCACACCACTCCCGCCAGTACCTACGGACTATGTTATTCTACGATCCCGCTGTCCCACTTTCCACAGCTGAGTTACTTCATGCCGCACTTCCGGCTGCGCTGATATATTCGAGGCACAGACACCATAGACTCGGGATTGAATCATGTGAAAGCGCCCACTGTTCCCCATCACGGATTAATTGGCGGTTTACGGCCAAGCCATAAGATAGAAAAACGCAGAAGTTCAAGGGACTGTTTAAAAAGGTCTTATTTATGTAATTCAAACATGGAACAGGATTCGTAATAGCCAGAACGTCTAACAACCGGTTTTTTGGCGGGCTTTTTTCGAGTGAAGTTCAGTAATTTAATTCCTAGTGGATATTGTGATGTAAAATTGATGTAGTTTGTGCCTCAAGTGTCTACGCAACTGGACAATATGTGGAATGATAACAGACTCGATCTCGGTAAAATTAAGCTGAGAATTTTATTGTAGTACATACCTAGTGACTACCTCGGCAAAGCTTGCCGAGAAGGCAGACTCGATACATTTGCAGCTTCATATGGTTAGACTGGAAAGGAAACCGACCAAGGTTCGGAAAAGCCTAAGCTAGATGATGATAAGAAACAGTATATCTGCCAGATAAGTTAACTGGTTCTTACCATATTGTGGTGAATGTCATGAGTGAGAGAATGCGTGCAAAATCGTGCGTGCATGGTGATAATGTTTTGATTGGTTAATAGTAATCCCAATTTATCGTTAAATAGTAATTATGATCATATCGGCAGATGTTTATCAGCTTCTGATAAGTGATATCTTACAAATGTTTTCAGCTACTGTATTTAGCAATCGAAAGATTCAAAGAAGTGAGTCGATTTGGCGTTATTTGGTTACGTCTTCAGTCACACAATTGTTTTTTCAGACTGTTCAATAATATATTCTTTTGAGAAAAGTTATCTGACTTGAAAATCAGCCTTTATAGTCGTGTTTAGGCTACACATTATACATAGAATGAATAGCAGATACATTAAAAAACGAAAAATTAAAATTTTTCTATACAGTTAAAGGTACTTACTGAAAACGTTCGTACAATGGCTTTTCTGCCTTGTATTTCGTGGTTTAAAACCGATCGAGGGAGGCGTGCGTGCGCGCCGATTTACGAGCGACGTTCATTCTTTTTATTAGTGTTTCGGTTTTCAACTAATCAAGGCAAGTTCGGTTGATAAACTATTATTACGGTTAATCAGTGTTTTGTCTCTGATATATGGAGAGGTGACTGCCTCAAGTAATTGTTCTAACTTGTGATATATTTTGTTTTTAAAAGCATTTTTTTAAGACTGCGTAGGAGTGTCGGTAGGGAAATTTGGGAATCTTGATAATAAATAAAATATAAGTGTCTAATGGTGAGGAGCTCGTGACTAAAGTAATAACAGCCGCACGGATCGATCCATCAGGTTAAGCTACGCTTGCTGAGGTTGGTCCATGGGTGGGTGACCATCTTTACATACAGAGACTCCTACGTGCCTCGGAAAGCACGTTGAACCGTTGGTCCCGGCTGTCAATCCTGGATCTTTGATAGACGTTGCAAATCTTCAGAAGCCCGAAAGTCTGACAACCAGTCTTACTAAGGGGTATTGTATTACCCAGTTACTGGGTTGTGAAATACTGGTATAAGCTGCATCCGGTTAGACTGGAATCCGACCCCAAGATAGGTGGAAAAAGGCTAGGCAGATTGATAAGTGTCTAATGGTCAATCTAGATTTTGTTGCCAAGATATGCCAGAGAAGCTACAAAACTTTCACAGAAATTTTACCTACTATGTTTAATAAATCGTTATAATTATTTTGTTTTTCTGTTTTCTATAGTATATATCGAGAGACAACCTTGCAATTATGATAATTGTCCTACATATTTTATACAGGTAATTTGTTAATCTATATATAACTCCAATGGAATAGAGAACATCTCAAATAGCTTTTACACTTATACCGGTGACTTTACTCTGCTATTAGACGGAGTCATTAGGAAAATGGCTACCCGCCTCGATTAATGTCTTTTAAGGTTGATTTCAAGAAAGAAAAAATATAACCACATGAGATTGGCCTAACTGATCTGAAACTTGATCTAGCTTCAAGAAACTGGAGGCTAGTCAGTAAGACCATTCACAAGATAACATAAGAAGATAATGTCACGGTGTAGGATGGCGAGAGGCGACAAGGCGACACCTGGCGGGTCAAGCAGGAAACATTAGCGGAATGTCGACGGATCAAGTGTAGAGCATTTACTACGGTAAGTGACACCCGTAGACAACTCTAAAAGATATCGTGAAATACCTCTTTTAAGGCGTTAATACTGGCAACATTTTCGTCAACAGCTTGAAGTTTTATAAGGGTTCTAATTGCCGAATTAGTAGGTAGATTTGGGTCTATAACTGTTGTGTTTATCGCTGAATCTAGTCAATGATCTTCAGTATAACGACTATTTCCAGGATGGTTTCAATTTTATCTAGAGACTGATGAAACATTTTGGCATGAATGAATGACAGACCGCCAAACATTTTATAAACTAAAAAGTTATCTATTCAAAAAGTAAGATTAAAATGAGGTAGTCGTATCTCGCTCGCCAATACCAGTATTCCTACTTGTGTTGTTTTCAAAAGGCTCGGCCAGGCTGCGCCCGCGCCGGTCGGTGTTCGGTTCCCCACTGAGGCGTAGCTAATTCATAATAATCGTACGCCGGTCGTGACTATCTCTGATGGTATCCATTAACCATGGTTCATCCCATTACATTTCAACTTTAACACAAAGACAGAAAGCTCAAATTCCCTTGCTACAGTTTACCATAAAATTGTTGCCCATCAAGTCTTTTTGCTCTCATCGTGAACCTTGTCTGTCTGAATTTAGAGGTGGATTTCCCTTGTCTACAGTGCAGGAAGGTTGTAGATGGCCTGATTCGTTGCGGCGGCTTCTCTGCAGAAGACAATCGTACCGTGATTGCGGTTGCTCTCTGATGCGTGTTAATTCATGAAGATATTAAAGGAAATTCTGTGAGGAGTGATGACCCCATCATGGTAGTAATAATACATTTTAGAGTTATGCCCGAGAATGTCGGTGTATAATAAAATGCTAGTAGATTTTTAGCAGTAACTGTATTTCCAAACTAGGTTTCAATAATTTTTACACAAGAGCAAACAATGCCCATGTCACAGAGAACGAGGGATTCCAAAATTAGATAGTGTTACCAGTATATAAAAACTAGTGCTAGAAAGTGTAAATGTTGCTACAAACAAAACTATTTATGTTTGGATTATTCTCAAACAGTCGGGTCTTGGGTCTTAGAGGAAGCCGAGCGAGGCTTTCTTAAAAAATCAGCATATTTGTATAATTGCCACACTGCATGGAGAGGAACTTGTGGCTAAAGTAATAACAGCCGTACGGGTCGATCTATCAGGTTAAGCTACGATTGCCGGGGTTGGACCATGGATGGGTGACCATCTTTACATACCGCGACTCCTCCGTGCCTCGGAAATCATGTTAAGCAACGGCATAACGTAAGCCTACCGTGTAATGGAAATCTTAAGAATGATGAAAAATGAATTAAGATTTAATTACTTTCATAATCTATTTCCTGCTCGACATAATTGTTTAATCAAGCTGTGTTATTATAGTTTTTACGCAGTTTTTAATCCGACTATTATAGTCGTTGGCTTATAACTATATGTACTACGTCTATCGATTGCCCCGTAAACATGTTTTATTACAAGTTTTTATTTTCTTAGTTCACTGCTATCTTTAAATCTGATATGTAGACCCTCTGGCTGTTTTTAGGTTGCTTCCACTTCTAGTTTCTTGAGTACGTATCACACATTAACAAGCAAGTCGCATCATAATACCTTTTTAGGGTTCCGTAACCGAAGGGTAACCAACGGGACCCTATTACTATGCCTCCGCTGTCCGTCATTCAGTCAGCGGGCTGTATCTCACGATCCGTAATTTCAACTGTGTAGTTACGGATTATAAGATACCTACAGCCCAAAAAAAAACACCTTTCTAGAAACGTGTTTTAGTTGATTTTTTTTTTCAGTTTATGGTACGGCACCCTTTTTTTGTGTTATTTTGGGGGGGGGGGGGAGGGGGGGAAATCATTCAATGACTTCTCCTGCTCTGGGTGGAGCGGGAGGGCGTGTCAGACTCTTACTGACTAAAACCCACCCCTGTTCCTTCCCTGCCTGAGTGCCTAGGGGTGCGGTAACTCATTTTCAGAATTTATCCGCTACCCCTAGGCATGCAGGCACCGGCCACGATGGGCCCCGTCAGTGGTGGCTGACAACATCTCTTTGCGCTGTCGACTCACGATGGTACGGCACCCTTCGTGTGCTAGTCCGACTCGCACTTGGCCGGTTTTAGTTTTATTTCCAGGGGGAATCCTTCAAATGTCGCCTGGACTTTTGTGAAAAGACCAGGGAGTGTAGGATTCACTAAAACCAACCCAGTGATATCATCATATCACATATTCAGCATCATCAGCACAAGGAACCCCCCGTTACCTCTTAAAAGGCCAGACCGGAACTTCCTCCGTGCAACTCTTGTTAGGGCACCTCCTTGGGGAGACTGTTATGGGGTCTTCCCTCTGCTCAGGGGTCGCGGATAAATTCGAAACAGAGTTTCCGCGCCCCTGGGCACTCAGGCAACTGAAGGAACAGGCGAGACGCCCTGCCCACAAAGTCTTCCCTGAGCGCATCATTATACCCACGGAAGGCTACATTCTATGTTATTTTTATTCTTATCTACTCATACGTTTTATTTTTATGCATAGACTGAATTTGATCCACAGAATTGGGATCGTTTGCCCACTTCGAGATAGATTCTCTTTAAAATTCAATGCGGGCAAACTGCCAGTTCTATCTTCACAAATAAAAACGTATCTCTTTGTCGCTGAGCCCTAAAATTACAAATCCATTTTCCACCTTCAATTTTCTGTTCGCTAGCAACAAAGTTTTTACACCGAAACCGTTTATTTTTATAACTCAAAGGTGCCGCTTCCCACATAATATTTGCTCCATTTGAACTATGTTAAATACGACTCTATTTACATAGATATGTCAACTTGGAAACGATTTACATAGTGTGCTAAAATATTTAAAAGCGGCAATAAATGGCGGTGTGTGTGATATACAGTGGGTAGGTATGTTTGTATGTGCGCACTTAGCACGTCATGTGTGCTGTGGAGTTAGTTTGTCAATACCATGTATATTATTTTGTGTAGGGTTGCCAAAACAAGAAAAAATATGTTTAATAAAATATGACAGTTAGTTTCCAGAGTAATCAGGATAAATAGAATCAGTTCAGCTGCTCATAGTTATTATAAATTCAATAACCCAGAAAACCGTAATAAATTTATAACCGATTCAAAGAAAATATACCGCAGAAAATGTCGTATCCATAATGGACACATGACGTCTATCGCCCTATTTGAGTACATTATACATAAAAACATGCATGAGAACTGAGAAGGTCTCGTGCCCACTTCTGTCTGTAACTGTAGCAAAGTAATTAGAACCTAAGCCAACCACGCAAAACAGTTATTTTAATTAATGTATCAGTAAACGTCAGGCTGTCTCCATTACAGACAAGACAAACACAGCCCTACATTTTAGTCTAGATTCAAACCCCACGTAGATTTCACGACTAACCCATTACATGACATATTTCACATGTTTTTATTAGATTTTTTTCTGACAGATGACAGATAATACTGTCGGCTATGACGTTACAAAGCGACAGTTTTAACTTTTTTTTAGGTTAGGCAGAAGTCACGTAGCGAGCGCAGATTTTTGTGTTTAAAATATTTCAGTAGGTATCGTGTTGACATCTTAAGTATGAATATATGTAAATGTAAGAAAATATGTAGTGAGAATTATATTTTTATTGCTTGATTCTATGTAAAACAGTGTGGTCGCGTGATAAAAAGATCTTGGCAAAATTTGCCGGTGTTAAAATTCGAGAAAACATTCAAATTGCGCCTGAAACCAAGTAAATAACATTTAAAATTGAGCTGTACTTATATTTATTTTTCTAATTTGTCGATTTATCTATGCGAAAGTTTGGATGGATGTTTGTTACTCAATCACGCCAGAACATCTGAACTGATCTGGATGAAATTTGACACAGAGATAGATTATAGTCTGGAATAGCACATAGGATACTTTTTATCCCAAGAGCATCTTCACTTGGGATGATTTTCGACTTTAACGCAGACGAAGCCGCTGGCACGCAAGACAATTCTCCTTGCATACTGTACTAATAGTCTAATACCAACTATTATTAAACGCATACCAAATGTAAATCATTCGCGCTTTGTAAACGCACAGTCGTAACGCACCTCGTAAACACTCCTCAGTATTTCCGAAGCGTTGCCAACGTCTAGGATGTAACGAATAGATGCCTTCCGCCAGGAGTCTGGACATCTCTGGCCGTTTAATAGGCCATGTTGGACGTAGACGAACTCTTTTGATGAATTCTAAGAAATTGCTGAGAAGGATTAATGGGATATGGAGACAGGTGAAGAAACTTTAGATCGCTGTGTTGGCCATTAGAGCCTACCGCAGATGAACTAAATGGTAAACTTTACTTTACTAATATCACCACTGCGACTTACAAGTTGTAGGTCGTGAGTTCAAACCCAGGCAGGCGCTTAACTTTGTGTAAATTATTTCATCACCACTGCTCTCAAAACGTTGAAGGAAACCTCGTGAGGAAACCGGCATCAGAAATCTGTGCTGGCATGTCCTAGAACCAAATAATAATTGGAAGACATGTGACATCCACCAATCCGCATTGGGCCCGCGTGGTGGATTACGGCCTACACCCTCTCACAGAGAGGAGGCCTGTGCCCCAGCAGTGGGGACATTAAAAGCCTGATGATGAATTAGATATTGCGTGAAAGTCGAGAAATAGCTCATGGGAACGGACTAAAAAATCCTATGCCATATATCAGTGTTCCCATCCAATTTTGTCCAGATTTTGAGGTGTGATGGATTTACAAACATAGGTATAGATTTTCACATTTACAGCATTAGTTGGGTAGGTATGCACTAGCCTCTCCGGTGTCGCGAGCGTGCAGATTCAGAGTGGGGACTCTATCCGCAGTGTCCGCCCACCGACCGAGTGATCCCAGGAAATATGGTGGCACAGTTATTTCGTGTTGCCGTGGGAGACCCCTTTATAGTCTCCCCAGGGATTTTCTCTGACAGGCGTTGTACAGAGGTGGTTCCGGGAGGTAACAGGAGCAATTCCATTTGCCGATGGTGATCACCAGAGTGGCTTTAGTGAGATTAGAATCCCACACTCCCCTGGGACTGTGTTTTTCCCAAAATTCCAGGCGATTTTTGAAGATTTCCCTCTGATAGCAAAGTACATATGTCAATGTTTTAGCGTTTTAGCATAAGTAGAGACTTAGCTTACAGACTTTGCATATACTTTCAGCCATCTTTAAAGCCTATCAGTCTACCTTTACAACACAACAATAAAAGTTTATTAATTAATGCAATCAGTATTAAAGTGCTACAAGACCAAATACTTCACATACAGCTTTTTATAGCGGTCATGAAGATAATTAGCGTATCTCTTGGAGTAAAGCTCGCTATTCACGGCGCGATCTAATTGGGGAGATTAATCGCAAGACGCAAAGGGACTTAGGCTAGATGAATGTGGGCGAAGTTAAATGTATGATCTAGGTTTGTCGCAAGTACTAGACTAGGTAATAGTGTTTCATTAGTTTTTTTTTTAATTAATGATAATTACAAATAATATAAATACTGTTCTATATCACGAAGGCGAGTTGGTCTTATTTGTGTCACGTACACATTGTTTCTGTAAGCGTTAGCTACTCACACATCCAAAACCAACCCGCCTAGGTAAGATAGAACAACTACACGTATCAGTTTCTGAGCTATTTTTTTTAACTTTCTGAATAATTTTACTGATAGATTTTTTGAAAATTCAAAATCGGCGCCTTGTGTAGAGTCTATTTAAACAAATAAAATTTTTACTTTCCCTTCTGAAATCGTGTTCAAATTTAAAACCATGTTAAGCTCTATGTACATTTTTACAGCCAATTTGTTACATACACAATTAACCTTTCGGTTTCTTCTCAAGTTTTATGATAGAGAAACTCTCACAAAAATAATTATAAAAGTGTAATAGCACCATTTATTTAATCGTTCACAAGGTGTTCCATCAATGCAATTAGTAAGCAAATGGGGGGTTATATCAGCAGCTGAGGCTTGTCTACTAGACAATTTATGTTTTATAGTTCTCGGATAAAAGTCGTTTAGTGAATGGTACAGCCGGATGGCGCCAGCGGTTATCAGCTGATAAGGTTTAATTAGGGCAGACGGATGTCTACAAGCTTTCGAGGTACATTTACTTCTTAAATTCTTGGTTGTTTTTTGGTTTACAGAGTGAAATTAAGCAGTCTAGGTAGCTGCTTGATTGTTTCCTTGTTTCCTATGAGTGAGTTGCTTATCCTAAGGCATATTTGTATATATTTGAGCTCAGTTCATGAGAAGCTACTAGGTGTATTATTATGGTTTGAAATGACAACTGTTAATTACTATTGCTTTGAAGCAACAACTGTTTATTAAAACTGAAATATCAACGGAAAAAGCTAACCAAGTTTCAGATTTTCTGAAGAAATTGTTGTGTTAAAAGCACCGATGGCACATAACCGTCAAAACGAAAATATAAATTACAGCAATCGTTTCACATTTGCGCAAAATACCACACAGTTATTATGACCTCAAATAAAATCGTCTATGTCAATATTGCGCACACACACACATCCTTTATTTGTTTTCAAACAACGTCTGGGAAAGCTTGCCAAATACCTCTTCCAATAATACTTGCTAACGTAAGAAAACATTACGGAAAAGAAATAAAAAAGCTATAATTTTCCAAGATGGCTGCCAATTGTCACGAATTTGACGTTTAGAAGCTATTTAAATAGTTCATCTGGCGGACGCATGATGGACGATTAATTAGAACAATAAGGAAATGAAAGACAATAAAACAAAAGTCTATTGTTATCAAAACCTAATTTATTGTCGACCAGATGTTGTTAAAACGAACTTTGGTAAGTACTAAACTTATTCCACCACACGATCGACTCATTGCAATAAAAGATTCAACAAAAGACCATTTAAAGCAGGCACGTTACTAACAAATCGGTAACGTCTATATTAAAAAATATTTTTGCATAATCGCACACTTCTTATGCAGAAACTTAAAGCCAGAGCATAAAGCTTACCAAAAAAAGAGATTAAATGTTAAAATATTCACAGATAATTTCAATCGTCATAATAAAAGATCTCACGATCTCGTAAATACGTGGAGTGAGATAGTGATCTGTATTTATTGCTTTTTGCCGCGTTTACCGGCAGCCATTACTGTGCCTAATGACTTTCTATCGCTTTCCACTCATTATTTCATAGCTGGCGGTCAATGGCATATCGGATTAAAGCGGCATAGATAATTAATACTACCTAGGTAACTGTCTATGTACAACCTTAGACAATAAGTAAAATGTGAGCAGTACCTTTTGTGTCAATTTAGTTCATATTATGACGTTAGTTAACTGTTATGAAGGAAGTTTTATTTTCTATAAAAAGGGTCTATGTACTGTGGGGTTGGCAACACTGAAGGACGAATAAAATTAGTCTGTTCTCGGTGCTTGTCCTTCATTTTCACCTTTATCCTATTGTGTTAAGAAACTGGCTGGTTTTGTAAATGACTAGCACTTTAATAGCTGCTAAGTTATCTTGGCAGTTAAAAACAATATTAATGTTACATTAACTGTTACATTGTGTTATTATTTAACTTTTTAATAATATTAATTGTTAGCTAGTTGATTTCATAACGAATTGGTCGGTAAACCGCCTTATATGCCTCATGTAAAAGTTGTTATAAAACACGTTCAGAACTTAAACGGTTACATTCATCTGTTTTTAATGTGCTTTCATTATATGTAACCATTAAGTTTATATATTACTATGGATAAATAATTAACTACAAAGTCCCACTCTATCTCCGAACATAAACTTATAAGAAAAGATATAACATGTTAATTCCTGACACAAGTTCTCGTTAATTGACAACTATGGCGAATAAATTAACCGCTGTGTGCGTGTCCGAGCATTTCTAGTGTTCATTTGATAGTTAATTTATTTTTAAACACATGTAAAACTCGATGCCGCCAAACAAAAAGGTTTTAGCCAGTCAACTGGTATGGCAGTTAACGTATGCGTCGTCTGTGGAAGTGTAATTGACAAGAGAACGAGCCGGCGTTGTCGTGAGCAGAGATAAACAGTTTTTAATGGTTATTTATGCGCGCGCGCCGCCCGACGAGCATCCTCTAAAAGGCACGGGTTGAATTAAATACTCGCCATTCGCCAATACCGCCGACCTTTTTAACTGTTTTAATCGATTACATTGTAAGGCACCGAGCACTGACCTGTGTTTATCGTTCCGTGTTTCGGTTCACATTCGATTCTGTATACAATATTATCGATGTAACGGCTCTGTTGACATTTTAAGCTTTCCGATACCAAGTTCAGATCTATAAACAGAGCTGTGTAGGTGTATCACTATTTAACTAATGAATGGCCGTTCCGTATGTCGCCAAGCGAGATTAACATCAAATTGATTGTCATATTAAAAGCACCGCTCGTCAATATTAGCATAATCACCACTTATTGATTCTAGACGAGTAAATTATCGCATTTAAATTCAATAAAAAGATAAAAGAGAACAATATACCTAATGTTTAAATATCAAATAATACAGAAGCTATATCGGAATGGACTTCATATATTTTTTGTGTTCTTTAATTAAATTATCTGCCTGACAGTTCCACAGAGCTTTTATCTAAATATGTAGGTTTATAATTTGCACTTTGTGCAAAAATAAAATTAAGCAAACCCACTTGAGTCAAAATCAAAAGTCAATAACTAAAAGTATATTAGGTATTTTCTAAATCGACTCTACCAAATAATTTCACATCACAGAATATATCGTATCTATCAGATAGCGATCGGAGCCATCTACGATAAAATTTATCAATCACAGCCGTCAGTATCTGTAGATCATTAACTAAACGTTACTACACAGATACTGGGACACTAGAGTATTGATAATACAAGGCTATGTGGCGCCTCCTCGAAAGTGTGAGGTGGGCACGTGTAGATAGACACGTGCGGTTTTCATTTTCTTATTGATTGTAAACGTTGTTGCAACTATTTTCCCTTAAACATTAATATTTTAAAGGAGTCGAACTTCTGATGCTCTCAGCAGCCCAAAGAAGTAAGTATTCATACTTCAGCAACTCAATTGCATAACACCAAGAGTGTTTTGTTGTTATGTTCATAATACGAAAAAATTTCAACCCAATACTTAAGGAATTTCGATGACACTAAAAGTTCTTAAATAAGTATCAAATTGAAATGCATTGGCATTGATTGTATGTACATGTGTTACGCAATTACCTAGCAGCTGGTCATATAATACAAGGCAGTTGAAGGAGAACATTAGCATTCTCGTAAATTGACAAAGAAAGATTGATGACAAAATCCTTTGCAAAACATTAAAACGTGTCTACTTCTCGAGTAGCAAAAGGAGGAACGCAAAGAGCAACTAAAGGAACGGGTGGGTTTTAATCAGTAAGAGTCTGACACGCCCTCCCGCTCCACCCAGAGCGGGGGAGGTCATCAGATGAGGTACCACTCTCAAAAAAAAAAAATAACACAGAGATTACAGTCTACAAGGTCAAAACTAAAAGAGCTCTAATAGATTGTCTGATTAATACACTCAGGGGTATCTTGTATAATCCATGGCAATGTAATAATGAGTTGGGCCGGGTCTTGCCGGATGGGATTCGGAGTCTATCTAATTGGGCTGCATTCCTTTGGACTCCCACTTCTCCGATGATGACTGGACCATTTCTGGTATACGACCACCATTACAAAGAAGTTCCGAGAAATTTTGCACGTCTACTCGTCAATATGAAAGGAATTGTTAGAGTCTTTGTGAAGTTATTTTATCTATTTTAGCTTGGCTGACTGGCCTGTTGGTCTAGTGGTTAGTGACCCTGACTACTATGCCGGAGGTCATGGGTTCGATTCCCACCCAGGACAAATGTTTGTGTGATGAGCACGATCATTTGTTCTGTGTCTGGGTGTAATTTATCTATAATATGTATGTATTTAGAAATATATAAGTATGTTTATCAGTTGTCTAGCACCCATAACACAAGCTCTGCTTAACTTGGGACTAGATGGCGTTGTGTGATAGTTGTGGAATATTATTATTATTTATTATTGGTCTAAGACATGTTTGGAAAACAGTTTAATGGGGCAAAACAGTCTTAATGAAGTTTTAATCTTATAAGAGCGCTATAAAAGCATAGTTTTGTATTCAATCACAAGAAAATAGTATATCTAACGTAACTCATCAACTAACAGGTAAAAAACGAAGTCAGCGTTAAAGGCGGTATAAAGCTTATGATCTTACAAAAGCGTTATAAAAAGCTTCCTTTTTTGCAAAACAAAACAATATTTTGAAACGTAACTCATCAATTAACAGATAAAAACAAAAACAATTAAAAAGAAGACATCGATCCGCCATCGAGTAGGTACGGTATAGAGAATCGAACGCATCCAGATCGCATCGGGTCGTTGCACTGAGCGACGCAAGCGCAATAAAACGACTGCGCCCGCGCATCGTGCGGTAATCGCGCGCCTTTGATCTCACCGCCAGTCCCCTCCCTCCCCACCCCGCTCTGCACTTAACTACGACTTTATTACAAGTAATTTGTGATTGTTAACGGTATAATTAAAGCACAATTATAAGACGGTACTTCGGAATTAATATGGGAATCGGCTGCCCTTTGATCGTTTGCGGTATGCGTGACGAATTCGCGGCAGCTTTTGATATTAGCTTGATTAACTATTTTTGTAAAGGAGTTATTAATACGGATTTTTATGAAAAAAAAACCGATAAAACTAGATACTTACTTTTTGATATGTAGATATAATGTAAAGGAGCATACCAATTATAAAATGCTAAAAAAGCTCAAAATGTATTTGTAATTCTATTGTACTCCAGCTTTTAAAGAAAGGTAGTGTACAATAATAACAAAAAACCCTCATACTAGGAAAAAATAGGGCCCATAGTAATTATATTTCTATTGCACTATGTGATAGTTAGAGTCCAAGGCTGAGAATGGCCACGAGCCCGCCACCGCCACTGCCGAAGACAAGCCCCGCGGCGCTTGCGCACTTAAAACGGACCGGAGAACTCACAAATTGCCCTCCCTAATTACCTCAGGTAGGCGGCCGCACAAAGTGCTGCCTTTTTTACTATAAAAAGTGCTAAGTTATTCAAAAACAGGTCCGGCGCAGCAATAAATATGATTCCGAGCTTCATCAGATGTATAAATTAAGATTTAACCTCGCATTTCTTAAATAACATCGAAAAAATCGATCAGGTTTTTTGCAGAATTAATTAACTATAACTCATGTAGATCTTTGTCCAGTGACTTTTATATGGCAGGAGACTTTGTAACAGTAAGCAAATATACAAAACTATGACTCAGAAAAGATTAAAGGCAAAGATAAATTATTAAGAAACAGATAAGATATTCATCAAAATTGGTCTGAAGGAAGCGGCGGACGCAAATAACGAACTCAACAATAATGAAAGAGGATTTAACAGCATCAAAAACTTTCTTTCATCCGTGAGACACCGGGCCTTTTATGATCCGACATTATACGCGCATACCTGCGTTAATGATAGGGTGCCGGTTCAAAGAATAACGCTGGGGACCTCACAATAACACCTTAACAGCTGTATCTTTACCTGGAGAATCGCCGGAAAAAACACGGGTAATTTTAACACAGCCCTCAAAGACGCCGCCTCCCGATGTAGGGAAATAGGTTATCAAGGTGCGCAACTGACTTATCGCACTTTAGAATACTTTATTGTTTTATTAGGGTATTCAAAAACTGTATTGTCAGATAAAAAAAAGGTTTACGATATGAATATTTAAAAATCGGAAAAGGAAAAAAGATACTCTTTGTTTCCGAGACTTGTTTCTATACAAAAGCATTGCATGAATTGCGATCAAAGGCTTCAGAAGAAACTAAAATTGACTCTGTTTATGAAAAAATTTTACATTTTTAGTGAGATCTCTGGTAACCTCAACCCGGTTCTTCATTTGGGGAATTAATCGCAACAGTACATCATAAACTCTACATGTTATGTTCGTATTCAGAGCCGGTGCGGTTTGTTAGTTTAACACAGTGTTAATAGCCAGAGGTAAAAGTGTGGGTGCCTTAAAATTGGCTCATTACCACCTTCCAGAGCTAAAAGCCGGTCTTTGTTGACCTTGGACGACTGTTTGTACGGGATTTAGAATTTGTAACCACAAAAATGTAGAGGAAACTGTATTTGTTGAAGTAAAACGTGAAATTGTTAGCGGACTCCATTTAAATGAGGATGTTTTATCTCTGCATCGAAATGATTTAGATTTCAAACAAACGGTGTTGTGGAATTATGTTGCCAAGACAGTACACGTAACAAATCATCGGCCCAGAAATGTGACTTTAATTGCCCAATCTAAAGGTGAACGGCCGGCGCCGGCGCGGCCACATCAGATGGAGCTCCTCGTGAATGGGCCGGCCGGCCCACTTCGACTGCTCCAAGATTCTCTAACCAAGATATAGAGGAAGCTGCGTTAAACTCACAACATTCTAGAAAGACGTTACACTTCTTTATGTCGGACGAGGACATTCTCAACCTAAAGAACGACAGAACTGAGATCATTTTGTCAAAGATAAAAAGCACGTGGGAGTAGATTCCGTGCGCGATTGTGTATGTCGCGAGTCGTGGAATTTTAGAGAAAATGGAATAAGAAACTAATAAAACGTGACCGTCTAAAAATGTCGAAATACAATGAGCGAAGTGCACTAATTGGAACGTACGACCCGCCTGTTGTACAACTCGAGATATCACAGATCAAAAGGATTTATCAATTAAGATAATGCTAAAAGTTGGTTCTACCAATTCTAAATATCACTCGACTGATATCAAGTTTGATCGCAATCGACAAGATTATTCATAAGAGCCGATCGACTTGGGATCGGAGATAATCACTGCCAATTAGAATTCTAATAGGGCACTTAATTAGCGTGCAATTTAAAAGCGGTGAGTTGAAAGAGGGACCAGATAGCCAAGATACCAATGAAAACGAACAACTCTACTATAAGGATAGAGTAGTAAGTAGAAGGTGTTACAAATACTACGATGAGTGTGATGACAAACATTAGCAATCGTCTTGCACTATCAGCTTAGCAAATTTCAAATATAACTAAAGATATCAGATATATTGTGGTTTAAAACGATGCCGCCGATAAGGTGGCATTAACCGATACACATCGGCACTTAAGGCAAAGATAGCACCGATTCGATAAGGGATATAAATAAAAATAAATGGTTGCTCTTGCGTTATGCCGCTGTAAAGATATCGCTATCAGGGATAGTACACGTATGAAAGTGCCGGTAGTGTGTTTATTGATTTAATGCGGCCGTACTAACGTTATTAATCCTGTGTAATTTGCAATATCACATATTTACAACTTTGAAAGCGGGATTATTGATGAGAGGGTCTGATGGACCTGTATTATACATTCACTATGTATAAAAACATCAATCGGTGAATTTTTTGCAGTCGATTTATGTGGTTCAACAGGTGTGTTGTGGTCGCGCCGCGCGGTGCGAGCGGAGCCGGTTCGCGCAACTAGCGCGGCGGCGATACAAGATCGAGCCTTTGATGTGCCGCGTGATAAGAGGCCGCTATTTGCTGCCGCTTATCGCTCACGTCTGTCGTTCGACGCCCACACTTTACGATTTATCGCGTAAACAATGGCGAAGACTTTATATGGGACAAGAATTAGATTATCAACGGACATATAAATGTATATAATTTTAAAGTTGAGATTTTTTTGCCTGATGTCATAATGCCAAAAGAGGCAACAATCGAGGTAGCCGCTGATGATGTTAATGTGATAAAACATCTGGTTTTAGATGGTAAACAACTCCTGAGCGGAATTTTAAATGAAAATATAAGAAGCTTTACTAAATAACAAACATATAAGAAACTCTCGTGTGAAAATGTAAAGCAAGGGTGAAAATGGCGACTAATTTGAGACTCCCTTCATACATTAGACAATGATGTAGCGAAAGTCAACAATAGAACCCTCGGAAACATCGCACATTACATGTTCGGTATCAGTTTGACAAACCATAAAACCTATTCTGCTATCCATCGTAAATCAACCGATAACAATGGGGTGGCCCTAACATATGATACAGAGCACTATAAAACTTGATACATGGTACCATGGCCAACCCTCTACATTGTACGACAAGAACGTTAATTCTTTCAACCTATGTTGCCTTCGCTCTCTCATCATAATTATATTTTTTGTTCCAAAGGCAATTGTAAACTTGATGATTTCAAAGGAGAGTTCGCGGGAAATTGCGTTACGATTATTGCCTCTTTAACTTTATGCTTATCATTAAAGTTTAATACAAGCGCTGCTATTTCATATTCGTGATATTTTTGTTCAGAAAACTAATTTGCGTGTTTCACATTTCATAAAACTTCATTGGCATTGGTCTAATTTCTATTCTAAGATCGGTTGTTATAATATAACTATATTGTGTTTATCAAAAGTTTCTCTTACCGCTTCCTCAGCTTCCTTCTGGTCCTTATGTCCCATCAGGTTGGGCATGGCAGTCCAATTGTATCCCAAATCCTGACATAGTGGCAGCTTGATCCTCTCGCACTTGCCACCTTCGACCTCTTCCTGGTCAGCAGACACCAGCCACACAAACAGGAGAAAGCAAAAAATCCGAGCCATAGTATATAATTCACAAATAATTAATATCACTAGAATATCATGTCATATTCAACTAACTCAGTCACAAAATCACTGTTGGTAAACACTGTTCAATCGTAAACACATTTTATTTTATTGAAAAATAAGCGCACGTCCTTCCCCGTCTCTAGCTTGGCGCAGACTGATTCAAAATTCGTCAGCGGCGCGGCGTTTCAATTCAAAGGCAAAGGAACGAAACCGGTCGGCCGGTGCGTTCAGAAACATGCATATGTGCCGATAAAAGGTCTGAACGCATGAACAGGGCATTAAGATGAAAAGAAAAAAACGAAAAGGGCCTAATTCGTGTACGGCTCACTGCAATCAGTGGGAGTAATTTTAGCCGTCTCTGTCTTTAGTTCGGGAGTGAGCGGGATGGTAGGAACAATGAAGAACGTATAAAATTAAGTGTATCTGCCCATGAGGTTGGATTTTATTTTACAAAATTGCTGCAATAAAAGTGTTGGTAATTGAGAGGTTCTAAAACTTTATTACAAAGCTTCGACGTTGCTACGTTGTAGGTACATGCTTTTGATGTTAGCTACATCTTATACTATGTTGCTGGTGAAAGTTCAGACAAAAGATTAGACCAGTTCATGGCCGGAAAAAGGTGGCGTTAAAAGCCCTTATTCAGCTGTCATGCCTTCTTATACAAGTTTATCCAAGTCTGTATTTGATAGCTACAACCTGGAAGTCTAGTAAATAGGTTACTTCTAGGTAAGCGTGCTCCATTGTTGACCACATCATCGCTCATCGTCAGATGAGATGATAGTAGTTAATCGCAAGATTATCAATGTTCAACCTTTAAATTTTAACACCGCCAATAAATACAATGTTGTCCGTTAGGTTCCACATCCCTTCTCGTTTCCAGAAAATAAAGACACCTTGAGAAAATAGTGACAAATATCATCTAGGACCAGTCTGTCTTTATTGCCTTTTATAGACAACGATTTTAATAAAAAAATGGCCGCATATAGTCTAAGAGACGTGTATTGAAGTAATTTATTCTCCGACAACAGTTCATTAAGTGCCACCTACTGCGATGTTGTCCTTCTATTGAATTTATTTTGCGATTGCCTTGAAATTGACTAATGGTTCCAAGCCATGTTTTATTGAAGAGTTAACTTAATAGAACTTGTCATTGGTCTTCTTTTTATTGTTTTGATTCTACTTACCTACTTTACAAATTAGAATTTAGTTGTTAGATGTTACTGTCTTTTATGATAGGCAATTAATTTAATTACCTACATATTTTGTTGAACTAGGTATTTTTTTGAACAAAGTATGTTTTCAGATTTTTTTTGGACTAAAAATCCATTAGTTTGTTAAAAAGTCGGCTCTAATTGCGGCGTTGATTAACTTTTCAATTAAAAACAGGAGGATTTTTTATAGATAACTCGTTAATTAAATAACGACTTCAATTTGAAGTTTCATGTCAAGATACTGAAGTGACGAGTGAAAGAGACAGCGCTATACTTCCCGCTCGTGCCTTTATCTTTCAGTACCGCGGCGTCCCAAGTAGAATACACAATTAGGTCCCTTCATTACATCACTCCAATAACACCTTTGATACATTGAAAAACCCCCAAACGAAAACCAACCTAACTGTAATACTGTAAAGTCCAAATTCCGTTCACAGTCTCAGTATCTTCCCCGGCTATCTGGTCAAATATATCCAGATCTCTGTCAGTTAGAGACTCCGTTTGATATTGAAAGAGTTGGACAGCTCAGGCTATGTTGGCGGGCCGTCATGAATAGTTGCATTGTGCGAGCGGGACGGCGCGAGGCGTATCAAAGGCGCCGCCGCCGTGCGCGTACGCCGGCCGGACGCCAAGGGAATGCCTAATTAAGGACGCATGCGTGGACTGTGGGGTGAGGGCTACGGACTGAGTGAGAGCGGAGAGCGGGCTTTGACGCAATCTGTTAAAATTTTCAGAACGCTTTCTCATGAGTGAGAGATTTCTTTATTATTATATAAAAGTCAAAAATGCATGGGCTTATATATCATGCATTTTAGACTTTTCATTGATTGCTGGCGACTGATATATATGGTCTAACGAAATGGTATATTTTGACATTTCGACAATCGCTATCTCCTATGAAATGTCACTTTGTCAAGAGAGAGAGGGTTTTAGCTCGATGTAAAATTGATAGATCGGTAAAATTAAAGATTACCCTATTTTTATGATTCTAGTAGTTAAATTCATTAAACGCCATTGCTGTTAGCTCTACTATCTCTATAGCAAATTATGGCGTATAAAGCCGTCAAGTGGCGCCCTCATTGAATAAAAAATCGTAGCAAAGCGTAGAAAATAAAGATTAAAGAATCCTATGTTGCATTTGTTATAAACAGTATGAGGTATTTTTACATTGTCAAAACAGGACTCAAAATGTTTCGTATCCAAAGTAGTAAACAAAAGTGTAAAAAACGGCCGTTTTCAGGATCTTTATTTTCTATGCTAAGATACGATTTTTTATTCAATGAGGGCACAACTTATGCGGAGGTAGGCCCTTGTTTGTAACGAAGCTAAAAGCTGTATAAGCTCTAATATATCAAATTTACTGTAGTCTTAAATGAGTTATATAGAAAGTACGTAACGCTAGTTACTTACATTTTACCAATGCATAATTTTAACTTTTATTTTTGTTTTGTCTTGCATAAATATTTCGATCGTAAGATGACGCTTGAACTCTAGAAGTTATTATTAAGCATCCTTTTTATTTTTATTGCACTTATTTACTTAATTACGCACTATTAAATGGGTACGTCACCACATGTCATCATCATCATCATCATTTCAGCCGAAAGACGTCCACTGCTGGACATAGGCCTCTCACAAGTGTCGTCACAACGACTGGTCCTGTGCGTCTCGCATCCACCGGCTTCCCGCGACACTCATCGGTCCACCTTGTGAGAGGCCTTCCACGCAACGTCTTCCAGTATGCGGTCGCCAATCCAGAACATTCCGGCCCCTACGATCAGCCCATGTTACTTCATTTAAATCCCACATAACCTCCAAATCGCTAACACTGCCACCGCAAACTGCCGGCATACACTACAGAATCGTAATTAAAACGTCAGATAAGGCGGCATTGCGCAGACGCAGCCGAGTGCCCAACGTAGCGCGATTCACGCCATTCACGCCAAATGCTAATTTCGCCCAATTGTTCCACAGGAAGATACATAACTATACTGCACGAATATTAATGTCGCTTTGATCATCAACGCCGATAGACGACAGATACAGTCAGCGGCAGAATAGCTGAGCAATTCAAAGAAGCGATTCTCGTACTTATCAGATTTTTCTCCATGGCAATAGAATCAGAAAAGACAGTCAATTTCAGGTTCACGGGATTGTAAATTGGCTCTAAAAAAAAAAGTCGCGCTCTCATCTCAGCAGCGACAATCAATGTTAAACAATTGTAAATTGTAAAGCTTTTTTTTTAATTTTTAATTTTGTTTTAACTAAACTCGATTTAGTACGGATAAAAGATGAGATTTATTAAAAATCATATCAAATAAATTTATTGTTTGTCACAGGTGGAAATTTAGAAAGATTGCTGTAACATACCAATAGGGCGTACAATATTTTATAGTTATTTATAATCTCTTTTATAATTTATATTACTACTCATGTCCATATCCATTTATTCAAAGTGACAGGATTTTTATGCAACATTTATTACTTATTTTTCTTCTTAGCGTTTAGTTTATAAATATAATGTTTGGCCCAGTTTTCAGCTACGGCAACAGCATGCGCTGACGCAGCCATAAGGTCCTCACAAGTACAGGCGACAAGGCATGCGGCGCAAGATGAGAGCGGGCCATGATCTGTGCACGCCGCATAAACGCCGAAAATCGGAGCCTTCCGAGAACTCCCACCTGTGGAGGTCGCCTTTACTGCGGCCGACCTGAGTAGGGTGGACCCTTTTATGAGCATATCAATGATAAAAAAAAATCTTTTCATATCGTTGTGAGCACCTTTCAACAATTACTGGAACTCAGCCCACACATTAACAATTCCTTCGTAGAAAACTGCAAGTATGAACACTAATGTTTAAAAAAATTTATGCAATAATGTTTAAAAACTAAAATAACGTATGCCACTTAGTTTAAGCAGCAAAAATAAGTTTTGGCTAAATTAAAAAAAATAGTGGTTTCATTTCTGCTAACAAAAAAAGGAGTAATTTTTAAGGTATTTTTTTTTTTGTATAAAACTATAAGTAATAAGGTTTTTTTTTACTATTGGCAGTTGTCGATAGAATATCAACCAATTGATGAATATTTTAATCCATAGATTTGACGAGGTTCTCTATTTGTGAGAAAAAAACGCCAATTTCTAGGTGGGAACTCTATATGTGTGTATGCCTGTTTCTTTGGCAAGCGCTGTAGCCTAAACGGCTTGATGGATTTTACTAAATAAGGTATTATTAGATTGGTCTTGTCAAAGTGACAAAGGCTTTGGAATTTGGAAAAAAAAAAACAAAATGGCGACTGCCATTTGGTAACTGTAGTCGTATTTTTTGTGAGCTGGTCATGTGGGGTATCAAATTAAAGAGCTCGAGGAGGCGATTCCAAAAATATAACACACTAAAATTTAGGAAATAAAAAAAATAATATCAAAAATCCCGACTGACAAAAACAACTAAAAAGTTCCAAACAAGTCACTTTTCAAGCAATCTGATGCAGTTGGTGGCATAAAATCTGTGATTGAACTGAAATATCTGCCACCAACTACATCAGACTGCTTGAAAAGTGACTTGTTTGTAACTTTTTTGTTGTTTTTTATCAGTTGGATTTTTTGATATTTTAATTTTTATTATTTACCTAGTTAATTTTCTTAGGAGTGTAAAATTCCTCTTCTTCGTTCCGCTCTTGACAGAGTGGTAGTGGTCACTATGAGTTCTGTTCTAGCGCTGGTGTTGATGACTTGCCCCACGTTCTCTCGCCATCAGATTCTGTTAAATGTGTATATAGAATTATCATTATCATCAGCCTTTTAATGTCCTCACTGCTGGGGCACAGGCCTCCTCTATGTGAGAGGTTGTGGGCCGTAATCCACCACGCGGGCCCAATGCAGTTTGGTGGATGTCACATGTCTTCGAATTTTTGGTTCTAGGACATGCCTGTTTCCTCACGATGTTTCCCCTCACCGTTTTGAGAGAGTATAGAATACTTAATTGCAAACTGGATATGTCGGATATCTGCTGTTGAGTGTACAGTCGCCGACTCCGATGACTTAAAAGGAGGTGTGAAGTGTGAGGACAATGGTAAACGTGCTTTGTATTGATTAGTTATCGATAGTTCTTATATGGCAAGTATTAGATTGACAGTCTCTCCTTTGGCAAGGAAGTCCTTGACGAGCTGTCTATGAATTATATCCTACAGGCTTCAGGTTTATAGAATACTAGCTGCGCCCTGCAGTTTTACCCGCGTAGACCGGGATAAAAAAAAAACTTTTTACACAAAAAAGACAACCGACTTCCAAAAAAGACAACCGACTTCCAAAAAAGTTGGTAAAAAAGTTTTTTTATTTTTCACTTTTTAGTTATACACCAGAACTCAAAACCCCAATAACATGGAACGTGGCATTTAAACATAATCGTAATTGGAAACCAAAACGTCGTCTATGTTTACATATTTTTGGTTTTTGTTCAGTTTTTCAAAAAGCGCTGAAGCAATTTCGATAAAATTTATATGGGACCACCTCGGGAGTATATTCTTTCGCATAAAAAATAATTTCGAAAATCTGTCCACAACTGACAGAAAAATCGGTGGACATTCATAAAAAAAAAACATACAAACAGTCGAACATAGAACCTTATCCTTTTTCGAAGTCGGTTAAAAAGTAGCTTATGTGTTAATCCAGGGTATAAACTATATAATTACCAAATTTTATCCAAATCAGTGCAACCGTTTAAGCGTGAAGAAGTAACAAACATACACACACACAAACTTTCGCGTTTATAATAATTACCAGCTTCTGTCAGTGGTTTCGCCCGCGTGGTATTAATACTTCCTCCCATTATAAATTATAGCCTATAATATGTTATTCTGATGTCTAAGCAATATTACTGTAAAGTTTTATCAAAATCCGATCAGTAGATTTTGCGTGAAAGAGTAACTAACATACATCCTCACAAACTTTCACATTTATACCTAATATTAGTAGGATTAGTGTGCTATGAGCACCGATACCTATAACAATAGGGAATATGCCTGAAAAAAATATTTGTTATCTAACCGGTTTATCGATGAATATACTAAAATAGAGTACGAACAGTGAAAGCAGAATAGAAATTGACTGAAAATTAAACGAGATATAACAATTTTAAACAAATACATCTGTCCCTCTCTCGAAAATGCTGTTTTCTATGGCAGTTGTATGGGCGTCATGTCCTTTGACGTCAAAGAACACGTCGGACTTCTCTTTCTAATTATCAACTATAAAGCTTTATAACTTCATCGCTGATGATGATATTTTAAAAATTCCTTCATATTTGTTCACTATAGTTAATAAATCTTCAATTGAATAAATAAAAAAATATCAAGCATATTCCCTATTCTAGAGAACTCTTCGACTTCGAAGAAAATTTAAAATGGTACAGTTTGAGTTTGAAGGGTTTTCGATACTTGGTAGAAAAATCATTTCTCTATTTTCAAAATTTTTCCAGTGTCTTAGTTGGATTGTTAAGGGCTTCTTCTGCGTGAAAAACGGTGCTAGTAATACCTACTTTACTGCAATACTTACAAAACAAAGTCTCTAATCTACTACATTAATTTCAGATTTGACTCTTTGGAAGAGTTCAGACTTATGTAAAATAAATCTTAGAAGTTAAATTTGACCCACTTCTCGGTTTCCGATTGAGCTGAAATTTTGCATACATGTTTAGTTTAGATGACTATCCATGGTTAGCTAAGTGACGTCATTCTAAAACCAATATGGCGGACTCCCAAAGATGGTGGACTAATTATTTTTTATACACATGGTAAGGGTATCAAAGGGTTTGCTAAGAACAATACGAAAAAGCTTGTTTTTTATCATACACAAAACTAGACATATTATTATGTAGAACTTAACATTAAAAAAAGGGGTTTCAAAGAACTGCCCAGGGGTTGTGGATAAATTCTAAAGTGAGTTACCGCGCCCCTGGGCATTCAGGGCAGGGAAGGAACAGGGGTGGGTTTTAGTCAGTAAGAGTCTGACACGCACTTCCGCTCCACTCTAGAGCGGGAGATGTCGTTGGATAATTTCCCACCCCACAAAAACCGGGGGGTTCAAAGAAAAGACCTCAACGCGTTTACAGTGGGTCCCTCGAACATCCTACTTGATCATTCTAATGTTGTATTTGATTGCAATGGTTATCGACGTACTTTCCCTTATATTATTAGCAGAATTACATGACTGTACTGCAAGGAGCTTCGTTTTACTTGTTGATAAAAGGGTTCACGGAAACTGTTGGCAGAGGTTCGGCTGATTTAAGGCGCTTTAATGGGTTTTAATTGAACATCACAACATCACGTCTAAACGACTAGTCTTATTTCTTTGAAATAAATATATGTTACTCTAAACAATTTTCGTCGTAACTTAATCTGAGAATATTTGAAATTGTATTTTTATAACATAGTGTAATTAATTTGTAAAATTATGTCTAACGCGGATAAAAAATTGAGAATCACGCAAAAACTATAAAGTATATTTTTATGAAATCTTCACCATTTTAAAGATCATTTAATTATTTATAATTTCGTCGAAGTGTTTTAGTATAATACTTGTTTTTTTATGTGTAATAAATTAATAATGCGTCTAATTTCGGACAGCGCTCCTTGATGGGCGAGTCCTATTACTGGGTGGACATATGACGCGTTACGTAAGCTCAGCGCAGAACACGCAAGCTAACCACTCAAGGTCGTTGGCAGCTAATAGCGCCTTAACTTGGACTACTGGAGGTCATTTATATCACCTGGCAAAGATTTACAAGCGTTTGCACTGGAAAAGCCCGACTGAGCTTTGCCCGTGTGGAAGTCGAGAATTATCTCAATGAACGTACTACCGGGGCAAAAAAACTCCTATGTCTCAAGCCAGGCCATGGTCTACCTGTGTTACAAATCAGTTTAAACAGTGGAGGTATTTTAATGACTAACTTCCAATCAAACATACTCCTCATCATTATTTCTGCCGAAAGACGTTCACTGTTCCGCATAGGGCTCTCCCTACACGCACAATGGTCCACCATGGACTGAGTGCAAAACAGGTCACCAGATAGATCTCCCGCACTTCCATCTTCACTCTGCTGGAAGTCGAAATTATCCCACCATAATTAACCACCGGGATAAAAGGACCCTATGTCCTAATCTGTACCATGCCTGCCAAGATCACGTTTCATCTAAATCCATACAACCATAGAGTCAAACGTCCAAACATACAGACTTTCTAATTTATAATATTCGTAGGACTATTATATCCTTTTTTTTTTTTGGGGTGGGAAATCATCCTATGACTTCTCCCGCTCTGGGTGGAGCGGAAGGGCGTGTCAGACTCTTACTGACTAAAATCCACCCCTGTTCCTTCCTGCCTTTGAGTGCCCAGGGGCGAGGTAACTCTGTTTCGAATTAATCCTCAACCCCCGGGCAGAACCCCTGTTCCCTCTTAACGATGTATTTGCAAGTTTTCATACCAATGTAGCAGCTGCGTCGAGTCGTTGATGTACGACGTGCTGCTGAGTTTGTTTTTACCACTACGTTACTATAACTACACTAAGTGACCGACAATGACCGTCATTACCGGGGGTAACTGACTGGAACGGGCTTGGGGTTGTGAAGGGGTAGCACTTCTAGTTGTTATGATGTAATTAGATCCTATGGGAAACAAATATCAGCAATAGTCAAGGACTTATGGATTTTTATGTGATTCGAATCCAACTCAAAACATTTATTTTATATAAACCATTTAAAGACACTCTTGAATTGTCAAGAAGTCGGTCAGTCAGAAAGATGAAGCTAATTGCACATTCCAAAGCGTAGACCTCTATGGAGAAGAACGTGCAAGAAACTCCCTGGATATTCTTTTAAATCATCATGTTATGTAGATATTACAGATATCCTGGATATATTATTTCTTGTTGCTTCTTTTATTTGAGAACAATGTTAATTAAAATAAAGATTAAAATAAGCCAGTTGCAGAATTTCCTCTCACGCTGACCGTCGACGCTGACAGCTCAGCGCGTAAGGCTCAGCGCAGACGGAACGGAGCGCAGCGGAGAAGATTTTATTAACTCACTTGAAAGTAAACTTTAAGATTACTACAATAAAGTGCATACATGCTTGAACCTGACAAAAATGCTCGCGCGTCCTCGAAGATATGCGGGGAGCATACGCGATCCGTAAAGAAAATGCCCGAAACCGCGCGGGGATTATTCCTCTCTGTCTGCGCTGACCCTAAAGCCTCGTATTCATGGTAAACATTTGTTAAGCAACATGGTTGCATAAACATGTTGCCGAGTTGCTGTCAACATATTGCCGGCAACACTTGTGTTGCGGAGTTGATCACACCATGTTGCAGAGTTGACGCCCGGCGAGCGAAAACATGAGTTTATCAACAAATGTTGACGTGTGTGGACGTGTTTGCACCTGATTATAAACATGGCAGTCGCGTCATCACATCAGATACAGAGAACACAACAACACTACTTCCTCGGGCAACATTTTAATGCAGACTGGCGTGTGTAGACAACCCATATTGATTTGAACAAAGTTTCCAGCAGCATTCTCGCCGTTCATCAACAACGTTGATCAACTGTTGCTAAACAAATGTTTATCATGAATACGAGGCTTAACTCGTCAACGATCACCGCGTCGAGCGCGCTGACCACCGTCAGCGCAGACAGCTACGCGTAATTCTGAAATGCTCCTAGTCAACGTGAGAGGAAAACCAGCATAAGTGTTAATAATTAATAATCTTATCCTAGCCGAGACTTTTTTTTTGGATAGGATATCATCCAACGACTTCTCCTGAAGGGCTTCAGACTTTCACTAACTAAAACCCACCCCTGTTCCTTCAGTTGCTTATGCCAAGACCGCGGTAGCTCTCTTTCCAATTTATCCGCGACCCCAGGCAGGCATCGGTCCTGGCGGACCCCGTCAATTGCTGCTGACATCTCTTTGAGGCGCGCGTGGAACACTACGGTCGACTCCTACTAAGCTAATCGCCAAGACTTAGCAATCTCAGTCGTAAAACGTAGGAGTAGGACGGTAAGGGCCTGCATGTGTATTCGCTAACTCAGTTGACATCAATTTGATAGGCACTTTGCAGTACATTGCTGCTTTGCTCGGTGGACATCGATTATAATAAGCGCCGAAGCAGCAATCATAGTGCCTATCAAATTGATGTCAACTGAGTTAGCGAATAGACCCCCATGCAGGTCCTTATTGGACGGCGAACTACTCATTACTCCCCGTCCGCAAGTCCGCGCCTACGGTGACCGGGAGTCGGCCTGCGTCTCCCGACGATGATCCTAGCCAAGCCTAATCCCATTATTTGGAATCGTCATTCCTTGCCAGACGTGTCTGTAGTGTCTCGTCGAAACGTCGAGGCTGCCTTGAGGTCGTTGTTTACGACGGAACCAGGTTAGAGGGTGTCTGCCACACTTTTATGGACCGTCCATTTTGATTATGACTCACTTAACGAGTCCGCACCGATCGGCATAAAATTGTAATTCGAGACTGAAATTCCTTATTTTTAATTGCTTTAGATTTATTACCACTTAATTAAATCATCTTATTGTGGTTCAAAGGCAGGCAACTGATTACTACTCTATTGATGAGTGCCGATTGTCATCTAGCAGGCCAGCTCCGATCATTTACAAACCTGATATAAGAAGCTGCAAGACCGAAGTGAAAAAAGTACTGGTCATGTGCGTGTCGGATTTTGCACATTAAGGGTTCTATACCAAATATTGGTATTTGTTAGTAAAGTATACGTAATAATAAACACCAAATTTCAAGTTCATAGGTCAATGGGAAGTTAAAAAATTCTTCGTAACAAAATTTTGTGACAGACGACGGACGTAACAATAGGGGTATAAGTTTCCTGGGTATTAAAATAATTATTCTATTTAGTCCGTAAGTATGTGAAATTATCAAAAAATATTAAACACGTTTTGTTTGCTTTACCTAACCGATAAAAAATGACAAAGATACGCATCAAAGTTCAGAAGCCTGTTACGTTACTTCGTGGTAAAAAGTGTAGCACGGCGTAACGTCACGCGAAATTTTAACGCACTGTATCAGCCTCATTTTTTGTTTACCTATGTGACGAAAGAAAACACACGTGTCCAATATTTTTTTGTAATCTAACTGACAGAGTAATAAGATTTCTTTAGGAGACTACCCTATTCATACATGTGTAACAAAAATGGATTAAATAAAAACTTTTTTAAAAAGCGAAGCTTAAAAGCTGGCTAACCGACCAGGCATTATATGACCTAAAAGAATGGTTCTAAGTACCTAATTGTTGCAATTATTTTTATTTTTTTGTATCTATTCCGTAATTATGATTTTTATTATTGTTTTAATTTATTATTATTTGTTTTTGATGCTCTTTATAATGTATTCAAATTGACTTGTGTTTTTATTTTATTTTTGTTTTTTACAAACCTGACATGTAATTTTTGATAATTATTAATAAATAAACTAAAGTAAAAATTGCAGAATAACTTAATTTCGGGAGTCGGTGTTTGTATTTTATTTCTTCGTTATTTGACATCGACTTACGAAATTAAAGGTATTTTGCAATTTTTAGAAGTCAGTTTTATTTTTCTAAAAAAAAAAAAAATATATTTTTCAGGCTTTATTTGTTGTACCCCAGAACTAAAACTAAATAATAATAATAATAATAATTGGAGACAACCAAAACGTCATCTGTGTATACATATTTTTTGTATAGGTTGATTTTTTTATAAAGTGCTGAATTAATTTCGATAAAATTTATACCTTTACCTCTGAAGTATGGCCAACAAAAAAAAAAAGAATCCAAAATCTATTCACAAGTGGCGGAGATATCGTCGGTCAAAAACCAAAAATAATGTCACCTGAGAATATCTCTTCACTCCAAAATTATAGCAATTAAACACGTACCAACAAAAAGTAAGATTGTCAAACTGTCTCCTGCTATTTCGCCCCCATTAGCCCTGGTCGGTCGGAGGGAAGCCAAAAAGGCTATTTGCCAAGCCTGCTCCTGGGCTCAGCGCAATTACCGCGAGGCTGGCGTGTCGCGGGGTCGCAGACACAATTAAGTGAATTTGCCAGGCACTGTAAAAACTGAGGACGATCCTGGGGACTGGGGTGACCGTGAGAGAAGAAATATGGAGATTTTGTATGTGAGTCATGTTCGGCCCCCCGTTTACGCTAACGCTTAGTACCAAATGTATGGCAATGTAACTTGGCCCCCCTAGCCATATTACATTTCTATTATCGTTTACGCTAACGCTTAGAACAAAATGTATGGCAATGACATTACCTGCTTAGATAAGTGTCACGTGACTTATCGCAGATAATGTCATTGCCATACATTTTGTACTAAGCGTTAGCGTAAACAATAATAGTAAAGTAATATGGCTAGGGGGGCTAGTCTAGTCAGTTCTCTATGGTGAAAGATAATATTCATTAATAGTCATAGGCAACCACTGAAAATCAGCACCGTGCTGTGGGTCCCCCACGGTATAGCATTATGCTGAGTGGAAGCCTTCTTGCCACAGCCACGACATGCATCTGTTTTTTATTTATTTCTACCTACCTATTTAACTTTTTTTTTTCTTTCCTTTTTTTGTTAAACTTGTTACTAACATAGAAATATAAGATCTACTAACACTATCGATAAGGGTTAAGACTTAAGTTAGCAAAATCATATTGTTGTGTATGTCGTTAATTTGTGGCAAATAAATTCATTTTCCTTCTTTCTATTAAGATCTTTCAATAGGACCGCTTGAATTTTGAAATTTTAGAAAAGAAACAGTTAAGTGACATTGCCACCATCAGCATTTTACAAGTATTTAGACAAAGGAACAATTAAATACATTTATTTATATTGCCACAATTTTTTTTATAATATTTTATGCATTCATTCGATGACATTGTGTGTGAAGATGGTGAAATGTGATGACTAAATAAGTACCTATATACCCGCCAAATTTGACAAAGGTATCCGCTTTACACTGTCAATGTTCATGCTAAAAAAACCCCTATAGTTTTTATATTCTACTGAAACAAAATAGAAGGGAAATTAAATGAAAGAAATAATTAATAAAGTGAAGAATGTATCTACGTAGCGTTAAAAAAAATCGGCCAAGTGCGAGTCGGACTCGCGCATGAAGGGTTCCGTACTAGTAGTACATAGTATTAAATCTTGTCCGTTGACAAGATTTAATACTAAAGTACGGCCAACGAGAAGCGATACCAAATGTAAACAAAACCCATGCGAAAATGGGCGATAAAATGGCCGCCCGAATGTTGGCGAACCCGTCTTAACGTTGTCATGTTTTTGCCGGGAGAACGAGACATTACGACAAAGGCACAAGATGGAAAGAGATAAATATTAGATTGTCAACGCCACAGTTGTTCTTTAGGTTAATGACCTTTCGTATCGCTGCTAGTTGGCCTTACTTTATGTAGGTATTACTATTATTAAGATCGATTAAAAAAGCCAAAAATCACGTTTCTAGTAGGGAAGACCATTTAATTTTAAATTTATATTTATTGTTTGTTGTTATAGCGACAACACATTCTGTGAAAATTTCAACAGTCTGCCTATTACGGATCATGAGATACAGCCCGCTGATAGACAGACTGACGGACAGCGGAGGGTTGGTAATAGGGTCCCGTTGGTTAGGTTGCTGTGCCCCACAGGGTTCATATTGATATTTTATTATGTTATAACACCTATTTAACACATATGGAAAGCAGTAAAGTATTGAGTATAGGTACCCTTTGGGTACGGAAACCTAAAAGGCAGCGTTCATCATAGTCACTGCTGGACATTATAACTTTCCCAAGCATCTTTACATCGACCGATCCTGCACCCTGATCTTGATTGAAAAAAATAAAAACTTTTTTACAAAAAAAAAACAACCGACTTCCAAAAAAAAAATACACTAAAAATTTAAAAATAACTTTAATTTCGGAAGTCGGTGTTTGTGTTTTATTTCTTCGATATTTGACACCGATTTCCGAAATTAAAGTTATTTTTAAATTTTTAGTGTTTTTTTTTGGAAGTCGGTTGTTTTTTTTTGTAAAGAAGTTTTTATTTCTCGCTTTTTAGTTGTTATACCCCAGAACTAAAAACCTCAATAACATGGAACGTGGAATTTAAACATTTGGAGTACACAAAAACGTCATCAAGATCTGCGTATTTTTCGTTTTTGTTCAGTTTCTCAAAAAGCGCTAAAGCAATGTCAATAAATGTATATGTGAAATTTATATGGGACCACCTCGGGAGTATATTCTTTCGGATAAAAAAAGAATTTTGAAAATCGGTCCACAACTGACGGAGAAATGCGCGGACATACATAAAAAAAAAAAAACATACATACAGTCGAACATAGAGCCTCCTCCTTTTTCGAAAGTCGGTTAACAAAAGACTCTACATGCATTTATTACAGAGATAGTACTGAACTACATAAATAGTTACTAAACTATCTTGATTTATTATTATTAATAATACATGTCTTCGTAATTATTAATTATGTTGGAGTTGGTGCCAGCTGGAACATTGCAGCTGCCGACGTAAAATGCCAAGTAATTATATTATCAGAATGTACTCTACAATATTAATTACAAATCTCTGATTACTGACACTGTACTGAATAACTGAATGTTAATAGAAAGCTTGCTAATGAGAAGAGAAGATAGATTAGATTTTTTTCTGTGTTTGTAACTCCGTCTACGAAACACCACGCTGCACTCCAGATCACAAATTGCCGACGCAGCTCAAAAAGCGGCATGACTGTAATGGGACATGTCTGTCGGATGCCGTCAAAGCTGTGGGCTCGTATATCGCAAGACTGACAGCCCTGACATAGCTAGACGGGGTTGCAGCAGGAGAAGATGGTGGGACGCTTTGAATGGCTTCCTGGCGAATTGGCGTGAAGAAGCACAGCTAAGAGAGAAGTGGAAGGCACGCGGGAAGGCTTCGCCCAGGAGTGGGACAGTTCAGAATAAAATAATAATAATTTACTCAATGTTACTCAAACCTTTTATGAAGAAGAAGCCTTGGCTTTCAGTCTCCGGATGCAGTTGACCACCAGTATTGTAGGTACATGGGAGCATCACCACTGCTATCAAAATGGTGAAAGAAAACATCTTGAGGAAACCGGCATGTCCTAGAACCAAAAATTCGAAAACATGTGACTTCCACCAACCCACACTGAGCCCACGTGGTGGACTATGGCACACACTCTCTCACAGAGAGGAGGCCTGTGCCCCAGCAGTGGGGACATTAATAGGCTGATGATGATGCTGAGCTATGCAATTGTACATGGATGGTAACATGAAATCTATCCTCCTTGGTAAGACTGGTGGTCTGACTTTCTGGCTTCTGACTACCCTACGACTGTCACAGATTGACGACGGTTTAAATTGTTAAATGATAAACGATATTTATTTTGCCAATAGGTTTTAAAAACACTTTTACACGTCAATATATCGTTTAGTCAGTTTAAGCTAGATGAGGCCGGCGTTCCCTAGCTGACTACCCTGAGTAGACACCAAAACAAACTCAAAGGTTAAAGTCTCTTTTATTCTGTCTGATTATATTAAGTCCATAGAATCTGTACTGGTCAAATAATATGAGAACCCATGTACGTTAATCTCTGAGATGAGCTTTTGAGGGAAGCACCATGCAGATTTGAGAGGACCTGTCCAGACAGTGCAAGCATTTGTCAGCTATGTTTTCTGATGCAAGAACCCCGACCTCTGTATGTACTCATCTATCCTCGGATCGGCTTCGCCAACTCCTCGTAAGACAGATTAAGGTCTTAAGATCCTAAATTATCCCAGCTACCTCCAAACTGATGGTCAGCACACACGGTCGGTATAATTTGAGCGGAATGCCGGCCGCGCAGCGTTGACGTAAAAACTATGACGGACGCACGCTGGACAGAGTGACTCCCGCGCAGAAAAACTGACCACTGTGTGTACCGTACATCAACAAGCTGAAAATTCGAGACAGTGTGTGCTTCACTTTATAATATGTATTAAGATGAATATCATTTATTGTAATGATACTATTTTATAAATTCAAGTTCTTCAAACTAAACAGACAGATGTGTTGCTGTGGAGTTTGTTGCACCACTTCTTCTTCACAGCTAAAAAATTAAGAAATGGTGACGGGTGCCGTTTTTGCAATGAACGATGAATGGACTGTCTTTTATGTACTACAACTCTGAATCAGCCTAGTTTGAATAAATGACTTTTGATTTTTATTTTGATTTGTGCATTGAATATTATTGATCTAGGTTATTAAACTTGTAACGTTATTTGGTAACCTCAAGATAACTATTAAGTTATGTTATCTTTCGCAGCAGTTAAAAATACCTACAAACATAACGACTGTATATCCTGAAAGGATAGGTAGACGCATTCCAGCCAAGTGGTGTGTCAGTTATGTTTTCGTTCCGAAGGTGAGCCAATTGCCATCAACTGGACACGAATCCAAACAGCGAGCTGCTACCAAGAAATTTCAGATTGAAAAACCTATAACATTTTTCTCGATGAGTCAAACCTAGGACTTCATGCTTTAGCGACTGCGGCAGTCCTCTGGACTCATCGTCATCATCGTCATCATTTCAGCCGAAAGACGTCCACTGCTGGACGTAAGCATCCCCCAAGTGACGCCACAATGACCGGTCCTGTGCGTCTAGCGTCCATTGGCTACCCGCGATTCTCACCAGGTCATCGGTCTACCTTGTTGGAGGCCTTCCTACGCTGCGTCATCCGGTACGCGGTCGCCACTCTAGAACTTTTCGGCTCCATCGACCATCTGTTCTGCGAGCAATGTGCCCTGCCCACTGCCACATCAGTTTGGCGATTCTTTGGGCTATGTCGGTAACCTCGGTTCTCTTGCGGATTTCATCATTCCTGATTTGATCACGCAAGGAAACTCCGAGCATAGCCCTATCCATTGCCCTCTGGGTGACTTTTAGCCTTCTGATGAGGCCCATTTTGATTGACCACGTTTCTGTTCCATATGTCATCACTGGCAACACGCACTGGTCATAGACTTTCGCCTTGAGACACTGGACTGTTGAGGTGAAATACATTCAGCACTTTCTCCCTACCTTTTTTATGTTTTTGAAGGGAAACCTTTTAAAAGTGCCTGGACTTTTGACGCAGAGACTGTGGGATTCTTACCTCGTTAAAATCATCCCAGTTATCACCATCAGCCTATGAACTCATAAAAGGCCACCCCGAAGACACTGCAACACCTGTTAGGGCAGGGTGGTCCCCTACCTACCTACTTACATCAACCTTCACCAAAACCAGTGGTAAGCCGCGACTTACAAGTTGTAGGTCGTGAGTTGAAACCCAGGCAGGCGCTTTACTTTGTGCAAATTATTTCATCACCACTGCTCTCAAAACGGTGAAGGAAAACATCGTGAGGAAACTGGTACAAAACTGGTAAATCCTGGAACCAAAACTTCGAAGACATGTGACATTCACCAATCCGCATTGGGCCCGCGTGGTGGATTACGGCCCACATCCTCACACAGAGAGGAGGCCTGTGCCCCAGCAGTGGGGACATTAAAAGGCTGATGATGATGATGACTTCACCAAAGATAATTTTGAACCGACTTCCTAAAGGAGGAGGTTGTCTATTCGTCTTTATGTTTTTTTTGTATGTTTGTTACGCAATTTCTCCGCCACTTGTGAATAGATTTAGATGATTATTTTTTTGTTTGGTAGGCCATACTTCAGAGGTATAATATTTAAACCCATATAAATTTTATCGAAATTTATTCAGCACATTTGGGAAAAAATTAACATAAACAAAAAATATGTATACACAGATGACGTTTTAGTTGTCTCCAATTATGTTCAAATTCCGTGTTATTGGGGTTATCCATTCGGGCGCAACTTTATTATTTAGTTTTACCTTCAATACAAAAACTAAAAAGTGAAAAAAAAAATCTTTTTTACAAAAATTACAACCGACTTCTAAAAATTGCAAAATAACTTTAATTTCGGAAGTCGGTGTAAAATAACGAAGAAACAAAATACAAACACCGAGTTCCGAAATTAAAGTTATTTTGCAATTTTTAGAAGTCGGTTTTATTTTCTTTTCTTTTATGAATGTAACTAACATCTTTTTCTAGTCTACCATAAGACTGAAAACATGTTTCTATTTTTTCTTAGACGTTCAACGATCGCACTTTCACTTCTGATAAGCCCCCTAGGCATAGGTCTTGAAGACCAATCTGAAACGACTCTAGCCTTAGGGGACAACAAGTAATTATGAACCACTTTCAAAAGCAGCGCCAAAAAAAAATGTAAGTACTTTTTGTATAATGAAACTAGAATTTCTACATCGTAATCATATAAGTGAGTGGGTATATTATTATTTAAGTGTTCCTTGTTATATACGTACCTATCGTATCGTACCTATAGTACTCACTTTCCATTCCAGATTAATGCAAAAACTAGCTTTTATAGTTAAAAGCCAGTTTTTGCATTAATATGGAATCTGTATATATAAAATTCAAAGTCCTGACTGATTGACTGATATATCCACGCACAGCCTAAACCGCTGGTCCATCATCATCATCAGCCTTTTAATGTCCCCACTGCTGGGGCACAGGCCTCCTCTCTATGAGAGGGTGTGGGCCGTAATCCACCACGCGGGCCCAATGCGGGTTGGTGGATGTCATAAGTCTTCGAATTTTTGGTTCTAGGACATGCCGGTTTCCTCACGATGTTTTCCTTCACCGTTATGAGAGCAGTGGTGATGAAATAATTTACACAAAGTAAAGCGCCTGCCTGGGTTTGAACTCACGACCTACAACTTGTAAGTCGCGGCCAATACCGCTGGGCCACCACTGCTCTCCAAGCGCCCTCCGCTGGTCCAAGAGACATGAAATTTGGAGGGTGTGTTCTTTGTGAAGAATAGGTTTCCACTAAGAATGCATTTTTCGAAATTCCACCCCTGAGAGGTTTCACGTGGGTAAGCCGCCGGCAGAAGTTAGTAAAATATATATGACGCAAAAACTAAGTCAACGGTCCATTTACTATCTGTTACAAGTTACAAGTGGTTAAACAGTTCCATTGTTCACTTGTTCTTAGGGTTCCGTCAAGAAAACAAAAAGACATAAGCATCAGCCTTTCAACATTCCCACTGCCTGCTGGGACATAGGCCTCCTTTCTGTGACAAGGAATGGGTCTTACTGCTGGGACAAAGGACTCCTTTCTGTGCCGATAGTCGTGACGGCCAATGGTTTAATAGCCAAGAGCCTCGACGAACACCTAAAGAGGCTCTCGTTAGGCGGATAGGCTGGATCAAGGCCTTGATACAGAAAGCGGTACTCCTGGACACGGCGCATATTGTTAGGAGATTCCTTTCTCAGGAGCCCTGGCCACCGGTAGCTTGGACCCTATTCCCGATGCCGGTGGGCTACTACTTTTTATATTTTTAAATGTTTTTTTAAGGAATATTTAAAAATTTAAATTGTATGTAAATGAGAAAAAGTAAATTAAATAATAATATTAACACTGAATGTTTTTATTTTCCCCTGCCTATGTGAAACAGAAAGCCATGAGTGAGTCATGAGAGAAAACCTATTAGAATCTTGGTGCTTAGTCAAGACAAGACCTAGGACCTACTGTGTCGGTAAACTTGCTGTACAGAACCCACTCTTTCGAATCTGTCACCGCCGGGCCCATTCTCCAAGTTTTTGCGCAATTACTTGTGGTGACAATTGTTGGTTTTAAACAAGGCATCCATGGCGTTGAATGCTGTACCTAGCCATAATTGTGCAAAATGAACCTATTTTCTGCTATTTAAGCGACATCTGTAGACACGCACTGCTCTTGCACATGCTACGTGTTGTTTAATTTGTGTAGGTACCTAGTTTTTAACCGACTTCTAAAAAGGAGGAGGTTCTATGTTCGACTGTATGTAGGTTTTTTTTTAGGTATTTCCACCGATTTCTCGGTCAATTGTAGATCGGCTTTCAAAATTCTTTTTTTATCCGAAAGAATATACTCCCGAGGTGGTCCCATATAAATTTTATCGATATTGCTTCAGAGGTTTTTGAAAAACTGAACAAAAAGGAAAAACACGTATACATAGATGATGTTTTGGTTTTCTCCAATTACGAGTATGTTTAAATTCCACGTTCCATGTTATTGGGGTTTTTAGTTCTGGGGTATAACAACTAAAAAGTGAAAAATAAAAACTTTTTTACAAAAAATACAACCGACTTCCAAAAAAAAAAATACTAACACATAAAATTTAAAAATAACTTGAATTTCGGAAGTCGGTGTCAATTTAACGAAAAAATAAAATACGAACACCGACTGCCGAAATTAAAGCTATTTTTCAATGTTAAGTGTATTTTCTTTTTTGGAAGGCGGTTGAATTTTTTGTAAAAAGTTTTTTAATGACCATTTTAGGATCTAAACGGATTTAATGTTTGCTTGCTAGCCGTCTTTAATCCATTCTCACTTAATATATTTTGTGGCATGACTTATAAGGAATCAAAATAAAGGCTCGATGAGCCGATTTCAAAAAAATGAATCACACAAGTGTAGCTAAATTTAATAAAAAAACATGTTTCCTTCATCTTCATAGTCTTTTCGACAGCAGTCATAGTTCATTTTCAATTAGGTGGAATTTATTTCATAACCACGGCTCTCAAAAAGGTAAAGAAAAACATCCTGGGAAAACCAGCATGTCCTAGAACTTTAGATACGAAGAAGAAGTCCTAGCAGTGGGAACTATATACAAGGTGTAACGGAAAGGTGTGGTCATATTTTAAGAACCGGTTCTGCCCATGGAAATGAACAACTTTCTCTAAGAAAAAATAGAAAATTCGCAAAAACAAAATTGGGACTCTCCATACAAAAATATCATCAGATGATCAAAATTTGTATGGGAGGCAAAATTATTATTTTTTAATTTCCTCTGGTTTTCTTGAAGAAAGTTGTTCATATCGATGGGCAGATGCAGTTCTTAAGATATGACCACACCTTTCTGTTACACCCTGTATATAGGCTAATTATGAGCTCCGGGATCGCGGGTGCTCAGAGAGGAGATGCTGTCCGCCTACTGAGTGACCCTAAGAAACACCTTGCCATGCACAGCGAGGCTCAGGGGAGACCACTTTACAATCTCCCTAGGGATGTGCCGTAACAGGCGTTGTGCCGAGGTTCCGAGGTCACAGGACCCCTTTTGCAAGGTTTGCCGGGCTGGTTTCAGTTGCATAAAAATCCTCCCTGACATTTTTTTAAAACCGGCCAAGTGCGAGTCGTAGAGTAGATCTATAAAAACCGCAAAAAAATCACGTTTGTTGTATGGGAGGCCCCTTAAATATTTATTTTATTCTATTTTTTAGTATTTGTTGTTATAGCGGCAATAGAAATACATCATCTGTGAAAATTTCAACTGTCTAACTATCACGGTTCATGAGATATAGCCTGGTGACAGACGGACGGACAAACAGACGGACGGACAGCGGAGTCTTAGTAATAGGGTCCCGTTTTACCCTTTGGGTACGGAACCCTAAAAAGGCTAATTGTGTGCATCGTTGTAGAAGTCGTAGTCTTAGAAAGCCAGTTGCAGCAGTTCACCAGTTGGTCACAACTGGCCACAGCTTGGCCACAGCACAATCACATTATTTTACTGTTTATTGGCGAATTTCAAGCCAAAACTGTGAATCACAGCCAGATATCAGTTTGATAAGCTGTCACACGCACGCGGTGCTTTTACTATTTTATTACCATCCGCCGCGCGGCGCCCCGCAGCGCGAGTAGGTGTTAACTCCGCCCCCCGCTGCGCAGGAGTCGCCCGCGCTTATACATCACTAGACAATACTGTTGATGCTGTTTGTGACTTGTATTAAAACTGTTTTCGTCTTTTTGTAGCAATGAATGTGTAATTACAAGTTCTTGTTGCGTTTTTTAATGTGATCATTAATGTATTTTTATGTTTGTTGTGGCAAGATGAGTTGGTGTTGTAATTAACTGTTTTTATGTTTGGATTTTTGTCATTTTAATGGCGCGTCTGCAAGGCCTTTGATGTTCTGTCTCTGTGATTTTTTATGCTTAAGTCAAAAAGCTTAATATAACCTAGCTAAGATGCCAGTTGCGATTCGTTCTCTGAATTTTACAATTTTCAACCAATTTTAATGTATCTAAGATTTTTTTTTTTGTAACCGGACACTGGTATTTATTGTGAATTACTTAATAAGCATAATTCGCATGAAGGAGTTCCAAAGTTTGTTACTTACTACTAAATAGAAAAACTTTAAACCCCGGTTCCTGGAACGAAATTATCGAGCCGTCCGTCACTAATGATCGACGCGTCATAGTCAAGCGATGCCATTGTCTTTTGGAAATTCTCAACTAATCACAGTAGCTACTGCGCGTTTGACCAATAGTCACATTTGGTGACAATTTTAATTCCAGAAACGGACTAAATGACTTAGAAACCTGAATCTGCTACTATTCAGAGCCTTCTTTATAAAAAAATTAAGGATGTGATGAGTACACTGATTTGCGGGTTCTTAATTTAAAAATTTCAATGGAGATTTGAATTTAGAATCCGCTAAAGAAGATTTATAAATGAGGCTACTATTTTTTATTTTGTGTCTCCAAACTCAAAGTTTGCTCTGCTTTTTAAGAACAGGCTACATTATTTATTAATTTTCAATAGCGGTCGGATCTAAAAGGATCACACACAGATCAATCTTGTCATCACGTAAACTCCTCGAACAGGTTTGAAGCCCGTCGTCGTGTTCTGCTTGTGACCGTACGGTACCTGCCCGCCTGCTCCCGTTCACAATGCCGTGTTTTGTAATTCTAATGGTGTCATGGCCGCCGCGGGTCCTTTGAGGGAGGGGGGCATGCCACCCGCACTTTTATGGTAATCTGAAACTGGTCTATTCTTCAAGGTTTTCGCTTGTGGGATGAAGAGAAACTATATGGATATGATGCATATTGCATCATTCAGAATGCAGCCAATTATTTTACTTTATTATTTGCTTTATTTTATTATTTGTTTCACTTTATTTTATTTTATTATACAGGGTGTAACGGAAAGGTGTGGTCATATTTTAAGAGCTGCATCTGCCCATCGATATAAGCAACTTTATTCAAGAAAACCTGAAGAAATTCTCAAAAAAACTTTTTACCTCCCATACAAACATAGATCAGCTAATGATAACTTTGTATGGAAATTTTCTATTTTTTCATATAGATGTTCTTTTCCATGGGCAGAACCGGTTCTTAAAATACGACCACACCTTTCCGTTACATCCTGTATATTTTGTTATATGTTTTATTTTATTTTATATATCAGCCACTGTAATTTTTGAAATGATTGTCACTTTTTATTTTATTTCATTTCTGTGAATCTGGTGTCTATCGGCTAGTAAATAAATATATTTTTTCGTTCTTTCTTCTTTCTGTGAGTGAAATAAATTTTGTAATCGGATCGAACTGCCCAATATTAGGTTTCTCATACAAACCTTAGACTATGAAAGGTTATAGACGGAACGTCATTGGACATTCAATGAAGCAGGATCGTTCAAAACTTTGAGTGACCTTGACGAACGTAACCATGACGTATCGGCTTCTCATTTTGTCTCTGTGAGCTTATTTCGCGTGTACAGATACAAGCCGGCTTCTCATTCTGGTACTTCAGATTGCTGGATTTTGAGACTCCGTCTATAGAATAGAATAGAATACTCTTTATTATGTACACCATATAAGGTCAAGGTAGATAGGTCGTGTAAGGTCTAATATAACCTTTCATAGTCTAAGATACAAACAATCAATTTGCTATCTTTATAAAACCTACTAATTTAAATTGTGATGACGAACTAGTTCTGTTTCGTGGCAGCCCTGTGGGAGAAATGGGAGTGGTTGGTAGCGTGGTGGCGATGGCGCCGTGACAATGTGACGAAGCTTCACACTGCATAATGCATAGCTTAGCATGCTCCCACAGTACCCACTCCGCCCGGGAGCCTGCTTGATACATCATGAGTATGAGTACTCCGTCACGTAATAACATTGATGTAAGAACATTAATAAAAAAAAAGATTTAAAAGTCTTTTTTAGGGTTCTGTACCCGAAGGGTAACCAATAGGACCCTATTAGTAAGCCTCCGCTGTCCGTCCGTCCGTCTGTCTGCAGCGGGCTGTGTCTCATGATGCGTAATAAATTTTCACAGTGTTGTTTTTGGCTTTTTTACTCGATCTTAATAATGGCAACAAGTAGACGCGTATAATCTTGTACGATGGTACGGAACCCTTCATGCGAGAGTCCGACTCGCACTTGGTTTTTCCTGTAGCTCTAAAAAAATGTTAATGTTAAATTTGACACACTTCCCGGTTTCCGATTGAGCTGAAATTTTAAGAGCAGTGGTGACCCAGTGGTATTGGCCACGACTTACAAGTTGTAGGTCGTGAGCTCAAACCCAGGCAGGCGATTTACTTTGTGTAAATTATTTCATCACCACTGCTCTCAAAACGGTGAAGGAAAACATCGTGAGGCAACCGGCATGTCCTAGAACCAAAAATTCGAAGATATGTGACATCCACCAATCCGCATTGGGCCCGCGTGGTGGATTACGGCCCACACCCTCTTACAGAGAGGAGGCCTGTGCCCCAGCAGTGGGGACATTAAAAGGCTGATGATGATGATGAAATTTTGCATTCATGTTTAGTTTGGATGACAATGAATGATTAGCAAAGTGACGTCATTCTAAATCCAAAATGACGGTTTCCCAAAGATGGAGGACTAGTTATTTCTTATGCATTCTCATGTTATGGTATCAATTGAAAGAGTTTACTGTGGAGAATACGAAAAAGCGTGTTTTTTAGGGTTCCGTACCCTAAGGGTCCAAACGGAGCCCTATCGTTGTCACTCACGTGTCCGTCTGTCTATTCGTCTGTCGTCTGTCACAAAATTTTATTACGAAGAATTTTTTAACTTCCCGTTGACCTATGAACTTGAAATTTAGTGATAATGTTTATTATTATTATTACGTATACTGTATTTACAAATACCAATATTTGGTACGGAACCCTTAATGTGCGAAATCCGACACGCACTTGGCCAGTTTATTTATTTGAGATGGGTTTGCTGACTTTAGTCATCTAGGTCAGAGGTGACAGAGACAAAGTTGACGATGGAGCGAGCTTACCCAGAAGAAGCCTGTTCACTCTAACTTTGAAGAGATTATATGCGTTGTATGCGTTCGGAAACACAGACGCAGGCAGACAGTTCCATCCACTCCTTTGCTATACGCATTATGAAATACGTTTGGAAACGTCGAATTGGTGGAATAGCGACCAAAAAAAAAAAAGATTTTTTATTACCTTCAGTTGTACAAAAACACTTAGGTATCTAAACAATAAACACTTATCTAAACACTATGCAGCGTTACAACTAATAGAAGAAACAGTGTGTTCGATGAACTCTGGCACCCTATGTAAGATTTAACTTGTGTTTAGGGTGCCAGCGTCCTCGCCTATAATTTGCATTGCAACAAGGTAGGGATGGTAACTTGTTGTGTGTCTAGAAGTCCGATGGTAAAAGGGGACCGCTGGGATGAGGTCGTGGAGTTCTTGGGCACACTCTCCGAAGTACATTCTGTAGAAGACAGACAAGCAGGCAACCTTGCTGTGATGAGCCAAGCTGTGAAGCTTGGCATCCACCAGTTTTACGTCACCAATGAGCCTCTTAGCTCTGCGTTCGAATAGCTGCAATCTTTACGAAATTCTCTCTAGCTCGCAACAGCGCATTCACAAATTGACATCACCTCGGCCCCTCACAATTATTTCCAGTCATACCGCGTAACATTTTACTACAAGACACTATATAAAATCTTAACTGGATTCTGGACACTTCATTGCGGGTCACTTCACCTAAAACCCTTTCAAAATTCAACTCTAACATCCGCCACACAAAGTTAACTATCAAATGAAGGTTTGGCGAAGTTCTTAAGATATTGTTATGTAAAATACATTCACATCTTTGTAAGTCACAAAAGGTGTTTGGAACAGACAATGTATTGTTGCTAGAGTGTGACATTCGTCAGGGCTTTTAAAACGTTTCAACTTGTTTTAGTAGAAACATAAGGCTGCGTTTACAGCGCGCAGCGGAGATGTGCCAGGATACGTAGCGAGGGATGTGTGACCTACCAATTGCTGAAAGAACGCCACATTGTCTTAAGTCTCTAGTGGAAAAGAGCTTAGCGAGCAGAAACGAGCTCTCGGACATAAAAAATAAACAAAAAAAAAAAATGCAAAATAACTTTAATGTCGAAAGTCAGTGTTTTTGGTTTTGTGTCTTCGTTTTTTGACACCGACTTCCGAAATTAAAGTTATTTTGCACTTTTTTGGTTTTTATTCGGAAGTCGGTCCTGTTTCTTTTTAATTTTTCACTTTTTGGTAGTGGTTTCCCATTAAATTGTATTAACAATACACAGACATACGATCGCAGAAATCGCGAGTCATTTGCTGCTAGATATTGAAGAGTTCCACTGTCTATCTCCGAAGATCTCCATCAAATCGTAATGTATTATATACTAAAACCTTCTTTGAAAAATATGCATTTGAATAAAGAAAAACCCATTCAAATCGGATCAGTAGTTTTCGAGAAAAGCGCGGACAAACAAGATTAAACATACATCCTACGTACGGGTCGAATACTGAAGGGGCCAAACGCCTTGAAGGGGCCAAACGCCTCCTGCCGGAGGCTCTACGCGGGGATCGTGCGGTCCATGGCCCTCTACGGGGCACCGGTGTGGGCGCGTTCGTTGACGCAGCGGTCAACGCGCCAAATGAACGCGGCCCAGAGGGTCATGGCCATCCGCATCATCCGCGGATACTGCACGGTCTCCCGTGAGGCAGCGAGCCTCCTTGCCGGACTGTCACCGTGGGATCTGGAGGCAAAAATCCTCGCGCACCTGTACGAGTGGCGCGAGGAGGCTAAACGCCGGGGCGAAACTCCGCTGCCGCGACAACTCGCGGCTCGGCGGACAGAGCTCCGGCAGGATCTCATGGTGACATGGAGAGAACGACTGTCGCAACCCAGCGCTGGGCACGCCACCATCGAGGCGGTAGTGCCCCTCTTTGAGGAGTGGCTGGAGAGGCGCCATGGCGCCCTCACCTTCCGCCTGACGCAGGTGCTCACCGGACATGGCTGTTTCGGGAAGTACCTGTGTCGGATCAAGGCGGAGGTGACCCCTGCGTGTTTCCACTGCGAGGATCGCCCCGTGGACACGGTGGAGCATACGGTGGAGGTTTGCCCCGCCTGGGCAGAACACCGCCGTGTCCTCGTGGATGCGATAGGCGGCAGCGACCTCTCGCGCCGTGCCCTGGTTCAGGCCATGGTACGGAGTGAGAGGGAATGGGGGGCCGTCTCCAACTTCTGCGAAGCAGTAATGCTCGCGAAGAGGGAGGCGGCACACGTTAGGGAGATTCAACAGAGACCGAGTCGCCCTAGCGCCCCCAGCAGCAGCCGTCGCAGGAGACGCCGGGGGCTGCGAGACGATCTCCGGCCACCGTAGACCCGGGCCTGCGGACGGCGAGTAGCGGGTAACTCGCCGTCCGATCAGCACCAGGCCCGAGAGTCGACGGCGCGTAGTGTTCCACGCGCGCCTCAAAGAGTTGTCAGCAAAGGACGGGGCCTGCCACGGCCAGTGCCTGCCCGGGGGTGGAGGATAAATTCGAAAGAGTTACCTCGCCCCCGGGCGCGTAGGGCAGGGAGGAACAGGGGTGGGTTTTAGTCAGTAAGAGTCTGACACGCCCTTCCGCTCCACTCCAGAGCGGAAAGAGTCATTGGATGATTTCCCACCCCCCAAAAAAAAAAAAAAAAAAAAACGGGTCGAATACAGAACTCCTTTTTTGAATTCGGTTAAAAACAAAGGGCATAATTTACAAAAAAAAGATACCATGTGATTAGTTTAAACACTGATTAGCAGGTTTTTAATTCAACACTTTCCACCCAGAAGAAGCATAAGATGTGGGTGGTAAAGTACGGACTGATCATTTGAAGTAGGTTTTTTCTCCTGAACAGCTGTATTTGATGAATGAGACGTATTCTATCTTGAGAGTTTTTGGCGGGATTTTCTCGAGTGAAGTTCAGTGGCTGTTTTAATTATTCGTTTATTGATTTCCAGTGGTTATTATGATGTAAAATGGGTGTGTCTCAAGTGTCTACGCAACCGGACAACAAGTGGAATCATTGAAACAGGCGCGATCTCGGTAAAATGGAGCTGAGAATTTTATTGTAGTAGGTATTGACTACCTCAGCGAAGTTTGCCGAGAAGGCTGACTCGACAGATTTGTTGCCAAATACTCCAAAAAACAATAGAATGTGTTACATCTGCATTCTAATTAAAAAAATAAATAAATAAAAATACACCACTGATGACTACGTTTTTTTTTTTTTTTAACTACGTCAAGAAAATTAAAAATTAAAACAGAAGTTCCGAAATTACTTTTCGAAATTTTCAACTAAACAATTTAAACCTTGTGAGTTGTGACCATACAGATATTATGTAGTTGGAAATATTTTTAAGTTTTTTGGAAATAGTTTTTAAAATACTTAGATATAGAACTTCAAATGTGACGTCACAATAGTTGTGACTCCTCACACCCTTTGTCACACAATGTCACACTTCATCGACCAGCCTCCCCTCCCCTTAACGTGTGACCGTTTCACAGCTTCACTTCACCACCTCGCAAGTCTCAGCTTCCTCACACGTCTTCGGTGGGGACGCACCCTAAAACAGTATCGCGCTGTGAGAAAAAAAGGCCAATTAGAATGTGGATGTCAAAGAGGCGATTGAATGGATGAATGGAATGGACCCTATGGGTGGCTATGCTAGGTGGTTAATTAGCTGTAAAGGTCAAAAGAGGTCTGAGTAGCAGTAGATTTTTGATGTGAAACATCTATTGGCGCGGCCTAGCAGTAAAATCGACTCGAATGCCGTGGCGGCAAACGACATGACGCTGTCCCTTCTCTCTAGAAACATTTATGCCAAACACACAACTACAACAACAACACACAACAACAACACAACACCACCAACAACAACAACAACCAACAACAACAACTACAACACCAACAACAACTTTCACATCTGCCGGGCGTCCCGTGACGGCCAACTTTTTAACCGACTTTCGAAAAAGGAAGAGGTTCTATGTTCGACTGTATGGTCTACCGATTTCTCCGTCAGTTGTGGACCGATTTTCAAAATTCTTTTTTAACCGACTTTCGAAAAAGGAGGAGGTTCTATGTTCGACTGTATGTATGTTAGGTTTTTTTTATGTTTTATCCGAAAGAATATACTTTCGAGGTGGTCCCATATAAATTTTATCGAAATTGCTTCAGCCCTTTTTGAGAAACTGAACAATTTTTTACAAAAAAAAAAAAAAACAAAAAAAAGTCAAATAACGAAGAAGTAAAATACAAACACCGACTTCCGAAATTGAAGTTCTAAGTTATTTTTTTTTTTGGAAGTCGGTTGTTTTTTTTTGTAAAAAAGTTTTTTATTTTTTCTTACTCCTCTATTCTCGCGAACAATTTTCGGTGCGTTCAGAAAGCGTTTTTGCCATACCTATTATTGGAATCAAATGTACCCATTAATATTTTTTTTCTTTTTTTTTTTGCCCCACACTAGGAATTACTCCTGTATCGTGGGTGCGTTCACAAACATGTATACTCACATAAACAAGACACCCAGACCCGGAATAACTATCTGTAGGTTATACGAATATTTGTTTCGTGCGGGGATCGAACCCGCGAAACGCAGCGCAGCAGCCGAACGCTCAACCACTGCGCCAACCGTGTCGTCAATATTTTTTTTTTTTTTTTAAAGAAAAAACTTTGCCCCACACTAGGAATTATTCCTGTATCGTGGGTGCGTTCACAAACATTTAAACTCACATACACAAGACACCTATATTGTAGGAACCTTTTAGTAGTAGGAGTAGGAAGATATTGTAGGAACCCAAGCTCTCTTGTGGCCTGCAGGGCTCCTTGGAGGCTCTTCGAAATCCCGGGGATGTCGCGTAGCTTGGCGACTCGTTGACTCGGTGCGAGAGGCCTATATTGAAGGGATCTGTCTACGGGCGGATAAGGTAAACTGCTTTTTTTTTTTTTTTTTTTTTTTGTGGGGTGGGAAATCATCCTATGACTTCTCCCGCTCTGGGCGGAGCGGGAGGGCGTGTCAGACTCTTACTGACTAAAACCCACCCCTGTTCCTTCCTGCCTTTGAGTGCCCAGGGGCGAGGTAACTCTGTTTCGAATTTATCCTCAACCCCCGGGCAGGCATCGGCCATGACGGGCCCCGTCTCTTGCTGACAACTCTTTGAGGCGCGCGTGGAACACTACGCGCCGTCGACTCTCGGGCCTGGTGCTGATCGGACGGCGAGTTACCCACTACTCGCCGTCCGCAGGCCCGGGTCTACGGTGGCCGGAGATCGTCTCGCGGCGCCGGAAGCCCCCGGCGTCTCCTGAGGCGGCTGCTGCTGAGGGCGTGAGGGCGACTCCGTTGTTGGTGCTCTCTCACGCGTCCCGCCTCCGCCTTCGCGAGCATTACTGCTTCGCAGAAGGAGGAGACGGCTTCCCATTCCCTCTCGCTCCGCACCATGGCCTGAACCAGGGCAGGGCGCGAGAGGTCGCTGCCGCCTATCGCATCCACGAGGACACGGCGTTGCTCCGCCCAAGCGGGGCAGACCTCCACCGTATGCTCCACCGTGTCCTCGGGGCGATCCGTGCAATGGAAACACCCGGGCGTCACCTCCCGCTTGATCCGAAACAGGAACCTCCCGAAACAACCGTGTCCGGTGAGGACCTGCGTCAGGCGGAAGGTGAGGGCGCCGTGAGGTCTCTCCAGCCAAGCCTCAAAGAGGGGCACTACCGCCGCAATGGTGGCGTGCCCAGCGCGGGGTTGTGACAATCGCTGTCTCCATGTCGCCATGAGATCCTGCCGGAGCTCTGTCCGCCGTGCCGCGAGTTGTCGCGGCAGCGGAGTTTCGCCCCGGCGTTTCGCCTCCTCGCGCTCCTCATAGAGGTTCGCGAGGATTTTTGCCTCCAGATCCCATGGCGATAATCCGGCAAGGAGGCTCGCCGCCTCGCAGGAGATCGTACGGTATCCTCGGATCATTCTGATCGCCATGACCCTTTGGGACGCGTTCAGAAAGCGAATAGATCGCTTCCTTAGCGAACGCGCCCACACCGGCGCTCCGTAAAGGGCCATGGACCGCACGATCCCCGCGTAGAGCCTCCGGCAGGAGGCGTTTGGCCCCCTCAGATTGGGCAGGAGCCGCCTCAAAGCAGCCCCGGCCCTGTTCAGTCTGGGAGCCAAACGTCGGAAGTGCTCGACGAAGTTCCACCGGCTGTCGAGGACGAGTCCCAGGTACTTCATCGTCCCCTCGACGCCGATGTGAACCCCTCCTACCGTTATCTGGGAACCCGCCGGTGGCGCATTCCGAGGACCATGAAAACACATGGCCTCGGACTTGTGCAATGCCACCTCGAGTCCCAGTTGCCGGATCCTGTCCACGATTATCGCAACCCCGCGTGTCATGATGTTGGCCGCCGCCTCGTGCGACCACCCCTGCGCCAGGACCAGGGTGTCGTCAGCGTAGCATACTACGCTGACGGCGCTAGGGAGGTCGGCGCGCAGCACCCAGTCGTACCCGATGTTCCACAGAGGCGGCCCAAGGACCGATCCCTGTGGAACACCGCACGACATCTCTCGTCGGTTCCATTCTCCCTGGTGACCGGGGTAGATGACGGCCCTGTCCGTCAAATACGCCTCGACTACGCGACGGAGGTAGGGCGGCACCCGGTGATACCGGAGTGCCGCCACTATGCAACTCCAGGGCAGGGTGTTGAAGGCATTGGCGATGTCCAGAGACACCGCCAAGACGACCCTACCCCGGGCTACTGCATCCCCCGTCGTGAGGGCTCGTACGCGCATGATGGCGTCCACCGTAGAGCGCCCCCTGCGGAAGCCGTACTGGCTCTCCGCCAGATCCGGCCCCACCCGCGTCAGCTGCCCGACGAGGCGGTCTGCAATTACTCTTTCAAAGAGCTTGCCCACCTCGTCGAGCAGCACGATGGGCCGGTATGCGGACGGAGAGTCCGCGGGGCGCCCCGGCTTCTTGATGAGGACCAGCTTCCCCGTCTTCCAACGGAGTGGAAACTGGCCCCTCTCCAAGCATGCGCTTAAGAGCCCTCTGAGTCGAGGCCCGAGAGCCTCCTGCAAAGCCAGGACCAAGGCTTTACCGTGCACGCCATCTGGTCCTGGGGCGGTGCTTTTGGCATTCAGTCTACGCACTGCCGCTCTCAGCTCTACCTCGGTCACTTCGGGAGCATCGTCGTCGTCGTCGGGTTGGTCCGCGTCAGGCACCACAGAAGGAGGCGGAGCCATAGGCGGGGGAGTATGTTCCCCTCGCGAAGGGAACAGAGCGCTCACCACGCCCTCCACGAGCTGCGGCCGGAGACTCTGCGTCAGCGGGGGCGCCCATGGGCGGAGTTTATCCCGCACCACTTTGTATGGGCGCCCCCACGGATCTCTGTTCAGAGTCCCCAGCGACTCCTCGCGGGCCAATTCTTTGGCCCGCTTGATCTCCGCTCGGAGGGCGAATCTCGCAGCTCTGTACCCCTCGTACAGCTCCGCCTCGATGGCTTCCGTATCCGGCGTGCGGTTACGGAGCCGCCTGCGGTACCTGGTGTACCGGCGTCGCGCGGCAATACACGCTTGGCGTAAAGCCGTAAGCGCCGGCGACCACCAGTACATCTGGCGCCGAGCACATCCTGGCTGGACCCGGGGCATTGCCACATCACAGATCTCGGACATGGCCTCCTGGAACCACACCACCTCGTCATTGATGTCGGCAGGCCTGTCCGGTGATGACACCCAGGCCTGCACGATCGAGGCTTCCAGGAGTAGCTCCCGGTCCAGCTGCTTCAGCGACCAACGCGGACCACTCGGGGTCTGTCGGACCGGCGCGGTCGAGGTCTGGGCGGAGACGTCAAACCGGATATACCGATGATCGGAATACGTCTCCACCCCCTCCATGACGCGCCAGTCGACGACACGCGGTGACAGAGCGGGGCTGGCGAACGAGATGTCCACCACCGATTCACCCCGCATCCGCACACACGTGGGGACAGAACCCCGGTTCAGGTTGACCAGGCCCGTCTCTAGGGCCCAGTCCTCCGCCATCCTCCCCCGTGTGTCCGTGTACCGGGAACCCCAAGCCAAGTTCTTGGCATTGAAGTCCCCGAGGACGAGCACAGGGAGGGAACGGTACCCGGCGACGACGTCTCTCAACTCCGCGAGGGAGTTGTGGAACTCGACGAGAGTTCGGTTCGGGGAGAAGTACACCCCTACCACTACTATCTCCCCGAACCGTGCTGCTACGCAACCCCGACCCCTCCTGACATCCTCAAGGGTCGGGGTACCGGCGGCGGCCGACGAAATGATGGTCACTGAGCCGTCCAGGTCCTCCACCCAGTCATCCCTGGGCGGGACATAGTACGGCTCAGCGACCACGGCGACGTTAATCGACCACTGCGCCATGCTCTGGAACAACAGGTCCTGAGCAGGGGCGCAGTGGTTGATGTTCGTCTGGAGGAGGCGTAATGGGGCCGTTATTGGCATTCCATTACAGCCTCCTCCTCTCCAGCCCTCCGTGAGGGTCCCGCCACCGCGATGTTGGCGGCGGCGACGACGGCTGTGGGGGCGGCAACGGCGGAAGCGGCGACGGCGGCGGCTGCGGCGGTGACGGTGACGGTGGCAGCGGTGGCGGTAGAGGGCCTGCCCCTGGCCCTGGTCTTGGTGGGTGGAGCGCAGGTCTTGCTTCCAGCCCGGTGATCGGCCGGCTTGCCAGCAGCCGCACATGCTGTGCAGTGCGGCGCGGCATCGCACGAGCCGGCCTTGTGACCGGGCTGTCCGCAGCGGAAGCAATTGCTCCCTCGGTCCACCTCCGAGGTGCACTTAGCTGCCACGTGGTCGCCCACATGGCAGCGAAAGCACCTCAGAGGTCTGGGCTCCAGCAGCTTGACCTGCGCAGACACCCAGCCCACCAAGAGCCTTCGGCCCTCTATTTTCCTAGCCGCCGACACGGGGCAGCTCACCGTTACGGTTTGCAGCCCCGTGAGGTTAGGACGGAGAGCGCCCACCCTCACCTGCTCGGCAGGGCACTCTCCAGTCTTGGCGACGGCAGCCACCACCTCTGCCTCCGTCACGGAGTCGTCCAGGCCCATCATGCGCATGTCTGCGCTCTTGGTGGGCCTGGACACTCGAGCCTCGTCGACCAGCAACGCCCTGATCTTCGCGGCCAGGGCGTCAGCTGCTGGGCCGCTGGAGAAGTTAAACTGCTGAGGGCGACTTCAATTATCTATATTGAAATAATAGGGAAAACACGTAACCCACTCGAACGGGCTCACTTCTAACCCTCTCTAACTGACACATACGTCAAGCCTATCATTTACTCTAATATTCAAACGGCTTTCCAATACTTCTAGAATGTTCTAGCCGACCAGTTAAGGCCGGTGCACACCCGCTAATATAAGGCTGTGTCTACAATCTTGTAACAACCTTGTGTCAACCTCTGATGTTGTCGCCAGACTGAGCTTACCCCAGTTCTAAATATCCCTTTGTGCCGAATGGCCTTAGCTTTGTTCTGTCTCCTGCTTGAGTAGGAGATAAGTGAGAATTATGTTTTTTTCATACTCCTCCGCTGTTATTTTCGGATTCATTTCGTTGACGCGGACCCAAGACAGTTTAGGTAATCGTTTCGCCGGGACTCGTCGAGCTTCATTGTCTCGGCGTTTTCCTGGTCATCTGGTGGTCGCCACTGTTGATTTTAGCTTTCAGAAGTTGCAGTGGCAGACCGGCCAAGTGCGAGTCGGACTCGCGCACCGAGGGTTCCGTACTAACTTGTGGGTATGTAAATAGTTCGTCCGTCACGGGAGTCGAATCTCGAACAACAAACGAAAACTGTTGTGGATACATATCGACATAGGTCGCGGTTAGTTTAGCAACAGCAAATAAGTTTGTAAGTAATCACATTTTTTTTTGTCATATAATTAGTTTACGGTTTTTGGATTTTTTCCTTTGCTTGTGCTCTATGCCAATGCTTCTTGCCAAATTTCATGATTCTAGGTCAGCGTGAAGTACCCTATAATTTTTGATTTTCTTGATAGAGTCGAAATATACGTTTTTTGCGGCATAAACGGCCGTAGGCATCTTTTTTTAAGTTAACTTAGAAGTTTGACTTTTTTACAGCTTCAAGAGACTGTGGACCTGAGTTTATGGTTTTAATTTCAACTCTTTACCTCCACGCGTTCCCGAGGGTCTTGACAAACAAACAGACTGACAACAGAGTGATCCTATAAGGGTTCCCTTTTTTCCTTTTGAGTTACGAGACCCTAAAAATAATAGCTGTGGATATTTTTGTGAAGTAGCTCGTCTAGGGGGAGTGCATCCACCAATATTTTTTTCCATCAGCTGTGTATCGGTTTGAAGGCCAACTAAATTCCTCTTCTTTTCTTTAAATTCAAGAATGAGTCTTTGAATAAAGCAGATGTTTTAAATAAATGCTGTCAAAAGAGTGAGAGTTTTTTTTTTTGTGGTGTGGGAAATCGTCCAATGACATCTCCCGCTCTAGGGTGGAGCAGGAGGGCGTGTCAGACTCTTACTGACTAAATTCCACCCATGTTCCTTCCCTGCCCTGAGTGCCCAAGGGCGCGGTAACTCTGTTTCGAATTTATCCACAACCCCTGGGCAGGAGCGCGACATTTTGACGTCACGATTAGCGCAGTGGTTGAGCGATTGGCTGCTGCGCTGCGAGTCGTGGGTTCGATTCCTGCACGGAACAAATATTTTTTATGACCTAGTGAGTTATTCCGGGTCTGGGTGTCTTTACATGTTTGTGAACGCACCTACAATACAGGAGAAATTCTTAGAGTTAAAGTTAAAGCAAAAAAAACCTCAAACACGTTTTCATAGGAATTATACTACAGGTCAGTATCGTCGCACTGTTGCGTCGCGCCTGTCTGCAGGATTCATACGAGTAATTTACTACACATATAATTGTTTGCCATCCAATCCAGTCAATGAAAGATCTTCCCGTTGTGATTAGAGCTAATATCGGCAATAGTTGATAACATCGGGGATGCTTTGCTGATGGTAATCTTAATTAATATCAATTAACTGCCTCATGCTAATGGCTTGTTTCAATTAATTTTATTAACATTAATTGGTTGGTACACTTAGGGTCAATTCACACCAAAAGAGCGTCGAAGCGCAGCGCAGTTTCAGTGTCATATGAATTCAAACTCGAGTCGCGCGGATGCCCACGGCGCCGCGGGAATCCGCGCGACTCGAATCGAGTCGAGTTGTTTCTCATGCGATAATAAGTATTGTAGCAATGAAAATAAAGCTAAAATTCATATGACACTGAAACTGCGCTGCGCTTCGACGCTCTTTTGGTGTGAATTGACCCTTAGGGCACTGTTGAAACAACTAATGCCAGTTTTCAGTAACACTAAGGGCCTTATTTATAAAAAAAAAAACCGGCCAAGTGTGTGTCGGCCTTCGCACATTTAGGGTTCCGTACCAAATCAGGGAATTATCATAGAAAAACTATGATTTATCAATATATTGGTACTTATGAGTAAGGGTAAGGAGGAGCTCGTGGCTAAAGTAATAACAGCTGCACGAGTCGATCCATCAGGTTAAGCTACACTTGCCGGTTGGTCCATGGATGGGTGACCATCTTTACATACCGAGACTCCTCCGTACCTCGGCAAGCACGTTAAACCGTTGGTCCCGGCTGTCAATCGTGGATCTTTGATAATCGTTACGGGTCGCCAGAAATCTGAAAGTCTGACAACCAGTCTTACCAATGCGTATCGTATTACCCAGTAACTGGGTTGTGGAGGTCAGATAGGCAGTCGCTCTATGTAAAATACTGGTATTCAGCGGACCCCAAGATAGTTGGCCAAAGGCTAGGCAGATTGATATTGTGACGATTGTAGAGACAGCCTAATCTCAGCGGGTCTGTACCGGCCTTCAGTTGGCTGTTAAGATTATTGGAGAGCTGTTTGAATATGGAATGTGTAGGCATCACATTTGTTTTAGGGATCACTTCTGCTTGCCTGGCCGAAGTGGGCACTTGTATTTTGCCATGATGACCAATATAATTATTTAATAATAATAATAATAATATTTAATAATATCTTGACTTGGCACACGAGGTTGTCGATATGTGGAATGTGGACTTGGCTGTCATTGTGCCGATAGTCGTTACCGCCAATGGCCTGATGGCCAAAAGCCTCGACGACCACCTGTCGAAGCTGTCGTTGCGCGGTTGGATCAAGGGCCTGATTCAGAAGGCAGTACTCCTTGATACGGCTCGCATTGTGAGGAAGTTCCTGTCTCTGGAGCCCTAACCACCGGTAGCTTGGACCCTGCTCCCGATACCGGTGGACTACTATTTTTTATATTTTTAAATGTTTTTTATATGTTTTCTTTTAAAATATTTAAAAATGTAAATAATATGTGTAAAAATAAATACCGAAAAATATTTAATAATAATTATTAAATATATAATAATAATAATATTTCACAACTATCACACAACGCCATCTAGTCCCAAGCTAAGCAGAGCTTGTGTTATGGGTACTAGACAACTGATAAACATACTTATATATTTCTAAATACATACATATTATAGATAAATTACACCCAGACACAGAACAAATGATCGTGCTCATTACACAAACATTTGTCCTGGGTGGGAATCGAACCCACGACCTCCGGCATAGCAGTCAGGGTCACTAACCACTAGACCAACAGGCCAGTCAATTTAGAGTGCCCTATCCCTCTTTCTTTTATAACACTGAACAAATAAATCAGTCACTCTCATACACCGCACTCTCGCGTTGCCAGCGAGTGAGACCTCTACCCTGAACTTACTAGAACGTCCCAAGATCCCTGCAGGCCGTACTGGTGCCTTGGGGTCCTACAATATTATGGTTAAGATTTTTTATAAATAAAGCTCTAAATTACACCAAAATTGTTTAATGCCTATGTCGGGGCCAGATCTTAGAGTTTCTGCCAGGGTCGTGGGTGTGTTTGAGGGAGTCACCGCGACCCCTGGAACATACAACTGAAGGAACACGGGTGCGTTTTAGTCAGTAAGAGTCTGACATTCTCTCCCGCACCACCCAAAGCGGAAGAAGTCATCCCATCCATCCATCACCCAGAAAAAAAAAGATCTTATAGTTTAATATTTCATGTTGTGTTCAACCATTTCATGAAATTCACAAGTCGCTGCCACAGACAAGTAATAACTGGAATGAATACTTGGTGATATTAAAATTTTGGATTCGCCTTTAAAAAAAAATAAAAAATATAAAATCAATACGAGTATCGTATTGATTTTATCATAACATGAGTTAAAACACAGTAATTCTATTTTTATATTTCGGTATCTCGTTTGTAAGGTATAGTAATATAAACATGTTTTTGAAGTTTAAAATTCGATTTTTTTTGTTAAGAGAGTCGATAATATAATTGCATACTTACGCGGTAGCATGTGAGAAATACAATATTCGTTTGCTAGGTTGTAATATTAAGTATTTAAACTTATTTAGTGCCTGTTTATGTTATTCTGTTTGCTTTTGGATTTCCTTAATAATAATAATAATAATAATAATGATAATAATTACGACCACCTGTCGAAGCTGTCGTTGCGCGGTTGGATCAAGGGCCTGATTCAGAAGGCAGTACTCCTTGATACGGCTCGCATAGTGAGGAGGTTCCTGTCTCTGGAGCCCTAACCACCGGTAGCTTGGACCCTGCTCCCGATACCGGTGGACTACTATTTTTATATTTTTAAATGTTTTTTTATATGTTTTCTTTTAAAAATATTTAAAAATGTAAATAATATGTGTAAAAATAAATATACGAAATAATAATAATAATAATATTCCACAACTATCACACAACGCCATCTAGTCCCAAGCTAAGCAGAGCTTGTGTTATGGGTACTAGACAACTGATAAACATACTTATATATTTCTAAATACATACATATTATAGATAAATTACACCCAGACACAGAACAAATGATCGTGCTCAATACACAAACATTTGTTAAGTTTAGTTTCTTTTACTTATTTTCCAAATATCCTGTTTTTAGCTCAAAATTGTAATAATTAATAAAACAAGGGAAGAGTGGGACTACCCCAACACAAGTGTTGTTAACTACTTACTGGGGCTGCCTCGATATTATATGTAATGCAATATTTTAGACAATAAAAACAATTTATTATTATTATGAAATGGTCGTATTTCACATCACATCAGAATCTGCCTAGCCTTTTCCCAGCTATCTTGGGGTCGGCTTCTAGTCTAACCGGATGCAGCTGAATACCAGTATTTTACATGGAGCGCATGCCTATCTGACCTCCACAACCCAGTTACTGGGAATTACGATACCCCTTGGTAAGACTGGTTGTCAGACTTTCGGGTTTCTGACGACCCGTAACGACTGTCAAAGATCCACGATTGACAGCCGGGACCAACGGCTTAACGTGCTTTCCGAGGCACGGAGGAGTCTCGGTATGTAAAGATGGTCACCCATCCATAGACCACCCACATCAGAATAAAACTTGCAAAATACTTTAATGCTTGGAGCTTAGACTATGATAGGTTATAGACGGAACGTCATTGGATATTAAATGAAGCAGGATCGTTAAAATGTGTGAGTGATCTTGACGAACGTAACGATGACGTATCGGCTTCTCATTTTCTCTATGTGAGCTTATTTCGCGTGTACAGATACAAGCCGGTTTCTCATTCTGGTACTTCAGATTGCTGGATTTTGACACTCCGTCTATAACCTTTCATAGTCTAAGGCTCGGAGCATATTATTTAACAACGACAATTTAAAGCGCTGTTAAATTAAGCTACATTAAAATTAAATGACGATGACCATCAAAATAGTCCTTGCAGTACAAATGCAATACTTTATAAAAATAACTAAACTGTTAAATAATAAACATAATACCTACTTCCGTTTGAAACATAACGCGTCCCCGCTAACTGCCTACCTCGCACATATTAATAGACGACTCATCAAAAAGACACCCTCTCCAGTTTCAATATATCTAAGAGAACCCTTTTAACACTTCCGCTATTAAAACTGCTATAACACTGAAAAACAGCGACAAAAAAATTACTCTCTTCACTGCAGAGAAATACCAACTCTATCATAGCTGCGAAAGGCAGGAAACAGCTTGATAGAGACTGGAAATACAGCTATCAAAGTGATAATTTTGACATCTAATCAAAATCTTCATCTACTTTCATTAATATAAGGTTCAAATTTGCTTTAAAAGTCACGTGTAATAAACTTTTAACATGACAACACGAAATTAAGAGTATTAAAATAACATGTGTGAGACAATGGAGCGGCGAGCTCAAAGAGCGGCGGTGCCTTTGAAGTCGGCGTTGGGCCGGTTAATTTTACTGCGGCCTGGTGGTCACACCCCGGCGGGCTTGCAGCTTGTACAACTAACTATTGTGCATCCTTTGAACGTAATAAAATGTTCAACAAACTATTGTTCAGAACCTTTACTATTACATTTTAACTCAATGCTTCCTCGTATTGTTCAATTAACGGATATTCTTTTATTAGTAGATAGTAATTAGAACTGATTACATAATCAGTTTTTACAAGGGGTCTGAGTACAATAGTTAGAAGATAGTGCGTAGTCTTTTGTGTGCGATAATGGACTTTCTCTTTCCATACAAAAAGTTTTTAACGTGGAGCCAAATCTAGATATCAAATGAGGAGCTTTTTACCAGACTGTCCAAGAAGGAAACTAATGTTTTTCGAGAGTATATATGTGTGTTTGTATGTCTATTACTTTGTCATGGCCCTATAGCCTAAACAGCTGCATAGACTTTAACAAATGAGGTATTACTTAATATGCTTATAGCCTGGAGAGGCGGTGGCTATCAGGCAATACCCGAAAAATAGCACTTTCTTTGTGACTTTTTTTGGAATGGCACCCCCGAAAATAGCACCTCAAAACCTTCACAACTTGCCGTGGCGCAGCTTGTTTTGGCGTGCTGTGATCGCTTCCTGTCGGCGCGGCGGCGCAAGCGCAGGCGGCCAGGCGTGGCGTGACACCCGCCATTGTGCCGGCGCCCATTAGCACAGCCCACTGCACTTTAAAAGTTTTATTCTGATGAGTAAATTTAACTAAAATGCCAAAAAAAAAACGAAAAGGTGTGTAAGATAAGCAAGTTTCTAAGCACATTTTTTATAAACATAGAATTAAGAACCCAAATGTATTTCTTCCAGACCTGCTTCAGGAGGGTTTGATGAGTAACGTAAGTGGTCTTGAAATGTCTGGTTGAAAAGGTAGGTTGACAAAGATTTCTTTGTAAAAACCAGTAAATAATAATAACTATGCTAAGTATTTTAATTGACTAATAGTGTCACCATCAAATAAGGCCCTTCGTTTTAGTGGTCATTGAATAAATAATCGTATCATAGCATAGAAAATAATTGTTAAAGAATCCTATGTTGCGTTTGTAACAAACGAGATACGATTCGTTATCGATAACAAAGAGGATAAGTTTCGTTCGTTTTTGGTACTTTTGCTTACTACTTTGTATACGAAACATTTTGAGTCCTGTTTTAACAACGTAAAAATACCTTATCTTCTTTATAACAAACGCAACATTTTTCTATGCTTTGCTACGATTTTTTATTCAATGAGGGCGCCACTTGGCGGCTATATACGCCTTAAGTATTAAATACGAGAACACAAGTTTTACAGATCAATAAGTGAACAGAAAAGTGAAAAAGTGAAGTGAGAGCACTGGCTATAAGTTTCTGACTGACTTATAAGCTTGTTTATCCTCCTTCGCTTTGTACGAGTAATATAACGTTTCCTGTCAGGAAAACGAACCGGGTTAGCTGTAGGTCAAAGAAGAATGAATTGGTAATATTTCATTGCTAAAGTAATATCCTAAAATATCAGAAAACTAGTAGATAACATATATGTATAGCCCCCTCAAAGATAGTGTTAAATATATTCCCTATTAGTGATTCCCAGCCCGTGTCCACAACAAGTTCTTTCGTAGATAAACTGCATTTTAATTATACGTTTATCACTAATGTGGCTCTATCTTCACACCGCATCCGGTTGGGGGCAGACAGTATAAGAAAACATGACCGCTTTATATACCCACGTTTAGGGTTGCCAGGTCTTAAAACCGAAAAGCCGGACAGGCCAGCTAGTTTAGCATTTGTCACCCATGTTTTTTAAGTCTTAAGGCTCCTACATACAGTGCCGCCGGCTTTTCCCGGGCTTCTGTCCGGCACTTGGCCGCAGAAACTTGTGAAAAGCGCGAGACACGCGGCGGCACCCGGGCAGCCATGTCAGAGGCTCTTTTGTGCGGCAAAGCGAGTTTATAAGCCGCCGGTTGCAAATCAGCTGGCCCGGCGGCAGTGCCAGCGGCACTGTGTGTGCCTTTAGTACAGCATGACAATTTTTTTTAAGGCCCACACATCACCTAAAACGCGGTCACTCTCGGACTGCATAGAAATGAAAGAGATGCGCGACGACAAATGACGAAAAATTTTGTTTGAAAATTTTTTTGATGCATTAAAATATGTTAAATTATGTTTTGAGTTCCATCACTGTATGCAAATAGGACTTGATAATATCATATTTTTTATTTGTCAATTATTTACAGTTCAAGAGATACACCGCTTTAAAAAAACACCTTTTTGACCGTTTTTGGGAACCTCCACCTTAAAGTAAAAAATGCTTTGCCATAAAATCTTTATAAATTCTAATGAAACAACAATAAAATGGTCAAATTTTAAAAAAGCCTAACAAAAGCCGAACAGGCAAGACAACGTCAAATTTGGCCGCACACGCAACCAAAAAGCCTGACCGTGTCCGGCTTAATCCGGACGCCTGGCAACGCTACCCACGTTCGATAGGAGGCTGATAGGATGTTCTTATCGTGGCGTTAATGGCTAATTATGAATTAACAATGAATAATATGGGGGTATAATGCACTCGGGGGAAATATAAGGTAATGTGAGATAGGGTGAATATTATTATAATTAAATTATGGCTAATTATGCTATTACGGCGGCGTGCTTAAGGTTATTCGCGTGGAAAGGACTGCCTTTTTCCGTATTTGTGCATTAATTGTTAATATTATCTTTATTTAGATCTAAATTATCTGACAGATGCATCTATATTAAGGCGCAGTTATACGACTTTTAATGGTTTTTAATTGAACATCACGTCGAAACGACTTGTTGCATTTCTTTGAATAAAATATATGTTACTTTAGACAATTTCCGTCGTAATTTGATCTCAGAATATTTAAAATTATATTTTTATAACATAGTTTAATTAATTTGTAAAGTTATGTCTAACGCGGATAAAAAATTGAGAATCACGCAAAAACGATAAAGCGTATTTTTATGAAACCTTCACCACTTTAAAAATGATTTAGTTATTTATAATTTAGTCTCAGTGTTTTAGTTTATTACTTGTTGTTTTATGTGTAATAAATTAATAATGCGTCTAATTTCGGACAGCGGTCCTTGATGGGCGAGTCCTATTACTGGGTGGACATACGACGCGTTACGTGAGCTCAGCGCAGAACACGCAAGCTAACCACTCGAGGTCGTTGGCAGCTAATAGCGCCTTAAGATCTAAATTTATGAACTGATGGGTTCGTTGGCAAATTACAGTTATTAACAACCTCCATATTTATGTTACCCATTAAACTTTTTCATGAAATGAATAATAGTAAATATAATAATAGTAAAGACTTTGCTCGTCTTACACAATAATGTTTTAGGTTCGAAGAGGTATACAGAGTGTATCGGAAATAGGTGGTCATATTTAAGATATCGCTTCAAGGAAGCCATAGTAAATTCCCAAATAAAATTTTTGGATTTTCCGAACAAAAATATTATCAAAAATCTGCCCTCACCTTTTCCCAACTATCTTGGGGTCGGTTTCCAGTCTAACCGGATGCAGCTAAATACCAAACCCCCACCCCACCTATCCACCTCCACAACCCAGTTACCGGATAATACGATACCCCTTGGTGAGATTGGTTGTCAGAGTTTCGGGTTTCTGACGACCCGTAACGACTGTCAAAAATCTACGATTGACAGCCGGGACCAACGGCTTAATGTGCTTTCCGAGGCACGGAGGAGTTTCGGTATGTAGAGATGGTCACCCATCCATGGACCAACCCCGGCAAGCGTAGCTTCCAAAATTGTCATCAGCTGATCAAAATTAGAATAGGAGGTCCATAATTTTTATTCGGAATAGGGACTTGTCCTGGGTATAAAAATTATAATTCTATTTAGTCTATAAGTTATATTATTCAAAAATATTGGACACGTACTTTTTACTTTACCAAATCAATAAAAAAATGACAAAGATAAAACGCAATAAAGTTCAGGGGTGTCACTTCCCTAATAGCATTTATTGTGGGCATTCAGTTGGGCCACGTGCACTTCGTGGGTTGGCCAACTGTTAGATTTGGCCATCTAATAGAGGTAGGGCCTACATCAAAGGGCCCACAAAAAATGGCCAAAAAGGGGCCAACAATTGGGCCTGGGGGGGGCCAACAACTGGGCCTGGGGGGGGCCATTGTAGAGCCTACAGTTGACAAATGGTTAGGGTTTGGTTAGGCTGGTTTCACAGCTGTCCGGGAGACCCGTACGGGCCGCCCGTACTGGCACCCGGAACGGAGACATACGTGAGGCGCTAGAACATTGTTTCACAGCGACGCGGAGCGGGTCGCATACGGACCAATCCGCGTCGCTGTGAAACGATGTTCTAGCGCCTACGTAAGTCTCCGTTCTGGGATCCCTTACAGGCGGCCCGTACGGGTCTCCCGGATAGCTGTGAAGCTAGCCTTAAGTGTAGTATTTTAGAATTACAGCTGTGGTACAAATATAATTAGAATTAAAAAATCATCATCATCAGCATTTTAATGTCCCCACTGCTAGAACACAGGCTTCCTCTCTGTGAGAGGGTGTGGACCGTAATCCACCACGCGGGCCCAATGCAGATTGATGGATGTCACATGTCTTCAAATTTTTGGTACTAGGACTTGCCAGTTTCCTCACGATGTTATCCTTCACCGTTTTGAGAGCAGTAGTGATGAAATAATTTACATAAAGTAAAGCGCCTGCCTGGGTTTGAACTCACAACCTACAACTTGTAAGTCGCGACAGTCACCACTGGGCCACCACTGTTCCAAAAAATATGTTAGGGTAATGCCATATGTGACTAACTCTACATTTGACACGATTTGAGTTTTATTTTGCATTGTTTTACGAATTCCACTATTTTTATAGTACTAATTTCAGTAATTTTGTATAAATATCCTTTAATTAAACCTCCGTGGTAATAAATGTGTACTTTATAACCCCGGTGGCTCTCATGTGTGCCGCTAGTTTTCCGCTAGTTTGCCTTGCCAAAAACCCGATTCACGCGTTTTAAACCGCTATTATCACTATTAGCCAAGGTCTTTAGACCTGTAACAAGGTTCATACACACGGAACCTGACCAAGTCTGTAGTTACACGATGGCCGCCTGTCAACGGGGACTGACATATGCTGAAACGTGACACGTCCCGGACTTGAGAGGTTAAAAAAGTTAAGGTTTATTTAAACAAATGTAAATGTGACTGACACTTCATGCAAAATGAACTCGTGATGAAGTGTTTTTGAACTACAGATCTTTCTCGATGCATGTTTTATAACTAATTTGTAATAGTAGTCGTAATTTGTGTTTGTATTTGTACATGAAAAAAAATATTGGGATGTGTTGAAATGGAAAACCTTACATTCGTAAAAACTTTTTTATTAGAAAAATAAATTGTGGCTGACACTAATACAGACCAAAACGTGACTGACTAACGTCACTTTGGATTTCAGAATAATCGTATTTTTAAATGAAACATTACGAATTCAATACAATCATAACATAGGAACTTTACAAAAATAAACATATAAATAAAAAAAAATGCTATTTTTGCGTTTAATTACAAAATGCAGAAAATTATACATTCATAGAAACTTTTTTATTAGAAAAATAAATTGTGGTTGACACTAATACAGACCAAAACGTGACTGACAAACGTCACTTTGAATTTCAAAATAGTCGTATTTTTTAAATGAAACAGAAACGAATACAGCACAATCATAAGAATGACACTTTACAAAAATAAACTTACTCGTATAAAGAAAAAAATGCTATTTTTGCGTTTAATTACAAAATGCAGAAAATCATACATTCATAGAAACTTTTTTATTAGAAAAATAAATAGTGGCTGACACTAATACAGACCAAAACGTGACTAACGACACTTGTGAACATCAGAATGACTGGCCAAAATGACCGATCAGCTTTAAAATATTACTAAAATCTAATGCCTATTTGCTACTATTTGATACGTTTGTTCAAATAATTGGTACCTAATTAATAACTGAGAAAATGAATTCAAAAATTGGGCAGTCATTCTGATGTCAAGATGACTACCCACATTTAGAATCTCCACGTAAGGGCTCCAAAATTTCAATTCGCCTTTAAAAAATTAGTACCTATTTGACACTTAAACATATATTTTTTCTAGATTTTTAGGGCATCATTTAGTTCTACCTAATTTTGAGGACAATGAGTCATTTGTATGTTTGCCATTTGTTAATATGACGCTAAGTCATTAAAACCCGCGGGTGCAGTGTTTAATTTTACCTCCAAATTACCACCTCCTTAATTATAGATCAAACAGGTAAGATCAGTATCCTTAAAATCAGCATTTTCAATTTAACCAGTAGATATATTACGCGTGAAAGTGATTTCCTCGGCATTGAAATCATCAGTATAATTTTCTGATATACAATTATTATGATGTTCATTAATAAATGATGAATTAGTACCTGCATTATTACTAGTAACATTACTTTTATCGTTGATCCTTAATTTACCTCTTAATTCAGTTTTTATTGCATTTAGATGACGCCTCTTTGTTCTTGCAGATAGTCCAGAATATTGTCGTGTAGAGCTGCTGTTATTAGCTTCATCATATTCTTCTGTTATCTCTTCCGCCATCTCGATCTCTAGCAAATCTAAACCAGTTTGTTATGACACCTGTGATTCCAGCATCAGTTGCTGTCTCTGCCAACTTGTTTCTTTACACTGCAACTGTAAATATTACAAAGCAGTACTTTAGCATTTCATTTAGAATAACACAATCGATAAATAATAAACCACAAATAATATTACTGGGTAATACGATACCCCTTGATAAGACTGGTTGTCACTTTCGGGCTTCTGACGACCCGTAACGACTGTTAAAGATCCACGATTGATAGCCGGGACCAACAGCTTAACGTGCTTTCCGAGGCAGGGAGGAGTCTCAGTATGTAAAGATGGTCACCCATCCATGAATCCCAGCAAACGTAGCTTAAACTGATGGATCGGCCCGTGCAGCTGTTATTACTTAAGCCACGAGCTTCTCCATAAATAAATGAATCTAATATGGTTACATAAATATATCTAATATTATCTGTAATTTTCATAGTCATACCTACTTTCAATGACTTTTGACAATAATTGTAAATTTTTCAAACTAAACTTATTATTTTATCCAGTCCAGTTGCATTGAATTGCCAGAGAGTTGGTGAAAACCCGTTCCAGATTTCTTCTGGTAATTGTGGCAGTTCCTTTGCCACCAACATAGGCCAAAACATTTATCGGCTCATAGTCAATAAGCAATCATAAATAAACGTAAAACAATGTATGTATACTCGTTTATCTATTAAATTTCATATAATAGTAGTATTATAACTACATAGTATATCATCAGTACGTCCAGTGGTCTTGTTTGCTTGTAAAGCTTGTATATTTCTATCAGAATATTGTACTTACCAATATTGTTCTTTGTGTTCTTCATCTTCAAGCCAATTTTCTATTTATCTAATATCGTCAAGTGATTTTAATGGTATGTATATATCTACCAGCAAAGTGGCTGCACTAGACACATGTGTTGAAGGAGAGTGATATTCTCAGTAAAATATCATTTTGAGTTTGCTTCGGGTCCTCCATTGCGGTTTGAATGTGTCCAAGACATTGGGCAATGACATCTAAAATAATAATAAAGTAATACATTTCCTAGATAGAAGATTCCAAAACAATATAAAAAAGTGAGTGTGTACTTATGCACGCACGTAAGAAGTTATACTTCTTTGGCAAAACCAGATAAAAAACCAAACTGTTACAAAGTTTACAAAACGAAAACAATCATTCTTCATGAACCACAGACAATAGCTAACTTAACGGTGTCGGTTCTAGCTAACTTCAGGCTGTAGGTTTTTGTGACGGTGTGCGCGAGCATCGTAAAAATTTACTCTCATCATTTTGCCCTAACGTACCTAAAGAAGTATAACTTCAAAAACAGTATGCCTACTACTGTTTCTTTTGATAGATTTAAAGTAAAATAAATTCACAATTTTAAGAAAAACAATGATCCACCATCGTGGATTCTAAAATGAATGTCAGATTTGCAATCGGCACCCCCAAAAACCTATTACACGATACCCATATCGAATCTTTGAGAAAAAGTTGCATCCGCCATCTTGGATTTTAAAATGAATGTCTAATTCACAATCAGCACCCCCAAAAACCTATTACACGATACCCATATCATATTTTAGAGAGAAAGTTGCATCCGCCATCTTGGATTTTAAAATGAATGTCTAATTTGCAATCAGCAACCCCAAAAACCTATTACACGATACCCATATCGAATTTTTGAGAAAAAGTTGCATCCACCATCTTGGATTTTAAAATGAATGTCTAATTCGCAATCAGCACCCCCAAAAACCTATTACACGATACCCATATCGAATTTTTGAGAAAAAGTGGCAGCCGCCATCTTTGATATAAAAATGAATGTCAGATTTGCAATCGGCAGCCCCAAAAACCTTTTACACGATACCCATATCGAATGTTTGAGAAAAAGTTGCATCCGCCATCTTTGATTTCAAAATAAGTGTCAGATTTGTAATCGGCACTCCCAAAAACCTATTAAACGATACCCATATCGAATGTTTGAGTAAAAGTTGCATCCGCCATCTTTGATTTTAAAATGACTGTCAGATTTGCAATCGGCGCCCCCGAAAACCTACACGATACCCATATCAATATTATATAATATAATCATATTATTATTATTATTATAACTTCAAAAATAAAAAGGCTGTGACCTACCCGTGTGCAAAATTTCATTCAAATCCCTTCAGCCGTTATTGTGTGATTGACAGGCAAACATACAAACATTCACATTTATAATATTAGTAGGATGTAGGATTGTCGTATTTTATATTAGGGGGTGACATAACCTACCAACACAAGCAATTTTTGCTAAAGAATCAACCTCAAAATTGCGGGTAAAAAATGGTCAAGTACTTGTCAGACTCAATCCCGGGCTGATAAGTTTTAAGTTTTTATATTTCTATGTATTGTAATAATTTTGTGAATACTTATTGTTACTGAAATAATAACTTAATTAAATAAATAAATAATATTAAATATTATATGCATAGATTTTATTTATTTTGAGGTTGGTCCCATAGTAAAAGTTAGCTGACAAATATTTTGAAATCTTATATTTTCTTACAAGTGACAACCTTTGTTACTTACCAACATTAAAATCTTGTATAAGATTTGGTGATGAACTAGGTGTAGATGTACATAGGTACTTGTGGTAAAATTATTTTTGGCAGCAGATGGCCATCACTGTCAATTTGAAAAGGACGAACTTCCTTGTCCATTTTTCGGTTTCTACTCCTATAACGGTTGAAGCCAATTCCGATCTACTTTCAGCCTTTTTACATTTTTGTCTGACTTTAGAGTCGATCTGTAAAATAATTATTTATTATTAAGGTGTGCAGATACCGGGGCTGTTGTTGTCGTTGATGATACCCAGTAGGTGATTCAAGGTCTGGACAGGGGCACCGCACTCACATTGGGTATCAGACCAGTCTATGAATTTTACCAAGTTGTATTTGCAGCGGCCTACCTAAATTTGCAACCCATTGAGTGATTTCCATATAGGCCACTGCAGTTCACGTCCAGGTGGCAGGTGTTCCCTGGGTTCTAAGAAGTCAGGAGCTGGGTGGTATTGGTCTTCCCATGGTTTTCAGGGGTGCATTAAAGGAGCCTTCCCGAGTGGTGTTAACTATATCGTTTTGCCATTCCAAACGCCCTGCACACCCTGGATGGCTAGCAGCTGGTAACGCAGAGTCTAGCTGATCATTCCTTTCACCACAATGGTAAATCTAAACAGCTCTCTTCAGAGCCATGTACAACAGCCCTTTTTAAGGTCACCTAACAATAACAACAACATCTCTGAGGGCACTCACCACAGTCTCTCCAAGTTGCATATTATGTTCATGTATTCAAATGATTTATTTACAATCTGTTTGCAGTAGCCTCAGAATACGAAGGTTTCTAACTCCGGGTTTTAGGAAAGCGGAACAGTTTTTCGTTTTGTTTGGCTGGTGAACAGTCACACTTAAACATTTCCTTCTATTTTTATCCATACCACAAAGGTTCAATTCTCACAAGCTTTTTGAACTCGTGTTACACAAAAAAATGCACTTTATACACACTAAACGGATATTAGTATCTATTAAGTATTTTTATATAGTTGGAACATTCTATTCTATTCTATTTTTATTAATGGCAAACAGAGCCGATGTCGACTATTCTGCCAATGTCAAAAGTAAATTGGAAAAGCAAGTGTGTATTAGACTAAAAAAAAAAAAAAAAATGAACAGGAATACGATAAAAATCTTCGATTGATACAGTTGAACTTGGCGGGTTATTACTGGACTGAAACAAACAAAAAATAATAATACATAAATATAATAATGGTTAAAACATTAAATATACATATACCACAACTACAAAGACAGATAGATTTCGGCCTATGACTCATAGTTTTATGTTGTTGTGACGGATGAAGCTCATCAGCGCCACAAGCAGTTCAGACGAAGAATATGTTAGAAGAGAGGGGAAATTAATTGGAAGAGGAATCTTAAATTTAGGGAGGCGGCTATATAAATCTAAAGGTGGGATGTTGTTTGAACATTCAAAGAATATGTGATCAAGGGTACCCTCTTCTAGACCGCACTCGCATAAGGAGGAATCACGAACACGAATTTTTTCCAGAAAGACGGGAGTACAGCAAAAACCTAAGCGGATTCTGCAAAGGACGGATACAATAGATTTAGAGACTTTTTTATATTTGAAGAACCAAGGTTTTGTTTTTATGGTTGGTTGAACTGCATAGTAGAACCTACCCTTCTTCTTACCAGTAGTATTCCACTGTTCCTGCCATGCACATTGAAGATTTGCTTTTGGCAGGTTCAGCAAGTCATACCCCTGATGAGAGTTGTGGGAGAGGTCAGCAGACGCTGATGAGCATGCATCTTTGGCCAGGGCGTCAGCGCACTCATTGCCCTTAATGCCACAATGACCAGGTATCCAAACTAGTTGAACTTCCCTTTGACTATCAGCACATGATAGCAATGCCTTTTTAATTTTTAAAATTATGGAGCTGTGCAGTTTACTATTGAAGGGGTTTTGAACTAAAGCTTGTAGACAGCTAAGGGAGTCTGTGAAGATTACAGCTTTATCTATGTTGGGGTGTGACTCTATAAAAAGACATGCTTCTAATATAGCCACACACTCGCCTGTGAACACAGAGGATTCCTTAGGACATTTATATTGTAGAACAATCCTGGAGCTTTGGTAATACACCGCAGCTCCAGTGTAGCTGGCATCAGTAAATTTGGAAGCATCAGTGAAAAATTTTTGGAATTCATTCCACCTCTCGCCTACCACCGTATTAAAGGCCGAATTCGCTGAAGGAGACTTTTTGGATATACCAATATTATAGAAGATTTTGGGAGTGAAGCATAAGACTTCATAATCGAAGTTAAAAAGGGGGATTTTGGGATATTGGATGATCGGACTTTCTAAATTTTGGATCATACGAAAATGTTTTAAGATTAATGGGATTTCCTTATTTTTCCAATAATTTGAGCTACTGCATAAGGCATTTAACTCGTTTAATTTTGCAATAAGAGGGTGGGAGGATCTACATACTAGTCTGGACAAAAAACGGGAAGCCAGATACTGCCGCCTTAAAGCTAAGGGAGGTTCAGCGCATTCGACCTGCAACGCGTTAATAGGAGAGGACTTCATACACCCAGAGATGATCCGAAGGCACTTAGACTGAACCCTATCTAGTCTAGCCAAGGCACCCTTGTTACACGGAATCAAGTGGAACGAACCATAATCTAATACACTACGGACAAGAGCATTATAGACTAATTTCATAGTGTAGGGGTGAGCACCCCACCAGACACCTGCAAGAACTTTTAATATTGAGATAACTCGTTCACATTTTTTGAATAGATGATTAATATGATGCTTACCTGACAATTTCGAATCAAGGAAAACGCCTAAAAACTTAACTTTATTTGATAATGGGATATTTTTTCCGGAAATGGCCACTGTGACGAGAGGGATTGATCGTTTCCGAGAGAAGATTACTGCCGAACTTTTGGGAGCGGATAGTGACAGCCCATGGTTTAACAGCCAATGGTTCAAAGAGTCCAGGGAGAGGCATAGAGACGACGCAGCGTCAACGATAGAAGAGTCTGACACATACAGGGCTAAGTCATCAGCATACTGCAAGATATGACAGTTATTATTTAGGCAGCTACCAATGTCAACTGTATATAAGTTATAGAGTAGGGGGCTGAGGACGAAGCCCTGCGGAAGTCCCCTCCAAGTCTGTCTCACCCCGAAGTCCTCACCCTGGACTCTCAGAACCAAGGAGCGAGACAAAATTAGTCCACATATGCATTCGATCATCTTACCGGGAATACTCAGCTGGTGCAATTTTTGCCTGAGAACTGGAAGAAGAACATTGTCATATGCAGAGGAGATATCTAAAAAGGCTGCAACAACAGACTCGTTTTTAGAAAACGCTAACCGAATGTCTGTAACTAAAACGCCAACACTGTCCATGGTGCTGAGCCCTTTCCTAAATCCAAATTGATAGTTCGGCAGCAAACCTCTGGATTCGACTATCCACTCAAGTCGATTTTTGATGAGGTGTTCCAGTAATTTGGCTAAGGCTGAAGACAAAGCAATAGGTCTAAGCCCATTCGGATCATCTACATGTTTGCCTGGTTTCAACAGTGGAATGATGATTTGTAGTTTCCACTGGTCTGGAACCCAACCATGATCATAACAAAAGTTAATTAAATCTAAGAAATATAATTTAGCTTTGTCCCCAGAACGACTAATGAAAGAGTATGGCACACCATCAAAACCAGGTGCGGAGTCCCGGACGTGACTGAGTACCATATTCAATTCCTTCAAAGTAAATGGCACATCGAAAGGGTCATTAGAAACAATATGATGGGGTACATTAAGACATTCAGAAGAAAGTGGGACATATGGTGGAGCTATTTTATCAAAAAAAAGTTCAGCAGTTTCCCTAGTGATTGGTGAGGAGATAGATGAAGAACAGCCATGTCTAAACCTATTAATGTTCTTCCACACAGCTGAAATTGGGGTGGAGGGAGATAAGGATGTGCAGAATTTAACCCAACCCGCACGCTTCTTCCTACGGAGGAGTCGCTTGGATCTGGCATTCACTTGTAAATAGGCCAACAAATTTTGTGTAGTCATCTCCCGATTGTAATGCGCTTCGGCTTCGTTCCTCGACCTGACCGCCAGAGTACACTCTTGGTCCCACCATGGAGGTGACGGGATTTTATTACGGGCACTGTTTTTCAAAGGGAAACAAGAGTCGGCACTAGAGGTTACAGCCTCAACAAAACCTTCATAACAACTCTTGGCATGGTGGTGACCAGAAGATACGGGTAAACTTGCATTTAAATTTGGGAGATCATCAATTTTCTGCTCCAGTAGTGAAGCAAACTTTGACCAGTCTGGTTTGGACAGGTTGTATTTCAAAAGTGGAGGAGAACTTTTTTCTAAATAAGTCTTGTTAATCAAAGAAATGATAATGGGATAATGATCACTGCCATGCGACAAGGTTGTACATTCCCAATGGGTCGAAGCTGCTAGCTCGTTGGAGCAAAATGATAAGTCCACACAACTCTTCCGTTGACCAGGAGGAGACCTGCGAGTTGGGCAACCATTATTTAAAATGCAGAGATCCAAATCGTCCAAGATCTCAACCAGAGCTATCCCAAACGAATCACAACGCTCAGATCCCCATCTGTAATGGTGACAGTTAAAGTCGCCCATAACCAGAATAGGACCCTGAACATTGGCAAGAACATTTCGCAAAATCCTTAGGAAGTTATGATTAGGATGAGCAATGTATACTGAGAACACAGTGATACCTTCCACTTTTCCAGCTACAATACTGATGTCCCCTGTAAGGGAAGGCAAAGATAAGGGAGAAAGTGGGACCCGATTGTTGACAAACAGGGCTGACCCTCCGTAGCCGTCGGCTCTATCACATCGTAGAATGTTGAAGTGTGGCATACGGAAGCTAAGACTTGGTAAGAGCCAGGTCTCAGCTATGGAACAAGCCAGAGGCTTGAACTTGTTAAAAAGAAATATGAGGTCGTGCTTTTTATGCCACACGCTCCTCACATTCCACTGTAGGAATACTTGGCGAGACGCCATTTCTGAAGTTGGAAAGAATTTTAATAAGTTGATCGGCAACGTTGGACGGTGATTGAGAACTAGAAGGAGAGGAGATAATAGTAGGCAGTAGTTTTAATAGGAGTTCAATAATGGAAACAGAATTACTGGAAGAAACATAATTGTTATTAAGATTGCAGCCATTAGGCTGTGAAGATTGGGGAGTACCAACTAATTGATGGTGAACAGTCTTGTCATATGAAGGGGAAAGTGGGGTATGTGTTTTGGGTTTAAGAGTGACAGTTTTGCGGTATGAGAGTGCTTTTGCAGCATTGGCATAATTACGGGAAGGAACTGGGATGATCTTGCTAGCCTCGACATAGGAAATAGCTTTTTCGGCCATAACTGTCTTAATGGCCTTCTGTCTACCATGCTCGGGGCATGACCTGCTATTGGCAAAGTGATTACCAGAGCAAAGCACACAAAAAGCCTCGCCTTCAGCAATGTTGCAACCATCACCAGGGTGATCGTGGCCACATTTACTGCAGCGTGGTTTAGATCTGCACAGGTTCGCAACATGTCCAAATCTGCAACACTTGCGACATTGTATTGTGGGATATATATACTGTGCGACTGGGAGAGAAGTATAGCAGCAATAGACACGTTTTGGTAATACTTGGCCATCAAAAGTAATGACACAAGTTTCTGTGGGTTTCCACTCATTGGCACCGTCTTTTTGTATTTTCCTATTAATGCGTCGGACTTTGAGGATTTGCCCACATCCAGAGGGCACAGACAAGTATGTTATAGCCTCTTCTTCTGTTATATCGGTTGGGACGCCAGTAACAACGCCCATCCTTGTAATATTGAATGTTGGAATTGAGGCAGAATAACTAAACTTCAATAACAAGCCATTCACCAAAAAAGAGTTAGCATCCTGAGGGGAAGTAAACTCTACCGACACACGATTTCGACCAACTTTGTTTACTCCATCGCGAACTACATTCGCGACATTGTTGAGCATAAGAAATTTGCCAAAGTTCACGGGATGTAACGTGGTGCCTGCGTTTGGTTGGGTTTCAATACGAGAGACATGAACGATATAGGGGCCCTTATCCATTACAGAATATCTAGTGCGACCTATTTGACTTTTCGGTTGTTTGTTTGGAGGAGTGGGTGACAGAACTTCGTCGTTACCGGGACGTTTACGTGAGGTTTGATGGGTCTGGGTCGTTTCCATATCTGTGATGCTACAAACAACATCTGCAAATTGTGATAATGGGTTAGGGGATAATAGATTAGGGGAAATTCGGATGTCGGGAGGATCAGGATCGGGAGGTTTATTTCTATCCATCTTGTTTAAAACTATGAATACACAAAACAATTACAACACAAACCTGTTTACGAACACAAGGACAACACAATTATATAACAACGGTCACAAAAGTTCCAACAATCACTCAAAAACAATTAAAACTCTCAAAACACACGTGCTAACCAAGAAACCCGTGGCGAGAATCCGTTGGAACATTATTTCTAGTAAAAACTACCATTCCGAAAGAAAAAAATAACTGTCTCGTCTTGACGTCTGTCACTTTTTTGGCTTTTGTTCCTTGTGGAACAGACTACGGTCAGAGACCATGCTGCCTAGTCATCAGTTAGTTCGTTTTTTTTTTGTCTTTCTGATTTGTGTATATCTAGTGATTTAGATAATTTTTAGGCATATTTTATTATTATTACATATTTTTCGCTGATATAAATAAGTGTTATTTAAATTAACACTTACAATAATTTACCGGCTATTGCCGATAAATGAAACCAAACGTGAAACGACGCCATTTTAAAAGTGTTATCACATCACAGTGTTGCCAACTCAGTGGATTTTCCACTAGATGTGGTGGTTTAGACTCCTTTTTTTTTACTTTTTCCTCCAAACTTAAATTTATTTTCTAAAAAATAATATAAAATTTGGAGGCCCGTAATTCGGAAACGGTGCGTCGGAGGGCCATGCTTCTCAGACCTTAAATTAAATGGTTTCTATGGACAAGGTTAATAAAGTGCTACAATAAAAATGGCTGATCAGTTAAAAAAAAAAACTCTAAAAATTTGTCTAAATCCTTTGAAGGGCACTTGGAAATATTTTTGCAATTTTTTTTTTTCTTAATTCTTTATTGTACACAAAAATTTTACATATTACATATGGTTACACAATTCATGTACAAAGGCGAGCTTAACTCAATGTTGAGTTTTCTCCCAGCAAACCTTTGAGTGATAGAGAGAGATCACTGTTGAGGGTAGGATCCAGTGTACAATACTTATAAACCTACATAAATAATTCTAAATATATATTATACATATTAATACCAATATAATACTAATATTATGTCAATTTGAAAGGAAGTGCTTTTTTATTTTCTTCTTGAAGACATCTAGAGAAGGACTGTCGCGTAGGGAGTGTGAGAGAGAGTTCCAGAGACGCAATGCAGTAACAGAAAAGGAGCCATTATAGCGGCTGGAAGTGTGACGCGGAATATGAAGGAGAAGAGAATTGGCAGTGCGATAGGGTTTACCCCTCGGAACGAAGTACTCAAACCGTTCACGAAGGTATTGAGAAGAATTAGGATTATGCAGGATAGTATAGAGAAGAGATAGGATAGGGGTATCTCGGCGATGCCAAATTGGCAGCCACCTCAATCTGGTCCGAAACTTCGGCACATGGTCGTACTTGCGGAGGCCAAAAATGAAAAGGATGCATAAGTTCTGCAGCCGCTCGAGTTTGTTAAGGAGTACCTCCGTTGCATCTAGAAAACAGACATCCGCATAGTCTATTAGCGGTTTTTTTTTTTTTTTTTGGGGGGTAGGAAATCATCCTATGACTTCTTCCGCTCTAGGGTGGAGCGGAAGGGTGTGTCAGACTCTTACTGACTAAAACCCACCCCTGTTCCTCCCTGCCTCGAGTGCCCGGGGGCGAGGTAACTCTTTCGAATTTATCCTCCACCCCCGGGCAGGCACCGGCCTTGGCAGGCCCCTACACTTTGCTGACAACTCTTTGAGGCGCGCGTGGAACACTACGCGCCGTCGACTCTCGGGCCTGGTGCTGATCGGGCGGCGAGTTACCCACTACTCGCCGTCCGCAGGCCCGGGTCTACGGTGGCCGGAGATCGTCTCGCGGCCCCTGGCGTCTCCTGCGGCGGTCGCGGCTGGGGGCGCTAGGGCGACTCGGCTGTTGCTGAGCCTCCCTAACGTGTGCCGCCTCCCTCTTCGCGAGCATTACTGCTTCGCAGAAGGAGGAGACGGCCTCCCATTCCCTCTCGCTCCGTACCATGGCCTGAACCAGGGCACGGCGCGAGAGGTCGCTGTCGCCTATCGCATCCACGAGGACACGGCGGTGTTCTGCCCAAGCGGGGCAAACCTCCACCGTATGCTCCACCGTGTCCTCTGGGCGATCCTCGCAGTGGAAACACTCAGGGGTCACCTCCGCCTTGATCCGACACAGGTACCTCCCGAAACAGCCGTGTCCGGTGAGCACCTGCGTCAGGAGTCTATTAGCGGTAGGAGAAGAAATTGTGCAAGAGTGACCTTAGTGTGAAATGGAAGAATAATAAGAATTTTTGGAGACGTTTAAGAGACTGAAAAGAGTAGAAAACCCTCTTACTAACGTCAGCATTATGAACCTCCCAAGAGAAGTTAGTGTCTATATGGACGCCTAGGTTTTTAGCGCTTTTCGAGTACAATATGGGCACCGAATCATACACTACTGGCGGGCGAGACTGATGATCTAAAAGGCTGAGCATGTAGCTTGCGACTTAGTTGGGTTCAGTAAGAGTCCAAAGGATTTAGCCAACTTGTTGATATTTTCAAGGTCATCATTGATGGCATCCACAGCGCCAGCGAGTTAACCCATTCTAAAGTGACGGTATAACTGCAAGTCGTCTGCATAGAGATGATAGTTAGAAGTAAAGACCTCAGTGATAGCGTTTATAAAAACTGAGAAAAGAAGAGGAGAGAGGACGCCACCCTAAGGTACAACCGCAGCCAAATCACACCATTCAGAAAAATCCTCATCAGACCGAACATACTGCGAGCGGCCTCGAAGATAAGATTTGAAACACTCAATTACTGGCGCAGAGACATTAATGGAGGAAAGGATTCCTAAGAGAATGTCAAAGTAAACTGAATTAAAGGCACTGCTGAAGTCCAGTAAAACCAACACTGTCAAGCATTTGTTTTCCATAGCCAGTCTTATATCGTCAGTTATTTTGACAAGAGTTGTCACAGTGCTATGGCCAGGTCTGAAATCAGAGGTAAGGACTCAGCATGCCATTAGAGGATAGATAACAAGACAGTTGCTTCTGAACAACGCTCTCGAGAACTTTGGAAAGGATTGGGAGGATGGATATTGGACGGAACTGAGATGGAGAAGAGGGATTTGAAACTTTAGGAAGTGGTAAGACGTGAGCCTTCTTCTAAGCAGAAGGAAACGTGTTAGTGAAAAGAGAAAAAATTACTATGTGAGTTACAACAGGAACTATTTCACTCAAAATAGGTAGGAACATTTGGAACTGAAGACCATAGTCACCTAACGCCTTAATGGAGATGGATTGAAAACATTTCTTATTATCTAGCTCAGTAATTGGGTGGAAAGTGAAAGAAGTATTTGCTGGTAAAGGAAGATTGGAAAGATCACTGAGAGTCGAAGATTTAACATCGATATCGAGTATAATTGGTGATGTAGAAAAGTGCGCATTAAGTGCATTGAGGTCCATTTTATCAGAAGAACTCTTGCTAGAGGCTTTGCCAATACCAATAGTCTTTAAAAATTGCTATACTTGTGTCGGGTTGAAGTTATCAATTGAGTTGTGAATGTGATGCCTTTTGGCATTCCTACACAAACAACTGCAGCGATTTCGCATCTTCTTATAAAGGTCCCAGTTTTCCTCAGTAGCCCGATTCCTGTATAAACGCTTGGCCTTATCACGTTTCGCCATCAGGTTTTTTATAGCTGGGGAAAGCCATGGTGCAGGAAGGTGTTTGACTCTTACCTTTTTAAGGGGTGCATCATACAAATTCAATATAGTACTGCTGAAAACTGACACCATAGAGTCCATATTCTCGCCGGTGAACACAGAAGACCAGTCAATCCCACCCGCATCAGCCCTCAAACGCTCCAAATCAACGTTTTTAAAACTGCGAAGAAAGAGAAATTTGGCCTTGCGTTGAGGAAGTCAAATTTTATAGGCAAGGTAAATGAGGTCATGGTAGCATTCTGTTACTTTTTTAGTCCACTTTCCTGTTGTTGATCTCATCATGTGACCAGTCCATTTCCATTTTAACTAAATACAAATAACAATAAAAATAAATAAATAATTTAAAAAAAAATTAAGTAATCTAACAATAAACAAGAAAAAAATAATTTCAGCACTCAAACCTCGATGCACTCGCCGGCTACATTAGTTTTATAATTAAAAGATAAAAAGCCTGTAGTCCAAACAAAATAAATACACGTTAGTATGTTTCCGAACGAAAACTTTGAGTAACACCGAACGGTCTAAATGTCAAATGACAATAATAACATAAGTAAAAAATCAAATCAAAACAAAAAACTAAAAAAATTGAATGACCGACACATGAACGACATAAAACATAAAAATTATAAGTACCTAGTATATTATATACTCAGAAAAATGGAAGACCCGCAACGAAGACTCATCACTTTACTGTCTAGCAAATTCTCTTATCAGGCACTGGCTTCGAAGTTACGGCTGAGGGCTCAGCAACGGGAAACTGAGCCACAAGTTCTTGATATTCCGAAGCAAACTCAATCTTCCGTCGCGATTTTTCGGAAACCTGGATGACAATCTTCCCCTCAGACGTCCAACACTTATGTATTCCGAAGTACTTCCGAGCATTCATAAAAATATCGTGTCTGAGCTTAGTCAGGAACTCAGAAAGCGTTAAACCAGAGCCTTTCAGCTTGGTTGTTATTTCGCCACACCTCATTCCTTACGATGCGGCTTTCAAATCTAACTAAGAGGGGACGAGGTTTGCTGGTGTTGCTTCCAAGGCGGTGACAGGCTGTTATATCTTTAGAGGCGACGTTGGCCATTTCCAGACGCTCCGACAAAACCTTCAGGAAACCATTGCTTAGATCTGCTCCCTTGTCCTCACTCAGGCCATGCAACAGAAGAACCTTAGCACGGGTTGTCATTTCGTGCCTATCCAGCCAAACACAAGCAACTCCATCTGGGATTTCAGTGAACTCAATGTTTTCCAAACTAGGGTCTTCAACTCAGTGAAGTCCTTGGATAGGCTGGCAATAGTCTTATGTGAAGCTTCACCACTGGCATTCTTCAAGTCTTCCTCATATTGTGACATTCTTGAAGCAAATGTAGGAGACAGCTCCTCCACAGTGCTTGACGATTTGGAGTACAGGTCCATTTCAGCAAAGAGCAGTGCTTGCAGTGTAGAGAAGTGGTGTCAAGGAGATTTGATGAACTGACTGAGTGCACCAGAGGTTAATGTACTACTTTATTATGTTTCTTGCATTTAAAAGTTGTTTTTAATATTTTATTAAATTAATTATATGAGAGCTCAAAATTGTAACTGTATTATTTGGGACTACCCTCCAATTACTCAATTTTTTCTCAATAATTTCTCGAGATTTTTACATCATATCATGGTTTTCGACTAGAGCAACAATTTCTTCCTTGAAAAGATTTTCATCCGAGCAACTATTTTGAAAATATGGAGCGTTTTGTAAAAAATAAAATAAAATTTGGAGGCCTATAACTCGGGAACGGTGCGTCGGAGGGCCATGCTTCTCAGAGCCTAAATGGTTTCTACGGACAAGGTTAATAAGGTGCTCCAATAAAACAGGCCGAAATCTGTTAAAAAAAATCTCTGAAAATTTTAATGATCCGGCCCGACACTTAGAAGAATTTTGCAATCATTTTTTTTTTCTCAATAATTTCTCGAGTTTTTTACATTATTTCATGGTTTTCGAGTAGAGCAACAATTTATTTCTTAAAAGATTTTCATCCGAGCAACTATTTTGAAAATATGGATCGTTTTGTAAAAAATAAAATAAAATTTGGAGGCCCATAACTCGGGAACGGTGCGTCGGAGGGCCATGCTTCTCAGATCCCAAATGGTTTCTATGAACAAGGTTAGTAAGGTGCTGCAATAAAAAGGGCAGAAATCTGTTAAAAAAAATATCTGAAAATTTTACTAAGTCCTTTGATGATCGCCGACACTTAGAAAAATTTTGCAGTAAATTTTTTTTCTTAAATAATTTCTCGAGTTTTTACATTATCTCATGGTTTTCGAGTAGAGCAACAATTTCTTTCTTAAAAGATTTTCATCCGAGCAACCATTTTGAAAATATGGATCGTTTTGTAAAAAATAAAATAAAATTTGGAGACCCATAACTCGGGAACGGTGCGTCGGAGGGCCATCCTTCTCAGAGCATAAATGGTTTCTATGGACATGGTTAGTAAGGTGCTGCAATAAAAAGGGCAGAAATATGTAAAAAAAAATCTCTGAAAATTTTACTAAGTCCTTTGATGATCCAGCCCGACACTTAGAAGAATTTTGCAATCATTTTTTTTTCTCAATCATTTTTCGAGTTTTTTCATTATTTCATGGTTTTCGAGTAGAGCAACAATTTATTTCTTAAAAGATTTTCATCCGAGCAACCATTTTGAAAATATGGATCGTTTTGTAAAAAATAAAATAAAATTTGGAGGCCCATAACTCGTGAACGGTGCGTCGGAGGGCCATGCTTCTCAGATCCCAAATGGTTTCTATGAACAAGGTTAGTATGGTGCTGCAATAAAAAGGGCAGAAATCTGTTAAAAAAAATATCTGAAAATTTTACTAAGTCCTTTGATGATCGCCGACACTTAGAAAAATTTTGCAGTAAATTTTTTTTCTTAAATAATTTCTCGAGTTTTTACATTATCTCATGGTTTTCGAGTAGAGCAACAATTTCTTTCTTAAAAGATTTTCATCCGAGCAACCATTTTGAAAATATGGATCGTTTTGTAAAAAATAAAATAAAATTTGGAGACCCATAACTCGGGAACGGTGCGTCGGAGGGCCATCCTTCTCAGAGCATAAATGGTTTCTATGGACATGGTTAGTAAGGTGCTGCAATAAAAGGGCAGAAATATGTAAAAAAAAATCTCTGAAAATTTTACTAAGTCCTTTGATGATCCAGCCCGACACTTAGAAGAATTTTGCAATAATTTTTTTTTCTCAATCATTTTTCGAGTTTTTCACATTATCTCATGGTTTTCGAATAGAGCAACAATTTCTTTCTTGAAAAGATTTTCATCCGAGCAACCATTTTGAAAATATGGATCGTTTTGTAAAAAATAAAATAAAATTTGGAGGCCCATAACTCGGGAACGGTGCGTCGGAGGGCCATGCTTCTCAGAGCCTTAATGGTTTCTATGGACAAGGTTAGTAAGGTGCTGCAATAATAAGGGCAGAAATCTGTTAAAAAAAAATCTCTGAAAATTTTACTAAGTCCTTTGATGATCGCCGACACTTAGAAAAATTTTACAATATTTTTTTTTTTTTTAAATAATTTCTCGAGTTTTTTACATTATCTCATGGTTTTCGAGTAGAGCAACAATTTCTTTCTTAAAAGATTTTCATCCGAGCAACCATTTTGAAAATATGGATCGTTTTGTAAAAAATAAAATAAAATTTGGAGGCCCATAACTCGAGAACGGTGCGTCGGAGGGCCATCCTTCTCAGAGCCTAAATGGTTTCTATGGACAAGGTTAGTAAGGTGCTACAATAAAAAGGGCAGAAATCTATTAAAAAAAAAATCTCTGAAAATTTTACTAAGTCCTTTGATGATCCGGCCCGACACTTAGAAGAATTTTGCAATAATTTTTTTTTCTTAATAATTTTTCGAGTTTTTTTCATTATCTCATGGTTTTCGAGTAGAGCAACAATTTCTTTCTTGAAAAGATTTTCATCCGAGCAACCATTTTGAAAATATGGAGCGTTTTGTAAAAACTTTGGCGTAATGTAATATTTAACTGCATTGGGCAGTCATTGGCCCAATGCAGTTGATATTTGTAGGGCCTACGTTATAAGCACTGCAAAAACGCCAACAGCTTTTAAGTAAAGGTAGGCAGTAGTAGCATTGGCCCAACGTTGGTAAATGGTTGGTATAATGATAATAATTTACTGCGTTGGGTCATTGTAAGTTTGATGTAGGGAATCTAACTAACTATATCCCAACGGATTCCCCACTGTTGGCCACTTGATGCCAACAGAAAATGCTACTAGGGAATTGTCAGTGTAAAAGTAAAAATTGAGAATCACGCAAAAACTATAAAGCGTATTTTTATGAAACCTTCACCGTTATTTAGATCATTTAATTTTTTATAATTTAGTCTCAGTGTTTTATTTTAATATCTGTTTTTTTATGTGTGTGACAAGTTCAAGCGCCCAATCATAGCCTCTCAGAGAGACCGGACCTGAGACCCACTAGGCACGTATCTCTCGGCAACAGTGCTGTCGTCTGCATACCCAAAGGTACCGGGTTTTATCAGATCGTTAATATGCAGCAAAAACAATGATGCCGAGAGCACCGACCCCTGAGGAACACCGGCATTAATAGCCAGCAGTCCGGACGAGCAGCCATCTATGAGTTCTATGACTACTCGGATAGACCGATCCCTCAGGAAATCTGCAATCCAATCACACAAACCAGACCGAAGGAAGGAAGCTTGCCAATTAGGCTGTCGTGCCAGACCCGGTCGAAGGCCTTCGAGATGTCAAGGGAGACCGCAAGGGCTTCCCCTTGTTTCTCGATGACCTCACTCCAGATGTGAATGGGATACGCCAGAAGATCCCTAGTTGACCGATTTCGGCGGAAGCCGTATTTTCAGTCACTGAGGATATCGTTAACTCTAGGTATGCCAGGAGCTTGCCATTCAGTATGCGTTCCATACTCTTACAGAGTACAGAACATTACAAAATGTATTGAACACGATACGATATATGACGTCACGCGAAATTTCAACGCACTATATCGTCCTCATTTTTGGTTTACGTGACCAATAAAAATACATGTCCAATATTTTTTTGGTAATCTAACAGACTTTAGGACAAGAGCCTTTTGACTAGGTACTATAACTTATTTATTTAGGACAAGAGCCTTTTGACTAGGTACTATAACTTATTTTTTTAGGACAAGAGCCTTTTGACTAGGTACTATAACTTATTTTCTTGTAGAAAGTCGATCATTTCTTTGGGCAGAAGGAGTATTAAAAATATAACCACACATTTCGGTTACACCCTGTTTAATGATGATCATTATATATAGAACACGCCTATATATTCATATGGGACTATAAGTACATCGACCATTGATTTACTCAATCGTTTTTATTCAACAGATGACTTCTCGCGCTCTGGATGGAGCGGGATGGAGTGTCAGACTCTTACTGACTAACACCCAACCTTGTTCCTTCACTTGCCTGTGCCAAGAGCCGTGGTAACTCTCTTTCGAATTTATCCAAGACTCCAGCCCTGGAATGATAAATGATAAATGTACCTATCAGAGTCTGACACTCCCTCCCTCTCGCACCCAGAGCTGGAGAGTTCATTTGCGGATTTCCCACCCTCCAAAAAAAAAAATATGGCCCGCGGTAACTATTCCGAACATACCCGCGGAACTACAACCTGGGAGTCTTTAAGTCAAGAGTGAATGGGTTACTTCTAGGCAAGAGTGTTCCATCATCGCTTACCATGGTGAGATGCATGCATGGTCAAACGCATGCCTGTTAAACGTAAAAAAAACAACCGACTTCCAAAAAAGAAAATACACTAAAAATTTAAAAATAACTTTAATTTCGGAAGTCGGTGTTTGTATTTTATTTCTTCGTTATTTGACACCAATTTGCGACATTAAAATTATTTTTAAAATTATTCGTGTATTTTCTTTATTGAAAGACGGTTGTTTTTTTTTTTGTAAAAAAAGTTTTTTATTTTTCACTTTGTAGTTGTTATACCCCAGAACTAAAAACCCTAATAACATGGAACGTGGAATTTAAACATACTCGTAATTGGAGGAAGCCGAAATGTCATCTATGTATAGGTCCATATTTTACGTTTTTGTTTAGTTTTTCAAAAGCGCTGAATCAATTTCGATAAAATTTATATGGGACCACCTCGGGAGTACATTCTTTCGGATAAAAAAAGAATTTTGAAAATCGGTTCACAACTGACAGAGAAATCGGTGGACATACACAAAAAAAAAAAATTTATACAGTCGAACATAGAACCTGGAGTAGGTTCTATGTTCGACAATCTATGTATAGGTCCATATTTTACGTTTTTGTTTAGTTTTTCAAAATGCGCTAAATCAATTTCGATAAAAATTATATGGGACCACCTCGGGAGTATATTCTTTCGGATAAAAAAAGAATTTTGAAAATCGGTTCACAACTGACAGAGAAATCGGTGGACATACACAAAAAAAAAAAACATTTATACAGTCGAACATAGAACCTACTCCTTTTTCGAAGTCAGTTAAAAAAAAATAAAATTACAGCGGTAGTTTTATTTTTTTTAACTGACTTCGAAGAAAGAAAATCCATGATGTTATTCAAACAAACCCTAGCAAATAATTTACTGATACTTAACTCGTTATTAATTCAAAACAATACTTAATAACAACCTATTCAATTGAAACAATAACCGTTATGGACAAAGAACTCATTCCTCATTCAACCATTCATACAATTTTATTAAAAAATATTTTGCATGAAATTCTTTTGTTTATTTAGTTCAGTAATGGTTCTTGCAAACTCCATTCACTGATTGTGTAGTCGATAAGAGTAAACACAATTGTTGCTAATTGGTTTCCGGATACCGGCCACCTTTGTTGGGTGTTTTTCAAATCAATGGGCCTGTTTCTTATAGTTGAAAGGGATGAAAAAACCCGTCAATGTGGTTTTAGGAATCGATTAATGAAGTGGTATTAACTACCTAACGGTAGACGTGACTTTTTTTTTTGAGGTTTTGAAATTATCAAAATAATGACTTCTCCCGCTCTGGGTGGAGCGAGAGAGAGTGTCAGACTCTTCAATCAATCAACTCAGCCAATCGCAGTCCACTGCTGGACATAAGCCTCTCCCAGGCTGCGCCACAACACCCTGTCCACCACCTTCCGCATCGAGTCTATCCCAGCCACCTTCTTAAGGTCGTCGGTCCATCTAGCTGGTGGGCGTCCCACACTACGCTTGCCGATACGCGGTCTCTCCAGGACTCGTCTGCTCCATCGGACATCGGTCCTTCAACAAACATGACCAGCCCACTGCCACTTCAGTTTGCTTATTCTGCAAGCTATGTCGGTTACTCCGGTTCTTTGCCGGACAACTTCATTCCTGATATTATTCTTCAAAGAAACTCCTAACATAGCCTGCTCCATAGCGCGCTGAGCAACCTTGAATTTGTGGACCAGCCTGACCGTCAGTGTTCACGTTTCGGCACCGTATGTCATACCGTGCTACTACCGCAGGAGAGGTACTGGGCGTACCAGGCGTAGAACGTCGCGAGACGATTTCCGGCCACCGTAGACCCGGACCTGCGGACGGCGAGCAGTGGGTAGCTCACCGTCCGACCAGCACCAGGCCCGTGAGTCGACGGCGCGTAGTGTTCCACGCGCGCCTCAAAGAGATGTAGTCGGCCACCACTGACGGGGCCCATCGTGGCCGGTGCCTGCATGCCTAGGGGTAGCGGATAAATTCTGAAAATGAGTTACCGCACCCCTGGGCACTCAGGCAGGGAAGGAACAGGGGTGGGTTTTAGTCAGTAAGAGTCTGACACGCCCTCCCGCTCCACCCAGAGCGGGAGAAGTCATTGCATGATTTCCCACCCCACAAAAAAAAAAAAGACATTCCCTTCATAAAGTCAGCTTAACTTTGCTATTTGCTACTGAAGGAGCACGGGTGGGGTTTAGTCAGTAAGAGTCTGTCACGTCCTCGGAGAGAAGTTATTTGATGATTTCACTCTGAAAAAAAAAAACTTTGCTGTTGTGACTGGCTCTCAGGATCTCCAACGGTTTATGGGTATAACTCGAGCATAGCTCATGCAGTTTTTCCGTCACTAATAACACTAAGGCACGTAAGTTTAGGACCAAAGCCTACCGACATAGCCTCACGCACACCTCATTTGTAGATATAGTTACCTAACTTGAGATATCTGCAATCCATCGTGTAATTTTATAGACATTCCTGGCGGCGCGGCTCCTCAAAGCAGTTAATAGCCGTCTAAAGCTCCTCACAATTAATCCTCCCCCTCCTCCTTCCGTCTTTATCGTTGGATGCGCGGGAGCGGAATTGTGGGAATGGGTACGCAGAAGTCCCACTCTCGCTCATAAATAAACCATAGGCTTGGCTTGGCTTGGAATGTCAAAATTATATTGGATGTATTAACCACGTGACAGTGAATCCCATACATTTCTAGGGTTCCGTACCAGAAGAGTCCAAACGGAGCCCTGTTGCTGTCACTAACGTGTCCGTCTGTCCGTCGTCTGTCACACAGGTTTTACAGCCAAACGGTTGGAGCTACAGTCTTCAAATTTTCACAGTATAAGCATCTTGTCGACCCAAAGCCATAGAAATAGTCAAAAATACATTAGGTACGGAACCCTAAACGTGCGAAGTCCGACACGCACTTGGCCAGTTTTTTACTTTTGACAGTCGCATCACTGACAGACTGTTATTTTGTCTATAGGCTAAGCGCATTTACTCTACTTTTTAGGGTTCCGTACCCGATGGGTTAAAACGGAGCCTTATTGCTGTGTCCTGTCTCTTGTAAAATTCTATATCCTAAGTTTTTCCCTGGCACTCACACACACAAATACATAAACAAGACACCCACACTCAACACACACACCCTAATCACACACACATACACTCACACGCACCCCTACACACTCGCCAGCAAACACCGTTTATGTTTTTATTTTATTTTATTTGTTAATTTTAATTCTAGTTTTGCACCTAAATAGTCCATAATTCATTTGAGCTTTGTAAGTATAGGACCATCTTATATGCAACTCATAACGTGAACTAATTTAGATTATAAAATTGTTCTTGTAATTAAAAATTTATCATTGGCTAAAATTGTTAACGAGGGGGGCCGCTGATACATATAATTACAAGATATTAAGTTAGCATAGGTATTGGCTTCTACTATAACATACAACCCTACTTACCTTGGCCTATTTTTATTGTAAACCACACCATTTTTTTGTTTACATGAAGGTGCAAATAAACTATTTTTATTTTATTTATTTTACTCACGTGTCCGTCTGCACGTCGACAGACGGACGTCTGTCCGTCGTCTGTCACAAAATTATGTTCCAAAGAATTTTTTACTCATTTAGATATTTTCTTTGATAATTCCCTCAATTGGTACGGAACTAAATGAGCGAAGTACGACACGCACTTGGCGGGTTTTTTAGAAAGAAGTTCGTCTCCAGCTGGATACTATGACTAAGTTGGTATCTATTAGCACCACCCACGTAGGATAAGCACCCCTCCTATTATAAATACCTATGAGATAATATAATAGGTGTTGTCAGTAGTGAGCCTTCTATCCTCTTCTTCAACACCAGAATCGTGCGTGACAAATTGCAGCGCCCGCGCATCCGACAAAAACATCGCTTAACGATAGCTTAATTGCGCGTAATTGTGACCCGGCGGTACCCGGCAACCAGTTTGTGAAGACCCAGCATAGTGGAACCACACACTTGACTACTATGTTGTAATACAGTGGTTCAGATCCTTCGCTTTTAAGAGGTGGCTTATTGGAGATTTTTTATTCTGTAACTGTGTTGTCAGCAGTTGGACATCCAAAATTAAATAAATTAAAAGTTTTATTATAAAAAATATAAATTAACAAGACCAAACGCTTTTTTTATTTTTATTTTTTTCAATTTATAGGCACGCGTTTGACCGCTATCTCACCTGGTAAGCAATGATGAGCTTCTGTGTTAAAGGTCAAACAAACCTAAATAGGATAACTAGAATCTAGATTGTAGATCTACGCCATATTGATAGATGGTGTAAGCTCGCTCCATCGTCTACTTTGTCTTTGTCATCTCTGACCTAGACTAGAGTCTCTAGAAAATAGAATTAAAAAATTAAAATAAAATATTTACTTTGTCCGGGTATATATCAGGGTTGCCATCTCAAAATAGAAGGAAATTTATTCGATTTCGAGTAGGTAACCCGAGAAATCGTTAGCACAGTCTAAATAACGTAATTTATGTACTATTCAAGGCCGAAATATCGATAAGATAGTGTAGGGAATTGCCTAGGGTCCCCACCTCGGCTAGGAGCACTCGAGATTTTTTTTCATCTAATAAAAATTTAATTTGTAGGTTGGTATGTATTACATTACTAATTGTACATTGCCTATGTCTCTCTTCGTTGGTCTGGTATGGGGCCCCGAGAACTGCATTGCTTAGAGGCCCCGACATAGTTAATCCGGCCCTGGTTCTAGCACAGTCTGTTATGCCTCATGGCACCAAAGCTCTCAATAAAATGGTCGACGCCACACGAAAGAGAATGTAGCCGCAGACACAGCCTCTTGCAATAGTTTTTGTTTTGTTTTAAATGTCTATTCATTAAGACCACTTTTATATTAAAAGTGGTCTTAATGAATAGATGACGTTTTTGTTGTGTCGGTAAGAGGCTGGAGATAGATGTCATTAATCACGAAGATATCGGCCCCCATGTGGTCTGTTTGTCATGGAGACTCAGTTAGAAACTTTGTAGGACTTAGACTCGCCATAGACGGACTGCTTGGTCAGTGCCGACAGCTTTTTTTTTTTTTTTCAAGCGTTCGGTGTTGGGCGATCTGCAGTTTCAATACAAAAAATGACGATCGCCGTACACGGACTGCTTGGGGCAGTCAGTACATTTTTAGCTACGAATACAAATGAACAGCTTGAGTAAATATTTATAGTCAAAATAAATAGACATCAAATCAAGGATTTGAATAAAAAACTTACAGAAAAATAAAAAAGTGGAAAATAAAAGTTATTTTCCACTTTATTTGGAAGTCGATCCTATTTTTTTTTCACTTTTTAGTGGTGGTTCTCCATTAAACTGTGTTAACAATTCATAGACATACGATCGCAGCAATCGCGGTTGATTTGCTGTAATTTTTTGAAGAGTTCCGTTGTTTGTCTCCGAAACCCATCATCAGATCTATATGAAATTTAAATGGGATCATTTCGGAACAAACCCCTTTCGAACAAAAAAAAATATTTTGCAAATCCGTCTGTAAATGACGGAGTTATGCCCCAGATTAAAAAAAAAATACAAACATCCTAATTGATAAACCTTCTTCTTTTTGAAGTCGTTTAAAAATATTTTAAAGTTTTTCGATGATTAATACTTAGATATAAATGTGACGTTTCGAAACGTATACCTACCACTTCCCACCCGACCCCCTATCACACAATGAATCACTTCGTCGAACCCCTGATCCCATTTTTTTTTTTCAAGGGCAGGAGGATTACGATCCGAAATCTCATCGTCGCATAACTAAACCTCATAATAACTTATTCATCTAATGAGTTTTAGATTCTATGAGGCCACAATAAAAAAATATGTAGACCATTTACAACAGACATAGCTACCACATTCTTTAGATAGAGCTACTGACCGGCGGCGGCGACCGCGCCATAAAACCAAAATTGTTGTGAAGACCGACTCCTATTCATTTCGTTGATGAAAACGTTCAAACCCAAATACTTCAAAAATCAATCAATACTACTATTATTAAAAATGTAAAAGTTTGTAGGTATGTATGTATGTTTAATGTTTGTAAGTTTGTGTTTCAATTACGCAACGGCTGAAGGGATCCGGATGAGATTTTGCACACAGGTGCACACAGTGAAAATTTGTTTAGGCGCGTTGGGCATTTTTGAGATGGGAAAAAACAATTAACTCGCGACACTGTTACCGACACTGCTACGCGATCCGCTATGAGTGCTACGACGCGTAGCACTCGTAGCGGATTGAAGTGAAATCTTCTTTAGGCGCGTTGGCCAGTTTTGTTCAAGTTTTCACTTCTGTCGGCACTCCCGGAGTGCCACTGTTTTATTTTTTACGTGTCAGACTTTTATTGACTAAAACTCACCCCTGTTCCTTCAGTCCCTGGGCCGCAGTAACTCTATTTCGAATGGATTAAACATACGCTATACTTTATATCCCGATAAATAATAAGTGGTACTTTTGGAGGACTGTCTTTATGTAGAACTTTGTAGTTCCAAAGGTTCTGGCTCTCAGCCTAATTTAAATAAAATGACTTTGGTTTTGATTTTTAGTCTGGTTTTTCTTAACGTGCTTCGCTCTAGAAATACCAATCGAATTTATAAATACGCATTTCACGCGGGCGACGCCGTGGGCAGATGCTAGTTTACTATAACTTACTTATCTAATTCAATTCCAACTTGAGAGCTTTCTACATTAACTTCACAAATTCCGATTAATTTTGATCTACAACAATTAGTCACAAGCATTTCCATATCTTTTTTAAATGCATGTAAATTACAAAGGTTCGATAGGAAATGCTCGTAGTTCCATTTCAATAGATAATGTTGAATTAAATCTTATTTGGTGTTTCGAATCATTTTTGATGGGTAGAGATGAGGTTCGATTGAGAGCGAGAAACTGTGGGAAAGATTTTCAAATGGGTAGGGTAGGTATTGGAATACCTTGGTTTTTGAAAATAAAATTATTCTTTCTTTTGGGGTTAACTTCTTACAGCAGACTAGCTGACCCGGCAAATTTCACACAATCTCAGAATCAATAAATGTTGTGTTAAGGCGCGGTATTACCTCAATTGTCAAAAAAATTGGTTTCTTGGATAGTCGAGTATGACGTAATGCAATGAAAATATCCTTTGCAAAAAATACAGTCGACAGAGAAGGGTTTAAAGAAAATTTTTAACCGAATAGAATAGTAAAAATTAGTTTGATATTCCCAATAAAAAATTTGGAAATTGCTCCACAAAAATAAACTTTGGCGTGGAATTCTCTGTATTTTCAGCGATAACAATGTTATTATTTTTAAGAATTGAATAGAATTTGCATTGCAGAATATACACAATAAATTAAATAATTGTGCAGTCAAAGTATAATAATAGACTTTGACTGCACAATTATTTAATTTATTGTGTATATTCTCTACAAACTAAAGAAAACCCGTAAAATAAATCCCTATTCGCATCGTCAACACAATTATTATGTTCAATTCTCAACCAATAAGGTTTCTCAAATCGTGGTCAGTCCGCGCTTTAACTCAAGATTTGTCGTCAAAAAGCCGTTCCATAATACAAAATTCATGTAAATTTATTTTTGTTCGTATTTTTAGAGCTCTTTCTCCATAAATCATTAAAAACTCATTCACTTCAGTCTCCGTCATCTTCGTCATTTTCAAACAATTTACAGACATAGAACGACGATTTAAATTAATTTCCAACCATTTTCTTTATATCAATTATTTTCCCTTCAACTGAAATTTTACGACGTACCAGTATGCGTAGCGTCTAGCGTAACAAGTTGCATAGCACTGTAGGTAGCGTGTAGCGTAGCGAGTTCCGTAGCGAGGTGTGTAGCACTGTACGTAGCGTGTCGCGTAGCAAGTTACGTAGCACTGTGCATAGCGTGTAGCGTAGCGAGTTCCGTAGCGAGTTGTATAGCACTGTACGTAGCGTGTAGCGTAGCAAGTTGCTTTAGCACTTTGTGTAGCGTGTAGCATAGCAAGTTGTGTAGCACTGTACGTAGCGTGTGGCGTAGCAAGTTGCGTAGCACTGTATGTAGCATGTAGCGTAGCGAATTGTGTAGTGAGTTGTGTAGCACTGTATCTAGCGTGTGGCGTAGCAAGTTGCGTAGCACTGTATGTAGCGTGTAGCGTAGCGAGTTGTGTAGCACTGTACGTAGCGTGTGGTGTAGCAAGTTGCGTAGCACTGTGCGTAGCGTAGAATGTTGTATAACGTAAGTAACAACTGTCGTAGCGTAGTATAGAGTAGCGGAATAATGCACAATATTAAAACTTGCAGCGACTTTGGTGATTGCTTTCTTAATCCTTTTATGGGATGACGATAAAGGTGAGCCTTCTGAAATCGTGCACGAATCCCAAAACCATTTTCCTTATAACAATTCATTTCGCTTCACTTGGAATTTTAGCAACCAAATAAAGTTATCTCGTCCTGCGCCCGTACCTTATCAACCTCAAATCGCTACCCAACCACGTTTCATATCATTCCGCGGTCTTCTTATGATTCCGAGCGCGTCCTCTATTCCCTGGCATCGGTATCAATTAAGTGTATGCGGCGTGGGTTGCGCGGTAATGGCGGTCGCAGATAAAACTGGTAATTAACGAATCAATTTGATTATATCCGGCCCCTTTGTGTCGGCCGTGTAGGCCGGGAGCCGAGGTTGAGGTGAAAAAGTTATATGCAAGTTTTTAACTGACTTCAAAAAGAAGGAGGTTATCAATTCGGATGTTTGTATTTTTTTCGGGAATAACTCCGTCATATATAGACGGATTTGCAAAATTCTTTTTCGAAATGGTCCTATTTATATTTCATATAATAATAATAATAATAATAATATAATATTCCACAACTATCACACAACGCCATCTAGTCCCAAGCTAAGCAGAGCTTGTGTTATGGGTACTAGACAACTGATAAACATACTTATATATTTCTAAATACATACATATTATAGATAAATTACACCCAGACACAGAACAAATGATCGTGCTCATTACACAAACATTTGTCCTGGGTGGGAATCGAACCCACGACCTCCAGCATAGCAGTCAGGGTCACTAACCACTAGACCAACAGGCCAGTCATATAGATCTAATGATCAATAAATATATCTTTATCTTTTGATGAGTTTTGGAGACAGACAACGGAACTCTTCAAAAAATGACAGCAAATCAACCGCGATTGCTGCGATCGTATGTCTATGTAGTATTAACACAATTTAATGAGGAACTACAAGTAAAAAGTAAAAATTTAAAAAAAAAACAATGAGTTTTGGGTATTTCTAACTACTGAATTTTATTTTATAAAAAAAGACATTTTAGACGAAAAGAAAATTATGGTTTTATAAAATATTATAAAACCATAATTTTCTTTTCGTCTAAAATGTCTTTTTTTGATTTTTGTTAGAGCAGTGGTGGCTCAGTGGTAACGACCGCGACTTACAAGTTGTAGGTCGTGAGTTCAAACCCAGGCAGGCGCTTTACTTTGTGTAAATTATTTCATCACCACTGCTCTCGAACCGGTGAAGAAAAACATCGTGAGGAAACCGGCATGTCCTAGAACCAAAAATTCGAAGACATGTGACATCCACCAACCCGCATTGGGCCCGCGTGGTGGATTACGGCCCACACCCTCTCAAGAGAGGAGGCCTGTGCCCCAGCAGTGGGGACATTAAAAGGCTGATGATGATGATGATGATGAAAATATTGTAGTTATATACAGAGTGTAACGAAAATGGGTGGTAATATTTTAGATACGGTTTCTGCTGATGGTCAATTCCCAAAAAAAAATAAGTTACCATACTAAGTTATAATCAGCTGATCAAAATTAATCATCATCATCTGCCCGCGCCTTTTCCCAACTATCTTGGGGTCGGCTTCCAGTCTAACCGGATGCAGCTGAATACCAGTATTTTACATGGAGCGACTACCTATCTGACCTCCACAACCCAGTAACTGGGTAATACAATACCCCTTAGTAAGACTGAATGTCAGACTTTCGACCTTCTGACGACCCGTAACGACTGTCAAAGGCTTAACGTGCTTTCCGAGGCACGGAGGAGTCCGGTATGTAAAGATGGTCACCCATCCATGGATCAACTCGCAAGCGTAGCTTAACCTGATGAATCGACCAGTGCGGCTGTAATTACTTTAACCACGAGCTGATCAAAATTAATATGGGAGGTCAAATTTTTTTTGGCATTATAAATCATAGCTTTCTGTTTTTTTTATTGTTTTATGATGTAATTATTAATATTTTTTGCTGTAATGCCAATAAACGCATTTTTCTTTCTTTCTTTCTTTTTTCAGTTTTAGGGCCTAAGTAACCTCACTTTTCTGTAGCGACTTCGTCTAAGTGAAAATCGAAAATTAGCCCACAGGAACGTAATACCAGGATTAAAATATTCTATGTCTTAATCCAGGGCTTGGTCTGCCCGTGTGCTAAGTTTCATCCAAATCCTTTCTACTCTTTAGGATTGATTAACAAATATCCAAACGTTTTGACTTTCACATTATAATATTAGTTGGGTTATATTCATCATCATCATTAGCCTTTTAATGTCCCCACTGCTGGGGCACAGGCCTCCTCTCTGTAAGAGGGTCTGGGCTGTAATCCAACGTGGGCCCAATGCGGGTTGGTGGATGTCTCATGTCTTCGCATTATTGGTTCTAAGACATGCCGGTTTCCTCACGATGTTTTCCTTCACCGTTTTGAGAGCAGTGGTGATGAAATAATTTACACAAAGTAAAGCGCCTGCCTGGGTTTGAACTCACGACCTACAACTTGTAAGTCGCGGCCGTTACCACTGGGCCACCACTGTTCTGGGTGAGTGAGTCAATATTAGGCAAGACTATTCTCAATGCATTTTTTGTCTACAGAAAACACTATTTTATAATCATAGAATTACATAGAGGAGTCACGATCTGTAATTACCTTCACATAATCCACAAAAATTCTCTCAGAACTTTGCAACTGGCTACACGCAGCAACGCGAACACAAAAACTTTAATACATTTAATTGTTTCCTAAGAACAGCATCAAAGTAATTACGAGCACTGAAGACGCGACAATGAGCTCACGATACTTAATTGATGTAATTAGAACCGGATAATTAGAACGACGAAACATTTAAAACTATCTTTTTATTTTAGTAATTGGACTTAACAACCCATCTTAACGTTTTTAAGTACTGGACGTGCAAGTCTTTGAAACGGTTTCTCCTTTAAAGATAAGCAAATGTTCTGTCGGTGCTAAACGAAGGTGCAAAAGAAACGTTTAAACCCAAATATGGGAGAAAAACTGTTGAATTTAAATGTCTTTTTGATAGCAGTTGGAGAAAAAACGTGTCTTTTCTGCGGTTGTCAATTCTGTGTCACACGTATGATAATTAATTGAGCTGTCGAAGATGTACATTATGTGTATTATTTTGTTCGAATTTTCCTTGATGTTTAAAACGATTTTTCGTTGTTGACCGTAGAGAAATATAACATAAAAAACCATAGAGAAAAAGTAGAATTTAAGTTAAGGCATTTGTGTCCTCGATATCTTTTTCTATTTGAACGACATTATTAATACATCTGTATATAAGTAGATAGTAATTAGACTTATAAACTTCATAATCGAGACATTTTAATGAGAAGCACATAATTGGTCAATTATTTACCACGTTACAATATGGTTATGGCATAACCGGCACCATATCATAGGTTTTGCTGAGTTTTTTGTCGCATCTCGAACTCAAATGTCAATTTGTGTTATGAATACAAATTAATTTAATAACATCCTAGGAAATATTGGTCACTGTAACTATCCAACCTATGCTTGGGTATGTATGTACTTAAGTAAATTAAATACTTATAAATTCTTTCTTCTCATTACGGTTCAAAGAATTTGAAGACTTCAAAAATGGATCTCAAACAAATAACTGCGGACTTCATTATTTATTCTTCTCAATAAATAATGAAGTCATATGACCTTAAATAGGCTCATTAAATACCAACACGTTCTGCAAACACACCATTAACTAACAAAGCTAATATCCTAAAACTAAGAAACCAGTCATTGACAAATAGATAAATAAATACAGCTTGAGTTTGTAATCACCATCCAACGTTTTCTGTTTAGATCTTTAAGGCTATTAACAATTGATTTTCGTGTTAATATCACTAAGCGATATAAGTATTTACAAAGTTACTCGTATCTTAAAAAAAACTTATCACAAAAAATACAACTATTTAAATAAATACTTTAATTTCGGAAGTCGGTGTTTGTATTTTGTTTCTTCGTTATTTGACACCGACTTCCATAATTATAGTTATTTCGCAATTTTTAGGAGTCGATTGTTTTTTTTTTTTTTTTAAGTTTTTTATTTTTTACTTTTTATTTGTTGTACCCCAGAACTAAAAACTCAATAATAAAGTTATGCCCAAATGTATAACCCCATGGAATTTGAACACAATTGGAGACAGCCAAAACGTCATCTGTGTATACAATTTTTTTCAAAAAGTGCTGATTCAATTTCGATAAAATTTATTTGGGACCACCTCTGAAGTATGTCGTACCAATCAAAAAAAGAATCATCAAAATCTACTGACAAGTGGCAGAGAAATCACGTAACAAACATACATAAAAAAAATATACAGACGAATTGAGAACCTTTTGGTCGGTTAAAAAGTCTACGTTTGTGAACACAACCTTGCGTTTCCACACACTCGTACTGTGAATGTGTTTGACTTTGATAAGCCACGCAGAAAAAACATTTTATTATGAAAACCAGCGACCCACCCAACTACGCACGGGTACAAATTATGACACCAAAAACCTTCCTCTTGAATCAGTTTGTTTGCCAAATTGTGAAATTACGTTCAATAGTTTTTGACTTTATTGCGAACAGACAGACAGACGCGGCCGAGGACTTTGTTTTATAATATGTAGTGATATGTAGTGATTTTTCCAATTTTTTTTTAAATTGATACCTAACACCTGAAAAGTAAAAAGAGTGGCACTCCGGGAGTGCCGACAGAAGTGAAAACTTGAACAAAAATGCCCAACGCGTCTAAAGAAGTTTTCACTTCAATCCGTGTCGGTGTCGGTGTCGGTGTATGTGGCGAGTTCAATTGTTTGTTCCCAATCTCAAAAATGCCCAACGCGCCTAAAGAATATTTCACTTCAAAAATAAGATGGTGTTAAAAACATCAACCTGTGTATATTTCCGATGAATGTTGACTCGGTGACACTGGCTCTTGGACTACAAACACTTGGACTGAGCTTTTTACGGCCGAAAGAGTAATAAAATTTAAATCCGAGCTTCGAGATATCTTAGCCTTAATGCTTATTGACATTTTGTACGTTTTTGTAACAAATTCCGATTTTCATTCACTTTGGCCCGATAAGATTAATGTTTTGCGATCAATTAATTTATGCTGATATAAATATTTTTAATGTTTATTTAGATTGCGGTTTTGTGTTCGATGCTGCTTAGGTTTTGGTTTCTTTGAGAGCTTTTAAACTCAAGGTATTAACTTGCGAAAGATTTATGTATATAAACATACTTTTAAAAAAAAAATATAATTTCGCGCTTGACCTCTATCTCGCCGGTCGACGATGGAGCACGCTTGCCTAGAAGTAACCTATATATTCACTTTTGACTTAAATACTCCCAGGTTGTAGCTATCAGGAAACACTGACTCTGGCAAGGAATTCTACTCCTTAAGGTGCTATTAACTGGCAAAAACATTGAGTGGTAGGCTTGTATGTTCTGTACTGAGCTCACGTAACGCGTCGTACGTCCACCCAGTAATAGGACTCGCCTATCAAGGAGCGCTGTCCGAAATTAGACGCATTATTAATTTATTATACATAAAAAATAAGTATTGTATTAAAACATGTATACTAAAATATGAATAATTAAATTATCTTTAAAATAGAGAAAGTTTCATAAAAATACGCTTCATAGTTTTTACGTGATTCTCAATTTTTTATCCGCGTTTGACATAACTTTACAAATTAATTACACTATATGTTATAAAAATATAATTTCAAATATTCACATATCAAATTACGAAAAAAATTATCTTAAGTAACACATTTTTTTTTTTCAAAGAAATAAAACTAGTCGTTTAGACATGATGTTCAATTTAAAATCATTAGAAGTCGTCTATCTACACCTTCTGTACGCACAATGATGATCAAAGTGAGTAACCATGGACCACATCTGAAAAAATCATCAAATGGTCATCGGTGCCATGTAATAAAGGTCCTAAGGTATTTAGTTGACAGTTTATTTTACTATTAAAGTTTATTTTACGATTAAAGGTCCTGAGGCATTTAGTTGACAGTTTATTTTACTATTAAAGTTTATTTTACGATTAAAGGTCCTGAGGCATTTACTTGACAGTTTATTTTACGATTAAAGGTCCTAAGGCATTTAGTTGACAGTTTATTTTACGATTAAAGGTCCTAAGGCATTTAGTTGACAGTTTATTTATTTTTTTGCTATTCATTATTTTATAAGGCTTTATTTATTTTATTAGTCTTGCGTTTGACCACCGTCTCAACTGATAGCAAATGAAAGATACAACTGACTGTCTATTGAGCTGGCACTGATATTGCACGAATAATAAATAAAAAGATTTTTATTGCCTGTAAATTTACATTTCTTTCAATCTATGCATGCTGTTCTTGTTTATTCTATGTTATTCATCTGCCTGCCTAGCCTTATCCCAACCATCTTAGGGCGGCTTCCAGTCTAACCGAATGCAGCTGAATACCAGTATTTTACATGGAGCGACTGCCTATCTGACCTCCACAACCCAGTAATACGATACCCCAGGTAAGACTGGTTGTCAGACTTTCGGGCTTCTGACGACCCGTAACGACTGTCAAAGATCCACGATTGACAGCCGGGACCAACGGCTTAACGTGCTTTCCGAGGCACGGAGGAGTATCGCTATGTAAATATGGTCACCCATCCATGGACCAACCCCGGCAAGCGTAGCTTAACCTGATGGATCGATCCGTGCGGCTGTTATTACTAAGCCACGAGCTCCTGTATTCGATGTTATTATTACATTTATTTAAATATAAATGTATTATTATGTATCTAGACTATTTGTATGTATATATTTGTGTAACTACTATTTTTCCTTCATTTTGTTTTTACTAAGTAATTTAGTCTTACATTTAACTTATAACTATTTTTTAACTTATTTGTCTATTCTAATTATTTATTTAATCTACAGGAACCCCAGAAAGGACAAAGGCCTCCTCCAATGATGCCCATTCGACTTTGTTTTGTGTTACTTGTCTCCAATATGGACCAGCTATTGTTTTAATATCGTCTCCCCATCTTGTAATAGGAGACCTATTACAAGATGCGAAGTCGACCTCTTGTTCTTTTGCCTAGTGGGCCTTTCCAGAATGTTACTTTTTTTGTCCATCTAAAATCAATTAGCCGCGCCACATGTCCTGCCCACTTCCATTTCAATTTTGCACGAATATCTGATACTTAAGATAAACCAAAAACTTCAGATATAATATAACTCTAAAGAGTTGGTCTAAACTTCTCAAGGGATACTTACTCTAACATCATTCCTTGAAATCCATAGGAACGCCTAACATCATTATCATCATTTCAGCCGAAAGACGTCCACTGCTGGACATAGGTCTCCCCCAACTGTCACCACAACGACCGGTCCTGTGCGTCTCGCATCCATCGACTACCCGCGACCCACACCAGGTCATCGGTCCACCTTGTGGGCTTGTGTTCAACGCTGCATCTTCCCGTACGCAGTCGCCACTCAAGAATTTTAACGCTAAACATAGTCCCAAATAAATAAAAAGTATTTTTTTTAAACAACATGTTTTCATCCCTTTTCATGTTTTCATCCTTGTCATGTGTGATGGTAAGTACATGAGTACTTACCATCACACATGACGAAAAGAAAACAAAACATATTAACTCAAATTCAACTGTCCTGCCATTTACCATCAGTGAGTTCCAGTCTCTACATCCCGGTGCCATCAGCAGATTAGCTCGATGGTATCATAATATTGCTTTGTCACCCGAGCCTACGGACGGCGAGTAGTGGGTAACTCGCCGCCCGATCAGCACCAGGCCCGAGAGTCGACGGCGCGTAGTGTTCCACGCGCGACGAACAAAAGTTGTCAGCAAAGAGAAGGGCCGATGCCTGCCCGGGGGTTGAGGATAAATTCGAAAGAGTTAACTCGTCTCTGGGCTTTCAGGGCAGGGAGGAACAGGGGTGGGTTTTAGTCAGTAAGAGTCTGACACGCCCACCCAGAGCGGGAGATGTCGTTGGATGATTTCCCAAACAACAAAAAAAAAACCAGTGGTCGTATGAAACGGCCACTTACTTACGAGAACATAGCAACTAAAATAAAAGCTTGTGAAAAATATAGTTCCTTTGCATTCACCAGTTAACCTATGTAAATGCGCCCATCCTTATCCTCTTTAACAGTGTTACTCGCACGCACCGTACCCTATGATCAGGCGCACAATCGTGTGCATTAGCGCCATACCCCGCCCCTGCCCCCCAGTGACCCCCACGCCCCCCGGCGCCGCGCATGCGCCGCACAAATTACTTTTTATTATTATAATACTCGCGTGATTGTTTCGTCTAATATGAAGCAGGTAAGGCAAGAAGGTTTACTTTGGGCTTTAGACAATGAAAGTTCATCATCATTTTGATACTTAATAGATATTGGTGATGAACTGTCACTTTCTCAAGGTTCTCTTGTCAAAGTGGCATTTTTTGTGTAGCAAGCGTGTAACAATACTCGACGTAGCACTCTGCGTAGCTTGTTGCGTAGCAACTTGCTTAGCACTGCGTAGCGTGTAGCGTGTAGCGTTGTAAGTTATGTAGCGTTCAGCATAGCAAGTTGTGTGGCTTGCAGCGTAGCAAGTTGCGTAGCGTACAGCGTGGCAAGTTGTGTAGCAAGTTCAAGTTCAAAGCATTTATTACAAATACAATTTATTCCATTTACAGGACTTTTGAATTTTCAATAATTAGGTCAGTTAGAAAGATGAAGCTGATTGCACATTCCAAGGCGTAGATCTCTATGGAGAAGAACGTGCAAGAAACTCCATGAAAACTCTTTTAAACCACGTTATGTATTACAAAAATCCTGGTTATATAAGTCTTGTTGCTTCTATTAAATGAGAATAATGTTAAATAAACAATTCATAAACAATAAAAGTAAATAATTGATTGTATATTGTTTTTTTTTTTTGGTTTTTGTTTGTTAATTGATTGTTGTGTATCGATTGTTTGATTGTGTGTTGTGTTTTGTTGTGTGTTGTTGTTTTGTTTGTAATTGATTTGCTTTTTTATGTAACCGAACATATTTTGTCAAAAATGTTTTGAATCTCAATATTGGTACCCAAGATACAGGCTTGCCTAGTTTGGGGCCAATGTAAAAAAATATATGTAATACTGTTCTACTGTTTTTAAATAAATATTAAAATGAGCCAGTGGCAGTTGAGAGATGACCAGTCTCTGACGGTGCCCGTTCACGAACATGACGAGTGGATCAGGACCACTCAGCTCAACCATATTGAAGGGAACCGAATGACCCAACACACGCGTCACCATCAGCGAGACATTTGAGTGAGCATGACAAACTCATCTGCCGTGCTCGTTCATGTCAAAAAAAAAAGCGTTCATCATAGCAAGTTGGTGGCTTGCAGCGTAGCAAATTGCGTAGCGTACAGCGTAGTAAGTTGCGTAACGTACAGCGTAGCAAGTTGCGTAACGTACAGCGTAGCAAGTTGCGTAGTACTGTGTGTAGCGTGTTGCGTAACCATTTACGTAGTACTGTGCGTAGCGTATAAAGTTGTATAACGTATATGTCGTAGTATGTCGTACCGAAGTACAGAGCAGCGGACCTATGTCTATATTTACAAGCCTACTTTACAATTTCCAGTGATTTCTTTTTTAATCCTTGTATGAGATGACGTTAAAGGTAATAATAATAATATTCCACAACTATCACACAACGCCATCTAGTCCCAAGCTAAGCAGAGCTTGTGTTATGGGTACTAGACAACTGATAAACATACTTATATATTTCTAAATACATAAATATTATAGATAAATTACACCCAGACACAGAACAAATGATCGTGCTCTAATACACAAACATTTGTCCTGGGTGGGAATCGAACCCACGACCTCCGGCATAGCAGTCAGGGTCACTAACCACTAGACCAACAGGCCAGTCAGTCAAAGGTGAGCCTTCTGAACCATTTTCATCCATGCATCTATTCTTTAGTGGTTATTAATACGCAAGTTGCTATCCTCTCTTTTTCTATTCACATTTTGAGGCAATTACTATTGTCTGAAAGTTTTTTGAGTTCATTATCATTATGTAGGATGGGATACGGCAGAGTGCGATCGGTCTTTTCTTTCAAAGTATGAGCGCTGTTAATATAACTGACAATACGACATATTTGTCAAAAAAATATTGTATTGAACCAGGAAATGTATGAAAAGAATGATGATCACAAAGTTTTCGTTCGGTAGTCGTGATTCTGTCGGTCGGATGAGTGTTTTTCAACGAAAATCTGAAGATATGTACTAGTATATCAGTAGGGTTACTATAAAGTTGTAATTAAGACTGCTACTTTTCAAAAATAATATTTTGCGGACAGCCGCAGAGTACAGATATTACATCGGCAGTTACCTCCACACTGTAACCAAACACACAACATAGCGCGAATTTAAACGAGTCAACGCCATCTATCGAGTTCGTCGGTACTATTTTTCCTGGGTGGTCAAAACCAAAATCTTGTGTGCTAAGTTATTAGAACGCAAAATAAGAATATGCAAAATACATTTTGATACGAATACAAGTCGAGACGAGAGTGCAATTATAAAAATTTACTAACTTATCAAACGACTTTTTTTACAAACTTGTAAAATAAATAAATTAAAAAAAGAAATAATTAAAAATACAAAAATAATATGCTTGATACACTTGAAAATAAAAAATAGTACTACCTACCTACTCTCGGCGGATAACAACTGTCGTAGAAATACCAATTATGTATTATAAATTAGTTCTAGCGAAACATATGAAATAATAATACATGTTTACCTTAAAAATGCATTGTCATCAGAACTGAACCAACTTGTAAAGTTGAACTCCGTAGGATAAGAGCAAGTGGTTTAATTCAGCTTGCAAGATTTGACCCTAACAAACAAACATTGCGAATTAAGGCGCAGTTATACGACTTCTAATGGTTTTTAATTGAAGATCACGTCTATACGACTACTTTTATTTCTTTGAAAAAAAAAAATGTTACTCTAGACAATTTCCGTCATAATTTAATATGTGAATACTTGAAAGTATATTTTTATAACATAGTGTAATTAATTTGTAAAGTTACGTCTAACGCGGATAAAAAAAATTGAGAATCACGCAATAACTATAAAGCGTTTTTTTTATGAAACCTTCACCATTTTAAAGATCATTTAATTATTTATATTTGAGTATACGTGTTTTAGTATAACACCTGTTGTTTTATATATAATAAATTAATAATGCGTCTAATTTCAGACAGCGCACCTTGATGGGCGAGTCCTATGACTAGGTGGACGTACGACGCGTTACGTGAGCTCAGCACAGAACACGCAAGCTAACTACTCAAGGTCATTGGCAGTTAATAGCGCCTTAATAAAAACTTGTTACTTGTAAAAATACGACTGGCAATCATTTATGTTGAACTAGCTTCCGCCCGCGGCTTCGCCCGCGTGAAAGCTGGTAGAAATGTGTTGATGATTTTAATTATTATAATTCTATAAATACATCATCATCTTCCTGCCCTTATCCCATGTTACTTGGGGTCGGCGCAACACGTTTTTTTCTTCCATTCTGTCCTGTCAGCCGTCACGCTATCGCTAACTCCCTTTTCTTTCATATCACTCCTCACACAATCCATCCATCCTTTCTTTGGCCTCCCTCTCCCTCTCCATCCATCCACATTTATAATCATAACTCTTTATTGTTACATGTGTTTCATCCCTCCTCTTCACATGACCATACCAAGATAAGCGGTTCCCTTTCAACTTTTCTGTGACTGGCGCCACTTTTAAACTACCTCTAATGTACTCATTTCTCACTTTATCCATTCTCGTTACTCCACACATCCATCTCAACATTCTCATCTCCGCCACATGCAGTCTTTTTTCATCCGTCTTTTTCACAGCCCAACATTCTGATCTGATAAATGATAAATGATGTTTATTCAGTAAATAGGTTACAAGGAACACTTTTACACGTCAATGTTTTTTGTCAGTTTAAGCTAGATGAGGCCGGTGTTTCCTAGCTGACTACCCTGAGAAGAAACACCGAAACAAACTCAGAGGTCAAAGTCTCTTTTAGTGTTCAAATCCATACAATGTGGACTGGTTAGATCATATGAGAACCATGTACGTTTATGTCTGGGATGAGCTTTATGAAGAAAGCAACATACGAATTCGAGTGGACCTGTCCAGACAGTGCAAGCATTCGTCAGTCATCGCGAAGCTCAACTCAGAACTCTGAGGTGCTCAACGAACCGACGAACAATACCAAAGTAAGGACATTTGAGTAGGCCGCAAAAAATACTCAAACTGCCAGACAATCATAAAATCTACATGAATATAACGACATACATAGTTCTCGCATTCACATTATTCTATATGAGGACCATGCAGCTTAGTGTCTGTAGTGGTCTTTTGAAGAAAGAACCAAACATATTTGAGTGGACCTGTCCAGTCAGTGCAAGCATTTGTCAATAGTCGAATAGCTCAACTTAAAAACCACTAAGGAGCTCAATGACATGACGAACAATACCAAAGAAAAGACATTTGGGTAGGCCGCAAAAGTACTCAAACTGTCAGACAACGTTGAAAATTACTGTAAAAAGGAGGAGAAAATAATAATAATAACCCACATAGTCCTCACATTTACAATAATTAAGTAATCAAAAAAAAAAAAAAAATATAACTCTTTACAAAGTAAATATTTGTGTCAAACAAAATAGTAATCATAATATGTCAATCAAAAAATAAAAATAAATATAATACTTAACAAAGTATTCAAGTCAAAAAAAAATAATAATAATAATAATAAAATGTCAATAAAAAAATAAAATAAAAAATATAATACAATACTATACAAGTATTCATGTCAAAAACGAATAATAAAAAAAATATATATATAAAAAATTTTTCATCAGTAAGTAGTACATATGAAAACAATGGCTCATGTATATCATTGAAGCAGCTCAATCCCACGCCTTTTTGTCCTCAAGAAAGTCATTAATTGTGTAAAAAGCTTTCTGGCATAGCTTACGTTTAATAAATGATTTAAATTTATTTATGCTTAGTTCTTGAATTTGGCTAGGAAGTTTATTATAGAAACGTATACATTGACAACTAAACGAACCACCTATTTTTTTCTTGAGCCTGGTTTTTGGTACAATAAATTTGTGTTTGTTCCTAGTATTTATGCTATGGATATCACTGTATCTTTTAAACAGATTAATATTTTTATGTGCATACATGAGATTCTCATAAATATATTGAGAGGGAACAGTCATAATATTAATCTCTTTAAATTTGTCTCTGAGGGAGTGTCTGGGACTTAATTTATAAATTGCACGAATAGCCCTTTTCTGTAAAACAAAAATTGTCTGAATATCGGCAGCATTTCCCCACAACAGAATGCCGTACGACATCACACTATGAAAATAACTAAAGTATACTAAACGAGCTGTCTCTAAATCAGTTAAACCACGAATTTTCCTTACGGCGTATGCTGCAGAGCTAAGTTTTTTGGACAGTTTATCTATATGGGGGCTCCACTGAAGCTGCGCATCCAAAGTTAAACCTAAGAACACTGTGGAATCCTCGGGTTTCAACTCTTCACCCTTTATTGACACACTAGTGTTCACTTGTATTACATTGGGTAATGTGAACTTTATGCATTTTGTTTTTTTCTCGTTAAGGAGAAGATTATTGACATTAAACCAGTTAACTACAGTTGAAAGAGCATTATTTACATTATCAACAACCACCTGCTGACGTTTGAGGTGAGTGAAGTGTCATCTGCAAACAGCACTATATCATGTTTATCCTTTATGAGGTAAGGCAAGTCGTTGATATAGATTAGAAACGAAAAAGGACCCAGAATTGAGCCTTGAGGAACCCCCATTCTGACTACAGACCCGGAAGACCTTTTGCCGTTCACATCAACTCTCTGAATCCTATTACTCAAGTATGAAGTAAGAAGATCCAGAGAGGCGCCCCGGACTCCGTAGTAGTGCAGCTTCCTGATCTGTACGACATTTTAATTCTATAAATACATAATTAGCCTTTAGAATGTTTCCCTGTGTTTTTTTTTTTTGGCGTTGGGAAATCACCCAATGACTTCTTCCGCTCTGGGTGGAGCGGTAGGGCGTGTCAGACTTTTACTGACTAAAACCCACCCCTATTCCTTCAGTAGCTTGAGTAACCAGGGGCGCGGTAACATGTTCCCACTTCTGGTACTCAGGCCTCTTCTTTTGGAAGAAGAACGGGCCGTAATACACTAAGTGGGCCAAGTGTGAGTTGGTGGATGTCACATTTCGTCGATTTTTGCATTAAAGTAGAATTTGACCAACTTCATATCCTCATTCAGAAACCTGTCAAAAACGGCCGTTTTTAGTACTTTTGCTTACTACTTTGGATACGAAATACTTTGAGTCCTGTTTTAACAACGTAAAAATACCTTATCTCATGTGTAACAAACGCAACATAGGATTCTTTTATCTTTATTTTCTATGCTAAGATACGAATTTTTATTCAATGAGGGCGCCACTTGGCGGCCATATACGCCATAATTACTAATAGATCACCTCATAAAGTAGTAAGCAAAAGTGTCAAAAACGGCTGTTTTGGTACTTTTGCTTACTACTTTGGATACGAAACACTTTGAGTCATGCTTCCACAACGTAAAAATACCTTATCCTCTTTGTAACAAGCGCAACATAGGATTCTTTAATCTTTATTTTCTATGCTAAGATACGATTTTTTATTCAATGAGGGCGCCACTTATGGGGAGGTAGGCCCCTTTTTCTTTTTTTTTTTTTTGTGGGGTGGGAAATCATCCTATGACTTCTCCCGCTCTGGGCGGAGCGGGAGGGCGTGTCAGACTCTTACTGACTAAAACCCACCCCTGTTCCTTCCTGCCTTTGAGTGCCCAGGGGCGAGGTAACTCTGTTTCGAATTTATCCTCGACCCCCGGGCAGGCATCGGCCCTGACGGGCCCCGTCTCTTGCTGACAACTCTTTGAGGCGCGCGTGGAACACTACGCGCCGTCGACTCTCGGGCCTGGTGCTGATCGGACGGCGAGTTACCCACTACTCGCCGTCCGCAGGCCCGGGTCTACGGTGGCCGGAGATCGTCTCGCGGCGCCGGAAGGCCCCGGCGTCTCCTGAGGCGGCTGCTGCTGAGGGCGTGAGGGCGACTCCGTTGTTGGTGCTCTCTCACGCGTCCCGCCTCCGCCTTCGCGAGCATTACTGCTTCGGAGAAGGAGGAGACGGCTTCCCATTCCCTCTCGCTCCGTACCATGGCCTGAACCAGGGCAGGGCGCGAGAGGTCGCTGCCACCTATCGCATCCACGAGGACACGGCGTTGCTCCGCCCAAGCGGGGCAGACCTCCACCGTATGCTCCACCGTGTCCTCGGGGCGATCCGTGCAATGGAAACACCCGGGGGTCACCTCCCGCTTGATCCGAAACAGGAACCTCCCGAAGAGGTAGGCCCCTAAAGGTATAAAAAATGTCAATTTTTTTTTTTTTTTACCTATTCTAATGATCAACGGACTCAAAAAAACATTACCCACCTTTTGAGACAGTCGAGTAAAAATAAATGAAGATGAAACTGTTTCGTAACATTTTTCAAGTCAGAAAAAAAATAGAACGTCATGACCGTGTGGTCCGTTGAAAGCGCAGACAATTATAATTGACAAATCCTTTTTTTTTTACAAAATTCATACGTGAGCACACAGCACAATCAATGAATTATCTTCAAAGGGCTTTATTCTTCCAATTTTTTTTTTTTCTGTCGCTGGCCGCAAGCGATTTGCTTTCTGTGCGGTGAGGTGTGTCCAATCAATTCGGTTACAACTTCGCGGTCCGAGTTCGATTCCCCGGCAACTGACTATTACGTTGCTGTGATGTTGAGCTTTTTTGGTTTAACGGCAGATGCGGTAATAAAGAGATTTCTTTTAAAGTTCTGTAATTTCTCAAAGAATAATTTAATAGTTTTATTTTTTTGATAGGGCAAGTTTTTAGTTCTGTAATGTTATCGGTGATTGCAGCTCTTTCAAATAACAGTTGGCAGTTGGCTCAGTGGTTGAGTGACTGGCTGCTGCACTGCGTATCGCGGGTTCGATTCCCACTCGGAACAAATATTTGTATTGTTTACAGATAGTTGTTCCGGGTCTGGGTGTCTTGTGTATGTGATTTTACATGTTTGTGAACGCACCCACGATACAGGAGTAATAACTAGAGTGGGGCAATGTCTTTAAAAAAAAAGGAAAGAGACAGTTGGCTTTTTGTTATAAGTAATGAAACGAATAATTATATTAATCACATCAAACATGTAGATTTCTCGAAACGAAATCACAAATTGCAGCAACGTATTAAAATAAATACAAAACGTCCTTGTACAAAGCTCATGTTCCAAATTCAAAAGTTCAAGGAGGTACAAAGAAGCACAGATAATAAAATATTCTTTAAATATAAAGCTATTTACACATCATTCTTTTATCTCAGCCAAATCGATTCCCAACCGATTAGCCGCAGACATATTAAAATATTATGGGTCGATGCAAACTTTTAGCTTCATAAACGCTTTTAAATGAGTAATCAAACCTTTTTCTGGGTCAGTATTTAACGTTAATTAAAAACGCCGACTGCATATGATAAGGGCTACATCAAGAGACCAGACAAAAGTAATGCAGTCTCGATTTAATTGGTACCTAAGAGTGATAAATTGTTTGTTAAAATTTCGTTTTTATTGCCCTCTGTGGGACATTTAAAATGTTTACGATTCAATCTTTATTTTTAGCTGGTCGACTCTTCACGTGGCCAGAGGGCTGGACTTTTCTTTGGCCAACGAATTAGCATTGCTATTCAACGTGGCAATGCTGCCAGCGTTCTGGGCACTTTTCTCATTGACAGCGATGTGGATGAATTTTTTGATGCCCAATGAGTAGTTTTCATCATCATCATCATCATTTCAGCCGAAAGACGTCCACTGCTGGACATAGGCCTCCCCCAAGTGTCGCCACAATGATCGGTCCTGTGCGTCTCCCATCATCGGCTACCCGCGACCCTCACCAGGTCATCGGTCCACCTTGTGGGAGGCCTTCCAGCGCTGCGTCTTCCAGTACGCGGTCGCCATTCCAGAACTCTGAATCTGTTCTGCGAGCAATGTGCCCTGCCCACTGCCACTTTAGTTTGGCGATTCTTCGGGTTATATCGGTAACCTTAGTTCTCTTGCCGATATCATCATTTTTGATTTTATCACGCAAGGAAACTCCGAGCATTGCCCTCTCCATTGCCCTTTGGGTGATTGTAAGCCTTCTGTGTGAATGAGGCCCATTGTAAGAGTAGTTTTCATACATATCTTTATATTTTTTAGTATAGTCTTCAAAATGGCGGACGGAAACGTATTTTTTTAGACTGTCATTATGTGTGTCTATAGCTTAGATATAATTAAAATTATGTAACAACTACAGTTTTTTTATTATGATACCAGCTCAAAAAGCAAGATTAAATCATAATTGAATTACTGTGATTAATAAAAAAATATAAAAATAGATCGAAGTTTGATTTATGTTAAGTTAATTAATTCAAAGTGTTGGGCCGCGGGGTTCATACCGCCATAACTTTTAAATTATGGAGTAAAATGTTCTACAAAACGGTGGAACGGGTTCTCTAATGTATCATATTATACATAAATTGTGGTTTAGACGTAGTCTTAATTAGTTATTTGGTAAAAAGCGAACGGATAGCAAAGGTGTGAATATAAAAGTTGATGGCTATGTTTACGACACCACAAAATACATAGTACGTCCAAATATGGGATTAATTACATCAGAAAAAAAAGAATTTTGGAAAATTCTTCCTTGAGTGTTTCCAATGACGAGACTAATGTTCTTTTTATAAAAAATAACCATGTGATAGTTACACTGATTAGCAGGTTCTTATTTCAAAATTTGATGGTGGAACATGTCTTGAATTTAGAATGCCCTTTTTTATAGCGAGTTTTATAAAAAGACTGCAAATTCTAAATTCAAATTTTCCATAGCAAATGAATTAAGGTGAAATGTACAGGGTAGCCCGCGAAATTCAAATTCTCTCACGTTTTTTGCAAGTATGTATTTACAGACTTATAAATCATTAAAAAAGGCTGGAAATCTTTCACACAGTCCATCCATCGTTACTTTGATGTAAAGTACCTATCATACATAATATTAATAACTAATAATCATCTTCACCTTTTGTCCGTCACAATGCATCTAACATTAATAGACTTAATTAAATACCATCAACGCGGATAGGGTTGCCAGACATCCGGAAAAACCGGACATAGCTCGAATTTTTAGGTGCAAGTAAAAGAAAGAAAAAAATATTTATTTGACGACAGTCACCAGGTTCACGCAAATGAAAAATAAGATAAAAAAGTGTCAATCAATAAAAAACCAGCCAAGTGCGTGTCGGACTTCGCGCGTTTAGGGTTCCGTACCAAATGAGGGAACTATCAAAGAAAAAATGAGATTTATCAATATATTGGTATTTGTTAGTAAAATATACCTACCTAATAATAAACATTATCACCAAACAAGTTCTTAAGCCAATGGGTAGTTAAAAAAATCTTCGAAACAAAATTTTGTGGCAGAAGACGGACAGACGGACACGTGAGTGACAGCAATAGGGTTCCATTTGGACCCTTCGTGTACGGGCGGCGTGAACTTAGCAGATCATTTTCCAGCAGAGCATGAAAAAATGTGAGTTCTATTCGCATGCAGCATAGTTCTGGAGTTCCTGATACTTTTTGGAAATAGTTCTGTTGTTTTTCCCGGAAAAAAGTTGATTGAAAATATGATCTGCTAACTTCCGGTAGCAGATCATTTTTTCCAAAACCAAAATTAAAAATGTATTTTCGATGGACAAGAGCTAGTTATAAAGTTCCTGATATAAATAAGAAATAGTTCTGTCAATTGAAGCTCAAAAAAAAACGAAATATGTTAAAGTAAGATACCGCGAATAAAATAAAATAAATCTTACAACTCACGTCAAAACCAAAATACGACAGTTTGTTGTAACTATTCTAGCCAAAATCAGTAGCTTAGAACTGTAATTAACTAAAAAGTTTAATGAACACAACGAACCACTCTCAAGTATCAACAGATTATGGTTGAAAACTGAGATTATTAGAAAACAAATTTAAGAATTTATAATAAAAAAGAATCATAAGAAACGTTTAAAAGTATGTAGGACCAAAACCTCTTCAGTTTCTGATACAAATATAAAATTGCTATTTAAAAATATGCATATCAAGCCTAAAACATCCACTCAAATATCAGCAGAGCGTGGTCGAAAATTTAGATTAACAGAATTCCTAACAATTTTCAATGTTTAGTTTAAAAAAATCATAAGAAATAAAAGAAAGCAGGTAGGACTAAGAAATTCTAGCTTTCAGATACACATAATTGCATAATAATAAAAAACTAGCATAACTAGCCTAGAACTCCCACGTAAGAATCAGCAGAGCATGGTCAAAGATTTAGATTAGCAGAATTCATAACAATTTTCTATGATCATTTCAAAAATTCATAAGAAATGTTAGAAAATAGGTAAGAGGTAGAACTCTTCGTTTTCTGATACATATGATAAAATACTAATTAAAAACTGGCATAACTAGCCTAGAACTCCCACGTAAGTATCAGCAGAGCATGGTCGAAGATTTAGATTAGCAGAATTCTTAACAATTTTCTATGATCATTTCAAAAATTCATAAGAAATGTTAGAAAGTAGGTAAGAGCTAGAACTCTTCGTTTTCAGATACAAATGATAAAATACTAATTAAAAACTAGCATAACTAGCCTAGAACTCCCACGAAAGTATCAGCCGAGTTTTTGATTATATATATATAAATTGAAGTTATTTTTTAATTTTAAGTGTATTTTTTTTTGGAAGTTGATTGTTTTTTTTGTAAAAAAGTTTTTTATACATCACAATATCCACTAGGAATCAATAAGCGAATAATTAAAACAGCCACCGAACTTCACTCGAGAAAATCCCGCCAAAAACTCAAAAAGGTTCGTTTTAGCAATGTTGCCAGACAGATGTCTGACGCTGGTCTTCCAATGAACCAGGACCTGGAGTGTATACTATCTGGAGTCCTAGACTGTTCCCAACTAGGTTGGGGTCACCTCCTTGTCTAACCGGATGCAGCTGAATACCAGTATTTTACATGGAGCGACCGCCTTTTGACCTACACAACCAAGTAACTGGGACTTTTAGATGCAATTCTGGCTATAGATGGTATCCGGTCTCTCTGGCTTTTGTCAGGCTTTTACATTTTATCAGTCTCTGATTATCACCGAGCATTGCAATTATAATCCTTTATCATAAAATCGTCTCTTGAACAAACAACCTGGTTGTTAGTTCAAGAGATGATTTTAAGGCAAAGAATAAAAAAAAGTGTGTGTGTACTTATGTACGCACGTAACAAGTTATACTTCTTTGGCGTAACAAGATAAAAAACCAAACTGTCATTCTTCATGAACTACAGGCCATAGCTAACTTCAACCCGGGCCTGCGGACGGCGAGTAATGGGTAGCGCGCCGTCCGATCAGCACCAAGCCCGAGAGTCGACGGCGCGTAGTGTTCCACGCGCGCCTCAAAGAGTTGTCAGCAATAAGGACGGGGCCCGTCATGGCCGATGCCTGCCCGGGGGTTTAGGATAAATTCGAAACAGAGTTACCTCGCCCCCGGGCACTAAGGGCAGGAAGGAACAGGGGTGGGTTTTACTCAGTAATAGTCTGACACGCCCTCCCGCTCCACCCAGAGCGGGAGAAGTCATTGGATGATTTCCCACCCCCAAAAAAAAAACTTCAGGCTGTAGGTTTATTGTGACGGTATGCGCGTGCATCGTAAAAATTTACTCTCATCATTTTCCCCTAATGCGCCAAAAATAGTATAACTTCAAAACCGTGGATTCACACACAATAATGTTCTTAATTTTTAAACTGAACACAAAACCCTTATTGAGATAACAAGATGCTCGGAATTTTTACCCAATTCTACCAAAAAATCCGCCTAAACTGACTCATGTATTCAGCTTTCCAATTTTCCGAGCTGGTAACCCTAATCTTGGTTCACAAAACCCGCCATCTTGGATATAGAGGTGCTCATAAAAGGAGACGAGTAATTAGATGATTTTTAAAACAAAACTAAGCTATGTCGAATGTATTAAAAGCATCCGAGTAAGCTTTCAATATGATGTCTAATGAATGCCGCGGGCTTTTTTATTTTTATTTGATTTGTTAGATTCGGAGGACGTGGATAAGAACTTAGTTTATCGATTTTTTCCGTAGATTGCTTTTAGCGGCTTTGACTTTAGTAACAAATCACGTTCTTTTTAACCGACTTCAAAAAAGGAGGAGGTTCTCAATTCGACGGTTTTTTTTTAATTTTGTTTAATGTGTGTTAGCTCATAACTTTTTACTAAGTGAACCGATTTTGATTTTTTTTTTATTTAATTGAAAGGTGCCGCTTTTAATGTGGTTCCATTTAAATTTGGTGAAGATCTGATGAAGAACTTCGGAGATACACAATAGAACTCTTCAATAAATGATAGCAAACTTTCCAGAATTACTGCAATCGCATGTCTGTATATTGTTTTCACCACTTTACAACATTACATCACGCTGATACGCTCTGAAGGGACAGGCACAGATTTGTACAGTTCACCCTGATACACCCTAATTTCACCAACTATGATCAAATTCCTTATTTTTGGGGCTGTCAATTCGGGCATAACTTTACTATTAATTTAGTTTTAGAATGGGGTACTTACAACAACTAAAAAGTGAAAAAATAAAAAACTTTTTACAAAAAAATTCAACCGACTTCCATATATCAATACTAAAAAATGCAAAATAACTTTCATTTCGGAAGTCGGTGTCAAATAATGAAGAAACAAACTAGAAACACCGACTTCCGAAATTAAAGTTATTTTGCATTTTTTAGTATTGATATATGGAAGTCGGTTGAATTTTTTTTGTAAAAAGTTTTTTATTTATCTCTTTATATTTTTATATAATATGGACTTGCAACCGTTAGGCTAGGTGTGTCAGCCTCATCATTATTATTATCCATAGGCTTGTTACAAACATTGGTGAAATGTACAGAGAAGCCCGCGAAATTCATATTTTCTCTCGTTTTTTGCAATTAGCAGACCAGTCAGTGTCAGGTTGTATCTTGGTCAAAATATGATTCGCGGCCGTAGCAAGTATTTATTTATAGAATTATAACCATTAAAATCATCAATACAACTCTCTCAGGTAGAATTGATGTCAAATGATAGGATTTCATGAAATAGTCATTCCATACATTAATTTTGTCGTATGTCGTTATATTCATGTAGATTTTATGATTGTCTGGCAGTTTGAGTATTTTTGCGGCCTACTCAAATGTCCTTACTTTGGTATTGTTCGTCGGTTTGTTGAGCTCCTCAAAGTTCTGAGTTGAGCTTCGCGCAGAATAAATTATTTTTCTTTCTTTTTTTTCTTTACAAATGCTTGCACTGTCTGGACAGGTCCACTCGAATTTGTGTGTTGCTTTCTTCAAAAAGCTCATCCCAGACATAAACGTACATGGTTCTCATATGATTTAACCAGTACACATTGTATGGATTTGAACACTAAAAGAGACTTTGACCTCTGAGTTTGTTACGGTGTTTCTTCTCAGGGTAGTCAGCTAGGAAATACCGGCCTCATCTAGCTTAAACTGACAAAAAACATTGACGTGTAAAAGTGTTCCTTGTAACCTATTTACTGAATAAACATCATTTAACATTAACATTTGACACTGACCTGCAAATTGCAAAAAACGTGAGAAAATTTGAATTTCGCAGGTTACCCTGGCGCTTCCTCTTTTTATAAATAAACTTAGCAAAGCATTAAATGCTTTCTGAGTTAGCCAAAATACATTGAAATTTACTTATGTAAAACGAAAATTTTTAAAGTATGTTGTTCTTTAATTTGTAAAAAAAAAATCGAATAACACTTTACCCAAAACCTATTCTATTCATTTTCAAAATAACATACCTAATCAAAATTATAAAATCATTTTCATGTTTATTTTAATACCAAAGTAAACTTCAGATTCAATTTTATGATTGACACAACAATCCTTTTAGATTTAATTGATTTTAACGTAACCCAGTTTTTCTTATCAATGTTTAATATCTACATAAATAGATACCTAGATAACTCAGATGCATTTCTGCAATATTCCGATTGTAAACATTGATAAGCTTATCAAATCTAAATCTAATTCTAATATCAGCTTTATAATTGAATTAGAATCCACTTTGAGAGCCGACTATTGTTAAATATTGCAGTATTTATATTAAGGGTTCATAAATCAAATCAGCCAACATTTGACTTCGATTGTCAATAAGCAGAAATGAATTTTATTTTAAAAAGATGTCTGTATTTTGTTAGTGAGGTCTAAATAACAGTAGATTTTTTTTTGTTAAAGCTACAGCTACTATTGCTTCTTTGTGGCTAGACTTACAACCAACCTAAAGGAAATCACTCACAAAACGAATATTCGAGTTCAAAGTTACAGAAGAACACCGATTCCCAAGTTACAAGTTTCACCTATACCCCATTTATGAAGCTCCATTTATCCATTAAAAAAAGAGGAATTTAGAAGCAGGGATGAAACATTCTGAGACCTGTTTTAACAACGTAAAAATATTTTATCCTCTTTGTAACAAACGTGAAGTTGGATTCTTTAATATTTATTTTCTATGCTATGCTACGATTTATTATTCAAAAAGGGTGCCACTTGGCCGGTAGTACGGCCTTAACAGAGACAGCACTTATTTCCCTACCTATGGTCAAGTTTTGGACATTGATGATCGTCGAGATAAGATTGGAACTTTTTTTGTAAAAAATCTTAGAAGTTAAATGTGACCCACTTCCCGGTTTCCGATTCAGCTGAAATTTTGCATACTGTTTTAATTTGGATGGCGATGCATGGTTAGCTAAGTGACGTTATTTTAAATCCAATATGGTAGATTCCAAAAGATGGCGGACTAGTTAATTTTTATGCATTCTTATGATACGTGTATCAAATGAAAGGATTTTCTGAAAAGAATTTGAAAAATACAAAATACAAACATCCGAATTGATAAACTCCTCCTTTTTGAAGCCGGTTAATAAAAGCGTGATTTTTAGTTTTTTTTTTTAACCATAATATATTAAATGGCACTTCTTATCCAGTTTTCGCATAATCTTATAAAATCGTGGTCAAGACAAAGTGACGTCGGCATATTTTTTCTTATCGATAAAAAACATCTCTCGGCGGGTTTAATATCGATATCGGGTTAAATAATTTGAGCTTCGAAAGCCGTTTTTGCTGTGCATGGCTGAGAACCTAATCGATGTTTCAAGCACAAAGAGAGGGTTTATTGTTTGGCTATGTAAGTAGAAATAAATTTTGTAATACGTCGAGGTAGGTGCAGCCTAAAATTACAAAGTCATACATTTTGTAATTTCGATTGGAGCTCGTGGCTAAAGTAATAATAACAACCGGACGGCTCGATCCTTCAGTTTAAGCTACGCTTGCCGGGGTTGGTCCATGGATGGATGGCCATCTTTACATACTGAAACTTCTCCGTGCTTCTAAAAGCACGTTAAGCCGTTGGTCCCGGCTGTCAATCGTGGATCATTGACAGTCGTTACGGGTCGTCAGAAGCCCGAAAGTCTGACAACCAGTCTTACCAAGGGGTGTCGTATTACCCAGTAACTGGGTTGTGGAGGTCAGATAGGCAGTCGCTCCATGTAAAATACTGGTATTCAGCTGCATTCGGTTAGACTGGAAGCCGACACCAAGATAGTTGGGAAAAGGCTCGGGCAGAATGATTGACATTTTGTAATTTTATTTAAAAAAATCTCAGATCATCACATTCATCCCATTTATCTAAGTAGGTTTAATGCCTAAACCTTCGTGTTCTGGTAACACAGGTGTACCTAACGGAAACGCGTGATCATATTTTAAACACTGCTTTGGTCCATATAAATTAACAAATTTAAAAAAAAAAAGCAATATTGAATTCAGAAAATTTTTTTGCTAATTTTGTTCAGCTGATGATAATTTTGTACGGTAAGTTCATTTTTTTTTGGTAGGTACTCTCATAGTCCATATATTATGGGACGGCAATATAACACGACCGGGGAGAGACCAGGCGCAGGACCTACGGCTTTATGTGCTTCCAAGGCTCGGTTGAGGGAAGCTCAACGGAGTGGCCCTCACGGCCCCGGCCGCTACCACTCCAGAAGAGGCACTGGGCGTAGGACGTCGCGAGACGATCTTCGGCCACCGTAGACCCGGGCCTGCGGACGACGAGCAGTGGGTAGCTCGCCGTGCGATCAGCACCAGGCCCGTGAGTCGACGGCGCATAGTGTTCCCCGCGCCTCAAAGAGTGATTGTCAGCTACCACTGACGGGGCCCATCGTGGCCGGTGCCTGCATGCCTAGGGGTAGCGGATAAATTCTGAAAATGAGTTACCGCACCCCTGGGCACTCAGGCAGGGAAGGAAACGGGCGGGTTTTAGTCAGTAAGAGTCTGACACGCCCTCCCGCTCCACCCAGAGCGGGAGATGTCATTAGATCATAACCCACCCCAAAAAAAAAAAACGCAAAATACGAGTAGTTCTGCCGGCGCCCATGGACACCCATCCATGGGCGCCGGCAGAACCATTTTCAGGCAGATGCATCTTCGCCTCGTACAGACATAAACCTAACTTGAGAACTAAAGAAGAACGCAAGTGTGATGGAAACCCTAGCTTAAAAATCTTAGAACTTCGCCTCAGATATGTTAAGAATATATTCTAAGAGAAATTTTTGATATATTTTTATTTACTTTGAATGTTTGTAGGTGTAGGTATTATATAAAAAGCCAGAGGGGTGCACCTCCACTGCACCTCCCTCCAGGCGCACACGGGTGTGCCACACCACTAACTTCCAAACTCCGGGCTGCTCAGAGGGATTTCTAACGGAAAAACCTCGAGCACTTCGTGCATGACCCGAATCGAACCTCACGCTCAGCAGTCGCACATGCCGACACCAACAAAGATAGTCTTCTATCTTTTAATTCCAAATCGTCACATATTATCATTCATGCGCAATGAAGTAAGACCTTCTCCAAGTGTAGTCTAGATCTTCAACTAGAGCTAAATAATAAACAGAAGCCCTAACACGGCCATTCGGAGCGTGAACATTACAACCCGGCCTAATTTCGTAACCCGCGCTCGAGAGTGGCGCAGGCGCACACAGTAATCAAATAACTCACAAAAAACATCGAAATCATCAGTATGAGGTGCGGGGAGGCGGGGCTGGGGGTGACCAGGATTTTAGTGTCTCGACAGGACTGGGCAGGACTATGAGTCATATCGGCGGCTCCTACCAGGAAACAAGAAACAGTTTTCTTTTACAATTTTAGCATTACAAAGCAGATATGAATTTAGAACATAGTCTGAAAAAAAGTTGTCTGATTTGATAACAATAAGTAGCTGTCATTAGCCAATAATTAAGTTCGAGCACGCTCCAAAGACTTTTTGTATTTTCAAATAAAAAAATTACTTCGAAATAATAACAGCTGTAATTAGTAGTAAAACCATTTATTTTGGGTAAATATTAACAATCTTAGAAATTCAAGAATTTCCAGGAGTTATTTGGTTGTTAAAGCTTGAAATTCTGTAGTATTTTGTATGTTTAATGTTGCAACACCGGGAACAATAAAATAATATCACCTACACATACTCGTAATATTATTGTAGTATTCTCCGACCAACGGTATGGGTAGAGCCAACCCGCATTGGGCCTGCGTGGATTATGGTGCACACGCTCTCACAGAGAGGCCTGTGTCCCAGCAGTGTGAACATTAAAAGGCTGATTATGCTTTGGGTAAAAGTGCTAGTTACCGCATTTTGCCAGTTATTAAGTCTCATGTAATCATGTGAGAGCATAATATGGCCATCAGCGGATCACAAATCTGGAACTTCTATTGTCATAAGTTCTTATTCTATCCTGAATTTCCATTTCAAACTATGCATCATGGCGACCCTAGTCCGGGGCGGGGTGCGTGCCGTTCCAGCCGACTTCTCGGAACTAGGAGGCCATTGTAAAAAATATAGAAATACATTCTTATTCCTTTCGTGATAGGTGTAAAGTTAATTTACACTTTTTATTGTATCGTGTAATCAAAGCTTTCTACTTAATTGATTTTATTTTATTTCGCAGGTTTTGATTGCTTTTGTGGTGATGCATACTCGTATCTTTATAAGAATCAATTTAGGGAAAATTGGCAATACCTCTGGCTCTGTGCATGGCTTGAGAGATGCCTTTGCCTTACAGATAGATAACATGCGCTCTCTCCGAACCGAACATCAGGACGGCAACCAGTCGGTTCTCCTTCAAGTTGAAGACACGTGAACATATCGCAAGAAGTTGGTATAATCAACACAACAGTGATTTAGCGGATTCGTTTTTTCAATAACATTGTTAATTTTGGTTATTTTAGTATGTATGTTTCTAAGTATGTATTTATGATTGTATTTTTTTTAACTATTTGTCTTTTATAGAAATCGCACCTGCTATATTCTGTCTCTGCACCACCGACTGACTGACTGTTAGAAAATGCTTAGTACAGCCGCCATTGTACCTACAGTTGCATACTGTTGCATAATGTTTTTAATTAATAAATAACACAGGCCGACAGTAACCATTAACCAGTATAATCCGAGGCCCATTTTTAGGAAGTATTGCCACAGATTTAAAAAAATCTTAGTCAAAGGTATCAAAATCTGTCGTTACAATTACCACTACTACCGTAACAAAACACTCGAAGCTTCCCATCTAACAGACGAACACAATAGCAACACATCAAAAATTATAACCCACAAAAAACCTTCACACATTTTATAAAATCAAAAACTGGCTGAATCGAAACGCATCGGCCAAGACATCATCTCGAAAAAAAAAAAGAAATAAAATACAAAATGGCCGCTCGCTTTGTGGCGGGCCGACATTACTGAGTCCATTACTATGGTCGTAATTACGAGTCATTAGAGGTGGGCCCGCTCCCGACCAGAGACTATTACGACCGACAAGATATTGCCTTTTAATATCTCGGCATTGGCATCCTTGTGTGGTGTGTTTGATTGTTTGACGGAATAAAAAAGTTGTTGCCCCACGCGAGGTTGAATTTATTGCTGTGGCAAAAATTATGCAAATGATGTTGCAGATTTAAAGGTTTTTTCTTATTAATCTAGATTAGTAAAGCTTTTGTAAATCAGCTTAAAGAACTCTAATTAAAACTGTATTGGATTAGAATAATCAAAAAAAAAATTAATGTTGTAAATGTTGTTGTTGTTGTGTTGTTGTTGTTGTTAATGTTGTTGTAATGTTGTTGTTCTTTGTTAATTCATTTATACAAGTTTATTAACTGTTTTGGTGTACAATAAAGTATTATTCTATTCTATTCTATTCATTTTGTTCTTCAACACAATTGTGGAGTAGTAGATACGGTAACTCAGTGGACCTGAGCGAACGGTCATCAATTCTTGAAACCTATCAAACCTTTCAACGTATTGAATATACATCGCGTCGGAAATTACTAAGTGAATTTTATTACCCAATCTTTTGATTTTACTGATACTGTCATTCGATTTTCATTTCAGAGCGCTCATACAGATTAATCCGTAGATAACTCTTAACTTTTCCGTGAAAACATTCGCGTTCTTCACTTTATAAAACTACGTTTATTAGACATTATTTTAATTGCATCTACAGGTTTAATGTTAACGCTATGTCCCTCTGCCATTAAAACAACCCAATAATTGCCATGAAAATGGTTCAACAGAAAAACAGAAGGGTCATACAAAAAAGTATGTAATTCCATACAAAAATATCCCACGCGATTCCGAGATACCTTTTATTGTTATTATGTGTCATCAAAATAAGCCAAACTTTAGCGGCACTAAAAAAATAATTAGCCTCGTGTCCTCTGCTTGCCGACAACAGGGTATTTTATAGCTCACGGGACGATTACGGTGCGACACTTTCAAATATTTTCTGTTCGGTGTTGGTATTTGTTTTTGTTTGATGCACTAAGTAATATATATATAGAAAAGACGTCTTTGCCCCTCACTTGGAATTACCCCAGTACCGTGGTTGCGTTCATAAAAACGCATACTCACATATACAAGACACCCAGACCCGGAATAACTATCGGTAGGCTATACAAGTCTAATGAGTAACTTAGCGTAGCACTACGCGTAGTGTATCAAGTTGTCAAACGTAGCATTACGTAGCGTATCTACCCTCTTACGTAGCGCATCAAGTTGCCAAACGTAGTATTGCGTAGCGTATCTACCTTGCGTAGCGCACCAAGTTGCCAGACGTAGCATTGCGTAGCGCATCAGCCCTTTTGCGTAGCTCATCAAGTTGCCAAACGTAGCATTGTGTAGGTAGCGCATCAGCCCTTTTGCGTAGCTCATCAAGTTGCCAAACGTAGCATTGTGTAGGTAGCGTATCTGCCCTCTTGCGTAGCTCATCAAGTTGCCAAACGTAGCATTGTGGAGGTAGCGTATCTGCCCTCTTGCGTGACTCATTAAGTTGCCAAACGTAGCATTGTGTAGATAGCGTATCTGCCTCTTGCGTAGCTCATCAAGTTGCCAAACGTAGCATTGTGTAGGTAGCTTATCTGCCCTCTTGCGTAGCTCAACAAGTTACCAAACTTAGTATTGCGTAGCGTATCTACCTTGCGTAGCGCACCAAGTTGCCAAACGTAGCATTGCGTACCGTATCTGCCCTCTTGCGTAGCTCATCAAGTTACCAAACGTAGCATTGTGTAGGTAGCGTATCTGCCTCTTGCGTAGCTCATCAAGTTGCCAAACGTAGCATTGTGTAGGTAGCTTATCTGCCCTCTTGCGTAGCTCAACAAGTTACCAAACTTAGTATTGCGTAGCGTATCTACCTTGCGTAGCGCACCAAGTTGCCAAACGTAGCATTGCGTACCGTATCTGCCCTCTTGCGTAGCTCATCAAGTTACCAAACGTAGCATTGTGTAGGTAGCGTATCTGCCCTCTTGCGTAGCTCATCAAGCTGCCACACGTAGCATAGCGAAGCATAGGCTGCGACTAGTATACTAGCGTAGCACAATATTTATTTTTTTATTTTTTGGGGTGGGAAATCATCCTATGACTTCTCCCGCTCTAGGTGGAGCGGGAGGCCGTGTCAGACTCTTACTGACTAAAACCCAACCCCTGTTCCTTCTTGCCTTTAAATGCCCAGGGACGAGGTAACTCTGTTTCGAATTTATCCTCAACCCCCGGGCAGGCATTGGCCATGACGGGCCCCGTCTCTTGCTGACAACTCTTTGAGGCGCGCGTGGAACACTACGCGCCGTCGACTCTCGGGCCTATTGCTGATCGGACGGCGAGCTACCCATTACTCGCCGTCCGCAGGCCCGGGTCTACGGTGGCCGGAGATCGTCTCGCGGCGCCGGAAGTCCCAGGCGTATGCTCCACCGTGTCCTCTGGACGATCCTCTCAGTGGAAACACCCGGGGGTCCCCTCCCACTTGATCCGAAACAGGAACCTCCCGAAACAGCCGTGTCCGGTGAGGACCTGCGTCAGGCGGAAGGTGAGGGCGCCGTGAGGCCTCTCCAGCCACTCTTCAAAGAGGGGCACTACCGCCGCAATGGTGGCGTGCCCAGCGCGGGGTTGTGACAATCGCTGTCTCCATGTCGCCATGAGATCTTACCGGAGCTCTGTCCGCCGAGCCGCGAGTTGTCGCGGCAGCGGAGTTTCGCCACGGCATTTCGCCTCCTCGCGCTCCTCATAGAGGTTCGCGAGGATTTTTGCCTCCAGATCCCATGGCGATAATCCGGCAAGGAGGCTCGCCGCCTCGCAGGAGATCGTACGGTATCCTCGGATCACACGGATCGCCATGACCCTTTGGTACGCGTTCAGACGGCGAGTCGATCGCTGCCTTAGCGAACGCGCCCACACCGGTGCTCCGTAAAGGGCCATGGACCGCACGATCCCCAGCGTAGCACTGCTACGGTCTATTTTTCGTTGAGCGCACAGTAACTTTAGTAATTAAAATGGAAGGCTAAAAGTAGGATAATAACCGATTGAAGCATTGGAAGTCCATTTTTTTTTTTAAGAAAGAAATCGCCCCCCACTTCGAATAACTTCTGTACCATGGGTTTGTTTATAAACATTCAAACTCGGATAGAAAAACTGCCAGACCTGGAACAACTATCTGCAGGCAATACAAATATTTTTCCGTGCGAGAAGCAAACCTGCGACACGCAACGCTGCAGCCAATCGCTCAACCATTGCGCCAATCGTGCCGTCTAAATTGTCTCAATCCTAATCTTTATATTGATAAAACTAAAAAGCTACCCTTTAACATTCTTATTCGGTATTAATATATTTTAACGAGAAATAACTTAATAGTAAAAAAATACATTTTTTTAAACAAGTTTTTAAATTAATGTCGTGTCAGTTCTGTTAATCATTGAAGAGTTTCTCTATATGGAGCTACTCCTGAATGTCTATTCAGGTCATGCTTACCATAAAGAAGCATTGTCATGGGAACTGAACCAGTATGTAAAAAACCATTTTACAAAAAAACAACCGACTTCCAAAAAATACTTACACTAAAAATTAAAAAATAACTTTAATTTCGGAAGTCGGTGTTTGTATTTTATTTCTTCGTTATTTGACACCGACTTCAGAAATTTAAGTTATTCTTTAATTTTAAGTTTATTTTCTTTTTTGGAAGTCAGTTGTTTTTTTGGGAAAATGTTTTTTATTTTTCACTTTTTAGTAGTTTATATCCCAGAACTAAAAACCCCAATAACATGGAACGTGGAATTTAAACATACTCCTAATTGGAGAAAACCAAAACGTTCATCTATGTATACGTTGCCTAGGGGTAGCGAATAAATTCAGAACATGAGTTACCGCACCCCTGGGCACTCAGGCAGGGAAGGAACAGGGGTGGGTTTTTAGTCAGTAAGAGTCTGACACGCCCTCCCGCTCCACCCAGAGCGGGAGATGTCATTGGAAGATTCCCACCACACACAAAAAAAAAATCTATGTATACGTATTTTTCGTTTTTGTTCAGAATTTCAAAAAGCGCTAAAGAAATTTCGATAAAATTTATATGGGACCACCTCGCGAGTATATTCTTTCGGATAAAAAAATAATTTTGAAAATCAGTCTACAACTGACAGAGAAATCGGTAGACATACTCGTACATAAAAAGAAAAAAGAACATACATACAGTCGAACATAGAACCTCCTCCTTTTTCGAAGTCGGTTAAAAATTCAACTCCGTAATAAGAGGAAGTGGTTCTAATTCAGCTTGTAAGAATTGACCAAAACAAACAAACATTGCATATTAAATCATCATCATTCTCCTGCCCTTATCCCAATTTATTTGGGGTCGGCGCAACATGTCTTTCTTCCATACTCGTCTATTAGTCGTCATCTCTGTAGTCACCCCCTTTTTTATCCATGTCCTCTTTCATTGACATTGCATATTAAATATAAGCTTGTAATAAATAAGTTAGCAGTTAAAAAGCCTTTTTTTAAACAAGCTTTTATACCGGTATCACACTTTTATACCGGTATCACACTTTTATACCGGTATCACACTTTTATACCGGTATCACACTTTTATACCGGTATCACACTTTTATACCGGTATCACACTTTTATACCGGTATCACACTTTTATACCGGTATCACACTTTTATACCGGTATCACACTTAGGGCGCAGTTATACAACTTTTAATGGTTTTTAATTGAACATCACGTCTAAACGACTAGTCTTATTTCTTTGAAAAAAATATATGTTACTCTAGACAATTTTTGTCGTAATTTGATCTGAAATTATATTTTTCTATCATAGTAACATAGTGTAATTTGTAAAGTTAAGTCTAACACATATAAAAAAATTGAGAATTACGCAAAAACTATAATGCGTTTTTTATGATACCTTCAATATTTTAAAGATCATTTAATTATTTATAATTTAGTATACGTGTTTTTGTTTAATACTTGTTGTTTTATGTATAATAAATTAATAATGCGTCTAATTTCGGACAGCGCTCCTTGATGGGCGAGTCCTATTACTGGGTGGACGTACGACGCGTTACGTGAGCTCAGCACAGAACTCGCAAGCTAACCACTCAAGGTCATTGGCAGTTAATAGGGCCTTAAATGTGCACATAAAATTTCGTGTCCGTGCTGTTGAGATTTGTTTTTTATATATACTTGATTGGCACGCGATAAGCGATGATGTGGTCGAAGATGAAGATTTCCTTGATCCTTTCCTTGAGATTGAAGAGTACCTTTATCTGGAGCTAATTCTGGATGTAGATTCTAATCATGCTTACCATAAACGTAAAAATTCAACACCGTAAGATAAAAACTTTTTTACAAAAAAAATAGAACCGACTTCCAAAAAAAGTGCAAAATAACTTTAACTTCAGAAGTCGGTGTTTCTGGTTTTGTGTCTTCGTTTTTTGACACCGACTTGTGAATTGTAAAAAAGTTTTTATTTTTCAATTTTTAGTTGTGGTTCCCTATTATATTGTGTTAACACTACATAGACATACGATCGCAGCAACCGCAGTTGATTTGAAGAGTTCCGTTGTCTGTCTCCGAAACTGATCACCAGATCTATATGAAATTTAAATGGGACCATTTCGGAATAAAACCCTTTAGAACAAAAATAGAATTTTGCAAATCCGTCCATATATGACGGAGTTATGACCGAACATACATTAAAAAAAAATTGATAACCTCCTCCTGTTTGAAGTCGGATAAAAATGAAGTAGTTCTAATTCAGCTTGCCAGATTTAAGCTTCTAAAAAAGACACGTTCCCTCCAGGAATTTACCTCCGAGTCGGAATCGTCTCGTGAGGTTAAAACAAACCTTGATTATAGGTGTAATTTAGTCGGAGGACGCGTGTTTTTTGTACCACAAACATTGTCATTCCGCCGGGATAGATAAACGCTACGTTTTTGTACATAGATGACATTTTTGAGTACCCCTAATGATGGGTTGAATCTTTTGAAATTGGGGCCCTAAGCACCGACATATGTGCGGTCAACCTAACAAAAAATTAGGCTGTTCCAGGTATTTTGAAAGGTAAATTCGAGCTTTATTAAGTTGAGAATCGTTAAGCCATAATTATACATGCAACATATTCCTGAAATCATAGCATAGCATATAAGCTTAATCAGCCTTTATAATGTTCTCTGGCTGGAACTGAGGCCTCATCTCTACATAGAGAATGCGCCGTAAATCACCACACAAGCCTAGTGCCTGTTGGTAGTTAGATGTCACATGTCTTTGAATTTTTGTTTCTAGCACATGCTAATGTTTTCTAACGATGTTTTTCCATCACCGTTTGGAGAGCAGTGGTGATGAAATAAATAACACAAAGTAAAGCTCATACCTTTTTTTTGTTTTTTTAACCGACTTCCAAAAGGAGGTTATCAATTCGGATGTTTGTATTTTTTTTATGTATGTTCGGGTATAACTTCGTCATATATTGACGGATTTGCAAAATTCTTTTTTTGTTGGAAAGGGGTTTGTTCCAAAATAGTCCCATTAAAATTTCATATAGATCTGATGATGAATTTCGGAGACAGACAACGGAACTCTTCAAAAATTGACAGAAAATCAACCGCGATCTAATGTCTATGAAATGTTAACACAATTTAATGGGGAACCACAACTAATAAGTGAAAAATAAAAAATAAACTTTTTTACCAAAAAAATAAAACCGACTTCCAAAAAAAGTGCAAAATAACTTTAATTTCGGCAGTCGGTGTCAAAAAACGAAGACACAAAACCAGAAACACCGACTTCCGAAATTAAAGTTATTATGCACTTTTTTCCAAAAAACTTGCATAATAACTTTAATTTCGGAAGTCGGTTCTATTTTTTTGTAAAAAGTTTTTAGAGGATTTAATCAGCTAATGACTTAACCAATCTCTCGCTCCGGGTGGAGCGGGAGGACGTGTCAGACTTTTACTGACTAAAACCCACCCTTGTTCCTTCAGTTGACTGTGCCAAGGGCCGCGGTAAACTCTATTTCGATATAGTCAGCGACCCCAGGATTTGAACGTAAGTCGATGCCATTATCACTGTACCACCACTGCTCCCTATTCCTGAAGAGCTTATTCATTTTTAGGGTTCCGTACCCAAAGGGTAAAACGGGACCCTATTACTGAGACTCCGCTGTCCCTCTGTCACCAGGCTGCATCTCATGAACCGTGACAGTTAGACAGTTGAAATTTTCACAGATGATGTATTTCTGTTGCCGCTATAACAACAAATACTACAAAAGAATAAAATAAATATTTAAGGGGGCTCCCATACAACAAACGTGATTTTTTACCGTTTTTATAGATAATGGTACGGAACCCTTCGTGCGCGAGTCCGAGTCACACTTGGCAGGTTTTTTTGGCCACTGAGGCCTGTGGACCCTAAGGAGTGTTATTCCATGAATCCACACACAATCCTCTTCAAATCTTTTTACCTTTACAAATATAAAAACTGCGTTTTCTAACTGAAGCAATCTTGTCGCGTTGCCCCTTTGCTGAATTTCATCGAAATATATTCAGTAGCTTCATAATAGTTTACTCGAACAATTGCTTAAGAGGGAACAGAGCCTATGAGGAAAAATAGGTTTTTGGAGAAATTATTGCCGTGGTACTTCCTCAAGCTTGCCCCCGTAAATTGCGATAGAGACAGCTGCAGCTAAGACCAATTTCATCACATTTTTTTTTGACGAGATCGACGTTTTGTATTCCCCTTTTTTCTCCTCGAAAACTGAGCCGATTCAATTATTTTTGGCACAAAAATTTTGAGGGAAAGTGTGTCTAGGTTGCAATTAAATGTTTTATGTAAAAACTCTTCGAATTTTTCTGGTAGTCCTCCTATCACGGCGGTAAAAATGGGCCATTTTTTGTAATTTTTGGAGGTTCATATTTTTTTTACTTAGTTTCTGAAAAAAAGAAAATGACAGGGACGTGTCTACAGCAAACCTTGACTTTATAAAAAAAAAACTATTGCTTTAGAGGCATTATTCAGGATCAGGAAGAAAAAAGGGGTATACATTTGAATGAAGAATCGCAGCCCCTGTTCCCTCTTAATATTCTCAATTATAATAATCTATCTAAGTAACTATTATTAGTATAGGTATAACATCGGTCATCTTTCTTGCATAACTGGTTTTCTTCCACCGAAGCATGACTTAGCCGTAATCGAATCAATGGTATACCACACGATCTGCTGTCACCTCGAGATAAAACGCACGATAGCATCTGTAAAGATTAGGCACACGGGAAATGAAAGTTGCCTGATGGTTATTTTATCTTACAGCTTAATATTAATCTCTTAATTTATTGATTTCATGGTTGATGTACTCGATTCATGGATTTGAGTGTTCGAAGATGTTTGTAAAAAAAACATTAAAATAATCTTGAAAGAGATTGAGAGAATGAGATAATGCATGCTATTTTTTTTTTCTAAAATTATTTAAAAACGACAACCCGGAAGAACAGTCAGCTCTTCAAACCATTATGCTTCTGGATAATTGCAGGTGTCAAAAAAGCCTTGATATTAAATAATATTTTTAATAAATTAACCCTGCAATTCTTCACACGATCAATTTATATCTCCTTCGAACAAATCAACTGCCACTGCCATTCGTATCCTCTCAAAAAAAACATCGTTTAAATTAAACTATAATAAATTAAATAAAACTTTGCGACTCACAAAGTCATGAAGACGTTGCGGTGTCCCGGGCTTGCCCATGCGCAGGCGGCGCGCTTTGAACCACATACCCGCTAGGGCTGCCGCAAGATATTTTTAATTACTACTTAATTATCTCAACTCCAATCATTTTATGCACACTTTTAAACTTCCCGTTAACTTTTAATGACTCAAATATTTTTTTAAACTGCTCATTACGTTCATAAAATGCTGTTTTAACGCTGTTCCGATGAAATTAATTATTTTCCTCAGTATACATTCGTGAATTTAATTTGGTTATTTTATGACTGCTTTGCTTATGTTGTCGACAGTGTTGAAGTTTATTATTAGTTTTGGTTGTTAATATTAATGTTTATTGTTTTATGAGAAATTTAATGTTAGCTTTCTTGTTTATTAATGCTGCGATCTGATAGGAAATGTGAAAGTTGTGTAACTTTATTTTTATAGGCATCGTTTGTGCTTTGATCATTATCACTCACTCTTTTCCCGACTGCTTTAGGCTAGCCGCTGACTTGTGATTTGTCAAGGTGACTTTTTGTCACTGTCACCTACTGTCAGCCACGAATCCACGATGCGTTCACTTGAAAAGTCACTGGGCAACAAAACACGCTCATTCTTGAAATCGATTTCGTACAGATTGCTATAATAAGTGCTCTTGAAATAAGAAGATGAAAAATGAAACGAAAAACACGTTACTGGGTGCATCCCATATACACTGAAAGAAGGTTTCAAGGAAAATTTTACACTCTATATTCTAAACTACGTCAGCATCCTTCAAAACTCTGTCACCTAAGAACTATTTGTCACCGTATTGTCACGTCACTATGATCAGCGCACTCCTATGTATCTTCATAGCCCTCGATTGGGTAACAAAAAGACACGGTGACAAAAATCACAAGTCAGTGGCTAGCCTTAGAATTAGGGTTATGTTTTTAATGGATGTTATGACTAAGTATTCGATTCAATTTAATTCTTTATACACAGTACGTATTGTTACATTTTCAGATGTTCACTGAATGCCCAGTTCAATTTGTTCCTACAATGCATGCAAAATTGTAGAAAATGAAATTTTATACACAATGAATTCAGTAAGTAATGTCATAGATAATATAAAACAATAACAAAATAAATTTAATTAACCGACTTCGAAAAAGGAGGAGGTTATCAACTCGGATGTTTGTATTTTTTTTTTTTTTTTTTTTTTTATGTATGTTCGGGCATAACTCCGTCATATATTGACGGATTTGCAAAATTCTTTTTTTGTTCGAAAGGGGTTTATTCCGAAATGGTCCCATTTAAATTTCAAAAAGATCTGATAATGGGTTTCGGAGACAGACAACGGAACTCTTCAAAAATTGACAGCAAATCAACCGCGATTGCTGCTATCGTATGTCTATGAATTGTTAACACAGTTTAATGGGGAACCAACACCAAAAAGTGAAAAATAAAAAACTTTTTTACAAAAAAATAGAACCGACTTCCAAAAAAAGTGCAAAATAACTTTAATTTCGGAAGTCGGTGTCAAAAAACAAAGACACAAAACAGGAACACCGACTTCCGAAATTAAATAGAAAAAGTTTTTTTTAAGTAATTAAAGTAGTCTCAAGTGGCGTTGCTTAGTAGGTACAAGATCTCACTGTTCAAAAACATTAAGACATTTGTATCAGCCCTACACAATAATTTACAGCAGAGCCGTGCCTTAATACAAAGTCAGCCGTCCATGACGATCGATGTGACAACCCTGAGCTGCATGGAAACAAAAAGTCCCTCCGTGACAGCCCTGAGGCACTTCCTATACTTGAGTTACCGTTGGGAACATTGGTATTGGTAAACCAAGGCATGATGCGTGTCTTCAAGTAGAACTGCCTTTTGTCAGTTTGTGACAAGGGACACTTATGTCACATAAGATGGGAAATCTGTATTAATAAGGGGATCAGTTCTATTCATCTTTTCATTCATCACATTAATGGTTAATGTTTTTTTGTTAGATGAGGTAGGTGAATAGGAGAAGTTTGTAAGAAGTTTTTAGTTGATGTTTTATGTAATCTCAAAATGATTCGTTTTTGAAAGGATTTACTGTTTAACTCTGGATTTAAGGATTTGAATAGGAAAATTCTTTCATTGATACAAAGTTACACTGTCACTGAGTCCCACAGGCTAGTTCTGAGTTCGGGGGCCCTATCATGGCGTCTTAAAATCATCAAAACTCCGGTGTGAGAGAGAAACGGTGATAGCCCCGTTACATCATCGGACCACTTGACCATTGCGGATTTTGTTGATGATAAGGCTTTTTTGTTTTGAATGGTTATGTAATAAATTACTTATGCCGCTGCTTTATGATTTAATTTATATTTAATTGTGATTCTAAATTGACATTTTATATTTTATTCAAATTATTGACATTTGTAAATGAATCTATTGACATTTTGAATGTAATATAATTATTGACATTTATAAATTGTTATAGCGACATTTTTAATTTAATTTAAGTATTACTATTGACACTTTTAATTTTAATTTAATGTATTGACATTTGTAAAATAATCTATTGACATTTTTAATTTAACTTATTGATTATCTTAATTTCAGTTTTGTGTCATAATGGTTTAAAGTGCGTAATTCTGAATTTATATATATTTTTGTTTTGTTTAATAGTACAGTCACAATAATAATAAGGGTAATATAATCTGTATGCAAATCCTGACAAATGATAAATCTTGGTGGATGTATTGTGTTAAATAATTTTTGCATGCCGTAAGGCAAAATGTATCGGGACTATCCTTAAAATTACCATCTTTATCTGTTTACCTACGTTATTGGCAAATAAATGATTTATGATTATGATTATGATTATGATTCACTAGACGTCCAGCGATGCGCCACCGGTGCATGGTGGACCTCTAACCCACACTCACAAAACGTTTTGAGAATACATTTTGTACTGAGCGTTAGCATGAACGCTATCCGAAAAGTATTTTGTCTCAGGCAACAGAAAGGTTAGACAAAATACTTTTCTGTTAACGTTAACGCTAACGCTTCGTGCAAAATGTATGACAACGACAATACTGGGCGTGAGTCACGTGACAGTTCTCTCCGCAAGTAACGTCGTTGCCATACATTTTGCAGGAAGCGTTAGCGGTATTATAAAAGTTATTTGGCTAAGAGACACGCCCTCCCGCTCCACCCAGAGCGGGAGAAGTCATTGGATAATTTCCCAAAAAACAAAAAAAAAAAAAAGGAGGGGCTGAACTGCTATAAGCTTTAATTCTACCTGCAGCCCTACCATGACGTCTTAAACCCATCATTTTTTCGGTGAGAGAAAAGGATAGTTCTATTCGTCCTATATAACGACCTCTCTCTCTCTCACCGAAAAGATGATGGTTTTAAGACGTCATGGATTTCTAGGGAAGCGTGCTCCATCATCGCTTATCATCAGGTGTAATAGTGGTCAAGCGCAAGCCTGTTAATTATAAAAAGGCCGTATCATGGTAAAGAATGCATGTTCCTTTAGGATTGCCCACGGAAAAGTCTGAAAAAGTAAAAAAGTCTGTGTTTCCTGTAAGATACAACCTGGGAGTCTTTAAGTCAAGAGTGAATAGGTTACTTCTAGGCAAGCGTGCTCCATCTTCGACCACATCATCGCTTACCATCAGGTGAGATAGTGGTCAAACGCGAGCCTATCAAACATAAAAAATAAAAAAAATAAAAAAAATAGAAGTAAAAGGAAAAGCTAATGGATACAATGTTGTTTACCTTTGTTTTGTTTAAAAAACACTTTTTTACACAAAAAATACAACCGACTACCAAAAACAAATAAAAAGAATTGCAAAATAACTACTAGTTGGTGTCAGATATCGAAGAAACAAAACTAAAAACACCGACTTCCAAAATTAAAGTTATTTTGCAAATTTTTTTTTTTTTTTGGAAGTCAGTTGTATTTTTTGGTAAAAAAGTTTTTATAAGCAAAACAAAGGTAAACAATATTGTATCATTAGCTAAAAAAGTTTTTTTTTTCACTTTTTAGTGGTTGAACCCCCTATCTAACACGAAATAGTAAAGTATTGCCCGAAATTATAGCCCCAAAAACATGGAATTTGAACATAATTTGTGAAATTAGGGTGAAGCGACCTCTCGCGCCCGGCCCTGGTCCAGGCCATGGTACGGAGCGAGAGGGAATGGGAAACAGTCTCCTCCTTCTGCGAATCAGTAATGCTCGCGAAGGAGGAGGCGGAACGGATGAGGGAACAGACTGCAACAACAGACTCGCCCTCGCGCCCACAGCAGCGGCCGCCGCAGGAGACGCCCCGGGCGGAGGACGTCACGAGAAAATCAAAAATAAAAAGTCATTTATTCAAACTAGGCTGAGAACCAGCACTTTTTGAACGTCAAAGTTCTACATAAAGACAGTCCCCCAAAAAACGCCCGCCCGTCACCACTTCCTAGTGTTTTAGCTGTGAAGAAGAAGTGGCCAACAAACTCCCCAGCAACACATCTGTCTGTTAAGTTTTAAGAACTTGAATCTATATAATTATATGCAACAATCTTAACATTATGTAAAACAGAAAAATAAATATATGTCGTCTAAAATATAATCATAAATCCGCCACTTGCCAGCTAGCACACTCAATCATGCCATTAAAAACAAACTCAAGCATAAACACTAAACCAAATTAAAGAAGCCTCCATACATAACTGGTGTGCCTGCTTACAAGAACAAAGATAGAAACTATCAAAGGGCTGTGATTCGAAGCCACAAGTGATGAACTAGGGCCATCACACTAAAATTGGTAGACAATTATTATATGAACTCATATAATCTGTCATAACCATAAGCTAAATATGGAGAAAGAACATCAAATGTAACATTGTCTTGCGTTCAACACAGCGACCAACTATTATTATCTTCTAAGTAGTCGTTGATGGAATAGTATGCCTTCGAACAGAGACTAGATTTAACTTTAGTTTTAAATGCATTAAAAGGCAAGTCAAGAAAAGAACGGGGTAGCTTATTGTAAAATTCGATACCGAGACCCTCAAACGAACCATGAACCCTACGAACACGGTGGGAAGGAACATGAAGTTTATACTTATTTCTTGTGTTAAAATTGTGGATATCACTGGTCTTTTTGTATAAATGTATATTTTGTCTAATGTATAATATAATATATAATAATGAGATGATCTCCAGCCACCGTAGACCCGGGCCGTCCGATCAGCACCAGGCCGGAAAGTCGACGGCGCGTAGTGTTCCACGCGCGCCACAATGAGTTGTCAGCAAACACGACGGGGCCCGTCTTGTCCGATGCTTGCCCGGGGATTGAGGATAAATTCGAAAGAGTTACCTCGCCCCTGGGCACTCAGGGCAGGGAGGAACAGGGGTAGGTCTTAGTCAGTAAGTGTCTGACACGACCTCCGCTCCACCCTAGAGCGGGAGAAGTCATTGGATGATTTCCCACCCACCAAAACAGAAAAAAAAGAAAAAAGGTACCACGTTTGTAATCAAGTTTAAATAAATAATTGGTTAATGGTCTAATTTTTTATTTGATTACAATATACTTACACATAACTAAACTAATAAATAGCCTAATGGAATAAACAGGCTAAATGAAAATAAATAAAATACGAGTATGTATATGCGGCATAAAAGAGGGAGGAGTATATCTCATTGGGAATCGAAAAATTCGTCCACATCGCTGTCAATGTGAAAAGTGCCCATACGCTGCCAGCATTGCCACGTTGAATGACAATGCTGATTCTTTGGCCGAAAAAAGGCCAGTCCTCTGGTTAATTAATAATTGTTTTCCTTCATCACATATTTTCTGTAAAATGCATCATCATTCTCCTGCCCTTATCCCAATTTATTTGGGGTCGGCGCAACATTTCTTTTTCTTCCATACTCCTCTATTAGTCGTCATCTCTCTCGTAGTCACCCTCTTTTTACCCATATCCTCTTTCAAACAGTCCATTCATCGTTTCTTTGGCCGTTCTGTCAAATACATAAACATGTAATTATTCAAGCATATGACTTAACATGACTAATGAATAAATGCAAAAGCCCTTGCCTGGTGCCCAATGTCTGCAATAAAACTGAAGATTTATTCATTAATTTCATACTTAGTTAATACTTTAGTATTATTATCCATCCATTAAAGAATAAAACACGACATTGCAATTAAAAGTACGACTTTAACGGGTCTTGTTATGATACTTACTATATATACAGGGAGAAACGGAAATGGGTTGTTATAATACTAACGCCCATATAAATGGTTGGTCATAATGCTAATGCCCATATAAATGAACAACTTTCTTAAAGAAAGTCATGTAAAATAATTGGACTACTACAAATTTTGACCAGAAAGAAAGAAAGAGAAGACGGGCAGAAGCAGTATTAAGATACTGTTTCTGTCCAATTTCTGTTAGACGGTCATCTTTAAGGCGCACTTATACGATTTCTAACGATTTTTAATTAAATATCACGTCTAAACGACTAGTCTTATTTCTTTGAAAAAATATATGTTACTCTACACAATTTTCTTGGTAGTTTGATATGTGAATATTTGAAATTATATTTTATATAGTAGTGTAATCTGTTTGATTTAATGTCTAACGCGGATAAAATAAAAATGAGAATCACGCAAAAACTACAAAGCGTATTTTTATGATACTTTCACCATTTTAAAGACCATTTAATTATTTATATTTTAGTATACGTGTTTTAGTATAATATATGTTGTTTTATGTATAATAAATTAATAATGCTTCTAATTTTGGACAGCGCTCCTTGATAGGCGAGTCCTATTACTGGGAGGGCGTACGACGCGATACGTGAGCTCAGCACAAAATACGCAAGCTAAACACTCAAGGTCGTTGGCATTTAATAGCGCCTTTAGCATAGAGAGTAATTATCTTTAAGAATACAATGACTCTCTTTGCTTAAATATGCCCGTCTATTTCCATTACAGCCTGTACAAACAAGACCGTTTTTAGGTAATCTTCAATCAATGTGTTAGCAATGGTTCGTTCCCTGCCGTTTGGAAAATGGCTAATATAGTTCCTGTCTATAAAGGTGGTGACAGACAAAATATTGAGAATTATCGGCCTATTTCGATTCTTTGTACACTGGCTAAACTATTTGAAAAGCTTGTTCACCACGAGATATATCCATTTATTCAACATTGTATAATTCCGGAGCAGCATGGTTTTGTGAAACGAAAAAGTACTGTTACAAACTTGATGATTTTTACCAACTACTTGTTTAATAATATGGACCTCAGAGCCCAAACTGACACAATTTACACTGACTTTAAAAAAGCCTTTGACAGAGTTGACCATAAAATACTATTAAACAAAATTTCGTTTAACGGCATCAAGGGCAATCTACTGCGCTGGTTCCAGTCTTATATTAGTAATCGCAGTCAAACTATAGTAAGTAACGGGTACCATTCTAACACATTTTTGGCAACATCTGGAGTTCCACAGGGATCAATTTTGGGTCCTTTGTTGTTTATTATTTATATTAATGATATCGGTAATTGCTTTCAAAACTGTAAATTTTTGTTATACGCCGATGACCTCAAAATTTTTAAGAAAATTATATCGATTAACGACTGTTACCTTCTTCAAGACGATTTAGATAGATTATCTAATTACTGTATAAAAAATAAACTAAAATTGAGCATCAGCAAATGTAAATACATTAACTTTACCAAAAAGAAACAAATTATTAACTACAATTATTGCCTCTGCGATGAACTCCTTCTTAAGGAAACTCAAATTTGCGATCTGGATGTGCTTTTGGATTGCAAACTTCACCTTAATTTGCACATTGAAAAGATAATTGCCAAAGCTTTCCAAATGTACAATTTTGTTATGAGATCATCATCCGATTTCAAACGCCCAGCCACATATCTACATCTCTTCAACTTTTTATTACGACCACAAGTAGAGTATGCGTGTATGATATGGGACAGTCTCTATGCAAAATATGATCAAGCATTAGAAAGAATTCAACGTAAGTTTTTGAAACACTGCGATTTAAATGTCACTTGGAGCGTCTACCGTATGAGGAGTCGTTGGTTAAATTTAAATTACTAACATTACATTCAAGGCGTATGTTACTCCAAGCCATGATGCTCCGTGGACTGATACACAACAAGTTTGATTGCCCTGAACTTGTGAATAATATATTTTATATCGTGCCCAGAACTGTAAAAAGACGAGAGGCGCGCGCTTACCCACTCTTTGCTACGACAACTAGTCGTACAAATGCGGGTGAGCGGGCGCCTCTCCACAGATTAGTCAAAATATACAACCAACATTTTGTTAAAATAGACATATTTGCGTTATCTCATAATGTATTTAAAAAAGAATTAGTTAATACACTTAAAAATAATTAAATTTAGTACAACATTAAAATTAGACATACATTTCATCCATACTGTACCTATATAAATGTTTATAGTAATATGTGGAAACGTTGTTGATTGTACGTTAACCTACTCTATTGTATACTTAGATGTAAGACTAAATGTACAATTGTTTGTTTTCCCTAATAAAATAAAATAAAAATAAAAAACTCGCCGTCCGATCAGCACCAGGTACGAGAGTCGACGGCGTGTAGTGTTCCACGCGCGCCTCAAAGAGTTGTCAGCAAACATGACGAGGCCCGTCTTGGCCGAAGCCTACCCGGGGGTTGAATATAAATTCGAAAGAGTTACCTCGCCGCTGGGCATTCAGGACAGGGAAGGAACAGGGGTGGGTTTTAGTCAGTAAGAGTCTGACACGCCCTTCCGCTCCACCCTAGAGCGGAGATGTCATTGGATGATTGAAAAAACAAAAAAAAAAAACATTACTTAATTAGGGTCATTGGGTCAATTACTTAGTCCTACTAATATTATGAATGAAAGTTGGGATGGATGGAAGTACTTATGTTACTCAATCACACTGGATCGGCTCAACGGATCTGAATGAAATTTGGCAAAGAGATAGATTACAGTCTGGACAGCACTTGAGCTCGTTTATAATGAGGGAAGAGCTAATTACGCGCGGATGAAGGCACTGGCAGAAACTAATTAAGAATAAAAGCTTATTGGATTTATCCTTTCCGCAAAAAATATACGCCTGCTGGACGTTCTCAGCAAACTTGTTCTGTTTCCTAAAAACAAGAAAGTGTGTTCTTTCATTTTTTTGCCTTTGTCCAATCAAAATCAAAAGTCGTTTATTCAAACTAGGCTGAGACGGGGCCCATCATGGCCGGTGCCTGTATGCCAAGGGGTAGCGGATAAATTCGTAACAGTGTTACCGCTCTCCTTGGCTATCAGGCAAGGAAGGAACAGGGGTGGGCTTAAGTCAGTAAGAGTCTGACAGGCCCTCCCGCTCCACCCAGAGCGGGAGATGTCATTGGATAATTTCCTTTGCCTGACCAACCCCGGAAAGCGTAGCTTAACGTGATGGATCGACCCGTGCGGCTGTTATTACTTTAGCCACGAGCAAAACAAATACCCACAACCATTTAATTCCCGACAGATCTACTAAATACCTAGACATGTACAAAATGTGCAGGTGTACCCGCGTCAAAAGCTCGCCGACGACCGATACAATCTATAGTGTCACGAAGGGAAATGCAAATGTTGCCAGCTTAATAAAATATGCGCGCCATCTTAGTATGTGTAGTCGGTTTTCAAGAAAATGAGCCGTGTGAAAATGTGAGCTGATGTTTTAATTAGTAGATAGAATAAGTGCAAATACAGCAGAGTCTCACTACTCGGACAGTATTAAAAAACCCGGCCAAGTGCGAGACGCACTCGCCCATGAAGGGTTCCGTACCATCGTACAAGATTATACGCGTCTACTTGTTGTCATTGATCGAGAAAAATGCCTAAAAAAACACGGGAACAATTAAAGGGGGCTCCGTTTAATTTTTAATTTATTTTTATTATTTGTTGTCATAGCGGCAACAGAAATACATATTCTGTGAAAATTTCAACTGTCTACCTATTATAGATCATGAGATATACAGCCCGCTGACAGACAGACGGACGGACGGACAGCTGAAACTTAGTAATAGGGTCCCGTTGGTTACCCCTCGGGTACGGAACTCTAAAAACCAGGGTGTGCGATTATTGGAGTGTTCGCCTACTGGATTATATAGAAAAAATCATGTTATTTAAAATAAAGCATTTCAGAATGTCCTAATTTAATAAGCGACCATGCAGGAAGTAGTGGGGTAGGTCCGGGTGGAGGGTGCCGAACTAATGGATGTGCTGAAGTGAGACTCCTACTGTATTGTTTACATTTTTTAAGATCGGAATTATTGAGAGGGGAAGTTGTTGTTTATTGACCTGAAAAACGCACGAAAACTGCAAAAAAAAATTTGTTATTAATCATACCTTTCAATCTGGTTGTATTCAGCTTACAAGCTTAAATAACCTTAATTACCTTCTTACGATGATCATAAAAAAGTTTGAAGAAAAACTTGGGGAAAATAAAAACCTTACAGTAGCGAATTTTCTACAAAAAAAAATCAAACCATAAACAATTCTCACAAAAAAAAAAAAATATAAAACCACTTTAAAGCTGAATAAGCGCAAGAAAAGCCACGTCATGCACTGCAGCGTTGCGCGGCGCATAATTAAATTGCGATAAATGTCAGAGCGATAGCGCGGCAATTTATCGGCGTCCGGCAAGCGGCGACTCCCGCGCAGCCCGCCGTCCCAGCCGACCGACGATCGAACAAGGCTAGGGCTGCCAGGCGTCTGGATCCTGCTAGGATGGCAGGAATGATCGCAGGAGTCACCGCAACAGGCAAGCTTTTTTGGACAGCTTTTAACCCTTTACAAAGCACAAGTCCGATCCTGCATGGAGTATTGCAGCCACCTCTGGGATGGTTCAGCTAAATACCAACTTGCTGCGCTTGACTCTTTGAAACGCAGAGCTAAGAGGCTCATTGGCGACGTAAAACTGGTGGCCAACCTTCACAACTTGGCTCATCGCCGCAGGTTGCCTGCTTGTCGGTCTTCTACAGAATGTACTTCGGAGAGTGTGCCCAGGAACTGCACGACCTCATCCCACCGGCCCCCTTCTACCATCGGACATCTAGACGCACTGCAAGTTACCATCCCTACCTTGTTGCTATTCCACGAATTCGCACTAAGCGTTGCCGAATGTCTTTCATAATGCGCACAGCTAAAGAGTGGAACTCTCTGCCTGCGTCTGTGTTTCCGAATACATACAATACAACCCTAATCTCTTCAAAGTTAGAGTGAACAGGCTTCTTCTGGGTAAGCTCGCTCCATCGTCGACTTTGTCTCTGTCTCCTCTGACCTAGACTAGAGTCAAGAGCAAACCCATCTAAAATTAAAATTAAAAAAGACCTTTCCTTTCACAGTTAATCTTGAGAGGCGCTCCTCTCCTTCTCGGGCTGTGTCTGTTTAAACGATGGACTCCCGTCCGATACCTGCAGGCCACACCCTATTGCTGCTGGAGATAGTACCGCGACCTCCGGCGCCCGGTGCGTCTTTTACAGTGAAGGTGGTTGTATGTATCCTTTCGGTAACTATCCGCTTCCTTCTTTACGACCATCACATCCTCGCCGAAGGAGGCGAACACGTCCCACGCGCTCTTAATTCCTACCATGGACTCAATATACAGGATGTAACGGAAAGGTGTGATCATATTTTAAGAAACTGTTCTGCCCATGGAAATGAACAACTTTCTCTAAGAAAAAATAGAAAATTCCAAAAAAAAATTGGACTTTGCATACAAAGTAATCAGCAGATGAATATTTGTATGGGCGGTAATAATTTTTTTTGAGAATTTCCTCAGTTTTTTTTGAATAGAGTTGTTCATATCGATGGGCAGATGCAGTTCTTAAAATATGACCACACCTTTCCGTTACACCCTGTATACAAAGTACCTAAAGCGCCTGCCTGGGTTTGAACTCACGACCTTACAACTTGTAAGTCGCGGCTACCACTGGGCCATCACTGCACTGCACTGGGCCTGTGGCCCAGCAGTGTGGACTTTTAAAAGGCTGGTGATGATAATGATGATGACTTAATATATAATGTACTCTATGCTTGGACTGGACTAGGATTGGAAGCGAGAGATTAACAAATAAGTTAACAAAAAAAAACCGTCCCGCGTTATGTGAAATGTAATTTTGACTATTTGTATGGCTTTGGATCAACAAGATACTGTGAAAATTTAAAGGCTGTAGCTCCAACTTGGTTGTAAAACCTGTGTGACAGACGATGGACAGACAGACGGACAGACATATACGCGTGTGACAGCAATATAATAGGGTATGAAACCGTAAAAACTGCAATCCTACTTTCTGCTATCCAAGTAGGTACTTATATTATAAATGCGAACTTTTGAATGGATGGATGTATGTATGTTTGTAACTAAATCACGCCAGAACGGCTAAAAGGATCTGAATGAAAGGCGCAGAGATCGATCTATCTATTCAATCAATCTGCCTAGCCTTTTCCCAACCATCTTGGGGTCGGCTTCCAGTCTAACCGGATGCAACTGAATACCAGTATTGTAAATGGAGCGACTGCCTATCTGACCTCCACAACCCAGTTACTGGTTAATACGACACCCCTTGGTAAGACTGGATCAGACTTTCAGGCTTCTGACGACCCGTAACGACTGTCCAAGATCCACGATTGACAGCCGGGACCAACGGCTTAACGTGCTTGCCGAGGCACGGTCTATCTCTAATAAACTATTATAGACTGGATTAGAACTTAAGCTATAGGTAATTTATAATGGGAGAAGTACTAACAACACGTGGTAGAAGCCACTGACTGAAGCTTATTTAACTTTTAGGGTTAAAAAGTCCGAATGAAAAAACGGAACCCTTATACGATCACTGCCTGTCTGTCTGTCTGTCCGTCTGTCACAGCCAATTTGCTCCGAATCTGCTGGACCTGTGCCCCAGCAGTGGGGGACTTTAAGAAGGCTGGTGATGATGATCACTCAATATATAATGTACTCTGTGCTTGGACTGGACTAGCACTGGAAGCGAGAGATTAACAAATAAGTTAACAAAAAAAACCGGTCAGGTGCGTTTCGGACTTTGCACTTTTAGGTTTCTGTACCAAATTTAATTTCGACTATTGTGGCTTTGGATCAACAAGATACTGTGAAAATTTGAAGACTCTCCAAGCGTTTGGCTGTTCCTCCTTCTGCGAAGCAGTAATGCTCGCGAAGAGGGAGGCGGCATGGGTGAGGGAGACTCAACAACAGAATCGCCCTCACTCCCTCAACAGCAGCCGCATCAGGAGACGCCTGGGGCTTCCGGCGCCGCGAGACGATCTCCGGCCACCGTAGACCCGGGCCTGCGGACGGCGAGTATTGGATACCTCGCCGTCCGATCAGCACCAGGCCCGAGAGTCGGCGGCGCGTAGTGTTCCACGCGCACCTCAAAGAGTTGTCAGCAGTAAGGACAGGGCGGTCATGGGCGATGCCTGCCCGGGGGTTGAGGATAAATTCGAAACAGAGTTAAGGAACAGGGGTGGGTTTTAGTCAGTAAGAGTCTGACACGCCCTCCCGCTCCACCCAGAGCGGGAGAAGTCATTGGATGATTGCCCACACCACAAAAAAAAAAGCGTTTGGCTGTAAAACCTGTGTGACAGACGATGGACAGACTGACGGACCGACATATACGCGTGTGACAGCAATATAATAGGGTATGAAACCCTAAAAACTTCAATCCTACTTTCTGCTATCCAAGTTGGTAATTATATTATAAATGCGAATTTTTGAATGGATGGATGTATGTATGTTTGTAACTAAATCACGCCAGAACGGCTAAAAGGATCTGAATGAAAGGCGCAGAGATCGATCTATCTATTCAATCAATCTGCCTAGCCTTTTCCCAACCATCTTGGGGTCGGCTTCCAGTCTAACCGGATGCAACTGAATACCAGTATTGTAAATGGAGCGACTGCCTATCTGACCTCCACAACCCAGTTACTGGTTAATACGACACCCCTTGGTAAGACTGGATCAGACTTTCAGGCTTCTGACGACCCGTAACGACTGTCCAAGATCCACGATTGACAGCCGGGACCAACGGCTTAACGTGCTTGCCGAGGCACGGTCTATCTCTAATAAACTATTATAGACTGGATTAGAACTTAAGCTATAGGTAATTTATAATGGGAGAAGTACTAAAAACACGTGGTAGAAGCCACTGACTGAAGCTTATTGAATTTTTAGGGTTAAAAAGTCCGAATGAAAAAACGGAACCCTTATACGATCACTGCCTGTCTTTCTGTCTGTCCGTCTGTCACAGCCAATTTGCTCCGAATCTGCTGGACCGATAGAATTGAAATTTAGTACATACATGAATATCTGTGACCCAAACACGGACGTGTATCCTAAATAAATTAATTTGGAATATGGGGGTCACTTTTGGGGTGAAAATCGAAAAATTAAAAATCAAAGCTTTTCAAACTGTGTTGTGTGATATATCAAATGAAAGGACACATTGTGAGGGTTTCGAATATAGATAGATAGATAATACATTTATTCAGTGCACACAAAAGACACAGCACAACACACAAAATCACATTGAAATTATTTAAATTTATGTATATGTATACAGGGTGTAACGGAAAGGTGTGGTCAAATTTTAAGAACCGGTTCTGCCCATCTCAATGAACAGGTTTCTCGAAAAAAAAAAATTGAAAATTCCCAAAAAAAACATTGTACTTTTGATACAAAGTGATCATCAGCTGATCAATATTGGTATGGGAGGTAAAAAAAATTTTTGAGAATTTCTTCAGATTTTCATGAAGAAAATTGTTCATATCGATGGGCAGATGCAGTCCTAAAAATATGACCACACCTTTCCGTTACACCCTGTATAAAAAACAAAGTGCCAATAAACAAAAAACGAAAACATACATACAGAAATAAAAGTGACACTTGCAACATTTCAAATAATAACGAATAATAATAATATAAAAATATATAGTTTTGAAGTTATTTAAGAAAATAGATGAAAAATGACCATTCCCTCCCCCTTATCTCCGAAATCACTGGGCCTAAAATTTTGAAAAAAATACAGAAAGTAGTTTTTTACTTATAGATTACAGGAAAACTTATGAGGTGGAGGCAGTTTAAAAAAAACCTGAAAAAAATGTGATTTGTTCGGAACCCTTTTCGCGGGAGTCCGACTCGCTCTTGGCAGGCTTTTTTTTTGACCGACGCCGAGACGAGGTCACCGCGCTGCACTGCCGGCTGCCTGAGCTTTTCTAAAGTCCAGTTTTAGGAGCTAACAGCCCTACTCTGTGACAGGCCGACCGACGATGGAGCGCGACCCACGTCCGCCGCGGTATTTACTTTGATGCAATATTTATGTACTGCCCGTATGAAAGTACATTTTATTATAAAGCGCTTTGGTTTTGTGCAGATTCAATTACTTCATTTATTTTGTTTGGGATTCGCCGCTGAGTGAATGGGACTCCCCATTTGCTCTAGTTTGATCTGTAGGTATTTTGTTTGCGCCAGTTATGAATTAGTCGGAGAGCCTATTATCTTAAACTGAACTGAATTCATTATCAGCCTTTTAATGTCCCCACTGTTGGGGCACAGGCCTCCTCTCTATGAGAGGGTCCACAACGCGGGCCCAATGCGGATTGGTGGATGTCACATGTCTTCGAATTTTTGGTTCTAGGATATGCCGGTTTCCTCACGATGTTTTCCTTCACCGTTTTGAGAGCAGTGGTGATGAAATAATTTACACAAAGTAAAGTGCCTGCCTGGGTTTGAACTCACGACCTACAACTTATAAGTCGCGGCCAATACCGCTGGGCCACCGCTGCTCATGTCTATTATCTGTGCTCATATACAAAGAGATACACCTCTATCATTTCAGAGGGAGCATTTTGAAGGTGAATGTCGTAATCTCATATAGGAAGCAACCATGTAAGTAAGCATTAATCACCACTCTGGCTCGTCTAGTCTCTAGAAAAAGTGACATTTTATCAGGGTAAATGAATGCCAAAAAATTCAAAATGTATAATTATGATGGATCACCGACTCCTTAGTCACAGGTACATACTTAGGGTAGCTCGCCGTCCGATCAGCACCAGGCCCGAGAGTCGACGGCGCGTAGTGTTCCACGCGCGCCTCAAAGAGTTGTCAGCAATAATGACGGGGCCCGTCATGGCCGATGCCTGCCCAGGGGTTGAGAATAAATTCGAAACAGAGTTACCTCGCCCCTGGGCACTCAGGGCAGGGAAGGAACACAGGTTTTTTTTTTGGGTGTGTTTTACTCAGTAAGATTCTGACACGCCCTCCCGCTCCACCCAGAGCGGGAGATGTCATTGGATGATTTCCCACCCCACAAAAAAAAAAGGAGTCAGAGTATTTGAAATGACATAATTTTTTAAGCCTTCTAGGCTCTTTAACCTAAGAATTTTGTAAAACAGGCTTTTGGTGAAATTATTTATTTATTTACCAGATGGCATCACTGAGGCGTCAGGTCCAGATACCTGGAGTTTTAGGCGGGATTTTCTCGAGTGAAATTCACTGGCTGTTTTAATTATTCGCTTATTGATTCCTAGTGGATATGGTGATGTAAAATTGGTGTAGTTTTGTGTCTCAAGTGTCTACGCAACTGGACAATATGTGGAATCATTGAAACAGGCGCGATCTCTGTAAAATGGAGCTGAGAATTTTATTGTAGTAAAGACTACCTCAGCGAAGTTTGCCGAGAAGGCTGACTCGACACATTTGTTGCCAAATACTGCAAAATACATTAGAATGTGTTACATCTGCATTCTAATGGCGAAAAACAAAAAGTGATAGTGATCAAATTAAGACTTGGCTTAAAGGTCTTGTAACCAAGCTAGTGGCCAGTGTTGTTGTCCAGATACCTGTCAAAACGCTTCAGATAACGTCAAAAACTGACATGTCAAATGGACGTCAACGTCAAATTTATGTCATTATGTTTATTTTTCAAAGTACCTGACGCGTAACTGGCGCCAAATGTTGGCGTAAATTTGCCTAAAAACCCTGATTGACATGCGCTACCGAAAGATTACCGTGGTCCATCCATTTTTAGACATAAGGCAAAGTTAGGCAATCGGTACCTATCATAATTAGACTGTCACATTATCTAGAAGCTAAGGATACGTCACTATATTTCAATAAAAACAGAAAAAGTAAATTAATTATTAATTTACTGACAGGCGACTCAAAAAGATTAATTACTCCCACATAACCCTCTCAGCATCCTCAAGTAAATGTCAGGAGCTCGTGACCACCTCCTAGTGAATTCGTGACCTAGAGCAATTACTAACACGACCTAACACGAGTATTACGTCTCTGTGTTTACTAGTTGTACTCGTCTCGCAACTCAGGCGCAACTATTACTCAAGATTAGGACCGTTTTGCCGACGGTTTACTAAGTTTACCCATAATTTTCTGCTTGATTGACATGGGCAATCAATGTCTTGTAGACAAGATATATAAACTATAGATGCGCTGCCCACGATCAGAAATGACAACATAAAATGATGGTAAGCAATTTCTCGGCTCCAAAATAACCTCACCTCCGGCTCGTGCGTCCAACTCTGCGTCGCCTGCAATGACTGTAGCAAACTTGCATCCAAATATACTATTTCCTTTTACTAGTATTTTTAACCGACGAAAAAAAGGAGGAGGTTCTCAATTCGACCGTATATATATTTTTTTTTTTTTTTTTTTTTTTTTTTGTGTATGTTCAGCCCTCACTCCGTCATTTATGAACCGATTTTGATTATTCTTTTTTTGTTAGATAGGGTATACCTCAAAGGTGGTCCCATGTCAAGGAAGTCGAGCTCTGACAGTGGAAACCTGATAAAATTGAGAGAAAACCTCGAAAATTGTGGGCACGTTTAGCGTTTCTGTATGTATGTTCGGCCCTCACTCCGTTATTTATGAACCGATTTTGATTATTCTTTTTTTGTTAGATAGGGTATATCTCAAGGTTGGTCCCATGTCAAGGAAGTCAGGATGTGACACTGGAATCCTGATAAAATTGAGAGAAAACCTCGAAAATTGTGGATACGTTTAGCGTTTCTATATGTATGTTCGGCCCTCACTCCGTTATTTATGAACCGATTTTGATGATTCTACTTTTCTTAGATAGGGTATACCTTAAGGGTGGTCCCATGTCAAGGACATCAGGATCTGATCATGGGATCCTGAAAAAATTGAGAGAGAACCTCAAAAATTGGGCACGAATATTGTTTCTGTTTACTTTTCATAACTTAATCAGGTATCTGCCGCGACACCTGGCGGCTCGGCAGACAGAGCTCCGACAGGATCTCATGGTGACATGGAGAGAGCGACTGTCGCAACCCAGCGCTGGGCACGCCACCATCGCGGCGGTAGTGCCCCTCTTTGAGAAGTGGCTGGAGAGGCGCCATGGCGCCCTCACCTTCCGCCTGACGCAGGTCCTCACCGGACATGGCTGTTTCGGGAGGTACCTGTGTTGGATCAAGGCGGAGGTGACCCCTAGGTGTTTCCACTGCGAGGGTCGCCCAGAGGACACGGTGGAGCATACGGTGGAGGTTTGCCCCGCTTGGGCAGAGCACCGCCGTGTCCTCGTGGATGCGATAGGCGGCAGCGACCTCTCGCACCGTGCCCTGGTTCAGGCCATGGTACAGAGCGAGAGGGAATGGGGAGCCGTCTCCTCCTTCTGCGAAGCAGTAATGCTCGCGAAGAGGGAGGCGGCATACGTTAGGGAGACTCAACAACAGCCGAGTCGCCTTGGCACCCTCAGCCGCAGCCGCCGCAGGAGACGCCAGGGGCCGCGAGACGATCTCCGGCCATCGTCTGCGGACGGCGAGTAGTGGGTAACTCGTCGCCCGATCAGCACCAGGCCCGAGAGTCGACGGCGCGTAGTGTTCCACGCGCGCCTCAAAGAGTTGTCAGCAAAGGACAGGGCCTGCCACGGCCAATGCCTGCCCGGGGGTTGAGGATAAATTCGAAAGAGTTACCTTGCCCCTGGGCACGTAGGGCAGGGAGGAACAGGGGTGGGTTTTAGTCAGTAAGAGTCTGACACGCCCTTCCGCTCCACCCTAGAGCGGAAGAAGTCATAAGATGATTTCCCAACCCCAAAAAAAAAAAAACAGGTATTTGCATTTAGGAATCATCACATCCTGAAACTGAGCTGATGATGGACACCATACCATTCCTACACAATATAAGTTAGATATAAAACTGGTTTTAGTGACAAATACCACATAATATACTTTGAAGAAAAGACGTCTTTACAATATTGGAGGTAACCTCAACTGGTCAATATCCTGGAAACTTCATGGAAGAATGGTTACATCATCAGCTCAGTGGCAAGAGGAATTATGGAGGATTAGAAATTAGCCTCAGAGTGTTAAAAGATGATGCGAGCCACAAAAAAACATAAAATAAAAAACTTTTTAACAAAAAAATTAACCGACGAAAAAGAACTAAAAAGCAAAAAATAAATAAACCTTTTAAAGTCTTGAGTAATGAGCATATTTACCTACATAAAATATCAAATTTTATATAAACTAATTTTGAGTCGGCGCCAATTATTAAAATGATTAATTACCTACTTACCAGCCTTCTTCATTTGTAAGTACTTATAAAATTTAGATATTTAATAATCAGATTGTTGTTTGGCGCCGACTCAAAATTAGTTTATATAAAATTTGATATTTTATGTAGGTAAATATGCTCATTACTCAAGACTTTAAAAGGTTTATTTATTTTTTGCTTTTTAGTTCTTTTTCGTCGGTTAATTTTTTTGTTAAAAAGTTTTTTATTATTTAAAAGTAGGTACGTAACAGCTGTAAAACGCTTCAGGCTAAAATAACTTTTAATTGGTTGCAACTTTGTGAGTAACTCTTTAGAGGCCAGGGTCCTCGCGCTGCTCTGGGAGTGGCGCGAGGAGGCCAAACGCCGGGGCGAAACTCTGCTGCCGCGACACCTCGCGGCTCGGCGGACTGAGCTCCTCCAAAATACCTTATCCTCTTTGTATCAAACGCAACATAGGATTCGCGTGCAAAGGGTTCCGAACAAATCATGTTTTTTTCAGGTTTTTTTAAGCTGCCTCCACCTTCATATGTTTTTTTAAGCTGCCTCCACCTTTATATGTTTTCCTGTAATCTACAGGGAGTAACGGGAAGAGGTGGTCATATTTTAAGAACCGGTTCTGTTAATGGAAATGAACAACTTTCTCTAAGAAAAAATAGAAAATTCCCAAAAAAAAATTGGACTTTCCGCACAAAGTTATCATTTCAATAATTGCATGGAAGGTAAATTTTTTTTTTTAGAATTTTCTCAGGTTTTCTTGAAGAAAGTTGTTCATATTGATGGGCAGATGCAGTTCTTAAAATATAACCACCTTTCCGTTACATCCTGTATAAGTAAAAAACAACTTTCTGTATTTTTTTCAAAATTATGCCTTGTGATTTCAGAGATAAGGCGGAGGTTGTTCATTTTTCATCTATTTTCTTAAATAAATTCAAAATTATATATTTTAAAATTATGAAAAAAAATTCGAGACCCTCACAATGTGCCCTTTCATTTTATATGTCGCACGACACAGTTTAAAAAACTTTGATTTTTAATTTGGCGATTTTTTTTTATTTTATTTTTTTATTGTTGATAGGCACTCGTTTGACCACTATCTCACCTGATGGTAAGCGATGATGTGGTCAAAGATGGAGCACGCTTGCCTAGAAGTAACCTATTTTACTCTTGACTTAGACTCCCAGGTTGTAGCTAACAGGAAACACAGACTCCGGTAGGGAATTCCACTCCCTAGCTGTACGCGCAATGAATGTTTCCTCAAAACGCTTTTTCACCCCAAAAGTGACCCCCAAATTCCATTTTAATTTATTTAGGGTACACGTCCGTGTTTGGATCACAGATATTTATGTGTGGACCAAATTTCAACTCTATCGGTCCAGCAGATTCGGAGCAAAGGCTGTGAAAGACGGACAGACAGACATACAGAAACACTAGTGATCCTATAAGGGTTCCGTTTTTTCATTTGGACTTTCGAAACCCTAAAAAAACTTATAATGGCCGGACCACCGCAACAGCTAAACATTCCCAATCACAATTAAAGCTTCATAATATTAAAATAACTAAAACAAAACGTAATGTTTTCTTCGATCACTACGAGTATTCGCAGGACCCCATGTCGAGTGCAATTTATTGCGTTGGCAATACCACAGCGGTATTGCCCGCAGCAGAGTAATTATATACCGTATTCGATTGGTGTTCCGTAATAAAATAGCTAAAGTTGAAGGAGTAATAACTTCACTTCGTAGACGTTTTCTAAATTATCTTATATGGGTTTGCTAATAGAGCTTCTCTTAAAGGTCTACCTCCCCATAAGTGGCGCCCTCATTGAATAAAAATTCGTCTCTTAGCATAGAAAACAAAGATTAAAGAATCCTATGTTGCGTTTGTTGCAAATTGGATAAGGAATTTTTTCATTGTTAAAACAGGATTCAAAGTGTTTCGTATCCAAAGTAGTAAGCAAAAGTGTCAAAAACGGCCGTTTTTGGTAGTCACGTAAAAATACCTTATCCTCTTTGTAACAAACGCAACATAGGATTCTATAATCTTTATTTTCTACGCTTTGCTACGATTTTTTATTCAATGAGGGCGCCACTTGGCGGATATATACGCCTTCAATTATCGGTAAATTGCGTATTGTTTTTTGCTCAATCGAATAGCTGGGATAATGAAGTAATTTTTGTGAAAGGGTCAAGTAGGAAGTTACTTACGGTACCTTATTTAGTACTCACCAAAGAATCGACGGTCAATTTACCGCGTTATCAGGCACTTATTCTTTTTAATGCCTAATTTTATTTGGCTACCATAGTCTAAGGTCTGGTTGCCACCTCGAGTGAGGTCCTATTCACAGGGCCTAAATTTGGGCATTCATAATGAAAATGAAAGTCGGCAATGATTTGGGAGAGTGCTAAATGCCTATTGTTTGGTTTTTCAAATAATTATGCGCAGTTATAGACTTCTAATGGTTTTTAATTTAACATCACGTCTAAACGAATAGTTCTATTTTTTTGAAAATTTTATGTTACTCTAGACAATTTCCGTCGTAGATTGCTATGTGAATATTTAAGTAATATTTTTATAACATAGCTGTAAGCCCTTGTTTAAAAAGTACAATGTTCTACCATTGCCATGTATGTACATTAGAGAATTATGCCTATTTGTACAACAACATCCGAAATATTTTATAAAACACAAAGATGTAACCAAGCGCAATGTAGCTCCTAGAAATAAAAATAAATTTAATCATGAGCTCTGTTTACCGCAAGGCAGGCTCGAATTGTATAAAAGGAACTCGTACATAAATGCTGTAAAGGTATATAACAAATTACCGGACGCCTTTAAAGATTTTTTTAAACTTTGACCATGTTTAAAAAAAAGTTAACACAATGGTTAAAAGAAAAATGCTTTTACGATCTCAATGAATACATGTCAGATCGCGGAGAAAGAAACTGAAATATACTTAGAATATTGTTAGAATTAAAATATTGTTATATACCTTAATAATTAATTAATGTTCAAAATATACTGAATCAACACAGAGTTTATAATATTTATGACATTATCAATATTACAATTTACAATAATTTATAATAATATTTTTAATTGACTGTACATTAAAATTTTATCTCTTGAACTGACACATGTATATAGTATAACTCTGACATCAATTAATTGATTTGTTCCTTAAAAATCCTAATGCATGAGGTCTTTTATGTTGTTACTGTCTTTTTTCTTAATTAAAATATTTACACACCATATTTAATGGTAGAATGTAAAGGGGCCATCATAGATTTAAGATCATACTTTGTAAACCTACATTCTGGTAAATAAATGAATTTGAATTTGAATTTGTAATTAATTTGTAAAGTTCTAGATTTCTAAAGTCTAACGCGGAATAAAACTGAGAATCACGCAACAACTATAAAGAGTATTTTTATGAAACCTTCACCATTTTAAAGATCATTTAATTATTTATATTTTAGTACACATGTTTTATGCCTAGGGGTAGCGGATAAATTCGTAACAGAGTTACCGCTCCCCTGGGCCCTCAGGCAGGGAAGGAACAGGGGTGGGTTTTGTCAGTAAGAGTCTGACACGCCTTCCCGCTCCACCCAGAGCGGGAGATGTCATTGGATGATTTCCCAACCAATAAAAAAGCAGTGTACCTGTTTTAGTATAATACTTGTTGTTTTATGTCTAATAAATTAATAATGCGTCTAATTTCGGACAGCGCTCCTTGATGGGCGAGTCCTATTACTGGGTGGACGTACGACACGTTACGTGAGCTCAGCACAGAACAAGCTAACCACTCAAGGACATTGGCAGTTAATAGCGCCTGCAACTCGATTACGTCGTAACTATGTGTGGAATTAGCAGATTCATTAGAATGAATAATTAAAATTACTGTGTTTTTCTCCAAGTCCCCAGCGATGTGCCCTTACAGGCGTTGCAAAGACAGGGTTGCTGATTGTGATTATAGACGAGGTTTAAGCGAAGTAAGAATCCTACACTATCCGGTCTTATCCTCAAGATCCAGGTGCCTTCCAATGATGACTTAGACCCCAACAAAATTTTACCTGACTCTGCATCTGAGTTACAGAGATTAGTCAATAACCGTCTTAATAGCTAACCACTAACATAGTAATCGCTCCAAAAGGTATCCACATCGTTCACCAGCAAGACGAACGTCTCCCATCCCTCATTAATAACCTTCCACATAAAACTAGACAGCGCAACACAAAGCAGACATAACGGAGAGCCGGTGAGATATTGTGCGTGAGAGTGCGTAATTACCTACCTTACATATGTAGGTATATGTTTCTATGTACGTACGGTCAAGTGCAATCGTAGTGTGCAGGTTAGGGCTGCAGAGAACCGAAATTCAGTAAGAGGAACTTTGTGTAAATTATTACATCACAATTGCTCTAAAACGGTGTAGGTAACATATCGTGAGGAAACCGATATGTCCTAGAACCAAGAATTTGAAAACTTGTGACATACACAAACCCGCACTGGGCCAGCGTGGTGGATAACGGCCCACTCCCTCAGCAGCAGAAGGGAGGTTTTTTTTTTTGCGGTGTGGGAATTCATCCAATGACGTCTCCCGCTCTGGGTGAAGCGGGAGGGCGTGTCAGACTCTTACTGACTAAAACCCACTCCTTTTCCTTCCCTGCCTGATTGTCCAGGGGAGCGGTAACGAATTTATTTTTTTATTTTTTCTCTGTTACGAATTTATCCGCTACTTCTAGGCATGCAGGCACCGGCCATGATGGGCCTCGTCAGTGGCGGCTGCTGACAATCATCTCTTTGAGGCTTGTGCTTGCGTTGTGTTTGGAATGCTGATTATAATGTAACGGAAAGGTGTGGTCATATTTTAAGACATGCATCTCTCCATCGATATGAACAACTTTCTTCAAGAAAATCTGAGTAAATTAATTAATAATAAATCCAAAAAAAATTTTACCTCCGACACAAATGTATCAGCTGATGATAACTTTGTATGGCAAGTACAACTTTTTTTTTTTTGAGTTAAATGTTCATTTCCATGGGCAGAACCGGTTCTTAAAACATGACCACACCTTTCCGTTACACCCTGTATGCTATGGTTACACCAAGTAGATACGACAGATCTCTCTTTAATGACAGATGATCGTTGAGTAAATTGGAGGAGGAGCTCGTGGCTAAAGTAAAACAGCCGCACGGGTCGATCCATCAGGTTAAGCTATCATCAAATCTCTCTAGGAAATCATGAAATGACTTCTCCTGCTTTGGGTGGTGCGAGAGAGAATGTCAGACTCTTACTGACTAAATCCCACCCGTGTTTTATTTACAGCTTTATTTATAAAATATATTAACCATAATATGCTTAGGAGGAGCTCGTGGCTAAAGTAATAACAGCCGCACGGGTCGATCCACTAGGTTAAGCTACGCTTGCCGGGGTTGGTCCATAGATGGGTGACCATCTTTACATGCCGAGGCTCCTCCGTGCCTCAGAAAGTACGTTAAACCGTTGGTCCCGGCAATCGTGGATCTTTGACAGTCGTTACGGGTCGTCAGAAGCCCGAAAGTCTCACTTGACAACCAAGGGGTATCGTATTACCCAGTAACTGGGTTGTGGAGGTCAGAGAGGCAGTTCCTTGTAAAGTACTGGTATTCAGCTGCATCCGGTAAGACTGGACCAAGATAGTTGGGAAAAGGCTAGGCAGATTGATTGATAGGCTCGCTGGATGACCCTATGTCACGTGATAGTAAGCGATGATCTGGTCGACAATGGAGCACGCTAAAAAGTAAACTATTCACTCTTGACTTAAATACTCCCAGGTTTTAGCTATCAGGAAAAACAAACATCTGAATAATTGCCGAAAAACACTAAACAACGGTGTGGAAGACCCAGAACCTTTGCCCAGCTGTGGGACAGCAAACACGATGATAAATAAGAATAAATGGCAGCTAAACATAAAGCAGACATAACGGTGAGCCGGTGAGATATCGTGCGCAAGAGTGCGTAATTATCTAATAGTACGTACGGTCAAGTGCGGTGCGGTGCGGATCGAGACGATCTGTGTGGTAGCCGGGTTAGGGTTGAATGAAATGCAAGATAAGTAGATAAATAAAACAAATCAAACGACACGTTTGGCGCAGTGGTTGAGCGTTCGACTGGTGCACTGCGTGTCGCGGGTTTGATTCCCTCACGGAACAAAATATTTGTATGGGTACAGATAGTTATTCCGGGTCTGGGTGTTTTGCTTTTACATGTTTGTGAACGCAACCACGATACAGGAGTAATGTCTAGTGTGGGGAATCGTTAAAAAAAAAAGCTATTGTCGCGGGATCCAAGACTGTTGAATCGTTTCTTTACCTCGGTTTCGAGCTTCACTTTCTTAGCGCTTTTTTAGTTGTCCCCACTCAAAATTTCGGCTTTCAGGAGTTGCACTGGTTTTGAATATTGTACCGTATTTTACCAGAACAGCATCAGCGCCTTCTGCAACGCCATCAGCCTTACCGCATACCCTTATTTGACCCTTGTACCCCTATCGGCCAAATCCGGGTTTCAAATTGAACCCCGACGACAACCCGGGTTGACAGCCGTTTTTTTTTTTTTTTTCACTTTAATATTTTTTTTTTTTGTCGCACTCACCAGTGAGTGCCAGGGCTTAACAGGTTAACTTCAATTGACTTCAGAAGTATCTACAGCAGTCCCGCCATTATTCACGTCAGCCACGAGTCAGTATCCAAAGGCATCTGTGATCCCATGTTTCTGGTCAAGGAAATCAGTATTCCCTACCACCTTTTAGTAAAGCAGTGATGTCCCAGTGGTAACTACCGCGACTTTCAAATTGTACTTTGCGATTTCAAACCCAGGCAGGCGCTTTACTTTGTGTAAATTATTTCATCACCACTGCTCTCAAAACCTTGAAGGAAAACATCGTGAGGAAACCGGCATGTCCTAGAACCAAAAATTCGAAGACATGTGACATTCACCAACCCGCATTGGGTCCACGTGGTAGTTTAGGACCCACACCCTCTTACAGAGCGGAGGCCTATGCCCCAGCAGTGTGGACATTGAAAGCCTGATGATGATGATGATGATGATGGCTATTCCAGTATCTTCTACTTGATCAATTCGTCAGTCCAGTCCAATCCTCACTTTCGATAGCTAGTACAAAGTTATTTTATCGTTAGTATATTCCACTACTCTCCGTAAGACACTAAGTACATAATCGTCCTCGTAGGTTGACGGGTCATACGTGTTAACACGCAACATCAGTCGAATACCACCAAGCAAAAGCGAGATCAAGAGAGGGCTCATCAAGATTTAAAAAAAAAACATATTCCATTTTCTAAAACCTGCCAGCCCTATTGCTAACGGTTAGGATAATCATCCTAAATTATTGTCTGGTCTGTCGGACGGGAGTACTGTACGTGTAGCGCGGGCCATGGGCTATACTATGTAGTGGGCTATAGGCCACGGGCTACGTGCCAGACAGCTGGTCGATAGCCCGCAGTCCGCCGGGGTCAACGCTACATCGCTGGGAACTTTCTGATATCAAGCACCAAGATATACCTACGTCGTGTGTGAATGGAGATGAGTCCCGCTTCCTAGTAACCTCAAAACTCTTAACATTGATTTAACTGATAAGTAGATGATCATTTATCCTCTAGATAATAATAATCATTTATTCGTAAGCCTAATACTAATTCGAAGGAATATACTCCCGAGGTGGTCCCATATAAATTTTATCAAAATTGCTTCAGAGCTTTTTGAAAAACTGAACAAAAACGGCAAATACGTATAGATTTTTTTTATAGATGCCGTTTTGGTTTTCTCCAATTACGAGTAAAAACAGAATTTTGAAAATCGGTCCAGAACTGCCAGAGAAAAAACTGACTCAGCGGTTAATGCCATGAATAATGACCTGGAGCATATTAATCAATGGGCTAAGTCTTACGGGCTACAGATTAATCATTCCAAGTCCCAGGCTATGATCATAGGCAGTCGGTATTACCGCACTGCGCTTGACGTTTCCACATTGACGCCATTATCCCTTAACAGCTCAATCATTGCATACACCGACTTGGCTAAGAATCTCGGTGTCTTAGTTGACAACAACCTTTCTTGGCGAGCTCAAGTGAACGAGGTTAGTCGTAAAGTACACTTCACCTTGCACTCTATAAAATCCCTGCAAAGTTTCTTACCCTTTAAAACTAAAATTACTTTAGCTCAAACCTTAATTCAGCCGATCATTGATTACGCTGATGCCTGCTATCTGGATGCCACTGAGGAGCTCTTAAACAAGCTTGAGCGCTTGCAAAACCTGTGCATTCGTTTTGTTTTTGGTCTAAGGAAATTCGACCATGTTTCTCAGTTTCGCAAGGATCTCAAGTGGCTCCCTATCCGTCTTCGCAGGAACACTCGGATATTATGTCTCCTGTACAACATCCTTTGTAATCCTAAATATCCTTGCTACCTGCGTGATCGTTTTTCGTTCACTCGCCCTGCCGACGCCCCTTGTAGATCCCGCCTTAAGCATCATCTCAATTTCCCATCCCATAAAACCCACTTCTATTCCCACTCCTTCTCTGTTCATGCGGTACGATTGTGGAACTCACTTCCACCTAATATCCGTGATTCTAAAACTGTCTACCAATTCAAGAAACTAGTCAAAGAGCATTACCTCTCCACTAGTCCGTGATTAAATTTATTATTGATATTTATTTTATATTTAATTATGTATATTTTATGTATGAAATATTTATGTATTCTAGTCTATTTTATGTTTCTATATCTATTTATACACACTGTGTCTACATTTCTCAACCAACTTTCCAGTCGCAGGTCTGCTGGAAGAAATTTCTTTTGAAATAAGCAGCACCTTTGTGCTCTTCTATCTGTATTTGTTCATTTTTCTCTTGTAATTGTTTTTGTGTGTGCATAAATAAATAAATAAATAAATTTAAAAAAAAACATACAGTCGAACATAGAACCTCCTCCTTTTTCGAAGTCGGTTAATGAGTGAATTATTCGCAAGCAAATACCTATATGCTCGTGTCGTTTTATTTACAATCCTTATTGTGATTAGGCTAGACACAGTATGTGCATAAAAAAGTGGATTTCTGACCCCCAAACTAGGATATGTTTCCTCTATCTCAAGTGCCAGCGTTCCTTCCTATCTATTCACAATAAGCAAAGATGAAGAAGAAAGATAACATCAAGGTGCAGTTATACGACTTCTAATAACTTTTAATTGAACATCACGTCTAAACGACTGTCTTATTTCTTTGAAAAAATATATGTTTCTTTAGACAATTTTCTTCGTAATTTGATATGTGAATATTTTATTTTTATAAAATAGTGTAATTAATTTTTAAAGTTATGTCCAACGCAGATAAAAAAATTGAGAATCGCACAAAAACTATAAAGCGTATTTTGAAACATGCACCATTTTAAAGATCAATTATTTTTTATATTTTAATATACGTGTTTTAGTATCTAGAGAGAGAGAGAGAGAGAGAGAGTTTTTTTATCTCGTGTCTAGAGTTGTGTGGGGCTTTATTAGGTGCAAGACTGTGTACTAAGGTAAAAAATTCACTGACGTTTAACATTAACATGTGTCGGTTTAGGTGCGATTCCACGATCGTCTTAGGATGGTTGTCCACCCCTTCAAATCAACTAAATCAATTCGTACGGAACCGTGTTAATGAGATTAAAGAAAGCACCAGTGGACCCGGCGGATCTTGTTTCTCGCGGGGTGAAGGCTGATATTATCAGCGAAGCCTTGTTGTGGTGGTCGGGCCCATCGTATTTGCTCGAGTCAGATCATTGTTGGCCAAAAATGCCTAATGAAACCCAAAAACAGGACCTACCGGATCACCAACCTTGTCTTGTTATAAATAACGACGTAAGCAAGAACGATGATAATAAACTATTTACAAAACTTATAACTAAATATTCACAATTTACACGTTTACAAAGAGTTATAGCCTATATACACAGATTTATTTACAACTGTAAAACCAAAACGAACAGACTCCGCAATCATCTTTCTTGTGAGGAATTGCAAAATTCATTTAATTTTATTGTGCACAATGCACAGTTAGAAATGTTCCCAAATGAATACCTTATCTTAAAATCAGGTCACGCATTACCAAAGAAAAATAAATTAATATCACTGACCCCATTTCTAGATGCAAATGATATCTTGAGAGTAGGCGGTAGACTTGATAATTCACCTTATAGCTATGATACTAAGCATCCTATATTATTATGTAGCAAACATCATATAACGAAAATCATATTTCTTATGCATCACTTAAAGCTTTTACATGCGGGACCTCAGTTATTGTTGTCCAATATTCGTCAAACCTTTTGGCCCTTAGGAGGAAGGAATCTGTCTAAATCCATAACGAAAGGTTGCATGAAATGTTTCAGATTTAAAGCCAGCAATGTTCAGTCCATAATGGGACAGTTACCTGCATCCAGAACTATACTAGAATTTCCTTTTTTACACTGTTCGGTGGATTATGCAGGTCCAGTCATGATAGCTAACCGTAAAGGTCGAGGTTGCCAGCTGACCAAATCTTACTTGTCCATTTTTGTCTGCTTAGCTACAAAGGCCGTACATTTGGAGCTCGTCACAGACCTTACTAAAGAGGGATACATGGCCGCTCTAAACCGGTTTGTGGCTCGTCGAGGGAAGCCTCAAAGTATAACCTCTGACAATGGGACTAATTTTGTAGGCACATGTAACGAGTTACATCGTTTCTTGCAGGATTCAAGTTCACAGATTAGTTCTGAAGTCGCCCAAGAGGGTATAGACTTCCTCTTCATTCCGAGCTATACCCCCCATTTCAATGGTATGGCTGAATCTGCTGTCCGTTCTACAAAATATCATCTTCGTAGGCTTCTCCAACTTACGCATTTCACTTATGAAGAAATGCACACTTGTCTTACTCAAGTGGAAGCCATCCTTAATTCGCGTCCTATCACCGCCTTAAATTCCGATCCTACAGACTTCACACCTTTAACACCCGCTCATTTCCTAATAGGACGACCACTTGTGTCTGTTCCACATCCACAGCTGACAGAAAGAATAACAAGCCTTGAGCGATACAAACGAATTGAGTTCGTCAAACAACATTTCTGGAAACGATTCTCCAACGAGTACGTCACCACTCTGCAGCAAAAGACGAAGTGGCCTACTGCATCAAGCGAACTCAAATTGGGTTCCTTAGTCCTTATAAAGGACAAAGCGTTACCTCCATTACGTTGGGCCCTGGGTCGCTGTGTGGCCGTTTTCCCAGGAGCTCAGGATCAAGTCGCTCGAGTCGCCGATATAAGGATCAAGGGAGGAACCATTATTCGAAGGGCGTTTAATAACATTTGTCCCCTTCCAGAACCTGATTGTTGAATCAGCTGCCTACCTACCTACTTCAACCCGGGGAGTATGTTGGAGACAAACATAGCACCGCCCGCCACGGCGACCACGGGAGCAGGACGGCAGCGAGCGGGGAACGGGGGACGAGGTGCTGGCAGCCGCTGACCCGACTTCACTTCAAAAATAACGACGGACCAAGAGGCGCGCATCCTTATGTTCAATATACGAACCAACCTATTTTTATTACAGTCCGCTATTTTATTTATAACACCTCTGAGAATCACCAACATACCTGTTCATCATCTGCCTAGCCTTTTCCCAACTATCTTGGGGTCGGCTTCCAGTCTAACCGGATGCAGCTGAATACCAGTATTTTACATGGAGCGACTGCCTATCTGACCTCCACAACCCAGTTACTGGGTAATACGATACTATAGGGACCTGGAGCACCTTCTCTTAGTGCTGGTCCCTGGAGATTTCTTATACGTTCCTGGGGGTTGTCGTACTCGCTGGCAGTGCGAGAGTGTGGTGTACGAGAGTGACTGCTTATGTGTGTTGTGTGATAAAGAAAAGAGCGATCACGAACTTATACGTTATATTGAATAATAAAATAATACATGTGCCCTGTTCGAGCGGGCTAGGAGAAGTCTACACAAAAACAAAAGTCTTCTTTTCTCTTAATTTTCAATCGGCGTTCCAAACTTCCAACGTACCAGTCTCCACCATAAGGTCGCCAACATAAGGTCGTCACATGAGCTACGGCCCTACGAATAGAAGCGCAGACGCTAGTAAGTCTTCTATTCAATTAAATATTTGAAAAGCCGATTGAGGCCTACCTAATCCTACTGCGAAATCCCTGCCTGCGTGAGGAGTTATGGCGATGCAGAAGTCCATCTATGGATAGCCATACTGCACCCCGAGTGATGTGGTCAACTTTCTTTTTATTAATTTGAGCCATTCGGCACACCACATATCCTGGCAATGCACATGGCTTCAGTGAGGCAAAACCTCACTAAAAGCCACACTGCTCTGCTAAATTTTCTGACCTAAGATGCTCTAGTTAGCATCTACCCAGAAGGGGTTTACAAAAATAAAATTCAAAACTGTAATAATTTTAACTCCATTGGACGCTTATGAAGACCAGGAGAAAAAACGACCACTGTTCTGAACACCTACTCACTGTTCCTGAACTTCCCCCAGAGTGCTCCATAAATATAACTCGTATACTATACTCGTACTCGTATACTTTCTAAATGAATAATACATAAAAATTGTCATGGGCTCGGTCACACCATACAGAATCAACTCGATCCCACTTTGCGAAGGCATTATACCCCATAAACAAAGCTGGTATAAACCGACAAAAAAACCCGGACACATCTTTCCCTAGGAGAGAGGACCGCAATCCCTCTGCCTCCTAACCGTAGTAACATCTTTATTAAAATCGCACTCTGGAGAAACTCATACCTATTTCTCACTAATAATCGCCTAACAAATTTATTTTCTTGCTCATGGTATGTGGTCACATCTCCCATCAGTCTTCAGTCACGTCCGTGCAGCTCATCATATCGATTGCATGAAACACACAAAAACACAACGATTAATATTACACAAAAAACAAAACAAATGAGAACCTCCTACTTTTGAAGTCGGTTAAAAGTTAAACTTTTACTATATTGTCAACCGTACTAACGTTGACGTACCAAATATCTGACAATTATTTGTCATGTCAAATGACATCTGACACCACTGTCTATTCTCTAAAAATATTTTTAAAAATAAAATAATTTTCAACAAACAATTTATAAATTTTTTCTTAAATTTCCAAAACTTATATTTAATTACGGAATACTGCTTTAATAAATAGTTTACAAGCAATTCCCGACTTCTTTCGCATATTTTTATCGAAAAATTTGGGTCATCGTAATTACTACGTCCATACCTTATATTTATGGTCGAAAACTTGTTTGTCACGTTGCTATGACAATACACGTCAGCTAGAATAAATAACATTGATACAAAAATAATTTTATGTTTATCAAAGAAATGGAAATTATTCCTCTTCGTATAATACGGGAGGGCACATATCTCCTCCTCCAGCATATTCAGTGAAAAATGCCGTTCCGCTTGCTGTGAAATGTTGTGATGTTGTGAAGTGATATTTATGATGCAGTTTTCATCCTGATAGATATCCGCTGGATCATCACCTATTGGAACAATAATAGCAGGATTTTGCATGACTTCCACTGGTACGCACAGCTCTTTGGACTCCACCGCCATTTCGAAGCTCTCCTGCTCACAAACATCAGCAGAAACATACTCAACCTGAACAAAATCATCGTCACAAGAACCATGTGTCTCCGACGGAACTTCCACCTCACAGCTTTCCATGCCGACGACATCAACCGAAACAACGCCCAAACAAATAAAATTTTCATTCGACTCGTGCTCGCCAAATGTTTCTTTTACTACAATTGTCTCTTGTTTCTCTGAAATATTATTACTAGGAATAATTGTAAATAACCGACCCGATTCTGCATCTTCATTATCACAGCTTCGGTCATCATCGCCTAGACCGCAGTCTTCACATTCCTGGACATCATTGACTAGGCCGGCATCAGCGCAGCTCTGGTCATCATCGTCCTCCTCCTTTGCTTTAATTGTTGAGCTAGAAAATAATACTACGTGATTATCTTCGCTCACATTATCCTCGGACTGTTCATCCGCCTCGGACACAACGTCCGGCCTCTCAAGATTATAAAAACACTGATTGATTCTCTGCTTGCAAGACACACACTTGCATGGGAATTCTCTCCTAAGCTCCGCGCACAGCGTGTCAAATTCCATCTCATACTGGAACGTATATTTAAAAAAATATTGCGCAGCTCCTTTTAACCAAACACAAAGAATTAACGAATAATCGCTCTTTCGCCACCCCTTGGCAATGGCCATCGACACAAACTCGTCGATAAATTCTTCGAGGCACACTTCATACGTGTGTCCCGAAAAGTATCGCATTTTCCTCTTTTAATATTATTTAACACTTAATAAAAATAGAACCACTCAGCTTGGAGTATACTCCTCTTATCCTGGTGCTGTCACTGCATCAGTCCTCCGTTTGTCCACCGCACACCGTTACCGTTGCCGTCACTCTTACATACGGCGCTCGTTCCCCGGCGCTCGCCGCCACTTATAGGGACCTGGAGCACCTTCTCTTAGTGCTGGTCCCTGGAGATTTCTTATACGTTCCTGGGGTTCATAAGGTCGTCACAATACCTCTTGGTAAGACTGGATGTCTGTGTGTTTAGTATAATACCTGTTGTTTTATGTATAATAAATTAATAACGCGTCTAATTTCTTACAGCGCTTCTTGATGGGCGAATCCTATTACTGGGTGGACGTACGACGCGTTACATGAGCTCAGCACAGAACACGCAAGCTAACCACTCAAGGTCATTAGCATTTAATAGTACCTTAATAAAAGATAGGGATGGCAATACATGTGATCAGTAAAGCCCCAGAATCCCTAGCTATTTTGCTAAGAAAGTCTTGTATGCTGAAAAGATGAAGACCAAAAAAAAAGATAAATTGTAAGAATGAAGAAAAATATGAGATACTGGCCTCAAGAAGGAGGAGGGAAAACCCAGGAAAAACTACAAAACTAAAATTCGCTGAGGACAGGATTCGAACCTGCGCGGGCAGTGCCCATTGGATTTCGAGTCCAACTCCTTAACCACTCGGACACCTCAGCTACTTGGCTAGATAGCTAAATAGTACAATCGCCTTTAGCTTTACATGCGTATAACTTTTGCCTGCCTGGTTTTGTACATATAGATTTAAATAATCTTATTTGAACTATGCCGAGGTCGATTGCCAAACCGACGAAAAACAAATGTTTATTAAGTAAAGCTATGCTACTCGTAGCAAAGTCGTAAAGGGCTATAATAATAATTCTTTATTTTCAGGCATCTAAAGCCCATAGATAAAATACACAACGTATGTAACCTTAAAAAATAATAAACTAATACATAATATTGATAAAAACATAAAATCTAATCTATAAAACCACGCTAGGTCGGCGACGTATTGCGCTGATCCGTGGTGTCATGTAGCCGTCCGCGAAAACGCCGAAACACGACATCCGTCGGCCAAAATACCTCCTTCAAGAAAGTCTCTATATGGTGAGTCGGTACCCGCACCACAAAAGATTTGAAGTTAATCTTGTGGCGCGACTCCAACCTTTCGACTCTCAGGGTGAACTTGGTCTTCATCTTGATGTACTCCACGACCTCCTCTACCTTCGTGGAGTGATGCAGACATGACATACATGTCACACACACACACACACACAGCTGCGTCGATGGAATAGCAGGAGCATAAAGTTCGGGCCTGTCAATGAGGTACCGCACTGATTGCGACAAGCAGGCTTCTTCTTCTTCACCACTCGAATGAAGCCTTCTTCATCCACCTGTCCTTAACTTGTTACCGCAGGTAACGAGTTATAACTTGACGTTCAAAAGAGCTGGCTCTCAGCCTAGTTTGAATTAACAATTTTAATAGTGATACTTCTAACAAATAAACTCAATTATCATCACTCACCACAAGTCGGAGTTAACTTGCTTCGCAAACCGAATTGATTAGGAAAAAAAAATAAGCTATAACCTATAGGTTGCTTAAAGGTACGAGGTGCATTCAATAAGTACCTAGCCTCATCGCCAGAGGGCGCTGTAGTTTCAAAAGAGTTTTACCACAGTGTAGCACATTCTTTTTTAATTCTTTTTTCAAATTTTCATTCCAATCCCTTCATTTGTTTTAATTTGACAACTTATGGAAGCGAACGTGTCGATCGGTTTTACAAAAATGGAAAAAGAGCAATATCGTTCGGTGATTCGATTCCTATTTTTGGAAGGGAAAACGCGCATCGAAATCAAAGAGCGCTTGGATGCTGTGTACGGTGACTCTTCTCCATCGATGGCCACCGTCAAGAATTGGTTCAACGAGTTTGCACGTGGCCGTACGTCGGTTTTTGATGAACCACGTCCAGGTGCACCGAAAACAGCTGCTACGGAGGAAAACATTAAAAAAATCCATGATCTCGTATTGGCAGATCGCCGATTGAAGGTTCGGGAGCTAGCTGAGACTGTAGGCATTTCAGAAGGAACAGTGCATCGTATTCTTCACGAGGAACACGGCATGAGAAAGCTGTCGGCGCGATGGGTGCCGCGTTTACTCACACCAGAAAACAAGCGCAACCGTGAGACCACATCAGAGACGTGTTTGGCGCTGTTTAAGCGGAATCCAGCGGAGTTTTTGCGTCGTTTTGTGACCGTCGATGAAACCTGGATCCACTGGTTCACACCAGAGACCAAGGAGCAATCAAAACAATGGATCCAGACCGGAGAACGTGCTCCAAGGAAGGCGAAAACTGTAAAATCGGCCGGAAAAGTTATGGCCACCGTTTTCTGAGATTCACAAGGTGTGATCTACATCGATTACCTCGAGAAGGGTAAAACAATTACAGGGCTTTACTATGCCGATTTAATGGGCCGATTCGACGCCGAATTAAAGAAAAAACGACCCCATCTGGCGAAGAAAAAAGTGCTGTTTCACCACGACAACGCACCGGTTCACACGTCTGCCGTTGCCATGGCCAAATTGGTCGAATTACGCTACGAATTGCTGCCCCATCCACCGTATTCTCCAGATTTGGCCCCTTGTGACTTCTTTCTGTTTCCTAATCTGAAAAAATCACTCGCCGGGAATAGATATGGATCGAATGAGGAGGTTATCGCCGCCACGGAGGCCTATTTTGCAGAGTTTGACAAAAACTATTTTTCGGACGAGTTAAAAAAGTTGGAGCATCGCTGGGCTAAGTGTATCGAACTAAAAGGAGACTATGTTGAAAAATAAATTGCCACTTTTCCAAAATTTTCGTTTACTTTTTGTAGGCTAAGTATTTATTGAATGACCCTCGTAAGCGTGCTCCATCTCATCATCGACTCATCTCATCGACCACATCATCGCTTACCATCAGGTGAGATGGTGGTCAAACGCGTGCCTATCAACAATAAAAAAAAAGTAGCAATCATTCTGCCAGGCCCGCGGAAGTGTTTAAAAGAGTCACAGCGGGCTACTGAAGAAACACGGGTGTGTTTTAGTCAGTAAAAGTCTGACACGCCTCCCGCTTCACCCAGAGCGGGAGAAGTTATATTTATATTATATGATTTCCGTCCTTATAAAAAAGTTGTAGCAGCTCTTCTCAGAGCAGTGGGTAGGCACTTTTTCCACCGCCAACGATGAGGCGAGGTCCTTTGCAGGCGTGAACAGACTTTGCCGGAGCTTTTTCGGTGAGGATGTCTACCCTTCGCAATAGTAAGTGGGGAGAGAGGGGAGGGGGGGGGACTAGTGGTTTGAGCTCACTCGCATTAATTATTATGAACTGATCATTAGAATGAACTGATATGATTCATTCATCAATCTCAAACACAATTTCAAGACAACAAACAACCTCCGATAACCTACTAACATTTTCTATCTCTCCACCACCAGCAAAATTCTCACAACCGCCACAAACAATTGATTTATGTCAACAATAAGACACAAATTGCTCGGCTTCATCTATTGGGCAGACCGCCATAACACTTGATTGTGTAATTATAGGACAGCAGACGCCGCGCCAGACGTCACTTGACTTTTGAACCTAGGGAGATGACACGGATAGGATTACCGGCCTCTCAATTGGTTAGGGAGTTGGGAATTCGGGTGGCGAAATTGGTGTGGGAGATTAGCAAATAGGTCAGATATAAACTTTGCTTTTTTAAGGGCAGATGACCAGAAACTACACAATAAAATAAAATAAACTTTTTTACAAAAAATACAACCGACTTCTAAAAATTGCAAAATAACTTTAATTTCGGAAGTCGGTGTCAAATAACGAAGAAACAAAATACAAACACCGACTTCCGAAATTAAAGTTATTTTGCAATTTTTAGAAGTCGGTTGTTTTTATTGTAAAAAAGTTTTTATTTTTAACCAACTTCAAAAAATGGAGAAGGTTCTCAATTCGACAGTATTTTTTTTTATGTGTCACCTACTAACTTTTTACTAGGTAAACCGATTTTGATATTTTTTTTTATTTGAAAGCTGGTGATTCACATGTGGTCCCATTTAAATTTGCTGAAGATCTGATGAAGAACTTCGGAGATACACAATGGAAGTCTTCAATAAATGATAGCAAACCTACGAGAATTGCTGCAATCGCATGTTGTTTTCACTACTTCACAACATTACATCACGCTGATACGCTCTGAAGGGGTATACAGATTTTTACAGTTCATCCTGATACACCCTAATTTCACCAACTATGTTCAAATTCCCTATTTTTGGGGCTATCAATTCGGGCATAAATTTACTATTAATTATTTATTTAGTTTTAGAGTGGGGTACAGCAACTAAAAAGTAAAAAATAAAAAACTTTTTACAAAAAAAATACAACCGACTTCCTTAAATAATACTAAAAAATGCAAAATAACTTTAATTTCGGAAGTCGGTGTTTCTAGTTTTGTTTCTTCGGTATCTGACACCGACTGCCGAAATTAAAGTTATTTTGCATTTTTTAGTACCTATTATTTAAGGAAGTCGGTTGTATTTTTTTTGTAAAAAGTTTATTATTTTACACTTTTTAGTTAGTAGAGACAACCAAAACGTCATCTGTGTAACTATATATATTTTTGTTTATATTGATATTTTCAAAAAGTACTGAATCAATTTCGATAAAAATTTATATGGCACCTCTGAAGTATGGCCTACCAAACAAAAAAATAATCAACAAAATCAATTCACAAATCGCGTAACATAAATTAAATACAAAAAAAAACAGACGAATTGAGAACCTCCTCTTTTTGGAAGTCGGTAAATAAAAGAACTACTTAGGTCGACAGTACAACAATATGTCAAGACACAACAATTACTCGGCCGCATCTATTGGGCAGACCGCCATAACAGTGCGTACTTATAGGCCAGCAGACACCGCGCCAGACGACAGTTGACTTTTGGACCCAGACATGACACGGCTAGGATTACCAGCTTCTCAATTGGTTGGAGAGATGGGAAATTGGTGTGGGAGATTGGTAAAAAAAAACTAGCCAAGTGCGAGTTGGACTCGCGCATGTAGGGTTCCGTACCATCGTACAAGAGTATACCCGTCTACTTGTTGATAGAGCGAATAAAGCCAAACAAAAAAAAGTTTCTGGTAGGGGAGCCCCCTTTCATTTTTAATTTTAATAGTTGTTGTTATAGCGGCAACAGAAATACACATTCTGTGAAAATTTCAACTGTCTACCTATTACGGATCATGAGATACATCCCGCTAAGAGACAGACGGACGGACGGACAGCGGAGGCTTAGTAATAAGGTCCTGTTGGTTATCCTTCGAGTACGGAACCCTGAAAGTATTTCCGATAAAAACATTGCTTTTTAACACGCTTTTATTAGCTTCACTTTTTTTTTTTTTAAAAAACGTTGCCCCACACTAGGAATTACTCCTGTATCGTGGGTGCGTTCACAAACATTTAAACTCACATACACAAGACACCCAGACCCGGAACAACTATCTGTAGGCCATACAAATATTTGTCCCGTGCAGAAGCTGAACGCTCAACCACTGCGCCAACCGTGCCGTCACTTGTAACTATGTGTAAATTTGACCCACTGCCCGGTTTTCGATTGAGCTTAAATTTTGCATACGTATTTAGTTTGGAAGATAATGCATGATTAGCTAAGTGACGTCATTCTAAATTCAATATGGCGAACTTCCAAAGATGGGGGACTAGTTATTTTTTATGTATTCCCATGATATGGATATCAAACGAAATGGTATTAAAAATTTTGAGAAGAATGCGGAAATTAAATTACGTCAGTGTAGCGTGTTTATTTAACTATAATTTTTATTTAAGGGCAGATGACCAGAAATGACACAAAGATACTACTTAGGTCGATTCAGATGTAGGTATAGATACTGATTGCGTGATCTACAACCTCTGAAAGCCGCCATTCGTCAAACGTACCATCCTTCAAGCCCCGCCCTCATACGACAAACCGGATTCAAATGTCAGTTTGACAGTTTTTCTCAGTTATGACAGCATATATTTTTTGTCGGAGGGCACCTGAGACGACCAATAATGTCTATGGCCAAGCGTATAAATGTTGCCACAGCATAAAATACATTGCGTTTTGGTAATAATAGAGGTAATAAACGAGTGAATCGCAAGAATCGCAAAACTCACTGGTGAGTTTCAGTGCTCAACGTGGTTTCGATTAATGAAACTCACCAGTGAGTTTCCGGGCTTTACAGGTTAATGTAGTTGACACTGTAGTATGTCAGCCATATTCGCAAAAAAAAAAAAAAAACATATCTACACACAGCAGTAGAGAACCTCCTCCTTCTTACCCGACTGTCCCAGAAGAAGGGGAATTTTTTTTGAGAGTTTGTGTATGTATGTTTGTCTATGTGTATGTGTCTATTTCTTTGGCACGCCCTGTAGTTTAAACAGCTTGGTGGGATTTCAACAAACGTGGTAGCATTCAATTGGGTTTGACTGCCAAAGTGAGGCTACATAATTTTCAAAAAAAAAATTGTGATGTGGTCATGTGGGGTATAAAAATAAAGGGGTTGGGCTCGAGGAGGCGATTCCAAAAATATATAACTCACTAAGACGTAGAAAATAAATAAAATTGACTTGTATCAAAAAACTTGACTACAAAAAAATACCTACTGAAAACTTTTTTACACAAAAAAAAGAACCGACTTCCAAAAAAAAAAATACACTAAAAATTCATAAATAACTTTAATTTCGGAAGTCGGTGTTTGTATTTTACTTCTTCGTTATTTGACACCGACTTCCGAAATTAAAGTTATTTATTAATTTTTAGTGTATTTTTTTTTTGGAAGTCGGTTGTTTTTTTTTTTCTAAAAAAGTTTTTTATTTTTCACTTTTTAGTTGTTATACCCCAGAACTAAAAACCCCAATATAATGGAACGTGGAATTTAAATATTTGGAGAACACCAAAACGTCATCGAAATACACGTATTTTCCGTTTTTGTTCAGTTTCTCAAAAAGCGCTGCAGCAATTTCGATAAAATTTATATGGGACCACCACGGGAGTATATTCTTTCAGAAATCGCGTAACAGACATACAAAAAAAACAGACGAATTGAGAACCTCCTCCTTTTGAAAGTCGGTTAAAAATATACAAGCCACTTCTAAAAATTGCAAAATAACTTTAAGAAAGTTTTTTTTTAACTTTTTAGTTGTTGTAGGTAACCCAGAACTAAAACTAAATAATAAAATTAGATAACCTCAATAACATGGAATTTGAACATAATTGGAGACAACCAAAACGTCATCTGTGTATATATTTTTTGTTTATGTTGATTTTTTCAAAAAGTGTTGAATCTATTTCGATATTTTTTTTATGGGACCACCTCTGATCTAGGGCCTACAAAACAAAAAAATAATCATCAAAATCTATTCACAAGTCGCGGAGAAATCGCGTAATTCAAACATACAAACCCTCCTTCTGAGGCATTCGGCTGAAAATTAAAAATTCTCCTCGCCATCACGACCTTTTTGACGCCTTACTGACATGCCCGCTACATTCGCAAGCCCTAAAAAAATACGTGTCTGACCACGAATTACATCATCAAAATAATCTTTTGTGAAGTTCTAAGAAGTTGCCGACATCCTGGCCATCAGTGAGGCCTATCTAATTGGCGCGGTCTGATGTCTCATTTCCTGCCTTTGAAGATAACTGTAGCACCATCTCTTTCTCACCTTCACTAGGAGATATGTCTGTCTCTCTCAGGTAAATATCCCGTGAAATAGAACAGCGGCCACACAAGATTGGGCGCAATGATTGGACGAATTCCGTTTTAGAGTTACCTAGAAGGCGTAATGTAGAAAAAAACATTTTTGATGAATATATTTTCGGTTTTTAAACATCCACGAATTTCCGGACATCCTTTCATTGATTTTTCGAGGAAGATATTATTACCTTTTACAGGTACTATCTCACAGAACCCGTAATTATTCCTGTGAATAAAAAATTGCTGGGACTCTGCAATAGTGTAGTTATCTATTAGTAAAAGAATTTTCTTAATTGATAAAAGATTTCAGAGAGACATTGAAAGCAATTTTAAGTTTCCCATAAATCTCTTCCTCTCTAAACTCTTTTTCTAAAATGTTCGTAACTAACTTTTTAGACCTAGGTACCTTGTGTATGTGCACCAATTTTTATTAAATGATTTTAATAAAAATTGGTGCACTTTTTTCGTTCGTTCACTCATTTCTAAGAAGAAGGACTTGCGAGTATGTATGAAATACCGTGAGGAGTAAACGCTCTTGATAAGAAAATTGAAGACATTTTTTAGGGCTTTTGAAGCCAACTCCTAAAGCTAGGTAAAAGTGCTGAACCTCAAAATATACATCACTTCCACCAGCAATTTGTATGAAACAATAACTTTGCGCCGAGCGACATATTGCCACAAAGTTATATATTGTGCGCAGGCGCGGTTCGTGGAACAATAATAATAATCGACGCAAGTACACTGAATGGGAAATAAATTACACACGACGCCAGTAGGGATGTGAAGCTGTCATTGCAGAAAAGCCACTTGCCGATAAATAGTCGATATTACAGATATTTGAGGTGAAAAGAGGCATCAACGTATTTATTTTGTTAAGTTTAAAACTCTAACACATGGTTCGGCCGGAATCATTATCATCTGCCTACTGCTGGACAAAGGCATTTCCAATTAAGAAAGAAAAAATATGTATTTGGCGACAGTCACCAGGTACACACAAGAAAAGAAACCGGTTAAGTGCGAGGTTAACTCGCACACGAAAGGTTCCGTACGATTTTTATTATCTGTCGATATAGCGGCAACAGAAATACATATTCTGTGAAAATTTCAACTGTCTGCCTATTACGGATCATGAGATACAGCTCGCTGACAGACAGACGGACGGACAGCGGAGCACATACACTCTGGAACATTATCTCTATCTCTTCTTCTTGTTCTTCAAAGAGGATACAAAACTTACAGGAAATTGTGATTGTCGAAGGCCTATACAAAATGGAAAATACTAAAATGCTGAGCTGTTATCATACGTTGAATGCTAAATCCAGCATCGTTCCCCAAAAAAAAACATTGTTCATTGCAAAGTAACTGGGGTGCTTATAAAAGAACCAATCTGGAATGTCACCAATTTGTCAGTCACTATGAAAAATAAACTGATACATCTGATCTGACTGAATGGATATAAACTATTACTGACGAATCGAAAAACAAACTTTTTTCTATGAAACGTTGCCCCACACTAGCATTTACTCCTGTATCGTGGGAGCGCTCACCTCACAAACGTGTAACCTCACATACACAAGACACTCAGACACGGAACAAATATCTGTAGGCTAAACAAATATTTGTTCCGTGCGTAAATCGAACCCGCGACACACAGAGCAACAGCCAATTGCTCAACCACTGAGCCAACCGTGCCGTCAACATAAAACAAAGCATTATCATTCTCACACAAAACTATCGACAAGTTCAACAACCAACCTTTCCCACCACTACCACCGCCCGGAGCGATGCGCGTACGCATCGAACATCGCAATTTCGCCGTGCGCGCGCCGCTCACTTATTAAATCCTTCCGCCCCGCCCTAATGCCCCCTATTACAGGTAATATAATAAAACGGGCGAGCCGGCTCTTGTCATTATAGCGACATTAATGGATTTTATTTATTTTATTGTACACCTATGTTTGATGTGGGATGAATAATGCATTTTAGTGGAGGGTATGGGAATTTGATGTGTAAACTTAGGCGCTAACTTTACTTCAGGAGATACCTGCATCGTATCTCAAGACTTTGCCACAGAGTAGACAATGGTATCGAAGTGTTTTGGTATAAAATCGTTAGCAGGCAGTGAGAAAGTACTCTGTTATCATTAACTAGCGATCTGCCCCAGCTTAAACTTAAACCTTCCTCATAAATCACTCCGTCTATTAGTGAAAGCCGCATGAAAACCCGTTCAGTAGTTTTCGAGTTTATTGCGTACAGATGTGGCGGGGACCTTATTTTATATTATTACCACAATCTCACCTGATGGTAAGCGATGGTGGTCGAAGATGGAGCACGCTTGCCTAGAAGTAACCTATTCACTCTTGACTTAAAGACTCCCAGGTTGTAGTTATCAGGAAACACTCTGGCAGGGAATTCCACTCCTTAGCTGTACGCACAGTGAATGTGTTCCCAAAAGATGGGATTCCAACATGTACATCTATTCTAAAGGGGAATGCCAATCAACCATAGACACTTCGGCCCTGGGTGCCCACATATAAAAGTATATGGAAATGATAATATGCAATATAAAGAATGAAATGGTAAAAGTATTAGTTAAAAAAAAAGTCCGGATTTTTAAGATATAAAATGGTTTTTATTTGCCCAAATACAGTTTTTTTACAATAATTTTACTGTAATACATACATACTTATAAGGTTTTGATTATATCTCTAGTGTATTTTATGTTCTTATACATCATTTGTATCATATACAATCAGTACATCATCCAGGATCAACTATTTACCTGCTGTGGTCGAACCCATTGTTGTATAAGATTTCGAACTTCTGCAATTTCCAACATAGTATGTTTTCGTATTCTCGTGACATTTAAACAGCAATTGACACAGCGTAAATGTCCGCTTGAATGAGTTACTGAGGACTGGGAAGAACTGTGGCTGGTGTGAAAGCTGGGGTCAACATTATTAGTGAATATCGAGTCCAAGTTCGTGCAGGGGTTATCGTGAGAAACGGGAGCGGGATCCATGTTCAGGCCGTGGTCAGTAGGGTAAGATTTGTCGGAGTCCATTTAGTAAGCTTATTCGTTGCTCAGATAACAAATCGGCAAAAAAACAAACAAAATAATACAAATGCAAACAAAGTCGACTTATTATTATTCAGTCATAACTGACAGCGACGTCAACGACATTACGACAGTCGCCTAGCTGTCAAAAGTGTCATAATGTCAGATTCGATGTTGCCACTTAACAGACATAAAAATCGATAAATCTATATCGATTTGGTTTTCGAATCGTAATTCGACACGAATTAATTAGTGAACCAATTAATTAAAGCACTTCAAAGATTATTATTATGTTTCTTTTAGTTTTTTAAATCCTATTTTATTGCATAATTAAGAACAGATAACCATGACAGTTAAATTGTACAGTGGCGTTTTTGTTTTGATCTAATGAATTCATGGTCACTAGTAATTCGCATGTTTAATTATCATAACATAATAATTATCGAAAAAAAAAAACGAACTAAATTGGCATTTACATCATAAAAATCGATTAAATAAAAGAATCGATTATATTTTGAATGAAATTAGTAATTGGCAACACTTTTTATTTTGTCAACAAACCAATCATTTACGGATTTACCTAATTTCATTTCGGTACTTTTTATTTGTGCAAAAATGTTGCAATCTTGTTTTGATAAATGAATACCGCGATTGATAATCATAAAATAAGATGTAATTTTTTAACAAAAGCAAATTGTTGGGCGTTTCTGGGCCGAATCCTGGCATCCCCCTTTGACTACTTAGCTAGTATCATCAACGCTCGATCTCGCCATTGAGAATTTGAGATCCATCGAAGACCTCGTCCATCGCTTTTCATCAGACTAGATCGTGGTCAAGAGCCAGGCCCATCAAAAAGGCCGCCTTAGATGAATCATAATATTTCTTGCACACAATTCAAATATACAGGGTGGAAACTTTAAGCGGGGCAGTAAGGAGAACTACCTTAACCATTGCAGCTAAGTACCTACACGAAAAGGATCTTACATAGGAGACTATCCATAATTTATCGTGAAAGAAAGAAAGAAGAAGAAAGAAAAATTATTTATTTTGCACAGATTACACAGATTACAAAACGCACATTATGAAAGATCCTCATTCACAGATTTTTTTTAAATGTTGGTAAGAAAATGCCCATTTTACAAAAAAATAGTTTTGAGTTTCAGTTGACGGCACGTCCACACAGTTGGCGCAGTAGTGGCTGAGCGGTTGGCTGCTGTGCTGCGTTTCGGGGGTACGATAAATTTCAATTCCTGCACGGAACAAATATTTGTATGGCCTACGGTTATTTTTCGGGTCTAGGTTTCTTGTGTATGTGAGTTTACATGTTTGTGAAAGCACCCACGATGCAGGATTCCTAATGAGGAGCAACGTTTAAAAAAATAAGAATATAAGTTACATACAATCATCATTCTCCTGTCCTTATCCCATGTTACTTGTGGTCGGCGCAACATGTCTTTTTCTTTTTCAGTATAAGTTAGGTACAATCTATAATATATAAAACTATGGCATGCTATGATGCTACCCTAACACAAGACTCATCAGGGAACAGCTATACTGTTCCCAAATGAGTCTTTTATTGTGCAATTAAAACTAAGTATACACATTGCCAACTGCGCAGGCGGCTCTCATCAATAGCTCCGCGTTGATTGCAGCATTATCCCTCCGTGACCATTAATTGTGGCGGAAAGGCACTGTACATTAATAATGATTATAACTATTATAACTTCAGCTAAGCACTTACATGAATAGCGGTACATAAGCGGCGGTCACAAGTTCGTTTTTAGATGGTAATTCAATCTCCGCTGCTAAACTGCCGGAAACTTTAATAGATTCACTGCAAAAGTAATTAATTTGTGACCTTAAGGCCATGATATGGCTTAAAGCGCGGTGGTATGCGATGATGTGGTTCACTCTTATCTTAAAGACCCCCAGGTTGTAGCTATCAGGAAACACAGACTCCGGCAGGGAATTCCACTCCTTAGCTGTACGCACAATGAATGTGTTTCGAAAACATTCTGTGCGTGTGAGTGGGTGTATTCAGTCAACCACAGCAGCTAAAGCGCCTTTGATTTATCACGTCATTAATTTTGTGATAATTTTCGTTCCAAAAACTGAGCCTGGATCTAAGTCGCAGTAGGGAGTAAATCATAAATGTATTGCTAAGCGCAAAACTCGAGAACGGCCCTTTTAAGGTAGAACTTTCTTTATACTATCCGTTGAAGACTCAGGAAGGTTCTTATGAAGAGAAAAATTGGAAAAATGGCACGGGAAACCGCTAAAACCACGCGGGGCTGCCACAGTTCAATAGGTTTTGAGTTGACAGAACGACGTCTGTTGGGTCAGCCAATATATTGTGTTAAACTTGGATTACCAAGGGAAAATTGCAGAGAAACTGCTCATAATGGTGACGAATATTGCGTAATTCACGGAACTTGCATAGTAGTGGTCAAAGAATATACTATCCGTTGCTATTATCTACTGAGTATCACACAAAAATCTTATTCTTCCCGGACAAAGCCAATTCAAAACGCTAAGTTTCTTCCATAAAGCTAGTAAGAACGATATTATTGGCCACGGTACGCCGATGTCTCTCACCAGGGTCGGCGCAGGCGCATCGAATTTTATGTGGCTGCATGAAGACATCGTTGCGGAGTTAGGGCTATGCTTACGACGCTTTTATGAGCGCGGCCTGCCTTTGTGGTTAGGGTGCAGGCTTAGTGCCAAGTGTGAGGTATTTAGAAGTGTTATTGTTGGATATTAGGATTGTTTGGTGAATAGATTGGCAGCTAATTCATTGAACGATATCCCAGACAGTAAAAAATAAAAAATGTGCCAATCGAAAGGACGAGAGTGAATCCTCAAAAAAACCGGTCAAGTGCGTGTTGTGCGTTCGCACATTTAGGGTTACACTATTAGAAAAAAAATATTTATAGAAATAACTTAAAATATATATATATATATACAAACTAACAATAATACCTAACATGTACAAATGCGTATGAAAAAACAACTCACTGGGCATCAAAAAATTCATCCACATCGCTGTCAATGGAAAAAGTGCCCAGAACGCTAGCAGCATTGCCACGTTGAATAGCAATGCTGATTCGTTGGCCAAAGAAAAGCCCAGCCCTCTGGTCACGTGAAGAGTCGACTAACAGCTTGCTGATATGCCGGAAAACTCGATGAGCACTCGGACCCCATGGCCCTAGTGTTTCAACCCCAAACGGCTCAAACATGTAACTCCCTATAAGGTTGTTATATTTGCGCCGTTTGAGGTTTTCTGCACCTGCAGCTGCCGCCCCAGCACAGCCTGCCGTGCTAAGAAGATGGGATGGCGCAAGGGTGTCGACACATGTTGCATCCCACACCAAAGGCCTACCCAACTTCCAAGGCATTATGGTCATTCCGTCTGGCCTCTTCCCATCGTCACGTGCCAAGCCATTGGGTTCTAAAACAGCTGGCACCCCGGCGGTGACAGTACAGTACACTATTTGTATGGTTTTAGGACAACAAGATGCTTATACTGTGAACATTTAAAGACTGTAGCTCCAACCGTTTGGTTGTAAAACCTGTGTGACAGACAACGGAAAGACAGACAGATGGACAGATGGACACGTGAGTGACAGCAATAGGGCTTCGTTTGGACCCTTCGGGTACGGAAACCTAAAAAGCACAGCTGGCCGTAAAAACAGATTTAACACGCCATATTTCTGACTAAGAGGTAAGAGGTTCGTAAAAGCTCCATAACTAATCATCGACACAGAGATGAAGAAATTGCACGCTTAATCTGAAAAAGAAATAACACAAAATTTGGTATTTGAAGATTGAATCGTCAAAAATATGGTTACGCGAGGAATGTGGATAACAAAGACGAAGTTTTGAATATCATCTAACAATCATTCAGGGCTGCCACCACTGTCAGTAATTTTAGCCGCATTTCATCATCATCATGCACGACCACTGCTGGACATAGGCCTCCCCCAAGTGTCGCCACAATGACCGGTCCCTGTAACCCTCACCAGGTCATCAGTCCACGTATATCTTTTGAAGTGAAAACTTCTTTAGGCGCGTTAGGCATTTTTGAGATGAGAAAAAACTATTGAACTCGCGCGACACCGACACCGCTACAAGTGCTACGGCGCGTAGCACACAGTTTTCACTTCTGTCGGCAGTCCCCATGACTGCCTTTTTTTTTTTTAAGTGAGAGCTTCTTTCGGCGCGTTGGGCTCTTTTGAGATGGGAGAAAGCAATTGAACTCGCCACCGACACCGATACCGCTATTTGGATTGAAGTGAAAACTTCTTTAGGCGCGTTGAGCATTTTTGTTCAAGTTTTCACTTCTGTTGCCACTTTTTTTTTTAATAATGTTGCCCCACACTAGAAATTATTCCTGTATCGTGGGTGCGTTCACAAACATGTAGTTAAACTCACATACAGAAGACACCCAGACCCGGAACAACTATTTGTAGGCCATACAAATATTGAGTTCCGTGTGGGAATCGAACCCGCGTCACGCAACGCAGGAGCCAATCGCTCAACCACTGTGCACACTGCATTGCATTTAACAACATCCATGAGGCACACGCTATGCTATTTTATTTTATTTCTTTTTTCTGTAAGTATAATAATTGTCACTTTTAATTTTATTTTTCTTGTGTGTGCCCGGTGACTGACGAATAAATGGTTTTCTTTTTTTAACTGACTTCTAAAAGGAGGAGGTTTTCAGTTCGCCTGTACGTTTTTTTTTTTTTTTTTGTATCATGTGTGTTACGCGGTTTCTCTGCCACTTGTGAATAGATTTCGATGATTATTTTTTTGTTTGGTAGGTTATACATCAGAGGTGGTCCCATAGAAAGTTTATCGAAATTGATTAAGCGCTTTTTGAGAAATTGAACAAAAACGAAAAATACGTATACCTCGATGACGGTTTGGTGTTCTCCAAATGTTTAAATTCCACGTTCCATGTTATTGGGGTTTTTAGTTCTGGGGTGTAACAACTAAAAAGTGAAAAAAAAACTTTTTTACAAAAAAAACAACCGACTTCCAAAAAAAATACACTAAAGATTAAAAAATAACTTTAATTTCGGAAGTCTGTGTTTGTATTTTACTTCTTCGTTATTTGTCACCGACTTCCGAAATTAAAGTTATTTTTTAATATTTAGTGTATTTTTTTTGGAAGTCGGTTGTTTTTTTTTTGTAAAAAAGTTTTTTATTCTATTTACCTAAACAAAAAACAAAAATCGTTGCTCAATGCTGGAACGGTGAAAAACTAAACGTAAATATTAAACTAAATCGCGCCGCTCGTCACCATATCTCCACCTGAGTGCCGCAAGCGTATCACAAAGATGAGATATTACAATTCCGGACACGCGCGCGATTCAACCTCCACTATTCACCGCCGACGGTTTATAATCGTCTCCTTTCATGTATTTTATTTGCAACTTTAATAAAAGGTTCTGTATAGTCTGTAGAACATTGTGTAAAATAATGCCTATATTGACTTTTTCTGCGCTGTAGAGACGTGAGTGTAAAAATTCATGGTTTTATGAGAAGGCATCACCATGCAGGCGGTCTTATTTTGATTAAGCTTTCTTATTTACTTTTAAGGTTTTCGTGACCTTATTTCATACCAACGGAACCTCCGCTGTCTGTCCGTCTGTCTGTCAGCGGGCTGTATCTCATGAATGACAGTTGAAATCACAGACTATGTATTTCTATCACCGCTACAAAAAAAAAAACAAAAGGGGCCCGATACCTACAAGAAACGTGATTCTTTCGGTTTATGCCACGGAACTCTTTGTGTGTGAGTCCGAATCAATAAATTAATTCATCACCGACCAAATTCTACTTATTTTCTTCAGTTATCTGTAGGTAGTAGGTAGGTGTCTCCAAATTTTAAGAATGCTCCTGATAGCTACAACCTGGGTGTCTTTAAGTCAAAGAGTGAATAGGTTACTTCTAGGCAAGCGTGAACCACCTTCGACCACATCATCACTTTTAGGGCCGCTTTCACCATTCGCTCTATAAACTAAGTTTTACTGAACTAAGCTTAGCGTAAAAAATAAAAAAACATAAAAAAGATTATAGTGAGTTAACCTTAAAAGATAGACATAAGCTGTCGCGGACTTTTTTTTAGAACTTTTAAAGGAGAACAATTCCGTTATACATAATTTTTGCGTAACTTTAACCGTTTACGCAGCGCACGCAACTGAAGCTCTCAAAAGGATTTTTTTTCCCGTTTTTGCCACATTTTTCATTGATGCTCCGCTCCTGTTGGTCGCAGCTTGGTGTTATATGGCCTATAGCCTTCCTCGATAAATGGACTATTCAAAACAAAAATATATTTTGAATTAGATCCAGTAGTTCCTGAGATTAGCGCGTTCAACTAAACCAACAAACAAACTTTTCAGCTTTAAGACAGCGGCTAAACGCGTTAAGCGAGCTTAAACGTCGAAAACCTGGGTGTTTAACATTGGTGAAATCGGCCCTTAGTCTTAAGTTGTGGTGTACAATGTAACTTACGTTGGAAATAAATTCTATTCTATTCTATCAATGATAAAAAATATACAATGCTTCAATGCTTCAATGCTTCAATGCTTCAATGCTTCAATGCTTCCAATCCCGGACTTCGTTGGCGGCAAGCATATTGAAGTCAGTTACTCGTATCACTCATATTGTACATCCAACTTGTAACATCCTCTGTGTCTCAGCGGCAGATAAACGAGGCGGTGACATTTACTGGACAAACTTAATGGAGTCGTAACGTAAGATATTTATTGTTATGTGAGGTTTATGATATTTAGGAGGAGCTCGTGGCTAAAGTAATAACAGCCGCACGGTCCATCAAGTTAAGCTACACTTGCCGAGGTTGGTCCATGGATGGGTGACCATCTTTACATACCGAGACTCCTCCGTGCCTCGGAAAGCACGTTAAGCCGGCTGTCAATAGTGGATCTTTGACAGTCGTTACGTGTCGTCAGAAGCCCGAAAGTCTGACAACCAGTCTTACCAAGGGGTTCGTAATACCCAGTAACTGGGTTGTGGAGGTCAGATAGGCAGTCGCTCCATGTAAAATACTGGTATTCAGCTGCATCTGGTTATACTGGAAGCCGACCCCAAGATAGTTGGGAAAAGGCTAGGCAGATTGATGTGAGGTTTATGATGTCAATGGGTGAATGTAGAGGAAGATAAATGCTGCCGTCCACAAGCTATAATGTCGTTATCTTCGGAATTGCATAGTTTAATTTCGCTAAGCCCGTTCCATCATCGGACCACTAGACGTGCGGAGTGATGCACCACCGGTACATGGTGAACGTTTATTGGGTGTAGGTACAGCTAAAGGGTGGAATTCCCTGCCAGAGTCGTGTGATTCCTAATAGCGATAACCTGGGAGTCTAGTGAATAGGTTACTTCTAGGCAAGCGTGCTCCATCTTCGACCACATCATCGCTCACCATCAGGTGAGATAGTGGTCAAACGCGTGCCTATCAACAAAAAAAAAAACAAATACCACAAGAAATCACATTTTGAGTTACGTAAAAAAAATATATATTTTCAAAAAACCCGACTGTAAAAAACAACTAAAAAGTTCCAAACAAGTCACTTTTCAAGCAGTCTGATGCAGTTGGTGGCAGTTATTTTAGTTCAATTATTAATTTCATGCCACCTGACTGCTGAAAAGTGACTTGTTTGTAACTTTATAATTGTTTTTTACAGTCGGGCTTTTTTTTTAATATTTTTTTTTCTACATTTTAGTGAGATATATTTGGCATCGCCTCCTTGAACCCTTAATTTTGATAGCCCGTCGACTTTCATTTTTTTCTATTTCACAATATGGCGTCCTGTAGTTGCCATATTGTATTTTGATCACTGTCATGACTTTATTAGCACTCGCAAGATTAAGACGAATCAATTGACGAAAGAATTATCAAAATCGGCCCACGCGTTTCGTGTCTAAAGCGCTACAAAGAAACAAACATACATACATATTACATAGGCTTTTTTTTTTGTGTGGTGGGTAATCATCCAATGACTTCTCCCGCTCTGGGTGGAGCGGGAGGGTGTGTCAGACTCTTACTGACTGAAACCCACCCCTGTTCCTTCCCTGCCCTGAGTGCCCAAGGGCGCGGTAACTCTGTTTCAAATTTATCCACAACCCCTGGGCAAATGTAATAACACCCTAAGCTTGGTTTTTTCACTTCAAAATAAAACACTATTTGAGCACTCCACCCGCACCCTAATACGGAGTGTCCAGAATCCAGCCTGCACTTGAAAAACCCAATGGACTCTTTGCCTAACATCATGTATGAAAGCTATCATCGCGTGAATACGCGACTGCCGCGTTCATTACGTACTTTACTTAATTCCTTCGGCGTTACAAATCTTTCAGGATCTTGGCCTCTTCAACGATCTTCTTACATTTACCTGTCTTTGGCCTCCCTTCGCCAAGAAGTTTTCCTGCTTATTTTAAGGTGAGATGTACAGCGTAGCCCGCGAAATTAAAATTTTCTCACATTTTTTGCAATTTGCAGGTCAGTGTCAGGCAGTATGTTGGTAAAAATTTGATTCGCGGTCGTAGCAAGTATGTATTTATAGAATTATAATCATTAGAATCTTCAATAAAACTCTCTAAGTTATAATTTACTGCCGAATGTCATGATTTTATGAAATAGTCATTCCATTCAGTAATATGAACTTAGAAGGTTGTATTGATGATTTTAATGATTACAGTTCTGTAAATACGTTACCTACCTACTTACTGCGGCCGCGAATCATATTTTGGTCAAAATACAACCTGACACCACAGATAATATAATACTAGCGTACAGATGCCTCATCCCATACAAAGAAACGGTACCGCCGTAACCACGGGTTTTTTTCTGGCACAAGTAACAGCTTTTGTTCTTCGTTCGGACACGTCCTCTACACCTCGCTAGATGGTGTTAGTAGCGACGGCTTGCAAGCTGAATGAATTTACATAAAGTCTTACCAATATTTTCTCACACATTAAGGAATTATTTTATAGTATTTTTGGCACTTCATAGCAGTTTTACTGTATCAAAATGTGTCACTATTAAAATTTTAAAGAGGCGAAAGGATAAACTCTAAAACTTCAAACAGCGCCATCTATTGGTACAATAAATATAGATTTGTAAGGATTCGTTACAATAATCGTCTAAATTTGAATTACAAGCCCATTGTTCCACAATTTTATGCTTAGGGCAGTTTTTTAAATAAGAAAATACAGTTTTTACCATATTTATTTGTAAAATATTAATATTACATAAACTTCAATAAGAAATCGATGCATATTACGCCATCTATTGAGATTTATTTGAACTAAATTTTCTTAGTTCGAGATGAGACCCCGTGCTGATACAATGCCTAGGGGTAGCGGATAAATTCTGAAAATGAGTTACCACACCCCTGGGCACTCAGGCAGGGAAGGAACAGGGGTGGGTTTTAGTCAGTCAGAGTCTGACACGCCCTCCCGCTCCGCCCAGAGCGGGAGAAGTCATTGGATGATTAAGCAAACCCCAAAAAAAAAAACCTGATACTGACCTGCAATTGCAAAAAAAATTAAGAAAATTTTGAATTTCATGGGTTACCCTAGCGCTTCCACCTTATGCAATCCGGTTTTCACTAGTTCGTCACGTTCCTATTAGTTTGGCAAAACCGAAAGTCGCTATCCGTCGTAACCACTACGATATACCCAGTAAAATAAAGGTCACAAATAAAACAAATTATAAATAAATACAACTTCATTCAGAATATAAATAACAAAACCACTATTTATAGTAAGTTACATAATATACACAAGTTTGAACTAATCACATGTTTGTATCACGTTGCCTTCATTAATACAGTATTTATAGATACAGTTTAACAATGTTATAATTTCGAATTTAATGGCGATGTCCCAGGGCCACCCGCAAATTACATTTTTCAAACAGGCACTTATAAACTACTCGCGAAGTTAGTTCACGAAGTACTCTTCGAAGTTGACCGAAGTATGTAAGTATGCCAGCCGAGGTTGCACGAAGCCAACCGAAGTGCCCTTCTACACTATCGTATTCGCTCAAGTTCGCGAAAAGTATAGTGGAGGTTTTACGTTTCTTAGAATTTGCAGCTAAGTAACTCATGAAAAAAAGTGTGTGTGTACTTATGTACGCACGTAAGAAGTTATACTTCTTTGGCGTAACAAGATAAAAAACCAAACTGTCACAAAGTTTACAAAAGGAAAACAATCATCCTTCATGAACCACAGAATATAGATAACTTCAGAGTGTAAGTTCCAGCTAACTTCAGGGTGTCGGTTTTTTGTGACGGTGTGCGCGTGCATCGTAAAAATTTACTCTCATTTTTCCCTAACGCGCCAAAAGAAGTATAACTTCAAAAATATTCGGCACAGTAACAAATATATGCATGTATTTTATTTGCTAAACAGAATACTTGTTAACAGTTCATAAAGCAGTTGATTAATAGAAAGAGAAGTCCGACGTGGTATATGTATATTACGAACCACTCAGCAGTCCAGCGATCCCTAGGGGATCGCCGTTTGCCTCGCTTTTGCGCGCTCTAACTTGCCCAACGTGTAGTGCGATAGACGATGATCACACTCTGTCACTCTGACAGTCTCTGACGCATAACACCGTTGGTGTAGAATTCATTGAAACCAGTCCAGTTACGCGAGTCGCTGTCTGTCGGCGCTTTGATTTTGTGTGTGAAAATTTTAATAGTTAGTGTTGTTCTGTAGTTTCACCTTGCTATATACTAAGGACCGGTAAGTATTAAACTGTTCTTAATAGCTTGATTGTGTATTTGGCATGAATTCCGGAAGAAATACTTATTTCAACGAACATCGTCCTCCATTTTTCGCGCCATTTTGACGTAGGTACCGGATTGTTTCTATTTAATACGACTAATGCTTATCAAACTGTCGTTATTAACAATACTATGTTAATTAACAACGTCTCTATTACATTTGTTTTGAGTAATATCGTCAGAAATATGAGTATAATCGAAAACAAAAACACGCAACATGACACGTCTTCCGTAGGAACTTCTTTTTGGTTACAATAAATCATACAATAGGGTATTATACCCATTTTTGAAAAGTGTCTCAATTAGATTCTATAGTGATAATAAACCAATAAACAAAAAACACAAAACTTTTATTCAGTCAATATGTGCCATAAAAATGCATTTAAATTTTACCTTTTCAAATTTCGCGCGTAATTTGACGAAAACGCTAGACGCAGTAGACGCCATATTGCTCTATGGTCGTCACGTCAGTTGGCTATGTAAATAAAAGTACAAAGCATAGATATGCTGATCAGTTGACAGTTGACACTTTATAGTTTACATAGCCGTATGACGTATATCATGGCGGCTACTATTCCATGGTGTTAAAAAACAGAAAAAACTGAAAAAAGTGAATTTTATAATTTATTTTGTTATTCTAGGAACTAAAACTAACATTCTTCGACTGCTTTTTGCCTAAGCTATCTCAATAATATATTTTTAGATTTTTTCTCTTATAGAGAAAAATACCCTATTTAATACTAGGCTGTAGCAGTAGGCTGCGAATTGCAAAGAAATGCAAGAATGGAATTTTGCGGGCTACCCTGGCGCTTTCGCCAAAAACAAACTTCGAAAAATCCCTTGCGAATATGTGAAACATATTTTTTTTCTATTCAAGTAATAAACAGAGGTCGGAATTAGGTAGTTATTTATGTACTTACATTGATTTCATACAGCGAAAGAATAAAGCGGATATGCCTCAAATCCCGAGATTAATTTTAAAGAGCAGAAAAATCACGTGATTTAAGCTATTTACTTTTAAACATTTTAAATCAATGCACGCGCGACGTTTCCAAATTTACATCAAAGACATCGGATGTCCGAAGTTGCAAAATTCAAATGCGCACACGCGCGATGTTGCGACATTTGTAGTTCACACAACATGGCTTGTGAGAACAAAAGAAAACAATAGAGGTTTTTATTTATTATTTATCTGTAATATTGTTGGCCACACGGGATTGTCCATTAGAAATCCCGGGAAGATCCATATTAATATCAACATTTCGATACAAGTACATTTTTACTCTTACCTAATTCCGACCTCTGGTAATAAATAAGTACGAGTTATTTAATAATTTACCGATACTAGGAGGGATATCTCACTATAATTATTTAATTTTTCCCTTGTTTTGCCTATTAGGAATACATAATTTTACAGTCATACACTCGTACGTGTCTCAACACATTAGAGTGTTATTACACCAATCGATCGATCGTCGATCATCGATTGTTTTTCCACCGATATCCGTGTAATAGCTTTAGCTGACCGACTGATACCGGTCGACAAACGATCGATCGATTGGTGTAAGGTGCTGTTTCAGTGGTTAATCAGATGGTTGCATGATGCAACCATCAGTTATAACTTTTGAAATTGAGTGACGCTTGCGTGAGCGTGTAATGGCCGCCTTACATTCGTAAAATTGACATACGCGTCCATTTGTGTGCTTCTTTTTACGACTTCAAAATGAAGAAGATTCTCAATTCGACTGAAAGGTTTTTTCATATGTCTGCTCACGGAATAGAAAAAACAAGTGGAAGTGTCCCTCAGTTATCCGGCGCGTGTCATAATTATGCAAGTCTTAATTTTGTATGAACAACAAATAAGCTTTTCGTCAAAATTGAATTAATTGTTCATACAAAATTTAAAAAAACTGACGAAGGTTGTTATTATTTTACATATTTTTCAGCATAATTGAGCACTTCCACTTGTATTGTTGTAGCTCCCCCAATCATGAACTGATTTTGATGGATTTTGTTTATTTGGGAGAGATATTTTCGCAGTAATCCCATTTACATTCTCCTTTCAGCACTCTCCAAAGGCTATCAACAGTAAAATGAAGACGCGTCCAATCTGGTATCGTGAGCAAAACTGCAGCCAACCCGAGTGTCAATCTGTACGTAGCGTGCCCATGCGCATCAATGGAACATCGGCTTTAGGTGTCCAAATTACTATTTAATAATGCAATTATTTATTGGCTATATTGAGACTATTTTATTGCTATGTTGAGGCATTTATTACTATGTATTTTATTGCAATATTAAAACACTATTATTACTATTGGATACGTCTCATGATCACATGATAAGCTATTATTATTACATTTTATGGTATAGTTCCTAGGTCTCATTATACTTTTGCATGTGACCATTCTGCGGTGAAAACCGCGGGATAAGGCAATTTGTTACAGGGCCATTCAAGTATTACGTAAGCATCTAAGTGTTTTTGCTTTGTTATCTTTAATGACATGGGGGACGATGAGTCGGGGTAGTGATTTTTTCAACATGATTTATAATAAATAACAAAATGTTTGAGGAGCTCGTGGCTTAAGTAATAACAGCCGCAGGAATCGATCTATCACATTAAGCTACCGGGGTTGGTCAATGGATGGGTGACCATCTTTACATACCGAGACTCCTCCGTGCCTCGCACAGCACGTTAAGCCGTTGGTCCAGGCTGTCAGAAGGAGAAGCCCGAAAATCTGACAACCAGTCTTACCAAGGGGTATCGTATTACCCAGTAACTGGGTTGTGGAGGTCAGATAGGCAGTTGCTCTATGTAAAATACTTGTATTCAGCTGCATCCGGTTAGACTGGAAGCCGAGCCCAAGATAGTTGGGAAGAGGCTAGGCAGATCGAAATTCTAAAATGTTTATTGTGTCTCAAACGGTTACATTTACAAATGTGAATGAAACAGTCCCAGTAAATTATTAATAATACTTGTCTTGGGATGGTCTCGCTCCTTCTCTTAATTAAATAATATATATTTAATTAAGAGAAGGGGGGGTTTTTATTAATATTTTATATTTATAAAATTAAATTTAAGAACAAATATTGAAAGAAGATTTATACATTTTACTTTTCAGATTTTTCTCCAAAAGGTGCTTTAAAATTCCTTGTATAGTCTATAGTCTATTCATTCCTTATTTCACAGACGAGCTGCTTCCATGTCACTCTGACTTCGGCTCTTCTTAGGGCAGTGGGTCACCATGAGTCCTATTCATGATAACTGCCGCTCATGAATAACAACAAAGAAACCTGATTTTAAAAAATATACCAAAGCATAGAAAGGCAGGGGGAGGCAAGAGTTTTGGTTCATCATCAGCAGAGGTAGTTATTTATGTACTTACACTGATTTCATACAGCGAAAGAATAAAGTGGATATGCCTCAAATCCCGAGATTAATTTTAAAGAGCAGAAAAATCCCGTGATTTATTAAATAAAAAGCTATTAAGTTTTACACAATTTAAACCACTGTACGCGCGACGTTGCCAAATTTACATCAACGACATCGGATGTCCGAAGTTGCAAAATTCCAATGAGCACACGCGCGATGTTGCCACATTTGTAGTTCACACAACATAGCTTGTGAGAATAAAAGAAAACAATAGAGGTTTTTATTATTATTCATTTGTAATATTGTTGGCCATACGGGATTGTCCATTAGAAATCCCGGGAAGATCCATATTAATATCAACATTTCGATGCAAGTACATAAATAACTACCTAATTCCGACCTCTGATCATCAGCGTTTTAATGTCCCCCACTGCTGAGGCCTCCTCTCTGTGAGAGGGTGTGAGCCGTAAAACACGACGCGGGCCCAATGCGGGTTGGTGGATGTCACATATCTTCGAATTTTTGGTTCTAGGACATGCTGAGAGCCGTGGTGATGAAATAATTTACACGAAGTAAAGCACCTGGCTGGGTTTGAACTCACGGCCTATACGTGCAAGTCGCGGCCGTTACCACTGGGCCACCACTGCTCTTAAAAGTTTTGGTTAAAAATTACATAAATCCTACTTACTTAATATTTGAATGACCCCATATGTAAGTACTGTGTAGATTATAATATAATATAAGTTTTATAATTGCGACTATTCAAAATGGCAGACTGTAAAACACAACCGGCGATCAATTTTATCTTAAAAATGTGTGATAATAAGTAACAGTTTTTACCGTATTCATATATTTTCGCTGCGTCTTTTGGTCATAGAAAAACTGATTACTTGGTAATTTAACAACAATCTCCTAGATTTTTCTCTCCTATATTTTTACTAGTTTTAAACATAGCTATTCGTGTCTATGACATACGAAATAACACAGTGCTGATTGGGTCTTTTTGATGTGAAAATATTTTGTGGACTGTTTGGCTGTTTACCATTGCCTATATTATTGAAAAAAAACTTGTTTTTGTTTCATTCCTCAAAATTACTATACCAAGTCCCGCTTGCTACAGTTCTATGTCTGTCATGTTCAAAAGATTGACAGACACAGAACGATGTTTTAAATATACAGTGTCCCAGAAGTCGACGTCAAGCCGGAATCGGGTGATAAGCCAAGTCATAATATAAATCAATAAAATTAAAATAATAATCTAAGTTACGTTTTTTTTCAGTCAGTTTTAAAACTAGGCGAAGTATTAATTTTGAATGTGAAAAAAACACAGACGCAGTAGGCTTTAAATTTCAGACACCAGTTTTTATAGAAGGAATTCAGGACGACATAATAAAAACAATATAAGAAAGTTTTCTACTTTTCACTTTTTAGTGGTTGTACCCTAACTAAATAATAAAGTTATGCCCGAATGGAATTTGAACATGGAATTTGAACATAATTGGAGACAACCAAAACGTCATCTGTGTATATTTTTTTTTAATGTTGATTTTTTCAAAAAGTGCTGAATAAATTGATTCACAACTGATCGATAACTTCGGGACCACCTCTGAAGTATGTACCTACCAAACAAAAAAGAATAGAATAGAATACTCTTTATTATGTACACCATTTAGATTACAGAACATATAAATGAAGAAAACTTTACATAGGGTGACACAATGGGCGGCCTTATCGCTAAAAGCGATCTTTTCAAGACAACCTTTGGATGGATTTTAAAGAGAAAAAGGAAAGACAGTACTGTAGGCAGTCTTAGGTGTACTACGAGTATTTATATATAGGTACAATAAATACATAATAGACAAATATATACAAATAAAACATAATAGATATATATATACTTTAATAATTATCAAAATCTATTCACAAGTGGCGGAGAAATTGCGTAATAAAATTACAAAAAAAAAAAAACATACTGACGGATTGAGTACCACCTCCTTTTAGAAGTCGGTTAAAAATTAAAAATCTGTACCAACAAGAGTGAAAAGACCGTCACAGAGTGTAGATTTCTGGTTTTTTTTAAAAGCCTATTATTTTACAAAAGCGTAATTTAGTTTTTTTATATTTATATGATAACTATTATGACCAGAGGTCGGAATTAGGTAGAGTTATTTATGTATTAACACTGATTTCATGCAGCGAAAGAATAAAGTGGATATGCCTCAAATCCCGAGATTAATTTTAAATAGCAGAAAAATCCCGTGATTTGCTTAATAAAAAGCTATTCACTTTCACACAATTTAAACCACTGCACGCGCGACGTTGCCAAATTTACATCAACGACATCAGATGTCCGAAGTTGTAAAATTCCAATGCTCACACGCGCGATGTTGTCACATTTGTAGTTCACACAACATAGCTTGTGAGAACAAAAGAAAACAATAGAGGTTTTTATTATTATTTATTTGTAATATTGTTGGCCACACGGGATTGTCCATTAGAAATCCCGGGAACATCCATATTAATATCAACATTTCGATGCAAGTAATAAATAACTCTACCTAATTCCAACCTGTGATTATGACTTGGCCTATAACCCGATCCCGGCTTGATTTCAACTTCGGTACATCCTCTATAGTTTTCCCACAGCTGGGACACAAGCCTTTGTGACAAGGCGTGGACTATAATCCACAAAGCGGACAGTATGGGTTGGTGGCTGTAACGTCTTCGATTTTTTGCGTTTGTTTCTAGGATAGGCCGATTTCCTTGCCATGATTAATGCATTGGAAGCAGGCTTAAAACTATAAATAAACTGCAAAACAATCCACAAACTCCCACCTCACTACACAGGCTGTTCCCTCTTCCCTATACAGGGTGCTACTAAGAAGGCATCATGCCCTGGCTTCTCTTCCACTGCGCTCCAGACCGTCGGTTGTGATTTCCTCGCGCAGATTTAGTCTTCTCTTTCTTATCTCTGTTGTGGAGGACTTCTTTCTCTTGCCCTTGGCCTTTCGGCTTGCCTATAACGTTCATGTTCCTGGAATGTAAGAATATTAATTTAATGGATGTATTTGAAAACTGGCAAGCGTTGGAAGGCCTCCAACAAGGTGGACCGTTGACTGGAGGGCGTAATCGCTAACTCAGTAGACACCAATTTGATAGGCACTTTGCCATACATTGCTGCTTTAACGTATAGGAAAACCGTAGTGCCTATTATAATCGATGTCCACCGACACGGGGTCTCATCTCGAACAAAGAAAATTTAGTTCAAATAAATCTCAATAGATGGCGTAATGTGCATCGATTTCTTATTGAAGTTTATGTAACATTAATATTTTGATAAAAATAAAAATATAGTAAAAACTGTATTTTCTTATTTAATAAATTACCCCAAGCGTAAAATTATGGAATAATTGGCTCCTAATTCAAATTTAGATGTTTATTGGAATGAAACCTTAGGCATTTATATTTCTTGTACCGATAGATGGCGCTGTTTGAAGTTTTAGAGTATAATAAACTAGAGTTTATCCATTCGCCTCTTGAAAATTTGTATAGTGACACATTTCGAAACAGTAAAACTGTTATGAAGTGTCAAAAATACTATAAAGTATTTCCTCAATGTGTGAGAAAATATTGGCAAGACTTTATGTTAATTATTTCAACTTGCAAGCCGTCGTTGCTAACACCATCTAGCGAGGTGTAGAGGACGGGTCCGAACGAATAACAAAAGTTGCTTTTGCAAGTCGAAAACCCGTAGTTACGGCAGTACCGTTTTTTTGTATGGGATGAGGCATCTGTACGCTAGTATTATATTATCTGTGCCACCGAGCAATATATTGCATAGTGCCTATCAATTTGATGTCAACTGAGTTAGCGAATACGCTGGTGAGGGTCGCGGGTAGCCGATGGAAGCGAGACGCACAGGACCGGTCATTGTGGCGACACTTGGGTTATAAGATCATCTTTCATCATCAAGGGGTCTTAACTCGAAGTAAGAAAATTTCGTTCAAATAAATTTCAATAGGTGGCGTGGGGTCTGCCGAGAAACCGTAGTTAGGGCGGTCACGTTTCTTTGTGATGAAGCATCTGTGATCTGTGAGCTAGTATTATATTAATTATCTGTGGCCACGTCGACCGAATCGGAGTGTTTTGCATCCAGCGGATCAGAAGATCACGAGAATATTGTTACGAGCTGGGTATGGGATAAATTATTTTACACCAATTAATTAACTAAATATCCTCTATTAACTCAACAACTTATTTGCACAAACACTAAATCGCTTATAATCACTATTCTCTTCGTAATCGCTTGTATTCGCTTCCGTTCGCATCCGTAGTTGAAAACAGACTGACTCACTCGCCCGCCGTCCGGCCTATTTATACAGTCATGGAAGTTTCTAAAACTTTGTCGAACTATCCTATACTGGAATATTCTAGAAACATCTATGAACTTCTACACAGTACCACAATGGAATGTTCTCGAACGTAGTGGAAACTTCTAGAAACTTCGACTACGTTCTCGAACGTTCTAGTGTAATACGGTCGACGTAACAATATGATAAACCTCCAATAACCTAGATACAAACTAGACGCAGGGATCGATGGTAGTAAGTTATTTCATAAACACAAAGAGGCATTGGTGCCGATTCTGGTTTGCACAAACTAAACTAAATTTAGGCTATTGCTATCTTTTTCTCTCTAATAAAACAAGAAAGAGACGGACGTAAATTAGAGCTGTCAAATTTAGTTGAACTAAAATTTGCATGCAAATTAAGGGTACACGTAAAAACATCTCGACTAAAAACACGGTGAAGCGCAAGGCGTAAACTAGTTTGACATCTCTAACTTAGTTCATAGCTGTAGCCGTCCTTTTCTCGCACTGCCTTCTAGTACAAGGTAGCGATTCTCTAATTTTAGTTTAGTTATTGAACAAGAGAATCGGCACCATTATCCTTTATTTTGTGACAAGTTTAGCACAGGTAGCACCATCTACAAATTCAGAAATAAACTTCTGTTGTCACGTCAGGCATACTGGAGGTAAGCTCAAATGGAATTTTGGTGGCACGTCAGCCACATGTATGATGACCGCCGGCGCCACTAAGACCGGTCCAGGCACCCTTTTTTTTCTGATGGCGATTAGTCATCAAATGATTTTTCCCGGTCTAGGTGGAGCGGGAGGGCGTGTCAGACTCTTACTGACTAAAACCCACCCATGTTCGTTCAGATGCCTGTACCAGGGACATTTCCACGACCAGAAAAGAGATTCTGGAAGGATTTGAGGAGGTTTTGCCAATTGTCTACTCACCTAGGCTGCGGCGCAGGTCTGTTCTGTCCTCCTCTCCCCCGCTTGGCTTGATAGCTAGCTTCCCTCCTCGCTCGCACCTCTTCAGGGTTCACGCAGAAGTCCATCTTGGTCCGACTGCTGCTCGGTTGAGCTTCTTCTTGCTCTGGTTCGTCGTCTGATTCCTCCTGAAAAATGATAAATAATAGGATAGTTGAAACAATTTTTTTTATTAGTAAAGTAACTTGGCTAAAGAAAGAACAGCCGCACGGGTCGATCCTGACACGCCCTTCCGCTCCACCCTAGAGCGGAAGAAGTCATAAGATGATTTCCCACACCCCAAAAAAAAAAAAAAAACCGGGTCGATCCAACAGGTTAAGCTACGCTTGCCGGGGTTATTCCATGGATGGTGACCATCTTTACATACCGAGACTCCTCCGTGCCTCGAAAGCAGATCCTGGCTGTCAATCGTGCATATTTGACAGTCATTACCGGACGTCAGAAGCCCGAAAGTCTGACATCCTGTCTTACCAAGGGCTATCGTATTACCCAGTAACTGGGTTGTGGAGTTCAGATAGGAATTCGTTCCATGTAAAATACTGGTATTCAGCTGCATCCGGTTAGGAAGGAAGGAAGGAAGGAAGGAAGGAAGGAAGGAAGGAAGGAAGGAAGGAAGGAAGGAAGGAAGGAAGGAAGGAAGGAAGGAAGGAAGGAAGGAAGGAAGGAAGGAAGGCGACCCCAAGATAGTTGGGCAAAGGCTAGACAGTCAATCAATCTGATGACTAAAGTAACTATATCCAAAATCGAAAACAGAAAGCATTTATTTAATCTGTTCAAAATTAAGTTAGTTACAAAACTTTCAAATCGAAGGGGAAATTGCCAAGTAACAGAAAAAGGATGCACACACTGACGTATGACGTCACCGCCATTATGTTAGGCGCGTACAAAAGAGATAGCGAGATGTTGCCACCACGCCACCACTCTTCCTTATTTAGTAACCAATGTTGATGCTGTTTCCAGAACAAGATTTAAGTGTTTCATATAAAATATTGTACAATAATAAACACAGGAGAACACCTTATTAATACCTTGTACGAAAGATTACTTGTAATAAACACCATATTATGAATATATATTTTATATCCGACACTCAGGAGAACGGGAACCTGCTGTCTGAAAAGCAATTGCATGCAGCTGAGATGAAAATGCTAAGAGCGATGTGTGGTGTTACGCGCATGGATAGAATTAGGAATGAGTATATAAGAGGAAGTCTGAAAGTGGCACCGCTGACTGAAAAGTTGTGTGGAAATCGGTATGGGCATGTGATGCGGAGGAATGAAGAAAATTTCGTGAGGAAAGTCTTGTGTATGGATGTGGATGGCTATAAGAGTAGAGGAAGGCCAAAGAAACGATGGTTGGACTGTGTGAAAGAGGATATGGGTAAAAAGGGGATGACTACAGAGGTGACGACTAATAGAGGAGTATGGAAGAAAAAGACATGTTGCGCCGACCCCAAATAAATTGGGATAAGGGCAGGAGAATGATGATGATGAATACCCTATTGATTCATTTACTGTGGAGTTGTACGAAAGATAACGAAATTAATACAATTAATGAATTTATATTTTATTTCAGACACACCGGAGGACGGGACAAAGTTTCAGATACTTCATATTATATACTCCGGCGCAGGTCCAACAGTAACGGTCATGGTCGTGTCGGATTGCCGTCCTATCGGACTATGAGAGTAAAGGAAGAGAGTGCACGTTTTTTTTTGGCGTGGTGGGAAATCACGCGCGGGGAGGGAAAAATATCGGCGACGATGTTTAGCACATCCCGCCCCACGCGTGCCCCGTGCCGTCCCTGATTCTGCTGCGTAAGCACAGTCAATTCGTTCGCCCCGGAGCATCTCCCGAGAGCTAAGTAGTGATGCACGTGTATTTACCTATTTCCGAGAAAACTGTCACGCTGCGTGTGCGTTAAAAATCCCCGTCGTGTTTACTAACCACGTTCCGTCCCCGTCCCGTTCTCGTTCTAACGCCGTCCCGTACACGTTACGTATGCAGCGACCTTAAACGCCGCGAACTCTTTCAAACAATCCCGCGATCACGGAATAGAAAAGACGTCTTAATTTTGTATGAACCACAAATAAGCTTTTCGTCAAATTGAATGATCAGACAAAATTAAGACTTATTACAACTATCGAAGGTTGTTTTACATATTTTTCCGCATAATTGTGACACACGCCGCGATAGCTGTGTGAGCACTTCCACTTGTCTTTTCTATTCCGTGCCCGCGATCCTGACAGGTAGCCTGTCAGTTAGTGCAGACATCTTTTTGTGACGCACATGGAACACGACGTCGACTCGGGCCTGGGTTGTCGGGAATCGCCCGGCGGCTCCCGACGCCCAGGGTGTCTTATGCGGCGGCCCGGGGTGTGAGGACGTGAGGATTGCCTCTCCCCCATGCATCCTGCCTCCTCCTTCGCTTACATTACTAGTATGAAAATGTATGTTACCTCTATCTCTCTCTTGTCATGTGTCCGCAGCGCCCGCGGCGTGACGAAGGGTCGCCGCACGTCCTCGGTGACGTCAGCGGTAGGCGTGACGCCGTCAGAGTCGTACGTGTCGTCGTACTCGTCCGAATACATGTCTACTTCGTCGCATACCAAACTGGTAAAAAAAATATTTAAAAATCTTTACATATTTTGTGTTTTTATGCGAGTCAGGAATAAGATTTTTTTTGAGTTATACTTCTTTTGGCGCGTTAGGGAAAAATTATGAGAGTTAATTTTTACGATGCGCGCGCACACTGTCACAAAAAACCACACAGCCTGAAGTTAGCTAGAACCGACACCCTGAAGTTAGCTATAGTCTGTGGTTCATGAAGAATGATTGTTTTCTTTTTGTAAACTTTGTGACAGTTTGGTTTTTTATCTTGTTACGCCAAAGAAGTATAACTTCTTACGTGTGTACATAAAAGTACACACACACTTTTTTATTTCTAGATGTGGCCAGGGACAATCGAGCAGGGAAGAGAAAAATCTATTCTTTATTCTTCCACAATCTCATGTTAAAGCCAATGTTAGAGTTAGAGTTGCCTACAGTAATAAATTAGACTGTAGGACTTACTATTTTTATTACTATTTAGCTTAAATCACTACATATTATTAAACGAAGTCCCCCGCCATGTCTGTACGCGATAAACTCAGAAACTACAGAACGGATAATCATGCGCATTCACTAATAGACAGAGTGATTCATGATGAAGGTTTAAGTGTTTAATTTGTACCCGAGCAAAGCTGGGGCGGGTCACTAATTAAAATATAAACAGCAACATCTGTTCTCCCCAAAATAACGTTTGCTATTTCTCAAGGATTTTCTGAAAAAAATCAACCAACTTCTTGTAATGAATCTGAAGTATAGAATAAAAACAAAAACTCCCAGGTTGTAGCTATCAGGAAACACAAACTCCGGCAGGGAATTCCACTTCTTAGCTGCACAGTGAATGTGTTCCCAAAACGTTTTGTGCGGGTGGTAACTTGATCTTCTGGCCTGTTTTTAAAATCAGTATACTTACTTATATTTACTATAAATATCCACCCTCTTCTTAATCTCAGTCTTATCATCGAGCATGTCTTTCAGATTCTTGTACTTGGAGCGCCGCTTGCCGACGTGTATCTTGCTGACATCCACGTCATCTCGGGTCATGATGTCGAACTGGTCGCCGTCGAACACGTTGAGACGAGCTATGCCGGTCTCCAGGAACTTTGTGTCGAGGGCGTCCTCGGGGATTATGGGGAGGGATTGGTCTAGTCCTGCAACGATTATAAAATTGAAGTTGAGGGGTGGTATTAGGGAACAAAGTTGACAGTCCAATCGTTGGGCACTAGATGCACATATGCACCTGTGTTTTCGGGGTGGCGGTTGGCTATTAGTTAATTAATTTTATTATGATTTTAATTTGACTTTGATTTGGTTTTAATTTTGATTTTATTTATTTATTTTTAATTTATTTTAGATTTTTTTTTATTTTGTTTTGATTTAATTGTGATATAATTTTGATTGTTTTTGTTTTTATTAGTTGTGCCTTACAATTTATGGACTATTATTGCCTGAAATAAATGTTTGAATAGTTTTTTTTTTTAAGGTTATTTATTCTCATAAAAATTACAATTCACATAAATGATATATTTAAAATCAGATATATCACAAAAACAAAACTAAATGTTGAAAGTATTACAAGTGCAAATACAGCAGGAAGTTGACTTGAAACTCCGCGCCGCGCTGCTACAGATTGATTCTTAGTAGAAAAAAACTTTTTACCAAAAAAATAGAAACGACTTCAAAAAAAAGTGCAAAATAACTTTAATTTCGGAAGTCGGTGTTTCTGGTTTTTTGTCTTCGTTTTTTGACAGCGACTTCCGAAATTAAAGTTATTTTGCAATTTTTTTTGGAAGCCGGTTTTATTATTTGTAAAAATGTTTTTATTTTTCACTTTTTAGTTGTGGTTCCTCATTAAATTGTGTGAACACTCCATAGACACGATCGCAGCAATCGCAGTTGATTTGTTGTCATTTTTTGAAGAGTTCCATTGTCTGTCTGCGAAACTCTTCATCAGTTCTATATGAAATTCAAATGGGACCATTTAAATAAAGCCCTTTCGAAAAAAGAAGATTTTTGCAAATTTGTCTATACATATATGATGGAGTTATGCCCGAATATACATTAAAAAAATTACAGACATCCGAATTGATAACCTCCTCCTTTTTGCAGTCGGTTAAAAACCCAATAGCACTTTCGATTCCAGGACCTCACGTTCAGCAGTCGCTCTTGTGCCCATGATACCAACAAGACAGTCACGACTAAACGACTATACTATTGTTACTAACACCAAAATACTAACCAAATTATGGACATTCGTCTGAAATAAAGTTTTATTTAATTTAATTTAATTTAAACGACTTTATAATGGCGTGCCAAATCACACAATCAAATACATATCCTCAAGCTTATTTCTCCTAGGGTTAGGCAGACACTATACAGGGTGTAACGGAAAGGTGTGGTCATATTTTAAGAACCAGTTCTGCCCATGGAAATGAACAACTTTCACTAAGAAAAAATTGAAAATTCCCAAAAAAAAATTGTACTTTCCATACAAAGTTATCATCAGCTGATCAATATTTGTATGGGAGACAAAATTTTTTTTTGTGAATTTCTTCAGGTTTTCTTGAAGAAAGTTGTTCATATGGATGGGCAGATACAGTTTCAAAAATATGACCACACCTTTCCATTACATCCTGTATAAAGCCATTACAGTTATCATCATCATCAGCCTTTTAATGTCCCCACTGCTGGGGCACAGGCCTCCTCTCTGTGAGAAGGTGTGGGCCGTAATCCACCACGCGGGCCCAATGCAGGTTGGTGGATGTCACATGTCCTCGAATTTTTGGTTCTAGGACATGCCGGTTTCCTCAAGATTTTTTCCTTCACCGTTTTGAGAGTAACGGTGATGATATCAGTTGCACAAGGTTAAGCGCCTGCCTTTTTTTTTGTGGGCTGGGAAATTATCACCACCGCCCTCCCGCTCCAACCAGAGCGGGAGGGCGTGTCAGACTCTTACTGACTAAAACCCACCCCTGTTCCTTCCCTGCCCTGAGTGCCCAGGGGCGCGGTAACTCTGTTTCGAATTTATCCACAACCCCTGGGCAGAGGGTTTGAACTCACGAACTACAAATTGTAAGACGCGACCCGTTACCACTGGGCCACCACTGCTCCATTACAGTAAAATCACAATAATCTCAAGCTGCAGGTGACTTGTATTCTGTTTCGTTACCCATTATGTATTGGTATTTAAGCCTGTAATAGGGAATATGCATGAAATTTTTGTTCAATTGAAGACTTATTAACGATAGCACGGGGTCTCATCTCGAACTAAGAAAATTTAGTTTAAATAAATAGATGGCATAATATGCATCGATTTCTTATTGAAGTTTAAAGTAATGTTAATATTTTGAAAATAAATATGGTAAAAACTACATTTTCTTATTTAATAAACTGACTGCATAAAACTGTGGAATAATTGGCTTGTAATTCAAATTTAGACGATTATTGGAACGAATCCTTACAAATCTATATTTCTTGTACCAATAGATGGCGCTGTTTGAAGTTATAGACTTTATCCATTCGCCTCTTTAAAATTTGAATAGTAACACATATTGATACAGTAAGAAGTGCCAAAAATACTATAAAATAATTCCTCAATGTGTGAGAAAATATTGGTAAGATTTTAAGTAAATTCATTCGGCTTGCAAGCCGTCGCTGCTAACACCATCTAGCGAGGTGTACAAGACGGGCCCGAATGAAGAACAAAAGTTACTTGTGCCAGACGAAAACCCGTAGTTACGGCGGTACCGTTTCTTTGTATGGGATGAGGCATCTGTACGCTAGTATTATATCATCTGAGACTATAGTGAACAAACATGAAGGAATTTTCAGAATATCATCAGCGACGAAATTATAAAGTTTTAAAGTTGATAATTAGAAAGAGAAGTCCGACGTGTTCTTTGACGTCAAAGGACATGACGCCCATACAACTGCCATAGAAAACAGCGTTTTCTAGAGAGGAACAGATATATTTGTTTAAAATTGTTATATCTCGTTTAATTTTCAATCAATTTTGATTCTGCTTTCACTGTTCGTACTCTATTTTAGTATATTTATCGATAAACCGATTAGATAGCAAATATATTTTTTCATGCATATTCCCTATTACTCTAGAGATTTTGATACATAAAGAATCCCTCCTTTGTGACCTAGAATGCACCAGAGATTTCACTTTTAGGAAACTGTTAAGTTCTCGAAAGTAAGTTCTTATATTTGGGGCAACAAGTCCATTTTAAAAAAAAAAAACTTACCTCTCAAAGACTTATCCAAATTATCTTCCAAAATACTATTGATAACTCTTTCCGCATTAAATCCATAATGTTGCAAGCATTTCAATATGAACCCATCTCCTAAATGTGGTAGAATATCCTTTACTTCGGATATCAACGACTCTTCACGAACGTTGTCGGGTATCTCCGTGTCTGTAGGAGTGGGGGTCAGTTCTGAATGCCCATTGGTCAGGACTTCTGGTGGGGGTATGTGGGAGGAGCCAAGCTCTGGGATTGGCTCGTCTAAATTAGAATATATTGCTTGAAGTATGAAATCAGTCTTTACAGTGTCTCTGGAGTTACGTTCAGGTTATATTTTTGTTAATCGATTGTTATAATTTTTTACTGTGAATTACTTAAAAATATAAACTACTAGCGCCTGCCAGCGGCTTCGCCCACGTGGAATTAGTAAGTCCCCAATTATAAATTAATCTGCCCGCGCCTTTTCCCAACTATCTTGGGGTCAGCTTCCAGTCTAACCGGATGCAGCTGAATACCAGTATTTTACATGGAGCGACTGCCTATCTGACCTCCACAACCCAATTACTGGGTAATACAATACCCGGTTGGTAAGACTGGTTGTCAGACTTTCGGGCTTCAGACGACCCGTAACGACTGTCAAAGATCCACGATTGACAGCCGGGGCCAACGGCTTAACGTGTTTTCTGAGGCACGGAGGAGTCTTGGTATGAAAAGATGGTCACCCATTCATGGACCAACCCCGGCAAGCGTAGCTTAACCTGATGGATCGACTCGTGCGGCTGTTATTACTTTAGCCACGAGCACCTCTCTCTGTGCAATATGCAGTATAATTCCATTAGGATCCGTGTAGCCGTCCTGGCGTGATTGAGTCACAAACATGCATCCTATCATATTATTCATATTAGTAGAAAGTATGACTATTAGTAGGTGAGTATCGTCCTCATTTTTAGGGTTCCGTACCCGAAGGGTCCAAACGGAGCCCTATTGCTGTCACTCAAGTGTCCGTCTGTACGGCGTCTATCACAAAATTTTGCTCCGAAGAATTTCCCATTGACCTATGAACTTGAAACTTGGTGATAATGTTTATACATTTGTTACACATATTATATTATATTTTTAAATATTTCAATAAAATAATTTTAAAAAAATATAAAAAATAGTATCCCACTGGTATCGGGAACAGGGTCCAAGCTACCGGCGGTCAGGGCTCCAGAGAGAGGAACCGCCTGACAATGCGAGCCGTGTCCAGAAGTACTGCTTTCTGAATCAAGCCCTTGATCCAGCCGCCTAACGAGAGCCTCCTGAGGTGTTGGTCGAGGCTAAAAGTCCATTGGCTGACACGACTATCGGCACAATGATCGCCGAGTCCACATCCCACATGTCGACAACCTCGCGTGCCAAGTCAAGATACTTGATTTGTTTGATAATGGTGTTGATTCTGTTGTGCACAGACTAAACTTAATTTAGGCTATTGCTATCTTTTTCTCTCTAATAAAACAAGAAAGAGACGGACGTAAATTAGAGCTGTCAAATTTAGTTTGAACTAATATTTCCATACAAATTAAGGGTACACGTAAAAACATGTCGTCTAAAAACACGGTGAAGCGCAAGGCGTAAACTAGTTTGACATCTCTAACTTAGTGCATAGCTATAGCCGTCCTTTTCTCGCACTGCCTTTTAGTAAAAGATAGCAATTCTCTAATTTTAGTTTAGATATTGAACAAGAGAATCCGTACCTATGTTTATTATTACGTATATTTTACTAACAAGTACCAACATCGATAGATCAGATTTTTTCTTTGATAATTCCCTCATTTGGTACGGAACCTTAAATGTGCGAGGTCCGACACGCACTTGGCAGGCTTTTGTTTGTTTTCGTGACAAAGGAATAGATAGGATATCCAATATTTTGGTAATCTATCTGACAAACTAATTAGATTTTTATAGGAAACTACCATCTTGTAGATAGTTCAGCCAGAATAAGAGATCGTTCATCGATTTAAAGAAGATGCTTCGACAAAAGGATACATGTCAGGGTAGGCTTGCCGCAGCATCTCCAGGTCATCATGCACTGGGTACCAGGAGTGGTAGTCTTTGATGAGCAGTTTCTCCGAGAGGCCGTCCATCATCACTGCCAGGTAGTCTTCTACGAGGTTTGCTATACTGCCTCTGGAAGAATGTTAAGAACGAAGCTTTAGAATTTACTGGCGATTTGTGATGGTGAATGGACTGAGCAAAGGGCTCCCACAATTATTTTACTAAGGATGATTACAGGGTAAATAAAAAACTTTTTCAAAAAATATAACCGATTTCTAAAAATTGCAAAATTTCGGAAGTCGGTGTATATTATAAGTCGGTGTTTTATTGTTTCTTCGTTATTTGACACCGACTTCCGAAATTTAAAGTTATTTTGCAATTTTTAGAAGTCGGTTGTATTTTTAACCGACTTCCAAAAGGAGGAGGTTCTCAATTCGTCTGTTGTTTTTTTTTCTTTTTTTTGTATGTATATTACGCGATTTCTCTGCCACTTGTGAATAGATTCTCGATTTTTTGTTTGGTAGGTCATACATCAGAGGTGGTCCCATAGAAATTTTATCGAAATTGATTAAGCGCTTTTTGAGAAATTGAACAAAAACGAAAATACGAATACCTCGATGACGTTTTGGTGTTCTCCAAATGTTTAAATTCCACGTTCCATTGTATTGGGGTTTTTAGTTCTGGGGTATAACTACTATTATTAAGTTATAAATAAAAAACTTTTTTACAAAAAAAACAACCGACTTCCAAAAAAAACATACACTAAAAATTAAAAAATAACTTTAATTTCGTAAGTCGGTAGTTCTTTTTTTTTGTACACCAGAAGTAAAACTTAATATTAAAGTTATGCACGAATAGATAACACCAATCGCAATCGCAATCGCATTTGAACATTTGGAGACAACCAAAACATCATCTGTGTATACATATTTTTTATTTATGTTGATTTTTTCAAAAAGTGCTGAATCAATTTCGATAAAATTTATATGGGACCACCTCTGAAGTATGACCCACCATACAAAAAAAGAATAATCAAAATCTATTCACAAATGGCGGAGATATCGCGTAACAAACATACAAAAAAAAAACATACAGACGAATTGAGATGGACACTTTTTTGTTTTATCAAATCAATGAAAAATGACAAATATACAATGCAGCAAAGTTCAGAAGTGGGGCTTGTTACGTAACTTTTGAGTAAAAAGTGGTACAATTTTAACTCAATTGTGACATCATGCGTTATTTCAACGCACTGTATCGTCTTCATTTTTTGTTTACGTGACAGAAGAAAAAATACGTGTCCAATATTTATGGCTATCTAACTGACGAACTAATTTTTTGGCTATCTAACTGACGAACTAATTTTTGGCTATCTAACTGACGAACTAATTTTTTTGCTATCTAACTGACGAACTAATTTTTTGGCTATCTAACTGACGAACTAATTTTTGGCTATCTAACTGACGAACTAATTTTTTTGCTATCTAACTGACGAACTAATTTTTTGGCTATCTAACTGACGAACTAATTTTTTGGCTATCTAACTGACGAACTAATTTTTTGGCTATCAAACCGACGAACTAATTATTTGGCTATCTAACTGACGAACTAATTTTTTGGCTATCTAACTGACGGACAAATTTGATTATTTTTGTCACTAACCCAATTGTTCCCAATAGGACATTTCCTGAGTACAAAAATACCCACATCGCCATCAAAAACAGTCACAAAATAGTACCACATTATTTTAAACAGTATCGGAAGTAGACCCTACAATTTGGTACACTACATTGTTTATTATACATACACGTAACAGGCTTCTTTAAGTATTGTAACATCTTGCCAATACACACTAAAATACGAAAGTGGTTATTAATAGAACAGTTCACTAACAAAGAACTACAAATAAACGTCAATCATAACATAGCAACAAGAATGGCAGCCCAACCAAAACTAGTAGTACCGAGATACAACAACTATTACGGGAAACGAACGTGCGCTTATTTAATACCTACTCTAATTAATGATGTTCCCACAAAAATTCAATCAGAAATAACAAATAATAATTATAAAAATAAATACAAAAAATTCTTTGATTCTCTTTGAAAATGCATCATCCTGTTTAAATTTCATCCATTTGTAATATGCATCGACGGGCCGCCGACCCGCGCTAGCGTCGTTTTTGTAGTATCTTAGCTACTCGTATTATTTACGAATTACCTCCTATTGTTTTGTAAAAGATGAATGATATTTTGTTAGTATTAAGATTGCTTTTAAGTGTCTCAACATCCGGACAAACCTTTTGAGGTTTTTGTGATGTTTATGTCATGTTTTGTTTTGTTCCTTATTTAATAGACAATAAAAAAAAAAAACTTAAACTCTGCCTCTGTTGTAAGCAATAAAATATTAGGTCCCCACCTAAGAAATCAGCGTTTTGTATGGAGAATTTTAAAGAAGTTGCATTTTTCATACTAACATTTTCTTAATTTATTTAACAACTATGAACACTCGTGGCTAAAGTAATAACAGCCGCACGGGTCGATCTGTCAGGTTAAGCTACGCTTGTCGGGGTTGGTCCATGGATGGGTGACCATCTTTACATACCGAGACTCCTCCGTGCCTCGGAAAGCACGTGAAGCCGTTGGTCCCGGCTGTCAATCGTGGATCTTTGACAGTCGTTACGGGTCGTCAGAAGCCCGTAAGTCTGACATCCAGTCTTACCAAGGGGTATCGTATTGCCCAGTGACTAGGTTGTGGAGGTCAGATAGGCAGTCGCTCCATGTAAAATACTGGTATTCAGCTGCATCCGGTTAGACTGGAAGCCGACCCCAAGATACGAGTAGTTGGGAAAAGGCTAGGCAGATAATGATGATGATGAACACTAATGTTTTAAAACTTTTATGCAATAATGTTTAAAATCTAAGATAACGTATGCCACTTACATAAGCAACAAAAATAAGTTTTAGCTAAGTTAAAACAAATATAGTGGTAATTTCTGCTAACAACAAGAGGAGTTATTTTTAAGGTATTTTTTTTGTTTATAAAACTATAAGTAATAAGGTTTTTTTACCATTGGCAGTTGTCTATGACGGTCATTATTCGATATAATAACAAGCAATTGATAAATATTTTAATTCATAGAAGTGACGAGATTCTCTACTTGTGAGAAAAAAACGCCAATTTTATAGGTGCGGACCCAATATTATGATTATTTCTTTCGTGTTTGATTTTATAACAAACACATGCCCAATTGTATGGGGCCAGTCTAATGTAATTTTGCGCAAAAAAAAATACAATCAAAATCTCACAACATACAAAAAATAATCAGTACAACATACTCACTCCCCACTAAAGATAGCACTCTTATACGCCGCAAGGATCTCTCTAAAAATATCGATAAGCTCAGCTCTAGCGGTGTCGATGTGCCCCTCTATCTCTGTGTACGTCACACTGGTCTGATTACCCGTCTCCTCTAGCTTCTCATATAAGAGCGGGATGCCGTATTCGTAGAGTTGAACTATACTGAAACAAAATTGTTTGGTGAGATTTGAGGTTGGGCTGGGTCTATAAAATTGGTAATATTGGAAGGAGCCGCGTCGTGCCCTCATTGCGGAAGTCGGAGGCGACCTGTCGCTGCCGGTCGTGGTTTGTTCCATGGTCGGCAGTGCAGAGTCTTGGGATGCGGTGATCTCCTTCTGTTCCGTTATTTCGCAGAAGGAGGCAGCGGAAAGGGAGAGGGAGATGATTACTGCACTTCCTTCCCGAACCAGGCGCATCGGGCGTCGGAGAAGGGCGGATAACGCCCTCTTCCAGCCCCCATAAAAAGGGTCTAGGGTCGACGGATTATTAATTATAATAATTCACTTTATTGTCAGGGTTGGAGAGTGCAAAGTTACGTATGTGCATCGATGCTGATATAAAACGGCACTTCGCGTCTATGAAAGCGCTACCGCGGTCTGATTTTGTGCTTGCGACACTAAATACATATAAGGTCTATTATTCAATGTCATAACATACTATGACCTGCCTAGTTTTTTTTTTTTTTTGGGGTGTGGGGGTGGGAAATCATCAATCAAGAAAATTTATATATTTTTTCTCACTCACCTAATAACAAAATTCGTTTTCCTAAAGATAGCCACACTTTTGGGATACACTTCTATAAATACCCTCATAGTCATACTAGTGTCAAGCAGGTGTATGACCAGGTCCCTCAGTATATCGAAGGTCAGTTTGTCGGGAACTTTCGAAGAGGACGGACGTCTGATCTCACTGAAGCCCTTAAACGTCTCCGGGAGGTTCGGGGGCTCGTCGCTATCGTAGTCTTTGTTTACTTGTAGGATTATGTATTTGAAGGCCTGTGAAGAAAGAGAAGAGATTATTTTTTTTGTCTGTTGTTTGGCCTGATATGAGCCTAGCCTAGTTAAAAAAAAAAAAGAAAAACTAGACGGAGGATTTCCACACGATAAAAAAACCGGGCAAGTGCGAGTCGGCCTAGCGCATGAAGGGTTTCGTACCATCGTACAAGATTATTAATTGGATCCTAATTCAAATTTAGATGTTTATTGGAACGAATCCTTAGGCATTTATGTGGAATTGTACGGCAAAATAAACGAATAGAAATACTTGGAAAACTGTTTAATTCTAGCACACAAAATATCGCTCAGCGTTACACCGTAGTTAACCGTACCTCGCGAATCTCCAAATCGCCATTATCCTTTTTCTCCCTCCCACACATCCTTCTCTTTCTTTCATCCGCTGCGTTGCGTTTTATCAACTAGTTAAAACTTGAACCCGTGTCGTTATTTTGCTATACAATTCCACATTTATATTCTCGTACCAATAGATGGCGCTGTTTGAAGTTTTAGAGTTTATCCATTCGCCATTTTAAAATTTGTATATTGACACATTTTGAAACAGTAAAACTGTTATGAAGTGCCAAAAATACTATAAAGTAATTGCTAAATATGTGAGAAAATATTGGTAAGACACTATGTAAATTAATTCAACTTGCAAGCCGTCGCTGCTAACTCCATCTAGCGAAGTGTAGAGGACGGGCCCGAACGAAGAACAAGAGTTGTTTGAGCAAGTCGAAAACCCGTAGTTACGGCGGTACCGTTTCTTTGTATGGGATGAGGCATCTGTATGCTAGTATTATATTATGTGTCCAAACTAAACATATATGCGAAATTTCAGCTCAATCAAAAACCGGAAAGTGGGTCAAAAACTTAGAAGCTAATATAAAAGCGTGTTAAGAGGGAACAGGAGCTGCGATTCTCCATACAAATGCATTCCCCTTTATTCTTTCTGTATAATGCCTCTAGAGCAATCATTTTTTTTTCATGAAGTCAAGGTCTGCTGTTGACACGTCCGTGTCATTTCCTTTTTTTCAGCAACTAATAAGTTAAGAAAATATGACCCTCCAAAAATTGCAAAAAATGGCCCTGTTTTTACCGCCGTTCTTAGAAGACTACCAGACAAATTAGAAAAGTTTTAACATAAAACATTTAATAGGGACCCAGACATACTCTTTCTCAAAAAATTGGTGCCAAAAATAATTGAATCGGCTCAGTTTTCGAGGGTAATATGAAACGTCGATCTCGACAAAAAATTTGTGATAAAATCGGTCTGAGTTGCAGCTGTCCCTATCGCACTCTACACGGGCAGGCTTGAGGGAGCACGATGGCAATAGTTTCTTAAAATACCTATTTTGTAAATTCCTCGCAGGCCCTGTTCCCTCTTAAAAACATACAAAACTATTAACATACCTCTTTTACAAACGCAACAGCTGCCACAGCGTCGCCCTCATACCGCGGCTGTAGCCCAAACACGCACTCCAACACTCTGCCTACATGTCTGCCATTGTCCACCCCGTACGTCAGACAGAGGTCCCATATGATCGGTATCGTGAATATGAATTTGTTGTACAGTAGGTCTGCCATGTATTCTTTGGTCATCCATTGTGTCTAGAACAGAACAAAAATAATCAAATAAGTTATGGAATCAGGCAAGTGACGAATGAACAGCTACTGAGTATGTTAATTAAGGGCCTACCTCTCCCAATAAGTGGCGCCCTCATTGAATAAAAATTCATATCTTAGCCTAGAAAATAAAGTCTGAGTCCTGAACTTTTGAGTCCTGTTCCAACAACGTAAAAATATCTTAAGAGGCCGTACTCGAAATTTTGCCGATTTTGCTGATTTACGTGATTTTACAGACGTGTAAGATTTTACAGTTAAAATAATGTATTTCTAAAAGTTTTAACACACAAGGTGAAAGATCATTTCAATTATGATCTAATGTATGAGCTAGTTTTTTTTTATTTTTTATTATAATTACGATTAATCGACCACAAACCGACGATGGTTTTGTGAATTTTGTTGTAAGGGGTTTAGAATATCACATAATTACGAATCGTTTTGACGTGTAAACGATATGAAAAAATTAGAATGTATTGTTACAAAACTCGTCTACATAATGTATGAATCACTTTTTACCACTTTCATAAAAAAAAATGTAGTAAAAAAATATTTAACTTAGTCAAATTTTAGAGAAAATGGGTAAAAAATTGCTTTTTATTTTGGCTATTTAGAACTCTCGTTTATAAAATTAAAACAGAAAAACTAAACTTTAGTTCACCGTCAATCCATTTCTTGCGAAAAAAATGTAAAAATTAAAAAAATTTGGCAATAAAAAATCTTTTAAAACAACCCAAATCTCGACGCAAGCTTCAAATCTAACTCATTAATTAGATCGTAATTGAAATGATCTTTCATGTTGTGCATTAAAACATATAGAAATGCATTATTTTAACTGTAAAATCACATCTGTAAAATAACGTAAATTAGTGAAATCGGCCAAAATTTCGAGTACGGCATCACCCTTCTGCTCCAGTGGCCAAATCCGGGTTGTCAAATGGAACCCCGACGAGAACCCGGGTTGACAGCCGATTTTTTTTTTTTTTTTACTTAATTTTTTTTTTTTTTGTCATATTCACCAGTGAGTCTCAGGGCCTAACAGGTTAAGCTCTTTGTAACAAACGCAACATAGGATTTTTTAATCTTTATCTTCTACTCTTTGCTACGATTTGTTTTCAATGAGGGCGCCACTTAGTGGTTATATAAGCCTTAATTAGCATAGACATAGAATAGGGAATATACTTGTAATTTATTTTTTCACTTAATCCGTCAGGCCCCGGCATAACAGAAACAATTGAAAACCTATTGTTGCGTCCCACATGAGGGGCGCGCGGGGCCTGACGGACCTGATCAATAAAATACAGTACTTATAAACTCAAGAAAATTATTTAACTCCTACAATTTTCTACTACACTCTAAACGTTCGTGACTGTCAAAGCCTTGTTTACATCTTATTTTTTGTCCTTAAATGAATAATTTTACTAATTGTATGTGCTTTAGTAAAGCAGAAATTGTAATTTCAATATTTTAGTAAGCTTTTAGTGTAATTTAAAATATTTTTTTATCATTTATTTTTTCGTCACTACCGGCATTATTGAGTACGATATGTTTTGAGTTTACGTTTACTTTCATCAAAAACATGCAACAAAAATAATGAATTGTAAAATATGTGATGAATTAAAAAATCAAACAAGTGCACCACATTGTTGCTACATGCATTTTTTTTTTTTTTATCTATTTCCTCTTATCCACCGGAGTTGATTTTTTACAAGTTGGTTAAGTTCTGATGATAATGTATTTTATGGTAAGTATGGCCTGATACAACATTCAGGATTAGTTCCAGATACCAGACATTAAATTTTGTGTATGAATTTAAGTTTGTTTAAAAAAATGTTTTTTTACTGTGAATTTATTTTAGGTAAAGAATATCAGAAGATACCGATCGCTATCTCCAGTGTAATCCGTACCTTACTCTCCTTATTAGTAACCAGTCGACTGAAGACGATGAGCACAGCTCTTCGTATGTCCTCGTACAGCTGCTGAACGTCCCTGCTCTCGTGAGGGGGGATGTAGGGAGGCGTCGCCTCCTGTAGGAACGACACCAGGGAGTCCATGCAGAGCGGGTGGTAAAGGATTGTGCTCCAAAACCTTTGAAAAAAGAAATTTGTGGTTTATTGAACAGATTTTCTCTTTACAAAAAATGTTTAAAGGAGTGTGCTTATGACCACACAATGAAAATGAAAACTTATATAATTTTCTAATTTTAAAAATATAAAAATAAGTAATAACAAAACGTAATTCTTGAAACGATGCATTCCTTATTACTACCATAAATACAGACAGAGCATACGCGATTCAATGCTGAGTATACGCGATTCAATGCCAAGTATAAGCGATTCAATGCCAAGTACACCCGATTAAATGCCGAGTATTCGCCATTCAATGACGAGAATACGCAAATCAATGCCCAGTATACGTGATTAAATGTCGAGTATATGCGATTAAATGCCAAGTATTCGCCATTCAATCACGAGAACACGAGATTCAATGCCCAGTATACGTGATTAAATGTCGAGTATACGCGATTCAATGCCGAGTATACGCGATTCAGCGTCACAGACCCGAGCCTGACGTTCAGTTTTATTCACTGTTCAGAAAGAGCGAAGTGCACCAAAACAACGGCATAGATGTCGCTACAATATATTCAGAGAAGGGTTGTTTTGAACAGAGTTTGAAGTCAAACTCAAAAAATTTACAGGCACTTTTGAATTATCACATCCAACAGTCCCGAAAGCTTAAAGAGCTTTGGGCAAAGCAAATATGTATTGTAAAAAATAGATAGGTAGAGGGTGATAATTTTTATGGTTTTGTAAACAGCAACACACTCTGGTTATGTAAATCGCAAAACACACACTATCAGGCTTATCTCAGCACTGATAACCTCACCACCATACCAATTAGCACATACTCGTAACTACACTAACTGCAATAATAATAAAGCAAGCCAAACTTTAACTACGGAAAGTCACGGCCGTTACAACTGGCCACGGGACTTTTAATAAGCATCTCTTTGTCATAAGAGTTACAGACAGCCCACTCTCTTCCCTCTTGAGCTTCTTTCTCGTCCTCCTCCATGCAGGCTCTGCAGCCTGCATGGAGGAGGACGAGAAAGAAACTCATCTGCTGCGAAGCTGCCCAGGAGTCGCACATACCCGGGCCTGCGGACGGCGAGCAGTGGGTAGCTCGCCGTCCGATCAGCACCAGGCCCGTGAGTCGACGGCGCGTAGTGTTCCACGCGCGCCGAACAAGAGATTAGTGTCTGACGGAGCCCATCATGGCCGGTGCCTGCATGCCTGGGGTAGCGGATAAATTCTGAAAATGAGTTACCGCACCCCTGGGCACTCAGGCAGGGAAGGAACAGGGGTGGGTTTTAGTCAGTAAGATTCTGACACCCCCACTCCACCCAGAGCGGGAGAAGTCATAGGATGATTTCCCACCCCACCCCCACCAAAACACAAAAAAAGGAGTCGCACATACAGGGCAAAATACTAATATAAATATGTCCCACATGTACGCAAAATACGCGCCTTGAGCGTGGAGTTACGAAAACCAGCCCGACATACATACAATTACACTAACTAAAGATCCTGCTTACCTATAATGTTCTAAACTTAGCAGCCACTTGACGTCCTCCAGGTATCCTTCCATCTTGACCTTCCATGTGTCGACAGCACCCAGGACTATGGTGCTGCCAGATGGAGGTCTCTCGTATATTGTCAGCTCTCGCTTCTCCACCCAATATGGATCCTGGAACAATAAAATGGGGTATTATCCTGTTTATTTTTGTATAACTTTAATATTTTTCTGAAAACTGGGGTATATGTGTGTAGTGTATGTGAATAGTAAAATTACATTCTGTCGTCTGAAAGTCCTAATATCCAGGCACGGGGAGCGAGTGGTATTCCCCCGAACTGACAGGTGAGTCGAGTAGCTGCGGGCGGGAATATACTTGTGCGTGCAGTGGACGGAGCAGAGAGCCGATACAAAAGGAAAGTGTTTAAAGTGTTATAAACGAACAGTACATTTGGCGACGAGTCTGTGAGTACTGTTTATATTTTACTTGACATTGTTCTACATCACTGCATGGTATATTTTGAGAGCACGGTGCGGGTGAAATGAGGTTAACATCTCTTTGTAATACAATCATACTGTTTCATTGTAATTAGCTATATCTGCCTATTGAAGGAAGGAAAAGAACTTACAATATTTCAATGTAGATACCGTTGCGGTGCCTAGTTATACAATGTTAATGTTTTTCAAGGAATTTATTGAAGTAAATGTTCGTTAAGTCTATTACCTTAAATTAGTTCTTGGATGATAAACGGGACGTAATGGAGTTCCCTTTACTTCGACTTGAATGTCTACATTATGAATCTGTTCTAATATGATGAATTGATGAAAGTGCAACATTGTATGACCAAATTATGTAACAAGATAATGAATCCTCAGTTTTAGAGGTGAATACGTACATAATTGTTACGTCGACTGTATTACTCTGGAACGTTCGAGAATGTGGTCGAAGTTTCCAGAAGTTTCCACTAGGTTCGAGAACATTCCATTGTGGTACTGTATAGAAGTTCATAGATGTTTCTAGAATATTCCAGTATAAGATAGTTCGACAATGTTCTGGAAACTTCCATGACCGTATAAATAGGCCGGACGGCGGGCGAGTGAGTCAGTCTGATTTCGACTACGGATGCGAATACAAGCGATTACGAAGAGAATAGTGATTATTAGCGATTTAGTGTTTGTGTTTATAAGTTGTTGAATTAATAAAGAATATTTGGTTAATTAATTGGTGTAAAATAATTTATCCCATACCCAGCTCGTAACAAATTGGTGTCAGAAGTGAGGGATAAATTATGCCAATTTTACCAAAGGACGACACGGACGGTATTCGTACAAGGAGTCAACGGCAGCAAGACATGGATCAGAGGCGGTTTGGAGATTCTCCGATACAGACGCCGGGTGGTGTTCAGCCTACGACAGAGCCAGTCGCTGGCCCATGTGGAGTTTCTTTAGCACCAGCGGTGCCAGACTTGTCTGCGCTAATGGCGCTGTTGCAGGAACAGGCTCGCCGTCAAGAAGAGCAGGCCCACCGCCAAGAAGAACAGGCCCGTCGAATGGAAGAGAAGCTTCAACAAGATAAAGAGGAGCAGGCCCGCCGCCAAGAAGAGCAGGCCCGCCGCCAAGAAGAACAGGCCCGTCGGATGGATGAGAAGCTTCAACAAGATAAAGAGGAGCAGGCTCGCCGCCAAGAAGAACAGGCCCGTCGGTTGGAGGAGAAGCTTCATCAAGATAAAGAGGAGCAGGCCCGCCGCCAAGAAGAGCAGATGCTCCTCATTAAAGACCTTCACTCAACACTTGGCAAAGAGTTCAAGGTGATGAAGGAGCAGGTTCACCAGCATGAGAATCGCATCTCAGAAGCTGAAGTTCAGATTGCTGGGGTGAAGAAGGCTTTAGGTGAACTTAGAGCTGGAGACGGGGTTATGCCTTCAGTGGTTGCTGCACGTGGATTTAAGGTGCCGCCATTCGACGGAACTTCTTCATGGTCGGCCTACAAAATTCAATTTGAAGCCGTTATGAAGGCGAATGGGTGGACCAAAGAGCAAGCCATGACCGCGCTCACCTTTGGCCTCCGAGACCAGGCCCTAACCATACTTGAGGCTCTTGGCAAGGATGTGACCTATGAGCAGCTGCTGGAAGCCTTAGAGTCCAGATATGGTGACACGCACTTGGAGCACGTATTTCGTGCTAAATTAAGAGATCGTGTTCAACGTAGTGCCGAGAACCTACAGCAGTGGGCCTTGGAAGTTGAAAAGTTGGTTCGGAAGGCATACCAGTCTGCCCCTGCACTCATCAATGGCAATCTGGTACAGGCGTTCATCGACGGAATACGTGACTTGGAAGTTAGAGCCGTTGTAAGACTTGGGCATCATGAGACACTGAAGGACGCCTTGGCCCATGCCTTGGAAGTAGAGGCAGTGAGGCAAGACCATCGAACACACCGTATCAGGGAGGTTGTGGCATCACCTGTACGCGATCGTCCGCAAGGTTATAGCCCTAGGTGTTACTCTTGTGGAGAAAGGGGTCATCTTCGGTCAAGCTGTCCAAAGCGAAGCACGCTGAGAAAAGATCAATCCCAGCAGGAAAGGGCGACTGATACGACTGCCCAGCAACAGCAGGGAAACGAGTAAACGCCAGGACTGGGGGGCGGGTGCTGGCTGGTATTGAAAGAGCCCCGAGGATCTCGATCTCACAGGCCCATGACGGAAATAGTCTGATCATCAAAGGCGAAGTCAACGGAAAACCATGCAAATTGACGTTAGATACTGGAGCTTCTCACACGGTCGTCAATTCTCACTTAGCAAGTCGGTTCCTTGGGGACTTTTTCAATAACCACGACCGTATACAATTACTGACAGCTACCGGTCAGCACATAATCGTCCGAGGCAGGAAGGAGGTGGAGTTAAAATTAGGTAACAAAATTTATCGGCATAATGTCATCGTGGCTGACATAGTGGACGATTGCATCCTGGGTTTAGACTTCATGCGGAAACATCGTTGTGAGATCGACGTTGATCAAGGAGTATTGAAGTGTGGTACGGAGGAAATCTTCATGGAAGGTGTACCATCAGGAAAAGTGTTCCGTTTGAAATTTGACGTGTCAACACTTTTGGAAAACTGTGATTTAACGGAAGTAGAAATGGATAAGGCTAAGAAGATGTTACTTCAGTACGCCGACTCTTTCTCTACAAATGATGCTGACATAGGAAGAACAGGAGTGGTTCAGCACAAAATTAATACTGGCAACGAGTTACCAATCCGTCAACGACCAAGAAGACTGCCGGTTGCACGTGAAAAGGAAGTGGAAATGATGATTGAGGGTATGGTCAAGAATGGTGTTATAGAGCCTTCATCGAGTCCATGGTGTTCTCCTGTGGTCCTGGTGAAGAAAAAGGACGGCAACACGCGCTTTTGTGTGGACTATCGACGATTGAACGACGTCACGAAAAAGGACAGTTACCCATTGCCTAGGATCGACGACACATTGGATACACTGACTGGAATGAGGTGGTTTACCACGCTAGACTTGAAAAGTGGCTACTGGCAAGTGGAAATAGACCCTAAGGATAAGGAGAAAACTGCATTTTCAACAGGAAAGGGGCTATGGCAGTTTAAAGTTATGCCATTCGGATTGTGCAATGCTCCTGCGACGTTTGAAAGGCTAATGGAGCAAATACTTGCCGGATTGATCGGAGACGCATGTCTTGTCTATTTAGACGACATTATTATCATGGGCCGTACATTTGAAGATCACCTTCAAAATCTCAATCGAGTGCTGTCAAAAATCCGGACGGCTAATCTTAAATTAAGTCCGAAAAAATGCTCATTTTTCAGACGACAAGTGAACTTTTTAGGACACATAGTTTCGGAGGAAGGTGTTCAGACAGATCCGGAGAAAATCGTCGCCGTCAAGGATTGGCCAGTTCCGAAAGACAAGACGCAGGTCAGAGCATTTCTGGGTTTGTGCTCCTACTATCGGCGGTTTGTCAAGAATTTTGCCGACATTGCAAAACCTTTACACAAACTCACTGAGGAGAAGCAACAGTTCTGTTGGGACGAGAATTGTGACATCCCACTTCTGACACCAATTTGTTACGAGCTGGGTATGGGATAAATTATTTTACACCAATTAATTAACCAAATATTCTTTATTAATTCAACAACTTATAAACACAAACACTAAATCGCTAATAATCACTATTCTCTTCGTAATCGCTTGTATTCGCATCCGTAGTCGAAATCAGACTGACTCACTCGCCCGCCGTCCGGCCTATTTATAGGGTCATGGAAGTTTCCAGAACATTGTCGAACTATCTTATACTGGAATATTCTAGAAACATCTATGAACTTCTATACAGTACCACAATGGAATGTTCTCGAACCTAGTGGAAACTTCTGGAAACTTCGACCACATTCTCGAACGTTCCAGAGTAATACAGTCGACGTAACATAATTATGCATGTAGTTATACCTTCGCACATCTGAACAAAGTGTTATGTATGTACTTAAGTTCTTAAATTGGATTTTGTATTATTTAATACCCATTGCAGTGATTTAATGTTGCGGATAAAACAATATCGGGTTCAATTCCTGATCAGAGCTTGAATACTTCGTATGGATTAAATCACATAGAACTTATAATTTAAGTAAACACCATGCGAGACACATGAGCGTACATGCCTGTGCCGGTGATTCAAGACACGGTTCTGGGCCCAACGTTGGAGTTTTGTTGGTTTTACTAAATTTTTAATTTTCTACAGTTTTTTTTTCTCTCTTTCTTTTTCTACTTTAGACAAGTTCAAGGTCAGTATTTCCATCCAAACCAATGAGAGTTAATTAATAAATGGTTATTTATGAAAAGGTCACATTTATAATAATACCTTAATAATTAAAATAAAGCACAGTTGCTTATTTGCCTGAACTAGGTTGAATTGAACCTGTGCTTCAGGCTAGAAAGTGATTATACATGAAATAAACTAAGTGACTAAAGAAAGAAAAAAAAAAAAAACTGTTAGTACCTTGCAGGATTTATATAGCAGAGCTGTGGGAGAGAAGAAGGGATGGAAGTTTGCTACCTTTAAATTGCTCTTTGAGCTATAAAGTAGAAGCAAATTAATTTTGGTACGCCATCCCAAGAAGTAATACAGTACTGAATTATAGATTGTTAAAGGGCCAAATAAACTTGTGTGATTAATTTTGAATCTGCTAATGTTCGCAATTCTTGTGTCGTCCATTATCACCCCAAGATATTATATGTTACTAGAATGTATTTTGTGTGCTTACAGGTATCTAATTATATATTTATATAAAAAATAATAATAATGAATCTTGCATTAGAAAAATTTGAATGTGAAGGAGACGCGACATCAGTGTGCGTGAGATGGGAACGATGGAAAAGAAGCTTGTATATCTATTTAGAAGCTGCAAATGTAGCTACACCAAGTCAGAAACGAGCAAGCCTTTTACATTGGGGTGGGTCGGAATTACAAGAAATATTTTATAATATTCCTGATACGGACTTAACAAATGCCACAGAAGTGGAAACAGATGTGTTCAAAATGGCAATCAAGAAGTTAGATGAGTACTTTGCACCCCAACAAAGTAAAAGATTTGAAGGACACGTATTTAGATTGATGAAACAAGAACAAAACGAGAAATTCGAAAAATTCATTATACGATTACGACAACAAGCTGCTAAATGCCAATTCTCTGATATGAACGACCAGCTTCTGGATCAAGTCACTGAAAGGTGTAGCTCGGAAGAATTACGAAAACAAATCTTGAAAGCAGGAGATAAAATAACTCTTGAAGAGGTAATAGCAGAAGCAAATGCATTGGAAGTAATAGACAGGCAAATAGGAGACTTTAATCAGACGCAGAAGAACAATCAAGACATAAACAAGATAGAAGATTTGAAATACAAAAACAATAGAAATAAACAATGTTTCCGTTGTGGCAAAGGGGATCACATTGCATCGGATGAGAAATGCCCAGTAAGAGGACAGAAGTGCATGAAATGTGGAAAAATGGGACACTTCAAACAACAGTGTAAGACGAGTGCCTATGCCTGGAAGAAAAAACTAGATAATGACACAACACAAAAACACAATAAAGGTACAACCAAATTCAAACGGTTCAAAAGGAGGGATGCTAACAATGTAGACGAACAAAAAAATACTAACTCAGATGAAGAAATCGATTATGTATTTAATATTGACAATGATGGTACTGTAAACTGTAAAATAGGGGGTGTGGAAGTTGACGTATTAATTGATTCCGGTTGCAAATGTAATTTGATTACAAGTGAAACATGGATGGTTATGAAGAATAAAAAGGTTAAACTTGTAGAACAAACACAAAATCCTAACAAAAAATTTTATGCATATGGAAGCAATTCTCCCTTAAAACTACTAGGTGCCTTTAAGTCCAAGATAGAGCTTGCAGGTAAAAGTGAACAGGCGATTTTCTATGTTGTTGAAAAAGGTACGCGCAATTTACTTGGAAAGACAACGGCCATGGCTCTAGTATTAAAAATTGGAGTAGGAGTGAATCGAATAGAACATAAATTATTCCCAAAATTTAAAGACGTTCTGATACAAATTCCAATAGATAATAAAGTTAAACCAATTGCACAGCCTTACAGACGAATACCAATTCCATTAGAAACGAAAGTTAATGCGAAATTAAACGAACTTCTTCAAAAAGACATAATTGAGAAAGTAGATGGACCTTCAGAATGGATCTCACCTATAGTTCCTATTTTAAAAGAAAATGGAGATATTCGTATATGCATTGATATGCGGCGGGCGAATTCGGCAATAAAACGCGAAAACCACCCATTACCTACTATGGACCAACTACTACCCAAGATAAGAAACGCCGTTTTTTTCACTAAATTAGATATTCGTGACGCTTTTCATCAATTAGAACTCCATCCAAATTCAAGGTCCATAACAACTTTCATATCAGCCAAATGCCTTTATCGATACAAAAGAATGATGTTGGCATTTCCTGTGCTCCTGAAATATTCCAGAAAACACTCGAACGAATCCTTCTGCAGTGTGAAGGAGTAATTAATTTCATTGACGATATCCTTGTATATGGGAAAGACCGAAAAGAACATGACGCACGCTTGGAAAAGGTCATGGAAACGTTGGAAGCTTACAATGTCGTATTAAGAAAGGAAAAATGTATTTTTAATACAAATGAGGTAGAATTCTTAGGTCACAAATTATCTAGTCAAGGAATAAGACCATTAGATAAATATTTGACTACCATACAAAATTTTAGGGCTCCTACAACCGTTTCTGAGTTACAAAGCTTTATGGGATTGATTAACTACGTGGGCAAGTGGATACCTAATTTAGCCACAAAAACAGAACCCCTGAAAGAATTGCTTCGTCGTTAGTTTGGTAGAAACGCAGATATACGCGAGTTGTGGGGAGAACGTCAGCAAACATCTTTTAACTCTTTGAAAACTGATTTGGGTAACATACATAATTTGGGTTATTATGATGTAAATGATAGAACAATAGTATTTGCTGATGCAAGTCCCGTTGCACTAGGTGCTGTTTTAGTGCAGGAAAATGATTCTGGACCACGAGTGATTGCGTTTGGCAATAAGACTCTTACTGATTGTGAACGCCGCTACTGTCAAACGGAGAAAGAGGCATTGGCACTTGTATATGCAGTAGAGCACTTTCATATTGTTACGTCGACCGTATTACACAGGAACGTTCGAGAATGTGGTCGAAGTTTCCAGAAGTTTCCACTAGGTTCGAGAACATTCCATTGTGGTACTGTATAGAAGTTCATAGATGTTTCCAGAATATTCCACTTTAAGATAGTTCGACAATGTTCTGGAAACTTCCATGACCGTATAAATAGGCCGGACGGCGGGCGAGTGAGTCAGTCTGTTTTCGACTACGAATGCGAACGGAAGCGAATACAAGCGATTACGAAGAGAATAGTGATTATTAGCGATTTAGAGTTTGTGTAAATAAGTTGTTGAGTTAATAAAGAATATTTGGTTAATTAATTGGTGTAAAATAATTTATCCCATACCCAGCTCGTAACAAATTGGTGTCAGAAGTGAGGGATAAATTATGCCAATTTTACCAAAGGACGACACGGACGGTATTCGTACAAGGAGTCAACGGCAGCAAGACATGGATCAGAGGCGGTTTGGAGATTCTCCGATACAGACGCCGGGTGGTGTTCAGCCTACGACAGAGCCAGTCGCTGGCCCATGTGGAGTTTCTTTAGCACCAGCGGTGCCAGACTTGTCTGCGCTAATGGCGCTGTTGCAGGAACAGGCTCGCCGTCAAGAAGAGCAGGCCCACCGCCAAGAAGAACAGGCCCGTCGAATGGAAGAGAAGCTTCAACAAGATAAAGAGGAGCAGGCCCGCCGCCAAGAAGAGCAGGCCCGCCGCCAAGAAGAACAGGCCCGTCGGATGGAAGAGAAGCTTCAACAAGATAAAGAGGAGCAGGCTCGCCGCCAAGAAGAGCAGGCCCGTCGGTTGGAGGAGAAGCTTCATCAAGATAAAGAGGAGCAGGCCCGCCGCCAAGAAGAGCAGATGCTCCTCATTAAAGACCTTCACTCAACACTTGGCAAAGAGTTCAAGGTGATGAAGGAGCAGGTTCACCAGCATGAGAATCGCATCTCAGAAGCTGAAGTTCAGATTGCTGGGGTGAAGAAGGCTTTAGGTGAACTTAGAGCTGGAGACGGGGTTATGCCTTCAGTGGTTGCTGCACCTTCGGCACGTGGATTTAAGGTGCCGCCATTCGACGGAACATCTTCATGATCGGCCTACAAAATTCAATTTGAAGCCGTTATGAAGGCGAATGGGTGGACCAAAGAGCAAGCCATGACCGCGCTCACCTTAGGCCTCCGAGACCAGGCCCTAACCATACTTGAGGCTCTTGGCAAGGATGTGACCTATGAGCAGCTGCTGGAAGCCTTAGAGTCCAGATATGGTGACACGCACTTGGAGCACGTATTTCGTGCTAAATTGAGAGATCGTGTTCAACGTAGTGCCGAGAACCTACAGCAGTGGGCCTTGGAAGTTGAAAAGTTGGTTCGGAAGGCATACCAGTCTGCCCCTGCACTCATCAATGGCAATCTGGTACAGGCGTTCATCGACGGAATACGTGACTTGGAAGTTAGAGCCGCTGTAAGACTTGGGCATCATGAGACACTGAAGGACGCCTTGGCCCATGCCTTGGAAGTAGAGGCAGTGAGGCAAGACCATCGAACACACCGTATCAGGGAGGTTGTGGCATCACCTGTACGCGATCGTCCGCAAGGTTATAGCCCTAGGTGTTACTCTTGTGGAGAAAGGGGTCATCTTCGGTCAAGCTGTCCAAAGCGAAGCACGCTGAGAGAAGATCAATCCCAGCAGGAAAGGGCGACTGATACGACTGCCCAGCAACAGCAGGGAAACGAGTAAACGCCAGGACTGGGGGGCGGGTGCTGGCTGGTATTGAAAGAGCCCCGAGGATCTCGATCTCACAGGCCCATGACGGAAATAGTCTGATCATCAAAGGCGAAGTCAACGGAAAACCATGCAAATTGACGTTAGATACTGGAGCTTCTCACACGGTCGTCAATTCTCACTTAGCAAGTCGGTTCCTTGGGGACTTTTTCAATAACCACGACCGTATACAATTACTGACAGCTACCGGTCAGCACATAATCGTCCGAGGCAGGAAGGAGGTGGAGTTAAAATTAGGTAACAAAATTTATCGGCATAATGTCATCGTGGCTGACATAGTGGACGATTGCATCCTGGGTTTAGACTTCATGCGGAAACATCGTTGTGAGATCGACGTTGATCAAGGAGTATTGAAGTGTGGTACGGAGGAAATCTTCATGGAAGGTGTACCATCAGGAAAAGTGTTCCGTTTGAAATTTGACGTGTCAACACTTTTGGAAAACTGCGATTTAACGGAAGTAGAAATGGATAAGGCTAAGAAGATGTTACTTCAGTACGCCGACTCTTTCTCTACAAATGATGCTGACATAGGAAGAACAGGAGTGGTTCAGCACAAAATTAATACTGGCAACGAGTTACCAATCCGTCAACGACCAAGAAGACTGCCGGTTGCACGTGAAAAGGAAGTGGAAATGATGATTGAGGGTATGGTCAAGGATGGTGTTATAGAGCCTTCATCGAGTCCATGGTGTTCTCCTGTGGTCCTGGTGAAGAAAAAGAACGGCAACACGCGCTTTTGTGTGGACTATCGACGATTGAATGACGTCACGAAAAAGGACAGTTACCCACTGCCTAGGATCGACGACACATTGGATACACTGACTGGAGTGAAGTGGTTTACCACGCTAGACTTGAAAAGTGGCTACTGGCAAGTGGAAATAGACCCTAAGGATAAGGAGAAAACTGCATTTTCAACAGGAAAGGGGCTATGGCAGTTTAAAATTATGCCATTCGGATTGTGCAATGCTCCTGCGACGTTTGAAAGGCTAATGGAGCAAATACTTGCCGGATTGATCGGAGACGCATGTCTTGTCTATTTAGACGACATTATTATCGTGGGCCGTACATTTGAAGATCACCTTCAAAATCTCAATCGAGTGCTGTCAAAAATCCGGACGGCTAATCTTAAATTAAGTCCGAAAAAATGCTCATTTTTCAGACGACAAGTGAACTTTTTAGGACACATAGTTTCGGAGGAAGGTGTTCAGACAGATCCGGAGAAAATCGTCGCCGTCAAGGATTGGCCAGTTCCGAAAGACAAGACGCAGGTCAGAGCATTTCTGGGTTTGTGCTCCTACTATCGGCGGTTTGTCAAGAATTTTGCCGACATTGCAAAACCTTTACACAAACTCACTGAGGAGAAGCATCAGTTCTGTTAGGACGAGAATTGTGACATCGCATTTCGGGAATTAAAGAAACGTCTGTGCAATACACCTATTCTGGGATATCCTGACACTGAAAATGACTTCATAGTTGACACAGACGCAAGTAATACTGGAATTGGAGGCGTGTTGTCTCAACGGAAAGGAAACCAGGAAGTTGTTATAGCTTACTACAGCAAATCTTTATCCAAACCAGAAAGAAATTACTGCGTCACGAGACGGGAGCTACTCGCAGTAGTAAGGACATTGCAACACTTCAGTAAATATTTGCTGGGACGGAAATTCCAATTGCGAACTGACCACGCTGCATTAAAGTGGCTATTGCAGTTCAAGAATCCAGAGGGACAAGTGGCAAGATGGATCGAACTACTACAAGAGTTTGACTTCGTAACGGAACATCGTAGTGGGAGAACTCACGGTAACGCAGATGCACTGTCTAGAAGACCTTGCCCTGAAGACTGTAAGCATTGTACCAAGCAAGAGACTAAGGAAGTAGTTCCCGTGAGGATGCTAAGAATGGATCTCAGCAATGAATGGAAGGAAACCCTACAGCTTGCTCAGCAAAATGACACGGACCTCAAACCGATCTTTGAGTGGATTAAAGTTGGTGCTCCGAAGCCCAAGTGGAGTGATGTTGCGGCGTTAAGTTCCATCACAAAGAGCTATTGGGCACAATGGAACAGCTTGGTTATCCAGGATGAAGTCTTGTGCCGTAAATGGGAAAACGCTCGAGGAGACAACTGTCATCTACAAATTGTTGTCCCCAAAGCCAAAGTACCGGATGTTTTACGGCTCTACCATGATGGATGTTCAGGAGGACATATGGGGGTAAAAAGAACTCTACTGAAGATACGAGAGCGGTTTTACTGGATTCACTGTCGAGAGGATGTTGAGGACTGGTGCCGCAAATGTACCAGTTGTGCGGCTGTGAAAGGACCCCAGACACGCAGCAGAGGTGCTTTACAATTATACAACGTGGGAGCCCCCTGGGAACGGATAGCACTAGACGTTGCAGGACCATTTCCGGAAAGTGAAAACGGAAACAAGTACTTCATGGTTGTCATGGATTACTTCACAAAGTGGCCAGAAGTCTTCGCCATTCCCAACCAAGAAGCAACAACAGTCGCAGATAAATTGGTTCAGGAAGTCTTCTGTCGTTTTGGAGTACCCTTGGAAATTCACAGCGACCAAGGGAGGAATTTTGAATCACAAGTTTTTCAGGAGACTTGTCGACTGATGGGTACTCACAAGACCAGAACCACTTCTTACCATCCGCAATCTGATGGAATGGTAGAACGTTTCAACCAAACGTTGGAGAGATATCTGGCAAAAGTTGTGGAAAGCAGGCAAAGGGATTGGGACAAGCACATACAGCCATTTCTTCTGTCCTACCGTAGTGCAGTTCACGAAAGTACGACTGTAACACCAGCCTTCGCGAACTTTGGAAGGGAATTACGGTTGCCTGCAGATTTAATCACCGGAACCCCCCCTGATGCCCCACGCAGTGTAACCGATTATGCGAATGACTTGCGTAACAAGTTGAATGATGTATATGAGCATATCAGACAATCCGGCCAACAAATGTCTGATAAGATGAAGACCCGATACGACCGGAAGGCAAACCATAGAGGTTTTGACGAGGGTTCACTGGTGTGGCTGCATAACCCAGTGCGCAGCAAAGGGAAGTCTCCCAAATTGCAAGCAAAATGGGATGGACCATACCGAATCGTGACCAGGATCAACGATGTTACCTACCGAATACAGAAGGGTCCACGAGGTGCGCCTAAGATAGTCCATGTAGACCGATTGGCGCGATACTACGGGACTAATGATGCTCGGGACGAGCATGTCTAAGGAGGGGGCAATGTTACGTCGACCGTATTACACTGGAACGTTCGAGAATGTGGTCGAAGTTTCCAGAAGTTTCCACTAGGTTCGAGAACATTCCATTGTGGTACTGTATAGAAGTTCATAGATGTTTCTAGAATATTCCACTTTAAGATAGTTCGACAATGTTCTGGAAACTTCCATGACCGTATAAATAGGCCGGACGGCGGGCGAGTGAGTCAGTCTGTTTTCGACTACGAATGCGAACGGAAGCGAATACAAGCGATTACGAAGAGAATAGTGATTATTAGCGATTTAGAGTTTGTGTAAATAAGTTGTTGAGTTAATAAAGAATATTTGGTTAATTAATTGGTGTAAAATAATTTATCCCATACCCACAGCTCGTAACAATATGTTCCTTTATGGAAAAGAATTTGACCTGGTAACCGACCACAAGCCTCTAGAGGTGATATTTAGCCCAAAATCAAAACCGTGTGCGAGGATTGAAAGGTGGATGCTCCGGTTACAATCATACCAGTATAAAGTCATTTACCAACCAGGAAAAAACAACATTGCTGACCCGCTTTCTAGACTTTGTAAACTCACCCCGGAAAGTAGATTCTCAAAGGTAGATTATGTACAAAACTTAATTGAGTATACTAGACCCATAGCGGTATTGTTAAGTGACATTGAACATTATTCGAAGGAAGACCCGGATATACAAAAAGTCAAGGAAGGAGTTCACAAAAGCAAGTGGGATGAAACAGTTAACATGCTGATTGAAAATGAACTCTGTTTTCACGAAGAAATTCTCTTAAGAGGTACAAAGATTGTGATACCAAAAGTATTGCGAAACAGAGTATTATCAGCGGCACATGAGGGACATCCTGGGATCGTTGCCATGAAAGCGAGACTCAGGACGAAAGTTTGGTGGCCCAAATATGATCAAGACGTAGAGAGAATCATTAAATCATGTAAAGGATGTACCCTTGTATCAGCACCTAACCCACCTCAACCTTTAAAAAGAAGAGAGTTACCGTTACATCCATGGGTTGACATCGCAATCGATCTCCTAGGTCCATTGCCAACCAATGATTACCTTTTGGTGGTAGTCGATTATTATTCTAGATACCAGGAAATAAAGATTTGTCGAGATATATCTAGCAAGGAAATGGTCAGACTGCTGAGGGAAATTTTCAGTAGGCTAAGATGTCCCGTTTCTTTAATGGCAGATAACGGAAAGCAGTTTGTTAGTGAACAATTTAAGTCATTTTGTAAAGAGAATGACATAAAACTATATCATTCAGTTCCCTATTGGCCTCAACAGAATGGGGAAGTGGAGCGCCAGAACAGAAATATACTTAAAAGACTTCGAATATGTCAGGCAGAAAAGAAAATTCATTGGAAAGAAGCCTTAATTGAGTATTTAACCATGTACAACAACACCCCACATACGGTGACGGGTAAAACACCTGCAGAGTTATTTTTCCAGAGGAAAATTAGAGATAAAATACTGTTACGTCGACCGTATTACACTGGAACGTTCGAGAATGTGGTCGAAGTTTCCAGAAGTTTCCACTAGGTTCGAGAACATTCCATTGTGGTACTGTATAGAAGTTCATAGATGTTTCTAGAATATTCCACTATAAGATAGTTCGACAATGTTCTGGAAACTTCCATGACCGTATAAATAGGCCGGACGGCGGGCGAGCGAGTCAGTCTGATTTCGACTACGGATGCGAACGGATGCGAATACAAGCGATTACGAAGAGAATAGTGATTATTAGCGAATTAGTGTTTGTGTTTATAAGTTGTTGAGTTAATAAAGGATATTAGTTAATTAATTGGTGTAAAATAATTTATCCCATACCCAGCTCGTAACAAATTGGTGTCAGAAGTGAGGGATAAATTATGCCAATTTTACCAAAGGACGACACGGACGGTATTCGTACAAGGAGTCAACGGCAGCAAGACATGGATCAGAGGCGGTTTGGAGATTTTCCGATACAGACGGGTGGTGTTCAGCCTACGACAGAGCTAGTCGCTGGCCCATGTGGAGTTTCTTCAGCACCAGCGGTGCCAGACTTGTCTGCGCTAATGGCGCTGTTGCAGGAACAGGCTCACCGTCAAGAAGAGCAGGCCCGCCGCCAAGAAGAACAGGCCCGTCGAATGGAAGAGAAGCTTCAACAAGATAAAGAGGAGCAGGCCTGCGCCAAGAAGAACAGGCCCGTCGCCAAGAAGAGCAGGCCCGCCGCCAAGAAGAGTTACAGGCCTGCCGCCAAGAAGAGCAGATGCTCCTCATTAAAGACCTTCACTCAACACTTGGCAAAGAGTTCAAGGTGATGAAGGAGCAGGTTCATCAGCATGAGAATCGTATCTCAGAAGCTGAAGTTCAGATTGCTGGGATGAAGAAGGCTTTAGGTGAACTTAGGGCTGGAGACGGGGTTGTGCCTTCAGTGGTTGCTGCACCTTCGGCACGTGGATTTAAGGTGCCGCCATTCGACGGAACATCTTCATGGTCGGCCTACAAAATTCAATTTGAAGCCGTTATGAAGGCGAATGGGTGGACCAAAGAGCAAGCTATGACCGCGCTAACCTTAGGCCTCCGAGACCAGGCCCTAACCATACTTGAGGCTCTTGGCAAGGATGTGACCTATGAGCAGCTGCTGGAAGCCTTAGAGTCCAGATATGGTGACGCGCACTTGGAGCACGTATTTCGCGCTAAGTTAAGAGATCGTGTTCAACGTAGTGCCGAGAACCTACAGCAGTGGGCCTTGGAAGTTGAAAAGTTGGTTCGGAAAGCATACCAGTCCGCCCCTGCACTCATCAATGGAAATCTGGTACAGGCGTTCATCGACGGAATACGTGACTTGGAAGTTAGAGCCGCTGTAAGACTTGGGCATCATGAGACACTGAAGGATGCCTTGGCCCATGCCTTGGAAGTAGAGGCAGTGAGGCAAGACCATCGAACACACCGTATCAGGGAGGTTGTGGCATCACCTCTACGCGATCGTCCGCAAGGATATAGCCCTAGATGTTACACTTGTGGAGAAAGGGGTCATCTTCGGTTAAGCTGTCCAAAGCGAGGCATACTGAGAGAAGATCAATCCCAGCAAGGAAGGGCGGCTCGGCCAGTTCGGTGGAGGAGCGCGAGTGGCGCGACATGGCGCACGACCGTGGCGGAGGCCCCTGAAAGCCTTAGTTCAAGTGATGTCGTCAAGGTCGGTACGGCACCTGACCAGTGCATAAAACAGAAGCAAGTGAAGAGTAAAGTGAGTGCAGGTGCGAATGGTGCTGCCAGCGCCGTGGCCTCCAAGAAAGACAACTGTGTGATAGTGTGCGCGCGCGATGCGGACGATAGGTCCGACCCGGGAATGAGCAGAGTGAGGATGCTAAGAATGGATGTCAACAATGAATGGAAGGAAATCCTACAGCTTGCTCAGCAAAATGACCCGGACCTTAAACCGATCTTCGACTGGATTAAAGCTGGTGCTCCTAAACCCAAGTGGAGTGATGTTGCGGCGTTGAGTTCAATCACGAAAAGTTATTGGGCACAATGGAACAGCTTGGTTATCCAGGATGAAGTCTTGTGCCGTAAATGGGAAAACGCTCGAGGAGACAACTGTCATCTACAAATTGTTGTCCCCAAAGCCAAAGTACCTGATGTTTTACGGCTATACCATGATGGATGTTCAGGAGGACATATGGGGGTAAAAAGAACTCTACTGAAGATACGAGAGCGGTTTTACTGGATTCACTGTCGAGAGGATGTTGAGGACTGGTGCCGCAAATGTACCAGTTGTGCGGCTGTGAAAGGACCCCAGACACGCAGCAGAGGTGCTTTACAATTATACAACGTGGGAGCCCCCTGGGAACGGATAGCACTAGACGTTGCAGGACCATTTCCGGAAAGTGAAAACGGAAACAAGTACTTCATGGTTGTCATGGATTACTTCACAAAGTGGCCAGAAGTCTTCGCCATTCCCAACCAAGAAGCAACAACAGTCGCAGATAAATTGGTTCAGGAAGTCTTCTGTCGTTTTGGAGTACCCTTGGAAATTCACAGCGACCAAGGGAGGAATTTTGAATCACAAGTTTTCCAGGAGACTTGTCGACTGATGGGTACTCACAAGACCAGAACCACTTCTTATCATCCGCAATCTGATGGAATGGTAGAACGTTTCAACCAAACGTTGGAGAGATATCTGGCAAAAGTTGTGGAAAGCAGGCAAAGGGATTGGGACAAGCACATACAGCCATTTCTTCTGTCCTACCGTAGTGCAGTTCACGAAAGTACGACTGTGACACCAGCCTTCGCGAACTTTGGAAGGGAATTACGGTTGCCTGCAGATTTAATCACCGGAACCCCCCCTGATGCCCCACGCAGTGTAACCGATTATGCGAATGACTTGCGTAACAAGTTGAACGATGTATATGAGCATATCAGACAATCCGGCCAACAAATGTCTGATAAGATGAAGACCCGATACGACCGGAAGGCAAACCATAGAGGTTTTGACGAGGGTTCACTGGTGTGGTTGCATAACCCAGTGCGCAGCAAAGGAAAGTCTCCCAAATTGCAAGCAAAATGGGATGGACCATACCGAATCGTGACCAGGATCAACGATGTTACCTACCGAATACAGAAGGGTCCACGAGGTGCGCCTAAGATAGTCCATGTAGACCGATTGGCGCGATACTACGGGACTAATGATGCTCGGGACGAGCATGTCTAAGGAGGGGGCAGTGTTACGTCGACCGTATTACACTGGAACGTTCGAGAATGTGGTCGAAGTTTCCAGAAGTTTCCACTAGGTTCGAGAACATTCCATTGTGGTACTGTATAGAAGTTCAAAAAACCGATGACACTCATATACGAGATAAGGATAGAGAACAGAAAGAAAAAGGAAGAGATTATGCAGATAAAAGAAGAAGAGCACAAATAATCGATTTGGAACCAGGAGAAAAAGTATATGTTAAAGATATGCATAAAACAAACAAACTTTGTACTAATTTTGAACCAACACAACACACAGTAAAGTCACGAGTAGGGGGCGATGTGGAGCTGGAAAATGATGAAACGGGACAACAATTGAGACGAAATATAGTACACCTAAAAAAGGTAGAAGGACAGTGGAAGGTGATGAGTGAAAAGGAGTCGGGAACGAAATCAAGAGAAGAAGAAAATTAAATAAAATAAAAAATATTATATAAAAAAAATATATGTATATAAAAAAAAATTTAAAAAAAATGAAAAAAAAAAAAGTCGGATAACAAAAATAATCGGAGAGCTACTGAAAAAACAAAAAAAAAGGCCGATGACAAAAATAGTCTGTGAACTATTGGAAAATAAAAAAAAGTCGGAAGACAAAAATAGTCGGAGAACTATTGAAAAAAAAAGTCGGATGACAAAAATAGTCGGAGAATAATTGAAAAAAAAAAAAGTCGGATGACAAAAATAGCCGGAGAACTATTGAAAAAAAAAAGTCGGATGACAAAAATAGTCGGAGAACTATTGGAAAAAAAAAAAGTCGGATGACAAAAAATAGTCGGAGAACTATTGAAAAAAAAAAAAAAGTCGGATGACAAAAATAGACGGAGAACTATTGAAAAAAAAAAAAGAAAAAAAAAGAGATGATGATGAATGAGATGAACTATTGAAAGGAGAATTTGTAAGACATGTTAAAGGGATATAATAAAACATCTTTCAATTTGATTTGATTAAAATAAGGAAGAGATGTAGTGTATGTGAATAGTAAAATAACACTCTGTCGTCTCAAAGTCCTAATATCCATCCAGGCACGGGGAGCGAGTGGTATTCCCCCGAACTGACAGGTGAGTCGAGTAGCTGCGGGCGGGAATATACTTGTGCGTGCAGTGGACGGAGCAGAGCCGATACAAAAGGAAAATATTTAAAGTGTTATAAACGAACCAGTACACCAAGTGTTGTTGAACAACTCAGTTTTTATGTGTTTTGATCCTGTTAAAAACTTTGATAAAGAAAATCATTCAACCCGGGCCTGCGGACGGCTAGTGGGTAGCACGCCGTTCGATCAGCACCAGGTCCGAGAGTTGACGGCGCGTGTGCCACGCGCGCCTCAAAGAGTTGTCAGCAATAACGACGGGGCCCGTCATGGCCGATGCTTGCCCCCCCTGGGCAGGCATCGGCCATGACGTGACATGACATTGAGGATAAATTCGAAACAGAGTTACCTCGTCCCTGGGCAATCAGGGCAGTGAAGGAACAGGGGTGCGTTTTAGTCAGTAAGAGTCTGACACGCCCTCCCGCTCCACCCTAGAACGGGAGATGTCATTGTATGATTTCCCACCCCACAAAAAAAAAAGCGTTAAGTCAAAATAACGAACCTATCAGAAGAAAGCAATGACTCCTTTCGGTATTACTTGAATGCAAATAAAAGTAAAAAAAAAATGCATTACTTGCTTGTTGGCACAAGAAATTTTATTTATTTTATTTTTTACCCTAAGTTTTAAAAAACCATTTAGGAAATATCTGAGAGGCAGTTTAGTTAAAAGCAAAGAAAGTTTTATCAAAAAACACATGTAAAACACATGTACAGTTCCAACATGCAATTTAATCATGAATTCCATGCAGTCATTACTTCCAAAAGTTTTCATATAACAGATTGTAAAGATAATATTATTATGCATTTGATTACAAAACAAATTAAATCAGATATTATAACTATAGTTTTGAATGTTTTAAAAATTCCCTACACAGCTTTATATGCAATATAATTGTTTTAACTGCACAAAGATATGCAAGCTGGTGCATCCTATTTAGGGATAAAACCAGGGAGTTCCCCTGAAAAAATCTTTGTTTTTAGTTGGTTCAAAGGTTAGTACCTATGCAAGTGAGTGCATCCTACTTAGTGATAAAACCAGGGAGTTCCCCTGATAAAACGTTTGTTCTTAGTAGGTACAAGGATATGCAAGTGAGTGCATCCTGCTTAGTGATTAAATCTGGGAATTCCCCTTACAAAAATAATGTTATTAGTAATCCTTTATGCACTGTTAAAGACTGCATCTTTATGCAAGCAATTGTATTCACGGAGTTCCTTTAATATTTTTTTAACCCCCAATGCAAAAAAAGGGGTTATTATAAGTTTGACTGCTGTGTGTATGTGTCTATCTGTCTGTCTGTGGCACCATAGCTCTTAAACGGGTAAACCGATTAGAATGCGATTTTTTTTTATTTGAAAGCAAGTTTATTTGTGTTGTGTATCTTTAATGTAGGTACTGGGAAATCTTCTTGACAAATAAGATTTATACAAGTACCCCACATGTGAAAAACACACATCAATACTAGGCTACCTAGTGCTTGTGTTAACCACGAATGAAAACAGTGAATTACCGAATTAGTGTTTTATTGAACACTAGCTGCGCCCTGCGGTTTTACCCGCCTAGACCGGAATAAAAGGTAGCCTATATGTTATGCTATCTCAAATCGGTCCAGCCGTTTGAGCGTGAAGAAGTAACAAACATACACTCACAAACTTTCACATTTATAATATTAGTATGAATTATGATGATAATAATTTGAAAGCAAACTTACAACACCCTTCTTTTTATAGGGGGGGGGTTTAAATTATGTCCACGCATTTCTCTAATACCCTGTAGAGATGGGATAGAGATTGGTTTAAACGCTATAGATATATGATTGTCTCTATAGAAATAGGCTAGATAGCTAGAGATGGGTCAATCAATAGTAGTAAAATCTATTGACTGCCTCATCGTTGTTCTTCTTCTTGTCGTCCTTTCAATCTTTTTGTTGTCATTAGTTTAGTTTTAACTTTTTAATTCATTTTTACAAAGTAGGGTGGACAAGGGCCTTACCCCAGCCATAAGTGGTAAGGCCCTTGTCACAATCATCAGGCCCATCACGTCAGCAGCTAGGAAATATTGCCTCAGACTGCATACCTCGCGGTGGTGGAGGGTAAAAACCTCGGCCTCCAAACTTCTACGGGATATACAGTCTCATCACTGATGAACATGGGTGATCCATTCGGTATGCAGTTAGTAGTGTACGGACCCACCTATCCAGGGCATCAAGTTCTGTGTATGGACCAGCCTATCCAGGGCATCAAATTCTGTTATTATTATTATTATTATTATTGAAAAAGGAGAGAGGAGTCTCCAGGACATTATTAAAGTGTTGAAATTTTCTTCCATACTCCTCTATTAGTCGTCATCTCTGTAGTCACCCCCTTTTTACCCATATCCTCTTTCACACAGTCCAACCATCGTTTCTTTGGCCTTCCCCTACTCTTATAGCCATCCACATCCATACACAAGACTTTCCTCACGACATTTTCTTCATTTCTCCGCATCACATGCCCATACCACGACAACCGATTTCCACACAACTTTTCAGTCAGCGGTGCCACTTTCAGACTTCCTCTTATATACTCATTCCTAATTCTATCCATGCGCGTAACACCACACATCGCTCTTAGCATTCTCATCTCAGCTACATGCAATTGCTTTTCACACCATATTGCAACTACCAACATGTTTAAATGATTTCTAGTACCAGCCCTACACATACAGTATCACAGCATTCTAACATTCATTAGTCCCGCGTACATTAGATCAATAGACTAGGAGAGTACTTCATTAGGTTACCAGTAGGTACTCTATGTGCTCATATCAAGGCCAAATCAATTTTGTACACACACAACTTGGGAATGTCCCTTCATTGCAAGTGCATAAAGAGAATCTGCATTTCAAAGCTATCTGCATAATACTGCATAAACCATAAAACAGGGTGTTCCCCTACTAACCAAATAGATGAAACTATTTCACAATATTGTGTCTCAAACTGAAACATGCACTCACCAATGCCTTGATTTGCTGCACAACACCCGCATTCGTCACCGATAACGTTAACTTCTCCACCGGCAAGTTCTCAGGGTTCTGAAAAAGCATTTTAATTTATAAATAAAGAATTCACGTCTCACTTTTCACAAACTTATGAATCAAAAACTTACGGAAAATTCAACACATTTGTTTGACATTTCTTTGTAATAAACGTGCTGCAAAATGAAATAAGTGTTTCGTCAATATATTCAGCCAATGTGTCGTTGAAAAATTTACGTTAAGAGAAATAAAATAATTCCGATATCATACGGAGAAAAAATGAAATCGTCGACGAGTCCAATTTCTGACTTTTCTTTATTGAAGTCAAATTTTGACAGCTAAGCTGACGTTGACAGAATTGGGAGCGTTCAGAAAAAATACAGAACACAACGAAAACTACCTATGGTGGTATTACATTAATTTTATTATCCTACTTTATCCAATATATTGTTACGTCGACCGTATTACACTGGAACGTTCGAGAATGTGGTCGAAGTTTCCAGAAGTTTCCACTAGGTTCGAGAACATTCCATTGTGGTACTGTGTAGAAGTTCATAGATGTTTCTAGAATATTCCACTATAAGATAGTTCGACAATGTTCTGGAAACTTCCATGACCGTATAAATAGGCCGGACGGCGGGCGAGTGGGTCAGTCTGTTTTCGACTACGTATGCGAACGGAAGCGAATACAAGCGATTACGAAGAGAATAGTGATTATTAGCGATTTAGTGTTTGTGTAAATAAGTTGTTGAGTTAATAAAGAATATTTGGTTAATTAATTGGTGTATAACAATTTATCCCATACCCAGCTCGTAACATTATAAATCATATACAGGGTGTAAGGAAATTACGTAATTTATTTAGCATTTTGCGTACAATAAGCTGTGAGAACAATTAAATTAAACCTTTATTTGCAGTTAAAACACTCTTTTTCTTTACAATTTTAGTATGCAATGTAATATTCGTAAAATATTAGCTGACGCTCGCGCATTCCTCGAGATAAAAGTGCGTGCGCCTCGCTGACAGCCGCGTGGCCAACGACCCCACGTGCACACGACACCGAAGTATAGCGAAAGATTACTGGTATCCGTTTACATTTAGGTTGTAAATAATCTACGTTCTGGCTTCGGAAGCTTTCCCCTTACACCCTGTATTTATATAATCAAATTTCTTTGACGGATTTATTTTTTAAGATTAAACTGGTCCAATATCTTTGTCTAAGATTTTACGAAGTCTGAGAAAATGGAGGAACGTGGAGCAACTTAGCTGCTAATCATTAGATTATTATTAAAAAAAGAAAAATAAATCAAGAAAAAGCTTTGGGTGAAACCCTGGATCGAAAGGAGAAGAGAAAAAGCATTCAAGATAAATGAAATAATTACAAGTCGAGGACAAACATCCCTAAAAGCGTTTTTTTACGTTTAAAGGATTATTCACGTTACACCGTGTCGCCACCGTGCCCCGGTCGGGGCATGGCCGGGGCACGTCCACTGGGCTAGTCATTCATGCTACACCGGGCTGTCACCGTGCCGCCACCAGACCCCCGCCCGGAGCACAGCCGGGGCACGGCCAAGCATGGATCATTTCATACAAAAAGTATACTATAGATATTTGACCGTGCAATGGTTTGACCGGCAATTGTTTCCCGGTCGGGGCACGTCCGGGCCTGATGCACACGTGCATGTTACACCATGTCGGCACCGGGCCTAGCCGCGGCCGTGCCCCGGCCGGGGCACGGCCGGGGGCCGGTCCAGCATGAATCACTTCATACAAAATGTATGCAACAATCTTTGACCGTGCTCCGGCTGCGCCCCGGCCGGGGTACGGCCCGGTGGCGTCACGGTGTGACGTGAATAATCCTTTAAACGTAAAAAAACGCTTTTAGGGATGTTTGTCCTCGACTTGTAATTATTCAACACTAAACACACAACAACAACAAACTGACACAACACAACACACAACACAACACCAAACAACACAACACACACTCACCATTAAATCACCAACACCCAACATCGTCGTCGTTGTCGTCGTCGTCGTCGTCGTCGTCGTCGTTCGTCTTGACTCAACATTAAATTTTTAGTAGGGGAGCCGATGATGCTAAACGGGGATTTACTCGAGCGGCATGGGGACCTATTGGATTTCATAGATTAGATTGATGTGGTGGTTCAGAGCGTTATGGAGCTGGCGGGTTAAGAATAAAAGGTCATATCAAGTTTTCTCTTTCAGTAGTGGGGGTCTACAGATTTTTAAAAATGTAAAAAAACAACCAGATAGATATACTCAAGTGAGTCAGATATTGATAGTTAATGCCCCAACGTGTCCTGATATCAAAGGCATGTTCATCTGCCGACTTGCGTGGTGGGGGTAGCCATACGGAAGGGTAGAAACCAGAAAAAAAAATTTTTTTCGAGCCCGTTTGATTTTCAGATGGTACTGTTACGTCGACCGTATTACTCTGGAACGTTCGAGAATGTGGTCGAAGTTTCCAGAAGTTTCCACTAGGTTCGAGAACATTCCATTGTGGTACTGTATAGAAGTTCATAGATGTTTCTAGAATATTCCAGTATAGGATAGTTCGACAATGTTCTGGAAACTTCCATGACCGTATAAATAGGCCGGACGGCGGGCGAGTGAGTCAGTCTGATTTCGACTACGGATGCGAACGGATGCGAATACAAGCGATTGCGAAGAGAATAGTGATTATTAGCGAATTAGTGTTTGTGTTTATAAGTTGTTGAGTTAATAAAGGATATTTGGTTAATTAATTGGTGTAAAATAATTTATCCCATACCCAGCTCGTAACAAATTGGTGTCAGAAGTGAGGGATAAATTATGCCAATTTTACCAAAGGACGACACGGACGGTATTCGTACAAGGAGTCAACGGCAGCAAGACATGGATCAAAGGCGGTTTGGAGATTCCCCGATACAGACGCCGGGTGGTGCTCAGCCTGTGACAGAGCCAGTCGCTGGCCCATGTGGAGTTTCTTCAGGACCAGCGGTGCCAGACTTGTCTGCGCTAATGTTGCTGTTGCAGGAACAGGCTCGTCGTCAAGAGGAACAGGCTCATCGTCAAGAGGAGCAGGCCCGCCGCCAAGAAGAACAGGCCCGTCGGATGGAAGAGAAGCTTCAACAAGATAAAGAAGAGCAGGCTCGCCGCCAAGAAGAGCAGATGCTCCTCATAAAAGACCTTCACTCAACACTGGGCAAGGAGCTCCAGGTGATGAAGGAGCAGGTTCACCAGCATGAGAATCGTATCTCAGAAGCTGAAGTTCAGATTGCTGGGGTGAAGAAGGCTTTAGGTGAACTTAGAGCTGGAGATGGGGTTGTGCCTTCAGTGGTTGCTGCACCTTCGGCACGTGGATTTAAGGTGCCGCCATTCGACGGAACATCTTCATGGTCGGCCTACAAAATTCAATTTGAAGCCGTTATGAAGGCGAATGGGTGGACTAAAGAGCAAGCCATGACCGCGCTCACCTTAGGCCTCCGAGACCAGGCCCTAACCATACTTGAGGCTCTTGGCAAGGATGTGACCTATGAGCAGCTGCTGGAAGCCTTAGAATCCAGATATGGTGACGCGCACTTGGAGCACGTATTTCGCGCTAAGTTAAGAGATCGTGTGCAACGTAGTGCCGAGAACCTACAGCAGTGGGCCTTGGAAGTTGAAAAGTTGGTTCGGAAGGCATACCAGTCTGCCCCTGCACTCATCAATGGAAATCTGGTACAGGCGTTCATCGACGGAATACGTGACTTGGAAGTTAGAGCCGCTGTAAGACTTGGGCATCATGAGACACTGAAGGACGCCTTGGCCCATGCCTTGGAAGTAGAGGCAGTGAGGCAAGACCATCGAACACACCGTATCAGGGAGGTTGTGGCATCACCTGTACGCGATCGTCCGCAAGGTTATAGCCCTAGGTGTTATTCTTGTGGAGAAAGGGGTCATCTTCGGTCAAGCTGTCCAAAGCGAAGCACGCTGAGAGAAGATCAATCCCAGCAAGAAAGGGCGACTGATACGACTGCCCAGCAACAGCAGGGAAACGAGTAAACGCCAGGACTGGGGGGCGGGTGCTGGCTGGTATTGAAAGAGCCCCGAAGATCTCGATCTCACAGGCCCATGACGGAAATAGTCTGATCATCAAAGGCGAAATCAACGGAAAACCGTGCAAATTGACGTTAGATACTGGAGCTTCACACACGGTCGTCAATTCTCACTTAGCAAGTCGGTTCCTTGGGGACTTCTTCAATAACCACGACCGTATACAATTACTGACAGCTACCGGTCAGCACATAATCGTCCGAGGCAGGAAGGAGGTGGAGTTAAAATTAGGTAACAAAATTTATCGGCATAATGTCATCGTGGCTGACATAGTGGACGATTGCATCCTGGGTTTAGACTTCATGCGGAAACATCGTTGTGAGATCGACGTTGATCAAGGAGTATTGAAGTGTGGTACAGAGGAAATCTTCATGGAAGGTGTACCATCAGGAAAAGTGTTCCGTTTGAAATTTGACGTGTCAACACTTTTGGAAAACTGCGATTTAACGGAAGTAGAAATGGATAAGGCTAAGAAGATGTTACTTCAGTACGCCGACTCTTTCTCTACAAATGATGCTGACATAGGAAGAACAGGAGTGGTTCAGCACAAAATTAATACTGGCAACGAGTTACCAATCCGTCAACGACCAAGAAGACTGCCGGTTGCACGTGAAAAGGAAGTGGAAATGATGATTGAGGGTATGGTCAAGGATGGTGTTATAGAGCCTTCATCAAGTCCATGGTGTTCTCCTGTGGTCCTGGTGAAGAAAAAGGACGGCAACACGCGCTTTTGTGTGGACTATCGACGATTGAACGACGTCACGAAAAAGGACAGTTACCCACTGCCTAGGATCGACGACACATTGGATACACTGACTGGAATGAGATGGTTTACCACGCTAGACTTGAAAAGTGGCTACTGGCAAGTGGAAATAGACCCTAAGGATAAGGAGAAAACTGCATTTTCAACAGGAAAGGGGCTATGGCAGTTTAAAGTTATGCCATTCGGATTGTGCAATGCTCCTGCGACGTTTGAAAGGCTAATGGAGCAAATACTTGCCGGGTTGATCGGAGACGCATGTCTTGTCTATTTAGACGACATTATTATCGTGGGCCGTACATTTGAAGATCACCTTCAAAATCTCAATCGAGTGCTGTCAAAAATCCGGACGGCAAATCTTAAATTAAGTCCGAAAAAGTGCTCATTTTTCAGACGACAAGTGAACTTTTTAGGACACATAGTTTCGGAGGAAGGTGTTCAGACAGATCCGGAGAAAATCGTCGCCGTCAAGGATTGGCCAGTTCCAAAAGACAAGACTCAAGTCAGAGCATTTCTGGGTTTGTGCTCCTACTATCGGCGGTTTGTCAAGAATTTTGCCGACATTGCAAAACCTTTACACAAACTCACTGAGGAGAAGCAACAGTTCTGTTGGGACGAGAATTGTGACATCGCATTTCGGGAATTAAAGAAACGTCTGTGCAATACACCTATTCTGGGCTATCCTGACACTGAAAATGACTTCATAGTTGACACAGACGCAAGTAATACTGGAATTGGAGGCGTGTTGTCTCAACGGAAAGGAAACCAGGAAGTTGTTATAGCTTACTACAGCAAATCTTTATCCAAACCAGAAAGAAATTACTGCGTCACGAGACGGGAGCTACTCGCAGTAGTAAGGACATTGCAACACTTCAGTAAATATTTGCTGGGACGGAAATTCCAATTGCGAACTGACCACGCTGCATTAAAGTGGCTATTGCAGTTCAAGAATCCAGAGGGACAAGTGGCAAGATGGATCGAACTACTACAAGAGTTTGACTTCGTAACGGAACATCGTAGTGGGAGAACTCACGGTAACGCAGATGCATTGTCTAGAAGACCTTGCCCTGAAGACTGTAAGCATTGTACCAAGCAAGAGACTAAGGAAGTAGTTCCCGTGAGGATGCTAAGAATGGATCTCAGCAATGAATGGAAGGAAACCCTACAGCTTGCTCAGCAAAATGACACGGACCTCAAACCGATCTTTGAGTGGATTAAAGCTGGTGCTCCGAAGCCCAAGTGGAGTGATGTTGCGGCGTTAAGTTCCATCACAAAGAGCTATTGGGCACAATGGAACAGCTTGGTTATCCAGGATGAAGTCTTGTGCCGTAAATGGGAAAATGCCCGAGGAGACAACTGTCATCTACAAATTGTTGTCCCCAAAGCCAAAGTACCGGATGTTTTACGGCTCTACCATGATGGATGTTCAGGAGGACATATGGGGGTAAAAAGAACTCTACTGAAGATACGAGAGCGGTTTTACTGGATTCACTGTCGAGAGGATGTTGAGGACTGGTGCCGCAAATGTACCAGTTGTGCGGCTGTGAAAGGACCCCAGACACGCAGCAGAGGTGCTTTACAATTATACAACGTGGGAGCCCCCTGGGAACGGATAGCACTAGACGTTGCAGGACCATTTCCGGAAAGTGAAAACGGAAACAAGTACTTCATGGTTGTCATGGATTACTTCACAAAGTGGCCAGAAGTCTTCGCCATTCCCAACCAGGAAGCAATAACAGTCGCAGATAAATTGGTTCAGGAAGTGTTCTGTCGTTTTGGAGTACCCTTGGAAATTCACAGCGACCAAGGGAGGAATTTTGAATCACAAGTTTTCCAGGAGACTTGTCGACTGATGGGTACTCACAAGACCAGAACCACTTCTTACCATCCGCAATCTGATGGAATGGTAGAACGTTTCAACCAAACGTTGGAGAGATATCTGGCAAAAGTTGTGGAAAGCAGGCAAAGGGATTGGGACAAGCACATACAGCCATTTCTTCTGTCCTACCGTAGTGCAGTTCACGAAAGTACGACTGTGACACCAGCCTTTGCGAACTTTGGAAGGGAATTACGGTTGCCTGCAGATTTAATCACCGGAACCCCCCCTGATGCCCCACGCAGTGTAACCGATTATGCGAATGACTTGCGTAACAAGTTGAATGATGTATATGAGCATATCAGACAATCCGGCCAACAAATGTCTGATAAGATGAAGACCCGATACGACCGGAAGGCAAACCATAGAGGTTTTGACGAAGGTTCACTGGTGTGGTTGCATAACCCAGTGCGCAGCAAAGGGAAGTCTCCCAAATTGCAAGCAAAATGGGATGGACCATACCGAATCGTGACCAGGATCAACGATGTCACCTACCGAATACAGAAGGGTCCACGAGGTGCGCCTAAGATTGTCCATGTAGACCGTTTGGCGCGATACTACGGGACTAATGATGCTCGGGACGAGCATGTCTAAGGAGGGGGCAGTGTTACGTCGACCGTATTACTCTGGAACGTTCGAGAATGTGGTCGAAGTTTCCAGAAGTTTCCACTAGGTTCGAGAACATTCCATTGTGGTACTGTATAGAAGTTCATAGATGTTTCTAGAATATTCCAGTATAGGATAGTTCGACAATGTTCTGGAAACTTCCATGACCGTATAAATAGGCCGGACGGCGGGCGAGTGAGTCAGTCGGATCCGCCAGTTGCCACTGTGAGCAGCCGTGTCCGCACGCTGCTCCTCCGTTCGGCCCGCTCACATCCACCGGTTCTCCCTGTGTGCTGTCGTGGGTGCTGGTCTCGGCCGGTGCTTGCGGGGGTGCGCAGGGGAAGCCGCCCCGTTGCCACTCGGTGGGGTAACCCACCGTAGCGGTCGCGGAGGCAACTTAGTGTTTTAAACCGTCCGTTTCGACATCTTAACATGCCGCCGAAGGGGAAGTCCGGTCCCCGTCGCTCTCAGGAGCACGGTACCGGGCCGTCTCCCTCACCGCCGGACCGTCCAGTGACGGGCCGGACGCCGCCGCCCCCTGCAAGAGGGGGTGCGTCGCCCGGCGCACCACCGGCCGCACAATCCGCCGCTCCATCTTCTACCGCAAGAACGGCCGCCACCGGCCCGCCGACGTCATCAGCGACTGCGCGCGTTTCGCCGGCGCCGTCGTCGAGCCGGCAGCCGGCCGTCCCGGTCCGTCCTCCGGCCTTTCGTCCCGTGCCTACGCAGGCGCCGCTGCCTGCCGCGTTGGCGAGTCGGCCGCGCGCCCCGGGCGTGACACGGCCCCCCGCCGTCGCGTCGGGGGCGCGCGCCGCCGCGCCGACCGCGCGCGCTGCGCTGCCGCCTGCTAGGCCCGCCCGCACGGAGCCCCGAGCAGCCATATCCTGTCCTAACATAGGGCCGCGGGACCCGCGCCTCGCCGCGCGGACCGCGGGCCCTACCGCGCCAGTGCAGCGCGGCTCGGCCCCCGTGCCGAGCGCGACTGCGCCCATGTCGCGCCCACGCACCGCTACGCCCCTGGCTATGGAGGTAGCGTCGCCACTCCCCTCGCCGGCGCCATCACCGCCGCCGACACGAGCTCCGCCGCCGCCACTGACACCGCACGTCACCGCGGTGAGTAGCGGCGCCCTATCACCGTCGCCACCAAGGGCCTCCGCCCAGGATTCCCCGGCGGTATCGGCGTGTTTTTCCCCTCGCGAGAGCGAGTGGTCAGGCATGTCGGCATCGTCGGGCGAGTCTGACGTGGAGGAGACTCATTCCCGGTTCCCACTGCCGCTTCCGCTGGGGCTTGAGCGCGTGCCCCCGCCCGCAGCTCGCCCGCAGCGGAGGCCTAGGAGCCCGGAAGAAGAAGAGGATGCGGAGGAGACGAAACGGCGCCAGCTGCAGCGCACACCGCGCAGGCGCAGCGGGGCTGAAGCGTCATCTTTCGCCTCCGCCGCCGCAGGCGTCACGGGCGGCACAACCCGCCCCCCACCCCAGCAACATTAGCAGTCCCACCCTACGGCTGCCACCGCCCAGAGCGGAAGCGCCAAGGGTGCGCAGAAGAAGGCACGCTACCCGCCGCTGGTAGTTGAGAGGCTGCCGGACTGGCAGACCCACTTCAGGGTCTTGCGCGATTTGCTGGGTCGCCCTCCGAGTGCCCGCCCTTATCAGGGCGGCATTCGGTTCCTTCCCGGCGACGAGAAGGAATTCAGGGTGATCCAGCGCTATCTGTGCGACCTGGAGAGGGATGCCGGTCTGGTATGGTTTTCATACTCCCTGCCGGCGGAGCGTGCCTTTAAGGTGGCCATACGCGGCCTGCCGGTCGATACCGAGCCGGCCGCAATAGAGGAAGACCTGCGCGGGCTCGGTTTCGAGCCCAAGTACGTGCGGGCCATCAAGGCTCGCGACGGGCGTCCGGGCTGCATTTATTATGCAGTCCTGAAGCCCCAGCCGGACGTCCGTCGTATCTACGACACCACGCAGCTGCTGCTGATGGAAAGCGTAAGGGTGGAGGGATGGCGAGGCAAGAGGGGGCCCGCCCAGTGCCACCGCTGCCAGCGCTTCCGGCACTCAAGCCACCAGTGCCACCGCCCGCTCGCCTGTGTGCGATGCGGAGGTGGGCACGTCGCCCGAGAGTGTCCCCGGCCCCGCGAGGAGCCGGCAACGTGCGCCAACTGTGGCGGACCACACCCCGCGTCGCACCGCGAGTGCCCCGTCTTCCGGCGGGAGACCGCCAACAGGCGAGCGGGCACGGTGGCGCTAACAAGTACAACACCCCGCCCGGCCGCAACAGCGGCCCGGGCCACGAATGCAGAGGACCATGAGGCCTGTGGCGCCTCCTTGATGGCGGCCGCAAACGGGCCGAGTGGAGCAGCTGCCCCCCTGCCTGGACGCAGGCGGAAGAGGAGAAGACGTGGGAGGAAGCCCCCTCCCCCCACCGACGCAGTACAACAGCAACCCCGACCTCAACATACCGCACAGGGTGCGAATCTGCGAGGGGCGGCCTCCGTAACAGAGGTCGTCCCTACGGTAAAGGTTCGCACCATGCGCCCCCGCAGCAATCTACTTCAACGAACGCCAGAGGGCGCCACCGCTGTTGTTAATACAACCGCAGCCATGCGTCCACACCACGCGCCACTAGGCGCCACTGTGGCCGCCATCACGCAACCGGAGCTCCATAAGCGGGCCACTGGCCTCCTGCTGGACTTGATTAAGGCCATCAGGAGGGGCCAGGACCCGCTTATCACCGTGCTGGAGGGCATGGTGGCCATCCTGGCCCTCTATCAGGGCGGGACCGCCGCCAGCAGCCAGCCAGCAGCACCTGACGCCGAGTAAGTCGTTTTCACCTACACGCGACTTGCTCAAACAGAAACACTACACAAGCAGTACATGCACTGTGCGCGACGTGTTCTAAGTTAATATAGGCACGTCGCGTATCGAAAGCCAGACACACATGACTCCACACACATTGTGTACTCACGCGCTGTATGTACCTACATACAGCGCTTACATGGGCGGCGTTACACATACAATGCCGCCCACACATACATCTACGGCCCCGCGGTCCGGACGGCAACCGGCTAGATCTGGAAACCGGGCGGACGGGGGCCACTCACTAAATACTGTAGGCTCACTGTAAGCTGTGAGCTGGTCGTCATCCGCTGGGCCTCCCACAGGGAACTGTGGGTCTCACCCGGCGGTGACAGACCGCCTAGCTGCCGTGAAAACATGTTCCGAGCCTGCAGTATCACACATGGGCGAATGCTGTGAGAGCATCGGCAGGTGTAGTTCTCCCACCTGTCTAGTAGGCTCTTATGGCAGTCGCCCAAGGCATCCACACCCATGTTAGGTACCCCCTCGAAGCACCCGTTTTTGCGGGTGGCACTAGACACCGCGTTCTAGAGGGCCAAGCCCTGATAACGCCCACCACACCCCCCCTGCGGGGGGGTGTAGTGAACGTCAGCAACGAGTGAGTCAGTCTCACAGATTGTCAGTCTGATTTCAACTACGGATGCGAACGGATGCGAATACAAGCGATTGCGAAGAGAATAGTGATTATTAGCGAATTAGTGTTTGTGTTTATAAGTTGTTGAGTTAATAAAGGATATTTGGTTAATTAATTGGTGTAAAATAATTTATCCCATACCCAGCTCGTAACAGTACGTTAAGTGAACCCTAAAAATGCTCCTATTCAAAAGACTAACGATCCAGAAGTAACGCAAACTCGAACCGAATTTTTGAAAATGCTATCTAAAATCGCCATATTGAAATACTCGAGCGTGTCAGATTTTATACAGAAGGTTCAGCTTGATGTCCCAGTCATGCTAGCCTAAAATCTGACGATTATTTTGAGGGGTTTATTCTGACACATGACTTTATACATTTATAAGGATTTTTTTTTCAATAACCATTGTAACGAAAACAACCACGAACAAACAATTATTTAAACATTTAGAGATATCATTTATTTAGAAAATAATATAAAAATAAAATACAACCAAAAATTAAATTATTTGAATCTTTGTCTTCATCTGAAGAATTATTATACTTCAAATATAATTCAATTGGATCTTCAAAATTATCTGCAGTCTCCGTATCTGTATCAGTTACCAATATTTTGTTGATTTTATGAAAAACGTGATGTCAGGGTATTAAAAAGATATATACCTAAATCTGAAGTTTAGCCAATTAGGTAGGTACCTACTTGTGTTATGTTTAATAAGACATGCACACGGCCATATCATTGCCATACATTAATTGTATAAATTAAACTTTATTCCAGCTGCACGCTCTAATCTTCGTAGACGATTTTAATTATTTCGGCTTATGGAAATCGGCAGATTATATTTTTTTCGTGATTCCACATTATTTCCTATAAAATAAAATAAAAATCAACCGCGCTCGAGAATGTCAAGACAACGTTTTGTTCTTACAACTTTGTAACCCTCCCACTCCCTTACATTACGCTTAAATCGTCAGATTTTCTCTTCTCTCAAATGTATTTTTTTTTGCTAGTAACTAACCCGCCTTGCCTATAATCTGATGCGCTTCAGTATTTCTGACGATCGATTTTTTTTTACTAATCTTCACGGCCATAATTAAAGGGCTCATCTAGGGTGCAGGTACTCAACAGGACACAAGGTATCCCCCCTATGTTTATCTGACGCGCTCGAGTAAATCCCAAAAAGCTTATTAGGCTCCCTTACATTACATTGTTATGAAAGTACGAGTATCACCGTTTAGAAAGACAAAACCTAAGTTGCAGCCATTTTGATTTTAAATGTCAATATTCTTTGATCAACTATCGGCGTTGATGACACATTTGATGAAGTCGTCCTACTTCTTTGATCAAACTTACATTGGTCAAAGATCTTGGATAAATGTAATAGCACCCTTAGAAACCTTCAATTCAATTTTTTTTGAGGCCTTTCAAATCTGGTGGAAGGGGAAACTGTCAAGTAACACAAAAACCGACCATAAGGCATGTCGGACTTCGCACATTTAGGGTTCCGTACCTATCAAATGTATTTTTTGCGGTTCATAAGGCTTTGGGTCAACAAGATGCTTTTACTGCGAAAATTTGAATACTGTTGCTGTACCGTTTGGCTGTAAAACCTATGTGAGAGACAGCAATTGTATCTCCATTTGGACACTTCGGGTACGGAACCCTAAAACGGTCATGTGCGTTAATTCTAAAAAAAAATTCTGGTTTTGTATAAAATATTGGACAAAAAAAAACAATTTATTACCCTATTTAGGCTAGACAGCAGTAATAACGTAAAAATCGATATAAAAACTAATATGTTTTGACGTTTTCAATAAGCTACACTACTACTAGCCCAGGGGATGGCTATATATACGCTTAGCTGCTCATCAGTGCGTCCGTAGCCTTTTTTCTTGGTTCTTGGGTTTGGGTTCATTCATCTATCACACTATGTTGGTAAGGAGTTTTTGGCGGGATTTTGTCGAGTGAAGTTCAGTGGCTGTTTTAATTATTCGTTTATTGATTCCTAGTGGATATTGTGATGTAAAATTGGTGTAGTTTTGTGTCTCAAGTGTCAACGCAAATGGACAATATGTGGAATTATTGAAACAGCCGCGATCTCGGGAAAATGGAGCTGAGAATTTTATTGTAGTATTGACTACCGTAGCGAAGTTGGCCCAGAAGTCTGGTGGGCTGGCATTCTAATGTTTTTTGCAGTATTTGTTGCCAAATACTGCAAAAAACATTAGAATGTGTTACGTCTGCGTTAGAATGGAAAAAATGTATAAATACACTACGTAAGACTAGGCAATATGGTCAAAAGACTTTCGCCTTCCCTTCGGGGATAATAAAAAAAAAACTATGTTGGTAACCCTTCTGGACATGTTTGACTATAGAAAAAACAGTTATACAAATATGTGGCATATCGACGCCAAAATCATAAAATACTGCTATCTCTTTTTAACTTTATTAATTTTGCAGTAGTGAAAAAGGCTAGTAGTATTTTTGACAGATGCTATAATGGCAACCCTTCATTCCTATCGTCATTGAAACACCTATTTGCGGCCAGTTCGCCATTTTATCCTCTCGGTGTTCGGTACCAAACCAAAGTTGGGTACGTCAACTGTGAAATGCACGTAAACAATGGATATATTTTGTGAATTTTGGAGTAATTTTGCTGTGTTATTGCGTTTGAACTCGGTTGTATAGTGAAAGTCGTCAATAGCAAGATGCCCAATTGCAATATAATCGGATTTGGCATCAAAAGAAGCGGAAATCAACCGAACATAACTTTTCACCAGTACGTATAGGTACTTAATTTTAGCTGAAATATCTTTAGATTTAGTTATTAAACAAAAGATTCTGTATTCGTTGAAGAGTTTATGTAAAAAGCATTCATAATTTCCCGTTTGCCTTTCTTTTTAACAGTTGTATTTCATGAAATCATTTTCTTGTTTTTGTAGGGATAGAGTAGTGCATGCATGACATTTTTGTTTATCGATAATGCTATATTATTATGGTTCTTTATTGGTTTTACGTTTTACTTTCAAGGCTGAGAGTGATGCAAAGAATGTGTTTGAGTGTAGTCCTAAGATTAATTGCCAAAATAAGACAAACTTGTTTATTTGGTTGCATTAAGTACATACTCCTTTTAAAGGAGTTTTTTAATGCCACCAGTAGTCTGCTTTTTGTGTCAATGGACTTTTAAATTATATTATGAGGACTTTTAAGTATATTAGCAGTGTTATTCTGTAAAAATCTCACTGTGAAAACTTGGGTGAGGTGAACATTAAGTGAGCTTATGTACGATTATTTAGCTCATTATCCACTCGAGAGCTACTGAACTAGTGAGCTATTGAGCGAGTGAGTGAGAACTCAACGACCAAATGAAAACTCTTCTCAACCTACAAATTAAATGAGGCCATTTAAAATAATAAGTAACAATCTAATAAAATTGAGAAACATATTTAATTTTATTGCTTGTTTACAGCCTGCAAATCCATCAAATATGTCTGGCATTTTAATTGAAAGTGATCAAAATCAAGACGAACTCTCAACATCTGGATATCGTGCTCTGAATATGGTACCTATTTAGTCACCAGCACGTCCGCTGCGCCAGGTTTAGCCGCCAACGTCTCCACTGCACCAGATTTGGCTGTTAGCACCTCCACTGCACCAGGTTTAGCCGCTAGCACCTCTGCTGCGCCAGATTTATCGGTATGCTTCAGTTTTTCTTGTCATCATTATTTGCGAATTTGATCTCAATGATAACATGTCATCGACTGAATTAAGACTGTGTGGGAGATATCTCTCGCTTGTCTTCAATATCTATTAAAGCTTACTTTTATTTTATTTGATTTCAGGTACACATTTAAAATGATTAAGAAATTGAAGGACAAATGACAAAAACAGTCCAATAAGAAAAGTCCAAAAAGAGACTTACCTAATGAGAAAGTTAGAAAACAAACGAAAAAAAAAATCTCTTCAGTAATAATTTCTTTCCCTTTTAAATCTTTGATAGATTTAAAAGGAAAAGAAATTTATTAAATTCAAAGCCCCAAGCTTTGTTTATTAATTAAAGTGTAATAGAGGTATACATGAATTTGAGATACAAATATTGTGGGAAGAACTACTGCTACTCTACTGAAAGAATATCACACAGAAATTACCTGAACAAAATTGTATTGTTCAGAAATGAATGAGATTGATTTGTTTCATATACAGACTTTATTATAATTATTGTTGACTTTTAATTAAAACCCAAAAATTATCTACATGTTAGAAAACATATGCATTGGAGATGTCCGTGCCGGGAGCCCACTGCGGATTCAGCGTCATTTGTTTTCTTTGTGAATTTGTTGTCTCCGTCTCGAAGGTCTACTTAACGCAAGGCTCTAGAATAACACTAACACTGTTACTTTTACATTTCATTTTAATTGACACAAAATATTCGATGTACCCACTTACTGCATTTCGTTTCTTGTAATAGCTAAAAGCATAAATTCCAAGACACTAAAAAAAAACTGACTTCAAATAAAAAAAAAAATATTTAAAAAAACCTGGCTGAACAACAAGTTGGTGGGAGTTATTTTAGTTCAATTATTGATTTCATGCAACCAACTACATCAGACTGCTTGAAAAGTGACTTGTTTGGAACTTTTCATTTGATTTTTTAGGTCGGGTTTTTGAAAATGTTTTTCATTTTTGTTCTATACAGTTTTGTTAAGATGACTAATTATTGTTTCAGCGCGAACATTAGTTACTCTTGTCAAAATGTAGCATTTCCTTTGCTTTTATGATAGCCTCTCTATTACGTAGTAACATATTACCTCAATGCCACTGGTAAAAATAGCTGTTGATATTGTACCGTAACAATATGTAAACATTCTCACAATCTTTTATCGATGTTTTTAATAAAGAAATATCGATATGGGCTACCCTACTATCCGCCATTTTATCCTCTCAGTGAAGTGTAGGTATGACACGTTTTTCTTGTAGGTATGCCATTGACATATAAATTATATGGACTGGACATGTTTGACTATAGAAAAAACAGTTATACAAATATGTGGCATATCGACGCCAAATTCATAAAAATACTGCTATCTCTTTTTAACTTTCTTAATTTTGCATTAGTGAAAAAGGCTAGTAGTATTTTTGACGGTTACTATAATATCAACCCTTCATTCCTATCGTCATTGAAATACCTATTTGCGGCCAGTTCGCCATTTTATCCTCTCGGTGTTTGTTACCAAAGTTGGGTACGTCTACTGTCAAATGCTCGTAAACAATGGATATATTTTGTGAATTTTGGAGTAATTTTGCTGTGATAGTGCGTTTGAACTCGGTTGTTTAGTGGAAGTCGTCAATAACAAGATGCCCAATTGCATTATAATCGGATTTGGCATCAAAAGAAGCGGATATCACGCGAACATAACTTTGCACCAGTACGTATACTTAATTTTAGCCGAAATATCTTTAGATTTAGTTATTAAACAAAAGATTCTGTATTCGTTGAAGAGTTTATGTAAAAAGCATTCATAATTTCCCGTTTGCCTTTCTTTTTAACAGTTGTATTTCATGAAATCATTTCCTTGTTTTTGTAGGGATAGAGTAGTGCATGCATGACATTTTTGTTTATCGATAATGCTATATTATTATGGTTCTTTGTTGGTTTTACGTTTTACTTTCAAGGCTGCCTGCTAATAAACGAAAAAAGAAAATTTTGCTGGAAACAATCAGTGTTGTAAAAAAAATGTCAACAAAAACAATTCATATTCTGTTCCCTTCACTTTGAAGAGAATCATGTTTCAACCGGACACTGAACAAAGTAACACTGCGTGATGATGCTTTACGTTCACGAACCATAATGGTAAGTAACATTGTTTGTTATAAAATGATTGCGTAGTGGGTGATAAATGATAGTGGTGACTTCAAGTGCAACACTTGCCTAGCGGGCACAAAGAGTGTGTTTGAGTGTAGTCCTAAGATTAATTGCCAAAATAAAACAAACTTGTTTATTTGGTTGCACTAAGTACATAAGTACATACTCCTTTTAAAGGAGTTTTTTAATGTCACCAGTAGTATGCTTTTTGTGTCAATGAACTTTTAAATTATATTATGAGGAGTTTTAAGTATATTAGCAGTGTTATTCTGTAAAAATCTCCCTGTGAAAACTTGGGTGAGGTGAACATTAAGTGAGCTTATGTACAATTATTTAGCTCATTATCCAATCGAGAGCTACTGAACTAGTGACCTATTGAGCGAGTAAGTGAGAAGTGCACTCAACGACCGAACGAGAACTCTTCTCAACCTACAAATTGCAAATTAAATGAGGCCATTTAAAATAATAAGTAACAATCCTAATAATAAAATTGAGAAACATCAAACATATTAATAATTTTATTGCTTGTTTACAGCCTGCAATTCCATCAAATATGTCTGGCATTTTAATTGAAAGTGATCAAAATCAAGAAGAACTCTCAACATCTGGATATGGTGCTCTGAATATGGCATTGAGTCACCAGCACGTCCGCTGCGCCAGGTTTAGCCGCTAACGTCTCCGCTGCACCAGATTTGGCTGGTAGCACCTCCACTGCACTAGGTTTAGCCTCTAGCTCCTCTGCTGCGCCAGATTTATCGGTATGACTAGCTTCAGTTTTTCTTGTCATCATTATTTGCGAATTTGATCTCAATGTTAATATGTCATCGACTGAATTAAGACTGTATGGGAGATATCTCTCGCTTGTCTTCAATATCATTCTATTAAAGCTTACTTTTATTTTATTTGATTTCAGGTACACATTTAAAATGATTAAGAAATTAAAGGACAAATGTCAAAAACAGTCCAAGAAGAAAAGTCCAAAAAGAGACTTAATGAGAAAGTTAGAAAACAAACGAAAATAAAATCTCTTCAGTAATAATTTCTTAAATTAGAAAAGAAATTTATTAAATTCAAAACCCCAAGCATTGTTTATTAATTAAAAGTGTAATAGAGGTATACATGAATTTGAGATACAAATATTATGGGAATAACTACTACTACTCTACTGAAAGAATATCACACAGAAATTACCTGAACAAAATTGTATCGTTCAGAAATGAATGAGATTGATTTGTTTCATATACAGACTTTATTATACTCGTAATTATTGTTGACTTTTAATTAATAAAACCCAAAAATCATCTACATGTTAGAAAACATATGTATTGGAGATGTCCGTGCCGGGAGCCCACTGCGGATTCAGCGTCATTTGTTTTCTTTGTGAATTTGTTGCCTCCGTCTCGAAGGTCTAGAATAACACTAACACTGTTACTTTTACATTTCATTTTAATTGACACAAAATATTCGATGTACCTACTTACTGCATTTCGTTTCTTGTAATAGCTAAAACCATAAATTCCAAGACACTAAAAAAAATTGGTTGCCTGTAAAGTCGGTATACGGGCGAAAGTTTTACGTGACAACGACTTTGAGTGGTAAACTAAATTTAAAAGTTAGAACATTTATTTACATCACATTAATTGTTAATATCAATCGATTTTAATTCAAAGTGTATTTTCTAAAAGGAGAAAACTAATTCACATTTGATCTTTGAATTTGTAAATCGCGCGCTTACGACCTTGCGCAGTGATTAGTCGTCTCGGTTTGAATGTTTGAAAGTTTCGATTTGACAGGTTGGAGGTTAAACATTGTTATTTTAATTTTTTACATAGCAAGTCGCGCTCATTTTTTCAAGTTAAACAAATTATTATTGGTTGAGAAACGATTTATACTACTTTTTTGATTGAAAACTACCACAACATTGTGATTACTACAACATAACCTATTCACTTATGTCTTAGTCATTTATTTCATCATGTTATATTATCAGTCTGAAATTATTTACCTTTGCTGTTTGAATTGTTGCGATGGACGAAACTACCTTCACATTATCACTACACAATCGTTTTACAATTAACTGGCAACGTGTAAACTTGTATGCAGGCGCCTAAGCGAAATAGAAGCGCAAGATATGAACCGGTGTGTATGCCTATCTCTCTCACTCTCTCTCTCTCGCTCTGTCTCTCTCGCTCTTAGGCGGGCTAACTGTGCTCGAGTGGAAGGGACGCGTGCCTTTCACTTTTTATGTCTGTCTCTCTCGCTCTTAGGCGGGCTAACCATGCCCGAGTGGAAGGGACGCGTGCCTCTCACTCGCTCTCATTGTGAGCGCATAACGTGAGCGGAGCGTAACGCAGTTTCTTGAAGTGTCACCCGGCAAACCAATTTATAAGACGTTGTCACGTCAAAAAAACTGACTACAAATAAAATAAAACTATTATTTAAAAAAACCTGGCTGAAAAACAAGTTGGTGGGAGTTATTTTAGTTCAATTATTGATTTCATGCAACCAACTACATCAGACTGCTTGAAAAGTGACTTGTTTGGAACTTTTCATTTGATTTTTTAAGTCGGGTTTTTGACCTTCTGGTCGCGAGAAAACTACGCCTTAGAAGCGTTCTAGCGCTGCGTGTCTATACTGCTTTGTTAAGACTACTAATTATTGTTTCAGCGCGAACATTAGTTACTCTTGTCAAAAAGTAGCATTTCCTTTGCTTTTATGATAGCCTCTCTATTACGTATTAACATATTACCTCAATGCCACTGGTAAAAATAGCCGTTGATATTGTACCGTAACAATATGAAAATATTCTCACAATCTTTTATCGATGTTTTTAATAAAGAGATATCGATATGGGCATCTCTATTATCCGCCATTTTATCCTCTCAGTGAAGTGTAGGTACCTATGGCACGTTTTTCTTGTAGGTATGCCCAGTCCATGTAATTTATATGTCAATGAGGTATGCCCCGTCCATATGATTTATAAGTCAATGCTTTATTCAAATGTCAAACTGTCAATGTCGCTGTCTGTCACGAATAGATAAAAGTCGTCGCGTAGTTTTGAATTTCTTGTAAACAATTATAATTATTTATTATCTATTTCTAGCCATGAACAAAGCGGCTTCAGATTCGAAAATAAAGAAAACGCTGCTTAGAAATTATGAAGTGAAACCATCGACTCGAAATCAAGTTGTACACGACTTCGCTTCGTCTTCAAATTCGGTTTCTGAAAAATCAACACGCTCTTCCCAGAAAGAGAATCAATTAAATGATCCGACTTTGTGTTCGAGCGGAGTAATAGCTACTTATTTGTCTGACTTGAAGAAACTGAATCCTCCTCCCCTTTCGTCAGAGAATTTGAATATAGACAGAGGGCAGCTATATGCAAAAGTATGAGATTTTACCTTTTTTTCTGTGGTTGTAGATCATCAAATAACTTTTCCCGCTTTGGGTGGAGCAGGAAGGGCGTGTCAGACTCTTACTGACTAAAACCCACCTGTGTTTCTTCAGTTGCCTGTGCCAGGGCTGCGTTGACTCTTTCAATCTCACCTGTGACTGTTTATTCAGTTAATACATACTATTGTGAGACATGGTCAAGTTTGTGATAGGTTGGAGACACAAACCACTAACAATTTCATCATTAAATCAATGAGCTTGCATAAAACTCCAAAAACACACTTTTAATCTTTTCCTTTAATTTACAGATGACAAAAAAACTGAACTTCCAGTTCAACGACAGAATATACAATAATCTCATTGAGTTAAATGCAAGCGTGGAGAGTTTAAAAAGCAGAAAAGATAGAAGATCGTCAAGTACTGCATCTCTAAAGAAAGATCTTGAACCAAACATTGAAGACTTCTATGAAGACGAGAAGGAAATCGATTCTCCACCGAGTATTCCAATTTTGAAACCCAAGTTTAGAACAATAAAGAAAGTTGATGATGGCCGATTACACAAATTAGTTGCAGCTTTTGAGGATTTATGACTTTTGATTTATTATTAAATTATTTTGTTATCTAGTTATTGTGTTAATTTTTGACTACTATAATATTTTTGGCTTATTAAAACATGTATTTGATTAATAATCAAGTTTTTTTCTTCTAATTACTTTATCTAAACTTAAAATGGTAGGAGAACAAAATATGTTTGACCTGGACCTACACAACCAAAGATGTTGCCAGTACTCATTTACCAGGTAAAACAGCAAAATATGTATATATTTGAAGGGGAATAAAAATTAAACTTCTAAAGGGTTTGATTTTTTAAATTTTCTCAATTATATGTATAACAATGATACATATTAGGTACGTACATAAACTAAATAGACTACTAAAAATAATTATACCTACTAGAACAAACAAATAAACTGATAATTTAATTAATTTGAAAAAATGCAGTCATGAATCTAATTTGTATTATTTTACAATGTTATGGCTACCCCGTGATGTCTTTTGCACGGGGAATACGCCCACGATTCTTCTCGTAAAATCAAGAAAATATTTCGGTTGCATTGATAAGAATTTTCCCAGTATTAAATCATAAATGAAAAAACTGATGGACAAAAAATATTTACCGCATTGGCAATACATAGTAAATAAAAAGAGTAGGTTCTGTTCTGATAATGACTTTATTCTTGATCAGTGCTTCCGAACGCAAACACGCGCCGCGCCGGCTCGCTCGCTCTGAAAGAAAGAGATGTTGATATATCCATCTCTTCTTTCACCCGCATTTTGCCAATAATTTCGTTTCATTCAGTCTGGTCTGTCTGTCAGTCAGTCAACTTCCGACGTCGTATCCAAACGGTTGTGGGCCAAGTTCTTAGTGGGAATAAATTCAACATAAAATACTTTTGCTCTTTAACTAGAAATAACAAGAAGAAGCCATGGCCGAAACAGAAATAATATCGAATAGTGAAAATAATGACCAATTTTTCGAGGGTGTCGAAAAGCTCATCGAAATTTGGTTTACACCGGCGCAAAATGCGGATTTAAGAAAAATCACTCGGTGAGTATTATTTTGACTGCTGTTCATGTCCTACCTGTACATTAGTGGTAAATAATTATGTAATTAGTCGCTTTGTGTTTAGGTTACCGGCAGAAGTTGTATTTCTATAACCTAAACAAAGTAGACGACTGAGAAGTAAACTCCGAGAATTGCGGTCGTTATTTTGTTGAGAAAATTGGAAGTTTTTTATTATTTAATAACTGGAATAATATTTGAATTTGTGTTTATTGTGAGGGTCTGAAGTTTGTTGTTGTGGAACATTCTGGAATCAGCTGTTCCCATATATCGGCTATTGGGTGCCGGTGGTTCGTCCGGCCGCCGTGGTTGGCTTTGGTCCGGTCTTGGGCCGGGCTACGACTGGCGCGCGTGGTTTTAAACCATTGTTGCATTGTGTACAATCAATACTTAATTTTTTTCTTTAAATTTGTTTTCTAACTAAATTTCTATAGTGTACAATGCAGCATAGCTACATATCAGATGATTTTTGCAAAGGCATTGGAAATACCCACACTTAAAATGTTTCAGGATAACTTAAAATCTCTAATCATATTAGAATCTATTTATTCTAACATTTGTTTCGACTTCTTATGTAAAGATTTATTTAAAAAAAAAAAGATTGAGCCTATAAACTTTCTGGATAATAAATAAATCAATCAATCTGCTTAACTATTCCCAATGTGTCAAAGTTTACTTCCAAATTAACCAGATGCAGCTGAATACCAGTAAAAAGAGATAAATTAAAAAAAATATTCATTTTGATTCTACTGCACAGTAAAATACTATAATTAAATGTCTTACATTGCCTTTTACATACCACGGAACTATGTTATCATCAAAAAACAAAAAAAAAAATTACATTGACCTACAATATTTTGTTGCAGTCAACAATGGGAGAATGTACTGAAGATAGTGCGTTGCGAGATCATCTCATTCACGCAGAGCGAGCAAGTCGACGCCTATGTACTGAGGTAAGTCACTAATTGTTTATATAAGTATGTGGAAGCTTATTATTAGCAATTTTCCCTAACTATGTATAAATTTTATCTTTTTCTATGTAATAGTCTGTCAGCTTTCTGTAAACACTAAAAATAAATAAATAAATTATCTATTTAATTTAAACTACGGAACTAAACCAAAGAAAAATGAAATTAAAAGACACAGGTATACCAACCATCCAAATACAAATAAGAAACTAATATGAAAGCAATAAAATCCAATTATAAATCAAAGCAATACTTAATAAAAATTAACTTCTGCCAATGACTTCACCTGCATGGAGTTAGTACTTCTCCCATTATAAATTATGGTCTATGTACTATTTAAGACTATAATCTATCTGTGCAAAAATCATCCAAATCTGCCCCTTTAGCCAAAATACATTTCTGTTAACGCTAACTCTTTGTGCAAAATGTATGGCAACGACATTACTGGGCGTGAGTCATCATCCATACATTTTGCATGAAGCGTTAAAGTTAACAGAAATGTATTTTGTCTAAAGGCTCTGTTCAGCCATTCTGGCATAATTGAGTGACAAACATCCAACCGAACTTTCTTAAAATATTAGTAATTTAAAGATTACAAGTTGTATAAATTAAAAACTGATCAGTGAATCAGTTTTTTTTGTCAATTCCGGGTGAATCTCCTGGGGTTTAACACACATACACACTCCGTCATTATGTTCTGTAAAATGCCAGGAGATTCACCCTTGCCACAATCACAAAAGGATAAAGAAAATAGTAGCCCGTGGAATTCAAATTTTCTTACATTTTTTGCAATTTGCAGGTCAGTGTCAGGTTGTATCTTGGTCAAAATTTGATTCGCGGCCGTAGCAAGTATGTGTCTATAGAATTATAAACATTAAAATCATCAATACATCTCTCTCAATTAGAATTGATGCCAAATGTCATGATTTCATGAAATACTTACATTCGGCATCAATTCTAACTGAAAGAGTTGTATTGGTGATTTTAATGATTATAATTCTATAAATAGGTACATATTAACTACGGGCGCGAATCAAATTTTGACCAAGATACAACCTGACACTGACCTGCAAATTGCAATAAACGTAAGAAAATTTGAATTCCACGGGCTACTATTTTCTTTATCCTTTTGTGATTGTGGCAAGGGTGAATCTCCTGGCGTTTTACAGAACATAATGACGAGTGTGTGTGTGTTAAACCCCTTGGGTAAATCCTGTCGCACTGTCAATTCTCTTCTCCTTCGTACTCCACGTCACACTTCCAGCCGCTATAATGGCTCCTTTTCTGTTACTGCAGTGCGTCTCTGGAACTCTCTCCCACACTCACTACACGACAGTCCTTCACTAGATGTCTTCAAGAAGAAAATCAAAGAACACTTCCTTTCAAATTGACATAATATTAGTATAAATTGGTATTTATTAGTATGTAGGTATAATATATATTTGGAATTATTTATGTAGGTTTATATGTTTTGTGCACTGGATCCTACCCTCAAATGTGATCTTTCTCTATCACTCAAAGGTTTGCTGGGAGAAAACTCAACATTGAGTTAAGCTCGCCTTTGTACATGCATTGTGTAACCACTAAATACTATGTGAAATTTTTGGTGTACAATAAAGAATTAAGAAAATTTGAATTTCGCGGGCTACCCTGGAGCTTCCACCTTAAATAAACAAAAAAATGGACCAACAGCAATAAAACCGTTTATAGCCACTTTTGTAAACTGTTACATCATGTGATTTATTGCACTAGGTACCTAGAACTACCTACTGACTATAAAACTATTAATATACCAAAGAAGTAGAAACCTACATCTCAGTAGGTATGAATCATCAAAGTCATAATAATGATGTGACATACTAGCTTCTACCAGTTGCTTCGCCCGCGTGAAATTAGTACTTCCCCATTTTAATTATAGCCTTAGTGCTATTCCAGACTATAATCTATCTCTGTGCCAAGTTTTATCCAGAACAGCCAACCCCTTTTAAAAAAAAAATCATCATCATCAATCATCCAATGACATCTCCGGCCCTGGGTGAAGCGGGAAGGCGCGTCAGACTCTTACTGACTAAAACCCACCCCTGTTCCTTCCCTGCCTGAGTGCCCAGGGGCGCGGTAACTCTGTTTCGAATTTATTCACAACCCCTGGGCAGGCATCGGCCATGACGGGCCCCGTCATGATTGCTGACAATTTTTTGAGGCGCGCGTGGAACAGTACGCGCCGTCGAGTCTCGGGCCTGTTGCTGATCGGACGGCGAGCTGCCATTACTCGCCGTCCGCAGGCCCGGGTAGATCAGTCCCCCTAGCCAAATAACTTTTATAATAGCGCTAACGCTTCGTGCAAAACGAAGAGAACTGTCACGTGACTCACGCCCAGTAATGTCGTTGCCATACTATTTGCACGAAACGTTAGCGTTAACAGAAAAGTATTTTGTTTAACCCCTCAGCCCCCAACCAAATAACTTTTCTATTATTGTATAAGATAACGCTTAGTAGAAAATGTATGGCAATGACACTACTGCGCTATGTCACGTGTCAATTCTCTCCGCAGGTAATGTCATTGCTATACATTTTGTACTAAGCGTTAGCGTAAACAATAACAGAAAACTTATTTGACTAGGAGTGTTCTGCAATTCTGGCGTGATTGGGTAACAAATATTCATACAAACTTTCGCATTTATAATAATACGTACGATTAGAAGGAATCCTTCTAATTGTATTAATCGAAATAAATTTTTCGTCACTTGCACTTGTCATAAAATAACAAAGCCTTGTATTTAAGACAGCTTCAACCGCGTAGTGAAGTTTTAATTTACGGAGCATTATTGTTAAAGTAGCATGAAATTTTCCATACGTGGGCCCACCAGTTGTCGTAAGCTCGTGCTTAAATTAAAAACCAACATAAAAAAACCGGCCAAGCGCGAGTCGGACTCTCGCATGAAGAGTTCTGCCCCCTTAGCCAAATAACTTTTATAATAGCGCTAACGCTTCGTGCAAAATGTATGGCAAGGACATTACCTACGGAGAGAACTGTCACGTGACTCACGCCCAGTAATGTCGTTGCCATAGGTACATTTTGCACGAAGCGTTAACGTTAACAGAAAAGTATTTTGTCTAAAGGCTCTGTACCATCGTACAAGATTATACGCGTCTACTTGTTGCCATTATTAAGATCGAGCAAAAAAAAAACAACACGTTTATTTCTAGTAGGAGAGCCCCCTTAAATTTTTAATATTTTTTACTATCTATTTGTTGTTATAGCGTCAACAGAAATACACATTCTGTTCTACTGTCTACCTATTACGGATCATGAGATACAGTCCGCTGACAGACACAGACGGACGAACAGCGAAGGCTTAGTAATAGAGTCCCGTTGGTTACCCTTCGGGCAAGGAACCCTACAAACATCATAAACATTTTTTCCAATATGGAAAATAATATAATTATGAGGTATTACTCATACTCTGACTCGGCAACGGGTCACTGTCACTGATACCTTATCGTAATCGATCATAATTACATAATAGTTATCGTATTTCGTACGCCTAGCGTTAAAGATAAACCTAAAAATATGTAAGTAATAAGTGTCTGATAATAACTGTTATACATTTTGTTTTTTGTGGATAGAACTAGGAATGAGTATATAAGAGGAAGTCTTAAAGTAGCACCGCTGACTGAAAAGTTGTGTGGAAATCGGTTGTCGTGGTATGGGCATGTGATGCGGAGGAATGAAGAAAATGTCGTGAGGAAAGTTTTGTGTATGGATGTGGATGGCTATAAGAGTAGGAGAAGGCCAAAGAAACGATGGTTGGACTGTGTGAAAGAGGATATGGGTAAAAAGGGGGTGACTACAGAGATGACTACTAATAGAGGATTATGGAAGAAAAAGACATGTTGCGCCGACCCCAAATAAATTGGGATAAGGGCAGCAGAATGATGAAATTTTGTTTTTTGTATGTCTAGTTTTCAATATTCTCATGTATCTCAAACCTCATATACTTACAGGGTGGAACACCTTCCTTCAAGTAAGTCAGGCAATTAAAAAAAAAAAAATATGACATCCCATTTTGATTTTGGATTATTATTTACCCCGAAGGTAAGGCTATAGTCTTTTGACCTTATTGCCTGGTCTTACGATGTGTATTTTTATTCTTTTTTCCATTAGAATGCAGATGTAACACATTCTAATGTTTTTTGAAGTATTTGGAAACAAATGTGTCGAGTCAGCCTTCTCGGTAAACTTCGCTGAGGTAGTCAATACTATAATAAAACTCTCAGCTCCATTTTACCGAGATCGCGCCTGTTTCAATGATTCCACATATTGTCCATTTGCGTAGACTTGAGACACAAAACTACACCAATTTTACATCACAATATCCACTAGGAATCAATAAACGAATAATTAAAACAGCCACTGAACTTCAATCGAAGAAATCCCGCCAAAAACCCCTTGATTTTGGTAAGCCGATGATAGCTTTGTACTTCTTTGACGTCTTATTTATTTAAATTTTCTTTTACTCGCCTTGAAGAAAGTTTTCATATCCATAGACAGAAGCGGTATCAAAATATGACGTATTTCCATTACTCTCTGTATGTGTGTAGGCTGTAATATTTGTGTCGGCCTTTATGGGTTAGGCAAAGAGTACAGGGAACTGTTGACTCTTGCCAAAGTTCTCCATTTTTCGGAAAGAGTACCTATTCGGAATTGGTTACTAAAAAAAAAATGGTACCGAATAATTGTAAATTCCATAAGATTGTAATAAACCTTACAGAGTGTAAACTCTCTATAGATTTTGAAATACAATAAATCTAATCCAAATTTGATCATTTCCGATGTATCGGAGCCATTTTTAACCGACTTCGAAAAAGGAGGAGGTTCTATGTTCGACTGTATGTATGTTTTAGGCATGTCCACCGATTACTCTGTCAATTGAGGACCGAAAATTCGGTTTTCCATCCAAAATTCTAAATTCTTTTTTATCCAAAAGAATATACTCCCGAAGTGGTCCCATATAAATTTTTATCGAAATTGCTTCAGCGCTTTTTGAAAAACTGAACAAAAACGAATAATACGTATACCTAGATGACGTTTTGGTGTCCTCCAATTACGACTATGTTTAAATTCCATGTTTCATGGTAATGGGGTTTTTAGTTCTGGGGTATAACAACTAAAAAGTGAAAGATAAAAAACTTTTTTACAAAAAAAAAAACAACCGACTTCAAAAAAAAATATACTAAAAATTTAAAAATAACTTTAATTTTGGAAGTCGGTGTCAAATAACGAAGAAATAAAATACAAACAGCGACTTCCGAAATTAAAGTTATTTTTTTAATTTTTTGTGTATTTTTTTTTTGTGAAATGTTTACAATTTTACACAATTTTTATTATTGTAGGTACCTACAATTTGACTTTTTAATTTTCTGTAATCCGATTTAACCCTCCAAAATAAACTGATATTTTATATCCCCACTTGCGTCGACTTAAACATTAGCATAAAAACTTGTGATCTAGTTAAGTAAAAAAAAAACAGAAAACACACAACGTAACTTTTAAAAAAACTTTTTTACAAAAAAAACAACCGACTTCCAAAAACGAAATACACTAAAAATTTAAAAATAACTTTAATTTCGGAAGTCGGTGTTTGTATTTTATTTCTTCGCTATTTGACACCGACTTAGTTATTTTTAAATTTTTAGTGTATTTCTTTTTTGGAAGTCGGTTGTTTTTTTTGTAAAAATGTTTTTTATTTTTCGCTTTTTAGTTGTTATATCCCAGAACTAAAAACCCCAATACCATGGAACGTGGAATTTAAACATTAGGAGAACACAAAAACGTCATTAAGATATGCGTATTTTTCTTTTTTGTTCAGTTTCTCAAAAAGCGCTAAAGCAATTTCGATAAAATTTATATGGGACCACCTCGGGAGTATATTCTTTCGGATAAAAAAAGAATTTTGAAAATCGGTCCACAACTGACGGAGAAATGCGCGGACATACATAAAAAAAAAAACATACATACAGTCGAACATAGAACCTCTTCCTTTTTCGAAAGTCGGTTAAAAATTGCGACCTCTATGTCTCGTCCAGAAACTCCAAAAATCTAAAGCAGTTCGTTTTCGGCTTCGCTATAATTGGCCAAGAATAGCTTAGCAACGTAACTCTGTCACCGCTTTTTTTTCGCTCCCGCAGTTTTTGTAACAACTAACAAATCTGACCTTGACCTTGGCAATACCGGTTTATTTTGCAAGCAGTGGAGCATTCTTTATGTGGTAATAAATCCAATGCGTTTGTCCAGATGGAGGCATCGTTCTAAGTTAGTTGTCTTTGTTATGGATTAACTTTTGAGTTGAACGAGAGTTATTTTTGACAAATTCGACGCTTAAATTGTGTTTTTGATCCAAACATTTTAGTAACTTTGAGCTAGTGATCCATCTCTTAATGAAGGGGTAACACTCCGCCACAGGGGGGTATATTATTCTTGCCCTTATATGTCCAATTTATCTCACCTCAACACAAGTCACTTTCAAGTCTCAATACAAGTCACTTTCGTTGTACAATCCAGATGACTCAAATAGCAAAAATCTGCCTAGCTTTTGCCCAACTATCCTGGGGTCGGCTTCCAGTCTAACCGAACGACTGGAGCAACTGCCTAGCAGACCTCCACAACCCAGTTACTGGCTAATACGATACCCCTTGGTAAGACTGGTTGTCAGACTTTCGGGCTTCTGATGACCCGTAACGACTGTCAAAGATCCACGATTGACAGCCGGGACCAACGGCTTAACGTGCTTTCCGAGGCACGCAGGAGTATCGGTATGTAAAGATGGCCATGGACCAACCCCGGCAAGCGTAGCTTAACCTGATGGATCGACCCGTGCGGCTGTTATTACTTTAGCCACGAGCTCTTCTCAAATACTCGTAGCAGTATCTCGTAATTCATTGCACAAACATATCAAGCAATTACGAGTAAAATATCTTGTTTAATTGATAGGTATTGTGTTTATTTACGTAATCATGTGTGCACGTGGGTTTGAATGGAATTACCGACGCTTGATATCGATTTGCGTGGCTTACTATACGAGAAAGTGATAATGGTGCCGATTCTCTTATTCAATAACTAAACTAAAATTAGAGAATCGCTATCTTTTACTAAAAGGCAGTGCGAGAAAAGGACGGCTATAGCTATGATCTGAGTTAGATATGTCAATCTAGGTTACGCCTTGTTTTTACGTGTACCCTTCATTTGTATGGAAATATTAGTTCAACTAAATTTGACAGCTCTTATTTACGTCCGTCTCTTTCTTGTTTTATTAGAGAGAAAAAGATAGCAATAGCCTAAATTAAGTTTAGTTTGTGCATAGCAGAATCGGTACCAATGTCAATTTTCAATCGCAGAAAGTAAGCTATGAAGTAAAATACATTTACAATTTCAGGAATTTTATGAACACAATTGCAATCACCAGATACACACTTGACTTAGGCACGCTGTTTTAGACCGAAATTTATTTAAGGTGAAAGCTCCAGGGTAGCCCGCGAAATTCAAATTTTCTTACGTTTTTTGCAATTTGCAGGTCAAGTGTCAGGTGGTATCTTGGTCAAAATTTGATTCGCGGGCGTAGCAAGTATTTATAGAATTATAATCAAAATCATCAATATAACTTTCTCAGTTAGAATTGATGCCAAATGTAAGAATTACCATCAATTCTAACTGAAAGAGTTGTATTGATGATTTTAATGATTACAGTTCTGTCATCGAATTAGTGAAAAAGGCGGTTTTCAAAGACATAATTGATTCACGTAAATTGCGGCAGAAGCCATAACATTTTGCGTAGGCAGGGATGATAATGTAGACACGTACTGTGTGTCCTGCAATCAATAAATACGACCGAAGTTAAAACTTTGTACCATGTGTACACTGCATTTACTTAGAAATTAAAATTCAAACCTTATTTAAGGCGTAGGTGATAACGCGGTAAATTGACCGTCGATTCTTTGGTGAATACTAAGTAAGGTACCGTAAGTAACTTCCTACTTGGCCTTTTCACAAAAATTACTTCATTATCCCAGCTATTCGATTGAGCAAAACACAATACGCAATTTACCGATAATTGAAGGCGTATATATCCGCCAAGTGGCGCCCTCATTGAATAAAAAATCGTAGCAAAGCGTAGAAAATAAAGATTAAAGAATCCTATGTTGCGTTTGTTACAAAGAGGATAAGGTATTTTTACGTTGTGGAAGCTTGACTCAAAGTGTTTCGTATCCAAAGTAGTAAGCAAAAGTACCAAAAACTGCCGTTATTGACACTTGCTTACTACTTTGGATACGAAACACTTTGAGTACTGTTTTAACAACGTAAAAATACCTTATCTTATGTGTAACAAACGTAACATAGGATTCTTTATACTTTATTTTCTATGCTAAGATACGAATTTTAATTCAATGAGGGCGCCACTTATGGGGAGGTAAGCCCTTAAAGGATGGATAGCGAGAGTACGCGTAGTTATTGAACTGAAATGAGTGCTCTCTTTTGAAGGCTAGAAGCTTCACCATTGCTTAGTCAGCGAGCTATTTTTAGCCCATCTAGACCTTTGCTTGGCACTTTATCGATTTTATTCACTTCGAAAGCCCGGTGTTTGCGTGGGAAATAAACACCTGACGCTGAAAGATATTTCCAGTAATAAAATACGTGTTTTTTACTGTTTCACTGCAATAATAACATAACTCAAGTAATTCAAGATCCCAAGGGATAGTAGTTATGTATCTACATATAGAGATCATGTTTTACGTGTAGGTACTAAACGAAGAGCGTGAGAGAGGAGTTGACATATTTTCGTGCAATTTGAGTGAATTCGCAAGTTTTGTTGAACTTTGCTAGTTATATTTAAATATTAATATCCTGTGTTAAGTCTGATTTTTAACTGACTTCGAAAAAGGAGGAGGTTCTATGTTCGACTGTATGCATTTTTTTTTTAATGTATGTCCGCCGATTTCTCCGTCAGATGTGGACCGATTTACAATTTTTTTTTTATCCGAAAGAATATACTCCCGAGGTCCCATATAAATTTTATCGAAATTGCTTCAGCGCTTTTTGTAAAACTGAACAAAAACGAAAAATACGTATAAATAGATGACGTTTTTGTTTTCTCCAATTACGAGTATGTTTCAATTTCACGTCCATTTTATTGGGGTTTTTAGTTCTGTGGTATAACAACTAAAAAGTGAAAATTAAAAAACTACAAAAAAGACAACCGACTTCCAAAAAAGAAAATACACAAAAAATTAAAAAAACACTTTAATTTCGGAAGTCGGTGTCAAAAAACGAAGAAATAAAATACAAACACCGACTTCCGAAATTAAAGTTATTTTTTTAATTTATTTTCTTTTTTGGAAGTCGGTTGCTTTTTTTGTAAAAAAGATTTTTTATATTTCAGGTTTAGATTTTAAAACATTAAAAAAAAGGTTTAACTTGATAATTTATTATGTAATTATATATTTGTGTAGATTCTGATTAAGATTTTAAAGTTGTTTTATATTTTTAAAGTTTAGATTTTTAAGTATTAGCCGTAAGTTGATTTTTCAATTTATTGGTTGGGTGTTTGGAAACCACTACTATATTGGGGTCATCCTGTAAATAAAGTGTTTTTAACTTTAATAAATAAATGTTTTAAATATGATTTCATCAAAATATTAGCAAGCGTAAAATTTTGCGGAAAATCGATATTATAGGCAATTAGTCATAGAGTTCGATAGTGTGTCGTGTTCCGTATATTGACCCAATTTTCTATTTCTGTGATTGCATTTTATCACTGTCTCTATTACGCTGGACTTAGGCACTCATCATTTACTTCTGTGTTATTATTTATATAGATAACTTTAATTAATTTGCATAGATGATGAAATGAATGTCGCGTTTAGGGTTGCCAACCGTACTCTAAAATAGAGTATTGTACTCTATTTCATGTAGGTGCATAATCTTTAATACGAATAGAGTACCTACGGTAAAATACTCTTTTTTCACAATGTTTACTATACTAATACCAGTCATGTATCCACCCATTGTCCTAACCCAAAAATGTAATGTTTAGTGTAAACCCATCCATTCCATTGAAATTAAAAAAATAAGCTAAAAAAATAGACTAAGAATGTTTGGAGTCATACAATTTTATTCTTTTAAAAATGATGAAAAATTGTTGCGTCGCAAAAGGCAGAAAAAATATCTTATCAAAATTTAAAAAAAAAACTCTTTTTTTTTTAAGGTACTCTATAATTACCCTGTCTGAAATCAGATATACTCTATTTCTTTTAAAAAAAGTTGGCAACCCTAGTCGCGTTGTATAAACAAATAGCTTGTGCCAGCGTCTTCGCCTGCGTGGAATCAGTACTTCCCACACTATAAATTATAGCCTAAGTGCTATTCCAGACTATAATCTATCTCTGTGCCTTATGACCCGTTCAGTCGTTCTGGAGAGATTGAGTAGCAAACATCCATACATTCACACAAACTTTCACATTCATTATGTTAGTAGAAGTAGAGATGACGTAGAGGAGCTCGTGGCTAAAGTAATAACAGCCGCACGGGTCGATCCATCAGGTTAAGCTACGCTTGCCGGGGTTGGTCCATGGATGGGTGACCATATTTATATACCGAGACTCCTCCGTGCTTTGGAAAGTACGTTAAGCCGTTAGTCCCGGCTGTCCCGGTTCTTTGACAGTCGTTACGGGTCGTCAGAATCCCGAAAGTCTGACATCCAGTCTTACCAAGGGATATCGTATTACCCAGTAACTGGGTTGTGGAGGTCAGATAGGCAGTCGCTCCATGTAAAATACTGGTATTCAGCTGCATCCGGTTAGACTGGAAGGCGACTCCAATATAGTTTGGAAAAGGCTATGCAGATTGATTGTATGTAGCTCTATTTATGAGCAGTCAAAGTGGTCAATTTTAATTTGCTGTTAGTGAAATGTTTTCAACAATTAACGGTGCTGTCAAGTGGGTTAATTTTAGATCTTGTTATACGGAGAATTACTGAATTACTGGGCTATACCTATTAGCCCATATATTTCCTTGCAATCTTGTATGATGCGTTATCTAATCTAATACCTTTAAACGAGCAATTCTTGTATACATGTATATAATCTAAATCTCGGAAACGGCTCCAACGATTTTCATAAAATATAGTAAGCAGGGGGCTTTCGGGGGCCGATTTATCGCCCCCGAAACCCCCTGCATACTAGATTTATATGTGTACATCTAGCTAGGTTTCATTTCCAAAAAACACGATTTACCTAAAAAAAAAAACAGAACTCGCTCATCCTTGTACTTATTAGTTATATGAGACATTTTTTGTGCCGTATCGTATAAGCGAATATGTTCTAAAATCTTTTTTCTAAGCAGTCTAAACTGCTGCAGCCGAATTGGGTTGTATAAAATCCTGTAGTAGGTAATGTAATAAGTCTCTGCATATAGCACAGAAACACACATAACAAAATTATGCAAACGTCCGAATTGAGGAAAATGATGAAAAAACCTTCATAGATATCGAAAAAAGAGCTGTCAGTGTTAGTATTGTAGGTTCATTATTTTACGAAAATAAAACTCATTCAAATATAAGAAAATAAATTCTTTATTGGCACTACACTGGTTTACAAAAAAGTAAAAAGACAGAAAATACGTTTATTTACGGTAAACATGACGCAAAAGACAGAGAAATACAACAAAAAAGAAAAAGCTGAGGGAAAACATGCGTCACATCCACGCAAAACGGCCGTCGCTCAGCTTAGTGCTGTGCACCAATTCCTGCCCCCTTAGCCAAAATACATTTCTGTAAACGTTAACGCTAACGCTTCGTGCAAAATGTATGGCAAAGACATTACTGGAAGAACTAAAGACGTCACGTGACAGTTCTCTGACTAACGCTTCGTGCATAATGTCGTTGCCATACATTTTGCACGAAGCGTTAGCGTTAACGTTTACAGAAATGTAGTTTGGCTAAGGGGGCATAACTAGATTAGAAAAACCTGTATTTCAGAAGCCAGTGTCTTTTTCCATCTAGGTTAAAGTTTTGTGAGCATTATGCAATACGTAAGTATATGTATAGATAAATTTATTCTACCTAAAATTTAAATCATCCTATGAAACAAAACTAAGAAAAAAATACCTACAAATAAAATTGCCATAAAACAAAAATAAAACAATCAAACAATAAACGAATATTAAAAATTAGCCGTGTAGTTTTTGATTACAGTATTGACTGTCGTGTTTTACTACGAAATGACCCGTAATTATTATTGTCAATAAAACTGTTTCCATTCATTAAAATCAATACAATATGACATATTCTATCGCTCGTAGTGAAAACAGCTTCTCTGATATATCTGTTTTAATTGGAATAAAGTCAGGGTTGGCTCGCAAAGAAAGAAAAAAAAAAACTACATAAGCTATATGAAACAACCGGCCAAGTGCGTGTGTCGGACTTCACACATTTAGGGTTCCGTACCAAATGTATTTTTGACTATTTGTATGGCTGTGGGTCAACAAGATGCTTATACTGTGAAAATTTGAAGCCTGTAGCTCCAACCGTTTGGCTGTAAAGCCTGTGTTACAGACGACGACGGACAGACGGACACGTGAGTGACAGCAATAGGGCTCCGTTTGGACCCTTCGGGTACGGAACCCTAAAAAATATTTGTAATAGGATTACTAGCGATAGCGACACACCCGAGCAATATTATTCGAAAGACGCGTAGCGCCATCTGACGTCCTCAAGCAATTGTGGATGTCGTCATTTTCTGGATGAAAGGTTCTTGTTCCTTCAGTTGCCTGTGCCTTGAAGGGCTGCGGTAACTCTATTTCGAAATAATCCGCGACCCCAGGCAGGCATCGACCCTAAGAGCGATTGCGCACTACGTCCGATACTTATCCGTCAAAATACAGATCTATAGAAAACTGGGATCGAACTCGGATCGGTAGTGCGTAACCTACCATACAAATTGTTCTACGACCACGCGGGACCGTATTTTCACGGATAAGTATCGGACGTAGTGCGCAACCGCTCTAACGGGCCCCGTCCGTCAGGTACTGTTGACATCTCTTTGAGGCGCGCGTGGAACACTACGCGCCGTTGAATCTCGGGTCTGGTCCTTATCGGACGGCAAGCAACCCATTACTCGCCAACCGCAAGCACGCGCCTACGGTAGCCGGAGATCGGCTTGCGACCCTCGACGGCCAGGGCGTCTCCTGCGGTGGCTGCTGAGGGCGTGAGGGCGTCTCCGTTGAGTCTCCCTCACGCGTTCCGCCTCCTCCTTCGCGAGCATTACTGCTGCGCAGAAGGAGGTGTCAGGTTCCCATTCCCTCTTGTTCCGTACCCTGGCCTGGACCAGGGCCGGGCGCAAGAGGTCGCTGCCGCCGATCGCCTCCACTCCTACACGGCGGTACTCTGCCCAAGCGGGGCAGACCTCCACCGTATGCTCCACCGTGTCTTCTGGGCAAGCTCCCGAAACAGCGTATATGCAAAATTTCATGATGATCGGTTTAGTCGTGAAAAAGTAACAAGGAAACAAATTACATACTTTTACATTTATAATATTAGGTAGTTAATAAGATTAGGATGTTCGAGGAATTAAAAGGTTAAGCATAATCATTTATGGGCATGTTTTTTGCATCATAAATGACCGATGACCGTGCTTAACCTTTACATTACTCGAGTCACTCTTGTATTATTAATTTATTAGTTACGTCAGTTACAAAAATGTTCTAATTTTAAACATAAAAATAAAGTTTCGCCAACACAGTACCCACATTTGACAAAAAATCGCTTGGCAGTCTGTAACGTACTCCGTGATTTCTTTATGTTTACCTTATTGGTTGTTTAATAAACCTTGTCTGCCAATTGTATCTTTATTTAGCTACTTATCTCAGCTATTTTACTCTCTGACACACATTTCTCCAATGTTAACGCTCTTAGTCATAACTACCTACTTATTATACATATTTCGACAACGTTATCTGGTACTGGAGTTCGGTAACTTTGAAAAACATCGAACTTCAAATTAAAAGGTCATTTATTCAAATTAGTCTGTGTAATAACACTTTTTATAAAAGTCAAAATTTACAAAAGACGGTCCCAAAACGCTCGCCCGTCACCACTTCTTCAGTTTCTCACAAATTTCCAAATTTTATTATGTAATTTTCCTTATCAGTGACGATGTCGGTCGCTATAGTGACGAAACCAGCACGTGCTCAGCTTATGTTCAATATTTTAGTTGTACTTTTAACCCTACGTCACCCGCTATCATGGCTGGGTCATGTTATCACGCTTCTTTCGGCAGGGTTATCGCTCAGATGCTTCGTTATGTCAATGATAATGATTTTTAATTACTAGAGAGGCCTCTTGTATTTATCTAAGGCCAGTTGTAAGTTCTTCGGTGATAATCACCCTCGCCTTTGTCGTTGACTTTGAATTTGAATTTGGAAGCTTCTAGCGCTGTGACAGATCATAGTGACATTTTAGACACGTGTCTTTTCTATAATTAAAATGTATGAATAATAATCTCCATTTTACTTCTAGGTAACTAAAACATTTTCGATTGCCAAAGATTATGTGCAATTGAAATAATAAATAGTAGTTGAACAGCGCGGCGGGCGTCACCACTTGTTTTCCTCACTATTTTCAGTTTTTATAAAAACTACATCACAAGATGTCATATTATTAGATGTGATCTACACGGGGCTTATAAAAATATAACGTAAAACAAGGTACCAATCACATTTATAATTGGCATGAAGTTGTGCGTAACGAAGCAGTTGCAAAAAGTGAACGCACTGAGATGCGTTTGCGCATTCGAAGTATCAGAACGAATATGGTAAATAGTTAAAATTACTTACTGATAAGCTAAACTATCGGAGTGTCATATGCACGGTTTCTGTGGGATAGGTAGATGCGTTTGCGCATTCGAATTAATATATATTGTAAATAGTTAAAATTGTTCGTTTTTAGGAGGTACTGAACCGATTACAAAATGACTTATCAATAAGCTAAACTATCGCAGTGTAAACTGCACGGTTTCTGTGGGATATGTAGATGCGTTTGCGCATTCGAAGTATCTAACTTATATTGTGAATAAATAGTCAAAATGGTTCATTTTTAGGAGGTACTGACCTGATTACGAAATTCCTTTTACTGATAAGCACACCGTCCTATCAGTTTCTGTGGAATAGGTAGGCCCCCGTAGCGAAATCAAGTAATGGAAGTAATTTTCAGTTCCCCATTAGTAGGTACATACTTGTACCGTTTTGTATGCATAAAGGCTGTAAGGTTGCACATGATTGACTTGTGCACTTATTGACACAAGATCGTGCTCATTGAAATCTATTGAACCGTTAAGTGTCCATTAATGTTCTTGCTTGACGCTTGACGGACACTCGACATATCAATTGACTGTAGATGACGCGTCGAGGCGTCAATTTACTTGAGGACACTTAAAACAGCAACTTTGTATTGATTGTAGAGTTCAACATACCCGTTGTTATATCACTGATAAGGTCCAAAGTTCAATCTCGTTTACATGTCATTGGCAAACTAACATGTTCCTTCTGCATTATTGCTTTCTTCGGCTAAACTCACTCTTTCTTCTAGAATTAATTGTTATTCATGATCTCAGATCAGATGCTATTTGTATATAAGACTATAACGGGTGTAAAGACAGTTCCGAAGCAGAAAGCCACACATTCTACCCATTATTTGGATCTTTTTTTTTCTACTAGATCATACCTGGGAATTCACTGGTTCTGGAGGTATTCAAGATCAAAGTAGATTTTTTTTTTTACTTTTTACGAAAATGAATTCAAAGTGTTATTACTAAACTTTTTTCCAAATTAACATTACCTGAATTTTCGATATATTTTTTTTCAGTTTTACGCATTTGAAGTTACAAAAACACAATGAATATCAAACTTATCCGACAAGTACCTATGTGGCTTAGAGCGAAGGGGCGGGGCTTAACTTCACTTGCCTGGGTTCGCGTTACATTGCGCGCATTGTACCCGTGCGGAGCCGGGGCGGGTCGCTAGTTAACTATATTTAACAACATCTCCACCTTATAATGTTTGTAGGTAATGCTATCCACCTAAGAAGAAAAACTTCTTATCTAATACATCGTGATTGGTGTGGTCCAAGATCTTCAACTGTTGTGGGTACCGACCACGGCCACATTATTATCGCTGCAGTCAAATATCGTCTTCATTGCTCTCGCCTCTTCCCGTTACGCAAGGTTGGCTAGTAAGCATCGTCATCTGTAAGGCCAAACTGCAGTCAAATATGGCAGATCTATTCTGTTATGAACATTTCCATTCAAAACTAAACTGCTCACACAAGCTAGCACCGCATTACAACATAAGCCACACTAAACATCCACAATACACCTTCAATATTTCGGCAACATTACGTATACCAACGTCAGCGATGCGTGTGAGTCGGTCTGACGTAGCTAGGCGTCAAGCCAACTATCTCAAACCAAGAGTGAAAGCCACAGCGGGCAAACATTAACTCCTATGTCGTCTACTATGCATGTATTATGTCTAATGTCTTCAGCTGTGACAGACATGATGCGTTGATGTGAATTACGTTGCGGGTTTTAAGATTGTTTAGCTTTCCTAAAGCATCTTTGGTTAATCCGCCTGTTACGTTTTCCGATCAGTACTCAGATTCGATAATGTAGCGAATTTCAAATTGGCGTGATTGAATATTTATATAATGGCAATCATTTGTGGATTGATTGCTTCGGGGAAGGCTGGCTCTAGAAGTTTTCAGAAGTCTTGCCAAAATTCTGCTTAGTGATTATTTGCCGATTGATTCTGATTTCTGTCCCGAAACCCAAATCAAAATCGGTTTACATTGTATTAATGTAAACTTTACAATTTATTCTACATGCAGATTTTGATTTATTATATTGGCTATAAAATCTATAAATCAGTATTCATACGCGTTTCCGGCGCCTGGTGTCCTGACACTGAAATTCTACCAATGGTTTTCAATTAACTATTGTTTAGAGCAATCAAATAGTCTATTGTGATGATGTATGTGACCTACGTCAACAGTATCCTTGTATAATAAGTTAATAAGTTTTAGAATAGGCAAGAGGACAAAATGAAGTTCTCTATCTGTGTTGACTTAGTCCTTCGTACATTAGTTTTACTGAAATTGCCTTTTTTATGGTCCAATATGGTCAGGTGTATTCGCTAACTCAAATGACATAATTTTTATTTTTTTAACTGAATTAGTGGTGTGGTGCTGCATTCCCAGCTAGGTTATAAAATAAATAAGGGGGTACAGTGCCAGTTCCCATTGGGTAATATAATTAAGTTTTACACAGTATATGTGGCTTAACAGAAATATTACTACAATTTTCATTAGTCTTTTACTACAATTTTAATATTATTGCTGACATATTATTGTAACTAAAAGTGAAATTATATTATAAAAAAGAGAAAAACATTTACTAAAAGGTAAGTGTGGTTGTGTGGGCAAGTTGGTGTGTGCGTGTTTGCGTGCGGGTACGTGCGTGTGTGTAGGTTTGCTTCTGTGAGAGTAATGGTGTGGTTTTGATGTATATTTTTATTAATGCTGTTAGAAACTTTTTCTGTCTCATCGTAAGTTTTATTTTGTAGAAATGAGCAAACTGCTTTTTAACATTTATGGTAATTTGATAGGCACTATGCAGTACATTGCTGCTTTGACGTATAAGAAAACAAAAATGTACTAAATAGTGCCTATAATCGATGTCCACCGAGCAATGTACTGCAAAGTGCCTATCAAATTGATGTTCATTTACTTAGCGAATACACCTGCTGATGACTTTTCCCGCTGTGGGTGGAGCGGGAGGGAGTGTTAGATAGACTCTTACTGACTAAAACCCACCCGTGTTAGTTTAGTTACCCTTTCCAGGGCTGCGGTGACTTTATCGAACACTCCCGCCACACACTGGAATTGCTTTGCGGTATCTATCAAATTCCAATATGTCAACTACCTTCTTGAATTTTTATTGGACTTGGAAAATGAGACTTGATTTATTTATTTTTGTCATTACCATCCGTTTTATTCAATCCATTACAGAGCGTATAGTTCCCCTCAGTCCGTTTAAATTTTTAAAAATTTTTAAAGAAGGAGGTTATCAATTCGGATGTTTGTATTTTTTTTTTGTGGATGATCGGGCGTAACTCCGTCATTTAGAGACGGATTTGCAAAATTCTTTTTTTTTTCGAAAGGGCGTTATTGCGAAATGGTCCCATTTAAATTTCATGTAGATCTGATGATGACTTTTGGAGATAGACAACGGAACTCTTAAAAAAATTATAGCAAATCAACTGCGATTGCTGCGATCATATGTCTATGTAGTGTTAACACAATTTAATAGGGAACCACAACTAAAAAGTGAAAATTAAAAACTATTTTCAAAAAAATAGAACCGACTTCTTCTTGTTTTTATCCCTAAAACACACACAAAATACCCCTGTCCTTCAAACTATCATTCTGAATCTTGAAGAACCGTGTACTTTTTTTAAACAGTTGATCACTCATTCTGATGTTTACTAAACAATAATATGACTTGCTACTAGAATACAACATACAAACCTTATGTAACCCTATCAAACAAAGGAACTATGACCACAATAATACTAATAAAGCACGTATTATTTTTATTACAATAGTACCCTATTCATTACACTATGTGTTCGATAGTAAACAAAACAATGCTAATTGTTTATCGCTCCCACTTGCAGCACGTGTCATGTGTATTTCATATATTTAGATTAGCTTGCGTACTGTGAAGAATTATGCGATTATAAATAATCTAAGAAAAGGAATTGTGAGCTGTTTGGCATATTCTTATTCAGAATTCACCTCGGCTCTGGCACAGGCAACTGAAGGAACACTCAGTAAGAGTCTGAACATGAAGAGCAGGAGAAATTATTTCACGAAACCCTACCCTAAAAAAAGATTTGGTACTGTCACTAGTCTGTCTGTCAAATTCCGGTTCAGGTATTCACTAGTCTTCACGGTTTGTTGTATTCTTCCTTACATCGCTTTTGCACTTTGTCATAATATTACTACGGAAATATCCACTGTATCTACCATTTGTCTTGTCAAGAGGCTTGCGTCGAATGAGCTAGGGAGGCTCGAATATGTCTTGCCATTACCAAAACCATCACGTTTGGCAGTCTGCTTGGTAATCTCAGACTATGTTAGAGCTGGCACTGATGTATGTGTGAGATGTACTGCTATGTTTTTGTAACGTTTAAAACTTCTGGATAAGGAATAAAGTTGATTTGATAAGTTCGCTAATATTTTACCATCACCCCTAAATATTTCCTAGAAAAATCGGCAAAATTATTATCCTCGGAGAAAGGGAAGAATAAATAAGTACGCAAACAAATAATAAAAAAAAAACATTGAATTCTTGATAACAAAATCGATTTGTAATTTATCGTAATTTTCCAGAACTAATAACGAAATAACAATGAAACACAAAACGAATAATGAAACATTTAAAAGAAATAATTTCACGTCACCCAGAAATTAAGTGTGCTCTACTCACGCGACTCGACGGATATCATTAAAATTGGCTTTATTTCAAAATACATCAGTACACCCGCACCGGAGGTCTAAATTAGAGAAACTCAACCATTAATTTTTCTCTCAAAGACGTACATTTAGCCCACACGCACAAAACTTTTTGAGAACACATTCATTGTGCGTACAGCTAAGGAGTGGAATTCCCTGCCGGAGTCTGTTTTTCCTGATAGCTACAACCTGGCAGTATTTAACCCGTCGCGCGTCTAGTTACCAGACACAATAGATTTTTTATTGTTTAAGTCCGGAATACACATGCTACTTAGTAGCACATAAGCACGCTAGTTCCGAGCAAATGTTACGTAGTAGCATACAATAAGCACTTGTATACGGGCTAATTGTATGCTCGAAACTAGCGTGCTTATGTGGTCTTTTAGTAGCATGTATATTCCGGACTTTACGGCCCATGCGCTGTCCGCCAGACAAGCAAGAGGTCAAGCCAAGAGTGAATAGGTTACTTCTAGGCAAGCGTGCTTCATCGTCGACCACATCATCACTTACCATCAGGTAAGATAGTGGTCAAACGCAAACCTAACAATAATAAAAGTTTTGCAGTAGTGGGTTGTATACCTCTGATAAAGTCGTTTGACGTAAAATATCGAGAGTCACATTATGTTTGGCGTCATTCTGACGAGTATACAGATGTCCCTTTGCGCCTTTGCCCAAAATATTACCTAATTAACTGTAGTGTCGCAAACTTGTTTGCTGGTTATCAATTTTGCTTGAAAAACATGCCACTGAAAGTACGTTTCATTCAGATATGAAAGCTAATTTACCCAACTGCTCAAGAAAAAGGGTAATGTTTTCCGAGAGTATGTAGGTATGTATCAAATGTATGTGTGTGTATGTTTGTAGGTATGTCTATTTCTTTGGCACGCGCTGTGGCCTTAACGGCTTGATGGATTTTAACAAAATAATAAGGTATTGTTAGATTAGTCTTGACCGCCGAAGTGTCATAGGTTATATGAATTTCGAAAAAAAAAAACTATATGGCCACCGCCATTAAGTAGGTACCTAAGCGTAGTTGTATTTTTGTGACCTGGTCATGTGGGGTATGAAAATAAATGCTCGATTGACGATTCCAAAAAAATAACTCGCTAAGATGTAGAGAGAAAAAGATCCGACCGATAAAAACAACTAAGTAACTAAAAAGTTATAAACAATTCACTTTTCAAGCAGTCTGATGCATTTGGTGTTGGTGGCATCAAATTTGTGATTGAACTAAATTAAATACCATCAACTGCATGAGACTGCAGGTAATGACAATAGGGAATATGCATGATATTTTTTATTTATTCAATTGAAGAATTATTAACTATAGTGAACAAATATGAAGGAATTTTCAAAATATCATCATCAGCGACGAAGTTATAAAGCTTTAAAGTTGATAATTAGAAAGAGAAGTCCGACGTGTTCTTTGACGTCAAAGGACATGACGCCCTGCGCCCATATAACTGCCTTTTAAGAAACAGCGTTTCGATAGAGAGGTATATTTGTTTAAAATTGTTATATTTCGTTTAATTTTCGATCAATTTTGATTTTGCTTTCACTGTTCGTACTCTCTTTATGTATATTCATCGATAAACCGGTTAAATAACAAATATTTTTTTCATGCATATTCCCTATTTACGAGTCAACATTGAAAGCCTAAAACGAAATGCCAAAGGATAAAGCATAGCGTATTTATTATAATTTACATTTCAAAGCGAATTTCAGTTTTATAAATGAACGCGAAACTTAAAAATCCTCCAGTTGCTGATTCAAAGGCTTTCCTGTTGAATTTTCCCAACATGTAAACATTTCTCTTTGATAACACGAGCGAGAGCGTGCTTCCTATGGAAACTCACTGTAGTTTGTACACCAACACTCGGAAAGTTCCATGGATGCTTGTAAATACCGCGTTTGATGGGGTGATCCTCGCACTGAATACAGACGTAATATTGGCAAAACGTTGGATGTTTGACTTGATTGGCGTCCAACGTTTGATCTGTTGATAGAGTTACTGCGTCTGCGTCATCGTTTACTACTAAGTAGATTTACGGTAGTTGTCCCAAGTTTCAAACATTCGTTCCATTTTTTTTTTTTAATTTTGGCTTAGCATGGTCTGTGCATTTTGCTAGTGTGAAGTTTAGAAAGTATTTAGTTTTTAGATACAGGATATATCACCTCATTTCCATAAAAATGCAGATGTAACACATTCTAATGTTTTTACAGCATTTGGCAGTAAATGTATCGAGTCAGTCTTTTCGGCAAGCTTCGCTGAGGTAGTCAATACTACAATAAAATTCTCAGCTTCCAAACCAAACCGAGATCACGCCTGTTTCAAAGATTTCACATATTGTTCAGTTGCGTAGAAACTTGAGACTCAAAACTACACCAATTTTACATCACAATATCCACTCTATTCGAATAATTAAGAAAGTGAATAGGTTACTTCCAGGCAAGCATGCTCCATCTTCGACCACATCATCGCTTACAATCAGATGAGATAGTGGGCAAACGCGAGCCGCCTATTAACGATTTAAAAAAAAAACAGCCACGGAAATTCACTCGAAAAAATCCCGCCAAAGACTCACATTGTCATTATACAATCCAACCTTTCCTAATATCAACCTCTTTCTTTCTTCGGAAATAAGTGAAATTCCAAAAAGAATCTGTGCGAATCAATTCTCCATGTCCTTGACTGTCCGACAATCACGTCACTAGTGATGGATGGATTGAGTGCATTCACGTGCTATCAGTCGTCATTTATCACAGCCCTGTTTCCAAGCGAAAGTTAGAACTAGATTTGATGGACACACAACAAAAAGCACTCGAAACACAGAAAAGATTTTGGAGTTACACAGTATGTAACAAAAAACCTGTTGTTCTTTCTACACACGTTTTAAGAATCGGTATACAAACGTAATAAAGCAATAATTTAGAAAAAACTGTTCAAAAATAATTAAAATGAATATTAAATTTAATATTTGTAATTTTTTATTGATTTCTTACCTCTGCAATTCTGCATGAAGCGATTGCAAAACCCGTAGGCTATTTAGCGAAATAAAGGTGTGGTGTGTGTGACTACAGAGATGACGACTAATTGCACCGACCCCAAATAAATTGGGATAAGGGCAGGAGAATGATGAAAGGTGTACTTGTAAAATCAGATAATCTAAACATTTTTTTGAATGTGTCTATTTTAATAGTTATTTGGTTTTGACCTCTCGACTAGCCAATGCTTAATTTTTTTAAATTATTATTTCATCTATGTTGTGCTTGTAGGTAAATGTACACATCCTTAAAAGGAACAACAGGGTTTTTATTATATATTGTACAGATGAATAGCTTCTTTCAGCGAATTCGCCCGCGTGGTATGAGTACTTCCCCCTATTTTAAATTAAAGCCTGTGTGCTATTCCAGACTATAATCTATCTCTGTGCCCATCCAGAACCGTTCAACCGTTTTGGCGTGATTGAGTAACAAACAGATCAATCCAAACTTTTTTTTTATATTGTTATTACAAGTAGGAAGTAAGATTATTAGGATTGTTTTTCCCACGATCTTGATCTTTAATATGATCTTAGTCATTGTTAACCGTGTTACTAACAATCCTCTCTTCGTTCAGAAATACTTCGGAGACTCCTTGAACTATTTCAAAAATTTGTGGTTCTATAACCGAGACATTCGAAATTACATTTCTAATTACGGCGAGTGTGTTTGCATTATCTTAAAAGCTGCTCGGAGGAGCTCGTGGCTAGAGTAATACAGCCGCAAGGGTCGATCCATCAGGTTAAGCTACGCTTGCCGGGGTTGGTCCATGGATGGGTGACCATCTTTACATACCGAGACTCCTCCGAGCACGTTAAGCAGTTAATCCCGGCTGTCAATCGTGGATCGTTTACAGTCGTTACAGGTCGTCAGAAGACCGAAAGTCTGACATCCAGTCTTACCAAGGGGTATCGTATTACCCAGTAACAGAGTTGTGGACGTCAGACAGGTAGTCGCTCCATGTAAAATACTTGTCACGGTACGGAGGGCGTGTCTCGTTGCGGAGGTTGTGGAGTGACACGCAGAGGAGGACGTAGGAGTGACACGCAGAGGAGGTCGTAGGGTAGGAGGACCGTAGATGAGGAGTTCAATAAATAATAACACGACGAGTTAACACATTTACAACAGTGGGCTTTAATATTATATTAAGAACACAAACACTGTGACTATAATTAAATTGTATTAATGCAAAATTCTAGGAAAATGGTAACTGACACATCAGGAGTCAAAAAATAACAATGAGGAGCTTCTACTAGCTCGGCTGCCGAATTTGAACTAATTTTTAATATAAAAACAGAGACATGACAGAGAAAACTAAGTAATTTTGAATTTGAATTTAAAAAAAGGTAGCAAAGAACGTAATTTTGGAATAGAGGTCAAAAAGTAAACAAGGCTTTAACACTGCCTTGTTACAATACCCGGCTGCCCCGGAAAGAAAAATCGAGCAGCAGGTGAGGATTTTTCGTTAACAATAAAATAATATAAAAAAATATATATATAAAAATATCTTAAATAGGACGGTTATGAGTGAGGTGAAAATTTAAAAGGCGAGGGTGTTATATACAATGAGTATTCACAAAAGGAACAATCTACCACATACATATTACCTTCCATAATACCTTCCATACTTCGTTCATTCATAGTTATGTTCGCATATAGGTAAGTGCAGAACATAACGCAAAGTCAAAAAGAGTTTATCCTATTATTAGGCATAACTCGTTAGATTGCCCTTCAATAGTGTAGGCTTATTTTATCAGTCACCAACCGCTGATGTTAAATTATATGATGATAAGAAGCTATGATACAAGTTTAATTACCTGCTGTAACAAGTAGTAAATAAGGCGAAGAAGCCTTCGTGCTATGCACGTTAAGTAATTATTAAGGGAATAACCTTAATTATAATATACCTATGGTATATATTTAACGGACCTAAGGCTTATTTAAAGAGTAGCTAGCCGCTCTAAATAATGAAGTGGCAAAAATATTACCATAAGTAGTGTGATTATGGCTTATTTAAGGAGTAATCACCCGCTCCGAAAGATTCTTATGGTTTAAAACCATAGAATAAATTAATGATCAAGGGGTAGACCATGATCGGTAATGATTTAGGCTTATTTAGGGAGTAATCACCCGCTCCATAGAATTCTTGAACTAAATAACCACCGATGTAGCAATCGTGGTGAATGTAATTGAAAGGGGTATTAATGGGTTAATGACGTAAACAATAGGTATAAACCTAATAGGTTTAGAAAAAATAAAATTATTAAAAGAAATAATAATATAAAAGAGTTCCAATTCTGTATTGTACGGAGGTTGCGTAGAGAAAATTAAAAAGAAAGATTTGTTATTTTGTCAAAATGTGTCTGACGTTTGAAATATTTTTTTGCAGACAGATTTGATTGAAATAATTATTTAGTTAAATATTCAGTAGCAGGTTTAAATAGTTATGTAATTTATCTTTATGCATACTATTTACGGTGCATAGTGAGAATATGTGAAAACACCATAGTAATGCATGCCTACGGAGTTCTTCAGAGGTTGAGGAGGAAAGAAGGAAATTAATACGTCAAAGCTATAACTCATAGAAGCTTTGATTTATAATAAATATAACGGATTCATCATGGTTTTTAATTGTTAACGGGTTGGTACGTTTATAATAACTATGTAATATGATTAAATAAATTTGAAAGTGAAGTGTACCGTTATTTATTTAAATAGTAATTTGTGTTGTGCGTGTGTAGTAGCCAACTTTGACTATACAGTGACCCCTAGCATGTCGGCAGGATGCCCTAGAAGAGTCACCTTCTAATCAATAGTTGGTATGTAGGATACGCTGAGGATATTCTCCAACAGCACTCCCGTTAGTCAGTACTGGTCACAAACACAAGTGTCTCCGAGGAGTTTAGCACAAGTGAATGCTACCAGCTTATGAGGGTTCAGATGTGAACCTTGGGTAATGTTACTGTCTGTAGGATGGGGTGGTTATGTTTTGTTTTGAGTTTTGTAAGTAAGTATTGCACCATGTACTGATTGGATATGTGTGTTGTAAAATAATAATAAAATAGTATGTCGGGTAAAATCTTGATAAGTAGTATGCAAATTGGAACCTGTAAGAAATGTTAATAAATTAAAATGCTTTATTTTTATTGGAATGATGGAATTGATGTAGTCAAAAGGGGCCGCAAATTTTTTGGGAATACTAGTTCCTTTTGGAATTTTGAGAAATAAAATAAATAACAATATTTAAAACAATAATTAACACAAAACAACACTATTATAAAAATTGAAAAAAAAAATCTTTTAGATGGGATGGGCTTCACTCGACAGACGGGGTCGAGACTAATCCAGAACAGCTTCACGACCAGAGCTTATCCTGCTGATGCTGATGGCTCCGGGATGATGAGTTGGGTTCACGATGAGGTGGCTGCTGGACTCTGGTATGGGAGGGGCTGGGTTCGATCACGTTGAGGCGGCTGCTGGGCTCTGAGATGGGATGGGCTGGGCTGGGTTCGATCACGTTGAGGGCGGCTGCTGGGCTCTTGAGATGGGATGGGCTGGGTTCGATCACGTTGAGGGCGGCTGCTGGGCTCTGGGATGGTATGGGCTGGGTTCGATCACGTTGAGGGCGCCAGTGTCACGGTACGGAGGGCGTGTCTCGTTGCGGAGGTTGTGGAGTGACACGCAGAGGAGGACGTAGGAGTGACACGCAGAGGAGGTCGTAGGGTAGGAGGACCGTAGATGAGGAGTTCAATAAATAATAACACGACGAGTTAACACATTTACAACAGTGGGCTTTAATATTATATTAAGAACACAAACACTGTGACTATAATTAAATTGTATTAATGCAAAATTCTAGGAAAATGGTAACTGACACATCAGGAGTCAAAAAATAACAATGAGGAGCTTCTACTAGCTCGGCTGCCGAATTTGAACTAATTTTTAATATAAAAACAGAGACATGACAGAGAAAACTAAGTAATTTTGAATTTGAATTTAAAAAAAGGTAGCAAAGAACGTAATTTTGGAATAGAGGTCAAAAAGTAAACAAGGCTTTAACACTGCCTTGTTACATACTGGTATTCAGCTGGATCCGATTAGACTGGAAGCCGCCCCCAAGATAGTTGGGAAAAGGCTAGGCAGATTGATTTTGTTACCATTGTCTTAACCAATGTATTAATTGGTTGGTCCGGAACTTTCTCTGGTTTGTCTATACTAATATTATAAAGAGGTAACGTTTGTGAGGTTGTAGAATTCGTAAAATAGTTACCGCGCCCCTGGGCACACAGGGAAGGAAGGAACAGAGGTGGGTTTTAGTCAGTAAGACACACGCCCTCGCTCCACCCAGAGCGGGAGAAGTCAAGGACGATTTACCCAAAAAAAAAAGGGAGTAATCTCTGGATCTACTGAACCGATTTTGAAAGTTCTTTTACCAATAGAAAGCCACGTTATTTGTGAGTGTCATAGGCTATAATTTTTGGAAATCCACGCGGGCGAAGTGCTAGTTTCCAAATAAACTGCACTGCTCTGTTTTGTACCCAATAGTTCTACAGCTGGCATCCTATCAGAATATATTTAGATTGGGTTCGTTAACCAAAACATTATCTTAGCCCAATATTTTTGTCATAAAATTGTCATCTATTTACTGAAAGATCTACATCTCTTCTCAAACAAGATTGGTGTCTGTTTAAAAATATAAATCTTGCGTCGAAATAAATTATATTTTACGGAAAAAACAGCTATTTATTATTGTAAAAAAATGACCTCGTTCTATTGGCGGATGGAAACCAAATTACGATTTCAGTGTTTGTAGTTGTACACAGAGAAAAATAAAAAAAATCTTTATTGATACAAAAACCTTTGAGATGGCATAAGACTAGGATACATAACTTGGTTAACTAAATAGAGGTTATACGGATAAAGTAAACCCCTGACTCCTAAACTAGGTGATCCTGTGACTGTTCTCTTGTCACTGACTGATACCAAAAAGCTTTATCATTATGGTGTGTTCCAACATTACAAATAGCACCTGTATGACCGAGCTTTGTTCGGTTTTTACACGGATAAAACGACGTTTTCTAAAAATTAAACCTAGCTTGATCGGTTTGTCGCCCCCGAAACCCCCTGCATACTAAGTTTCATGAAAATCGTTGGAGCCGTTTCAGAGATTCAGATTATATAATTATGTACATATATACAAGAATTGCTCGTTTAAAGGTATTGATAATACTTATTGACATTGCAAGTTACGAAGTAGGTATACGAAGGAATATTGAGGGATACTAGAAACGACTTATGGTGTATTTATGTGTGTTTGTTAAGAGTCCACGTGTAAGCTTCGACTATGAAAGGTTATAGACGCAACGTCATTGGACATTAAATGAAGCAGGATCGTTAAAATGTGTGAGTGATCTCGACGAACATAACGATGACGTTGCGGCTTCTCATTTTGTCTGTGTGAGCTTATTTCGCGTGTACAGATACAAGCCGGCTTCTCATTCTGGTACTGCAGATTGCTGGCTTTTGACACTCAGTCTATAACCTTTCATAGTCTAAGCGTGTAAGTTAGAATGATGGTATGTATTTGAGGGTGTGTGTGTGTGTGTGTGTGTAAGTAGTGTTTAGCGTTTGCGTGAGAGTGTATTGAAGTGTTTGAGATTGTGTTGTATATGTGCCGCTGATATGTTCCAAATAATGTGATAAATTGCAAACAACAGTAGAACAGGTTAATATATTTATACGCCTACTGCTGGTGGTGTAGTAGTTCTTCTGTTCGAGGGTAGTCTTGATCCTGTAGCCAATTGAGCTAGTTACATTGTTTATTACTGCCGCATTCGTTAATTTAATGGGGTGGTTGTGGCTTCCACCTCTTTTATGAAACAACAAGAACCCGATAAATGTAATAGACATGGACAAACCTTTTTAACCGATTTCGAAAAAGGAGGTCCAATGTTCGACTGTATGTTTTTTTATTTTTTTTTATGTCCACCGATTTCTCTGTCAGTTGTAGACCGATTTCCAAAATTCTTTTTTTGTCCATAAGAATATACTCCCGAGATGGTCCCATATAAATTTTATCGAAAATGCTTCAGCGCTTTTTGAAAAATTGAACAAAAACGAAAAATATGTAACATACATAAATGACGTTTTGGTTTTCTCCAATTATGAGTATGTTTAAATTCCACGTTCCATATTATTGGGGTTTTGAGTTCTGGGGTATAACAACTAAAAAGTGAAAAATAAAAAACTTTTTTACAACTAAAACAACCGACTTCCAAAAAAGAAAATACACTAAAAATTCAAAAATAACTTTAATTTCGGAAGTCGATGTCAAATAACAAAGAAATAAAATACAAACACCGACTTCCGAAATTAAAGTTATTTTTGAATTTTTAGTGTATTTTCTTTTTTGGAAGTCTGTTGTTTTTTTTTTGTAAAAAAAGTTTATTTTCTTCAAGTTTGGGAAGTCATCCGATGATTTTCTCGCTCTGGGTGGAGCTAGGGCGTGTCAGACTCTTACTGACTAAAATCTACCCGTGTTCCTTCAGTTCCCTTTTGCGTTCTAGTTCCGCGGTAACTCTTTAAAACAGTCCCGCGACCCTGAACATGGACATACCTAAAGGTAACATCTTTCGCATATTGCAAAATTTTCTTGTGCACCAAAACTTGTGTTTACTTTAACGACCATTGTTATATTGTTAAAAGAGAAGGGATATGGAATTTGATATTTAGTAGATTTTAAAGATCAAGGTGGAGCAAAGTGTCCTAGCCCTAGGCCCTGAAACACAAAGAACAACTTTAGGCGCTGTTATACGACTTTTAATGGTTTTTAATTTAACATCGTCTAAACGACGTAGTCTTATTTCTTTAAAAAATAAATACAGCGTGGAGAAGACAATACGACAATAAATGAAAACACGGACAATACTAGTTTATAAGAATAAGTTTAAGCTATCAAAAATATCCTAACATCGAAAATAAAAAAATAAAAATTTCAAACAAACTAAATGGCATAAAACTAGAAACGAAATAGAACACCATTTATAAATATGAGTTCACTAACCTGCACTGTCGTAAGAGCGGCAACAACGCGCGGTCCTGTAGCGACTTGATTTTTTGGCTTTTAATTATGGATTAATGCTCAGTAAAATTACACTAAATCACAGATTATTTAGCACAGAATCACAGCTATGAATGCCCAGCCCAAACATTGGCAACAAATCTGTACTGGTGCGAAGTCTCCCGTCCTAGACGCGGATTCACGCGGCTCCAGTAACGAAGATTCTGTCTGTTCCATAAACCGTTCCTTGTAAATGTACTTTCATCAGTCCACATCACATTGTACAAGAAATCCGGATTCTCGAAATGTTTATTTTCAATCCAGCGACAGAAGTTTTCCCTAACTGGTTTGTCTCTAGGTAAAAATGCATGCAATTTCTTGTATTTATACGGCTTCCGTTTGTCGCGTTTTAAAATTTAAGAATAGTTGTATGGTCAACACCTGACCTGCCCTTCGCGAACTACACGTTGGGTTGCGTTAAAAAAAAACACGAAAACAATAAAAACTAAGCGTCTAATTTCGCACCATTCACTCACTGTCTAAATACCTATTAAAACGTTACGTGTCCTGTCACCAAAATAAAGCGTCCAATTTCGCACTAATACCGTCGTAAATGAATTTACAAAAAACACGAGCGGCAGGGAAGTACCTAGACTTGATGTCTTTTTGGCGGGCGATGCGGCGCCTGAGGACGCGTGACTCGTCACAGGACCGCGGCGACACACTAACATAAATTTGTTGTAGCAAATTTCTTCAAGAAAGCGAACTAACAAACGAAACTAGATTTATCTCTTTCGCACACACTAAATTTTCTATTAATAATAGGAGTGCATTGCAATTTCCGCATTCGTTACTTTCTTATCCAACTCTGATGACACGCTTTATGACTCTTATTACTCAGAGTTAAGGTATAATTTTCACTAAATCAGATGAAAATACTAATTTGGCGAAAGTGTTTAAGCAGCGAGTTGGCAACGTGACTTTAATGTTTTGATGTTTATACCGATGCCGATGTGGGTCGTTAACCTGACAGTGTTTCCCTATTATCAGATACATCATGTAGCAAATGTTAAAAATGAAAAATAATTTCCTGTGACTAAACTACTGGATATATTCAAATGATTTTTTGTATGTAGACTGAGAACGTCTTGAGGTATGCGAGGTTTAATTTAATGTCGTATTGTCATCACCACTCTGTATATGTTACTCTAGACAATTTCCGTCGTAATTTGATCTGAGAATATTAGAAATTATATTTTTATAACATAGGGTAATTAATTTGTAAAGTTATGTCTGACGCGGATAAAAAATTGAGAAACGCGCGAAAACTATAAAGCGTATTTTTATAAAATCTTCACCATTTTAAAGATTATTTAATTATTTATAATTTAGTCTCAGTGTTTTATTTAATACGTTTTATGTGTAATAAATTAATAATGCGTCTAATTTCGGACAGCGCTCCTTGATGGGCGAGTCCTATTATTGGGTGGACGTACGACGCGTTACGTGAGCTCAGCACAGAACACGCAAGCTAACCACTCAAGGTCATTGGCAGTCAATAGCGCCTTAAGGAATATAGGAATAGCACGCACGGGTGGGTTTTAGTCAGTAAGAGTCGGACAAGCCCTCAAGCTCAACCTCAGAGTGGAAGAAGAGAAGTCATTTGATGACTTCCCAACCTAAAAAAAAAAAAGGTGAAGCAATACAGCATTCGTTGACCACATCCCAGCAATTGGAAGTCTATACATTTTTGTTACCTGCTCTGGAGCTGTAGTTCGCATGTTTTTTTTGACCTTACATGTTTAGTATGCAAAGAAACATAAAAGCCGACAGTGGCTCTAGCAGAACTAAATATAAAGCAATGAGCAGCTACCTATGGTTAAATCTGGGTCACGCTTACGACGCATTTCAATATGAAAACATGCCGCCTAGACTGTTTGATTCTACAGTCCGAGATCAGACATGTGTCTAGCACATAAACACTGAAATTCATACAAGTCTAAAATTTAGATACTGGTCGTAAATTTGTACTGTTTCCTGGATTTAAGAAAAAAAAAAGAGTGGCACTCCGGGAGTGCCGACAGAAGTGAAAACTTGGACAAAAATGCCCAACGCGCCTAAAGAAGTTTTCACTTCAATCCGCTACGAAATTCGCTACGAGTGTTACGCGTCGTAGCATTCGTAGCGGATCGCGTAGCGGCGTCGCGAATTCAATTGTTTTTTTTTCCACATCTCAAAAATGCCCAACGCGCCTAAAGAAGTTTTCACTTCAAAAATTTACGTGTTCCGTCTGTTAGATTATCAAAAAATACTGGACGTGTGTTTTTTACTTTACCAAACCAATAAAAAAATACAGATAAAACGCATCATAGTTCAGGAGTGGGGTGGCCTTCGTGGTAAAAAGTGTAAGCACGGCGTACGTCACTCGAAATTTCAACGCACTGTCTTTTTTATTCGTCAACGTGACAAAAGAAAAACCAATATATTTTGATAAAACTAAACTATTCATGCGACTCTAGACTCTAGATACTGGTTGTAGATTTGTAGAATTTTACACTACCGCTAGCTAGTGTTCCGAAACTTCCGATGGAAAGAAGCGGGATTTATGAGTTCGTTCGAACTAGCCAAGTTTTGGCCAACATCTCGTAAATGCTCAGACGTCCTTGTGAATGCCCCTTACCCATCGATTTGTTTATTTCGAACGTAACATCGGATCGGGTAGGCGTTCAGTTATTTTAAGAAGTTTGTCTATTACACTAAGGGACAGTCGGGATTACTTTTGCAAGCAGCGTTTAAGTTATCGGGTGTTATAACTCATACAGAGACTCCTCCGTGCCTCGGAATTGGTTCCGGCTATCAATCGTGAATCTTTGACAGTCGTTACGGGTCGTCAGAAGCCCGATAGTCTGACAACCGGTTTTACCAAGGGGTATCGTATTACCCAGTAACTGGGTTGTGGAGGTCAGATAGGCAGTCGCTCCATTTAAATACTGGTATTCAGCTGCATCCGGTTAGACTCGAAACCGACCCCAAGATAGTTGGGAGAAGGCTAGGCTGATTGATATGTAATACATTCTTTAGTTTATTCACTAGGGAATATTGTTCGTCAATTGGTTTGCTTACTGTTCTTGTCACTATTTCCACTTCTGACGAAGTTTTTCTAGTATTTACCCAATTGCCTTTCTCAGGGCCAAAAAGAAAAGGCACCGCTGACTTCTAATTTATTCAATTCTTCAAAACTAGAACAAAGACTTTGTTATCGACTTGGGTATGTGTCACTGCCCTATAGCTTAGTACCCTCACCACCCTCCAGTTACCAACAAGCCTCCCCCTTGGGTGGGGTGTGAGGAGTTGGGCGAGTGTAAGGTCAAGGTAGTCGCTGGCACGCCTGCGCACTGCACTCCAAGATGCTGATGCAGCATTCCGTGAAAGCATGCATAGCGCCCTCTTGTATAATGCCCTATCGTCGAAAACGAAGGCTGTAGCACCTCTTGTGGAGGCTGCAAGTCTGAATTCTGATGCTGTCGAGCTTTGCATTTGGCGTGGTCATGGTATTTTGATTCAAGAGAGCAATATTGGACTGGTTAGGAATATTTTCGGCCATCTCTATTTTCCAATTCTATAGGTATTTTCTTTTTTAGTTTTTAGTCTTTTTAGGGTTCCGAAAGTACGACTGAAAAACGGAACCAATATAAGGATCACTAGTGTGACTGTCTGTCTGTCCGTCTGTCACAGTCCATTTGCTCCGAATCTACTGGACTGATTAAGCTGAAATTTGGTACGTACATGTATATTGGTGACCCAAATACGTAGGTGTAACGTAAATTAACGAATTTGGTACATGGGGTTCACTTTTGGGGTACAAATCAGAAAATTAATGAAAAAAGTTTTCCAAACTTTACCGTGCTACATATCAAATGAAAGGGCTTACTATAAGGGTCTCAAATATTTTTTTTTTCATAATTTAAAACTGTATAATTTTTTAGTTATTTCAGAATATATATGAAAAATGACCATTCCCCCCACCTTATCTCCGAAACTAATGGGCCAAAAATTAAAAAAAAAAACTTGAGAGGTGTCAAGGGACACCCGGATGGAACGAAGTTCCTTTCGATTAATTAGTGAAGGAATTGTAATATAATTTTATTTTTTTTTAATTTATAATATTTTTTTTATTATTAACTACGCACACACGCACGCACGTAAGAAGTTATACTTCATCATCTCATCTCATCTCATCTCATCTCATCTCATCGCATCGCAGCTCAGCTCAGCTCAGCTCAACTCAACTCAACTCTTTAGCAATAACAACAACTATAACAAAAGTAATTGTAATAAAATTTTATTTTTTTTACTATAGCAAAAAGTGTCGTGACAACTTTTCGTAAGAATTTTTTCCGTCTAGCTACCTTTCACAACGCGCGATAAGGAACTTCGTTCCAAAAGAACAGAAAGTAGTTCTTTACTTAAAGATTACAAGAAAACCTATAAGAAATATACAGTTTAAAAAAACATAATTTGTTCGGAACCCTTTGCGTGTGAGTCCGCCTCGCTCTTGGCCGGTTTTTCTATTATCAATTGATTGGAAATTATCAGTGACTTCTCCCGCTCTAGGTGGAGCGGGAGGACCTGACAGACTTGCTGCCTGCTACCTGTGTTCTTTCAGTTGCCTGTACGTTCCCATGCCGCCGTAACTCTTTGAAATACTCTCGCGGCGTGGTAGTTTCGAGTCTTGATGATCTTACGTGTTACACAAAATCTCAAATCCTCATTATTTACGGCCTACATAAGACAAATGTACTCAATGGTCTCGGATGATATCACGACAATCACGGCCACGGTTCATTGGCCAAAGATGGATAACAAAAACATTGTGATGTCGGCAAAAACTGCCTTGATTGAATGCTGAGAGGAATTACTAATAATGTAAGTCTTGGGTTCCGATAGGGGCCAGTTTCAAATGATCTTCAAGGTCGACTGTCTAGCTGTCAAATGAATTATGTTTAGTTATGTAACTTTGGTTTTGGCTCTAGTAGTTATTCGCCTGTCTTTGTCTCATGTATATTTTTAGTTTTTGGCAATTCTTTAGGCAAAATATTCTTCTTTAATTTGTGAAGAGGATTATTTTGGTCTTATGAATTTTCTTCAAAAACTAGAAGTTGATTGACGTGAAAATCTTCAAGCTGAACATTAGCCACGATGGTCACTAAATCTAACACTTCTGCAGTGTTGAAATGATTTCCAACAATGTTTTCAGCCAACTGTGTTGCGACACCAGCAGCTGCGGTACTTTGTGCGAACATTTAACTACTCGTACCGCGTGATATACAATCGTTTTACCTCGCGATTCAGGGCCAAACTTACAATTTTTGGTTAAAGTCAAGGCGCCATAGACTTATAATGATTAAAAAGTAATGAATTAAACTTTTTTACAAAAAACAGACTTCCAAAAAAAAAAAATACCTACACTAAAAATTAAAAAATAACTTTAATTTCGGAAGTCGGTGTTTGTATTTCATTTCTTTGTTGACACCGATTTCCGAAATTAAAGTTATTTTTTAATATTTAGTGTAGGTATTTTTATTTTTGGAAATCGGTTGTTTTTTTTTTTGTAACAATGTTTTTTATTTTTCACTTTTTAGTTGTTATACCCCAGAACTAAAAACCCCAGTAACATGGAACGTGGAATTTAAACATACTCTTAATTGGAGAATACCAATACGACATCTATCTATACGTATTTTTTGTTTTTGTTCAGTTTTTCAAAAAGCACTGAAGCAATTTCGATAAAATTTATATGGGACCACCTCGGGAGCATATGCTTTCGGATAAAAAAAGAATTTTGAAAATCGGTCCACAACTGACGGAGAAATCGGCGGACATACATAAAAAAAAAACATACGTACAGTCGAACAGAGAACCTCCTCCTTTTTTCGAAAGTCGGTTAAAAAAAGAATGGTACAAAAAATGAATTTAATATGATACAATAATCAACTTGGAGTAACTTCAAAATGTTCATCGTAAAGCATGCTATAATAGACCTGCTAGCGAAATTTTATATGAGCACTAAAATCTTCAGGTGTCCCACCTGTTGGACTGAAGCTCCCAGACTACTTAAACATTCTGTGCTTTCTCTTCCCGATATAAATGTCCAATGCCATGTTCATCTAGTAAAACGTAAACCACATCTAAAATTGCGAGTATCAGTTTGGGTCCTCCTAAATTGATACTCGTAAGTTAGCTAAAGTATTCGTCAAACGTAATGGCGTGTGCGAAGTTAGCTGCAAGTGCTCTCTCTGCACGCAGGTACAGTCAAGTCGACAATAATTGATTTTTATAACTGTCTGGAAGCTGTGTGAATATTTTTAGGGGTGTATGGTACGTACTTATTTGTCAGTTTGGAAGTTGGTAGTATTCCCGTACGCCATTAAGTTTGACGGATGGTATACGCTGATTTATCCATTCTTCTTCTTAGCGTGTCTTCTTATGTGTTCAAGAGATCCGTCGGCAGGCCACACAAAAAAAAAAGGCAAGCCTCACCGCCTCACATATCTGAGCCTTTAGACAAAATACATTTCTGTTAACGTTAACGCTAACGCTTCGTGCAAAATGTATGGCAATGACGTTTTGCACGAAGCGTTAGACAGAGAACTGTCACGTGACTCACGCCCAGTAATGTCTTTGCCATACATTTTGCACGAAGCGTTAGCGTTAACGTTAACAGAAAAGTATTTTGTCGAAAGGCTCTGGACTGTCACTTGTCGAGATCTGTCACCCGAAACTAGGGTTACCCCGTACTCTAAAATAGAGTATTTTGTACTCTATTTTATGTAGGTGTACTTTATTAGTAATACTTATAAATTACGTTATACGCAATGTTTACTATAGGTACTAATACCAGTCATGCACACCCATTGTCATAAATTCGTAACCCTGTAATTTAACTGTTTACTGTTAATATGTTCATTGAAGTTAATAAAAAATGTCCTCTTGATCTACATTAACTTAGATTTAGAATGTTTGAAGTCATACAATTTTCTTTAAAAAATTATGAAAAATTGTAATGTAAAGGGAATTTTATTTAATTTAAAATAAATCTCTTTTTTATAGGATGATACTCTTTGTTTACCCTCTCTGAAATCACGTAATAATATACTCTATTTCTTTAAAAAAAAGTTGGCAACCCTACCCGAAACATTTATCCATTTGGCATATATTTTAGCAGAATCCTTCTATCTCCTATGTCGACTATGTCCACCTCTTCATATTCGTATGGTTATACAAACTAATTTTAGTTAGTCCGCAACTACTGAACGTCATCTAAATAAATAGGGTTTATGGGCGATTGCCAATTTCTGGTTAGTTTGCCGGTGTGTCAAAGCTCTATAATCCTTAGAGTATTTTTGGGCATCTTCACCATATTAAAATTGACACCGTATATTGCGTAGGTAGATTTTGGCAAAAATATCAGTAGAGTGGAATTACTGTTGTCGCAGGAGCTATCCAAAGAGTCATTGCGGTCCTGGCACAGGCATCTGAAAGAACACAGGTGGGTTTTAGTCAGTTATAGTCTGACACCGTCTACCGCGTCACCCAGAGCGAGAGAAGTTATTTGATGAGTAGTTTAAAGAAAGAAAAGAAAGAAAAAGAATTTATTTGCCACAAATTAACGACACACACAAAGATATGATTTTGCTGTGTGTGTGTGTGTGTGTGTGTGTGTGTGTGTGTGTGTGTGTGTGGTAGCTTCTGTCAGCGGCTTCGCCCGCGTGGAATCAGTATCTACCTACTACTTTTACCCCCTAGGAGATGAATTTCCAAAAAATCCTTCTTAGTGCTCCCCTACATTATAAAAGGAAGCCGCGTGCAAAATTTCACGTTCTTAGTCCCAGTAGTTTCGGTTGTGCGTTGATATGTCAGTCAGTCAGTCATTCAGTTTCTCCTTTTATATACAGAGTGTAAAAAGACATCACATAGCCATCAACTACGCATACTGTACGTCTAACAAAGTAGCTTTACGCAAAAATTATTGCTGGGAAACGACTTGTCGAAGACGGGACGAATTGCGCGCAATGTAACGCGAACGCAGGCAAGAGTTAAACCCCGCCCCTTCCCTCTAAGCCACATAGGTACTTGTCGGATACGTTTGATATTCATTTCGAATTTACGCATTTTATAACTGAAAATGCGTAAATTCGAAATTCCAAAAAAATAAACTCAAAAAATTCAGGTAATGTTTATTTGGAAAAAAGTTTAGTAATAACACTAACACTTGAAATACATTTTCCTAAAAAAGTGAAAAAAAAAAAATTGTCACTTTGACCTTCAATATCTCCAGAACCAGTGGATTCCCAGGTATGGTCTAGTGGAAGAAATGATCCAAATAATGGGTCTTTTTACATGGTCATGGTCTTTTTACACCCGATATATAGATTTCCCACTCTATAAAAAAAAACCGGCCAATTGCGTGTTCGTGTCGGACTTCGCACATTTAGGGTTTCGTACCATATACCTAAGGGAAAGAATAGAATAGAATAGAAAAAAATAACAACAAAACACAACAACAACACACACACACACACATAACAACACACACAAAACACACACACATAACAATACACACACAACAACACACACACAACACAAACACACACATAATAATTAAAAAAAAATTAAAATAATAATATTTTGATATCAAATTTTGTGATAGACGACAGACAGACAGACGGAGCCCTTTTGCAGTCACTCACGTAGTGACAGCAATAGGACTCCGTTTGGACCCTTCAGATACCGAACCCTAAAAAGTGGAATTAATGCTGTCACCAATCCGCTTTGCCTTTTTCACATTCATCCCATTGTCTCCTTATTGGTATGTCAAAGCCAAGATCAGATTTAGCCCCTAGAATCTTTGCTTGGATTTACGGTTATACCATATTCAAGAAATGCGGAGAGTATTCTTGAAATAATTCCGTTTTCTTTTATTGCGTTTGCCTTGTCCTTGCAATAGAACTTTCTTATCGGTTTTGTCATGAACACGTGTTGGTTTTCGTCAGTTTTGTGTTCTATAAATAATTTTGGTCAATCGCTCGCCGAAGCACGTTTGATTCGCTCGTGCAACACCTAATTTATTTTTACTGGTTTTCTTGAGATTGTGGAGCTCGTGGCTAAAGTAATTACAGCCGCACGGGTCGATCCATCAGGTTAAGCTACGCTTGCCGGGGTTAGTCCATGAATGGGTGACCATCTTTACATACCGAGACTCCTCCGAGCCTCTAGTCAAGCCGTTAGTCCCTGCTGTCAAACGTGGATCTCTGACAGTCGTTATGGGTCGTCACAAGCTCGAAAATCTGACAACCAGTCTTACCAAGGGGTATCGTATTACCCAGTAACTGGGTTGTGGAGGTCAGATAGGCAGTCGCTTCATGTAAAATACTGGTATTCAGCTCTGGAAACCGACCCCAAGGTAGTTGGCAAAAGGCTAGGCAGATTGATTGACTTGAGATTGAGACTAGATTCTAAATAGTTTCTTCTACTTCTTACATCACTACTAACTTTTATGATTGTAGCGAAATTGTGTTTAGTTTATTGATGACATAGTTTTCATGTAAGTTGCTATCATATTTCATGACATCATAATAACATACCGAAGAATTATATTCTAAGAAAACATTTCAATACGACAGTGTAGGTACAAAATTCAAACTCGAAACATTTATTTCAAACTAGCAGCGCCCCGTGGTTTCACCTGCGTAGACTGGGATAAAAAGTAGCCTATGTGTTAATTTAGGGTATAGGCTACCTGTATACCAAATTTCATCCAAATCGGTCCAGCCGTTTGAGCGTGAAGAAGTAACAAACATACACACTCACAAACTTTCGCCTTTATAATATTAGTGTGTTAAACCATATACCTACAGGCAGTTTTATTAATTTAGTAATTGTCAAGTCAGTCAGTCAAAAAGATGAAGCTAATTGCACATTCCAAAGCGTAGATCTCTGGAGAAAAACGTGCAAGAAACGCCATGGACTCTTTGTAATCATGGTAGTGTTACAAAAATTTTGGTTACATTTTACTTGTTGCTTAATAGAAACAAAACATAATAGATGCGAGAACAATTAAAAAAAAATAACAAAAAACCATTCAGAAAATAAAGATTAAAACAAGCCTGTGGCAGTTAAGAGATGACCAGTCTCAACTGACAGCGCCCGTTCACGAACGTGACGGTCGTCGGTCACGACCACACAGCATTGAGTTAACAATAATTGCAGCTAATGCGACGGTAATAGTCCAACGGCTGCTATAAATAATATTCTTTCAATTAAACTCAAACGTAACTTCAGAAGTAATGCTCGCGAAGGAGGAGGCGGAACGGGTGAGGGAGGCTCAACAGAGTCGTCCTCATGCCCCCAGCAGCAGCCGCCGCAGGAGACGCCCTGGGCGTGGGGGGTCCACCGTAGGCGCGGGCCTGCGGACCGCGAGTAATGGGTAGCTCGCCGTCTGATCAGTACCAGGCTCGAGAGTTGACGACGCGTAGTGTTCCACCCGCGCCTCTAAGAGATGTCAGCAATACGTGACGGGGTCCGTCATGGCCGATGCCTGCCCAGGGGTCGTGGATAAATTCGAAACAGAGTTACCGCGCCCCTGGGCACTCAGGCAACTGAAGGAACAGGGGTTGGTTTTAGTCAGTAAAAGTCTGACACGCCCTCCCGCTCCACGCAGAGAGCGGGAGAAGTCATTGGATGAATTCCCACCCCCACAAAAAAAAGTACCTGATCTATTATAGTTCCCGGGCCTGCGGACGGCGAGTAGTGGGTAACTCGTCGTCCGATCAGCACCAGGCCCGAGAGTCGACGGCGCGTAGTGTTCCACGCGCGCCTCAAAGAGTTGTCAGCAAAAGGACGGGGCCTGCCACGGCCGATGCCTGCCCGGGGGTGGAGGATAAATTCGAAAGAGTTACCTCGCCCCTGGGCACTCAAGGCAGGGAGGAACAGGGGTGGGTTTTAGTCAGTAAGAGTCTGACACGCCCTTCCGCTCCACCCTAGAGCGGAAGAAGTCATAGGATGATTTCCCACCCACCCAAAAAAAAAAAAACCTATTATATGTAGTTTCCTTGCATAATAAGCCATAGAAACCATTACGAAGTCACAATTAACTCTTTATACAGGTCTTATACTATTTTACATTTCTATTGCTCTGGACTTACATTATTGCGACATTTCATGTTACCCTGTCAGCTTCATTCAAAATCAATAAAGCCATCCAAATCATAACGTTATCAACATGTATTCCCTGATGTAGGTAGATAAGTACTCCCCCGACCCTCTCGGGGAATTGCGCAGCATTTTCATCTCGCACAGGTATCTAGAAGTCTACTCTATCTATGTATGAGAAGTGTATAAACACAGGTGAAAGTGGAGACAAACATTTCTACTTGACGCCTAAACGTATGTAATTACAGTAGTCTAGAAAGAAAAAAAATCCGGCCAAGTGGGATTCGGACTCGCGTACGAAGGGTTCCGTATCTATAAAAACGGCAAAAAAATCATGTTTGTTGTATGGGAGCCCCCTTAAATATTTATTTTATTCCGGTTTTTAGTATTTGTTGTTATAGCGGCAGCAGAAATACATCATGACTGTGAAAATTTCAACTGTCTATCACGGTTCATGAGATACAGCCTGGTGACAGACGTACAGACAGACAGACGGACGGACAGCGTAGTCTTAGTAATAGGGACTCGTTTTACCCTTTGGGTACGGAACCCTAAAAATATTGATTAGTGCCTCATACAAGAACTTATGAAAACTAACAATAGAAACAAAATAATAATAAAAAAGAGGCTAAAAACGCACCAAACTCAGCATATTATGCTGTGATATTCAAACAATAAAAAATGCAGGTACACGCAGGTCTGTATTAATCTATGGCATGGTATCATTTTGTAGAAACCTATAAATCAGCAATGTATCCTCCCTTAAATTATGTAGCATATTTTTCCATGTGACAACACAATTCACACCCTAAACAAACATATCTGCGTATGCGTAATATTTACATCACTCTCCACTGCGGGCTACGAGTATATACTTAATATCGTGAGGTGGCAAGGCCTTCTTCAAAATTCGTTTTATTTAACGACTTAACCTGAATTAAATCTCTTCTTATTGTCCCAGGAGTGTCTTCATTAGACATCTCAGAAACGTGATTTAAACCACTGACACGAATTAAATCATTTCTAATTTGCCCGTGATCAATAACGATAAAGTTTCAGTAACATCATTATTATTTCTGAAGCCAAGACCTCATTCAGTTCTTTCATACAATATAAAAACACCCTTAAATGTTTCAAGTAACTGCGCAATAAATACTTTCTATAAACCACTGTTGGTCTAGGTACATCAGTGGCACATCAAAAACCTAAAAACTTCGTAATGTTTCGCGGGGTTTTTGCCTCGTCAACCATACTGTCTCTAAATCAATGATAGATGACCTAGTTTTGACATATTTCCATATACACACCCTTATTCATCTCAAAGGACGGAAAACGTTTTCATTTTCCGTGGGCCGTGTCACAGCTGTCCCTTCATTTCTGTCCATTACAAAAATGACCTAATTTCGCATCTTTTGATGTCTGTCTCCACCCCTCCACCCCTTGCTCCAGGTAACTGCGCAGTACATCAATCTCGAGCAAGTTTCTAGAATTCGCGGTGCATATAATTGATGTAGTGGTGTTCCCGCGGTCCAGGTATCGATCGGGGCCTGCGCGCTCCCGCTGCACGCAACAGGCGGTGACGCAGTTCTATCCCGACCATGTGTTAGTGTTTATTTATGTATACTAACTTAGAACATCGAAAGTTTCAAGCTGGGGAGTTAATCGTTGTGTTCCGTTTTGATTTATGTGGTGTTTTGGGGTTTCTGCGATGTTTTAAAGTCGTATCTCACCTGTGTTCCTGTTTTGTATAAAATAAGATAACTTTGCAGGCGTTTGTAGAAATGCGTATTTTATAATATTACTCATCGGAGTATTCTGTGATTGAATTGCTCAAAGGCTTGTCTAAAATCGATCAGAACATTATACGGTTCTTTTTGGCATCTGATGGTGATTCAGAATTATTGATTGCTGGATGCTTCTATCTTCTAAAACTATACGTAGTTCAGTTTATCTACATTCATTGAATGGGTGATTTCAGAGTCAATTCGTCGGGTTCAATAACACGCAATTTATTGTCTCCTCGCGAACTTTTGACCTAGTTGTGATATAAGCTCTATCGTTCAACTGCTACAGTAGAGACGTGTGCTCAAAGATACTTACGAAATCACGATATAACAGGATGTTTAATATTACTGCTGAAATCAAATATTTTAAAATTAAAATTAAACATATCCAAGAGGAACTCAATTAAACATTTATAATGAAAAAGCGATTGAGGCGTGTAGTTCAAGATTATAAATAAGAAGGTATTTGTATAAAAATTGGTCACATTTCAGCAAATCGGGCCAAGTTTCGACAAGGTCGCATGTAGTGACTAATGCAGCGTGCTAAGCGCCGCCACTGTTTACTATTGGTTTACGTCTTTATAATGAATATACTATTGAGTAATGGTGTTATATAAGTGTATATAACTGTGTGTAATGCTACACATGGATTCTATTGATTTATTCTTGAATAATAAAATTACATAGAACGTGTACTCGTAACTACTAAATAATGATTGTTTGAGTAGGTACGAAAATTATTATACTTTTTGATTTAGCACTTTCTACCAATTTATCTATGTACTTTGAATACATATTGGTACAGTACTCATTAGGACTTGTAGATAGACAATCTATGATTGATCAACTAACACAACAGTACCCAACTAGCCATGTTAGTACGGTTTATTTCAAACAGTTAACACTAAAACTCCGTATTTAGCCGGTAAAGGATAATAGCGTGACCAACACTGTTAGCCAAGCTAGCATGTTTGCTCTGGGCGACGATAACCGACGAACGCTTAGCTTTGGGGTCGGCCATATTGCGCTGACATTACTCCCCAGGGCTCGCAGTACTTAACTCTGCTTTTAACTTTAAGTTTTTCAGGTCTTTCCCATTAGTTTTCATTATGATTAGTTTGTGGGTTGCTGTTAAAACGTTTTTTCTATTGTTGTAAGTAATGGTTTGTACGATATTTGTTTTCTTGTGTTTAGTTTGACCAGATATTTCGTCCGTAGTATTGTTCGTCGAATCATTGAGCTTCTTAGTAGTTGCTAAGTTAAGCTATTCGACTACTGACAAATGCTTGCACTGACTAGACAGGCCCACTAAATTATGTGTGGTTCTTTCTTCAAAAGACCATTACAGACACTAAGCTGCATGGTCCTCATATAGCATAATCTGAATGCGAGAACTATGTAAGTCGTTATATTCACGTAGATTTTATAATTGTCTGGCAGTTAAAGTACTTTTGCGGCCTACCCAAATGTATTTAACTATTTACTTTGGTATTGTTCGTCGGTTCGTTGAGCTTCACGTTAACTGACAAATGCTTGCACTGTGTGGACAGGTCCAGTCAAATCTGCGTGGTGCTTTCCTCAAAAACTCGGATATTAACGTACCTACATGGTTCTCATATGAATTAGAAGCAACAAGAAATATGTAACCTCGAGTGTCCAGGGAGTTTCTTGCGCGTTCTTTTCCATAGAGATCTACGCTTTGGAATGTGCAATTAGCTTCATCTTTCTGACTGACCGACTTATTGACAATTCAAAAGTGCCTGTAAAGGGTTTATTTGAAATAAATGCTTTGATTTGATTTGAAACGTTGGAATCATCTATTGACCTTGCTGAGATGAGAGCAAGAGTAAGGTGTGTAAATATACCCGGGCCTGCGGACGGCGAGTAGTGGGTAACTCGCCGTCCGATCAGCAACAGAGAGACAAAGAGTTGTCAGCAAAACATGACGGGGCCCATCATGGCCGATGCCTGCCCAGAGGTTGAGGATAAATTCGAAAGAGTTACCTCGCCCCTGGGCATTCAGGCCAGGGAAGGAACAGGGGTGGATTTTAGTCAGTAAGAGTCTGACACGATAGAGCGGGCGAAGTCATTGGATGATTTTCCAGCCCTCAAAAAAAAAAGGTGTGTAAATGTAATTGCCTCCGAATGAAGCAATGCTTTTTACGGATACAACACAGAGAATACGAATATCCGAATAGCGCAACCTTTCAGACACAAGTGGGGATTAAAAGATAGTGAACAAAGTGACGGTAACTTCTTATCCTTTATCTGATATCACGAAGATAACGCTGATATGTAAAAATAAATCACTTGAGAAACAAGTGATTATGAGATTTCTCAAGTGATAAATGTTTATTGTTTGTAAACAAACCATACCTGATTTTGATTAAGTACTTATCTTTTTATTATCCACCAATTGTTAGATACGGAGAGTCAATGCCTGAAATCGATCTTGCCTTTAGATATTGGGCACTATAAGTACTTTAGTAACATTGATTGGGTTGTCAAGCATAGATTCAGTTACCCGGGCCTGCGGATGGCGAGTAATGGGTAGCTCGCCGTCCGATCAGCACCAGGCCCGAGAGTCGACGGCGCGTAAAGAGAAAAGAGTTGTCTGCAATAAGGACGGGGCCCGTCATGGCCGATGCCTGCCCGGGGGTTGAGGATAAATTCGAAACAGAGTTACCTCGCCCCTGGGCACTCAGGGCAGGAAGGAACAGGAGTGGGTTTTAGTCAGTAAGAGTCTGACACGCCCTCCCGCTCCACCCTAGAGCGGGAGAAGTCATTGGATGATTTCCCACCCCCTGAATCTCTTGCATTCCTTTTTAGGGTTCCGTACCCGAAGGATAACTAACGGGACCCTATTATTAAGCCTCCGCTGTCCGTCTGTCTGTCAGCGGGCTGTATCTCACACAGTACAGTTGAAATTTCACAGAATGTGTATTTCTGTTGCCGCATAACAACAAATAATAAAATCGTACGGATCCTTTCACTTAACCGGTTTTTTAGTCGTAACAAGGAACCCTTATATTTTCCCCATGTGTCTGTCCGTCCGCGGCTTAGATAAGAGACTGTTGGTACTCTTACCTACTAGAACGCTGTAATTTTTCATATATTAATCACGCCTATAAAACGTTAAAATAAAATCTTGAAAAACAAAAAATCCTCCCCGGGCGACTCCGGAATCCTACACTGCGAGTCGCCGGACACGGACTGGGCCGGTTTTTTTAACCGACTCCGAAAAAGGAGGAGGTTCTATGATCGACTATATGTATACAGGGTGTAAGGTACATGAACGCACATACGTGTACTAGTGATTCAGTACATGATTCTGGACCCCCTAGCGTTGGAATTTTTCGTCGGCTTTTTCCAAATTTTTGAAAAAAAAAAAAATTTTTTTTTTTTCACTTTAAGCTGTATAAAATTGTTATACCTATCTACCCCAGACATTTTATATGAAAAATTTTAATTAATTATTTTTTCATTTAAAAAAAAAAATCACTTACCCCATAGACATTTTTAATGAAAAAATTTAATTAATTATTTAATAGATACCTACTGTTAGTTGTCGTAGAAATGAAGTTTTTTCTTCAAGAAACACATAAACAATTTAAAAAAAAAAAAACATCTATAGTAGCTCACTAATTTTGATCAGCTGATGATATTTTTGTACTGAAAGTCCAATTTTCTTTTAGAAATTTTATATCCTTGAAGATAATTGTTCATCTTTGTTTTTTTATCGTCTTTTTTTTAACAGTTTTTCTTTCTTTCTTCATTTTCATGAGCATAATCAGTATCTAAAAAATAACCGCGCATTTGCGTTACAACCTGTAGTTATATTAGTGAAACACATGCAAGTGATAAAACCTAGAGTTATAATATACCTTAGCTATATACTTGCATATTGTTCGTCATATTAACGTCAGAGCGAACTTATCAAGTTATTAAAGGTATGATTAATATTATGCATGCGAAATAGGAGCAAGTTCAAGTACCTACATACATTTGCTGTGTATGTGTAATGCTAATAATATCTGTATGTTAGTACCTACCTTTATTTTTTTTTGTGGGATGGGAAATCAATCATTCAATGGCTTCCCCTGCTCTACGTGTCAGACTTTTACTGACTCTAATCCACCCCTGTGGCTTTCGAGGCGGTAGTGCCCCTCTTTGAGGAGTGGCTGGAGAGGCGTCACGGCGCCCTCACCTTCCGCCTGACGCAGGTGCTCACCGGACATGGCTGTTTCGGGAAGTACCTGTGTCGGATCAAGGCGGAGGTGACCCCAGCGTGTTTCCACTGCGAGGATCGCCCAGTGGACACGGTGGAGCATACGGTGGAGGTTTGCCCCGCCTGGGCAGAACACCGCCGTGTCCTCGTGGATGCGATAGGCGGCAGCGACCTCTCGCGCCGTGCCCTGGTTCAGGCCATGGTACGGAGCGAGAGGGAATGGGGGGCCGTCTCCTCCTTCTGCGAAGCAGTAATGCTCGCGAAGAGGGAGGCGGCACACGTTAGGGAGACTCAACAGAGACCGAGTCGCCCTAGCGCCCCCAGCAGCAGCCGTCGCAGGAGACGCCAGGGGCTGCGAGACGATCTCCGGCCACCGTAGACCCGGGCCTGCGGACGGCGAGTAGCGGGTAACTCGCCGTCCGATCAGCACCAGGCCCGAGAGTCGACGGCGCGTAGTGTTCCACGCGCGCCTCAAAGAGTTGTCAGCAAAGGACGGGGCCTGCCACGGCCAGTGCCTGCCCGGGGGTGGAGGATAAATTCGAAAGAGTTACCTCGCCCCCGGGCGCGTAGGGCAGGGAGGAACAGGGGTGGGTTTTAGTCAGTAAGAGTCTGACACACCCTTCCGCTCCACCCTAGAGCGGAAGAAGTCATAGGATGATTTCCCATCCCCCCAAAAAAAAAAAAAAAACCCCTGTGGCTTGAAACAAATTACTTTTATGTTAGCTTTCACGCTTACGCTTAGTACAAAATGTATGGCAATGACATTACTGGATGTGAGTCACGTGACAGTTCTCTCCGCAGGTAATGTCATTGCCATACATTTTTATTACTAAGCGTTAGCGTGAACGCTAACAGAAAAGTAAGTTGTCTCAACCCCCTGTTCTTTCATCCGGTTAAGCTACGCTTGCTGGGGTTGGTCCATGGATGGGTGACCATCTTTACATACCGAGACTCCTCCGTGCTTCGGGAAGCACGTTAGCCGTTGGTCCCGGCTGTCAATCGTGGATCTTTGACAGTCGTTACGGGTCGTTAGAAGCCCGAAAGTCTGACAACCAGTCTTACCAAGGGGTATCGTATTACCCAGTAACTGGGTTGTGGAGGTCAGATAGGCAGTCGCTCCATGTAAAAAAAAAAAACTGATTAGCGGATCCTAAATTTAAGATAGCAAACGTCTCATCCATCAAATTCAACTTTAAACGATTAGTCCGTACTTAATCACCCAAATCTATTGTAAATTAATGTTCTTTGGAGTAGAAAAATTGAATACAGAAACTGTTAATTAGTGTTTAAACTAATTACTTGGTTATCACCACATATTATAAAACAAACTCCCTCGCCGTGTTTGTACGCGATAAACTCAAAAACTACTGAACAGATTTTCATGCGGTTTGCACCAATAGACAGAGTGATTCATGAGGAAGGTTTAAGTGTATAATTTGTACCCTAGCGAAGCTGAGGCGGGGTCGTAAGTTTTTTTATAAATGAGGCTCTTACTCTTCCCCTTGACGAGACAATAAAACATTTGTATCGTCAATTCGTAGAAGACTTTAAAATTCCAGTAAATCATTTTCAATCCATTTAAAGTCGTAATAAAATTTCCATTTCGTAGCCCGTTTAGGGATCACTAAATGCCTGACTGGAATACGTTCGAGGGAAAAACTTGCACACTTGCACAATTTTGGCCGGTTTGAGAATCCAGTTTTGAACCGCGGTCTCGTCAAAAAATGGTAATTATAAGGAAACTGGTCACTGAACTGTTATTTTGTTACTTGAACATCCAACTTACTTGTAAGGCTTGTCCTACTAATATAATATTATAATTGCGAAAATTTGGGTGGGCATATGTTTGTGACTCAATCACGCCAACACGGCTGAACAGATCTGGATGAAATTAAGCACAAATATAGATTAAAGTCTGGAAGCCGCTGGCAGAAGCTAGTACATTAATAATATTTTAAACTTATAGAAATCAGTATTCAGCAATTAATTTGACATTGGTACCGATTCTGTTGTGCACAAACTAAACTTAATCAGTAACTAGGCTATTGCTATCTTTTTCTCTCTAATAAAACAAGAAAGAGACGCGACGTAAATTAGAGCTGTCAAATTTAGTTGAACTAATATTTCCATACAAATTAAGGGTACACGTAATACGTCGACTAAAAACACGGTAAAGCGCAGGGCGTAAACTAAACTAGTTTGACATCTTTAACTTAGTTCATAGCTATGTCCCTCTTTCTCTCGCACTGTCTTTTAGTAAAAGATAGCGATTCTCTAATTTTAGTTTAGTTAATGAACAAGAGAATCGGCACCAATGAATGACTGACGATTGGAAAATTATTAAAGGTTGACCTACTAATCTTGATACTTGCCCAAATCAATTTTTTTTTTTCGAATGATTTATTTGATTGGTACGAGTACTTAATGTAACTCTTTGTTTTTTCTTTAAAATTAGGAGTAATAAGCAATAAATCTTTTAAAAAAAATAGAAGCAAGAGTTTATAGATAACAGAAAAAAAACATCAAGGTTGAAAAGATTTCATTGAAAAAAAAAATCGTTGTGTTGTGCAATACGCAATAAAACTTGTAAAAAAAAGGAAACAAGCGTTTATTTTTAAGAAAAAATCAAATGAAAAAAAAAAAAACGTGTTGTCGATGTTTTGCATCGAGCCAGCAACAATTGATGCTATATAAAAATAGCCCGCCACCGGCATCGTCTATTTGTGCCGGACTTAACAAGATAAACGGTCAGTTAGCATAACACGTGCTTATGCAGCGCACTTTTCTGATTGAGCCTGATTGATCACTCGGGTTGACTCGGTAAACATCGAATAAGAGCGTTGAATCAATTGACCCGACTGTTTTCGAACTTTGTTTCTGATCTTGACTCAAATAGATTTTATTTTATCTTTGATAGGCACGCGTTTGACCACTATCTCACCTGATGGTAAGCGATGAAGTGGTCATAGATAGAGCACGCTTGCCTAGAAGTACCCTATTCACTCTTGACTTATACACCCGATATAAAATCGAGAAAAGTAGGTATCATTTCCAGAATGATTACATTCCATTGATATCGCTTACCATCAGGTGAGATAGTGGTCAAACGCGTGCCTATCAACAATAAATATATATATATATATATATATATATATATATATATATATATGTAACGGATACTGAATGAACCTTCATTCAGTATTCCTTATTAAATATTTCAGCAGGTATGGAACAGTGAAATATTTGATTTATTTTAATTGAAACCTTTGCCTTTGCAAGGTATTTTGGTAAATCATTTTATTCGATTGCCATCTGTCTTAAAATTAGTTTTCGATCACCGTTTGAATTGGCACGAACGAAAGGGTCTCAATCATATCAATGTTCAAAGTTAGAATCAAAATATTTCTAAGTAAGATGCAGCCCAGCATCGCATCGATTCGGTCCCGTCTCGTCGTCATAGTGACGGAATAGGTGGGTAGTTGCCATCCCCGCGCTCTCCATCACATATTGACCGGTTACCTGTGTTCTACCTGCCTACAGCCACTATGTCCTATAGATGCATGTATGTTGGCTTCCAGAATATTGTATTACAATATAAGGGCCTATACTTATCTAGACTTTGTTGGCACTGTTATATCTGTGAGATATAGCCGTTTATATACAGTAGGAGACAGATAATGATCGGTTACCAAGTCACCGTCCACTCAGTTTGTGTTTCGGATAGTGGTGGAATGGTGATTCAGGTTTACTACCTTGACGTTGTTTGAAAATAAGACCTTGGTTTACCCTTAACTCCATCGTTACAAATACAGTAAGCATCGTAACAACCCCATATTGGAAGACTAGTTTGTTGCGTGTATTATAATAAAGTGTATTACGTATAATATCTTAGCCTGGTACCTAATTGCTCACTCTTACGAAGTCCACACTGTCGCGGTCGTAATGATATACAATTAGCGTCGTCAGTTTTTCCTGCATTTATTTACAATTTCCCTCGCAATAGATTAGAAAGTGTAGGTACTCAGAAGAACAATATCAAAGTACAATGTCACAGTACTTCACAGAACTATAAATAATTACAAAATGAACTCGATAAACTATTTACCCGAGCACACACAGAGAACGTGTTTAATACTAATCGTGTTTACTATATTACATAATGGTTATCGAGCTACTATGCACTGGCATTGATTGTGCACGTACGTCCAATAAATAGACTGAAACAGTAGGCCCAACAAACGAGGGTTATATTCAGATGGCCATTAATGGAACAAGTCAACGGTTACTGGCTGGTAACCGTTAACTTGTTGCACATATGCACTGGGATTGATTGTGCACGTACGTCCAATAAATAGACTGAAACAGTAGGCCCGACAAACGAGGGTTATATTCAGATGGCCATTAATGGAACAAGTCAACGGTTACTGGCTGGTAACCGTTAACTTGTTGCACAAAACTTTACGGGAACACATTTATTGTGCGTACCTAGCTAAGGAGCGGAATGCCCTGCCTGAGTTTGTGTTTCCTGATAGCTACAACCTGGGAGTCTTTAAGTCAGGAGTGAATAGGTTACTTCTAGGAAAGCCTTTTCCATCTTCGACCACGTCAAACGCGAGCCTATTAGTGAAAAAAAAATCACGAATATTCCCGGTCGACCACTTTTCAACCTTATTGCTAAGCGTAGAAGGTGATCAGTGGTCAACAGGGAATTTCCACTGTTGTATATGTAGCTGTAAAATTGTGTCACTAACGAGCACAGAGGTACATTTATAAACTGCAATATAAAACGGTAAGATACGCCGTTGCGTTGAGAAAAACCAAGCCAATACAGTAGTAAATTGATTGCTTCCGTCGCAATCGCTAGAGCACGTCATTAGATTGCAGAAGTGCATCTTCTGTACTCTCGTTTGTGATGCGTCTGTGACCCGTCTGAGAGCTATGTAGATAAGAGTACTGGACTACATTGTATGTACACGTGGCTTGAGTGTTCAGGCCGTAAGATGACGGTGGCATTGAGCTGATTTCTTAAAAAAAAATCTAATTAGTTTGATTACCAAAAAATATTGGACACGTATTTTAGAGGGTGGGGAATTACCAAATAACTTCTCCCGCTTTGGGTGGAGCGGGCGTATTAGATTCTTACTGACTAAAACTAGAGTCCGACCGAAACTGGTTTTCCGGCCGAAACCGAAACCGAATATTCGGCCGTGGCTTCAGTTTCGGCCGAAACCGAAACTCACGTGGTCAAGTATAAAATTCCTTAAAATACTGAAATTTGATGCATTTTACCCATTATTCTGCATTAATTAGGACATGAAATGGAAACACAGTATATTAATTTTGTTGTAATCATTTATTTAATATAATATAAAAAAAAATATTAATAATATTGTTATTATTTTTTCAAATTAAGTTCTCATAGCAAAATGTTTATCAGTTATCAATAATCAAATCACTAATTGTTACTGTTTCATTAAATACTAATTATTAAAGTTAGGCAAGAGTGTAAGACATCTTCCGAAATCGGTTTCGGTTTCGGCAAAAGTTTCGGCCAATTTTGGCCGAAACCGAAACTGCCGCCGAAACTTGATTTTTGGTCGAAACCGAAACCGAACTTTTGGTCGGACACTAACTAAAACCCACACGTGTCCCTTCAATATATATGTATGATATTTTTTTATTTGTTGAATTGAAGACTTATAGTGAACAAATAAAAAGGAATTTTCAAAATATCATCATCAGCGACGAAGTTATAAAGCTTTAAAATTGATAATTAGAAAGAGAAGTCCGACGTGTTCTTTGACGTCAAAGGATATGACGCCCATACAACTGCCATAGAAAACAGCGTTTTCGAGAGAGAAACAGATATATTTGTTTAAAAATGTTATATCTCGTTTATTTTTCGATCAAATTTGATTCTGCTTTCACTGTTCGTACTCTATTTTAGTATATTCATCGTTGAACCGGTTAGATAACAAATATTGTTTTCATGCATATTCCCTATTGCCCTTTGCGTTCCAGGGCCGCGGTGACTCTTTCAGACACTCTTGCGACCCTGGCAGAACATTTAACGTTTAATTTGTAACACATGACATGCACGTAGTGTCAGGTCTGCTTGTAAAACGGGCTCGAACATGGAAAAAATATCCTGCTAACAAAAAGCCACGTTTGACAGCAATCGCCTTGTGTGGCTAAAGTGGTCTGCTTGTAAAACGGGCCCGAACATGGAAAAAATATCCTGCTAACAAAAAGCCACGTTTGACAGCAATCGCCTTTAAGTCTCATGTGTGGCTAAAGTAATAACAGCCGCACGGGTCGATCCATCAGGTTAAGCTACGCTTGCCGGGGTTGGTCCATGGATGGGTGACCATCTTTACATACCGAGACTCCTCCGTGCCTCGGAAAGCACGTTAAGCCGTTGGTCCCGGCTGTCAATCGTGGATCTTTGACAGTAGTTTGACAGTCGTCAGAAAACCGAAAATCTGACATCTAGTCTTACCAAGGGGTATAGTATTACCTAGTAACTGGGTTGTGGAGGTCAGATAGGCAGTAGCTCCATGTAAATATTCAGTTGCATCCGGTTATACTGGAAGCCGACCCCAAGGTAGTTGAGAAATGTCTAGGGGTAACGGATAAATTCTGAAAATGAGTTACCGCACCCCTGGGGACTCAGGCAGGGAAGGAACAGGGGTGGGTTTTAGTCAGTAAGAGTCTGACACGCCCTCCCGCTCCACCCAGAGCGGGAGAAGTCATTTGATGATTTCCCACCCCCCAAAAAAAAAAAATTGGAACAGGCTAGGCAGATTGATTTTTGTATGGACGATTCTATTCCCCTCAACGGCGTCCGGTTTCAGAACAAGACCATAAAATTCTATTGCGCATTTGAAGATATTGGAAACAGGGTAAAGGTGATCTAATAAAATTGTACTGGAAAAGATAAAAAATTCGACACTACATTTGACAGATGCTTTATCACAAGCGATAGCTGAGAATCACATAGGTCAATTATGACTATTGACCCGAGAGGCCGAGATATACCGTCTATTAGTACAAGAGTTCTAATAAAAACCGTATTTTATCTCAATACCTTATCAGCTTTTAATAAGGAAAGATTATCATATTTTAATGTATTACAGTTGAGTATTTAAATGTCGGCTAGCAACAATATATCAAAAGTCAAATAATGTGTCAATGTTGACTTATAGTATTAATGTGTCACTATTTTTAACACAAACTATCAACATGACCCGATCGTCGTACACTAAGAAAAGATAAATTGAAACGAACGAAATCTTTTAATGTACACTGAATTTTTTTAAGTAATTACATTTTATTTAAACTTTAAAGCAAGGTAGTCTGTTTTTATTTAATTTTATACTAATATTATAAATGCGAAAGTTTGTTATTCAATCACGATTCACGCCAGAACGGCTGAACTAATCTGGATGAAATTTAGCACAGAGATAGATTTTAGTCTGGAATAGCACAAATGCTATAATTTATAATGTGGGAAGTAATAATTCCATGCGGGCGAAGCCGCTAGCATAAGCTAGTTATAGGATTGACAAATTATTTATATGAGCTTAGTAGTTTTTCTTTTTTAATATTGTCCTTAAAAATTTAATTTATGATTCTGTAAACAAAAAAAAAAAACACTTCTTAGGGTTCCGTACCCAAAGGGTCCAAACGGAGCCCTATGGTTGTCACTCACGTGTCCGTCTGTCTGTCCGTCCGTCGTCTGTCACAAAATTTTGTTACGAAGAATTTTTTAACTTCCCATTGACCTATGTCATAGGTCAAAAACATATTCACCAAATTTCAAGTTCATAGGTCCTATGAACTTGAAATTTGGTGAATATGTTTATTATTACGTATACTTTACTAAAAAATACACATATACTCGTGATACAGTTTTATACTAGTACGAGGGGATAGGGCGAATCAGTTTAAAGACAACCAAACCATTTAAAAAAATACTATTTCACATTCTCCAACTGTTGACCTGCATAAATTTCTTTCATTTTTTAATCAAAATAACTTTAAACAATTTTTGTCAATCTTGTGTTTATTATTAAGTTGCTCTGTATGGCTGTCTCATATTCACGCAATAAAGATTATTCATGCAATATATGGTACCCTTAATTTGCGAAATCCGGAACGCACTTATCCAGTGTTTTAATCAAGTTTTTAAATCATACACAAAATCTCGTGCCTGTCCTGTTGAACGTTGAAGAGTTCATCTATCTGGAGTTAATCCTGGAAGTCGATTCAGGTCATGCTTACCATAAAAATGCATTGTCATCAGAACTGAACCAACCTGTGAAAATTCAACTCCATAGCATAAAAGGAAGTGGTCCTAATTCAGCTTACAAGATAAGACCAGAACAACCAAACATTGCAAGTTAAAAATAAAAGCATGTAATTAGGTAAATCTGTTCCTACTTAAATAAACCCATAATTAAGTTATCTTAAACCAATTGACACAGGAGTAACGATTTACACACATATTAACCAAGACCAATTACTTATCTAATATTAAGGCTGATGCAATTATAGAGAGAACTATCGTCATTATTAAAAAAAAAATACTGTGTGTGTACTTATGTACGCACGTAAGAAGTTATACTTCTTTGGCGTAACAAGATAAAAAACCAAAATTTCACAAAGTTTACAAAAGGAAAACAATCATTCTTCATGAACCACAGACCATAGCTAATTTTAGGGTTGTCGGTTCTAGCTAACTTCAACCGGTGAATGTTGTGTGAGAGTGATGCGCGCGCAGCTTAAAATTTCACTCTCATCATTTTTTTCATAACGCGCCTAAAGAAGTATTACTTCAAAAATGTCATGGTTGTCACAAAGGGCCTCAGACTCTCAGGAGTGCTCGAAAAAGTCTGGAGCGCAAAGGGCAACTGAAGTGGAGTGGACACAGGTGGATTTTAGTCAGTAAGAGTCAGACACGCTCTCCCGCTCCACCCAGAGCGGGAGAAGTCAACATTCTCCTGCCCTTATCCCAATTTATTTGGGGTCGGCGCAACATGTCTTTTTCTTCCATACTCCTCTATTAGTCGTCATCTCTGTAGTCACCCCCTTTTTTCCCATATCCTCTTTCATACAGTCCAACCATCTTTTCTTTGGCCTTCCTCTACTATTGTAGCCATCCACATCCATACACAAGACTTTCCTCACGAAATTTTCTTCATTCCTCCGCAACACATACCATGGTGTTATTGGTTGCACTCCTCCGAAATGGCTCGACCGGTTTAATGATTTTTTTTTCTGTATATTTGGTAGGTATAAGAATATGTCGTAAAGTATTTTTCACCGCCCTACCTCCACCCCCATTTTTTATTGCAAAACAATATTTGCTGGGTCAGCTAGTATTAGTATAACGAACAGATTTGTTCTACTTAAATAATATTAACTATATTGTACTTAAACTGTATTTAACTAATTTCCCTGATTATTTTTTGTGTTAATTGCTTGGTGTTCTAAAACCTAAATAGACAATAGTATACATAATTATGACTTGTGATATGAGACCATACAACAGTGTTAATTAGTAAGACCTTATCATTTTAAGACGCATCACAGTTTTTTTTTAAACTTTGTCCCACACTAGTAATTACTCCTGTATCGTGGGTGCATTCACAAACATGTGAACATACACCCGGAACAAGTATTAGGATATACAATTATAAATTCCGTGCGGGAATCGAACCCGCGACACGCAGCGTAGCAGCCAATCGCTAAATCGCAATCGAAGTGAAATATAACTAAGCTTCTGTCATGTTTGCTTAATCTAGCTATTAGAAAGAAAGCTAGAAGCCTACATAAATTCCTATGACATGATATCATTGTTAATTTGTAATCATCAACATTTTCACATACAATTATTAACTTTTTTTTCCATTTATGCTTCTAGGGTGCTGGTTTCCTAGCTAAATTCTTTAGAACCTCTATCTGTCCTCATCACCATCATCAGCCTTTTATTGTCTCCACTGCTGGGGCACAGGCCTCCTCTCTGTGAGAGGATGTGGGCCGTAATCCATCACGCGGGCCCAATGCGGGTTGGTGGATGTCACAATACATGTCTTCGAATTTTTGGTTCTAGGACATGTCGGTATCCTCACGATGTTTTCCTTCACCATTTTGAGAGCAGTGGTGATGAAATAATTTACACAAAGTAAAGCGCCTGGGTTTGAACTCACAACCTATAACTTGTAAGTCGCGGCTGTTACCACTGGCTCCCTACATAAGGGAATATGCATGATATTTTTTTATTTGTTCAATTGTAGACTTATTAACTATAGTGAACAAATATAAAGGAATTTTCAAAATATCTTCATCAGCGAGGAAGTTATATAACTTTAAAGTTGATAATTAGAAAGAGAAGTCCGACGTGTTCTTTGATGTCAAAGAACATGAAGCCCATACAACTGCCATAGAAAACAGCGTTTTCGAGAGAGGGACAGATATATTTGTTTAAAATTGTTATATTTCGTTGAATTTTCGATCAATTTTAATTCTCCTTTCACTGTTCGTACTCTATTTTAGTATATTCATCGATAAACCGGTTAGATAACAAATATTTTTTTTCATGCATATTCCCTATTATTGTTGCGATGTCTTTAGTTATTGAGCTGGAGTTTCTTTCTACCTTTTTTAACCGCGATAAGCTCGCCCTTGACCACTATCTCACCTATTGGTAGTTGATGATGTGGTCGACGATGGAGCATGCTTGCCTAGACTAGAAGTAACCTATTCCAGACTTCTCTTAGCCGAAAACTTATTTCACAACTTAACCAGTCTTTTTTTTCTCTTCCACAGCGAAAGCAGCATGTTTGTCTCCCGTCGCCGCTGGATCCTCAAGACGTGCGGCACGACCACGCCGCTGCGCTGCGTGCGCGCCGTGCTGGGGCTAGCGCGCGACGTGGCCGGCCACGCGCGCGTGCACAACGTATTCTACTCGCGTCGGGAGTTCGCGCGCCCATCTGCACAGCTGCAGCCGCACGATAACTTTGATTCTGAAGTAAGTTGAGTAGTATTAGTAGCATGGAGTCGAGTTTTGTGTTCGGTTGAAAGAAATAGGCGTATTCTCAACCAATAAGCATTTATCTGGTCATTATCAGACCTGCAGAATCATGTGGTGCTACCACAAGTAGCACCACATGCTTTGCATGCACACTACAGCTTTGTAGTAGTGAAACGCAAAATGAAGCTCCTAATCTCGACGCATGAACTAAGGGCCGATTTTACCAGCGGCTAAACGCGTTAAGCTCGCTTAAACGCGTTTAGTCGCTGTCATAAAGCTGAAGAGTTTGTTTGTTTGCTAATCTCAGGAACTACTGGATCGAATTGAAAAAATATTTTTGTGTTGAATAGTCCATTTATCGAGGAATGCTATAGGCTTCATAACATCAATGAAAAATATGGCAAAAACGGAAAAAAAATCCTCTTGAGAGCTTCAGTTGCGTGCGCTGCGTAACTTGTTATAATTAAGCAATAAGTATGACTGAATTGTTCTCCTTTTAAAGTTCTAAAAAAAGGTCCGCGACAGTATATATGTCTTATCTTTTAAGGTTAACTCACTATAATCTTTTTTATGGTTTTTAATTTTTACGCAAAGTTCAGTAAAACTTAGTAGATCGGCCCTGAGTTTAGTTTAAACTAATCGCGATTAGTTTTATTGGTGAAATCGGCACTACTAGATTACAATAAACTTAGCTCATTCGAACTTAGTTTATAAAACGAATGGTAAAACCGGGCCTAACTAACACAGCTACGAAGTTACCGCTCCAATGAGCCGACCAGCCGATCAATTAGCCGACGGTAAACTTAGCAACAGCCCATGGCGGTGCCTTTAGAATATTTAAAACAGTATTAAAAGCTCACCTTTTAATTAGGTTGAACATTATTCAAGCGGGTGATCGGGGTTTGAGAGAAATGGTACAGTCTGTTTTATTTTTGCGTGGGGTAACCCTTAGGTCAAATAAATCTTCGGATAGTCTAGGACTTGAACGATGATATTTTATAAAGGTGTTTATTTATTAAAACTATAGGCACAAGTAAAAAGCACTATACAAAGGCGGACTAAATGCTTGAGGCATTTTCTAACTGAGAAGAGGAGCTCGTGGCTAAAGTAAATGCTTGAGGCATTTTCTAACTGAGAAGAGGAGCTCATGGCTAAAGTAATAACAGCCGCACGGGTCGATCCATCAGGTTAAGCTACGCTTGCCGGGGTTTGTCCCTGGAAGGGTGACCATCTTTACATAACGAGACTCCTCCGTGCCTCAGAAAGCACGTTAAGCCGTTGGACCCGGCTGTCAATCGTGGATCTTTGACGTTACGGGTCGTCAGAAGCCCGAAAGTCTGACATCTAGTCTTACCAAGGGGTATCGTATTACCCAGTAACTGGGTTGTGAAGGTCAGATAGGCAGTCGCTCCATGTAAAATATTGGTATTCTGCTGCATCTGGTTAGACTGGAAGCCGACCCCAAGATAGTTCGAAAAAGGCTAGGCAAATTGGTTTTATAACAGCCGATCTTCGGTGCAGAAACCCAGAAACTGACACGTGGCAGGTGCAACTTATGGGAAAGAATAAATAGAAAAATAAAGCATACTTAAGTCTTGTGTATGGATGTGGATGGCTATAAGAGTAGAGGAAGGCCAAAGAAACGATGGTTGGACTGTGTGAAAGAGGATATGGTTAAAAAGGGGGTGACTACAGAGATGACGACTGATAGAGGAGTATGGAAGAAAAAGACATGTTGCGCCGACCCCAAATAAATTGGGATAATGCAGTAGGGCAGGAGAATGATGAATGACTTAGGATACATAAAAACATTCAAATTACTAATGTCTTTTATAGTAACTAATCCAACGGATCAACGCTGTGATGATTCTTCAAACTTCTTGCGAATGTGTTCACGTGCCTACAACTTAAAATGGATTTTGGATTACATATGTATTATTTTAGATTTTTTATAATGTTGCAATAATTTCGTTCGAACCAGACTTCTTGCTTCTGGTGAATCACTTGTGTCATTATTGTGTGAAAAATATTATGAAATTCAACGCGCATCAATGGACTTCTTGATACGAGACGATAATGTCGCTAGCAAACAGCACCACTGTTGCTTTTCCTAGTAATTATGGTAATAAAATTACAATGTGTCAGTAACTTTCTCGGTAATGATAATATTATGATGAGATAACCTACTGTGTTTTTAATTTGTAAATACAAAAAAAATACTGCAACCAGATGCTTTATATTGCGTCCGGGAAAATACCGAGTCTGTGTTCAACGTTTTAAATTAAGAAAATATTTTTTTCGACACGCTTACTCGTTAACCCGCTCCTACCCCTACCGCTTTTAGACTTGCAATGTAGTATATTTCGCACCAGTGCAGAAAAACCACTACAATAAATTATATTTATTGTATGAGGCTGAACACCCGCCAGCCCCCACTGACAGCCCAGAAAAAAAAAACCACCAACAACTCGTTTGAAAAAAAAATCGCGAGATATTTCTCACAATAATTTGTAGGTAACTAATAATGCTTATGAAGTTTTACTAATTACTTTCGACCAAGTTTGGTGAAAAACGTCGTGTCATAGCATAGCAGCCTTTTTTTTTTGTGGGTTGGGAAATCATCCAATGACATCTCCCGCTCTGGGTGGAGCGGGAGGGCGTGTCAGACCAACAATATCCATATGACACTCAGGGGGCTTCAGGGGACACTTTTTTGCTATAGTAATTTTTTTTTTTTTTTACTATAGCAAAAAAGTGTCGTGACAACTTTTTCGTAAGAATTTTTTCCGTGTCCCCTCCGTAGCCCCCTTTCACAACGCGCGATAAGGAACTTCGTTCCAATAAAAAAACTTTTTTACAAAAAAATAGAACCGACTTCCAAAAAAAAGTGCAAAATAACTTTAATTTCGGAAGTCGGTGTTCCTGTTTTGTGTCTTTGTTTTTTGACACCGACTTCCGAAATTAAAGTTATTTTGCACTTTTTTTTGGAAGTCGGTTCTATTTTTTTGTAAAAAAGTTTTTTATTTTTCACTTTTTAGTGTTGGTTCCCCATTAAATTGTGTTAACAATTCATAGACATACGATAGCAGCAATCGCGGTTGATTTGCTGTCAATTTTTGAAGAGTTCCGTTGTCTGTCTCCGAAACCCATCATCAGATCTTTTTGAAATTTAAATGGGACCATTTCGGAATAAACCCCTTTCGAACAAAAAAAGAATTTTGCAAATCCGTCAACATATGACGGAGTTATGCCCGAACATACATAAAAAAAAAAAAAAAAAAAAAAATACAAACATCCGAATTGATAACCTCCTCCTTTTTCGAAGTCGGTTAAAAAAATGGTTCATTACCTTTCACCATGTACCGTAGTTGTGACGACTAACGAGGGCTACATCCACTGCAGTTTGATCTGTGAAAATCAAGTTGTTGTATAGTAAATTAGAAAAAACAATAATAGGCGCTTTTAACAATTTTATTTTCCCTAAACAGCTCTGGGAACTAGATTGCACATAATGGATAAATCATCCAAGATTGTATTTCTTCACAAATTGGTGCCGCCGGTTCTGATGTGCACCAACAAAACTTAATTTAGGCTATTGCTATCTTTTTCTCTAATATAAAACAAGAAAGAGACGGACGTAGATTAGAGCTGTCAAATTTAGTTGACTAATATTTCCATACAAAATTAAGGGTACACGTTAAAACATGTCGACTAAAAACAAGGTAAAGCGCAAGACGTAAACTAGTTTGACTTCTCTAACTTAGTTCATAGCTATAGCCTTCCTTTTCTCGCACTGCCTTTTAGTAAAAGATAGCTATTCTCTAATTTTAGTTTAGTTATTGAATAAGAGAATCCGCACCAATGTCACACCATTTCGATGTAACGGTTAATCATCAATTTCTGTGAAAAATATGAAAAACAATAACGCCCTAACCCAAAACAAACACCTGATTGTTACTCAAAATTCCGACTGAAACCTGTCTCGTTAGTCTAATGGTCGCGATATCGATTCTCGGGTTTCAGACAGTGTTAAGTACGAGGTGCATTCAATAAGTACCTAGCCTCATCGCCAGAGGGCGCTGTAGTTTCAAAAGAGTTTTACCACAGTGTAGCACATTCTTTTTTAATTCTTTTTTCAAATTTTCATTCCAATCCCTTCATTTGTTTTAATTTGACAACTTATGGAAGCGAACGTGTCGATCGGTTTTACAAAAATGGAAAAAGAGCAATATCGTTCGGTGATTCGATTCCTATTTTTGGAAGGGAAAACGCGCATCGAAATCAAAGAGCGCTTGGATGCTGTGTACGGTGACTCTTCTCCATCGATGGCCACCGTCAAGAATTGGTTCAACGAGTTTGCACGTGGCCGTACGTCGGTTTTTGATGAACCACGTCCAGGTGCACCGAAAACAGCTGCTACGGAGGAAAACATTAAAAAAATCCATGATCTCGTATTGGCAGATCGCCGATTGAAGGTTCGGGAGCTAGCTGAGACTGTAGGCATTTCAGAAGGAACAGTGCATCATATTCTTCACGAGGAACTCGGCATGAGAAAGCTGTCGGCGCAATGGGTGCCGCGTTTACTCACACCAGAAAACAAGCGCAACCGTGAGACCACATCGGAGACGTGTTTGGAGCTGTTTAAGCGGAATCCAGCGGAGTTTTTGCGTCGTTTTGTGACCGTCGATGAAACCTGGATCCACTGGTACACACCAGAGACCAAGGAGCAATCAAAACAATGGATCCAGACCGGGGAACGTGCTCCAAAGAAGGCGAAAACTGTAAAATCGGCCGGAAAAGTTATGGCCACCGTTTTCTGGGATTCACAAGGTGTGATCTACATCGATTACCTCGAGAAGGGTAAAACAATTACAGGGCTTTACTATGCCGATTTATTGGGCCGATTCGACGCCGAATTAAAGAAAAAACGACCCCGTCTGGCGAAGAAAAAAGTGCTGTTTCACCACGACAACGCACCGGTTCACACGTCTGCCGTTGCCATGGCCAAATTGGTCGAATTACGCTACGAATTGCTGCCCCATCCACCGTATTCTCCAGATTTGGCCCCTTGTGACTTCTTTCTGTTTCCTAATCTGAAAAAATCACTCGCCGGGAATAGATATGGATCGAATGAGGAGGTTATCGCCGCCACGGAGGCCTATTTTGCAGAGTTTGACAAAAACTATTTTTCGGACGGGTTAAAAAAGTTGGAGCATCGCTGGGCTAAGTGTATCGAACTAAAAGGAGACTATGTTGAAAAATAAATTGCCACTTTTCCAAAATTTTCGTTTACTTTTTGTAGGCTAAGTATTTATTGAATGACCCTCGTACCTATTGGGATTTTCCTTCCGGATTTCCCTAATATAAACCCGGTTGATGGCAATAGACTCTCCCCCTATCGTATGGAACTATCATTACAGGCGACGTTGTGACTTTACCTATTCTAAGTACTCCGCTTTCTTTTTTAGGGTTCCGTACCTAAAGGGTAACCAACGGCACCCTATTTACTAAGCCTCCGCTGTCCATCCGTCCGTCTGTCTGTCACCGGGCTGTATATCATGATCCGTTATACGCAGACAGTTGAAATTTTCACAGAATGTGTATTTCTGTTGCCGTTATAACAACAAATAATAAATTTAAAAAAACTTTTGTACAAATAAAAAACAACCGAGTTCCAAAAAAAAAATACACTAAAAATTAAAAAAATAACTAATTTCGGAAATCGGTGTTTGTATTTTATTTCTTCGTTTTCTGACACCGACTTCCGAAATTAAAGTATTTTTTTAATTTTTAGTGTTTTTTTTTTCGGAAGTTGGTTGTTTTTTCTGTAATTTTTTTTATTTTATTTTTCACTTTTTAGTTGTTATACCCCAGAACTAAAAACCCCAATAACATGGAACGTGGAATTTAAACATTTGGAGAACACCAAAACGTCATCGCGATATACGTATTTTTTGTTTTTGTTCAGTTGTTCAAAAAGCGCTGAAGCAATTTCGATAAAATTTATATGGGCCCACCTCGGAAGTATATTCTTTCGGATAAAAAAAAATAATTTTGAAAAACGGTCCTCAATTGACAGAGAAAGCGGTGGACATACATAAAAAACATACATACAGTCGTACATAGAACCTCCTCCTTTTTCGAAGTCGGTTAAAAATTAAAGGGGGCTCCCCTACTAGAAACGTATTTTTCTTTTTTTACTTTTCTTTTTCTAGATCTTAATAATGGCAACGTCTACTTAGACGCGTATAATCTTGTACGATGGTACGATCCTCATGGATGTCTTCCACCCTGGGGTGGGCGGAGTGGTCTGTCGGACTCTTACTGACTAAAACCACACGGTGTTCTGCTGCTACCTTTGACCGGGGTGCTGGAGTGCTTACGCATTTCGTCACGCTCCGGCCAGGTTGACCCGCATGAATTCATGAGGACCCCGTCACCCTCAGCGGCCCCTAGCCTAAATTCATGAGGACCCCTTCGTCCTCAGCAGCCTCTAACCTTAATTCATGAGGACCCCGTCATTCTCAGCGGCCCCTAACCTTAATTCATGAGGACCCCGTCATTCTCTGCGGCCCCTAACCTTAATTCATGAGGACCCCGTCATTATCAGCGGCCCCAAACCTTAATTCATGAGGACCCCGTCATTCTCAGCGGCCCCTAACCTTAATTCATGAGGACCCCGTCATTCTCAGCCGCCCCTAACCTTAATTCATGAGGACCCCATCATTCTCAGCGGCCCCTATCCTTAATTCATGAGGACCCGGTCTCTTCCAGCAGCCCCTAACCTTAATTCATGCGGACCCCGTCACCTTCAGCGGCCCCTAACCTTAATTCATGAGGACCCCGTCATTCTCAGCGGCCCCTATCCTTAATTCATGAGGACCCCGTCATTCTCAGCCGCCCCTAACCTTAATTTATGAGGACCCCGTCATTCTCAGCGGCCCCTAACTTTAATTCGGGGAATAATAATTTTCTATAGTTTAAAAAAAAATAAAACATGGCTAAAGTAATAACAGCCGCACGGGTCGATACGTCAGGTTAAGTTTACGAACAAACAGCATTGAAATTAACAACAATTGCACCTAACGACGGTATTAGCTATAAAGAATATTCTTTCGATTAAACTCAAACGTAACTTTAGGTAACTGACCTATGTTTTCCTTGCATAAAAAGTCGTAGAAACTATTCCAACCATTACGAAGTCACAATTAACTCAATACAGGTCTTATTTATAGGAGGAGCTCGTGGCTAAAGTAATACTAATAACAGCCGCACAGGTCGATCCATCAGGTAAAGCTACGCTTGTCGGCGTTGGTCCATTGATGGGTGACCACCTTTACATACCGAGACTCTTCCGTGCCTCGGAAAGCACGTTAATACATTGACCGCCATGGGGGACACATGGTGACCCCCAAACAATAGATTTTTAATTGTGTCTGTTTTTCTGGCAGTCAACGTGAGCCGTTAGTCCCGGCTACCAATCGTGGATCTTTGGCAGTCGTTACGGGTCGTCAGAAGCCCGAAAGTCTGACAACCAATCTTACCAAGGGGTATCGTATTACCCAGTAACTGGGTTGTGGAGGTCAGATAGGCTTGTAAAATACTGGTATTCAGCTGCATCCGGTTAGACTACAAGCCCCCCACGATGGCGCGGGCAGATTGTATTCATCTCGGCAAAACCGTTTCAAATGTTTCGTATCCAAAGTAGTAGGCAAAAGTACCAAAAACGGCCGTTTCTGACACGTTTGCCTACTACTTTGGATACGAAATATTTTGAGATCTATGGTACGCAATAAAGAATTGAGAATTGAGAATTGAGAATTAATAACGTAAAAATTCTTTATCCTCTTTGTAACAAACGTGAAGTTGGATTTTTTAATATTTATTTTCTGTGCTATGCTACGATTTTTATTCAATGAGGGCGCCACTGGACCGCGAGAAGGGCCTTAAAGATTCCGTTACATAGATACATATTAAACAATTAAAAGCGTGTTAAAAAATGAGATTAGATAGGTGATTACGTGATGTTAAGCCAAGTCTAGAAGATACATTCTTGCTACACGATAAGGTCTCCCCGTGTCTATGACGTCACTCAAAAGGTCACAGATTACAAATGAACCTATTGAATCATGTGCTCTTATCACTTATCAGCATAGTACTATAGTACGGCCAATATCACTTGCGATTTGAAGTTATTAGTCGTTAGTCGTTATTGGTCATTAATGCTATCGGGCCATGAACGGTTCATGGTCTTTGTTGTTGTGGAAATGTTTCCTGTCTTCTTCTTCTTCTTTAGAATCGATGGTTTCCTAACTCTTTAAATACTTTGGGTCCAGCAGCTGGCCACATTATGGCGCTATTAAATGCCAACGACCTGGAGTGGTTAGCTTGCGTACTGAGCTCACGTAACGCGTCATATGACCAGCAAAAGTACCAAAAACGGCCGTTTCTGACACTTTTGTTTGCCTACTACTTTGGATAAGAAACATTCTGAGACTTGTTTTAACAACGTTAAATTACTTTATACTCTTTGTAACAAACGTGACGTAGGATTCTTTATTAATATTGATTTTCTATGCTATGCTACGATTTTTTTTATTCAATGAGGGCGCCACTTAGCCGGTAGTATACCCTTAACAATAAAAAAGCAAACAAAAAAGTTTTCCTCAACTTATCCTTATATAGGTATTAATGCTCTTTATCCAAACCGATTTAAAATTCCTGTCTAAAATCATAATGTCTAGTCGAATTGATGAGGAAAAATAATATTACTCAATGGAAAGTACGAGGAAGAACTAAGTATACAGGATGTTTCATCTAAGGAAAGCTTAGGAACTAACCAACAGTAAGACTGCGTAGCCCGCGTAATTCAAATTTTCTTACGTTTTTTGCAATTTGCGGGTCAGTGCCAGGTTGTATCTTGGTCAAAATATGATGCGCGGTCGTAGCAAGTATGAATTTATAGAGATACAATCATTAAAACGATCAATACAACTCTTTCAGTTAGAATTGATGTCAAATGTGTATTTCATGAAATCATGACATTTGACGTCAATTCTAACTGACAGAGTTGTATTCATGGTTTTAATGATTACAGTTCTGTAAATACGTATTTGCTACGGCCGCGAATCATATTTTGACCAACAGACAACCTAATACTGACCTGCAAATTGGAAAAAACGTAAGAAAATTTGAATTTCGCGGGCTACCCTGGCGCTTTTACCTTAAGGGAGGATTTCATTGACCAGGAGGAAAAACAGCAATTTAAAGTAACAACCACAATCAATTACATATTTAGCAATTTCCAGAACAACCGATGTTTGGAATTAAATATAAATAAAACAGTCCAATCTCTTGACCTCTGATTCATTATCCCCTAAAATGATATGATAGTACAATCTAACGTTTGTGTGATTGTAACTGAACTTTACGTAAAGGCCAACTGAAACCCCAGGTTGGAATGACGCACATAAAATATGTCGATTTCACGGTTTGCTTTAGACCAAGAAGGTTTACTTGTATAATTTTTACGGGGCGGGTCGCCGGCCGGTCAACAAGATGCTTGTACTGTGAAAATTTGTGAGATTGTAGCTCTAACCATCATCATCTGCCTAGCCTTTGCCCAACTGTCTTGGGGTCGGCTTCCAGTCTAACCGGATGCAGCTGAATACCAGTATTTTACATGGAGCCACTGCCTATCTGACCTCCACAACCCAGTTACTGGGTAATACTATACTATACCCCTTGGTAAGACTGGTTGTCAGACTTTCGGGCTTCTGACGACCCGTAACGACTGTCAAAAATCCACGATTGACAGCCGGGACCAACGGCTTAACGTGCTTTCCGAGGCACGGAGGAATCTCGATATGTAAAGATGGTCACCTATCCATGGACCAACCCCGGCAAGCGTAGCTTAACCTGATGGATCGACCCGTGCGGCTGTAAAACCTGTGTGACAAGCGATGGACAAACAGATACGTGAGTGACAGCAATGGGGCTCCGTTTGGACCCTTCGGGTACGGAACCCTAAAAATAGAGTATAACTACTTTCAATCTCAACAAAGCGTTCCTAAGCTGCATCTTCAAGATAAATTTGCCGCGATTGTCCAACAATGGTGCCGATTCTCTTGTTCAATAACTAAACTAAAATTAGAGAATCGATATCTTTTGGTAAAAGGCAGTGCGAGAAAAGGACGGCTATAGCTATGAACTAAGTTAGAAATGTCAAACTAGTTTACGCCTTGCACTTCACCGTGTTTTTAATCGACATGTTTTTACGTGTACCCTTAATTTGTATGGAAATATTAGTTCAACTAAATTTAACAGATCTAATTTACGTCCGTCTCGTTCTGGTTTTATTAGAGAGGAAAAGATAGGAATAGCATAAATTAAGTTTAGTTTCTGTACAACAGAATCGGTACCATTATGTCGATGTTATGTCATCATTCTCCTGCCCTTATCCCAATTTATTTGGGGTTGGCGCAACATGTCGTTTTTACCCATATCCTCTTTCACACAGTCCATCCATCGTTTCTTTGGCTTTCCCCTCCTCTTATAGCCGTCCACATCCATACACAAGACTTTCGTCACGACATTTTCTTCATTCCTCCGCATTATATGTATACACATACCTCGACAACCGATTTCCACAAAACTTTTCAGTCAGCGATGCCACTTTCAGACTTCCTCATAGATAAAAATCTGCCTAGCCATTTATCAAGTATCATGGGGTTGGCTTCCAGTCTAATCGGATGCAGCTGAATACCAGTATGTTACATGGAGCGACTGCCTATCTGACCTCCACAACCCTATAAATACTATACCCCTTGGTAAGACTGGTTGTCAGACTTTCGGGCTTCTGACGACCCGTAACGACTGTCAAAGATCTACGATTGACAGCCGGGACCAACGGCTTAACGTGCTTTCCGAGGCACGAAGGAGTCTCAATATGTACAGATGGTCATCCATCCATAGACCAACCCCGGCAAGCGTAGCTTAACCTGATGGATCGACCCGTGCGGCTGTTATTACTTTAGCCACGAGCTCCACAGACTTCATCATAGTACTCCTTCCTAATTCTATCCATGCGCGTACGGCGTAACACACATACACACACACACACGATGTTATTTGAGCGCAGCTAACAGGAAGCGCTCGGTTCTACTTGCTCACGTTACCGACTGCCCAGTGGCTGCTGACATCCGTCTCGAGTGGCTACTGAGCCATTTGTTATGAAGATTATTGCAACTGTTGTCTAGAGATATTTATCAGCGATGCCACTTTCAGACTTCCTCATAGATAAAAATCTGCCTAGCCATTTATCAAGTATCATGGGGTTGGCTTCCAGTCTAATCGGATGCAGCTGAATACCAGTATGTTACATGGAGCGACTGCCTATCTGACCTCCACAACCCTATAAATACTATACCCCTTGGTAAGACTGGTTGTCAGACTTTCGGGCTTCTGACGACCCGTAACGACTGTCAAAGATCTACGATTGACAGCCGGGACCAACGGCTTAACGTGCTTTCCGAGGCACGAAGGAGTCTCAATATGTACAGATGGTCATCCATCCATAGACCAACCCCGGCAAGCGTAGCTTAACCTGATGGATCGACCCGTGCGGCTGTTATTACTTTAGCCACGAGCTCCACAGACTTCATCATAGTACTCCTTCCTAATTCTATCCATGCGCGTACGGCGTAACACACATACACACACACACACGATGTTATTTGAGCGCAGCTAACAGGAAGCGCTCGGTTCTACTTGCTCACGTTACCGACTGCCCAGTGGCTGCTGACATCCGTCTCGAGTGGCTACTGAGCCATTTGTTATGAAGATTATTGCAACTGTTGTCTAGAGATATTTATCAGCTTGAGTCTTATGTTATCGGTCCTTCCTCCTCCGTATTTACAAAGAACACAACTTTTACGTATGAGCTCGTGGCTAAAGTAATAACAGCCGCACGGGTCGATCCATCAGGTTAAGCTACGCTTGCCGGGGTTGGTCCATGGATGGGTGACCATCTTTACATACCGAGACTCCACCGTGCCTCGGAAAGCACGTTAAACTTTGTTCCCGGCTGTCAATCGTGGATCTTTGACAGTCGTTACGGATTGTCAGAAGCCCGAAAGTCTGACATCCAGTCTTACCAAGGGGTATCGTATTACCCAGTAACTGGATTGTGGAGGTTAGATAGGCAGTCGCTCCATGTAAAATACTGGTATTCAGCTGCATCCGATTAGAATGGAAGCCGACACCAAGATAGTTGGGAAAAGGCTAGGCAGATTGGAACTTAACTTTTACGTATCTACTTTGTATCTACAACTACGTAGTCTCACTTATCCGGCACTTCAATGCTTACTCCTCCGGCACCCCCCACACGGGCTTACACCCTACCGTTTCCCCACAAGGTCCCATATTAAATTAGGATTAGGATTCTAAAATGCTTATTTTTTATGTGAAACATTATTGCTGCGCCTTGACAGTAAAATCGACTCGAATGCCGTGACGGACACGGCAAGCGTCGTACCACAATGCCACTACGCCGCCGATCTCGACTCCCTTCTCCCTAGAAATATCTATGCGAAAAAAAGTAACACAACACGACTACAACAAGTTGTTGTTGTAGTTGTGTGTTGTAACACAACAATCAACAACAACAATTTAGAATTCTAATATTAAATAAAAAAATTGAATATTTTCAAAAAACCCGACTGTTAAAAATAACTAAAAAGTTCCAAACAAGTCACTTTTCAAGCAGTCTGATGCAGTTGGTGGCTGTTATTTTAGTTCAATTATTGATTTCATGGCACCAACTGCATCAGACAGAATGCTTGAAAAGTGACTTGTTTGGAACTTTTTAGTTATTTTTTACAGTCGGGTTTTTGAAAATATTTTATTTTATACATTTTAGTGAGTTATACCCCACGTAGTGTAGTTAGTCGACTTTTATTTTATTATTTTTCACAATATGGCGTCTAGTTGTCGCCATATTGTATTTTGATTACTGTCATGTCTTTATTAGCACTCGCAAGATTAAGACAAATCAATTGACGTAAGAATGATCAAAATCGGTCCACGAGTTTAGTCTCTAGTATAGTGCCACAAAGGAACAAACATACATACATACATAGGCTGATAAACACATTATTGCTTCGCGCACTCAGGTAAATAGATGTTTTACATCTGCCGGACGTCCCGTGACCGCCAACTTTTTTTTTTTAATTTATTTGATTTTTTCTGTACGATCCATGATTTTTAGTACTGTCGGATTAGTGAGACTGCACATATCTTTATTATTCAAATAAAGAAGAGGTGGAAGGATGGATGGTCCTCGGTTTAATTTTGAACCGATCTGACACTAGCCTTCATATACATGTTATGCCATATTTTCCAGACCAGCAGCTCCTAATTTTACACACAAAATTATTTGTCTGCCTCCAGAAAGAAGAATTTGAGGCGAGTCCATAAAAAAGTTCTCCCGAAACTCTCTCTAAACGATAAACATTTTTGATTTGTTCCAGGTAAAACTTCTGGACTCATTCTTCGGTGACGGTCGCGCATACATCATGGGCCCAGAGAAAGATTGCTGGTACCTGTATACTTTGCTGCCCCTCGAAGGTAAATACTACGATATAGTTCGATTCAAAGTTAACGACGTCTGTGAAGTTTGCGTTTTGCTGCGCAGTACACCAAGCCCTCAGCTGTCACTTTTTCTACTGCGCAGCGATCCGCGAAGTGTTCCGAGCCGCCATAAGCTTTGATTCTGCTGCTGTATTTATTCATTGTTGTTGTTTTATTACACATCTAATCCTTAAAGACGGCTTTTGAGAGTGGAAGTATCTCTCTGCCTACAAGTGATGTCCTAGAGACCTAGATCCTAGTAACAGCCCGAAGTTTAGATTTTTGCTCTATAAGTGTCAAAACTTCAAAAAATACAAGGGATTCGATAAGTTATTTTAATCCAATTTTTTTTTTCGTTACTTACTCAGAGTTTTACACGAAGGCCTTAAAATTAAGTACCGATAAAGTCGGGTTACTTTGGCCCTGCAGTCTCGACTTTGATAGCGATCGCTACGTCCTAACGATCTGTCATTAAGTCGGAAAAATAATTGGTTTTCTTGAAATATGTACAGAGACGGCGTAATTTTTAACTTGCAAGCACTATTTTTAACCGACTTCAAAAAAAGGAGGAGGTTCTCAATTCGACTGTATTTTTTTTTTTTTTTTTTTTTTTTTTTATGTGTGTTACCTCATAACTTCTTAGTCCGTGAACCGATTTTGAAGATTTTTTTTTTATTTGAAAGCTGTTGCTTTACATTTGGTCCCATTTTAATTTGGTGAAAATCTGATGAAGAACTTCGGAGATACACAATGGAACTCTTCAATAAATGATAGCAAACCTTCCAGAATTGCTGCAATCGCATGTCTGTATATTGTTTTCACCACTGCACAACATTACTTCACGCTGATGCGTTCTGAAGGGGTATACAGATTTGTACAGTTCACCCTGATACACCCTAATTTCACCAACTACGTTCAAATTCCCTATTTTTAGGGCTATCAAATCGGGCATAACTTTACTATTAATTTAGTTTTAGAATGGGGTAAAACAACTAAAAAGTGAAAAATAAAAAACTTTTTACAAAAAAAATACAACCGACTTCCATAAATAATACTAAAAAATCCAAAATAACTTTAATTTCGGAAGTCGGTGTCAAATAACGATGAAACCAAACTAGAAACACCGACTTCCGAAATTAAAGTTATTTTGGATTTTTTAGTATTATTTATGGAAGTCGGTTGTATTTTTTTTGTAAAAAGTTTTTTATTTTTCTTCATGAAAACTGATCAACTGATCTGCTGCTCTCTGTACATATTTCAAGAAAATCAATTATTCTTCCGACGTAGCGACCAATCGTTAGAACGTAGCGATCGCTATCAAAGTCGAGACTGCAGGGCCAGGGGTATAACTTTGACCCAAGCTCGTTAACCAATAGGATCACAGGACACTATGTTTTTTATTTCGTAACGAGCTTGAGCCAAAGTAACCCGACTTTACGGTATAAACAACAAGTTTCTGGTTTAAAAAGATATATCTTGAGAACATTACATCTCTCTCTCATGCCCAAATGTCAAAAAATAAAATTATTTCTAGCGCTTTACCATAAATCATAACGTCATCCATATAGTCATCTTCAGGTGTGCGCTCCGCCTCATTCGTATTGCTACCGCTAGCCATTTCTGTACCATATGTACCCGTTAACATATTCTATGTTTGTTCTTATGTATCATCAGTTCAGATAATGTTATTACATACTGCTTTAGACTAAGTATTGAACATATATGAGGGTGTATTGTAACTCACCATCAGTATTCGTGGGCAAATTGTAATCACACAATCAGTTTATCATCAACGTCATAGTATAATTAAATTATAATTGAAATGTTCTTCAGACCAATCAGACCTATGTTACCAAAACATTGGATACCAATTACCCAGAATTTTTAGACGTAACTTTTCACTGTGGCATTTTTAACGTTTATTGTTTAAAAGTGAAGTAAAATATTAAAAAAACCTTTTATAACTCCAAATTATCAAAATTAAACTTCAGATTTTTTTTACATAACTATGTAGAAACATCTTAAAAGTTTACGATGTTCTAAACGACATAATAATCTAAAACCATTACCTCAACAGGCACAGTAGACGCCCTAGAGAAGGAGCACACGGACGCCAACGAAGGCGTCGGTCTGTCAGAACCTGACCAGACCATCGAGATCCTGATGTCAGACCTGGAGCCAGCCGTCATGGACATCTTCACCAGGCAGTACTCTGCAGACGCGGCGGCGGCCACACGGGTAAATTGAGGCGTTTTAAATATTACGAAGAAAGAGGAAAATCTGACTTACAAAAAAATGATCAAGGGTCTTTACACACAGCGCTTTTATACCGGTAGAGCGAGCCCGCTGTAGAGCCACGGCATACATAAATGCGCAGTGGTTAACCGATTGACTGCTTCGCTGCATTTCGCGGGTCGATTCCCGCACGGTACAAATATTTCTATGACCTACATATACTCAGAGTTGTTTCATGTCTGGGTGTCTTGTGTATGTGAGTTTAAATGTTTGTGCACCCACACGATGAAATAAGATGGGTAAATAAATTATTAGCCAACTCTTGCTTCCATTCTGAAAACATAAGACATTGGTGCCGATTCTGGTTTGTACAAACTAAACTTAATTTAGGCTATTGCTATCTTTTTCTCTCTAATAAAACAAGAAAGAGACGGACGTGAATTAGAGCTGTCAAATTTAAACGAACTAATATTTCCATACAAATTAAGGGTACACGTAACAACATGTCGACTAAAAACACGGTAAAGCGCAAGGCGTAAACTAGTTTGACATCTGTAAGTTAGTTCATAGCTACAGCCGTCCTTTTCTCGCATTACCTTTTAGTAAAAGATAGCGATTCTTTAATTTAGTTATTGACCAAGAGAATCGGCACCATTCACTAACAATTATCTTTTTCAAATGTATCGACTTTAAAATGTACCGAGTATCGAATAACATGAGAAATTGATAATAAAAATTTCGATCGAATTTCGATCAGTGACCAATTTCAACGGAAATTAACCAAGTACCCGGGAGATATAGTGCACAAGCGTGTGTGGCAAACACAGGTGCACATAATTATATCACACCCTGTACCCATATGGCGGGAGGAAACGCCCGGGTGTTTCCACTGCGCGGATCGTCCCGAGGACACAGTGGAGCATACGGTGGAGGTATGCGTCGCGCGGCCGGAGCACCGTGTAGGAGTGGATGCGATAGGCGGCAGCGACCTCTCGCGCTTAGCCCTGGTTCAGGCCATGGTACGGAGCGAGAAAGAATGGGAAGCCGTCTCCTCCTTCTGCGAAGCAGTAATGCTCCCGAAGAGGGAGGCGGCATGGGTGAGGGAGACTCAACAACAGAGTCGCCCTCACGCCCTCAGCAGTGGCCGCCTCAGGAGACGCCTGGGACGATCTCCGGCCACCGTAGACCCAAGCCTGCGGACGGCGAGTAATCGGTAGCTCACTGTCCGATCACCCGAGAGTCGACGGCGCGTAGTGTTCCACGCGCGACGAACATGGGTTGTCAGTAATAAGGACGGGGCCCGTCATGGCTGATGCCTGCCCAGGGGTTGAGGATAAATTCGGAACAGAGTTACCTCGCCTCCGGGCACAAAGGGCAGGAAGGAACAGGGGTGGGTTTTAGTCAGTAAGAGTCTGACACGCCCTCCCGCTCCACCCAGAGCAGGAGAAGTCATTGGATGACTTCCCACCCCACAAAAAAAACCCTGTACCCATATTCGGGTAAAAATACTTTTTTCCCGCATCACAAAATAAAAACTCCATGTTACCAATTAATAATAAAGATTAATAATAATATATAATTGAAGTGTTCGCTCACTAAATATTTTAACAAACAAGCTATGTGTGTAACAATATAGTTATTTAGATATGTTTTGTTTACAGGAGTCGGGCATAGACAAGATTATCCCAGGAATGGTCATTGACGATTTCCTGTTTGATCCATGCGGGTACTCTATGAACGGAGTTGCTAAAGACGTAAGTATTATTTCATTCTTACTGAGACGTTACTTGAGAAAAATCCCATTTTACACATTCAGTGGTATCATACACGCGTTATAAAAGAATGATAATAATAGACAAGGTGGACCGATGACCTGGGGCCCAATTCTGTAACTTTGATTTTAGCAACACGCCATCGACACTCTATCGACAAACAACAGACATTATTTTGCAACTGTTGTAAATTTGGTATTCTGCAAAAACTTCAAATATACTTTTGACATAATATAGTAGAGCAGACTTCCAATTATTACAATAGTCTTATTATGGCGTTTCAATGGCACTACAGTGGCAAGTCAATGACCATAAATAATTTGTAGAATACCAAATGTCAATAACTATTCTATTGAGACACCACTGACACACTACCGACACACTATTGACAAGTTAGTTATTTTACAGAATTGGGCCCCAGCAGGTGTATTCGCTAACTCAGTTGACATCAATTTGATAGATACTATGCAGTACATTGCTGCTTTGACGTATAGGAAAACAAAAATGTACTACGTAGTGCCTAGTATAGTCGATGTCCACTGAGCAAATCAGCAATGTGCCTATCAAATTGAACAAATTGATGTCAACTGAGTTAGCGAATACACCGGGTTGCGGGTAGCCGATAGATGCGAGACGCACAGGACCGGTCGTTATGGCAGAAAGACGTCCACTGCTGGACATAGGCCTCCCCCACACAAAGGCCTATGTCAGCAGTGGATGTCTTTGTTATCTCCCTCCCTTTTCTATGAGGGATGAAGAGCTTACCACCCTGCTCCTCATACTTCCAAAGTTATATTCGCAATCTAGCTTTAGGTTATGTGGTTAATGTACTGCAAGTTGTACCTAAATGGTGAGGCACCCACACTATAATTTCTGCATTATCAAAGCCAGGATTGCTACAACATTATTCACTTGGCTGGATCTAGATGTAATCTCAGTAAAACTGTCAGTCTTAACTAGATAATGAAATGATCTGAGTCTTGATAAGGATTCAGTTCTATCACTTAGTTGCGAGTTTAATCCGTGTCGTAACAATTTATAGTAATGTCATACACAAATATGCACACACACACACACACACACACACACACTCACACACACACACACAAACAAACACACATGCTACTAAAAGAGCACGCTTGTTGGCTTTTAGGTAGTATGCTCTTTAATAGCATGCTTTCAGTATCTACATTTGCTCATGAAAGCACAGAGCTCAGTAGCATACTTATTTTTTTATTTGGGGGGGGGGGGGGATCATCTAATGACTTCTCCCGCTCTGGGAGCAGCGGGAGGGCGTGTCAGACTCTTACTGACTAATGCCCACCCCTGTCCCTTCCCTGCCTGAGTGCCCAGGGGTGCGGTAACTCATTTTCAGAATTTATCCGCTACCCCTAGGCATGCAGGCACCGGCCACGATGGGCCCCGTCGGTGGTGGCTGACTACATCTCTTGTTCGGCGCGCGTGGAACACTACGCGTCGTCGACTCTCGGGCCTGGTGCTGATCGGACGGCGAGCTACCCACTGCTCGCCGTCCGCAGGCCCGGGTCTACGGTGGCCGGAAATCGTTTCGCGACGTCCTACGCCCAGTACCTCTCCTGCGGTGGTAGCGGCCGCGAGGGCCACTCTGTTGGCTTCCCTCACGCGTCCCGCCTCCGCCTTCACGAGCATTACTGCTTCGCAGAAGGCGGAGATTGCTTCCCATTCCCTCTCGCACCGAACCATGGCCTGAACTAGGGCAGGGCGCGAGAGGTCGCCGCCACCTATCGCATCCACGAGGACACATGGTGTGTAGTTAGTAGTTATAAGTCCAATATGTATATTCTGGACTTATAACTACTAACTATACGCCATGTTTTATGCAAATAAATATTATTATTATTAACGGCCTGGTTTCGCACGGGAGCGATTATTATATGAAATTATTTTGAAATTATTCTTAATTTTTATATTAATATTAAAATTGTTCGAAAGACACGTAGCGCCATCTAGCGTCATAAAGCAATAATTGTGACAGTCGAAAGTTATTGTTTTATCCCTCGAGGACAGAAAATGGAACATTTTTTTGTTTGACAACGTACTCGTATATTGATACAAAATTTCATAATGCTCGGTTCAGTGGTTTATATGTGAAAAGGTAACAAACAAACTTACTCTCGCATTTATAATATTAATAATGATAACTTTTTTCAATGTAATGTAAAGCAATATCAGCCGCACGGTCGCCGGGGTTAGTCCATGGATGGGTGACCATCTTTACATACCGAGACTTCTCCGTGCCTCGGAAAGCACGTTAAGCCGTTGGTCCCGACTGTCAATCGTGTATCTTTGGCAGTCGTTACGGGTCGTCAGAAGCCCGAAAGTCTGACAACCAGTCTTACCAAGGGGTATCGTATTACCCAGTAACTGGGTTGTGAAGGTCAGATAAGCAGTCGCTCCATGTAAAATACTGGTATTCATGCATCCGGTTAGACTGGAAGCAGACTCCAAGGTAGTTGGGGAAAGGTTAGGCAGATTGATCTAGGGGACAGTACATGGATGAAAAGTACCCTATATCTTTTTCTGTACCCCTGACCACGTATACGCAAAATTTCATGATGATTGGTAGGCGTTAAGTCGGAAAATGATGTCATGGGAACCCATCTACGCCATGGTCTGCTTGTGTGCCAAACATTCGTTCAGTTTTTGAGGTGTAATTGATTAACAAACAAAGTAATTCGCAAACCTTCCGAATTTCACATTTATAAAGTTAGTAATGGTGGGATAGGATGCAATAGTAAATCTATCAAAACTGTCTAAGTACTATTTAATTCTCTTGGGCGACTGGTATAGAAAAACTTCGATTCCCATGTAAAATTCATTTGTGAAAAAAAAAAACTCCTCCTCCTGGGCAAGGGTCCTATTCCTTCCACTTCTCAAGCAACATTTAATAATTTTAAATACTGGTATAATATTAATGATCCACTGTTTCTTCACGCTGCTAAAGGGAGACAAGGATTTACCATCCGTAAGTTGTCGCATCATAAATAAGACATAACTAGTGTTAATTTATTTACCTGCATCATATCTTTTATTAATTACATAAGCAATATGACGTACATACAGTGTAATAAGTGTAATTAAAAGTCAATTAAATGCTAAGTTAGCACCTGAGAATATGATTGTAGGTACTAAATTTGCTTTATAGGCTACATGTGTAAGATTACAATCAATATGTGTTAGTTAGTACCTAAATTAACTGTATGTACATTTTGAAATACATATTTACTTTAGAATAGTTGCTATATACTTTAAACATACACCATTACAAAATACTTAACTAAATATAATTAACAAAAAAAAAATTCAAAAAGAATTTTAAAATATGTGAATTAGTCCAGAAAGAAAATCATTTATAGTCTAGATCATATATAATGCAGTAGTCATTTTCTGATTCGGTTATAGTTTATTTATTTATTTAATACTTTATGCACACACGAGAACAGAGGCGCACTTAAGCCTTAAACATTTTCTACCTTTGGGTGAAGCACAGAGAAATAATGTTAGATGCAATATGAAGAGGAAAAAAGTGAATACAAAGAGAGTTGCGGAGTTATAAAATATATACCATGACAAACCCTACTTTTGCAAAAACAGCCTCATATCGGGTGTAAAAAGACAGTTTCCGAAGCCGAAAGCCACATAGTCTACCCATTATTTGCATCATTTTTTCCACTAGACCATACCTGGGAATCTACTGGTTCTGGAGATATTGAAGGTCAAAGTCGCAATTTTTTTTTTAACTTTTTTACGGAAATGAATTCCAAGTGTCATTTACTTAACTTTTTTCCAAACAAACATTACCTAAATTTTCGAAATTATGCATAGTAACGAAAACGCAATGAAAGCGAAGGGGCGGGGCTTAACTCCAGTTGCCTGAGTTCGCGTTACATTGCGCGTAATAAAAGCGTTTTTTTTTTTTTATAGCTTAACATAAAAGTCGTATCCTAGCATTAATTTTTGCGCAAAGCTACTTGGTTAGATATACAGGATGCGTAGTTGACGGCTATATGATGTGTCTTTTTACACCCTGTAAAATAATAGTTATAGTTCTCCTGACCAATTTTGGGGATGGCGGCCAACCTCATCAGAGACAAGCCATTTTCGCGGTATAGTGCGCAAACACAGGTGCACTCCCTCTAGTATAAGCATTACTTACCTACATAAAAAATGTTGACAGGTATACAATACCTTATTGCATTCAGTCCGCCTATTTACCACTATAGGGAGCGTGCAGGAACTATAGATGGCGCCACATAAATGTCAATGTCAAGTATTTCTACAGTACAAGTTGCGGATTTCTCTCAATAGATGGCAGTCTACGTTACGCGTGCTGCATGTGTGCATGATGCGTGTGTGTTTATATATATGACACGGAAATGTCAATGACAAGTTTTTAAAGGGTAAAAGTTTCGAATTTACTCCACTAGATGGCACAGACTACGCCGTGCACGTTCCCTATTGTACATGAAGTTTAAATTAATAAAAAAAACTATCAAAATGTAATTAACCAGGATATTTCCTCCCCAGGGCTGCTACATGACCATCCACATAACTCCGGAGCGCGCCTGCTCGTACGTGTCGTTCGAGTCCAACGTGCCGGTGTCCAGCTACGACGAGGTCATCGCTCGCGTGCTGCAGGCCTTCCGCCCCGCCAAGTTCGTGCTCACAGTGTTCGCTACACCGGTAAGCAGCAAATACCTTTCCATCATCATCATAACCTTAACCACCGTAGGAGAAACACTGGGCGTAGGACACCATAGACCCGGGCCTGCGGACGGCGAGCAGTGGGTAGCTCGCCGTCCGATCAGCACCAGGCCCGAGAGTCGACGGCGCGTAGTGTTCCACGCGCGATGAACAAGAGATGTTGTCAGCCACCACTGACGGGGCCCATTGTGGCCGGTGCCTGCATGCCTAGGGGTAGCGGATAAATTCTGAAAATGACTTACCGCACCCCTGGGCACTCAGGCAGGGAAGGAACAGGGGTGGGGTTTAGTCAGTAACAGTCTGACACGCCCTCCTGCTCCACCCAGAGCGGGAGATGTCATTGGATGATTTCCCAGCCCACCAAAAAAAAAAAAAATCATCATAACCTTTGGTTGTGAATATTAACTGAATCCATTTGGCTGAACCCTATCTTTTAAGATACAAATTTGTTATTATTATTACATTTATTTATTTGTCTAAACATATTCTTTATATTTTTTAATATTTAAATTAAAAATATAAAAAAACGTTTAAAAATATATAAATAGTAACCCAAAAAAAAAAACCAGTATCGGGATAACCAAGCTAACGATGGTCAAGGCTCCTGAGAGAAGAATCTCCTCGCCGTGTCCAGGAGTACTGCCTTCTGGAGCAAGCCTTTGATCCAGCTGCCCAACGCGAGCCTCCTTAGGTGTTCGTCGAGGCTCTTTTTTTATTTTTTTTTTGAGAGGGGGTTGTAATGACTTCTCCCGCTCTGAGTGGAGCGGGAGGGTGTGTCAGACTCTTAATGACTAAAACCCACCCCAGAATTTATCCGCTACGCCTAGGCATATTCGTCGAGGCTCTTGGCTATTAAACCATGGGCCGTCACTTATTATTATTAAGCCTCTTCTTTCTCATGCCAAGCTCCATGCTGCTGTGCCAGTCTCATCCATGATTTACCCACGATGGTAACGATGTCGTCTGCCCATCTCGCCGCTGGACGGTCACCGCCTTTCTCCACCTATCATCACCGCGCCTTGTCAGGTGTCCTGCCCAGCTCCATTTGAGTTAATACCTCTTACTTGGGTAGAAAAGTTACCTACAAATATTGTTGGTTTGATGCAACTGTCGAGAACAGTAGCGGAAATACTTGGCTAAGAAAACTGCCTCACACAACTACGAAATACAGACGTTGTCAGAGCCAAACCGTTGCCATGTGACTTAATTCGAAAGGTCTTGTCAGTGGTGATATTTCTTCTTGATATTTGACTTGATAAATGAACAGGTTGCTCGTTTGTCCTAGGAGAAGCTCTCTATAATTGCTAACTGTATTTTTTGCATTTCCAGGACTCTCCGGGAGCGTCAGCAGCCCGCCAGCTGAAGAAGTTCCCCGCCCTGGGCGCATACTCCCCGCTGGAGACTCAGCACTGCCGCTTCTCGGGCTACGAGCTGCAGTACGCGCTGTACGCCAAGTTCCCGAGCTGAGGAGTAGCTCCGCCCCGCGCGGCCCCGCCCCCGCCCCCCGGGGCCCCGCCCCCCAGGGGCCCGCCTCGCCGCGAGCTGGGCGAGCTGCTGGGGCTCCCGCGAGGCCCCGGGGCCCCGGCGCCGCGGGCCCCCGGGCTGCTGGCCCGTGCGGCCCGGCTGCTCTGCTGCGAGACCGCGCCGCCCGCCTGATGACTGACTGTTCCATTCCATTAAGTGATATTATCATACTATAAACGTTACCTTAGTGTCACCGTGTCTACGGCTCCCGATTATTGTGTGGCGTCAATCCTTACGTAGCGGTGTATGGCGGCGTGCGGCCTTGTGCGGCCATGTGGGCCTCGTGCGGCCATTGTGTGGCCATGTGCGGCCACGTGCGGCCACTGCGGGCCCGTGCGGGGCGCGATCTGCCGCGAACAAAACGCGGGGCGTACACGCCAATCTGAGATTTAAAAAATCAAATAAAAAGATTTCGACTTACTTATTCGACTTTTATTTACCTACCACAAACTATTACCCAAGTTAACCGCCCCTTATATCAAAAATACGTTATGGTCGTAACCAAACAATACAAAGTACTAATAAAGACAAGTACTAGCAATGAGCACGATCATTTGTTCTGTGTCTGGGTGTAATTTATCTATAATATGATGTATGTATTTAGAAATATATAAGTATGTTTATCAGTTGTCTAGTACCCATAACAACCAACAGCGACTAGACAACAGGGACTAGATGGCGTTGTGTGATAGTTGTGGAATATTATTTCTATTTATTTATTTCTATTTTATTTCTATTTATTTATTTTATTTTTATTTTACTTACAAATATACGTTATGGTCGTAACCAAACATAATACAAGGTACTAAAATAATTTTGATAGGTGGGTAGTCAGAGAACACTATTATGCTCAGTAACATTAATACCGTAGTCTCATGAATGTGATGAAGATTCAAAATGAAGCATTTTTTTTGTAGTCTGATATATCGAGCCTTTTCACATCGGATGCGACGATTGCACTTTTTACAGGAAAGGGTTAATCCTGTAAAAAGTGTATTTCTTAGTAAAAAAAAATTCCTTGGGTTCCGGACTTTTAGAAGGCTTTCCGATGGGACGAAGCGAATATTATATTTATTTATTTACATATAATAATAAGCACACCAACAGCACTGTCACTTACATTCAAATAAAATAACATCTAAAATCGGCATTTCAGTAACCATGCAAATAACAGGTATGCATGACATTGACAAAATGAAATTAGAGACAATAAGAAAAAATAAAAAGTGTATCCAATAAACCTAAAACCAGGACACTACAAAAACAAAATAATTTGAGCTATATAGACGTACATTGTTCGCACTGTTTATATAGGTAGGTAACGTCTATAAGAAGCGAAACTCATAGAGAAAACTTCGATAGGGTAAATCCGTCAAGTTGGACCTTTCATTATACAGGGTGTAACGGAAAGGTGTGGTCATATTTTAAGAGCCGGTATGCACATGGAAATGATCAAGTTTCTCCAAGAAAAAATAGAAAATTCCCAAAAAAAAAATTGGACTTTTCATACAAAGTTATCATCAGATGATCAATATTTGTATGGGAGGTAAAAAATTTTTTTTAGAATTTCCTCGGATTTTCTTGAAAAAGTTGTTCATATCGATGGGCAGATGCAGTTCTTAAAATATGACCACACCTTTCCGTTACACCCTGTATAGCCTTGCCATACGTGTTAAGGGGCTATTTAAGATGGAGGTAGGCAATTGAAAAATGCGATAATGTCGCTTGCTACGTTGGCTAGCCCAAAAGTTAAAAAAGTGAATCAATTGCGCATCTATGGAACCATTTATAATTTTGTGTAGTGTAAGTCAGAATGGATCCGCCTATCCTTTAAGCTAATCATCTTATAGTGCCTTAACCTATCATTGTAATAAGGTATAGCTTTTAGAATCCCATTCTTCATACATAGATATCTAACAAAACGAGCCTGAACAGATTCAACATTATTAGCATAACTTGAGTAATAGTGAGACCAAATAGTGGAACAATACTCCAATGAGCTCCTTACCAGTGCGTTATAGAGTAGAATAATGCTACTATAATTACGGAAAGGTTTTGACATGCGAATTATAAAGCCAAGCATTCTTTTAGCCTTAGCCACTATAGTATCTATATGATCACGGAAGGTGATGTATCAAAGAGTACACCTAGATCACGGATGACTGACACTCTGCTCAGTACTGATCCATCTAAATGATAATCAAATTTAATGTAATTTACTTTATTCGTGGATGTAATAGTCTGGCATTTTTTTACATTAAGCGTCATTCTGTTGTTGAAACACCATTGTTGAAGGACATCAAGATCACTCTGAAGCTTCATACAATCACTCAGGTCCGATATCCTGCAGTATATTTTTAAATCATCGGCGTAGGCTAAACAATTGCAATTTATTAAATTCAACAGATCATTCAAAAATACCAAAAAAAACTAAGTGCCTAACTTAGAGCCCTGTGGAACACCAGAGCCAGGAGAAAAAGGTACAGATTCATATCCCGCCAAAGCAACTATTTGAGAGCGATTAATTAAATAACTCTCGTACCATCGCAATAGAGAGCCATGAATGCCAGCACAATTTATTTTCATAGAAAGAATTGAGTGATCGACACGATCAAAAGCTTTTGCAAAGTCTGTGTAAACAGCATCAACCTGACCCCTAGCTTCAAAGGTGTTACCAATGAAAGTAGTGTAAATAAGTAAGTTAGACATAGTAGAACGGTTAGACACAAAACCATGTTGCTTCGAACTAACTATATGACGGAAGTGAGAATAAACTACATTGTATATAAGACCCTCAAACATCTTAGCAAACGATATCATAAAGATTGGTCTATAGTTAGTTACGTCATTCATACTACCAGATTTATTTATGTACTGGAATAACGTGTGAGATTTTCCATAAATCAGGAAATGTACCTTCCTTAAGGGATTTATTGTAAATTACTCGTATCTGCATTGGTACAACAAAGGCACAGATACAGAGACGAATAAAAATAGGAGGCAATCCATCCGTTACCAGCTCCTTTATTGAGATCTAACTTTTTGATGCTATCTCTAACGTCATTTTCAGCAATGCCAATGGAATTCATACTGTAATTTGACGAAGAGTAACCTGGAGACAAGTTACTAGGCTGCTGATTAACACTGTACACAGATGAAAAATAGTCTGCAAATAGATCAGCCACACCACTACCACCCTCACCAACACGATCACCCCACGAAACCTGGTTAGGAACACCTCTTAAAGTTTTCTTTGACTTAGTATTACGCCAAAAAGCTTTTACATTTGTTTTCAAATCACTCTCAATTCTTTCTATCTATCCCCTAAAACAGTCATCCGTAGGGAAACAAAAGCATCGTAGTCCCGAGGGTTTTTGTACCGTTTGAAACGATATGTAATAACAAAAAATAGTAAACAAATATAATTATTCTTTTCTTTAAAATAGTTTATATTTAATTTAAAAGCTCTGGCAAGGAATGCTTGTAAGATAATCTATTGTAACTTTATTTTTTTATTGGTAAATAAATGATTCTCTCTCTTGTCTACTTCCTGAACTTAGAAAAGGTGATCAAGGCCTATACAGAATTATCCGAATTCCCTAGTCACGACAGACATATCCTAGTCATCTAACGTGTAACTGATACTTGTACCTTTCATTGTAAGTCGTTGATAACAAAGGTCTGATGATGAAGAGCAGAAAGGTGGATAGTGGAACTCTTAGGAAGCTACTAGTAAATCCATCGTGCTTGGGTTCATTAGAACCAACTTGATGGGTCCTATTCATTGCAGTTGGTGACAAGGGTCTGATGATGAAGAGCAGAAAGGTGGATAGTGGAACTCTTAGCAAGCTACTAGTAAATCCATCGTCTTTGGGTTCATTAGAACCAACTTGATAGCTCCTATTCATTGCAGTTGGTGACAAGGGTCTGATGATGAAGAGCAGAAAGGTGGATATTGGAACTCTTAGCAAGCAACTAGCAAATCCATCGTGCTTGGGTTCATTAGAACCAACTTGTTGAATCTTATTCATTGCAGTAGGTGACAAGGGTCTGATGATGAAGAACAGAAAGATGGATAGTGGAACTCATAGCAAGATACCTACTAGTAAACCCATCGTGTTTGGGCTCATTAGAACCAATCTAATGGGTCCTATTCATTGCAGTTGGTGACAAGGGTCTGATGATGAAGAACAGAAAAGTGGATAGTGTAACTCTTAACAAGATACCTACTAGTAAACCGATTGTGTTTGGGCTCATTAGAACCAATCTGATGGGTCTTATTCATTGTAGTTAGTAACAAAGGTCTGATGTTAAAGAGCAGAAAGGTGGATAGTGGAACTCTTAGCAAGATACCTACTAGTAAACCTATCGTGTTTGGGCTCATTAGAACCAACTTGATGGGTCCTATTCATTGCAGTTGGTGACAAGGGTCTGATGATGAAGAACAGAAAGGTTGATAGTGGAACTCTTAGCAGGATACTAGTAAATCCGTCGTGTTTGGGTTAATTAGAACCAACTTGTTGAGTCATATTCATTGCAGTAGGTGACAAGGGTCTGATGATGAAGAACAGAAAGATGGATAGTGGAACTCATAGCAAGATATCTACTAGTAAACCCATCGTGTTTGGGCTCATTAGAACCAACTTGATGGGTCCTATTCATTGCAGTTGGTGACAAGGGTCTGATGATGAAGAACAGAAAGGTTGATAGTGGAACTCATAGCAAGATATCTACTAGTAAACCCATCGTGTTTGGGCTCATTAGAACCAACTTGATGGGTCCTATTCATTGCAGTTGGTGACAAGGGTCTGATGATGAAGAACAGAAAGGTTGATAGTGGAACTCTTAGCAGGATACTAGTAAATCCATCGTGTTTGGGTTCATTAGAACCAACTTGATGGGTCCTATTCATTGCAGTTGGTGACAAGGGTCTGATGATGAAGAACAGAAAGGTTGATAGTGGAACTCTTAGCAGGATACTAGTAAATCCATCGTGTTTGGGTTAATTAGAACCAACTTGTTGAGTCTTATTCATTGCAGTAGGTGACAAGGGTCTGATGATGAAGAGCAGAAAAGTGGATAGTGTAACTCTTAGCAAGATACCTACTAGTAAACCCATCGTGTTTGGGCTCATTAGAACCAACTTTATGGATCCTATTCATTGCAGTTGGTGACAAGGGTCTGATGATGAAGAACAGAAAGGTTGATAGTGGAACTCATAGCAAGATACCTACTAGTAAACCCATCGTATTTGGGCTCATTAGAACCAACTTGATGGATTCTATTCATTGCAGTTGGTGACAAGGGTCTGATGATGAAGAACAGAAAAGTGGATAGTGTAACTCTTAGCAAGATACCTACTAGTAAACCGATTGTGTTTGGGCTCATTAGAACCAACTTGATGGGTCCTATTCATTGCAGTTAGTAACAAAGGTCTGATAATGAAGAGCAGAAAGGTGGATAGTGGAACTCTTAGTTGGCTACTTGTATAGCCATCCTGCTTGGGATTTATTATTACTAAGATACACTATTGATATACACCCGTCTACTATAGTTTTTGTTCAATTCTGGATAAACGGGATTTAAAAAAAAAACAGCAGTTTAAATAAGAAAATATGTTTTATTATTAAAGCACAGTTGTACTGCATAGCCTCCACCTTTTACATAATTATCATTGACATATCAGTCTTATAATCAATTAATATTGTCATAGCGACTTAAACAAGGTGTAACATGTATATAAAAATAGTTTCTATAATAGATTTGCATTGTAATAAGCGCCAATAAATAGTCTGACGTATCAATTTGCATAGGTGACGGGTTCAATAACATATCAATCAGCCTAAATGAGCTGACAAATATACTGATAGAAATGCATTGTACTTTACAATCGGTGCATTCAATTCGTAAATAGATTTTTAGCGTACACAAAATATGATTTCAAATTAGCAATCTGTAAAGATTTTACATAGAAACGTGTAGAGGCCCCTAGGAGAGTACTCCGTAAGATAGTCAGCATCAGTACCACCAGGACGTTGCTTTCCTTCCTTGAGGAACTGGGGTGAACCGAATAATAAATCTATCCCAGCTAGTGGTGTTCAAAGTTGCTATATGGCAATCACTTGCTTAATTCTAATGTAGAAATTTTAAGCAAGCTATTTTATATGCTTTATTATATCATGCATTGCCAAAATTCAGTACCTAAATTATTGTACACCGAAATGTGTTTTGTTTTATGTTTTAATTTTGAAACACTCGTTCTAAACGGCAACTCTCGACGACAGTAATTAGAAGTAGCAGTTTAACTGCCATCAAAAAAGTTCCATATTGGCAAATCATTGTTCCTTCTTAATATTTTTGTCCGTTAAAAACACACAATCATATAAAACAATACAATATCTCACTCAATTATATGTCACTGTTTATTTACACAAAAAGCACGGAGCAAATTATTTATCTACATTACAGTCATTATTACGTGAGCCGCCCGAGATCGCAAATTCGCACGCGGGTCTTAAAATAATTACGAACGCGATCGACAGCAATCGCTGGCACATGCGACGACTTGCCACCCGCACCCCACTTGCTACTTTGTAGTAGTTGCTTGTTGCTACTTGGAGAGACAGAGAGTTTGATGTAAAACAAAATAAGCAAATAGCAACAAGTGAGAGCCCTGATAGCATTTGCTATATGATATCGTGACGATTGTAGTCACAGCCTAATATTAGCGGGTCTGTACCGGCCTTCAACTGGCTAGTCAGAATGTTCGAGTGTTATTGGAGAGCCGTTTGAATTTAGGTGTAGGCAAGACATTTGTTTTAGAGGGCAGTTCAGCTGGCCCGGCCGAAGTGGGCACACATGTTATTATTATAATTAATATAGTGACTCTGAGTGCCCTGTCCCTCTTTCTTTATAACACTGTACACCGTAATCAGTCACTCTCCTACACCACTCTCGCGTTGCCAGCGAGTGCGACATCACCCGAGCTTTGAAGAACGTCCCAGGATCCCTGCAGGCCGTACTGGTGCCTTGGGGTCCTACAATATTTATAATAAGCACGGTGCTTTATTATGCTTTATGATATATTAACCACCACTATATCCCACCTGTACGCGAAATACGCGCTCGGACATTGAGTCGGGCATCAGCCTATAAGGGCACTTTCTGGGACGAAAATTATCGCAAAGTGAATGTAAAAAAAAATCAATTGCGCGTTATCTGCATTGATTGGTTGAATGAATTATCTACTGTAAATTCCATCATCATCATCATTCTCCTGCCCTTATCCCAATTTATTTGGGGTCGGCGCAACATGTCTTTTTCTTCCATAATCCTCTATTAGTCGTCATCTCTGTAGTCACCCCTTTTTACCCATATCCTCTTTCACACAGTCCAACCATCGTTTCTTTGGCCTTCCCCTACTCTTATAGCCATCCACATCCATACACAAGACTTTCCTCACGACATTCCCATCCCATTAATTGACTTGTATTTAATTTGTGAGTTGTAACGCGCCGACAATTACCTTTAACACCTTGTATTAAAAAAGCAATTCTTATCAATTATAATTATTAATTAAAGGAAATATGTACTACTTAAAACAAAAATACATCACAGAACGATATATATTTAAAAAAATATACTATAGATAAATAGTCATAGTCTACGCGCCAGATAAATGTGGAATAAAGTACATTGACCTTTCCCTAATAACTCTTCATAGGTACTCTTCGTGCAAAACGTCGTTGCCATACATTTTGCACGAAGCGTTAGCGTTAACGTTAACAGAAAAGTATTTTGTCTAAAGGCTCTGAACAATTAAATATGAATCGTTTTCATTATTATAATATGAGATGTTGATTTGGGACAGCTTTGTGTCATTATTTCCGTTTTTTTTTTAATTATAAAGGTCAATAAATGTAGGTGGCTCAATGACCGTTATTCCACGTTTATATGGCGCCTACTATAGTAACTCTTGGCTTGGCTATACAAAGAAATTCCTTTTCAACTTAACATCTTAGAAATTTTAAAACCATAAAAACCATTTTTAAGTTTCTTAAACCAGCACCTCTAAAAATCCTCCACAACCTGCAAAACTCAAGACAGTGAAAATACAATAACATAATAATATATAGGAATCTTAATAATTGGAAAGCATCTTTCTTAATATTATAAATGCGTTACTTTGAATTGGCTCAACGAATGTGATTTCAGGCAAAATAGGGTATTCTCCTGTTTATTTTTGTATAATATTTTACGAAACAACAAATAACACTAAAAATAAATCTTTTCTGAATACAGCATCAAACTTGGTTATTAAATGAAGCAGAAATTAGCGTTTTAAATATTGGTTTAAGGAAGAATGGGGGCGTGGTCCATCTCGCTATCTCTTTTGTATGCACGGACCTTAATGGCGGTGACGTCAGATGTCAGCGTATCCCTTTTCTGTTACTTGACAGTTTCCCCTTCCACGATATTCGAAAGGTTTTTAACTTAGAAAGTCTTTCAAATATCGATTTTGCTTATAGTTACTTTTTAATACAAATAATTAAAAAAAAAAATAGTGTGATAGGTACCCTATTTTTCCATCAACTTTTATAACGTAAGAAAATTACACTTATTTCATTATGATTACACTGATATTAGGAATTTTCTGGCCCTATATTATAATGCAGTTTACTGCAGTATCTTGCAGGGAGGTGCTGCGCCCCCTAGGGCTTCGCCCAGATGCGCCGCGACGGCCGCACACAGCGCCTCTTGCTTGGGTGCTGCTACCACTTGGATGCCCAGGGGCACTTTGTCGCTGTTTAAGCCTAAAGGCACCTGGAGACATAGAAATGGTTTAAGTATTGAGGTTTGAGAAATATAACGGTTTTAGTCCAAGTTCCCCAAGCCGTCGAGACATTACTTGTTTTCTGATTTAAAAAATGTGTGGGAGTGAGTAGTATCAGTGTGTACTTTGAACTTACGGAAACCTGTTAACTTGGGCCGACGGTTAATTTACTGGTGCTAAAGTTAGTTAAAATTCTATACTGTTCTTAAAGTCTGAGTGCTGTTTTTTGTCTGTTTTACAGAATATGTAAAACAGGGCCTGTTTCTTAAGCCTGCCAAAGCCTTTTTTCCCAACTATCTTGGGGTCGGCTTCCAGTCTAACCAGATGCAGCTGAATACCAGTATTTTACATGGAGCGACTGCCTATCTGACCTCCATAACCCAGTTACTGTGTAATACGATACCCCTTGGTAAGACTGGTTGCGAGACCTGGGCTTGCAGTCTCGACATTGATAGCGATCGCTACGTTAGCTACCGATCGCTAAATTACCAGCCGTTAAAAAACTCCCTCATTTGTGAGGAAAATTTTTAGATCTTAGCCTGAAAAAAATAATTGATTTTCTTGAAATATGTACAGAGACGGCGTAAATTCTAACTTGCAGGCTCTATTTTACATGAAAACTTATAATTTATTTAAATTTTAATTAATATATTTACCGCTTGTAACAATTAAATTAACTTGTCAAAATATAAAAGGACATAAAAGTTTGCCTCCTTGCAACATTATTTTTTTAGCGACCGATCGTTAGAACATAGCGATCGCTATCAATGTCGAGACTGCAGGCCCTGTTTCTTAAGCAAAAACCAACAATATGAATATGTTACCTGTGCGGAAGGGAACTGTATCGCATTGAGTATGGCCCAGTAGGCGAAGTTAAAGGGCCGCACGATGGGCGAGTAGTGGTAGGGCGCCACCGTGGGACTCGACGGGAACAGCAGCACGCCGTCGTCTCCCAACAGTTTCTGTAAACGAAACAAGAATATAATAATTGTTATATACTCACTCGTAAACCCGTTCCTATTCCCATTGCTTTTAGGCTTGCAATGTATTGTATTTCGCACTAGTGCGGTGCAGTGCGCCCAGCCCTCCACACAAGTTATTATATGTGAATATTTTATTTGATTTGGAAAAACAAACAGTCATACATTGTATATTATGTCTAGATACACAGTATGCTATAAGTAAATGTACAATCCACTACGTTTCCACTTGTTACTAGCTTATATTAGAGTATAGGTAAAATTAAATAAAATCAATCAAAAATCAAAAATCAAAAGTCATTTATTCAAACTAGGCTGAGAACCAGCACTTTTTGAACGTCAAAGTTCTACATAAAGACAGTCCCCCAAAAAACGCCCGCCCGTCACCACTTCCTAGTGTTTTAGCTGTGAAGAAGAAGTGGCCAACAAACTCCCCAGCAACACATCTGTCTAAGTCTAACAACAAAACAATAAAATAAAATCTCTCTTCAACACGGAATTTTAAAATCTAATATATAATACATACTTAACCAATACATAATATTCAAATTTATGTATTAGTTAAGTATGAATATATACCAGGGTGGTCGCGCGAGGTGTAAGCTCCAGGGTAGCCCGCGAAATTCAAATTTTCTTACGTTTCTTGCAATTTGCAGGTCAGGTTGTATCTTGGTAATGTAAGTATTTCATGTAATTATGACATTTGGCATCAATTCTAACTGAGAGAGATGTATTGATGATTTTTATGATTATAATTCTATAAATACATACTTGCTACGTTCGCGAATCAAATTTTGATCAAGATACAACCTGACACTGACTTGCAAATTGCAAAAAACGTAAGAAAATTTGAATTTCGCGTGCTACCCTGGAGCTTACACCTTAAAGACATTTAGGATAAGTCAAGTCTTAATATTATCAGATGATGCATGTACGTTTTGTTTGCTGTGAAACAACATTTCCTAGTTTTCTTCTACATAAAAGGCTATTCAAAAACATTACGCTTAGCACAGCACGATTAGCTTTTCACAGGCTACTTAAAATTTTCAGGCATTTTCTTGTAAAATAACTATTACGTTCAAATACCCAAATACTACTTGGTGATAAAATATTATAGTTAAAAAAAAACTAAAAACTCGCTTATTTGTAATCTTAAACCCTTTCATTAGCTACCCATATCATAGGAATGCATAAAAAATAACTAGTTTTCCATATTTGAGAGTCCACCATATTTTATTTAGAATGACATAACATAGCCACGGGGTCTCATCTCGAACAAAGAAATTTTAGTTCAAGTAAATGTCAATAGATTTATTTATTTATTTATTTATTTATTTAGTACACATACAATTATTTTTACAGGTAAACCCAATGTAATAAAAGTAGTCCTATAATGATAATTGACCAGTCCTAAGCCGTGGCTCAGGGTACCGGCACAAGTTACTTAGAAGACAATACACTAATTGTCACCCTCTGGAATTCCGCCAAAGAGCAGGAAAAAATATCCAAACGCTGAGAGATACTATTCATAATAGTAACCGCCCGACACACAGGTGAAAACTTTAATACGTTTGTACGGGCTACCGGAGTTTTAAACAGGCTATCCCTCGGTCCCAACCGTAGCTTACTGTTTGGAACGAGCAATCCCAACGATTCCAAAATTTGCGGATTATTAAGCATACCACGAAAAACCATAAAAACATATTTCGCTAGAGCAAGATTACGCCTTACTTCCAACTTATAGTACCCAACCATCCCTATTACAAAGAGAGTTGGGTACATAAGTGGGTAAAACGGGTAGACGCCAAATTGCCTCATGTATAGGTACCGTGTAAACTTGTTCTGCATCTTCTCAGATGAGATTTCAGAGCAGTGGTGGCCCAGTGGTAACGGCCGCGACTTACAAGTTGTAGGTTGTGAGTTCAAACCCAGGCAGGCGCTTCACTTTGTGTAAATTATTGCATCACCACTGCTCTCAAAACGGTGAAGGAAAACATCGTGAGGAAACCGACACGTCTTAGAACCAAAAATTCGAAGACATGTGACATCCACCAACCCGCATTGGGCCCGCGTGGTGGATTACGGCCTACGCCCTCTCACAGAGAGGAGACCTGTGCCCCAGCAGTGGGGACATTAAAAGGCTGATGATATTGTGTATCGATTTCTTGTTGAAATTTGAGTAACATTAATGTTTTGAAAAAAAAAATGGCAAAAACTGTATTTTCTTATTTAATAAACTACTTTAAGCATACAATTGTGGAATAATTGGCTTCTAATTCAAATTTATTGGAACGAATCCTTAGGCATTTATATTTCTTGTACTAATAGATGGCGCTGTTTGAAGTTTCAGAGTTTATACATTCGCCTCTTTAAAATTTGATTATTAAAACATTTTGAAACAGTAAAACTGTTATGAAGTGCCAAAAATACTATAAAGTAATTCCTCAATGTGTGAGAAAATATTGGTAAGACTCTAAGTAAATTCATTCAGCTTGCAAGCCGTCGCTGCTAACACCATCTAGCGAGGTGTAGAGGACGGGCCCGAGTGAAGAACAAAAGTTGTCATTGCAAGTCGAAAACCCGTGGTTACGGCGGTACCGTTTCTTTGTATGGGATGAGGCATCTGTACGCTAGTATTATATTATCTGTGTCTGGACGAAGACTTCGGAAACCTTGGGTAAGTTGATCAAAACGTTTGTAAATTATTCTTTAGCTCTGCGTGCTTGCAGACAAGTTTGTGATCAGGTTGGTGCCGGGGATCCGACAAGCACGCTTCCACACTCTTGTCTCCTCAAGTCGGATCCTTGCCCCTGGCTTGGTCGCAATCATTGTCATTGTCATTCCAACTAAACATGTGTGGAAAATTTCAGCTTAAGCGGAAACCGGGATGTGGGTCCAACTTCTAAGATTTATTTATGTAGTTACGTGTTAAAAAGATAAGCTACTTACAATGAGATCATCCTTGAGCTCCGTGGTAAGTTTCTCAGCCCACTCCTTGTTGACAGGAGGCAGCACTTGGTCATCCGCCAGCTTCAGGATAGCTGGCAGAGTGTACTCAGACATGCCAACCAACTGGAAACAAAAATACGAAATCTTAATATCCGTGTTAATTTTTTTTTCAATGTCCCAAGCAACTTTTGCAGTATTTCTTTATACCAAACTCGAAGTATTATGAAAGAAATTGGATTTTGAAGAAGCAAAATTATTTATCATTGCAACTCAGGCGACCTTGATTGTTATTAATGTTACGTCAACCGTAATACACGGGAATGTTTGAGAATGTAGTTGAAGTTTCCAGAAGTTTCCACTACGTTTGAGAACATTCCATTGTGGTACTGTGTAGAAGTTCATAGATGTTTCTAGAATATTCCACTATAGGATAGTGCGACAATGTTCTGGAAACTTCCATGACTGTATAAATAGGCCGGACGGGCGGCGAGTGAAGTCTGTGGATCCGCCAGTTGTCATCGTGAGCAGTCGTGCCGCACGCTGCTCCTCTGCTCGGCTCGCTCACTCTACCGGTTCTCCTTGTGTGCTGTTGTAAGTGCTGGTTTCGGCCGGCGCTTGCGGGGGCGCGCAGGGGTAGCCGTCCCGTTGCCACTCGGTGGGGTAACCCACCGTAGCGGTCGCGGAGGCAACTCAGTTTTAATATCATCCTGTTTCTCGACATCTAAAACATGCCGCCGAAGGGGAGGTCCGGTGTCCGTCGCTCTCAGGAGCACGGTACCGGGCCGTCTCCCTCACCCGACCGTCCGGTGACGGGCCGGACGCCGCCGCCCCCTGCAAGAGGGGGTACGTCGCCCGGCGCACCACCGGCCGCACAATCCGCCGCTCCATCTTCCACCGCAAGAACGGCCGCCACCGGCCCGCCGACGTCATCAGCGACTGCGCGCGTTTCGCCGGCGCCGTCGTCGAGCCGGCAGCCGGCCGTCCCGGTCCGTCCTCCGGCCTTTCGTCCCGTGCCTACGCAGGCGTCGCTGCCTGCCGCGTTGGCGAGTCGGCCGCGCGCCCCGGGCGTGACACGGCCCCCCCCCCGCCCCCCGCACGAGCGAGGGGGCGCGCGCCGCGGTACCGCCTGCTAGGCCCGCCCGCACGGAGCCCCGAGCAGCCATATCCTGCCCTAATGTAGGGCCGCGGGACCCGCGCCTCGCCACGCGGACCGCGGGCCCTACCGCGCCAGTGCAGCGCGGCTCGGCCCCCGTGCCAAGCGCAACTGCGCCCATGCCGCGACCACGCACCGCTACGCCCCTGGGCATAGAGGTTGCGTCGCCGAGTCCTCCGCCGGCGCCTTCACCGATGCCACCACGAGCCCCGCCGCCGCCGCCGCTGACGCCACACGTCATTGCGGTGAGTAGCGGCGCTCTTTCACCCTCGCCGCCAAGGGTCGCCGCCCAGGATTCCCCGGCGGTGTCGGCGTATTTCTCCCCTCGCTAGAGCGAGTGGTCAGACATGTCGGCATCGTCGGGCCAGTCCGACGCGGAGGAGGCCCACTCTCGATTCCCGTTGCCGCTTCCGCTGGGGCTGCAGCACGTGCACCCGCCCGTAGCTCGCCCGCAGCGGAGGCCTAGAAGCCCGGATGAGGAAGAAGAGGAGGCGAAACAGCGCCAGCTGCAGCGCACACCGCGCAGGCGCAGCAGGGCTAACGCGTCGTCATTCGCCTCCTTCGCAGGCGCCACGGGCGGCAAGAGCCGCTCCCCACCACAACAGCAGAGGTCCCACCCTTCGGCTGCCACCGCCCTGGGCGGAAACGCCAAGGGTGCTCCAGAAAAGAGGCCACGCTACCCGCCGCTGGTAGTGGAGAGGCTGCCGGACTGGCAGACCCACTTCAGGGTCTTGCACGATATGCTGGGTCGCCCTCCGAGTGCCCGCCCTTATTAGGGCGGCATTCGGTTCCTTCCCGGAGACGAGAAGGAATTTAGGGTGATCCAACGCTATCTGTGCGACCTGGAGAGGGATACTGGTCTGGTATGGTTCTCGTACTCCCCCTACCGGCGGAGCGTGGCTTCAAGGTGGCCATACGCGGCCTGCCGGTTGACACCGAGCCGGCCGCGATCGAAGAAAACCTGCGCGGGCTCAAATTTGAGCCCGAATATGTGCGGGCCATGAAGGCCCGCGAAGGGCGTCCGGGCTGCATATATTATGCAGTTCTAAAGCGCCAGCCGGACGTCCGTCGTATCTACGACGTAACGGAGATCCTGCTGTTGGAAGGTGTAAGGGTGGAGGGGTGGCGCGGCAAGAGGGGGCCAGCCCAGTGCCACCGCTGCCAGCGCTTCCGTCACTCGAGCCATCAGTGCCACCGCCCGCTTGCCTGTGTGCGATGCGGAGGTGGGCACGTCGCCCAAGATTGTCCCCGGCCCCAATAGGAGCCGGCAACGTGCCGCACCCCGCGTCACACCGCGAGTGCCCCATCTTCCGCCGGGAGACCGCCAACAGGCGAGCGGGCACGGTGGCGCTGACGAGCACCGCACCCCGCCCGGCCGCAGCAGCGATCCGGGCCGACAACGTCGACGCGCATGAAGCCCGCAGCACATCCCTGATGGCGGCTGCAAACGAGCCCAGCACCAGGGCAGCCCCCCTGCCAAGCCGCAAGAGGAAGAGGAGGAGACGTGGGAGGAAGCCCCCTCCCCCCACCGACACTCAACAACCCCAACCCCGACACTCCTCACATGGTGTGAATCTGCCCGGGGCGGCCTTCGTAACAGAGGTCGTCCCCACGGTAAAGGTTCACACCATGTGCCCCCACAAACCGCAACAGGTGCCAGAGGGCGCCACTGCTGCCGCTTCCCAAGACGACACCGCCACCATGCGTCCACACAATACGCCACTAGGCGCCACTGTGGCCGCCATCACAAACCGGAGCTCCAGGCGGGCCACTGGCCTCCTGCTGGACTTGATTAAGGCCATCAGGAGGGGCCAGGACCCGCTTATCACCGTGCTGGAGGGCATGGTGGCCATCCTGGCCCTATACTAGAGCGGGACCGCCGCCAGCAGCCTGCCAGCAGCAACTGACGCCGAGTAAGTCGCTTACACCTACACGCGGCTTACCCAAACAAGAATACTTCACATACAGTACATGCTTTGTGCGCGACGTGTTCTAAGTTAATATAGGCACGTCGCGTATCGCAACCAGACACACATGACTCCACACTCATTGTGTACTCACGCGTTGTATGTGCGGCTAGCCCGCATATACAGCGCATACATGGGCGGCGTTACACATACAATGCCGCCCACACATACACCTTCGGCCTTGCGGTCCGGACGGCAACCGGCTAGACCTGGAAACCGGGCGGACGGGGGCCACTCATTAAATACTGTAGGCTCACTGTAAGCCGGCGGCTGTGAGCTGGTCGTCATCCGCTGGGCCTCCCACAGGGAACTGTGGGTCTCACTTGGCGGTGACAGACCGCCTAGCTGCCGTGGAAACACGTTAGAGCCTGCAGTATCACACATGGGCGATTGCTGTGAGAGCATCGGCAGGTGTAGTTCCATCGCCTGCCTCGTAGGCTCTTATAGCAGTCACCCAAGGCATCCACACTACGTAGGTCCCCCCATGAAGCACCCGTTTTTACGGGTGGCAACAGCCACCGCGTTTAGAGGGCCAAGCCCTGGTAACACCCACCACACCCCCCCCTTCGGGGGGGTGTAGTGAACGTCAGACGTCCGAGTGATGTCAGTCTCTTTTCGACTACGGATCCGAACGGAAGCGAATACAAGCGATTACAAAGAGAATAGTGATTATAACCGATTTAGTGTTTGTGTAAATAATTAATTGGTGTAAAATAATTTATCTCATACACAGCTCGTAACATTACGGACAAAGTGTGTAATGACTCGCGCGTATCAAACGACCTTTTTCAACACAATTCGTTGCATTTTGGAGAATGTGTGACAGAATTATTAGACAGTTTAATTCCATCAAGCCCGTTCCATCATCGGACCGCAAGACGTACGGCGATGTGCCACCGGTTCATGGTGAACATCCCATCCATACGCACAAAATATTTTGAAAACACATTCATTGTGCGTACAGCTAGGGAGTGGAATTCCCTACCGGAGTCTGTGTTTCCTGATAGCTACAACCTGAGAGTCTTTAAGTCAAGAGTGAATAGGTTACTTCTAGGCAAGCGTGCTCCATCTTCGACCACATCATCGCTTACCATCAGGTGAGATAGTGGTCAAACACGTGCCTATAAAAAAAAAGTGTGTGTGTTCTTATATACGCACGTAAGAAGCGTAACAAGATAAAAAACCAAACTGTCACAAAGTTTACAAAAGCAAAACCACAGACCATAGCTAACTTCAGGGTGGATCGGTTCTAGCTAACTTCAACCTGTGAATTTTGTGTGACAGTGATGCGCGCTCAGCTTAAAAATTCACTCTCATCATTTTTTCATTTCTAAAGAAGTATAACTTCAAAAAAACATATTTTTATAAATACCTTCTTAGGAAACTCCTTGTAGAAGTGAGCAGTGCCAGTGTTGTTGGTGAGCATCTTGGCGAAGCAGTCCTCCTCGTGGGTCATCCAGTACCTCCACAGCACGAACATGTGGTTGAAGCCGGCGTGGTAGTAGGGCTTCGGGGCGTTGTCTGTGCTCGTCGTGTCAGCCGTCAGCTTGGTTATGGCTCTGGAGTATTGAAAAAGTTAATAGTAATACACAATTACAGTTGCAAAAAAAAATACTAAAAAATACGCTTATTTTTGTATTTTTCTTAAAATTGGTGCCGATTCTCTTGTTTAATAACTAAACTAAAATAAGAGAATCTTTTACAAGAAGGAAGTCCGAGAAAAGGACGGCTATAGCTATGAACTAAGTTAGAGATTTCAAACTAGTTTACGCCTTGCGCTTTACAGTGTTTTAGTCGGCATTTTTTTACGTGTACCCTTAATTTATATGAAAATATTAATTCAACTAAATTTTACAATTCTAATTTACGTCCGTCTCTTTCTTGTTTTATTAAATAGAAAAAGATAGCAACAGCCTAAATTAAGTTTTAGTTTGTGCATAACAGAATCGTCAACATTACCCTTTAAATTAATTTGTTACCCACATCACGGGAATGCATTTAAAATAACTAGTCAGCTTTGGGTGTCTACCATATTGAATTTAGAATGACGTCATTTAACTAACCATGAATGCAAATTTTCAGCTCAATGGGATACTGAGAAGTGAATCAAATTTAATTTCTTAAGATTTTGTACCTATATTCCATTCACAACAGCATTAGAAAAAAAGAGGCACGTAGAAGCACGGATGGAAAACATTTTGTGTCAAAGATTTTAATAATTCTTTAATTTTAAAACAGTGTGTATGTATGTGTGTGGTGGATATTGGATTTAGGTTAACGACACTTAACTAACCATGCATTGCCATCCAAAGTGAACATGTATGCAAAATTTCAGCTCAATCGGAAACCGGAAAGTGGGTCAAATTTAACTTCTAACATCTCCATGTGGTAGTATATACTTATGTCACGGGGTCTCATCTCGAACAAAGAAAATTTAGTTCAAATAAATCTCAATAGATGGCGTAATATGCATCGATTTCTAATTCAAGTATAAGTAATATTAATATTTTGAAAATAAATATGGTAAAAACTGTATTTTCTTATTTAAAACGGCGCTAATCATAAAATTGTGGAATGTAATTCAAATTAAGACGATTATTGTAAACATATAATTTCTTGTACCAATAGATGACGCTGTTTGAAGTTTTATAGTTTATCCATTCACCTCTTTAAAATTTAAATAGTGACACATTTTGATACAGTAAAACTGCTATGAAGTGCCAAAAATACTATAAAATAATTCCCCAATGTGTGACAAAATATAGGTAAGACTTTAAGTAAATTCATTCATTCTAGCGAGGTGTAGAGGACGGGCCCGAACGAAGAATAAAAGTTACTTGTGCCTGACGAAAACCCGTAGTTACGGCGGTGCTCTTTTTTTGTATGGAATGAGGCATCTGTACGCTAGTATTATATTATCTGTGCTTATGTTATTTACCTATTCATGGCGGCCCGCATGTCAGCAGCGATGGGGCTGACGCGCAGGTCCTGTGCCGTTTCCACGTAGTAGTATTTCAATTGCTGAAAAATATGCACAAAGACACATTAAAAAATAATTGAGCTTTTTATGGATACTGGGACATAATCCTCTTGCTCTTATACAAATTTATTTCAGGTCGGCGGCGCAGCATGTCTTTCTTTTATCCGACTTACCCGGCAATATTAATTTTAAAAAAAAACAAGATGGCTGCCGCAGTTAGGTAAGTGAAGTCTTAATTTATCGTGATATAGACATGTGCTTTCAAAAATCAACAAAAACAAAAATTGTGTATACAGGTTGTAACGGAAAGGTGTGGTCATATTTTAAGAACCGGTTCTGCCCATGGATATGAACAACGTTCTCTAAGAAAAAATTGTTAAATTCCCAAAAAAAATATTTGACTTTCCATACAAAGCTATCATCAGCTGATCAATATTTGTATGGGAAGCAAAAATTTTTTTTGAGAATTTTCTTAGGTTTTCTTGAAGAAAGTTGTTCATATCGATGAGCAGATGCAGTTCTTAAAATATGACCACCTTTCCGTTACATCCTGTATGTAGATGACGTTTTGGTCTCCTCCAATTACAAGTATGTTCAAATTCCATGTTCCATGTTATTGGGGTTATCAATTAGGACGTAATTTTAATATTTTGTTTTAGTTCTGGAGTTTAACAACTAAAAAAGCGAAAAATAAAAACTTTTTTACAAAATGTATATAACCGACTTCCAAAAAGAAAATACACTTAAAAATGAAAAATAACTTTAATTTCGGAAGTCGAATACTATTTTTAAATTTTTAGTGTATCTTTTTTAAAGTCGGTTGTATTTTTTGTAAAAACATGTTTTTTTTTATTATTGGTTTGGTTAAGCAAAAAATACGTGTAAAATATTTTTTAATAACTTACGGATTAAAATGAGTTTATTATTTTTGAACTTTTCTTTTTTTTTTTAATTAATATGTATACTCACATACACAAAAGACCCAGACCCGGAACAACTATCTGGAGGTTATACAAATATTTGTTCCGTGCGGGAATCGAACCCCCGACACGCAGCGCAGCAGCCGAACGCTCAACCACTGCGCCAACCGTGTCGTCTCTCGAACTCAGGACTCATCCCTATTGGTATGACGCTACCAACCTTGACATCCACAGCTCTGTCCAGGTTCATCTCGTTGGCCTTCTCCGCGACGAGCACGAGCTTGGTGAGCGGCAGGAGGTCGGAGCAGTGGCGGCTCATGAACCCGATGGACGCCATCGACTTTTCCTTACCCGTGCGAAGGGCTGAGCCTGTGGATAGTACGAGGATAACCATGATTCATGTATAAAGTCATCATGTGTACGGTCATAGGACTAGTTCATAGGACATAGGACCTTTGGCAGGTCTGCTGGTAGAAATTTCTTAAGAAATAAGCAATTCTTTTGTATTATAAAGGCTGTAAGGAACAAGATACCGCAAGCTTCGCGAAAAGGTTACACCTAATGCCAATAATAAAATTATAATAGTCATTAATCTCGGTAATAATCGGTTACAGAAATCGTCATTTTTGAGCGCGCAATGTATTGTAAATATTGCGATCTCAACACTCCTCAACGCGCCGCGCGCCGTAGGTATGTAAGTATTAGGCCGGCGACGTGAATGAACTCTAGCGCAACAGCTGTACGAATTTTATTTATATTGCTGTTTTTAGTGTAATTAACGATTTAATTACTTTTTAATTAAAACTCGCATTGGGTTGGATAGGAATAACGATTTTGAATAGACTAAAGTAAAAAAAACTGCAGAAAAAAATATAAAAATTGCGGAAATCGCCGACTAAAAATTCCAACGCTAGGGGGTCCAGAATCATGTACTGAATCACTGGTACACATATTTATGTGCCTTACACGGTGTATTTATAATATGTCTATTGTTACTGTGTCTCTGTGTGTACATAAATGATTAAATAAATAAATACATATAAATATTTTGTACAGAAGCGAAACTGAGAGTATAGTTAAATTCAAAGTTAATGACGTGTGTGAAGTCAGCGTTTCGCTGCGCAGTACCCCTCAACTTTGCTACTGCACAGCGACCTGTGGAGTATTCCGATTCGTCATAAGTTTTAATTCTACTTGCACCAGGTCTGAGGTCCTCAGCTAGTAGTATGAAACAAAATTCATGCCTTGTGACGTTTATCACCGTCGATATAAGGTTTAAAATGTAATGCGCGAAATACAAGCAAAAGCCTCCCGTGTTTTCTTTTAGGTAGTCTTCTCCCTGATATAATAATGACTATTACAACACACACATTACCTTTCAAGCTGGTGTATCCAGAAGTAGGATTCAGGGCATACAGACCGCAGAAGAACGCGGGCATACGAGTCGAGCCACCGATGTCAGAGCCTGAAAACATACATTAGAATTACTAGAAATTAAGATTTTATAATGTAAATTCTATTTCTTATTTTAAACCTTTACAATGTTATAAGACTATTTTCTATTTTTTTGGAGTGGGAAATCTCCACCAGATTTCCCACTCACACACACACACATTTCTACGAGAGTGCTACAACGCGTAGTGTCTTAGCACTCGTAGCGGATCGCGAGGCTCGTTGGGTATTTTTATTCAAGTTTTTTGTATTCGCTTCGGACGGTACTCCCGGAGTGCCAGTTTCTTTTTTGTTGGGAAATCATCCAATGACTTCTCTCGCTCTGGGTGGAGCGGGAGGGCGTGTCAGACTCTTACTGACTAAAACCCACCCCTGTTCCTTCAGTTGCTTGTGCCAGGGTAACTCATCTTTCGAATTTATCCACGACCCAGACAGGCTTCGGTCCTAGCGGACCCCTACACTTGCTGCTGACATCTCTTGTTCGGCTCGCGTGGAACATTACGCGCCGTCGACTCGGGCCTGGTCCTCATCGGACGGCGAGCTACCCATTGCTCGCCGTCCGAAAGCCCGTGTCTACGGAAGCCAGGAATCGGCTTGCGACTCCCGACGCCCAGGGCGTCTCCTGCGGCGGCTGCTAGGGGCGTGGCCTACATTGCGTCTCCTTCATGCGATCCGCGTGACAACTTCCCATCCCCTCTCGCTCCGTACCATGGCCTGGACCAGGGCCGGGCGCGAGGTCGCTGCCGCCTATCGCCTCCATGAGGGTGTACATAGACCTACATAGTCCTCACGTTCATATTATGTTATATGATACAGTCCAATCTGCCAATCTGCCTAACCTTTTCCCAACTATCTTGGCTTCCAGTCTAACCGGATGCAGCTGAATACCAGTATTTTACATGGAGCGACTGCCTGCCTATCTGACCTTCACAACCCAGTTACTGGGTAATACGATACCCCTTGGTAAGACTGGTTGTCAAACTTTCGGGCTTCTGACGATCCGTAACGACTGTCCACGATCCACGATTGGCAGCCGGGACCAACGGCTTAGGAGTCTCGGTATGTACCTATCCATGGACTAACCCCGGCAAGCGTAGCTTAACCTGATGAATCGACCCATGCAACTGTTATTACTTTAGCCACGAGCTCCAGCCATGATACAGTAATATAATAATATATCGGGTGTAAAAAGACAGTTTCCGAAGCCGAAAGCCACATATTCCATTATTTAGATAATTTTTTTCCACTAGACCATACCTGGGAATCCACTGGTTCTGGAGATATTGAAGGTCAAAGTCGCAATTTTTTTTTTTTTTTTACGAAAATGAATTCCAAGTGTCATTCATTACTAAACTTTTTTCCTAACAAACATTACCTGAATTTTCGATATTTTTTCTTCGAAATTTCGAAATTACGCATCCGCAGTTACAAAAACGCAATGAATATCAAACGTATCTGATAACTACCTACGTGGCTTAGAGCGAAGGGGCAGGGTTTAACTCCACTTGCCTGGGTTGACGTTATATTGCGCGCAATAAAAACTAGTATTTTTTTTTCATACCTAAAAATAATAGTCGTTTCCCAGCAATAATTTTTGCGCAAAACTTGTTTGTTAGACGTACAGTATGCGTAGTTAACGGCTCTGTTATGTGTCTTTTACACCCTGTATGTATAGTACACTAACATAATGAGATGGGCACAGCGATGGAGGCATGTAGTGCCGCCTCTCCGCCGCTGGAGCCGCCGGCCGTGCGGCCTGTGTGATGCGGGTTGCAGGTCTGGCCGAACACGTAGTTGCGACTTTCCATCCTGCAATCAACATAACATAATCATATCATCACGACCTCCTGCTACATGATGGACCAGCCGAAACTCCTATCAGAGGATTACTGCCCGACCCGACAACTCGAGACAGATTGTCTTGGCGCCATAAAATCAGAAGAGCCAACCCCACATCACAGATTACATAATACTAGCGTACAGATGCCTCATCCCATACAAAGAAACGGTACCGACCGCCGTAACTACGGGTTTTCGACTTGCAATGGCAACTTTTGTTCTTTGTTCGGGCCCGTCATCTACACCTCGCTAGATGGTATTAGCAGCGACGGCTTGCAAGTTGAATGAATTTACATAGTCTTACCAATATTTTCTCACACATTGAGGAATTACTTTATAGTATTTTTGGCACTTCATAACAGTTTTACTATTTCGAAATGTTTCACTATACAAATTTTAAAGAGGCGAATGGATAAACTCTAAAACTTCAAACAGCGCCATCTATTAGTACAAGAAATATAAATGCCCAAGGATTCGTTTCAATAAACATCTAAAGTTGAATTAGGAGCCAATTATTCCACAATTTTATGCTTATGGTAGTTTATTAAATAGGATAATACAGTTTTCACCATATTTTTTTTTTCAAAATATTAATGTTACTTAAACTTCAATACGAAATCGATCCATCTATTGTTTGTTTGTTCGAACTAAATTTTCTTTGTTCGAGATGAGACCCGGTGCCCACATAAAGTTGGAAAGAGCGAGGCAGAAGATTTTAATCATATCATCACGAGTTAGCCAAAATAACCACAATAATCTTCCTGATCGAATTTCGATCAGAGTGACCAGTTTCAACGGAGATTAGCCAAGTACGCAGTTGATTTTGCGTGTGCGCAAACACAGGAGCACTCTCTGTTCCTTCTCTCTCATAGTCCAATGGGACGACAATCCGACACGACCGGGGACAGATCAGGCTCAGGACCATAACAGCTTTACGTGCTTTCCGAGGCACGAGGGTCTCACACCATCAACTTCCAAACTCCGGACATGCTACAGAATAATTCCCAAAGGTACTTTTTTGCCCGACTCTGAAATCGAACACAGAACCTCAAGCTCAGCAGTCGCGCTTACGATCACGAGACCAACGAGGCAGATAAAATAATGTTACGAGCTGGGTATGGGATAAATTATTTTACACCAACTAATTAACCAAATATCCTTTATTAACTCAACAACTTATTTAAACAAACACTAATTCACTAATAATCACTATTCTCTTGGTAATCGCTTGTATTCGCATCCGTTCGCATCCGTAGTCGAAACCAGACTGACTCACTCGCCCGCCGTCCGGCCTATTTATACGGTCATGGAAGTTTCCAGAACATTGTCGAACTATCTTATAGTGGAATATTCTAGAAACATCTATGAACTTCTACACAGTACCACAATGGAATGTTCTCGAACCTAGTGGAAACTTCTGGAAACTTCGATCACATTCTCGAACGTTCCAGTGCAATACGGTCGACGTAACACTGCCCCCTCCTTAGACATGCTCGTCCCGAGCATCATTAGTCCCGTAGTATCGCACCAGTCGGTCTACATGGACTATCTTAGGGGCACCTCGTGGACCCTTCTGTATTCGGTAGGTAACATCGTTGATCCTGGTCACGATTCGGTATGGTCCATCCCATTTTGCTTGCAATTTGGGAGACTTCCCTTTGCTGCGCACTGCGTTATGCAACCACACCAGTGAACCCTCTTCAAAACCTCTATGGTTTGCCCTCCGGTCATATCGGGTCTTCATCTTATCAGACATTTGTTGGCCGGATTGTCTGATATGCTCATATACATCATTCAACTTGTTACGCAAGTCATTCGCATAATCGGTTACACTGCGTGGGGCATCAGGGGGGGTTCCGGCGATTAAATCTGCAGGCAACCGTAATTCCCTTCCAAAGATCGCGAAGGCTGGTGTCACAGTCGTACTTTCGTGAACTGCACTACGGTAGGACAGAAGAAATGGCTGTATGTGCTTGTCCCAATCCCTTTGCCTGCTTTCCACAACTTTTGCCAGATATCTCTCCAACGTTTGGTTGAAACGTTCTACCATTCCATCAGATTGCGGATGGTAAGAAGTGGTTCTGGTCTTGTGAGTACCCATCAGTCGATAAGTCTCCTGGAAAACTTGTGATTCGAAATTCCTCCCTTGGTCGCTGTGAATTTCCAAGGGTACTCCAAAACGACAGAAGACTTCCTGAACCAATTTATCTGCGACTGTTGTTGCTTCTTGGTTGGGAATGGCGAAGACTTCTGGCCACTTTGTGAAGTAATCCATGACAACCATAAAGTACTTGTTTCCGTTTTCACTTTCCGGAAATGGTCCTGCAACGTCTAGTGCTATCCGTTCCCAGGGGGCTCCCACGTTGTACAATTGTAAAGCACCTCTGCTGCGTGTCTGGGGTCCTTTCACAGCCGCACAACTGGTACATTTGCGGCACCAGTCCTCAACATCCTCTCGACAGTGAATCCAGTAAAACCGCTCTCGTATCTTCAGTAGAGTTCTTTTTACCCCCATATGTCCTCCTGAACATCCATCATGGTAGAGCCGTAAAACATCAGGTACTTTGGCTTTGGGGACAACAATTTGATTGAAAAAAAAAAAAAAAAAAAAAAAAAAAAAAAAAAAAAAAAAAAAAAAAAAAAAAATTTGTAGATGACAGTTGTCTCCTCGAGCGTTTTCCCATTTACGGCACAAGACTTCATCCTGGATAACCAAGCTGTTCCATTGTGCCCAATAACTTTTCGTGATTGAACTCAACGCCGCAACATCACTCCACTTGGGTTTAGGAGCACCAGCTTTAATCCAGTCGAAGATCGGTTTAAGGTCCGGGTCATTTTGCTGAGCAAGCTGTAGGATTTCCTTCCATTCATTGTTGACATCCATTCTTAGCATCCTCACTCCGCTCATTCCCGGGTCGGACCTGTCGTCCGTATCGCGCGCGCACACTATCACACAGTTGTCCTTCTTGGAGGCCACGTCGCTGGCAACACCATTCGCACCTGCATTCACTTTACTCTTCACTTGCTTCTGTTTTATGCACCTGTCGGGTGCCGCACCGACCTTGACGACATCACTTGAACTAATACTTTCAGGGGCCTCCGCCACGGTCGTGCGCCATGTCGCGCCACTCGCGCTCCTCCACCGAACTGGCCGAGCCGCCCTTCCTTGCTGGGATTGATCTTCTCTCAGTATGCCTCGCTTTGGACAGCTTAACCGAAGATGACCCCTTTCTCCACAAGTGTAACATCTAGGGCTATACCCTTGCGGACGATCGCGTATCGGTGATGCCACAACCTCCCTGATACGGTGTGTTCGATGGTCTTGCCTCACTGCCTCTACTTCCAAGGCATGGGCCAAGGCGTCCTTCAGTGTCTCATGATGCCCAAGTCTTACAGCGGCTCTAACTTCCAAGTCACGTATTCCGTCGATGAACGCCTGTACCAGATTTCCATTGATGAGTGCAGGGGCGGACTGGTATGCTTTCCGAACCAACTTTTCAACTTCCAAGGCCCACTGCTGTAGGTTCTCGGCACTACGTTGAACACGATCTCTTAACTTAGCGCGAAATACGTGCTCCAAGTGCGCGTCACCATATCTGGACTCTAAGGCTTCCAGCAGCTGCTCATAGGTCACATCCTTGCCAAGAGCCTCAAGTATGGTTAGGGCCTGGTCTCGGAGGCCTAAGGTTAGCACGGTCATAGCTTGCTCTTTGGTCCACCCATTCGCCTTCATAACGGCTTCAAATTGAATTTTGTAGGCCGACCATGAAGATGTTCCGTCGAATGGCGGCACCTTAAATCCACGTGCCGAAGGTGCAGCAACCACTGAAGGCACAACCCCGTCTCCAGCCCTAAGTTCACCTAAAGCCTTCTTCATCCCAGCAATCTGAACTTCAGCTTCTGAGATACGATTCTCATGCTGGTGAACCTGCTCCTTCATCACCTGGAGCTCCTTGCCAAGTGTTGAATGAAGGCCTTTTATGAGGAGCATCTGCTCTTCTTGGCGGCGAGCCTGCTCCTCTTTGTCTTGGTGAAGCTTCTCTTCCATCCGGCGGGCCTGCTCTTCTTGGCGGCGGGCCTGCTCTTCTTGGCGGCGGGCCTGCTCCTCTTTATCTTGTTGAAGCTTCTCTTCCAACCGACGGGCCTGCTCTTCTTGGCGGCGGGCCTGCTCCTCTTTATCTTGTTGAAGCTTCTCTTCCAGCCGACGGGCCTGCTCTTCTTGACGACGAGCCTGTTCCTGCAACAGCACCATTAGCGCAGACAAGTCTGGCACCACTGGTGCCGAAGAAACTCCACATGGGCCAGCGACTGGCTCTGTCGCAGGCTGAGCACCACCCGGCCGTCTGTATCGGGGAATCTCCAAACCGCCTCTGATCCATGTCTTGCTGCCGTTGACTCCTTGTAGGAATACCCTCCGTGTCGTCCTTTGGTAAAATTGGCATAATTTATCCCTCACTTCTGACACCAATTTGTTACGAGCTGGGTATGGGATAAATTATTTTACACCAATAAATTAACCAAATATCCTTTATTAACTCAACAACTTATTTAAACAAACACTAATTCACTAATTCTATTCTCTTGGTAATCGCTTGTATTCGCATCCGTTCGCATCCGTAGTCGAAACCAGACTGACTCACTCGCCCGCCGTCCGGCCTATTTATACGGTCATGGAAGTTTCCAGAACATTGTCGAACTATCTTATAGTGGAATATTCTAGAAACATCTATGAACTTCTACACAGTACCACAATGGAATGTTCTCGAACCTAGTGGAAACTTCTGGAAACTTCGATCACATTCTCGAACGTTCCAGTGTAATACGGTCGACGTAACAATAACCACTATGTGAAGTCCTGACACAGCCAAAAGACGTCGAGACAGACCACGCAGAAGTTGGTGGGACGAGATAGACTAAATTAACAACCAAAATCCACACTACCCCTGGACAGAAGTAGCTGGAAGTCATAAGGGGAGGCCATTGCCCAGCAGAGGATTGTACAGGCTGGCAGTAACCAGGAACATCAGATTAGTATTCCTGGCAGAGAACGGAAGAGGTGTGTAGCAACACACCTTTTAACCTGCTTTATTTCCAACTAGCACTTCGTCCGCGTGGATTTCAAAAATTTATAGCCTATGACACTCACAAATAACGTGGCTTTCTATTGGTAAAAGAGGGGGTGCTTTTGTTCCGTTCTACAACCTCACTCACTCACAAACTTTACCTCTTTATAATATTAGTGTAGATAAATAGTCTCAAATTCCGAAACCAGGCTGCTACAGACATATGAAGGAGTTAGTTTTTAAAACTATGGCTATGTATGTAATAAATAAATTTATGGAAATATACGGAACAGGGTTTAAAGTCCCGCAAACCTTCATTGAAAAGGGAGAATCTTACGACCAGACGGGTGTTGTTTCTGGTCCGCGCAACTTACCTAGTTGGGCTGTTGTATAGTATATGTTCTAAACGCGCGGTGAACTCTGCTTGCGCGATGCAGGATTTGTGTGATTAGTCCGTATGTGGCGACATAGATGTCGCTACAAATACAAAGTCAGATCCGAGTTAATCCATGGTCGGTGACCACGCTTGACAAGGATTTGATGATGTCGGTTTTGACGTGATCTAATCATTACCTTTAAAGTTTGGAGAAAATGAATCTATGTCGTGAGTTACAGTACTGCAGTTCGGGACGTCAATAGGCAAGTTGCACCAATCTCCACAATTTGAGGAAACTTTACTATATCAGGTAGTTTGAGACCTGTTTCATCATAATTTCAGCCGAAAGACGTCGCCTGCTAAAGGCTTAAGCCTCCCCCAAGCGTCGCTACAACGAACGGTCCTGTAAGTCTCTCATCCATTGGCTACCCGCGACCCTCACCTGGTCATCGGTCCACCTTGTGGGAGACCTTCAAACACTACGTCTTTGGGCATGCGGTCGCCACTCCAGAACCTTCCAACCCCATCGACAATCTGTTCTGCGAGCAATGTGTCCTGCTCACTGCCACTTCAGTTTGGCGATTCTTCGGGTCAGTTTACTTAAAAAGAAAGTTATAATAAACATGAATGTAACTTTCTTACCACTTGTTGATCTCCGGCACATTAGTGACTGCGACGGGGATGGCGCCCGCTTCCCGCAGCAGACGCACGCACTCGGCGTCCTCGTGCGCGCGCACGTGCTGGCGGCACAGCACGCCCAGTGTGTGCCGCATGCCTGACACGGCGTGGCTCTCCTTAGCGGTGAAGGGGACGCCTATTGAACGGGAATGGAGAATGTAATAGTCGTAACAGGAGACGTGTTCTACTTTCTGCCTTCTTCTATGTGACAATGGAATGAGTATGTATTTATGGTCAAGGAAACAAAGAAAGAACGAAGGTTTAACTGCTTCAGTCATGTGAGCTATCAAGGCGTAGTTATATGCCAACGGCCTTGAGTGGTTAGCTTGCGTGTTCTGTGTTGAGCTCACGCAACCCGTCGTACGTCCACTCAGTAATAGGATTCGCCCATCAAGGAGCGCTGTCCCAAATTAGACGCATTATTAATTTATTATACATAAAACAACAGGTATTATACTAAAACACGTATAGTAAAAGATAAATAATTAAATTATCCTTAAAATGGTGGAGGTTTCATAAAAATACGCTTTAAAGTTTTTGCGTGATTCTCAATTTTTTATCTGCGTTAGACATAACTTTACAAATTAATTACACTATGTTATAAAAATATAATTTCAAATATACGTAATCAAATTACGAAGAAAATTGTCTAGAGCAACATTTATATTTTTTTCAAAGAAATAAAACCAGGCGTTTAGACGTGATGTTCAATTTAAAATCATTAGAAGTCGTATAACTGCGTCTTAAGATTACTTGCTTAAAATAACAGTAACCCATCAAATCAAATTAAAATTAGACTAACTAGATTTAATTGGATAGGCTTAGAAAACCGAGCGATTAATTAGACATAATATAATCCTAAGACCACAATAACGTTAAGGAGAAAGCTCCAGGGTAGCCCGCGAAATTCAAATTTTCTTACGTTTTTCGCAATTTGCAGGTCACTGTCAGGTGGTATCTTGGTCAAAATTTGATTCGCGGGCGTAGCAAGTATGTATTTATAGAATTATAACCATTAAAATCATCAATACAACTTTCTCAGAACTGATGCCAAATATAAGAATTTCATGAAATCATGACATTTGGCATCAATTCTAACTGAAAGAGTTGTATTGATGATTTTAATGATTACAGTTCTGTAAATACGTACTTGCTACGGCCGCGAATCAAATTTTGACCAAGATACAACCTGACACTGACCTGCAAATTGCACAAAACGTAAGAAATTTGAATTTCGCGGGCCACCCTGGCGCATCCACCTTAACTAATTACCTTAACAATTGCTGAAACAGTACCAATTAGCGATAAAATTATATAATTACACTTTCTACATCACGGCCGTTTGTCATTGAGAACGCACTCGCTTTCGAAGGGAAATATTCCATTATGATATGTGCATAACTCTTGTTTGGAGATATAAAGTAAATAAGAAATACATGTGTTATTTTAAGGCGCAGTAATACGACTTCTAATGATTTTTAATTGAACATCACGTCTAAACGACTAGTCCTCTTTCTTTGAAAAAAAATATATGTTACTCTAGACAATTTCCGTCGTAATTTGATATGTGAATACTTGAAATTATTTTTTTTTAACATAGTGTAATTAATTTGTAAAGTTATGTGTAACTCGGATAAAAAATTGAGAATCACGCAAAAACTATAAAGCGTATTTTTATGAAACCTTCGCCATTTTAAAGATCATTTAATTATTTATATTTTAGTATACGTCTTTTAGTATAATACCTGTTGTTTTATAATAAATTAATAATGCGTCTAATTTCGGACAGCGCTCCTTGATAGGCGAGTCCTATTACTGGGTGGACGCACGGCGCGTTACGTGAGCTCAGCACAGAACACGCAAGCTAAACACTCAAGGTCATTGGCAGTTAATAGCGCCTTAAGATGAGGAAGTTATTAGTGAACGCGTCTATTTTTAGGGCCGGTTGCATCATATTTATTCTTGGTTACATGGGTGTAACAGTATTGCTTTGAGATTCTGAAGTAAAAGTTTAATTAAACTTATGTTTGACGTACAAAACATGGTGTTAAAAATAAAAGCCGTTCTGTAAAACAGCGATGCCTTATTATACCTAGCGACATTTCTTTTTAACCGACTTTTGAAAAAGTAGGAGATTCTATGTTCGACTGTATGTATATTTTTTTTATGTATGTCCACCGATGTCTCCGTCAGTTGCAGACTGATTTTCAAAATTCTTTTTTTGTCCGAAAGAATATATTCCCGAGGTGGTCCCATATAAATTTTATCGAAATTGCTTCAGCGCTTTTTGAGAAAATTACGTATACCTAGATGACGTTTTTGTTTTCTCCAATTACGAGTATGTTTCAATTCCACGTTCCATGTTATTGGGGTTTTTAGTTCTCTAAAACAACTAAAAAGTGAAAAATAAAAACTTTTTTACAAAAAAAAACAACCGACTTCCAAAAAAGAAAATACGGTGTTTGTATTTTATTTCTTCGTTATTTGACACCGACTTCCGAAATTAAAGTCATTTTTTAATTTTTAGTGTATTTTCTTTCTTGGACGTCGGTTGTTTTTTCTGTAAAAAAGTTTTTTTATTAGGGTGCCGTACCCGAATGGTCCAAACGGAGCCCTATTGCTGTCACTCACGTGTCTGTCTGTCCGTCGTCTGTCACACAGGTTTTACAGCCAAACGGTTGGAGCTAGAGTCTTCAAATTTTCACAGTATAAGCTTCTTGATGACCCAAAGCCATACAAGTAGTCAAAAATACATTTGGTACCTACGGAACCCTAAATGTGCGAAATCCGACTCGCACTTGGCCGGTTTTTTTTCCTTCTTTTATGCAAACTGTCCTAGGACATTTAGTCATAGTTTTATGATGGTTAGTAATCCTGCTGAGCAGTGGTGGCCCAGTGGTATTGGCCGCCACTTACAAGTTGTAAGTCGTGAGTTCAAACCCAGGCAGGCGCTTTACTTTGTGTAAATTATCACTACTGCTCTCAAAACGGTGAAGGAAAACGGCATGTCCTAGAACCAAAAATTCGAAGACATGTGACATTCACCAATCCGCATTGGGCCCGCGTGGTGGATTACGGCCCACACCCTCTCACAAAGAGGAGGCCTGTGCCCCAGCAGTGGGGACATTAAAAGGCTGAGATGATAGTAATCCTGCACGGTACAGAGCCACTGCCCCACCTGTTTTACACTATAGGTCATTCAAGCTAGTTTGTAGGGTTCCGAAAGTCCAAATGAAAAAACGGAACCCTTAAAGATCACTCGTGTGTCTGTCTGTCTGTCCGTCTGTCACAGTCAATTTAGCTCCGAATTGAGTTAAAATTTGTGTAAGCAAAATACACGTAAATAAATAAATTTGCAATAGAGGGGTCAATTTCGAAATAAATACACAAAGTAGTTCTATACTTATAGATTATAGGAAAACCTAAAAGAAGTCTATGGTTTCAAAAGCACGCGCGCAAGGCCGTCTCGCACACACTCGCGCAGAATTTAAAAAAAAAAAATAGAAATGTAATGTACTTATGTAAATACGGCTTTAATACTTCATTATATGATGTGTCACCTTTGAACAAGGTGAAAGTCAACACTTTCTTCGGAGCTCGCGCCTCAGGCATAATGTCAACAAGATTACTTGAAGTAGTAGGTTCTTATTCACTTACACAAAGGTTGCCTTCGTCTTCTTTCGAACCGAGGATTCCCTAATTTTTAGGGTTCCGTACCCGCAGGGTTCAAACGGAGCCCTGTTGCTGTCACTGACGATGACGTGCCCGTCTGTCTGTCTATCTGTCTGTCCGTCGTCTGTCACAAAATTTGCTTTTGAAGATTTTTTTAACTTCCCATTGTGTGTGTGGCGGCTGGCACTCATCTCTTTGAGGCGCGCGTGGAACACTACGCGCCGTCGACTCACGGGCCTGGTGCTGATCGGACGGCGAGCTACCCACTGCTCGCCGTCCGCAGGCCCGGGTCTACGGTGGCCGGAGATTGTCTCGCGACGTTCTACGCCCAGTACCTCTCCTGCGGTGGTAGCGGCCGGGGCCGTGAGGGCCACTCCGTTGAGCTTCCCTCACGCGTCCCGCCTCCACCTTCACGAGCATTACTGCTTCGCAGAAGGCAGAGGCTGCTTCCCATGCCCTCTCGCTCCGTACCATGGCCTGAACCAGGGCCGAGCGCGAGAGGTCGCCGCCACCTATCACATCACCGAGGACACGGCGGTGCTCCACCCAAGCGGGGCATACCTTCACCGTGTCCTCTGGGCGATCCGCACAGTGGTAACACCCGGGCGTTTCCTCCCGCCTGATCTGATGCAGAAACCTCCCGAAACAACCGTGTCCGGTGAGGACCTGCGTCAGTGGTACGGAACCCTTAATGTGCGAAGTCCGACACGCACTTGGCCGATTTTTTTTAAGCATTGCCATTCATCGTGGCAATACTGCCAGTCTTCTGGACACGTTTACAGATGACAGCTGTCACGGCTTTAAGGCGCTATTAGCTGCCAACGACCTTGAGTGGTTAGCTTGCGTGTTCTGCGCTGAGCTCACATAACGCGTCGTATGTCCACCCAGTAATAGGACTCGCTCATCAAGGAGCGCTGTGCGAAATTAGACGCATTATTAATTTATTACACATAAAACAACAAGTATTAAACTATAACACTGAGACTAAATTATTAATAATTAAATGATCTTTAAAATGGTGAAGGTTTCATAAAAATACGCTTTATAGTTTTTGCGTGATTCTCAATTTTTTATCCGCGTTAGACATAACTTTACAAATTAATTACACTATTTTATAAAAATATAATTTGAAATATTCTGAGATCAAATTACGACGGAAATAGTCTAGAGTAACATATATTTTTTTCAAAGAAATAAGACTAGTCGTTTAGACGTGATGTTCATTTAAAAACCATTAAAAGTCGTATAACTGCACCTTAACACTGCCTTGTTACACAGCGATGTAGAGTACTTCAACGCCTGAACGTTTTTTGTTTTTGTATACAGGGTGTAATGAAAAGGTATGGTCATATTTTAAGAACCGGTTCTGCCCATGCCATGGAATTAAATAACTTTCTATAAAAAAAAAAATAGAAAATTCCCAAAAATAAAATTGGACTTTCCTTACAAAGATATCATAAGCTGATCAATATTTGTATGGGAGGTTAATTTTTTTTTAAGAATTTCCTCAGGTTTTTTGAAGAAAGTTGTTCATATGCAACATTCTTCAAGAAATGGGCAGATGCCGTTCTTAAAATATGACCACACCTTTCCGTTACAGCCTGTGTACGTATTTAGGTCTTAGGTTAAGATTTTTGATTTTAGTGTAGATATGGTTAGTCAAGTATTATTATATCCATGCATAATGTAAATTTGTTTTTAAAATTATGAAAAAAATACATACGGGTCAAAATTAACATAATGTTTTTTTCCTGTAGCTTTAAACTATTTTTTTGAGGTTTTGCGAATGTCATCGTCTTAAGGTGAATGCTCCAGGGTAGCCGCCCGCGAAATTCAAATAGAATTATAATCATTAAAATCATCAATACAGCTCTCTCAGTTAGATTGTCATAATTTCATAAAATACTTACATTTGGAATTAATTCTAACTGAGAGAGTTGTATTGAAAATTTTAATGATTATTATTGTATAAATACATACTTGCTGCGGCCGCGAATCAAATTTTGACCAAGATACAATCTGACACTGGTCTGCAAAATGCAAAAAACGTAAGAAAATTTGAATTTCGCGGGTTACCCTGGAACTTCCACCTTAAAGGTGTGACGGATAGTATGACGGCTGACAGTGGAGAATGGAAAACGAAAACGTGGCCGGAAGATAAATGATAAATGATGTTTATTCAGTAAATAGGTTACAAGGAACACTTTTACACGTCAATGTTTTTTTGTCAGTTTAAGGCCCAGATGTCTATAAAGCGCAGTCACTCTCGGATTGCATAGAAAAGAAAGAGATGCGCTACGACAAATGGTCGCAATTTATTGCAAAATATGAAGTATTTTATCGATTTACTTAGGATTTACTAATACATTTATAAAAAATAATCCATCACTGGATGCAACTTAGCATTTGAAATTTTATGGTATATTTTTTATTATGATTATAATTGTTAATGAAGGGATAAACTGCTTTTAAAGATAATTTAGAGGTATGTTAGAAGATTTTTTGATGCATTAAAGTATGTTAAATTATGTTTTTAGTTCCATCACTGTATGCAAGTAGGACTTGAAAATATCATATTTTTTTATTTCTCAAAACTATTTACGGTGAGATACACTGCTTTAAAAAACCACCTTTTTGACCATTTTTGGAAACCTCCGCCTTAAGCTAGATGAGGATGATATGACAATAGGTTGCGGAGCTGTAATGTAGGAAGGAACAGATGACGGCAGGCATCATAAAAAGTTCCACTCACCCAAAAAAGGTTTCTTCTGGAAGTACTCATCAGAAAGCCCGCTTTCGATGAGTTTGTCGACCTCGCGCGCGTCCTTCAGAGCCCCCTCGTATCTTTCGTCGGTTACTGCGTTTATTATAGGATTTACCTGTAACAAAACGATAATATTACTAAACCTATTATTATGTTGTTTGTCGAGATATACAAACATCTAGGTATGAGTAAGCTGATTTTTTTTCGCGATTTCAGAATAGAATAGGTATTTATTTGCTTGGAGTGTAGGTACATGAAAATAAGTTGTTAAATTATATAATAGGATCCATGTACATTCTGCCTTAATACAGTGTGTCTTTATAATGTGCACATACCGAAATGAGGGAATCTATGCTTAATTTTATCGACGGAAAAAATATAAAAAAAAAATCTAAAGAATTTTATATTTTTTTAAAATTAATGAAAAACAAACTGAGTTTTGCAAAAAACATGTTTATTTTCAATTGTGGGTAGTTTTTTTTTTCATAATTTTTATTTTATGAGGATGCCTAATAACTTCCAATCTTTATGGAGTATGTTTCATTGCGATAGATAATTAAGTTTAAAAGTTACACTATTTTGTTTTCGTTAGTTTTTTAATACAATTTTTTTTAGATTTTTTCCGTCGATAAAATTAAGCATAGATTCCCTCATTTCGTTATGTATATGTCGCAGCCATCTGGTTGAATTCGCCATTCGATTGGACGCCTAGGGCGTTCATTAATTAGGCATTAAATTAAATGGCTAGGCCGATAGTTAATTCAACTAGAATCACTCAACGTTTAACAACTTGGCGTGTTGAAAGTCAGCCCTTTGAAGATGACTGACCAAGACTCAGCCAAGTGATTCAAAACTTAAGTTAAATGAAAAACGATGAAAGATCGGGGTTACAGAGGGTTATTAAGATATAAAATCATAAATATCTCGAAAACTGTAAGTTCAATCGCAAAAATAACTAGAATTTGGACTTCCTTTAAAAAACCCCGCAGAAAGATCTATAAGATCTAAATTCATAAAAAAACCACTACGAGTGCTACGACGGTCGGTGACGGAGACGCGTGAGTTCAATAGTTTCCGTAGAAAGAACCGTAAGATCTAAATTCATTAAAAAAAAAACAATCCGCTACGAGTGCTACGACGGTCCGAGTTCAATAGTTTCCGTAGAAAGATCCATAAGATCTAAATTCATAAAAAAGAACAATCCGCTACGGGTGCTACGAAGGTCGGTGACTCGGCGGAGTCTGAGTTCACTCGCTTCGCTTGCTCACTAGACCTCGCCTTCCCCTTCGAACCTAACCTATCCGAGTCGGGTGCCCCATGTCCCGAACATTGCCTTTTGTACACACAATCATGATCAGTGGTATCACAAACTCATCAATGTCCAATTTAACTAAATGACTAGACGACATCTAGCCATCTGGTTAAACGTTGCGTTGAACGACTTGGCTAGTTGTCCTTCAGTCATTTAATTGAATGCCGGCGCAGAATATCACCTCAAGGCCCTGCGTCGACGAGAGGCGCCGGCGGGGCCGGAGTAAAACCGTTCCTTATTAGTAATAATAGTTTTAATGCGCGCGAAACTGCCGTCGCCTTCCGGCGACCGGCGGTTTGATGACAGTGTTGGTTGCTGTCGCCTCTCGTCGACGCAGGGCCTTGAGGTGATAATAACATTTATCTACTAGTAATTCTGTAAAACGTTTTTTAAATTTTTGCAACGGTTTTGATTTCGTCAGGTATTTTATCAGGTTTGGTTCCATAATAAATTTTGTTCATAATGATCATCATTATGAACAAATTTTATACTGGCAATACTCATGTATTGCCAGTGTATTCATTTATCTTTGTGTTGTCGTCTCTACCTTGTATACAGCCTCTACAGATAATGGTCTTCTAAGGAAGTAAGGATCGCAGGAGAGGTACTGGGCGTACTGGGCGTAGGACGTCGCGAGACAATCTCCGGCCACCGTAGACCCGGGCCTGCGATCAGCACCAGGCCCGAGAGTCGACGGCGCGTAGTGTTCCACGCGCGCCGAACAAGAGATTAGTGTCAGCCACCACTGACGGGCCCCATCGTGGCCGGTGCCTGCATGCCTAGGGTTAGCGGATCAATTCTGAAAATGAGTTACCGCACCCCTGGGCACTCAGGCAGGGAAGGAATAGGGGTGGGTTTTAGTCAGTAAGAGTCTGACACGCCCTCTCGCTCCACCCAGAGCGAGTCATTAGATGATTTCCCGATTTTCGTAACCCCAAAAAAAAAAAGGAAGTAAGGATGTCAACAGACTGCGTGGCGACGCATGTATACGACGCGGACTACGTATCGCTCGTCTAACGCTACCTTTTTAAGGCGCAGAATACTAATGATTTTTAATTGAACATCACGTCTAAACGACTAGTCTTATTTCTTTGAAAAAAAATATATGTTTTAGCAATTTTCTTCGTAATTTGATATGTAAATATTTGAAATTATATTTTTATAACATAGTGTAATTCATTTGTAAAGTTATGTCTAACGCGGATAAAAAAAATGAAAATCACGCAAAAACTATAAAGCGTATTTTCATGAAACCTTCATCATTTTAAAGATCACTTAATTATTTATATTTTAGTATACGTGTTTTACTAGAATACCTGTTGTTTTATGTATAATAAATTAATAATGCGTCTAATTTCGGACAGCGCTCCTTGATGGGCGAGTCCTATTACTGGGTGGATGTACGTCGCGTTATCTAAGCTCAGCACAGAACACGCAAGCTAACCATTTAAGGTCATTGGCAGTTAATGGCGCCTTAATATTTTATAACTGCTATAAATTTATTGAATGGGACTTATAATAATAATAATGTGTGAGTAAGGTATTAGATATCATTTTCACTGTCAGATACAGGTGAATGTTACAGACCCAATCTGTACCGGCAATCTTTACAATTCAACAATATTTTTTATTGGAAAAAAACGTTGCCCTACACTAGGAATTACTCCTGTATTGTGGGTGCGTTCATAAACATTTGTAAACTCACATACACACGACAACCAAACCGGGAACAACTATCTACAGATAGTTGTTCCGTGCGGGAATGGAACCCGCGACACCCAGCGCAGCAGCCAATCGCTCAACCGCCGTCCGTACTCTAAAGGATACCTATCCATTCTATAGAATGCCTAAAAGCGTTCAGCTAATGTATGAAATATTATTTATTGCTTAGACATGACGAATGCAGTAAAATAATGCGTGCATGTCTGGTGTTTTGTGAGAGACAGTAGGTATGCTAGAGTGCCCAGTCTTCCATATTAGTTTGTTATTAAAATTATATTCAATTGCCAAAATTATGTACATATGCCTAGGGGTAGCGGATAAATTCTCAACATGAGTTACCGCACCCCTGGGCAATCAGGCAGGGAAGGAACAGGGGTGGGTTTTAGTCAGTAAGAGTCTGACACGCTCTCCCGCTCCACCCAGAGCGAAGAGAGAAGTCATAGGATGATTTCCAAATCCCAAAAAAAAAAAATGTATATGTATAACTACTAAAGCTTCTACCAGCGGCTTACCCCTTGTGGAATTAGTACAGACTGTTGTCAACATTATCTAACCCACCCTAAAATCAAACGACGTGGGACCCTCTGCCTGTAACATTAAGGTTTATATGAGCTTATCAGACAAGTGCTCGAGGACTCGATGAACAAATACAATAATAATACAGACACACAAATTTGATCTTTAACACGTAACGTTAAGGTAAACCCACCCAACATAGTCGGAGCCACCGGCATTATATATGTTTTTGTTAAGCTATTTTAATCATTATCTCGTTAACATTAAAGTTGAAAAGCCTTTAAGTCACACTACATAATTACAACCCAATCTTTAATTTCGCGTATTCCCAACAAGTTCTTGTGACTTAGCTGTTTGATGCTGGATTGACGACGAACAGCATGTGGGTTCGAAAACACAGTCCACCTATACATCAGTTTCTTCCAGTTGGCAGAGGGTCCAAAGTCGTTTGATTTTAGGGTGGGTTAGATAATGTTGATAACAGTCTGTACTAGCCCCGTTATAAACTTTCAACCCCTTTCAGGGTTGAATTACGAAAAACCTTATCTTAGTGGATACCTAATCTTCACAAAGAACACACCCTCCAAATTTCATGTCTCTAGGACCAGCGGTGTAGGCTGTGCGTTGATGTATCAGTCTGTCAGGACTTTGAATTGTATATATACAGAGGATAAACTAGCTCGGCATTGTATACATATAGTGACTAGGCTAGGCCTATACAATGCCTGAAGTTTATACTTTGCTGGTAACATACTTAAACATGATAAAATAAAGAGGGGCTGGACCGAATAGTTTTCTGTTTTTAGTAAGCTTCTTAGGGAAAGAAAAATTGGAAAAGCTGGACAGCATATTGGAAAACACTTTCAATGAGATTTTTTTATGAACTATTTGGTCTGGATAATGTATGTCTGTCAGCTAGTAAATTAAATTAATAATTATCCATCACTTACTTGCTGGATCCTCTCAATGCAAGCTTTGACCAATTCCTCAGACTTTAGTTCCTTATTCCTAATCTTCTTAGCCAAGGTCACCGCACTCTCTGCCAAGATAGCATGTTTCTTCTCCAAGTCCGGTATGGCCTTCCGCTTGCCCTCCCAGAAGTAGCCGTAGACCAGATCAATGAAGAGGTCCAGGTACGTGCGGAAGATCAGGAACACGTGCTTGATCATGTTGGAAACCATGCCGAGTAATATCTTTCTGGGTTTGTTTTTGTGATGCTGTGGGTACCAAAAAATTTTTGTATATAATATATAATTTGGCTCTTAGAGGAAGTGGGAACAATTAAGTTTTGTTAATATTTGTTAGGTATTTGATCAGATATTTCAAGAGTCACCATTTTAATCATAATAATAGTTTTTATTAATTAATTATCAAGCTCTATTTATACTTAAAATAATACAATAACACAAGACAATCTAAAAAGTACCTACTTTTAAGAAGATTAAAACCATTTCGGTATAGAAATTAAATTACACCTTGTGCTGTTCTTATCTTATTAATTATGCAATTAAAAATTGAGCAACAAATGAAAAGGCAGTCAACTGACTTCACTCTGACTTATTGGCGGGATTTTTTCGAGTGAAGTTCAGTGGCTGTTTTAATTATTCACTTATTGATTCCTAATGGACCATATTGTGAAGTAAAATTGGTGTAGTTTTGTGTCTCAAGTGTCTACGTAACTGACAATATGTGGAATCACTGAAATAGGCACAATCTCGTAAAATAGATCCGAGAATTTTATTGTAGTATTGACTACCTCAGCGAAGCTTGCTGAGAAGGCTGACTCGACACATTTGTTGCCAAATACTGCAAAAACATAAGAATGTGTCACACCTTCATTCTAATGGAAACACTACCAATTTTTTTTTATCATCTTCACCACTAAAGGTCATGATTTTAAATAACTTTCTCAAGCATACACTGAAATAATTGTTACAAAAGTTAGTATACAGTTTAATAATCCGCATAATAATGTTGAGGAAAATATACCAGCGCAAGGTGTAATCATAAAAAGATATCAGTATTGTACTTGTAAGGTGCAGTATTTGCACTGATATAAATTTATTGACAATGTTTTATTATTGATTAGCACTATAAAACACATTCATTTTCTAACTACTAATCTTGGAATTTAATACTAAACTTTCTACGAAGAAAATACAAAGAGATTACTCTTCAAATCAAGTTATCACTGACCTAAAAACGATAAATTAAAAGATGAAAAAATAATTTAAATTACCTACCTAAATATTAAATTAACTATGACACACCAATCCGCATTCGATACAGAAATATTACTGATAATTTACCACAGATAATAATGAATTACATACACATTCAATGACTGTAATTTGCTTAGTAATAACCTGCCTTGAGATCAAATGCTTCTATCCATTGTCCTCTGAACAAAATAACTAACAAAACTAAGGAGTTACAAGCTAGATATGCGACCTTACCACTGAAACAGGTTGTAAAGAGTCAAGATCATTGCCCTGTGTACAATTGCAAGGACAAAAGTTAGGCTAGTTCTTGTCTGAAAGTTTGTTTTTTTTATTCGCGTATAGTGGTTGTGAGCGTAAATATTTTTTATATTTAAATTTTATTTTTATTTTAGGAAAAAAAGGAATTATTCTCACCTCGATATTTGCTGTTTTTATATTTAAATTTTATTTTTATTTTAGGAAAAAAAGGAATTATTCTCACCTCGATATTTGCTGTTTTGTCGCTTTTTGTAATGCTCATCGCTCGTTAACTAATACTGCCGATACATGTGATTATGTTAATTTTATTCAACTACACCGCGTTTATTTTCTGCACACTGAGCTCTATTATGCTGATAAAATTCAGTTCCAATTTCAAATTCCGCTAAAGCTAGCGTAGTGTACACGGCGCGGAATCGGCGGAATGATGTGAAAGGGGCTAGGTACGATATGCAGGCACTTTCTAATATAACGCTAAACTTTATTGAAGATATTTCTTGTGCACTTAGTAATTACGATCGTGTTTTACGTTTCAAATTGAGCGGAAGCAACTTCTTGTTAATGTCAATAATCCCAATTACTTTTGGAAAACTAGATTTTAAAAGATACGGTTACGTTATTTCTAATTTATGTGCTATTAATTAAAAAATTAAAAATCCCGAAATTGGGACACGGAATTGACGAATTGTTGACATTGTTGTTGTTCTGTCAATTCTGTCATCTGTCATAAATTAGTCAAAGTCATTGTCAGGTTGTAATTTTTTAATATAACAGCTATTTTTTTACCGTTTACGCAGAACGCAAAACCAATAAAAATATTGAATATATATACTCTATTCGTAATTTTATTTTATATTTACAACATAATTTATCTACAATACAACTAAATAACACAACTGAAGTAAATAACTTCATCATCATCATCATAATATCAGCCGAAAGACGTCCACTGCTTGACATATGCCTCCCCCAAGTGTCGCCACAATGATCGGTCCTGTGCGTCTCGCATCCATCGGCTACCCGCGACCTTCACCAGGTCATCGGTCCACCTTGTAGGAGGCCTTCCAACGCTTCACGGTACGCGGTCGCCACTGCCACTTCAGTTTGGCGATTCTTTGGGCTATGTTGGTAACTTTCGTTCTCTTGCGGATTTCATCATTCCTGATTCGATCACACAAGGAAACTCCGAGCATAGCCCTCTCCATTGCCCTTTGGGTGACTTTTAGCCTTCTGATAAGACCCATTCTGAGTGACCACGTTTCTGTAGAGCTATTCTGTAAAATCTCACCGTGAAAACTTAGGTGAAGTGACCGTCAAGTGGGCTGTCAATCCATACAATCAAGGTGGAATGACAGTTCACTTCACGCTCACTCCACCAAGTTTTCACGGTGAGCTGTGAACAGAATCGACCAGCTGTTCCATATGTCATCACTGGCAACAGTCAACACGCACTGGTCATAGACTTTCGTCTTGAGACACTGTGGTATGTGGGACGAGAAGATACCTCCTGCCTCCCGAATGCCGCCCAGCCGAGTCGGATTCGACGATTGACCTCTTTCTCGAAGTAAGCTTTACCTAACTGGACTGTTTGTCCCAGGTAGACGTACTCGTCTACAACTTCGAGTGTAGAGTCTCCAATCATGATAGGAGTGGGTGCTACATGGGTATTTGCCATGATCTTGGTTTTGTCCATGTTCATTTTAAGACCCACTCTTTTGGAAACTCTACTGAGATCATTGAGCATTGTACTGAGGTCTCCCATAGTCTCAGCCATGATGACTATATCGTTGGCAAATCGAAGGTGAGTGATGTACTCGCCATTGATGTTAATGCCTAGCCATCTCCAGTCCAGAACCTTGAAGACATCCTCCATTGCAGCTGTGAACAATTTCGGAGAAATGACGTCTCCCTGCCTCACACCCTGCTGCAAGATAGGTTTCGAGGTCTGGTCCTGAAGTTGGACTGACATGGTGGCGTTTTCATACAAACATTTCAGCGCTTCGATGTACCGATAGTTGATCTGGCACCGTTGGAGAGACTGCAGCACAGCCCAAGTCTCGATCGAATCGAAGGCTTTCTCGTAGTCTACAAACGCTAAGCAAAGAGGCAGATTATACTCTTCGGTCTTCTGCTGCCGCAGCGTATGTATGTGGTCTACGGTGCTGAAGTTTTCGGAATCCGGCTTGCTCGGTAGGCTGGCAGTCGTCAAACCTGCGGGCGAGACGGTTTGTGATGACTCTGATAAACAGCTTGTAGACATGGCTCAAAAGTGAGATGATCCTGTAATTCTTAAGCAGGGAATTGTCGCCCTTCTTAAAGAAAAGTACCACCACACCTCTGCCCCATGCCTGTTGGCGTTTTTCCCTCGAGTATGACGTAATCGAACAGTTTCTGAAGGGCCTTTAGGACCGGTTTTCCACCCGCCTTCAAGAGTTCTGTCGTAATTCCGTCATCACCCGACGCCTTGTTGTTTTTAAGCTGCTTCAGAGCCATCCTAATCTCATACAGGCTGACGTCCGGGATGTCTTCGGTATAGTGTCGGGTCAATGTAGCTCTTGGGTCGTTAGCTATTTTCGCAGCGGGTTTAGTCACTGACGTGTATAACTGTCCATAGAACGTCTCGATCTCTCTCAGAAGCTCCGATTTGGCGTATAAGGTTCAGCCGTCGTTGGTCTTCAGTTTCGTGAGCCGGCTCTGCCCAATAGACAGATCTCTTGCAACCTTGGAGCCCTTATTCCGCTCTATCACGTTGTTTGACCAAATTGTTAACCTATGTGCCGATAGATGGCGTTGTTCATTTGTGGGCGTTTTCTGAAACTTGCTTGTAAGATTCTCCGTGAGTTGACTGGGTCGAAAATATTGTCAGGCAAAAGTGATCTCAATACACGGTTGTAAATCAATTGAGTTGTTTTATTATAACTATCTTCATCCCTGCTAAGTAAAAGAGTGCTGCAGAAGTGTCTTTCGGTGAAAGTTTGTGACGCCTAGTAAACGGGTTGTTCGTATGGTCCTTCGAGACGGATGTATTTTTGTGTATCAGCCTTGGTCGAGCAAGTGGATCGCTTGCGATAATTGACCAAGTCCACAGCATCAGTGAAGTGCTAGTGGCAGCAGCATCAGTGCGGCGGTGACAATCAGCAGCAACTCCTGGGAGCAGCAGCAGCGTCGCGAGAAGCGAGCTACTGCAGACGGTGCCGGGTGAACGACATAGTCAGGAATCAGCAGCAGGGTGACCTCTGAACCTGGAGGAGGTTTGGGACGTGCGTGACGTGACGCAACGTCAATCTACCAGTGGACGACTCATCAGGTGGTATCAAACGAAGTTAAAACCGTGAGTGACCTTTCAATAATAACTTGGTGCAATTTGTGATTTGATCTTCATCAATTCGAAGTTTGGGACTTTATTACTTCGGATTTTTAAACTATCACTATAGATAGAACTTTAAAGTTGTGTGTTTATGTTTAGTATAGGTATAGTTGTGTTTTGAAGACTTGCAACTTTAAAACATTAATTATTGGTCTCGAACATTGATAATTCTGTGTTATTCTTGTAGTTTATTTTAGTTAAATAATTTGCTCATTTCTAGTTGTGTGCTGTTATATATTTAATAGACAATTGCCACTTGTTTTAATTAATTACAATATAATTATGGAAACGTTAAGTAATAAATTAGAAGACAATTGTTCAAGAATAGTCAAAGCTTAGAGTAACTTTAAGAAATCTCCTAAGGATCGAATAACACGTCCATTATGTTAAAGTAAGATTGGAAAACTTAGATAAATTGTGGCAACAATTAGCAGACGGTCAAAGTCAATTATACGAAGCATATGATCCGCAGGAGTTAAAAACTTGTACTTATGTTATACAAGATTGTTATGATCAGACCGAACCCAATACAAACCGACATTCAATATAAAACTGAGTTAGAAACTATTTTAGAGTCATTTGAAGTTAAAGAGGAAAGTCAAATAGAATATCCTAAACATGTACAAAGCAATGTAAAACAGTGTCAAGTTAAATTACTTACCTAAAATTGTCATCCCAACATTTTCCGGGAAATATACTGAGTGGGTAAGGTAACCTTTCGAGATTTGTTCTTATTCATTCACCACAATAAGTCTATAGATAACGTACAGCGGATGCAATATTTAAAAGGGTATTTATCTGGGGAAGCGGAACAACTTCTTAGACATATTCCTATATCAGAGTCCAATTATGAACGGTGCTGGGAACAACTTAACGCGCGATACAATAATAAGAGATACTTGTCACATTTTATACTAAAAAGGTTACTTAGTCAGAAGAATATTAATAACGAATCAGCTGTTTGTCTCAAAGAATTAATTGATAACACTTGTGATTGTTTAAATGACTTAGATCGATAATCTTGGTATCGATGTCGGTAATTGTGATCTTAACGTTGTTCATATAATCTCTTTAAAGTAGAGAAATCATTCAGCGATGAGATTCCAACTTTCGAGCAATTTAGAAGTTTTCAGTTCATACCGATGACAGTTCGGATCGTAAGAATAGTAACGTATCTCAAAACGAGAATGAGAGAGACGCGGCGCAAAATGCTAAACCATCCGGATCGACTAACTCGGACACAGTAGCAACGTTCTTCTTTGCTAACCAGCTACAAAGGACAAATCAAGTTTTATTGGCCACGGTTCTAGTTAACGCCACAGCCAACAATGGTAGTTATCGTACTGTAAGGGCGTTGCTAGATCAAGGATCTCAAGCCTCCTTTGTAACAGAGGCCACGGCACAGTATTAAGGTCTTAAAAAGACGCCAGTAAGGGGACATATTTCAGGATTGGAAGGAAACAATAAAATTACATCGAAGTTTATGGTGGAAGTTACTCTGAAGTCCATACACGACCCCAACGTTCAGCTTAAGGTGGCGGCGTACATACTAAAGAGTATAACCACTTTTTTACCTGTTAAACAAGTTGTACCTGTGGATTGGGTATGTGACTTCCCGTTAGCTGATCCACATTATCACACTCCAAACAGAATCGATATGTTGCTGGGGGCAGAAATCTATGGGCAAGTCATTCAGGAAGGCGTTAGGAAGGACCTTAGGGTAATCTGGTTGCGCAAGCGACTTCATTTTGGGTTGGATTATATCGGGTGTGGTGGACAAATCACACCAACCACATGACAATGTTTTGGTTATGCATTCGCATGTGGAGGAAAGTGACCTTTTTTTTTATGTTTGATAGGCTCGCGTTTGACCACTATCTCACCTGATGGTAAGCGATGATGTGATGAAGATAATGACTAATAATAATAATGACCTAATGAAGCGTTTCTGGGAACTGGAGGACAATGTGATGAACGGCCATAACATATTATCCGAGGAAGACAAACAGTGCGAAAGTTTCTTCGCTGAAACAACGCGAAGAGATAATGAAGGGCGCTATATAGTACGGTTGCCATTTAAAACCCAAGATGCAACACCTACAGTAAGAAATTCTAAAAGGATAGCTGAAAAAAGATTGTCTTCATTAGTCACTAAGTTAAGTAAAAATACGGACATGGAAGTAAAGTATCAAGAAGTGTTGGAAGAATACTTACTACTGGGACACATGGAGAAGATACCTACCTGGTAAAGAAATAAATAACTGTAAAGGAATTTACTTACCTCATTTTGCGGTTGTTAGGGAGGATTAGGATTAATTAAATAAATTAATTAAATAATTTATTTTTCTTCAAAAATTACAGATTATGGTAAACTATTACAGAGGCCTTAAAATCAAAACAAAACAAGGTATAATTTCAATACATAAGTTTGGTTGGCATCGAACATTGCCAAAGATAAATTGTTGCAATCTGTATCCAATAATTAGTAAACCCTGCCTCCCAAACTAGGGTAGCCTGTATTTTAGGAGGCAGTGTTCGGGTAAGAGATTATTTTAATTAGATTTTACAGTTTGTGGGATGTGTCGATCTACCATAAAAACAATAACTTATACAAAGATATATAGGAGCATTTGTATGCGAAGATTAATTGATTGCAGGTATGTGTCTGTGGGGGTGTGTGTGTATGAATGGGGATAGGTGTGTATTAATGGGGGTATTTTTTTTTTTCTATTCTATTCCTATACAATCTGTTTTTATTTATTTATATGTTATATTATGTAAGGCACTGTGTATGTGTAATGTTAGGCATGTGAAGTGAGTGTGAGTTTATTAGGATATGAGTGCGTGTTTTTGAGTACTTGTAGTGTATGTTTGGGTAATGGGTGCGTAATAAGAGCGTGTGATTGTGAACAATAGTAGTGTAAGTTAAATATGTGGTAGTAAGTGAGCAGTTGTATAGTTATTAGGAGATGAATGTGAGCAAAGACTCTGTGTAGCCATAGTCCTTTTGTAGTAGCCACTCAGTTACTATGGATTTCACTTTGTGTAAGTTCAATTTTATAATATTTAATTGTGTGTCGACTTTATGGTATATGTGTGTACCTAGTATGTAAAATTGATGTGTTGCGAAAGCGGTTTTGTGTTGGGTTCTTGGAAGAAGATTTACTCTCTTATTAGGTTTTGGTGGAGGCAGACCAAAATGTGTTCTAAGGATAGATCGGAGCACAAAGAGTTGCCGTACTGTTAGAACTCCACAGTCGGAGTACAGTTCTGTTGTTGGATACCTGTAAGGCTTTTTACAAAGGACTTTGAGTATGGCCCTTTGCGCTCTTTCCACCCTCAAAACACTGGTTTTTGTAGCTCCACCCCATGCAGTAATGCAATATCCCAGAACCGATTGGCACAGAGCAAAATACACCATCTTCAGTGTGTCTAGGCTAGCTGAGTCTCTAAGGGACTTAAAGATGTGGATAAGTCGCATTGTTCTTGTGGTAACGGCTTCTATCTGTTTGTCCCATTTTAGTCCGCTATCAATATGTACGCCAAGATATTTAGCGCTGTCAGCTCTAGTAAGTGCTGGGCAGACACAGTGACCGAGTAAATTTGAGCAAGAGTGAGCTACTACAGAGAAAGTACGGGAAGGGGCCGTGTTACTGCGGATTGCGAAAGGAATGAATGATGTTTTGGTCAAGTTGAGTGTAAGGAGGTTTAGTTTAAGCCATTTAATTACCCTGGACAATGCTTCCTCTGCAGCAACCTTGACCATATCCCACGTAGGTCCGTAAACGAGGATCGCGGTATCATCAGCATACGCATAGATGTTACAGTTAGTGAGGCTCAATCTGTACAGGTCGTTCACATAAATTAGGAAGAGTGTTGGTCCTAGGATGCTTCCCTGAGGAACGCCATAAGTTATCGGTTCCTCGTCACTATAGTACTGGTCAATTTTGACAAGTTGCGTCCGATTGGTGAGGTAACTTTTGAAAATCTCAAGTTGTATTCCACGTATACCGACGAGTTCCAGTTTGGCGATAAGTTTGGGAACAGAAACTGTGTCGAATGCTTTAGCGAGATCCAAGAAGATCGTCAAACATTTTGTTTTATTGTCAAGCTTACTAGCTACCTGTTGCGTAAGATCCAGCACGGCATCTTCGGTCGACACTCTTTGTCGGAATCCGTACTGATTCTCAGCAATAATTTTATGTTTGTCTAGAAACCTTCCTAGACGTTTATTTAAAATCTTTTCAAAAACTTTTGAGAGGGTAGACAAGACAGATATCGGCCTATAATTGTTAACACAGTTTCTGTTCCCTCCCTTATGAATAGGGTGTATTATTGCCTTTTTAAGAGCATCAGGGAATACCCCTGTTTGGAAACAACGGTTGCAGAGGTAAGTTAATGGTGGGACCAGCGCATGACGGCTTTTTTTTAGGAGTGAAGCTGATTTTCCATCCCAACCTACTGCACAATCATCGCGTAGCTGGAGTATGACAGACTCTACTTCTTCTGTATCAACGTCCAACAATGCGAACGCATCGACCGGTCTATTTTGAAAGCCGTTTTGAACCGGAGCCGGGGGATTTGGATCATTTGCCGTGTTAGGTGTGTGTGTCTGTGTAATGATTTTTGCAGCCAAATTTTTAGGATACCACGCAAGTAAGAATAGTATTCGATGCTTCCTGTAAAGGTGAAAACGGTGTTTTATTAAATGACCTGTTAATGATAGGCCCTACTTTACAGCCAACGTTAAGGCATATTTTAATGAAATGGAGAACGTATCCAATATGTTTATCTGCGGACATAGTAAAAATGTATCGTCAAATCAAGGTTGATGAACATGACGTGGACTTTCAGAGAATTCTGTGGAAAGGAACTACAGATAATCAAATTCATGAATATCGTTTATTGCGGGTTACTTTTGGTACAGCATGTGCCCCATATCTTGCTGTTAAGGTGCTCCAACAGGTAGCCATAGACGAGAAGGAGAAGTACCCTACAACTGCTGTAAAGGTTAAAGAAGACTTTTACATGGATGATTTACTTACGGGCGTGGATACATTTGAAGAAGGGGCCAAGCTGTATTCTGAAATGAATCAATTAGTAGAAAAAGCAGGGTTTTCGTTGCAGAAATGGTCAAGCAATAGTGAGGAACTGTTGAGAAGTTTGAAAACTACATATAAAGATACTACAGAAGAAGGCAGAAAAATTAAAATACACCAAGTGATGAAATTATTGGGACTTACCTGGGATCGAACAGTAGATGCGTTCCGCTACACAGTAATACTCCCACCGAAGAAGAAACCTGTAACATGTTATATCGGACATATCACGTTTATTTGATCCACTTGGATGGGTTTCTCCAAGTGTCATAGTTGCAAAAATAATCATACAAAAGCTGTGGTTATCAGGTATAGGCTGGGATGATGAAGTTCCCAAAACAATATTAAAAGAGTGGCGTCATTCTCAGCATAGTACCTATGTTGGGTGATGGTAGTGTCTGTAGCCAAAGGTTCGACTCCCATTCACCCACAGCCAGTAGGCGGGCACGCTCAGCAGTATTGGTGGATGTATTAATGAAATTATTCCGTACCAACCTGTAGAGCGGCTCATCCCACTGTCTCTGGGAAGATGGGTTCTCGGGCAACCACGTGTCCGGGCAAGCCACTTTCCAGGCGTTCATAGCATCGGTCAAGCACGGCACCTCGCAGTTAACCAGTGATAGGGTTAAAATTCGTGTGATTAACTGTTGAGTGCTGTGGACCGAAGACAGGAACGCCGGTGCCACGCCGGTAGGCTTACACTAGAAATTGCACCAAAGCGAATGGGTAGCGTGGCTTGCAGTCATGCTCGGTCATCCAGGGCCACATTTACCTAAGATGGGGACGTAAGAGTAGAACTAATGATTTGATCGAGTTTGTCCAAGAGATGTGGCTGCTTCCATAGAAGGGAAAAGCGAAGAAAGTGTATGAAGTTTGGTCCAAACGGATTTTTAATGGAAATTGTTTTTAAACGTTTCCTCTATTCTTGAACGCCTAGTGAAATCAGCTTAACTATATTTTGTGCATGGCACACAGCATGATAATCTTTTTTTATTATTAATAGCAACAGAACCTTAATTACTATTAGGAAAGTGTAATAAATTAAATATAATCTGGTTTATGCTGCAAATTGGTGTGCTTATCCGTTATCTGCAGAGAATATTGTTCCGCACTGAGGCCAATGCTTTTATGCGGTCATTTACCTATGTAACATTCGACTTTCTAATATCTAAAGCGTGGATGGATTGTCTACTTATCTGTGTTAGAAATGAGATTAAAACCTATTTTACAATTTTAAGTGTATTTTCTTTTTGGAAGTCGGTTGTATTTTTGTAAAAAAGTTTTTTATTTTTCAGTTTTGAGTTGTTCGGATGGTCGGTCGGTTGATCGTTCCACTATTGACAGAGAAATCGGTGGACGTACATAAAAAAAAAACTTTTTACAAAAAAAATACAACCGACTTCCATAAATAATACTAAAAAATGCAAAATAACTTTAATTTCGGAAGTCGGTGTTTCTAGTTTGGTTTCTTCATTATTTGACACCGACTTCCGAAATTAAAGTTATTTTGCATTTTTTAGTATTATTTATGGAAGTCGGTTGTATTTTTTTTGTAAAAAGTTTTTTATTTTTCACTTTTTAGTTGTTGTACCCCATTCTAAAACTAAATTAGTAGTAAAGTTATGCCCGAATTGAAAGCCCCAAAAATAGGGAATTTGAACATAGTTGGTGAAATTAGGGTGTGTCAGGGTGAACTGTACAAATCTGTATACCCCTTCAGAGCGTATCAGCGTGATGTAATGTTGTGAAGTGGTGAAAACAATATACAGACATATGATTACAGCAATTCTGGAAGGTTTGCTATCATTTATTGAAGAGTTCCATTGTGTATCTCCGAAGTTCTTTATCAGATCTTCACCAAATTAAAATGGGACCACATGTGAAGCAACAGCTTTCAAATAAAAAAAAATCTTCAAAATCGGTTCACGTAGTAAAAAGTTATGAGGTAACACACATAAAAAAAAGGAAATACAGTCGAATTGAGAACCTCGTCCTTTTTTGGAAGTCGGTTAAAAAAACATACAAACAGTCGAACATAGAACCTACTCCTTTTTTCGAAGTCGGTTAAAAAGAAACATACATTGTATACAAACATCATGCTTAGATTCCCGCTAGGGTGAGCAGGTCAACAAAGTATTATATACGAGTACCAGTTATGTTCTTGCTCTTCAGTCCTTAAAATAATGGACTGTTCGTCCATTGCCATAAACCCAGCACACATCTAGACAAAAAGTCAAATCCGACATATCTGGGAAGACGACATATCTTAAAATAAAAAAAACTTTTTAACAAAAAAATTAACCGACGAAAAAGAACTAAAAAGCAAAAAATAAATAAACCTTTTAAAGTCTTGAGTAATGAGCATATTTACCTACATAAAATATCAAATTTTATATAAACTAATTTTGAGTCGGCGCCAAACAACAATCTGATTATTAAATATCTAAATTTTATAAGTACTTACAAATGAAGAAGGCTGTAAGTAGGTAATTAATCATTTTAATAATTGGCGCCGACTCAAAATTAGTTTATATAAAATTTGATATTTTATGTAGGTAAATATGCTCATTACTCAAGACTTTAAAAGGTTTATTTATTTTTTGCTTTTTAGTTCTTTTTCGTCGGTTAATTTTTTTGTTAAAAAGTTTTTTAATTTATGATTTTTTGTGGCTCGCATCATCTTTTAACACTCTGAGGCTAATTTCTAATCCTCCATAATTCCTCTTGCTACTGAGCTGACGATGTAACCATTCTTCCATGAAGTTTCCAGGATATTGACTAGTTGAGGTTACCTCCAATATTGTAAAGACGTCTTTTCTTCAAAGCATATTATGTGGTATTTGTCACTAAAACCAGTTTTATATCTAACTTATATTGTGTAGGAATGGTATGGTTTCCATCATCAGCTCAGTTTCATGATGTGATGATTCCTAAATGCAAATACCTGATTTCTTTTTTTTTTTTGGGGGTGGGAAATCATCTTATGACTTCTTCCGCTCTAGGGTGGAGCGGAAGGGCGTGTCAGACTCTTACTAACTAAAACCCACCCCTGTTCCTCCCTGCCCTACGTGCCCAGGGGCGAGGTAACTCTTTCGAATTTATCCTCAACCCCCGGGCAGGCATTGGCTGTGGCAGGCCCCGTCCTTTGCTGACAACTCTTTGAGGCGCGCGTGGAACACTACGCGCCGTCGACTCTCGGGCCTGGTGCTGATCGGGCGGCGAGTTACCCACTACTCGCCGTCCGCAGGCCCGGGTCTACGGTGGCCGGAGATCGTCTCGCGGCCCCTGGCGTCTCCTGCGGCGGCTGCGGCTGAGGGCGCTAGGGCGACTCGGCTGTTGTTGAGTCTCCCTAACGTATGCCGCCTCCCTCTTCGCGAGCATTACTGCTTCGCAGAAGGAGGAGACGGCTTCCCATTCCCTCTCGCTCCGTACCATGGCCTGAACCAGGGCACGGCGCGAGAGGTCGCTGCCGCCTATCGCATTCACGAGGACACGGCGGGGCTCTGCCCAAGCGGGGCAAACCTCCACCGTATGCTCCACCGTGTCCTCTGGCGATCCTCGCAGTGGAAACACCTAGGGGTCACCTCCGCCTTGATCCGACACAGGTACCTCCTGAAACAGTCATGTCCGGTGAGGACCTGCGTCAGGCGGAAGGTGAGGGCGCCATGGCGCCTCTCCAGCCACTCCTCAAAGAGGGGCACTACCGCCGCGATGGTGGCGTGCCCAGCGCTGGGTTGCGACAGTCGCTCTCTCCATGTCACCATGAGATCCTGTCGGAGCTCTGTCCGCCGAGCCGCGAGGTGTCGCGGCAGATACCTGATTAAGTTATGAAAAGTAAACAGAAACAATATTCGTGCCCAATTTTTGAGGTTCTCTCTCAATTTTTTCAGGATCCCATGATCAGATCCTGATGTCCTTGACATGGGACCACCCTTGAGGTATACCCTATCTAAGAAAAGTAGAATCATCAAAATCGGTTCATAAATAACGGAGTGAGGGCCGAACATACATATAGAAACGCTAAACGTATCCACAATTTTCGAGGTTTTCTCTCAATTTTATCAGGATTCCAGTGTCACATCCTGACTTCCTTGACATGGGATTACCCTTGAGATATACCCTATCTAACAAAAAAAGAATAATCAAAATCGGTTCATAAATAACGGAGTGAGGGCTGAACATACACAAAAAAAAAATATATATATATATATATATATATACGGTCGAATTGAGAACCTCCTCCTTTTTTTCGTCGGTTAAAAAAGGGAGCCGATCTGGGGTGTAGTAAATTAATCAAACATAAAATAGGTTCGACTATGACAGGTTTTTTTTTTTTTTATTTGGGGGTGGGAAATCATCCTATGACTTCTTCCGCTGTAGGGTGGAGCGGAAGAGCGTGTCAGACTCTTACTGACTAAAACCCACCCCTGTTTCTCCCTGCCCTGAATGCCCAGGGGCGAGGTAACTCTTTCGAATTTATCCTCAACCCCCGGGCAGGCATTGGCCGTGGCAGGCCCCGTCCTTTTGCTGACAACTCTTTGAGGCGCGCGTGGAACACTACGCGCCGTCGACTCCCGAGCCTGGTGCTGATCGGGCGGCGAGTTACCCACTACTCGCCGTCCGCAGGCCCGGGTCTACGGTGGCCGGAGATCGTCTCGCGGCCCCTGGCGTCTCCTGCGGCGGCTGCGGCTGAGGGCGCTAGGGCGACTCGGCTGTTGTTGAGTCTCCCTAACGTATGCCGCCTCCCTCTTCGCGAGCATTACTGCTTCGCAGAAGGAGGAGACGGCTTCCCATTCCCTCTCGCTCCGTACCATGGCCTGAACCAGGGCACGGCGCGAGAGGTCGCTGCCGCCTATCGCATTCACGAGGACACGGCGGGGCTCTGCCCAAGCGGGGCAAACCTCCACCGTATGCTCCACCGTGTCCTCTGGCGATCCTCGCAGTGGAAACACCTAGGGGTCACCTCCGCCTTGATCCGACACAGGTACCTCCTGAAACAGTCATGTCCGGTGAGGACCTGCGTCAGGCGGAAGGTGAGGGCGCCATGGCGCCTCTCCAGCCACTCCTCAAAGAGGGGCACTACCGCCATATATATACGGTCGAATTGAGAACCTCCTCCTTTTTTCGTCGGTTAAAAAAGGGAGCCGATCTGGGGTGTAGTAAATTAATCAAACATAAAATAGGTTCGACTATGACAGGTTTTTTTTTTTTTTATTTGGGGGTGGGAAATCATCCTATGACTTCTTCCGCTGTAGGGTGGAGCGGAAGAGCGTGTCAGACTCTTACTGACTAAAACCCACCCCTGTTTCTCCCTGCCCTGAATGCCCAGGGGCGAGGTAACTCTTTCGAATTTATCCTCAACCCCCGGGCAGGCATTGGCCGTGGCAGGCCCCGTCCTTTTGCTGACAACTCTTTGAGGCGCGCGTGGAACACTACGCGCCGTCGACTCCCGAGCCTGGTGCTGAGTTTTATAAATATAATTTAAAATTTTCTGAGATCAAATTACGATGGAAATTGTCTAGAGTAACATATATTTTTTTCAAAGAATTAAAACTAGTCGTTTAAACGCGATGTTCAATTAAAAACCATTAAAAGTCGTATAATTGCGCCTTAACGATTCTGCTTCATTTAATGTCCAATGACGTTCCGTCAATAACCTTTCATAGTCTAAGCCTATAGCCTTATTTATATGAATCGCTAACCATATGGTTTGTTTGAATACTGATTAGTGGATTCTAAATTCAAATACTCCACAGATTTTGAACTAAGAACTGCTAATCATTGTGCTTATTTTTTAAAAGTAATAACTTCTTTACGCACGTTGGGCATTTTTGAGATGGGAAAATCTATTAATTGAATTCGCGCGACTCCGACACCGACACCGACGCCGACGCCGACACCGACACTGACACTGACGTCGACACCGACACCGACACCGCTACGCGATCCGCTACGAGTGAGGTGAAAACTTCAATAGGCGCGTTGGGCATTTTTGTTGAAGTTTTGACTTCTTGAAAACTTTATAACAAAAAAAAAACTGGCCAAGTGCGTGTCGGATTTCGCACATAAAGGGTTCCGTACCAAATATTGGTATTTGTTAGTAAAGTATACGTAACAATAAACATTATCACCAAATTTTAAGTTCATAGATCAACGGGATGTAAAAATTCTTCGTAACAAAATTTTGTGACAGACGACTGACGTAGGGCTCCGTTTGGAGCCTTCGGGTACGGAACCCTAAAAAGAGTGACACTTTTTTTTTTTTTAATCATGGTCCTAGATCTAAGCCTAAGCCTAACAGAGCTTTAAATAGGTCCATCGTCTAATATCATCAGACGAGACATCATGGGTGTATCTACCAATAACCATCACAACTAAAAGTCAAATCAAAGCGGTTTATTTAAAAAAAAAAACTTGATCATCACTTCTGGTAAACAGTTTGGCGAATGAATCTTACCTCTATAATTATTATCTTTGTTCAACAAAGGTGCAAAAAAAATGAATTTCCCACAATTGACCACTCCGACGACCTAATGGCGCGCGCCATTTTGTTTTTTTTTTTTCAAAATTCGCACACTTAACCTATGTCACTACCGGGCGTGCCAAAGAAAACAAGTAGGTATACCTACATAGATACTCCCAAAAAGCATCTCCCTCCTTCTGGAACAGTCGGGTATCAAAAACGAACACTGATTTGCCCTCAAATTCCTGAAGGTAACATAAAAATAATCTACTATAAAAATTCTGATTCCAAAGTATTACCTGTTAATAGAGGTCTAGTTATGTCTATATGTATGCGTAGGATTCACATTTAGAGTTCAGGTTCAGGCCCTAGACCTCACAGCGTACAATGAACAGAAATTCTTACAAAACTGGTTTCCCTATACACACTAAAGTTCACGGTTAAGCCAGACTATTCTGAGGATCCAATATTTATATACAGGCTGAGTTTATGATAGCTCCAAATTCAAAACTGAGGCATAAAGTAGGACAAGCCTAAGTTTGTTATGGAATAAAAAAAGAATCACGAAATCGAATAGGTTGGGAAATAATCAAATAACTTCTCCCGCTCTGGAGAGCGTGTTAGACTCTCAACAGTCGCAACTGACTAAATCTCACCCGTGCGTGTTCCTTCAATTGCCTGTGTCTCCTTCGATCACTCCGGCGGCTCTGGCACGCTAGGTAAGGTAAGGGTATAAGGAACATTTGAATAACAGTGTAACATTTTCTCTTACTTGTCTATTTAGGAATTTTCTCTATGGCTCTTTTCCAGCACGTAGTCACAGTAAACAAGTTGGCGATATATATTCCTACTTATGAAAACAATAAAAATCTGATTTAAAACTCATAGCGCATTGAGATATTCTGTTTAGCCTGATAAAACATGATAACTAAGCTCTATCGCCTATGCCTACCGGTTCATAATGTTTTGTATAGTCTCACAACCGGATCACCGCCGGCCGGAATAATACTCGTATCAAATGATTACGCGTTGGACAAAGGTCAACGAATGCACATGGTCCACCTAAAAATTATAATGTAATGATCAAGACAGCCGCTCACATGTAATTTAGTAGTATTCGAAACCCGCGGCAGTATGCACGCGCGCCAACGTCTGTGATTTAAAAAAAAAGTTGTTTTTCCTTTTGGAGGGAGTTTGAACTGTCAATATAAGTAAGTAGGTAGGTAGTGAGTTGCGCGGGAACCGGCTAGTTTGGACACCAAGTGCGTTTGTATTGTATTTTTTATCTATACTTAGGTATTAGTCAGGTACTTACTTTTTTTTATATATTTTAATAAAACTGGTTACGGAAAGTTCTGCCATTTTAATTGAAATGTTTACTTTAGCATCATGGACGTACTTACCTACTTTTTTATACGTCCATGTGTAGCATCATAAGCATATTAATTCGATTCACGATGCCATAGAGTCACATTCTTAAACACGATGCCGGAATAATCAACAATATTACAAGTTTGTGATGTAATACCTGTTTCATTCGTAAGCGTTATGTAAAATGCCTTCCATGACTTAGTGCTAAGTGCTAATGACCTAGGTAACTTAACCTACCTATAGCTAGAGTTACTATTGTACGCGTAAACACCTAGGTACCTAAGTACTAAGTATTAAAATAGAATATAGCTTAGATACTTATATATTTACTGCTTAGATCGTTTCAACGCGTTACAAAAACCCGGTTAAGTGCGTGTCGGATTTCGTACATTTAGTGTTCCGTACCAAATGTATTTGTAACCGACTTCGTAAAAAGGAGGAGGTTCTATGTTCAACTGTATGTACGTTTTTTTTATGTATGTCCACCGATTTCTCTGTCAGTTGTGGACCGATTTTCAAAATTCTTTTTTTATCCGAAAGAGTATAGGTACTCCAGAGGTGGTCCCATGTAATTTTTTTCGAAATTGCTTTAGCGCTTTTAGAAAAATACATAAAAACAAAAAAATTGTATACGTAGATGACGTTTGAATGAACATACGATTAATTGGAGGAGACCACTCCTCCAATTACGAGTATGTTCATATTCTATGTTCCATGTTATTGGGGTTATCAATTGGGACGTAACTTTAATATTTAGTTTTAGTTCTGGGGTATAACAACTAAATAGTGAAAAATAAAAAAAACTTTTTTACAAAAAATATAACCGACTTCCAAAAAAGAAAATACACATAAAATTGAAAAATAACTTTCAATTTAGGAAGTCGGAGTCATTTAACGACGAAATAAAATACAAACACCGAAATTAAAGTTATTTTTCAATTTTATGTGTAAGTACTTATTTTCTTTTTTGGAAGTCGGTTGTATTTTTTGTAAAAAAGTTTTTTTTGACTATTTGTATGGCTTTGGGTCAACGAGATGCTTATACTGTGAAAATTTGAAAACTATAGCTCCAACCGTTTGCCTGTAAAACCTGTGTGACAGACGACGGAAAGACAGACAGACGGACGCATGAGTGTCAGCAATAAGACGTTTGGACCTTTCGGTTGCGGAACCCAAAAAAATCATTCCGCTAAAAATATTTTTGTCTATAAAAAGTAAATAAGATTCTATATTATTATAACATAGATAGATCAGTAGCGTATATATATGGGACGCCGGCAAAACATGATGGAGTTCCCTACAATAATAATGGTAATTTTTAATATTTTTTCTTCGATGTCGTAACTTGTCTGACGTCTAGGAAAAGACCACTTTTTTACGCATCCTGTTTTTGTTGAGGTTAAAGTACATTTGCGTTCGAGGATCGCCTTCATTTTATTACAATATTACTGAGATCGGTGCTCTCGGCAACACTGTTTTTACCTTGGCCCTTGGCACAGGCAACTGAAGGAAAAAGGGTGGGTTTTTAACTGACTTCGAAAAAAGAGGAGGTTCTATGTTCGACTGTATGTATTTTTTTTTATGTTTGTCCACCGATTTCTCCATCAGTTGTGGACCGATTTTCAAAATTCTTTTTTAACGTGGTCCAAATTTATATTTTATCGAAAATAACGAAGAAATAAAATACAAACACCGACTGCCGAAATTATAGTTATTTTTTAAATTTTAATGAATTTTATTTTTTGAAAGTCGTTTGTTTTTTTTGTAAAAAAGTTTTTACTTTGGTCCTTGGCACAGGCAACTGAAGGAACAAGGTTAGCTTTTAGTCAATAAGAGTCTGATACTCCCTTCCACTCCACCCAGAGCGGGAGAAGTTATTTGACGATTTCCCACCCTCCAAAAAAAAAACCCCGGTACCTTTGGGTATGCAGACGACAGCACTGTTACTGAGAGATACGGGACCAACGCGCGGGCTAGTGGGTCGCTGATTCGGTCTCACCGAGAAGCTATGGTTGGACGCTTAAACTTGTCCTTGAAGACAGTCTCTGAATGGGACGATGCCAATTTGGTCAAGTACCATGCCGCTAAAACCCAGGCGTGTCTTTTTTCCGCTAAAAGGAGCCAATTCCACCCGGCTCAATCTTTCCGAGGTGTAACCGTGGCTATAGCCAATCATCTTGATCTTCTTGGTGTCACGTTAACATCCACTCTCAATTTTGGGCCATATATCGAGGCAAAGGCTCAACTGGGCTGCCAAAAGTTGGGAATTCTAGTAAAGATAGAGACAGTACTTTACACTTTGGAACAACTGCTCAAACTTTATCAAGCGTAAGTTCAATCGTGTATGGAGTAGGTACTGCTCTCATCTTTGGGACGGATCTGCCAGATACCAGTTTGATACTCTTGAGTCAATTGAGAAGCGTGCCAAGAGGATCATCGGCAATGATAAGCTCGTCGAGTCGAAGCTCCAAAGTCTTGAGCATCGACGCCAAGTTACTAGCCTGTCGGTTTTCTATCGATTACTTACATTTTGGGGAGTGTGCGTTCTGACGCATTGCATAATGTAATTCCGCCAAGCCCGTTCCATCATCGGACCATGCACTGGACGTACGGCGACAACAACAACCGATATCCAAAAAAGGAAATACACTAAAAATTTAAATATAACTTTAATTTCGGAAGTCGGTGTCAAATAACGAAGAAATAAAATACAAACACCGACTTCCGAAACGGAGGAACGCAACGCGCAGGCCCGAAAACTGAACCTTGTGGAACACTGCACGACATCTCTCACCGATCCCATCTTTTTCGACCCGGGTAGATGACAGATCTATCCATCAAATAAGCCCAGGTAATACGGTGGAGTTAGTTTGCCCCCCCCTTACCAAAACCCCATTTGTACACAAAAAAAAATCTTACACATACTGGCAACTCTCCTGGTCAGCGTAGCTAACGCAGAGAGATAGTTTTCTACTCTTTGCAAAGTAAAATCTTGGTTGCGTGCCTCAATGGTACAGGAACAGTTATCCGGGCTAGATCTCCTAAATACAGATAAACATGTTAACCTGAATATCGATGAAATTAGCAATATTTTCGCAATAAAAAAGACGTAAGCATGAATTTGTAATTAAGTAAGCACCTAAATAAAATTATTTAATGTAAAATGTATACTAGCATTTAACTTGATATATAAAGTACTTTGAAGTTATAAAAAAATCATTAAAATCGGTGATAGTACGAGTATGTTAGAGTCTAAATGTGACACTGTGATGTGCAAACAAACACACATTTACTTTAGTGACTTTCGTGAGAGAACAAACTAACATTTAACAGGTTTATTAATTTATTAGTGTTCACCCCACGGCTCTGCTTACGAGGAACTATACTGAACAAAATCTTGGTGAGAGCGTCAATATTTTGTTAACATCTCCTTTGTGGGAATGTACTAATCGATCATGAGCGAGTTCATACTTCGACTCGTACTTGGTCGATTTTGGGTGGCTGTGACCACAACCTTTTTTGAGGGCTGGATCCGCGCCTGAGCCTTTAGACAAAATACTTTTCTGTTAACGTTAACGCTTCGTGCAAAATGTATGGCAACGACATTACTGGGCGTGCGTGAGTCACGTGACAGCTCTCTCCGCAGGTATATTACCTGCCATAAATTTTGCACGAAGCGTTAGCGTTAGCGCTATAATAAAAGTTATTTGGCTAAGGGGGCTGAACAGTCTACGTTATGCCTCGGACGGACAGAAAAGAGACCGCAACAATAAGGGTTCCCTGTCCTTGTTAGTTAGGACTACGGACTCCTAAAAACTAACTTTTTTATGTACCTACATAACTCATGCATCTACCTACCTACATAACTCATGCCTTGAAATCTTTATGGGGATTTAAAAAAAAAGTTTGTAGATTTTAATATCTAACTTCAAAGGTAAATAAGGCTATAAAAAGGTGTACGAGTAGGTACCTAGTTAATAAACTGGACAGCGTAATACAATTTTATATTATTTATTAATTTATTTCAACTTCATGTAGAATAGTGGTACTTATGTGGACTTAATCCAACACGGCATTCTCTACCACTCAACCTTTGGGTTATAGAGACTACTCTGTGGTAGTTGTACCTACAACAACAATTATACCTAAATAAAAAAGTGAATAATGCCAATTTTACAAATTCATAATTTTTGTCATAACGCAATACACAACAGTTTTTTTTAATCGCTCCACAATAGCCTTATGCAAGCTGAGAACTTTCCAAATGAGCTCAATTATTACCCAAGTCGGTCGTCGAACCGCCTACCCAGCGTCTCGAGTCTTGCGTAAAACATACTGTCATGCATGGAGGCACATGAGCCTATAACCACTTGTTGTATAGTAGCTGACACGATTTTTTTTACCAAATGTGATGATTTTCCGTACTTGATTGAGTTTATTCTGTTCCATAATGGATCTCTGTTTCTCTAATCTGATCTATTACTCGTTAGTTATAAGTACAGGGTGTAATGAAACGGCCCTGGTCCAGGGCATGGTACGGAGCGAGAGGGAATGGACGCAGTCTCCTCCTTCTGCGAAGCAATAAGGCTCGCAAGAGTCTTCCTCACGCTACCAGCCGCAGCCGCCGCAGGAGACGCCCTGGGCGTCGGGGGTCGCGAGACGATCTCCGGCCGCCGTAGACGCAGGCCTGCGGACGGCGAGTAATGGGTAGCTGTTCAGCACCAGGCCCAAGAGACGAGATCACGTAGTGTTCCACGCGCGTCTCAAAGAGATGTCAGCCACCATCACTGACGGGGCCCGTCATGGCCGAGGGACTGCATGCCAAGGGGTCGCGGATAAGTAACAGAGTTATCACGTCCCTGGGCACTCAGGCAAGGAAGAAACAGGGGTGGGTTTTAGTCAATAAAAGTCTGACACGCCCTCCCGCTCCACCCACAGCATGATTACACACCCCAAAAAAAAAAGTGTGTAACGGAAATGGGTGAATACTGCAAACTACCTACAACTTCAACAGTAGTTTTAGCAGCTACAACTTCTTCAAGAAAGTCATTGTTAATTCCGAAAATGAAACTGGACCTCCCATATTAATTTTGATCAGCTTATGATAACTTAGTACGCGAAGTTAAAACTCATGTACGAGTAGTATTCGGTAACGCTTTATTTGAAAAAACTTTTTTACAATAAAAATAGAACTGACTTCCAAAAAAAGTGCAAAATAACTTCAATTTCGGAAGTCGGAGTTCTTGGTTTTGTATCTTCGTTATTTGACACCGACTGCCGAAATTGAAGTTATTTTGCACTTTTTTTGGAAGTCGGTTCTATTTTTTTTGTAAAAAAGTTTTTTTATTTTTCACTTTTTAGTTGTGGTTCCCCATTAAACTGTGTTAACAATTCATAGACATACGGTCGCAGCAATTGCGGTTGATTTGCTGTTAATTTTTGAAGAGTTCTGTTGTCTGTCTCCAAAACCCATCATCAGATTTATATGAAATATGGGACCATTTCAGAACAAATCCCTTTCGAACAAAAAAAAATTGCAAATCCGTCAATATCTGAGGGAGTTACGCCCGATTAAAAAAAAATACAAATATTCGAATTGATAACCTCCTTCTTTTTGAAGTCGGTTAAAAATACACAGTCATAGGAATAGACAATAAGACAGTAGATGGCGCTATGGTCAACATATTATTTTTGTACCTTATTAGGTACAAAAATAATATATACCACATACTACATACTACCACAGATTATAAATAACAGAAGTAAATCAATCTGCCTAGCCTTTTTCCAACTACCTTGGGGTCGGCTTGCAGTCTAACCGGATGCAGCTGAATACCAGTATTTTACATGGAGCGACTGCCTATCTGACCTCCACAACCCAGTTGCTGGGTAATAAGACTGGATGTCAGACTTTCGGGCCTCTGACGACCTGTAAGGACTGTCAAAGATCCACGATTGACAGCCGGGACCAACGGCTTAACGTGCTTTCCGAGGCACGGAGGAGTCTCGGTATGTAAAGATGGTCACCCATCCATGGACCAACCCCGGCCAGCGCAGCTTAACCTGATAGCTCGACCCGTGCGGCTGTTATTACTTTAGCCACGAGCTCTAATAACAGAATAACAGAAGTACCTACTTAGGTATAATTTCTGCTAACAAATTAGTAGTCTAGTACCTTATACAGTTTGGAATCTTCTTGCCATAACTTTCTGTACCTACGCAGTTTTCGCCTTTAACATATTATCGATCTTTTTGCAGTTTTGTTGGAAATACTCTTGATAACAATTTTATTTCCAAACGACAAGAAACATTATTTATGTTTGTTTTACAAGTAGATGTACAAGTTACTGTTTCGACAAGGACGCGGGTCAAAGTCAGGTGTAAATTAGTAGGTAGATAAGTATGTACAGTGCCGGATTAGCCGTACCAAGAGTAGCAAATGCTACGGGCCCCGCACATTGAGGGGCCCCTGCTTGGACGTATAAAACAAGTCAAGTTACCTATACCTTAAGAAATCTAAACCAATCCGGATTATCTATAAAGACAATGTAGGCAACTGCCTATCTGTGGAGCATACGGTGGAGGTCTGCCCCGCTTGGGCGGAACACCGCCGTGTCCTCGTGGATGCGATAGGTGGCGGCGACCTCTCGCGCCCGGCCCTGGTTCAGCCCATGGTACGGAGCGAGAGGGAATGGGAGGCAGTCTCCGCCTTCTGCGAAGCAGTAATGCTCGTGAAGGCGGAGGCGGGACGCGTGAGGGAAGCTCAACGGAGTGGCCCTCGCGGCCCCGGCCGCTACCACCGCAGGAGAGGTACTGGGCGTACTAGGCGTAGGACGTCGCAAGACGATTTCCGGCCACCGTAGACCCGGGCCTGCGGACGGCGAGCAGTGAGTAGCTCGCCGTCCGATCAGCACCAGGCCCGTGAGTCGACGGCGCGTAGTGTTCCACGCGCGCCTCAAAGAGATGTAGTCAGCCACCACTGACGGGGCCCATCGTGGCCGGTGCTTGCATGCCTAGGGGTAGCGGATAAATTCTGAAAATGGGTTACCGCACCCCTGGGCACAGGCAGGGAAGGAACAGGGGTGGGTTTTAGTCAGTAAGAGTCTGACACGCCCTCCCGCTCCACCCAGAGCGGGAGAAGTCATTAGATGATTCCCACAAAAAGGCAACTGCAGTTAAGCCCCGCCCCTTCGCTTTAAGCCGCGGTACTTGAGGTGGGAAATCATCCAATGACTTCTTCATTGGATGATTTCCCACCCCACAAAAAAAAAAAACAACTGCCTATGCGCCCATCGCTACTTTAGGGCCCCGCGGTACGTGAGAAAGTTTTCATTCGTTCTCATTTTACAAAAAAATAGGGAGCCCCTTGGTAGAGTTTTGCTACGGGCCCGCGCTGGCTTAATCCGGCACTGCATGTAGCAAATTCTACCAAGGGGCTTCTTAATCTACGTATGATAACGAACTAAAATTTCTTTTGCTTATTTTTCTCATGGCACTGTAGCGATGGGATTAGCATGAGAAAGGAGAGGCCTATGTTCAGCAGTGGGCGAAGTTGGGCTGTGGATAAAGCTGATGATTTTTGTCACAGGCCGCGGGGCCCTTAGGTAGCCATGAACCTTTATAGGTTTCTTTATAGTTGCCTACATTGTCTTATTGGATAGTTCGGCATTTATTAGATTTTATAATAATGGCATCGTGGCTGGTTTTTGTACGTCCAAGCGGGGCCCCCCAATTCGCGGGGCCCGTAGCATACTGCTACTATTGCTACGTGGCTAATCCGGCACTGGGTATGTATGATGCATTGTTTAGCGATTGAGTAATCTTTACACAAATCCATAATAATGAATTGCTACTTTTATGTTGTGCTGAGCGAACAATATGAATCAAGGAATCCTAACTTAAATTTATATAATATACATATAAAAGGAGAAACTGACTTACCGATTGACTGACTGACTGACATACCAACGCACAGCCGAAGCCGTTGGCAGCTAGCTAAGCCAGTAATATTATAAATGCGAATGTGTTTGTTTCAAACGACAAAAGAAATAAAAAACTTTTTTACAAAAAAAAAACAACCGACTTCCAAAAAAGAAAATACCTACACTAATAAAAAACTTTTTACAAAAAAAAATACAACCGACTTCCATAAATAAAGTCGGTGTTTCTAGTTTGGTTTCTTCGTTACTTGACACCGACTTCCGAAATTAAAGTTATTTTGCATTTTTTAGTATTATTTATGGAAGTCGGTGGGCGGTCGGAAAGTTGAAATTCGGTCAACAACTGACGGAGAAATCGGCGGACACACATAAAAAAAAATAATACCTACATACAGTCAAACATAGAACCTCCTCCTTTTTCGAAAGTCGGTTAAAATAAATACGTCCATAGTCCGTTTATGGACGGCCTAACCTTAAGGCAGCAAAAAAAAAAAATGTCAGCCACCATTTTGTTTTTTGAAGTGAAAACTTTAGTCGCGTCGGGCATTTTTGAGATGGAAAAAAACTATTGAACTCGCGCGACACCGATACCGCTACGACGCGTAGCACTCGTAGCGGATCTCGTAGTTTTTATTTTTTTTTGAAGTGAAAATTTCTTCAGGCGCAATGGTCGTTTTTTAGATGGGAAAAAACAATTGAACTCGCCTCCGACGCCGACACCTACACTGACACCGACACTGCTACGCGTCGTAGCACTCTTAGCGGATCGCGTAGCGGATTGAAGTGAAAACTTCTTTAGGCGCGTTGGGCATTTTTGTTCAAGTTTTCACTTCTGTCGGCACTCCCGGAGCTCTTTTCTTTGTTTTTTTTTGTTTTTCTTTTTTTTTGTTTAAAAAAACGTTGCCCCACACTAGGAATTACTCCTGTATCGTGGGTGCGTTCACAAACATGTATAATTCACATACACAAGACACCCAGACCCGGAACAACTATCTGTAGGCCATACAAATATTTGTTCCGTGCAGGAATCGAACCCGCGACACTCAGCGCAGCAGCCGAACGCTCAACCACTGCGCCAACCGTGCCGTCCTCTACTCTTTTTAAGCCTATATGTCGCTTCGGCAGTCAAACCCAATCTAATCATACTTCGTTTCTTGAAATCCATCCAGTCGTTTAGGTTACGGGGTGTGCCAAAGAAAACATACATATCTACATACAAAGTCTCGAAAACATAATCCTCATTCTAGGGCAGTCGGATAAAAAAGAACTTTCCAAAGAAATCAGTCATCAAAAATGAAAAACTCAATTTTAATCCAACAGGGAGAAGAATCTACATAAGAAACTACACCATAAATAAAAATGGGGAAACTATGCAAAATAGTATTCATGTACCTACGCCTGATGTTCGACCTCGCAGTCGATGGCATCTTCTCTCTCTTCTGGAACTGTCACAATAAAGAAGTGCCGGCGTTGGACTTGAAGAAGCATGCTGTGCTCACTGAGAGTGCGACCGCGCTTGCCAAGAAGATTAGACAGAAGGAGCTGAAGTCAGAAGATCTGGTCAGAGCTGTCATTGAGAGGATTAAGGAGGTGAGAGTTTGAGTGATTTGGCACAGAGAGGTATAGTCTGGAATAGCAAGTAGGCTATAATTTATAGTGGGGGAAAGACTAATTCCACGCGGGTGAAGCCGGTGGTAGAAGCTTGTTTATTACAATGGCCGAGACATCATGAAAAAAAAGGCCGAGACATCATGCCTAGGGGTAGCGGATAAATTCTTAACAGAGTTACCGCTCCCCTGGGCACTCAGGCAGGGAAGGAACAGGGGTGGGTTTTAGTCAGTAAGAGTCTGACACACTCACCCGCTCCACCCAGAGCGGGATGTCATTGGATGATTTCCCACCCAGCCAAAAATTAAAAAAAAATGCCGAGATATCACCTAAAGCGCGGTCACTCTCGGACTACTAGCATTTGTCGTAGCGCATCTCTTTCCATAGAAAAGAAAGAGATGCGCATCGACGAAATGATCGCAATTTATTGCAAAATATGAAGTATTTTATCGATTTACCTAAGATTTACTAATAAATTTATAAAACAATAATCCATCACTGGATGCAGTTTAGCAATTGAAATTTTATGGTATATTTTATATTATGATTTTATAAACTACTTTTAAAGATAATTTTGAGGTATATTAGAAGATTTTTTTGATGTATATCAATAACATCAATATAGGCAAATAAATAGGACTTGAAATGTCATATTTTTTTTATTTGTCAAAATTATATCTGTTTGAGATCAATGACTATTGGTTGAGATACACTGCTTTAAAGAACGACCTTTTTTAAATTAATATGAACAAATACTTTTAATGCGACTGGCACGGCGGATTCCGTGTTGATAGGTACTTCTTTGGTCCGAAGTCCGATAATGCATAGAATACAAAAGTTAATCATACATGAGGATGCAATAAATTTCAGGTAAACCCAGTAATAAATGCGATTGCCGTCGATCGATATGACGCAGCGCTGGCCGAGGCGAAAGAAGTGGATGCTCGCATCGCCAACGGTCTTGCAGAAGAAGAGTATACTAAGAAACCATTGTTGGGTACGTAGCCTATTTTGATAGCCAACGGATCAGACCGAACTCCCTGGCCGTTTTGTGAACTAACAACAAACAGAGAGACAAATATAGGAAACCAGCACACACACATACAAAGACAAACCCCCACAAACACACAAAAACACCCGCCCGGCAGCACTTCCTAGTCTTTTAGCTAGGAAGAAGAAGAGGGCAACAAACTTCCTAGCAACAAATTCGAAACACCACACAACAATCATCGGATTTAGTTTAGCTCACCACGGAAACATTCGTTCATTTGTTTCATGAATAAAAAACATTTTTCCAATGTGGCGGGCACGGTGAACATAACAACTTTTTAATCGACTTCTAAAAGGAGGAGGTTATCAATTCGGATGTTTGTATTTTTTTTGTGTATGTTCGGGCATAACTCCGTCATTTATGAACGGATTTCCAAAATTCTTCTTTTGTTCGTAAGGAGCTTGTTCCGAAATGGTCCCATTTAAATTGCATACAGCAACGGAACTCTTCAAAAAATGACAGCAAATTTTTACAAAAAATAGAACCGACTTCCAAAAAAAAAAAAGTGCAAAATAACTTTAATTTCGGCAGTCGGTGTCAAAAAACGAAGTCACAAAACCAGAAACACTGACTGCCGAAATTAAAGTTATTTTGCACATCTTTTTTTTGGAAGTCGGTTTTATTTTTTGTAAAAAAGTTTTTATTGTAGTCCACCGTCTGTCGAATATTACGTAGCTACATGCCACCAATCATCTTAATACTTAGTTACGTTATACTGAATTGGCGATGGCATCTTCACACAAATACCACTGATTTATCAGTTCAAAACACCTCGCTCAATCACGGTTCTGGAACGAAAATTAACATAGAAGATATCTCACTCAAAATTAAAAGTCATTTATTGAAATTGGCCTGAGAGCCAGCACTTTTTAAACGTCTAAGTTCTACATAGGCGGTTGCAGTTTGCAGGGCTAAGGTGCAGGAAAAGTTATTTGACTTACTGGACAGCCCCAGAGGCCAGAAGGAGCTGTACCGCATTACAAAAGTAAGAGAAAGGAGAACGAGAGATATAATCCACAGTCCCCCAAAAACGCCCGCCCGTCACCACTTCCTAGTGTTTAGCTGGGCAGAAGAACACTAGATAAGACCTAAGAAATATGTTCATATTTGTGTGTGTTGTATATGTGCCATAAATAAATAAACAAATCGTGATTGGTATATTTTATTATCAACAACCGATCAAAACTCTTCACATCATAGTTTTTCGTTTTTCAACCTTAAAATTTAATTGTTGAGATTTAAATACTATCTACTTACTATTATATTCATTCATTTCTTTATTCGCTCTTCACAATATTGGTTCCTTAAAGATTAACAATGTTTTTACTAATGCTAAATTCAATAATTGTAAGAGACTGGTTTTTGAGAAAGCCTGTGTTACAGGTCACCAGGCCCCCCACAGTAAAATAATATAGTAACAGGTTAAAAGACGATCTTGTGTCAAGAAGAATATTATATCAAATTAAACTACCACCCTCTCCCACAGGTGTCCCATTCACAACAAAGGAGAGTCAGGCTGTGAAAGGCATGCCCCTTACGATGGGGCTGAAGTGCCGGCGCAATGAGGTGGCGGAGGAAAACAGTGAAGCAGTCAAGAGGCTGAAGGATGCTGGAGCCATTGTTGTAGCTTCCACTAATCTGCCCGAGCTGCTGGTTTGGTAAGATTTAGAACTATTTACTAAGCCATCAATCGTATAACTTAACCTTGCTGTCTAGTGCTAGGTGTTGAGGAGTCTAAATGCGGAAGGCGAAGAACCGGGTGTTGAAGATGCCTCTAGGTCTTGCCATTAAATAACACTCAATCCTACGCCTGATTTCTATTCTGATCCTCTTGTCGTCAGAGTCTTGAACTCTGCTAGAAAACCAGACTGCGATCACAAATATTCAAAAAAGAACAAGCAGCGGGTAGAGATGTTTTAACTTCGTCCGTCATAGTCTTTTCAATCTAAAATTGAGAACTTTATAAAATATTGAAATTAAAAAAAAACGCCGCACACAGTGCCGTCGGCACTGCCTTGCCTTGCCGCTAGGCAAGCCGCGGTGCATCTGGCGGCTTATAAACCGCTTTGCCGTACAAAAGAGCCGCTAACATGGCTGCCCGGGTGCCGCCGCGTGTTGTGCGCTTTGCTCAAGTTTCTGCGGCCAAGTGTCGGCCGCACAGACGCCCGGGAAAGTCGGCAGCACGTGTCGGTGGCACTGTGTGTCTTTAGAGTGACGTCATTTTATTTTTCGTATTCTCAGCACACCCGTTCATTTCATCCATAAAAATAACTAGTCCGCCATCTTTGGGAGTCTGCCTGTATTTAGAAAGACATCACATAACCAACTATGCATTTTCGTCCAAAACTAAATAAGTATCAAATTTTTAGCTCAAAAGGAAACCGAGATATGGGTCAAAATAACTTTTTAGATTTTTTTACATACTTAGTTAGTTACAGGAAGCTAATAACTAATAATAATAATAATATTTTATTAATTAATTACACGACAAGAAAATAAATACAAAAAATTACACTATCGGACACTCCGATACCCAAACGCATGTTTACTGACTGCGTGCAATCGTATCCAGCGCTCGAGCATCGGAGAATCCCACCGGTCCGACAATACAGACAGGATACTGTTGGTACTAGCCCGCATGCAGGAAAGGACTGAGATGCAACGCTTGCGCATGACTGCAGCAATATATATATTTTCGTTCACTTTTTTTTTATTGGTTCTACTTGATAATGCTTTGTTTGTTTTTTTTATGCACCTGCCATATTATCTCTCCACCACCCTTGGTTGACTGGTAGAGAATGCCTAAGGCATTAAGTCCGCCTTTGTACTTTTGTTGCATGAAGTGTAAATAAATAAAAAAATGGCAATAAATCGAAATAAATATTGTACATGTGACGTTTACAAGGGTAATACGTTACAATATATACTGAGACATAGGCATCCTCTCTGTGAGAGTATGTGGGCCGTAATCCACCACGTGGGCCCAACGCGGGTTGGTGGATGTCACTGTCTTCAAAGTTTTAGTTGTGGGAGATGCCGGTTTCTCACGATTTTTTCTTTTACCGTTTTGAGAGCAGTGGTTATTAACTAGTTTATACAAAGTAATGGTCGGAACCAGGCAGGCGCTCTGCCTGAGTTTAGACCCACGTCCTACAACTGGTAAATTGCGGCCGTTATTACTGCTCCTGCAAGCAACAGAGGATATTTAAGGTCTAGGTGGCCAGGCGAGCCTGGTTATTACTGTTAGCTTGGCACAATTTCCACCTACGGTCCAGGCCATGGTACGGAGCGAGAGGGAATGGGAAGCAGCCTCCTCCTTCTGCGAAGCAGTAATGCTCGCGAAGAGGGAGGCGGAACCGGTGAGGGAGACTCAACGGAGTCGCCCTCACACCCCCTGCAGCAGCCGCCGCAGGAGACGCCCTGGGTATCGGGGGTCACGAGACTATCTCCAGCCACCGTAAACGCACCCGGGCCTGCGGACGGCGAGTAATGGGTAACTCGCCGTCCGATCAACACCAGGCTCGAGAGTTGACGGCGCGTAATGTTCCACGCACGCCTCAAAGAGTTGTCAGCAAACACGACGTGGCCCGTCATGGCCGATGCCTGCCCGGGGGTTGAGAATAAATTCGAAAGAGTTACCTCGCCCCTGGGCATTCAGGGCAGGGAGGAACAGGGGTGGGTTTTAGTCAGTAAGAGTCTGACACGCCCTTCCGCTCCACCCAAGAGCGTGAGATGTCATTGGATGATTTCCCAACCCACAAAAAAACAAGCATATGTGAACAAGCAAATAAGTGAGTGAACAAGCAAACAAGTGAATACGCAGACGAGTGACAGAGTACGCGGACGACAGAGTACGCGGACGCCATAGTATTCGGACGACAGAGTACGCGGACGACAGAGTAGGCGGACGACAGAGTAGCCTGACGACAGAGTAGGCGGACGACAGAGTAGGCGGCGACAGAGTAGGCGGACGACAGAGTACGCGGACGACAGAGTAGGCGGACGACAGAGTACGCGGACGACAGAGTACGTGGACGACAGAGTACGCAGACGACAGAGTATGCGGACGACAGAGTACCTCGCCGAGAGAGTACGCGGACGACAGAGTACGCGGACGACAGAGTAGGCGGACGACAGAGTAGCCGGACGACAGAGTAGGCGGACGACAGAGTAGGCGGCGACAGAGTAGGCGGACGACAGAGTAGGCGGACGATGGAGTAGGTGGACGACAGAGTACGCGGACGACAGAGTACGCGGACGACAGAGTACGCGGACGACAGAGTACGCGGACGACAGAGTAGGCGGACGACAGAGTAGGCGGACGACAGAGTACGCGGACGACAGAGTACGCGGACGCCATAGTATTCGGACGACAGAGTACGCGGACGACAGAGTAGCCGGACGACAGAGTAGGCGGACGACAGAGTAGGCGGCGACAGAGTAGGCGGACGACAGAGTACGCGGACGACAGAGTAGGCGGACGACAGAGTACGCGGACGACAGAGTAGGTGGACGACAGAGTAGGTGGACGACAGAGTACGCGGACAACAGAGTACGCGGACGACAGAGTACGCGGACGCCATAGTATTCGGACGACAGAGTACGCGGACGACAGAGTACGCGGACGACAGAGTAGGCGGACGACAGAGTACGCGGACGCCATAGTATTCGGACGACAGAGTAGCCGGACGACAGAGTAGGCGGACGACAGAGTAGCCGGACGACAGAGTAGGCGGACGACAGAGTAGGCGGCGACAGAGTAGGCGGACGACAGAGTAGGCGGACGACGGAGTAGGCGGACGACAGAGTACGCGGACGACAGAGTAGGCGGACGACAGAGTAGGCGGACGACAGAGTACGCGGACGACGGAGTAGGCAGAAGACAGAGTACGCGGACGACAGAGTAGGCGGACGACAGAGTAGGCGGACGACAGAGTACGCGGACGACAGAGTAGGCGGACGACAGAGTAGGCGGACGACAGAGTAGGCGGACGACAGAGTACGCGGACGACGGAGTAGGCAGAAGACAGAGTACGCGGACGACAGAGTACGCGGACGACAGAGTACGCGGACGACGGAGTAGGCAGAAGACAGAGTACGCGGACGACAGAGTACGCGGACGACAGAGTACGCGGACGACAGAGTAGGTGGACGACAGAGTACGCGGACAACAGAGTACGCGGACGACAGAGTACGCGGACGCCATAGTATTCGGACGACAGAGTACGCGGACGACAGAGTACGCGGACGACAGAGTAGGCGGACGACAGAGTACGCGGACGACAGAGTAGGTGGACGACAGAGTACGCGGACGCCATAGTATTCGGACGACAGAGTAGCCGGACGACAGAGTAGGCGGACGACAGAGTAGCCGGACGACAGAGTAGGCGGACGACAGAGTAGGCGGCGACAGAGTAGGCGGACGACAGAGTAGGCGGACCACGGAGTAGGCGGACGACAGAGTACGCGGATGACAGAGTAGGCGGACGACAGAGTACGCGGACGACGGAGTAGGCAGAAGACAGAGTACGCGGACGACAGAGTAGGCGGACGACAGAGTAGGCGGACGACAGAGTACGCGGACGACAGAGTAGGCGGACGACAGAGTAGGCGGACGACAGAGTAGGCGGACGACAGAGTACGCGGACGACGGAGTAGGCAGAAGACAGAGTACGCGGACGACAGAGTACGCGGACGACAGAGTACGCGGACGACGGAGTAGGCAGAAGACAGAGTACGCGGACGACAGAGTACGCGGACGACAGAGTACGCGGACGACGGAGTAGGCAGAAGACAGAGTACGCGGACGACAGAGTAGGCGGACGACGGAGTAGGCAGAAGACAGAGTACGCGGACGACAGAGTAGGCGGACGACGGAGTAGGCGGACGACAGAGTACGCGGACGACAGAGTACGCGGACGACAGAGTACGCGGACGACGGAGTAGGCAGAAGACAGAGTACGCGGACGACAGAGTACGCGGACGACAGAGTACGCGGACGACGGAGTAGGCAGAAGACAGAGTACGCGGACGACAGAGTACGTGGACGACAGAGTACGCGGACGACAGAGTACGCGGACGACGGAGTAGGCAGAAGACAGAGTACGCGGACGACAGAGTATGCGGCCGAGAGAGTACGCCGCCGAGAGAGTACGCCGCCGAGAGAGTACGCCGCCGAGAGTGCGCCACCGAGAGAGTACGCCGTCGAGAGAGTACGCCGTCGAGAGAGTACGCCGTCGAGAGAGTACGCCGTCGAGAGAGTACGCCGTCGAGAGAGTACGCCGTCGAGAGAGTACGCCGTCGAGAGAGTACGCCGTCGAGAGAGTACGCCACAGAGAGAGTACGCCGCCGAGAGAGTACGCCGCCGAGACAGTACGCCGTCGAGAGAATACGCGAGTACGCCGCCGAGAGAGTACGCCGCCGAGAGAGTACGCGGACGAGAGAGTACGCCGCCGAGAGAGTACGCCGTCGAGAGAGTACGCGGACGAGAGAGTACGCCGTCGAGAGAGTACGCCGTCGAGAGAGTACGCCGTCGAGAGACTACGCCGCCGAGAGAGTACGCCGCCGAGAGAGTACGCCGCCGAGAGAGTACGCCGCCGAGAGAGTACGCCGTCGAGAGAGTACGCGGACGAGAGAGTACGCCGTCGAGAGAGTACGCCGTCGAGGGAGTACGCGGACGAGAGAGTACGCCGTCGAGAGAGTACGCCGCCGAGAGAGTACGCCGCCGAGAGAGTACGCCGCCGAGAGAGTACGCGGAAGAGAGAGTACGCGGACGAGAGAGTACGCCGTCGAGAGAGTACGCCGCCGAGAGAGTACGCCGCCGAGAGAGTACGCCGACGGGAGAGTACGCCGACGAGAGGGTACGCCACCGAGAGAGTACGCCGCCGAGAGAGTACGCCGCCGAGAGAGTACGCGGACGAGAGAGTACGCCGCCGAGAGAGTACGCCGTCGAGAGAGTACGCCGTCGATAGAGTACGCCGCCGAGAGAATACGCCGCCGAGAGTGTACGCCGCCGAGAGAGAACGCCGCCGAGAGAGTACGCCGCCGAGAGAGTACGCCGCCGAGAGAGTACGCGGACGAGAGAGTACGCCGCCGAGAGAGTACGCCGTCGAGAGAGTACGCGGACGAGAGAGTACGCCGTCGAGAGAGTACGCCGTCGAGAGAGTACGCCGCCGAGAGACTACGCCGCCGAGAGAGTACGCCGCCGAGAGAGTACGCCGCCGAGAGAGTACGCCGCAGAGAGAGTACGCCGCCGAGAGAGTACTCCGGCGAGAGAGTACGCCGCCGAGAGTACGCCACCGAGAGAGTACGCCGTCGAGAGAGTACGCCGTCGAGAGAGTACGCCGTCGAGAGAGTACGCCGTCGAGAGAGTACGCCGTCGAGAGAGTACGCGGACGAGAGAGTACGCCGTCGAGAGAGTACGCCGCCGAGAGACTACGCCGCCGAGAGAGTACGCCGCCGAGAGAGTACGCCGCCGAGAGAGTACGCCGCCGAGAGAGTACGCCGCCGAGAGAGTACGCCGCCGAGAGTACGCCACCGAGAGAGTACGCCGTCGAGAGAGTACGCCGTCGAGAGAGTACGCCGCCGAGAGAGTACGCCGCCGAGAGAGTACGCCGCCGAGAGAGTACGCCGTCGAGAGAGTACGCCGTCGAGAGAGTACGCCGCCGAGAGAGTACGCCGCCGAGAGAGTACGCCGCCGAGAGAGTACGCCGCCGAGCGAGTACGCCGCCGAGAGAGTACGCCGCCGAGAGAGTACGCCGCCGAGAGAGTACGCGGACGAGAGAGTACGCCGCCGAGAGAGTACGCCGTCGAGAGAGTACGCGGACGAGAGAGTACGCCGTCGAGAGAGTACGCCGTCGAGAGAGAACGCCGCCGAGAGACTACGCCGCCGAGAGAGTACGCCGCCGAGAGAGTACGCCGCCGAGAGAGTACGCCGCCGAGAGAGTACGCCGCCGAGAGAGTACGCCGCCGAGAGAGTACGCCACCGAGAGAGTACGCCGTCGAGAGAGTACGCCGCCGAGAGAGTACGCCGCCGAGAGAGTACGCCGCCGAGAGAGTACGCCGCCGAGAGAGTACGCCGCCGAGAGAGTACGCGGACGAGAGAGTACGCCGCCGAGAGAGTACGCCGTCGAGAGAGTACGCGGACGAGAGAGTACGCCGTCGAGAGAGTACGCCGTCGAGAGAGTACGCCGCCGAGAGACTACGCCGCCGAGAGAGTACGCCGCCGAGAGAGTACGCCGCCGAGAGAGTACGCCGCAGAGAGAGTACGCCGCCGAGAGAGTACTCCGGCGAGAGAGTACGCCGCCGAGAGTACGCCACCGAGAGAGTACGCCGTCGAGAGAGTACGCCGTCGAGAGAGTACGCCGTCGAGAGAGTACGCCGTCGAGAGAGTACGCCGTCGAGAGAGTACGCGGACGAGAGAGTACGCCGTAGAGAGAGTACGCCGTCGAGAGAGTACGCCGCCGAGAGACTACGCCGCCGAGAGAGTACGCCGCCGAGAGAGTACGCCGCCGAGAGAGTACGCCGCCGAGAGAGTACGCCGCCGAGAGAGTACGCCGCCGAGAGTACGCCACCGAGAGAGTACGCCGTCGAGAGAGTACGCCGTCGAGAGAGTACGCCGCCGAGAGAGTACGCCGCCGAGAGAGTACGCCGCCGAGAGAGTACGCCGTCGAGAGAGTACGCCGTCGAGAGAGTACGCCGCCGAGAGAGTACGCCGCCGAGAGAGTACGCCGCCGAGAGAGTACGCCGCCGAGCGAGTACGCCGCCGAGAGAGTACGCCGCCGAGAGAGTACGCCGCCGAGAGAGTACGCGGACGAGAGAGTACGCCGCCGAGAGAGTACGCCGTCGAGAGAGTACGCGGACGAGAGAGTACGCCGTCGAGAGAGTACGCCGTCGAGAGAGAACGCCGCCGAGAGACTACGCCGCCGAGAGAGTACGCCGCCGAGAGAGTACGCCGCCGAGAGAGTACGCCGCCGAGAGAGTACGCCGCCGAGAGAGTACGCCGCCGAGAGAGTACGCCACCGAGAGAGTACGCCACCGAGAGAGTACGCCGTCGAGAGAGTACGCCGTCGAGAGAGTACGCCGTCGAGAGAGTACGCCGTCGAGAGAGTACGCCGCCGAGAGAGTACGCCGCCGAGAGAGTACGCCGCCGAGAGAGTACGCCGCCGAGAGAGTACGCCGCCGAGAGAGTACGCGGACGAGAGAGTACGCCGCCGAGAGAGTACGCCGCCGAGAGAGTACGCCGTCGAGAGAGTACGCCGTCGAGAGAGTACGCCGTCGAGAGAGTACGCCGTCGAGAGAGTACGCCGCCGAGAGAGTACGCCGCCGAGAGAGTACGCCGCCGAGAAAGAACGCCGCCGAGAGAGTACGCCGCCGAGAGAGTACGCCGCCGAGAGAGTACGCGGACGAGAGAGTACGCCGCCGAGAGAGTACGCCGCCGAGAGAGTACGCCGTCGAGAGAGTACGCGGACGAGAGAGTACGCCGCCGAGAGAGTACGCCGACGAGAGAGTACGCCGACGAGAGAGTACGCGGACGGGAGAGTACGCCGCCGAGAGAGTACGCCGACGAGAGAGTACACCGCCGAGAGAGTACGCCGACGAGAGAGTACGCCGCCGAGAGCGTACGCGGACGAGAGCGTACGCGGACGGGAGCGTACGCGGACGGGAGAGTACGCGGACGAGAGGGTATGCCGCCGACAGAGTACGCCGCCGAAAGAGTACGCCACCGAGAGAGTACGCGCGAGTACTGAGGTTAAAGTTGCGCAATATTTAGCAACAAATTCTAGGCCTCAAGAGAAAAGTATAACTGTATCTAAAAATGCACATAACAAAATATAATAAAAAACTTGAGAGGTGTCAAGGGACACCCGGATGGAACGAAGGTCCTTTCGATTAATTAGTGAAGGAATTGTAATATAATTTTATTTTTTTTAATTTATAATATTTTTTTTATTGTTAACTACGCACACACGCACGCACTTAAGAAGTTATACTTCATCATCTCATCTCATCTCATCTCATCTCATCTCATCGCAGCTCAGCTCAGCTCAGCTCAGCTCAGCTCAGCTCAGCTCAGCTCAGCGCAGCGCAGCTCAGCTCAGCTCAGCTCAGCTCAGCTCAGCTCAACTCAACTCTTTAGCAATAACAACAACTATAACAAAAGTAATTGTAATAAAATTTAATTTTTTTTACTATAGCAAAAAGTGTCGTGACAACTTTTCGTAAGAAGTTTTCCGTTTCCCTTTCACAACGCGCGATAAGGAACTTCGTTCCAATAAGCTGTCTACGCGGGCCTCGGCAAAACTGCCAGAGGCACTACAATACTGCGGCAATCCCATCAGCATCCTGAATGCATTGTTATACTGCACTCTCAGGTCACTGTATACCCTCTGCAAATAGTCAACCCACAGGCTGCACGTGTAAAAGGACTGACAGTACGCTCTGAACAAAGTTACTTTTACTTTTATATAATAAAAGCGTGTTAAAATTTACTTCATTGCTTCAACCATAGCGACTTCAGTTAGATCTGCCTACAAAGCTTCATCAACTCTTAACCTCCTGCTGAGAAAAAAAGCCTGCTAAGTATAAAATATAATCTTCCATGTTTATAGGCAAGAAACCCGTAACCCGGTGTACGGCATGACGAACAACCCCCATCACACTGGCAGAACTCCTGGCGGATCCAGTGGAGCTGAGGCGGCATTGACAGCGTCGTGTGCTACTGTCGTCAGCTTGTGTAAGTTACTCATACATTGATCAAACTAGTTTTTTTAAACCAGATCCACAGGTCAGTATATCTTACTGTTATTAGAACTTACTTGGCAAATTAACTCGTGGCTAAAGTAATAACAGCCGCACGGGTCGATCCATCAGGTTAAGCTACGCTTACCGGGGTTGGTCCATGAATGAGTGACCATCTTTACATACCGAGATTCCTCCGTGCCTCGGCAAGCACGTTAAGCCGTTGGTCCCGGCTGTCAATCGTGGATCTTTGACAGTCGTTACGGGTCGTCGGAAGCCCGAAAGTCTGACAACCTGTCTTACTAAGGGGTATCGTATTACCCAGTTACTGGGTTGTGGAGGTCAGATAGGCAGTCGCTTCATGTAAAATAGTGGTATTCAGCTGCATACGGTTATACTGGTTGCCGACTCCAAGATAGTTGGGAAAAGGTTAGCCAGATTGATTTTGGCAAATTGGGGTTTTGTAGATTCGTCTGATACCCAATGTGAGTGCGGTGACCATGTCCAGGGGCCCAATTCTGTAAAATAACTAACTTGTCAATAGTGTGTTGGTAGTGTTGCTTGCCACTGTAGTGCTTTTGAAACCCCATAATAAGACTTGTAATAATTGGTAGTCTGCTCTACTATATTATGTCAATAGCATATTGAAGTTATTGCAGAATACCAAATTTGCAACAGTGGCAAAATAATGCCTGTTGTGTGTCGATAGAGTGTCCATGGCGTGTTGCTTAACTCAAAGTTACAGAATTGGGCCCCAGAACATGACTCACGTACTGCAATTCCCCAAGTGCCCATACTCCTGAATTATGGAGGACCTGATGAACTCTTTGACGCCGCAATTAATGTAGCTTCTGGGTTCATAGTATTTGAAAAGTTAGGTAACCATAGATTTGAAAGAAGAAGAACTGTATTTAAAAAAACTTGACTCTCTGTGGTAACTCGTCCATCTGACCTTGATTTTTCGTAATATAATGAGTGTCGAAAAGCAATGTGGTCTGATTAGCCGAAACTCTGTGGAGATATTTAGCCCAAAATATGTCTCAGGTCAAGGTTTGTGTTTCAAATAAGCCAAGGTTCTGGTTCTTAATACTGACGCTACATTTGGTCTAAAATATAAAATCTATGGTTAAGGCTTGTTTGATGCCAAGGTTCAGTTTCGACTATTTACTATCGCATTATTCTTTCAGGTTCTGATCTCGGTGGATCTACTCGTATGCCTGCGTTCTACTGCGGCATGTTTGGTCATCACCCTACTCCTGGCACCACTAATCTAAGAGGTACCTTACAACAACCCTTTTATTGCTTGATAAGGAGGAAAGTTAAAATTATATATTTTTCTTACTCTCTCTTCGCTGTTCTTTTCTCATTAATTTCACTAAGGACCCAAGATAGTTTAATTGTTTCTCCCGGACTAGTCGAGCTTCATTGCCTCTGTGTTTTTCTGGTGGTCGCCATTTGGGAGGAGTTGCAGTGGTTTTAGGAATACTGTGGCGGGCTGTCCCAAAAACCCACGTCAAAATAAGAAAGATATCGTCATTTTCGCAAGTCTTTCGATGGAACACAGTGTCAAAGCAAACTCCAAATTCCAAAGCATTCTGATTCTGATTCCAATACCATAAAGTTATTGAAGTGAAAACTTCTTTGGCCGTGTTGAGTGATTTTTAATAATAATTGCTCGGAATGCCAGTAGATCTGAAAATCAGATTAATGTTAATAATAATAAGAATTTATAAATTATGAAATTTTTAAAAAAAAGGTAGTTCTCATGACTGTTATATAAGCCCAGCTTCCGTCCCCAGGAATATTCTTCCGAAGCGCTGAAGACCAGGGCTCCATGTTATCGCTGGGCTTCATCACCAAGCACGTGGAGGATCTGGCGCCACTCACCAAGATCGTGGCTGGAGACAAGGCTCCCCTGCTCAAGTTAGACAGAGATATTGACTTTAAGGTATGTATGGCATCACCAAAATACTTCCTCTCTGAAGCTTGCTTATATTATTATGTCCAGTGTTTCAATCCCGTAGCATAGGATCGAAATGAGTGGCTGTTCTTTTTTAATTCAGCCCTAGATATTAGATGAATGCTAGGTTTAAATATTTAAATGGCATAATACAGGTAATCCTACATATCAATATTCCTACTATTAATATTATAAATATGCAAGTTTGTGAGGATGTATGTTTGTTACTCATTCACACCGGCTGAACGGATCTGAATAAAATTTGGCACAGAGATAGATTACAGTCTGGAATAGCTCATAGGTTATAATTTATAATTGGGACAGTACTAATTCCACGCTGGCAAAGCCGCTGGTAGAAGCAGTCTAGCCATGAATCCATTGGAATTCAGGGCTAGATTGAAATATTGTTAGTAAACTTAGAACTATTGCGATTTTGTACAGTTTCGCACACAAATTACAATGGTGAATGTATACCTACATTTGTCTTTAGATTTATGTTTATAAAACTCTGTTTATCGTATTGCAGGATATCAAGTTTTACTACATGGAAACCGCGCAGGACTTGAGTGTGAGCACCGTGAGGTCTTGCCTCAGAGGAGCCATGAAGAGGTAAGAGATATCCTACTAATATTATAAATGTGAAAGTTTTGTGAGTGTGTATGTTTGTTACTTCTTCACGCTCAAACGGCTAGACCGATTTGAATGAAATTCGGTATGTAGATAGCTTATAGCCTAGATTAACATATAGGCTACCTTTTATTCCGGTCTAGGTGGGTAAAACCGCGGGGCGCAGCTAGTTAGTGCAGCATGAATAGTTAGTTTTTCCATAAAGACCATTGACGTTATGGCAAAAATCACTACCTCTGCATCCTTCGTAAATGGAGATAAATATTGCAATCAAGCTTTGTGCATTTAGTCTGTATCAAGTTTAAAAAGTATTTAGAATGCGGATGTAACACATTCTAATGTATGCAGTATTTGGCAGTAAATGTGTCGAGTCAGCCTTCTCGGCAAGCTTCGTTGAGGTAGTCAATACTACAGTAAAATTCTCAGCTCCGTTTTACCGAGATCGTGCCTGTTTCAATGATTCCACATATTGTCCAAGCCCGCCAGACTATTCCCAAACCACTGTAACTTCTGTAAGCCAGAATAGACAGTGGCGACTACTAGAAAAAACGCCGAAGCAATGAAGCTCGACGAGTCTCAGAGAAACGATTAAACTGTCTTGGGACCCGCAACGAAATCAATCAGAAAAAACAGTGTAGCAGTAAGGAAAACATAATTTCCACTTCCCTCCTAATCAAGCGGGTTCCACATATTGTCCAGTTGCGTAGATACTTGAGACACAAAACTACACCAATTTTACATCACAATATCCACCAGGAATTAATTTGCGAATAATTAAAACAGCCACTGACCTTCTCTCGAAAACATCACGCCATAAACACCCTGATTTCATTTAGATATTTGGCGTTAGTAGGTACGTGCTGGTAACACACCACTAGCGGCTACCAGCTTTATGTGAATGTACCTTAAATCAGGTCCAGAAACCGCAACCCTAATAATTAAGCTGTCCAAAAACCTCTGTAACCACCAAACCTTAAATGATTAATCTGTCCAAAAACCTTGGTTGATTAATCTGTCCAAAACCCTTGGTTGATTAATCTGTCCAAAAACCTTGGTTGATTAATCTGTCCAAAATCTTTGGTTGTTTAATCTGTCCAAAAACCTTGGTCGATTAATCTGTCCAAAAACATTGGTTGATTAATCTGTCCAAAACCCTTGGTTGATTAATCTGTCCAAAACCCTAGGTTGATTAATCTGTCCAAATACCTTGGTTGATTAATCTGTCCAAAACCCTTGGTTGATTAATCTGTCCAAAAACCTTGGTTGATTAATCTGTCCAAAAGCCTTGGTTGATTAATCTGTCCAAAAACCTTGGTTGATTAATCTGTCCAAAACCCTTGGTTGATTAATCTGTCCAAACCCTTGGTTAATTAATCTGTCCAAAAATCTTGGTTGATTAATCTGTCCAAAAACCTGAGTTGATTAATCTGTCCAAAAACCTTGGTTGATTAATCTGTCCAAAAACCTTGGTTGATTAATCTGTCCAAAACCTTGATTGATTAATCTGCCCGAAAACCTTGGTTGATTAAGCTGTCCAAAAACCTCTCTAACCACCACACCTTAAATCAAGACACTAACCCACCATCTCTTCCACCAGGGTAATAACCAGGATCAGCCAAGAGATCTCGTCTACAGAGAACGCCCCTGAGCCGTACTACCACCAAGGCTTCAGCCACATGTACAGCATCTGGAAGCATTGGATGACCAAGGAGCCTGAGCACCTGCCCAGCCTCTGTACCAATAACAAGGGAGATGCTAATGGCCTTGTTGAACTGCTTAAGAAGGTAAGAAGGAATATATGCAAGTTAAGAAGTTACATCCTAGGCTAGATCAATATTTTTACAGATTAGGTTGAAGTTGTAAGGAGTACTGCTCTCATCTTTGGGACGGATCTGCCAGATACCAGCTTGATGCCCTTGAGTCAATTGAGAAACGAACCAAGAGGATCATCGGCAATGATAGGCTCGTTGAGTCGAAGCTCCAAAGTCTTGAGCATAGACGCCGAGCTGCTAGCCTGTCGGTTTTCTATCGGTAACATTTTGGGGAGTGTGCGACGGAATTGCATAATTTGATTCTGCCAAGCTCGTTCCATCTTCGGACCACAAGACGTACGGCGAAGTGCCACCGGTTCATGGTGGACATCCCATCCACACGCACAAAGCGTTTTGAGAACACATTCATTGTGCGTACAGCTAGGGAGTGGTATTCCTTGCCGCAGTCTGTGTTTCCTGATAGCTACAACCTGGGAGTCTTTAAGTCAAGACTGAATATGTTACTTCTAGGCAAGCGTGCTCCATCTTCGACCACATCATCGCTTACCATCAGGTGAGATAGTGGTTAAATGCGTGCCTATCAAAAAAGTGCCGAAGACCTGGTGAGGGTTGTGGGAGTACGATGAATGCGAGATGCAAGGGACCGGTCGTTGTAGCGACACCTGGGGGAGGCCAATGTCCAGCAGTGAACGTCTTTAGGCGGAAATGATAATTATGAGTGGGATTTGTGCTGTTTCATGAGATTAACGTGGACGACGGCCAATAGTTTGTTATGGAATGTATTCTTAAGGCTCCTAGACATAGTGCCGCCAGCCTTGCCGCCAGGCAAGCCGCGGTGCATCCGGCGGCTTATAAACCCGCTTTGCCGTACAAAAGTGCCGCTAACTTGGCTGCCCGGGTGCCGCCGCGTGTCGTGCGCTTTGCACAAGTTTCTGCGGCCAAGTATCGGCCGCACAGACGCCCGGGAAAAGCCGGCGGCAGGAGCCTTTAGACATGATTTGTAGAACCTGCATACTCAATAAAGTATTTTACAATACATTTTAAATCCGCCTGGATAATTCTTTCCGCTGTAGGAAATATCTTATGACCCATTCATTCCTCGTTAGGGTTCAGTACCTGAAGCGTCCAAACGGAGCCCCGTTGTTGTCCCTCACGTGTCCGTCTGTCTGTTCGTCTGTCACAAAATTTTGTTTCGAAGATTTTTTTAACTTCCCATTGACTTATGAACTTGAAAGGTGATAATATTAATTATTATTACGTTTATTTTACGAACAAATACCAATACATTCAAATCAGATTTTTTCTTTGATATCCTACCAAATATAATTTGGAACCCTATGGTATTGGCCAGCTTTTTTTTTACCACCTCACATGTAAATCTCCCACAGATGGTGTGTATGAGCAAGCACTGTCTGTTCACCATCGTGCGCCTGATTGAGGAGCAGTACTTGCCGAAGGTCGATGCCGAGTGGGCTGAGAAGATCTCCAAAGAGCTGAAGGAAGACTTATTTGTAAGTTATCTTTTAATTATTTGTGTTTTAGAAGCTGCGAATGATCAGGTGATTTTCTAAAAATCTACTCTGCTAAAGGCTATTGGAAACTTGAATGCTGATTGGCATCAATATCTTTATTCTAAGCAGATAATGGCTCGAATGTAGCGGTTTACCTACCATATTTTTTCACCGGGTAACAATCAATATGCCTAGCCTTTTCCCAAGTATCTTGGGGTCGGCTTCCAGTCTAACCGGATGCAGCTGAATACCAGTATTTTACATGGAGCGACTGACTATCTGACCTCCACAACCCAGTAACTGGGTAATACGATACCCCTTGGTAAGACTGGTTGTCAGACTTTCGGGCTTCTGACGACCCGTAACGATTGTCAAAGATCCACGATTGACAGCCGGGACCAAGGGCTTAACGTGCTTTCCGAGGAACGGAGGAATCTCGGTATGTAAAGATGGTCACCCATCAATGGACCAACCCCGGCAAGCGTAGCTTAACCTGATGGATCGACCCGTGCGGGCTGTTATTACTTTAGCCACGAGCTTCTCTTCACCGTTCACCGTTAGGGCAACGTACTGAAAAATAACGTTTTTAAACCAATTTTTCCAATTATATTGCGACACTAATGCTAAAATATACCTTTTGGCTGATATCTAAATTGCTAACAGCTTTGAGGCAAAACAACCAAACTAGGTATTTTAAAATCAGCCTTCGATCTTGACAGATTGCACGAAGCTACAAACGTGGAATTTTGTAAAGCCTTTGAGTCTATAATAATTGAAGGGGGCACGAAAACATCCCGTCCTCGGTCCCCAAGATACAGGCGCCGCGCGCCGCCTAGTTTGGGGACCACTGTAAGATAATTAATGTCATTACTAAAAGTTACAGACCGACACTAAGCTAAGATAATTTTAAGGTAATAATTGCAACAATGGATCAATAAATTTATTATTATTATAATAGAGTATTTACTTTAGATGAGAAAAAAACTAAAAATATATTATTGAGATAGCTTAGGCAAAAAGCAGTCGGAAAATGTTAGTTTGAGTACATAAAATAACAAAATAAATTTTATAATTCAATTCAAAGTTTTCAGTTTTTGGAACGAAGTTCCTTATCGCGCGTTGTGAAAGGGGGCTAGACGGAAAAAATTCTTACGAAAAGTTGTCACGACACTAATGAGGCTGTCCATCCAAAAAGATTGTGTTGGAAAAACAATCTAATAAAAACTTCTTGTATTTTTGGTGGGTAGGTACAAAGTTTGCAAGCAGATCAAGCATTATCTAACCAATTTCGTGTGTTATATTTATTATTATTATTAATTACTTATATTATTATTATTATTAATTACTTATATTATTATTTCGTTTATTCATTTGTAAATACATATAAATTATATTTTTAAATATTTCAATGAAAAAATAAAAAAAAACATTTAAAAATATAAAAAATAGTATCCCACCGGTATCGGGAACAGGGTCCAAGCTACCGGCGGTCAGGGCTCCAGAGAGAGGAACCGCCTGACAATGCGAGCCGTGTCCAGAAGTACTGCTTTCTGAATCAAGCCCTTGATCCAGCCGCCTAACGAGAGCCTCCTGAGGTGTTGGTCGAGGCTCGTGGCTATTAAGCCATTGGCTGATACGACTATCGGTACAATGATCGCTGAGTCCACATCCCACATGTCGACAACCTCGCGAGCCAAGTCAATATACTTGATTTGTTTATCTTTCTCGGCTTTCACGAGGTTCTCGTCATGTGGGACGGTAACGTCAACAATCATTGCACGCCTCTCGATTCGGTCCACCACCACTATATCAGGCTTATTGGCTATAATAGTCCTGTCAGTGATGATGGACCGATCCCAGTACAATGAGATATGACCATTATCGAGAACTGGGTCGGGCGCATATCTGTAGTACGGCACTTCCGATTCCACAAGAGAGTATTTCAGAGCAAGTTGCTGATGGATAATCCTGGCTACGAGGTTGTGCCTATGCAAGTACTCACCGTTAGCTAGACGAGAACAACCAGAGATTATGTGGCGGATTGATTCTCCCGGACGATGACATGCCCGACATATGTCAACCGTGCCGTCCTTCACAATAAATCTCCGGTAATTTTTCGTCATGATAACTTCGTCCATAATTGCACAGACAAAACCTTCGGTTTCCCCAAAGAGGTCACCGACACGCAGCCAGGCTACGGACGCTAGTTGGTCTACATCGGGCCCATGTAGGGCCCGGAAAAAGCGTCCGTGAAGTTCCTTACTCTGCCATACTTCTCTGCGATCGTTAGTGTCAAGCACTAGAGGTTTGCGCCAGTTCTCGTTAGCCAAGGAGAGTGGAGTAAGGCCCTTGTCCACTGCCACTACATCTCGATGCATACCCACGTCAGCAGCTAGGAAATATTCCCTTAGACTGCATACCTCGCGGTTGTGTAGGGTCTTAGCATTTAAAAAGCCTCGGCCTCCACACTTCCGCGGGATATACAGTCTCATCACCGACGAACGTGGGTGATGCATTCGAAATGCAGTCAGCAGCGTACGGACTCGCCTATCCAGGGCGTCAAGTTCTGTTTGAGTCCATTTGAGTACGCCGAAAGAGTACATCAATACCGGCATGACCCAACCGTTGAAGGCGCGCACCTTGTTTCCGCCCGAAAGAAAGCTATTAAATACCTTCTTCAGGCGGCCAAAGAAGCGCTCCTTCAACGATTGCTTCATGTCAGCAACATTGATACCTAACGCTTCCGACATACCCAAATACTTATAGGTTTCGGTTGGAGAGAGGGATCTCAGGTTTATGGAATCCGAGAGTTGTGTTCCCACGGATTCCACAATCTCCCCTCGCTTTACATGCATGACCGCACATTTATCCACACCAAACTCCATCCTGATGGCACTACTGAAGGTTTCAGTTACCTTCAGTAGCTCCATCAGTTGCAGATTGTTGGGGGCAAAAAGTTTCAAGTCATCCATGTAAAGGAGGTGAGATATAACCTGACCACCTCTCTTCAACCGATAGCCTAGCCCTGAATTCTCTAGCAGTGTGCTTAGAGGATTCAAAGCTAGGCAAAACCAAAGCGGACTCAAACTGTCACCCTGGAATATACCCCGCTCGATCCTTATCGGTTCGCTATTCCTCTGGATTTGTCGACATCCTGGATAGCGAAGGACCGTCCTCCATTGCCCCATACATGACATCAGGAAGGTGCGTAGCGTTGCATCAACTTTATACAATTCCAGCACCCTCATGAGCCATGTATGAGGAACTGAGTCATAGGCCTTCTTATAGTCTATCCAACATGTCGACAGATCCTTTCGGAAACGCCGAACCTGTTGGCTAATGGTCATATCTATGAGGAGAAGCTCCTTAGTACCGCGGGACCCATTCCTACATCCATTTTGAGAGGCAGACATGATACAGTTACTATCTATATGTGTGTTAATCTTAGCTCTCAAAATGGATGTAAGAACCTTATAGACCGTCGGTAAGCACGTGATCGGTCTATAATTTTTAGGTTCCGCAGTACTACCTGATTTATGGAGCAGGTGGGTTATTCCTGTAGTTAGAAATTGGGGCAGCGACCCTGACTCTAAGGCAGACTGGATCTGAGATGCCAAGTGGGTATGCGACCTTGTAAACCATTTGATCCAGAAGTTGTGCAGCCCGTCCGGCCCTGGAGATTTCCAGTTAGCTAACGGACGGACTGCACGAGCTACATCTTGGGGGCTGATGATAATTGCCCCCATTTCTGGTATTGGATCGCATACGCGCTCAACATCCCGAATCCAATCGCCCTCGGTATGACAGACAGGCACCGACCAGATGCTGCGCCAGAACGAGTATATGGCGTCATCATCCGGCAGGTGCGTATTAGTCACACCTTGGTCCGGTCGCTCCCAATCCCTATACACCCACCTTTCATTACTTCGGAATGTGCGATTCTGGGTGTATCGTTCTACTCGCCGCTTACACCTGCGAATACGGTTTGCCCATGCATATACTTTCTGCTTCAGGAAGTCGATGCGCTCTGTGACACGGGACATATAGTCTCGGGAGCTGACATCAGTCCCCGAAAACGCCCGTCTCACAAAGCGCATCACTCTTGGGCGAGTGTTGCCCTCCCTGAAGCAGATTAGTTTGCCTATGAGTGCTCTGGCCCCACCAATACGACGCTCGATTCTGCACTGCCAAGCCGGCACGGCTGGCTTCGGTCGTGTAGCTCGGTCATTAGGAAATTTGACGTGAGCTACACGACATGCCGCTACAGCGCAGTACAGCATCGAGTGTGTATCGGTGAGGTCTTCGCAGTCATCTAAATAATTTGACAACTGCGAATCCAGAGCAGCCACCAGCGCCCTATTCTTGTTATGCATGGGCAAACGAGGTAAACGTGGCCTAAGTTCGAGCGGCATGCTGCGATACTCCCGAATAGCACACTCCAAAGCACTCCTCAATTCATCATTGCAGTGGGTACTTACGTTTGTAACCATGTCATTACACTGCTCGTCAGCGTGGCTGGGAGCATAGTTGGACGGTGGTACCACAACTGGTAACACAGTCTGCGACGGAGGGGCAATAACATGGCTACCCATTTCAGTTCGGAGGCGATCAAGTACAGTATCATCCAACATATGATTACGCAGGATGACCCGCACCTGATCCGACAGTCGTTGGGCCGAAACGTTGACGGCTGGCTCAAGCACCTGGAACAAAGAGAGCATCCGAACACGGTACGCGGTCAGGTTGTTACCTCCCTCTGTAGCCCCATAGTATGAGCGCATGACGTTTTCATTGATGGATTGCGTCCATCGCATGCGCTGCACACTTCCGCTGGGACCCTATCAGAGGCCGGTGGGCCTCGAGGTCCTAAGCCGCTCGGCGGCCGGCATCCTCCCCGTCGACGCGCAGGTGGTGGTGTCGTCGGCGGCGAGAAGAACTCGTCGCTGGAGCTCGACGCAACTGCCACGGCCGGTGTTACAGCACTCACGGTGGGGCTGGGTTCCGGCGGCGGCGAGGCGGAGCTGAGCGACGAGGCCGGAGGTGGTGGGCGTGCACGGCGAGCTGCTGATCTAGTCAACATCTATTATGTTTTTCCAATTTTTCTGTTTATTTGTCCATGACAGCTGTCATTTCAATATCATGTAGTTTTTTTGTATAAAGGTGATAGTTTTCCATATTAAATTGTATGTGGGTTCTTGCTATAACGGTTATTATTTTTGCTTTTTGTTGTGGGTTTGAAATCACTTGATAAATATTATAAAAACTGAAAAATATTTTGAAAAAATTTTTGACACGTCAGATGTTGTCGGTGTTGCCAGCTTATTATATTATTATTATTATTAATTATTATTATTATGCTGAGCTGAGCTGAGCTGAGCTGAGCTGAGCTGAGCTTAGCTGAGCTGAGCTGAGCTGCGATGAGATGAGATGATGAAGTATAACTTCTTACGTGCGTGTGTGCGTAGTTAATAATAAAAAAATATTATAAATTAAAAAAAATAAAATTATATTACAATTCCTTCACTAATTAATCGAAAGGAACTTCGTTCCATCCGGGTGTCCCTTGACACTTCTCAAGTTTTTTTTTTAATCGGTTTTTAACACCATGGAATAGTAGCCGCCATGTGATACGTCATACGGCTATGTAAACAATAAAGTGTCAACTGGTCAGCGTTTCTATGCTTTGTACTTTTATTTACATAGCCAACTGACGTCATGACCTTAGAGCAATATGGCGCCATTGCGTCCAACGTTTTCATCAAATTACGCGCGAAATTTGAAAATTTTAAATTTAAATGCATTTTTAGGGCACCTATTGGTTGAATAAAAATGTTGTGTATTTTTTTTATTGGTTTATTAACATTATATAATCTAATTGACACTTTTCAAAAATGAGTGTAATGCCCTATTAAAGAGTAAGCTATGTTAAATCACCGTGATTTTTAATTTCGATGTTACAGACTAAGCTAGGCGACAACGGCGTGCTGCTGATGCCGAGTGCGCCGGCGCCGGCGCCCTACCACTACTCCTGCTTCATGAGGCCCTACAACTTCGCCTACTGGGCCATCGTCAACGCGCTCAAGTGTCCTGCTACCCAGGTAAACCTATCTAGGAACAGCTTTAAAATATTGCAGCCCTTCCATGCAATAAAATTTTGAGTTAGGAGTGTCAAGGATATTTTACTAAAAAAATGAGGACGGTCCGGTGAGTTGACGTTTCACGTGATATCAAGCTGCGCGACACTTTTTACCACCAAAGTGACGTAACGAGCGACTCCTGAACTTTGATGCGTTTTTTTTTTGTTATTTTTTATTGGTACAGCAAAAAATTGGTTGTCTGTAAAGTTGGTTTACGGACGATAGTTTAACGTGACAACGTTGATGACATATAGATGCGGCGCATGCGTACAATGAGCGTAACGGAACACTTTTTCGTGCATGCAGCCGGCGTTCATCGATTTATTAGACGTTGTCACGTCGAAAATACGTCTCCAATTTTTGTGGTTATTTTTGTTGGTTATGTGTTGGTGAATACTCCAGTGTAGCCCGCGAAATTCAAATTTTCTTACGTTTTTTGCAATTTGCAGGTCAGTATGAAGAAAGAAAGAAAAAGTATTTATTTGCCACAAATTAACGACATACACAACAATATGATTTTGCTAACTTAAGTCTTAACCCTTATCGATAGTGTTAGTAGATCTTATATTTCTATGTTAGTAACAAGTTTAACAAAAAAAAAAAGGAAAGAAAAAAAAAGAAAAGTTAAATAGGTGGGTAGAAATAAATAAAAAACAGATGCATGTCGTGGCTGTGGCAAGAAGGCTTCCACTCAGCATAATGCTATACCGTGGGGGACCCACAGCACGGCGCTGATTTTCAGTGGTTGCCTATGACGTGACGTACGGAAACCAAAACCTTTAAATACTTAAGTCAGGATAATTTTAAAAAAAAGGAGAAAAAACTGAGGTAAAACAAATACAGTGAGTATCAGGTTATATGTTGGTCAAAATATGATTCGCGGCCGAAAGAGTTGTATTGATGATATTAATGATTATAATTCTATAAATACCCACTTGCTACGGCCGCCAATCATATTTTCACCAACATACAACCTGATACTGGTGTCGATTCTCTTTTTCAGCAACTAAACTAAAATTAGAGAATCGTTATCTTTTACTAAAAGGCAGTGCGAGAAAAGGACGGCTATAGCTATGAACTAAGTTAGAGATGTCAAACTAGTTTATGCCTTGCGCTTCACCGTGTTTTTAATCGACATGTTTTTACGTGTGCCCTTAATTTGTATGGGAATATTAGTTCAACTAAATTTGACAGCTCTAATTTAAGTCTGTCTCTTTCTTGTTTTATTAGATAGAAAAAGATAGGAATAGCCTAAATTAAGTTTAGTTTGTGCACAACAGAATCCGCACCACTGACCGGCAAATTGCAAAAAAATGTAAGAAAATTTGAATTTCGCGGGCTACTGACGAACTAATTAATTTTTTTTAGTAAAATACCCCATTGTCACTTGGCCAAATCCCTTTCTCTCCGTTCATATAGCAAATCCTGTTTCTGTTATCGCAAAAGATAGCCTATCGTTGTGCTGTATTTAAAAAACCAAAACCTATAAAACATTACCTATATTCATAGTGACACTCTCGGAAGTTCGCACTCGATCTAAGTACCTACTATATATCTAGCTTCAAAAGGTGCCTGGTTTTTAGGGCAAAGACAGCAGGGGGTGTGGGATTCTTACTTCACTAAAACCAGCACATGGAAGGGGCCCCGCTTCCTCTTAAGGTGGATGCTCCAGGGTAGTCCGCGAAATTCAAATTTTCTTGCGTTTTTTGCAATTTGCAGGTTAGTGTCAGGTTGTATCTTGGTCAAAATTTGATTCACGGCCGTAGCAAGTATGTTTTTATAGAATTGTAATCATTAAAATCATCAATACTTCTCTCTCAGTTAGAATTGATGTCAAATGTTATGATTTCATGAAATACTTACATTTGGAATCAATTCTAACTGCGAGAGTTGTATTGAAGATTTTAATAATTATAATTCTACATATTTGCTACGACCGCAAATCAAATTTTGACCAAGATACAATCTGACACTGAACTGCAAATTGCAAAAAACGTAAGAAAATTTGAATTTCGCGGGCTACCCTGGAGCATCCACCTTAAGAAGTTCACCTATAAAACATTAGCATATCTATTGTGACTCTCGCGGAAGTTGGCACTCGATCTAAGTTCCTACTATATCTAGCTTCAAAAGGCGCCTGGTTTTGGGGAAAAGCCGCAGGGGGTGTGGGATTCTTACCTCACTAAAACCAGTACATGGAAGGGGCCCCGCTTCCTCTTAAAAGACCACGCCGGGACCGCATGTGTGACCGCTGTGTAACGCATGTTAGGGCACATCCTTGAGGAGACTATCCACTTACGAGTACCTTACAACTGCTTTTCCTCAGGTACCTCTCGGCGTGAACGCGCAAGGCCTCCCCCTGGGCATCCAGGTAGTGGCAGCTCCCTACAACGACGCGCTCTGCCTGACCGTCGCCAAGTACCTCAGCAAAGAGTTCGGAGGCTCCGTGAAAGCCTGCAAATATAAATAAATAAATAGGTTTCTAATATAATGTAGTAAAATCAATTAATCAATAAGCTTAATTATTAATCATGTTATTTGCATGTTTGGCTGTGTGGCGGATATTATTTTTGTACTTATCTAATTATTTGATTAAATGTTTTTTTTTTAAGTTTTTAAATTATTTGTTTTATTTTTCTAACTACCTAGTTATACAGGATGTAACGGAATGGTGTGGTCTTATTTTAAAAACCGGTTCTGCCCATGGAAATAAACAACTTTCCCTAAGAAAAAAAACTTGAGAGGTGTCAAGGGACACCCGGATGGAACGAAGTTCCTTTCGATTAATTAGTGAAGGAATTGTAATATAATTTTTTTTTTTAATTTATAATATTTTTTTTATTATTAACTACGCACACACGCACGCACGTAAGAAGTTATACTTCATCATCTCATCTCATAGCAGCTCAGCTCAGCTCAGATCAGCTAAGCTCAGCTCAGCTCAGCTCAGCTCAACTCTTTAGCAATAACAACAACTATAACAACAATGCTTGATCTGCTTGCAAACTTTGTACCTACCTAGCTTGCTACTATTATAGTCATCTGTGTACCTACCCACCAAAAATACAAGAAGTTTTTATTAGATTGTTTTTCCAACACAATCTTTTTGGATGGACAGCCTCATTAGTGTCGTGACAACTTTTCGTAAGAATTTTTTCCGTCTAGCCCCCTTTCACAACGCGCGATAAGGAACTTCGTTCCAAAAAAAATAAAATTCCTAAAAAAAAAACTGGACTTTCTATACAAAGTTGTCAGCAGCTGATCAATATTTGAATGGGAGGTGAAAAAAAAATTTGAGAATTTCTTCAGTTTTTCATGAAGAAAGTTGTTCATACCGATGGGCAGATGCAGTTCATAAAATATGACCACACCTTTCCGTTACACCCTGTAGAAACTCTTGTTTACTTACCTATCACTTCATTCAATAAGGTTCATTGGTTCAGTAAACACAAATAACTCTCTACCTAGGTACTTATTTAACACTTAAGCCTTTATAGGCACACAAGTGCGCCAGTGCGAAAATGCCTTGCCAAAAACCCGATTCACACGTTTTAAACCTCTATTATTACTATTACCCAAGGTCTTCAGACCTATGGCAAGGTTTACACACTCGGAACATGACATAGTCTGTAGTTACACGATGGCCGACTGTCAACGGGGCTTGACAGATGTTGACGTTTGACGCGCGCGTAGGGTTACCATATGTAAATAGAGGGATGCCTGTCTATGGTACCTAAAATGCCTGAATTTTCAGAAAAATGCCTGTCTAAAACAAAACGCTGTGTAATAAGTAAAAGCCAACAGATAATAATGAAGAAGTATATTTATTACTAATATTTGTCAGAGGACATTATTTTTTTTAATAGTTCTTTCTTTTCTAATACGTAAACGTAAAAATCTTCACAAGATACAGTTTTGTAATTTTCCTGAGTAATCAATATTGCTTTAACTGATTCAATTGTCAGCCGATTTCTTTCTTTACTCCACTGGGCGTTGACGAGAGAAAACGTACGTGCTACGTTCGCATTGTGTGCCAAAATAGAGAACACAAACTGGCAGATTTTCATGAATTCTGTAATGTCACCATTCACTTCCCTACTTATGAAAATTAGAAAATTGCACCACTGTGTAGTTAAGCTTTCAGAAAAAAAAATGTTATCTGTATTTCTACAAAATTCTTTTAGAACTTCGTATTCGTCAAACAGTTTCACGTCGTCAACACTGATATTCAGCTTAGAGAGAAATTCTACAGATGAAGCTAAATCAGAACTTGAGAAACTTTTCATTTCTTTTTGTAAAATCATCCACCGGAAGGAAGAGAATTCTTCGATATTTTTCATCCATTTTTCCAAATAAGCTGTTAAATCCACATACAGGCCCAGAATCTCCGTTTTAAAATTATCGGTACTTATTCCGTTGTTTTCCAAAGTGTTCAGTAGTCGAATAACTGTCAATGATTTAAAATTTTCGTCTATACGAGATTTGAGTGCATTTAAAGTTGCGTTTAATATACAGTTAATTTCTACAATAGTAACATCTTCTTTCTCAATAGCTTGAATTTTAGATTGAAACAGAGGATTGAATATGCCATAAATAAATCTCTAAGAATGGGTTCTCAAAAAATCGTTTGATCACTATTGGAGTTCCTTCGACAGTTAAAAAATACTCTTTTAATGCTGTAAATAATTTCAGGATCCTTTCTATTGCTGGAAATAAACTCAGCCATCGTGTTTTGCTGTGGTTTAGCAGTTGCTGATATTGTATTTCAACAGCTTCACAAAATGATTTTAACTTTTCTGTGCGAACTGTGTAGACTGAGAAATAATTATAAATTTTCATCACCGTGGATTCGATTAGACACGATTAGACACGGTGCAGATAAATTGGAAATGGACATTTCCAATTTATCTGCACCGTGTCTAATACAATTATGCAGTATATGGGCAGGACATCCAACGCCTACAATTTGCTTTTGGAGTTCTTGTTTCAATAATACAAAAACGTTTTGTCCGCCTGTTGGCCTATTAATTCCACCAAAATTGACGTTGGCATTATCAGCAGTAAAAGAAACTAATTTTTGTTCAATCCCGTGTTTTTTCAAGGTGTTGACAATATATTGCGTGATTGTTTCAGCAGTTTCGTTTGGCAATACATCGAGTTCTAAAATTTTAGTCTTTATTCCGCCATCGCGATAATCAAAATGTTGTATTACTATTGGAAACATTTTTTGAGCTCCGTGATTGCTGGCATCAGTTGATAGACCAAAATATAATACTGAATCAGATTTCAATGTTTCCACAAGACCTTCCATTACATGGGGGGAAATAACATTGTTGACAATTGCTTCGGTTTTTGTCCGGGCGCAGGTTATCGTCTTTCCCACCTCTGAGTCAGAAAATAATTTCCTCAATAATCCTCCTGTGCAATCCATAGACTTATACGACTGGTGATGTCTTACAGTATGGTAAGCCAAAGTAGCTTCTGCAGCGGCTTTTCTTTCCGAAATAATATTTAGGGTTGGTTTGAAAAATGTATTCATCTTACTATTGGAAGACACTGCTTTAGACATTTTCTTATGTTTTTCAGATTCCATGTGTCTTTGCACATCCTTGATGCCTCTAGAACCAAAACTAAAATAACAGTCGCATACCTTACACTTAGCTTCCGACTCATTGCGGCCTTTCACGAGACAAGGAAATTTACTTGCTATTATCTCCGAAAACTTACAAAGCTTTCTCTTTTTATTATCCATTGTAAAACAATAAAACAACTTGAAAATCACAATAATCTAACACACCTTAGCTTAGAAACGAACTAATTGAACTAATCACGCAGACTAAATATTGTTTTTAGTTCATGAAGTAAACAAATCACAGTTAAAACGCTATCATTGGTGAAATGATAGAAAACACCGACGCCCGTCCCGCTCCTGCCCACGCACCGTAGCTTATCCTCCCTCTCATTCTCGCGCCGCATACACTACTACTACGCATGCGCTACCCGCGAGCGCGTCTCGCGCCGCACTGCTCACCGCCGCGCCGTCCGCCGGTGTCATTCAAATTTCGCGCCCGCTTGCATTTATGAAAGCGGGCGCGCGAAATTTAAAAATGCCTGTCTCAGACCAATGCCGGCCGCACGCCTGTCTAAACCTTAAAATGCCTGTCAAATGCGGCAAACGCCTGTCATATGGTAACCCTACGCGCGCGGGGCCTGAGGTATGAGGTATTGTTTTTAACGCTGGACTTATATGTTCCTGCTGCTTCTTTCCTTCAAGACTGAACTCTTGTTTATTTTTATCAAACTCACTAATAATATCTAATTTATGTAGGTGTAGTCCACCTCTAACCGTAACAGGATAGGATGGAACCTACGTTCTACCATACAAATCATACACAAAATATAGGATAAAATGTGACTACGTAAATTAATGTATTAAATTTAAGAGCCTAGCCCTTGTCTTTTTGTATTTGTCTAATTGCAACCAAATTAAAACCAACAATGAACATTCACTGTCCAGTGTCAATATCGAACGACGAACGAATAACATCGATAAAATTGAACGATCATAAAAAAACAGGACATTTTATTGAAAATATCATCTAGGATCGAGAAATAATAAAATCACTTATTTTTTAAAATACTTATTTCAATTTTAATTAAATATCATCATCATCTTCCTGCCCTTATCCCATGTTACTTGGGGTCGGCGCAGCACGTTTTTTTCTTCCATTCTGTCCTGTAGTGCTATTCTGTAACATCTCACCATGAAAACTTAGGTGAAGTGAACGTGAAGTGGGCTGTCAACCCATACAGTCAAGGTGGAATGACAGTTCACTTCACGCTCACTCCACCTAACTTTTCACGGTGAGCTGCTAACAGAATCGACTAGCTGTCAGCCGTCACGCTATCAGTAACTCCCTTTTCTTTCATATCACTCCTAACAAAATCCGTCCATACTTTCTTTCGCCTCCCTCTCCCTCTCGATCCATCCACATTTATATTCATAACTCTTTTAGTTACATATGTTTCATCCCTCCTCTTCACATGACCATACCAAGATAAGCGGTTCCCTTTCAACTTTTCGGTGACTGGCGCCACTTTTAAACTACCTCTAATATACTCATTTCTCACTTTATCCATTCTCGTTACTCCACACATCCATCTCAACATTCTCATCTCCGCCACATGCAATCTTTTTTCATCCGTCTTTTTCACAGCCATACAGTACGACAGGTCTAAGGGGCATCCGTCGGTCGCAAGTTGTTCCAGTGACCTGTCGCCATTTCATCCATCCTGAGTTGATCCTGTGCGTTACGTCTCGGTCTATATTGCCATCCCTCTGAACAAGCGACCCGAGGTACCGAAAGTCGGAGCAAATCAGTATACGCGTTCTGTTGAGTGCTACAGGCATAGGACTGGAGAGACCGCCGAAATCGCAGACCAGATATTCTGTTTTGGTTCTGCTCAATTTCAGGCCCACACTCTCCTGTCTTTGCCAAAGAAACGATGGTTGGACTGCGTGAAAGAGGATAAGGGTAAAAAGGGGGTGACTACAGAGATGACGACTAATAGAGGAGTATGGAAGAAAAAGACATGTTGCGCCGACCCCAAATAAATTGGGATAAGGGCAGGAGAATGATGACTCTCCAGCCTTTGCCACCACATCTCCAATCTGCTCTGGACCTCTAAGCCGCTTTCGGCAACCAGCACAATGTCGTCAGCAGACAGCATACACCAGGGCGCCCCTTCCTGGATGTCCGACGTCAGAGCGTCCATTATCATCAGGAAGACTGTACGGGCTGAGGGCCGACCCCTGGTGCAAACCGACCGCTACACTGAAACTGTCAGTGGTGCCCACTGCAGACCGGACTTGGGTACTGCATCGACTGTACATCGCTCGGATAAACTGCACATACTTCCCAGGCACACCTTTCTCCTTAAGGGCCCACCACAAAACCTCTCGAGGCACCCGGTCATATGCCTTTTGGAGGTCAATGAACACTATATGCAAGTTTTTATGCACAGCTCTGTATTTTTCGCACAGCTGGCGGATAGCAAAAATGGCATCCGTTGTACCCCGACCAGGCATAAAACTGAGCTGGTTTTGTGAGATTTCATTCTCTTCTCTCAGGCGCTTTTCAATAACTTTTTCCCATGCTTTCATAATAAGTGACTGAATGTGAGCTAAGCTGAGATAGACTGAATGTGAACGTGAGGTAAACAAACTTTACTGAATTCAACGAACGCATCAATAATACGACCTTGTTTTGACATTGATTTGACACTTCTGACAATAGTTTTATAATAACTTTGCGCGATCTTTGTGACCTTAAAAACTCCGATAATTTATGTTATTTAATTAGAACGGAGCGTCGAGTAAGCTCGTGTTGTTTGCTAGAACATTACCTAATTCATAAAAAATGCCTAGTGTAGTAAATGTGAACACTAACCCTTTCGAGGGTCAGAAGCCGGGAACAAGTGGTTTACGTAAAAAAGTTAAAGTTTTCGTTCAAGAACATTACACGGAGAATTTTGTGCAGAGTATTTTGGATGCGGTTAAAGACTCCTTGCCTGGTTCTACGCTGGTTGTTGGTGGCGATGGCAGATACCTTGTGAAAGAGGTGGTTGACAAAATTATCAAGATCTCAGCTGCTAATGGAGTAAGTTTTAAATTTTCAATGATTTTAATTATATTAGTTAATCCTTTTCCTCAAAAACAGTTCTTGGAACTTGAAAATGTGTTTCTGAAGAGTTGAAAAATAAGTTTGAAGTTAAGTACAACTTTCACATAGGTACCTATAAAACAAAATTAAACTTGACAGTGTAACTAAATTTAAAACAAAAAAACTCATGAATTAATGTGCTGCCAGTTTCCATGAGTTATTATTCTCAAAAAAAAACCAATACTCAAGAGCAGACTATTCAGTGCAATAAATAATAAGTTTTATCTAAGGTAATCTTGTAGAGAAAACAAGTTGTTGACATGTTTTACAAGATAAGCAAGCTGAAGTGGCAATGGGCCATTCCTGTTCAGCCAATGACCGTTGGGTGACATGTTCTGGATTAGTGGCCGCAGCAAACATACACTGGAATGCCCACAGATTTGGTGGAGCAACAATCCTTGAAGGGTGGTCGCTAGCTGGATGAGAGTTGGCTGGCTACAAAAATGATAATTCTATTTAGTCCATACGTAAGATTATCAAAAAAATATTGCACACATTTTTTGTGCTACCAAATCAATAAAAAACTGACAAGTAAAAGTTCAGGAGTGGGGACTTGTTACGTTACTTTTATGTAAAAAGTGGTACATTCTTTACGTAGGTAGGTGTGACATCATGTGAAATTTCAACACACTGCATCATACTCATTTTTAGGGTTCTGTACCCAAAGGGTCCAAACGGATCCCTATTGCTGTCACTCACGTCTGTCTGTCACACAGGTCTTATAGCCAAACGGTTGGAGCTATTCTTCAAATTTTCACAGTATAAGCATCTTGTTGACCCAAAGCCAAACAAATTGTCAAAAATGGTATGGAACCCTAAATATGCTAAGTCCGACACGCACTTGGCCGGTTTTTGTTTACGTAACAAAACTTTGTGTCTAATATTTTCTGGTAATCTTAGTGACAGACAAAGTACATATATTTCTGATGATCAGAAGATTCCTATAGCTTCAATCAGACTAAGATCAAACCCATGCATTATTTCTCTAAGTCCGTATAACCACAGTTTGAACCTTGGTATAATTTGATTCAAAGTTAATGACATGTGTAAAGTTCTCATTTCGCGCTGTACCCCACCACTCAAACCCGCTGTCACATGAATTTGCTACTCCGCAGCGACCCACGGAGTGTTCCGATCCGCTGTAAACTTTAACTCTGCCTGTATTCCAAGTAGAGGTTTCATATTTAAAAGTTGTGCCATGCCAAGCCCCTTTTCTAAAACTTTATTTTGAACTAGCGGACGTCACGCGGTTTCACCCGCGTAGTTCGCGATCCCGTGGGAGTATGGGGATAAAATATAGGCTATGTTACTCGCTGATAATGTAGCTATCCATCGCTGAAAGAATTTTTCAAATCAGTCCAGTAGTTTTTAAGTTTAGGTGTTACATAAAAATATACAAATCTTTATAATATTAGTGTAGATGAATAACATCACAAAAAATATTAAAAATAATGGCCTAGTAATAATATTTAAGTCATTAATCTCACATTATGACAAGCTTTTTTTCTAGATCTGATACAGTTGTATGTTGTGTACTTATGATAAGTTGGACATTGCATCATACATTGATTCTAATCATTTGAGTCAGCTACTGTTCAAAAATATGAAAATCATTGTGATAATCAAGGATTTTTTAAGTAAAATGCCCCGCCCCCAGATCAAATTGATTCAATGACAATGTTATAGTAAGATGTGTTAATTTATTACCGTATATTAGTTTAGTGTTTAGATATAAATTTATAACTCAAGTACAGCTGGACCGATTTTAATGATATTAAATTTTTGGATTTGTCTCTGCCCCGAATGGCAGAATAACTGTTAAAATATCGGAAAAAATATTGAAAAAAAAATTACGAATAAAATTCATTTTGTATGGAAATACTAAAGGCAAAATTCAACAGGTCAGCTAGTTGTGTTCCGGGCCTGCGGACGGCGAGCAGTGGGTAGTTCGCCGTCCGACCAGCACCAGCCCCCTTAGCCAAATAACTTTTATAATAGTGCTAACGCTAACGCTTCGTGCAAAATGTATGGCAAGGACATTACCTGCGGAGAGAACTGTCACGTGACTCACGCCCAGTAATGTCGCTGCCATACATTTTGTACGAAGCGTTGGCGTTAACGTTAACTGAAAAGTATTTTGTCTAAAGGCACAGGCCCGTGAGTCGAAGGCGCGTAGTGTTCCACGCGCGCCTCAAAGAGATGATTGTCAGCCACCAGTGACGGGGCCCATCGTGGCCGGTGCCTGCATGCCTAGGGGTAGCGGATAAATTGTCAACATGAGTTTTTTTTTATCGTTGATAGGCACGCGTTTGACCACTATCCCACCTGATGGTAAGCGATGATGTGGTCGAAGATGGAGCATGCTTGCCTAGAAGTAACCTATTACCAGTTACCGCGTCCCTGGGTACTCAGGCAGGGACGGAACAGGGGTGGGTTTTAGTCAGTAACTCAGTAAGAGTGACACGCCCTCCCGCTCCACCCAGAGCGGGAGATTTCATTGGATGATTGCCCACTCCGCCAAAAAAAAAAGTTGTGTTATACATATAAGATGTTAAAAAATTAACTCTCGAAACTTTAAGGAATGCTTTGGACCATCGAACTGAATAACTTATACTATGGGACCAACTTAGAAATCGGGAAAAAAAATCAGCTGTTCCGTACATTTTGACGAGTTTTGCGTTTGGTTCGCCTCGCCCGATCACACTTTTCGTAACGCTCTCGTCACGCATTCACCAGCTTACTCCCAGTCAGGCGTGTGCCCTCTCAACTTCCGTTCACCTCGCCTGATCACACTTTTCGTAACGCTCCGATCACACTTTTCGTAACGCGTTCGTCACGCATTTACCAGCTTACTCCCCAAGTCAAGCGTGCGTAAAGAAGTTTTACTTCAAACAATTGAATCAGCTACCCTATTGCTGTTGCTGCGTCATTTATTAACCAATTTTGATGCTATTTTCAGAAAAATATTTATTTTTAGTGTAACTTGTCGTTTCATATAAAATATCGTACAAAAATAAAACACAGGTGAATATCGATTGGACCTCTTTGTAATATAAGTTACTAGCGACCCGCCCCAGCTTCGCTCGGGTACAAATTATACATATAAACCTTCCTCTTCAATCACTCTATCTATTAAAAAAAACCGCATCAAAATCCGTTGCGTAGTTTTAAAGATTTAAGCATACATAGGGATATAGGGACAGAGAAAGCGACTTTGTTTTATACTATGTAGTGACTAGCGACCCGCCCCAGCTTCGCTCGGGTACAAATTATACATATAAACCTTCCTCTTCAATCACTCTATCTATTAAAAAAAACCGCATCAAAATCCGTTGCGTAGTTTTAAAGATTTAAGCATACATAGGGATATAGGGACAGAGAAAGCGACTTTGTTTTATACTATGTAGTGAAGATATAATCAAACTGCATGCACCCAAGCATGGTTATTGAGCTTTTCTATTGTATTTCATTCAGTAGACCATATTGTTTGCTGTTCTTATCAGATAATTAATGTATTGTATCAAATGGGCGTTTATATGCAATTATTATTTTATTACAATTATGTCTCACATTTTATAGAAATTTATCTTGGTTTATTTGTTATTGGGATAGCCAATACGTTGATGGTATGGTATCTTTGGTAATTACTAAGTTTGCAAGGTTCTTCAATAATGACTGACCTGACTAACTGCAGCATTTATCCCAATTAAACTATTTACAGACACTTTGGAATTGTCAAGGTCGGACAGGCAAAAAAATCGGCCAAATGCGAGTCGGACTTGCGCACAAAGGGTTCCGTACCATTATCTATAAAAACGGCAACAAAATCATGTCTGTTGTTTGGGAGCCCCCTTAAATATTTATTGTATTATGTTTTTTAGTATTTGTTGTTATAGCGGCAACAGAAATACATCATCTGTGAAAATTTCAACTGTCTAACTATCACGGTTCATGAGATACAGCCTGGTGACAGACGGAAAGACAAACAGACGGACGGACAGTGGAGTCTTAGTAATAAGGTCCGGTTTTACCCTTTGGGTACGGAACCCTAAAAAAGATGAGTTCCAAATTGTAGATCTCTCTAAAGAAGAATATGCAAGAAACTCAACGGACACTCTTTTAAATTAATAAATTGTTACAAAATTATGTTTACGAGTATGACATCGTTAAAAGCAATAACGTGTACGTTAGAAAGACGGAATAAAAAATAATTTGAATATCAAATAATTCAAATAAACCGTGGCAGCTGAGAGATTAAAAGTCACAACTGACTATAAATTGTTAGCTATTAAATAGCTGCTATCAAGTTCCACATAGCATAGAATATGTATTGTCTATGCTACGCTCTCTTGAACTTTTTCTACATCAAATGGATGTGCATAACTCCAGCTTCCTCATATGTGATAGAATAATTGTACCTACCCCAATATTTAAGTCATAATAGCTGCAATCAAAGTTGCCAGTCTTAATTTATCTGCCACAAAAACTTCGATAATATGAGTCGTTTAGTGTGTGTTAGCTAGAGTGACATCACTCCAGCTTCCTCATTCAAAACAGGCAAACTGGTGTTAGGGTTTTGGACTATAGCCAGAAAATTAAGGCATAATAGCTACACTAGGCAGGAAAGAACTAAACGATAATAATTAAAAAGTGTTGAAACTACGATCAACAACGTGTGTGTAAGCTGGAGTGACGTCACCCCAGCTGCTCATGTCATATTTTCCAAACGAAAGAAGTTATGATTATGTATATAGCTCAAAAAATAAGGCATAATAGCTGCCATCGGCAGCAAAATTTTCAAATGTCTGGTTAAAATAGTCTGAGTTATTAAACCGATAAACGATGACGATGATGACGGCACCCCAGCTGCTCATGTCATATCTTCCGAACGAAAGAAAATATTATTATGTATTATACATATACACATATCAAATGGATGTGTTAATGCTTTCGGAGTGTGCAAAACTTCTCTTGCTAGCCTGTGTGTCTCATCTTTATGGTAACCCATTACACATTTATTAAATAATGGTTTACGTTCTAGGTAGCAAGACTGCTGGTTGGTCAAAATGGCATCCTATCCACTCCGGCCGTCTCCTGCATCATCAGAAAGTACAAGGCTCTTGGTAAGTTTAGAAAAGAAGATTTACGTAGCAATAAGTTCACTCTCACCACGCCACCATGTCGGTCCGACTTCAGGACTAGCCCTCAAAGCCTATCCGCCTGCAGTGGGGTGTGAGGCAGGGAGACGTCTTTTCTCCGAAACTGGTCACAGCCGCAAAGGAGGATAGGATAGGACGTCAATGGCGAGTACATCATTCACCTGCGATTTGCCGACGATATTGTAGTCATGGTTGAGACTATCGAGGACCTCAGTACAACGCTCGATGTCGTCAGTAGAGCTTCCGAAAGAGTGGGTCTTAAATTGAACATGGACAAAACCAGGGTCATGGTAAATACCCACGTAGCACCCACTTCTAACAAGATCGGAGACTACACTCAAAGTTGTAGACGATTACATTTAGTAGGTCTAACTTCGAGAAAGAGGTCAACTGTCGAATTCGACTCGGCTGGACAGCGTTCGGGAAGCTGCGCGGTATCTTTTCGTCTCACATACCACAGTGTCTTAAGACGAAAGTCAAACAGCGCTTATTACCAGCGCTTATTATCAGTGATGACATACGGCACTGAAACGTGGTCGCTCACAATGGGCAATGTCGGAAGGCTAAAGTCACCGAAAGGGCAATGGAGACGGCTATGCTCGGAGTTTCCTTGCGTGGTCGCATCAGGAATAAAAGTATCCGCAGGAGAACCAAGGTTACCGACATAGCCCGAAGAATCGCCAAACTTATGGCAATGGCCAGGGCACATTACTCGTAGAACAGATGATCTATGGGGCCGAAAAGACCGCGTACTGGAAGACGCAGCATTGGAAGGCCTCCCACAAGGTGGACCGATGACCTGGTGATGGTCACGGGAAACAGGTCGTTGCGAGTTGTAGCGACTCTTAGACTTAACCAAAAAAAGTGCAAAATAATTTCGGAATTCGGTGAAGAAACGAAACCAGAAACACCGACTTCCACAATTAAAGTTATTTTGCACTTTTTTTGGAAGTCGGTTCTATTTTTAACCGACTTCAAAAAAAAGAGGAGGTTCTCAATTCGACTCTATGTGTGTTGCCTCATAACTTTTTACTAGGTGAACCGATTTTGAAGATTTTTTTTTTTATATAAGTATTATAATTTCGGAAGTCGGTGTCAACAAACGAAAACACAAAACCAGAAACACCGACTTCCGAAATTAAAGTTATTTTCCACTTTTTTTGGAAGTCGGTTCTATTTTTTTGTAAAAAAGTTTTTTCGAGCGGGAAATTCGCTTTTAATTTAAACGAAGTACATTTCATAAATAGTGTGGTAGATGAATCAAAAGTTAATTACAATGATTTTCATATTTTTTCGCGTTCGCCTTGAACTTTGTACCGATGGTCGGCAAACATCATCGAGATTTTTCAAATTCTTCCTGCTAACTTGTATAGAACTGATTGAAAAGTCAGCCAACGTCTTGCTTAGTCCTATGATCTCACATACCTCTGCCTGCCTAGCCTTTACCCAATTATCTTGGAGTCGGCTTCCAGTCTAACCGGATGCAGCTGAATACCAGTATTTTACATGGAGCGACTGCCTATCTAACCTCCACAACCCAGTTACTGGGTAATAAGATACCCCTTGGTAAACCTGGTTGTCCATGATTGACAGACGGTATGTAAAAATGGTCACCCATCCATGGATCAACCCCGGCAAGCGTTGCTTAACCTTATGGATCGACCCGTGCGGCTGTTATTACTTTAGCTATGATCTCACTTACGTGTACGGTTAAATTAAAAGTATTTTTTTAACAAGCTTTCGACTCTCGTCCTCGTGTGTAAAGGAAAGTACACATAACAAAACATACTATAGCCTAAATTCAACTGCCTTACCATTTGCCATCAGGGAGTTCCAGTCCCTACATCCCGGCGCCGTCATCAGATCAGTTCGATGGTATCATAATATTTCATTGTAACCGGACTTAGGTACATAAGTATGCCACATTTCAGCTCTATCGACAACTTACAAGTGGTCAAACAAATTTGGCAGCGGACAATTACTTACTTACTGTATACGAACATTGCAAGATTAATAAACGCTTGTAAAAATTATAATGGGCCCCCATTCGTGACGTATAAATCCGGAAAGCACTATCAATATCATCTTGGTTTACCATTGATCGTCTGTAGTTAGCATATGTTTAAACATTTTTACAAAAAATAGAACCGACTTCCAAAAAAAATGCAAAATAACTTTAATTTCGGAAGTCGGTGTTTCTGGTATCGTTTCTTCGTTTTTGACACCGACTTCCGAAATTAAAGTTATTTTGCATTTTTTAGGATTTATGGAAGTCGAATGTATTTTTTTTGTAAAAAGTTTTTTATTTTTCACTTTTTAGTTGCTGTAGGTACCTACCCCATTCTAAAACTAAATTAATAGTAAAGTTATGCCCGAATTGATAGTCCCAAAATTCCCTATGGAATTTGAACATAGTTGGTGAAATTAGGGTATATCAGGGTGAACTGTACAAAATTTGTGTACCCCTTTTTTTTTTTTTTTTTTTTGGGGGTTGGGAAATCATCCTATGACTTCTTCCGCTCTAGGGTGGAGCGGAAGGGCGTGTCAGACTCTTACTGACTAAAACCCACCCCTTTTCCTCCGTGGCTCGAGTGCCCGGGGGCGAGGTAACTCTTTCGAATTTATCCTCCACCCCCGGGCAGGCATCGGCCGTGGCAGGCCCCTTCCCTTGGCTGACAACTCTTTGAGGCGCGCGTGGAACACTACGCGCCGTCGACTCTCGGGCCTGGTGCTGATCGGACGGCGAGTTACCCACTACTCGCCGTCCGCAGGCCCGGGTCTACGGTGGCCGGAGATCGTCTCGCGGCGATCGTCCGAACCCCCTGGCGTCTCAGGCGGCGGTTGCGGCTGGGGGCGCTAGGGCGACTCGGCTGTGTTCGAGTCTCCCTAGCGTATGCCGCCTCCCTCTTCGCGAGCATTACTGCTTCGCAGAAGGAGGAGACGGCCTCCCATTCCCTCTCTTGTGTACCCCTTCAGAGCGTGAAAACAATATACAGTATACATATCTTTAATTTTGGAAGTCGGTGTTTCTGGTTTCGTTTCTTCACCGAATTCCGAAATAATTTTGCACTTTTTTTGTTTTTTTTTTTTGAAGTCGCGTCGTTTCTTTTTTTAATAAAAAAGTTTTTTTTCACTTTTTAGTTGTGATTCCACATATTAATGCGATGGCAGCAATCGCGGTTGATTTGCTGTCATTTTTGCAGAGTTCCGATGTCTGTCTCCAAAACTCATCAACAGAACTATATGAAATTTAAATGGGACCATTTCCAAATATTCTCCTTTCGAACAAAAAAGAATTTTGCAAATTCGTCTATATATATGGCGAAGTTAGGCCCGAACATACATAAAAAAAAACATACGAATTGATAACCTCCTCCTTTTTGAAGTCGGTTAAAAATAATGATAACGTCTCACCATGAGTGGATGAGTACCATGACTGCCCATAACGGTGATTATTTTTCCGACCCAAATATCGACCAATAGAATTGCACCATTCGACGTCACGTGGTACAACCTACATGGTATTATACTGAAAATTTTTTGAAAATTTTCTAGGTTGTACCACGTGACGTCGAATGGTGCAATTCTATTGGCCGACATTTGGGACGGAAAAATAATCCCCCGAATACTACACGAGCTTCAAAATTATCTGGTATTTCCCGATAGGTTCCCTGCAAACAAATAAAATCGTCAAGTTTTTCAGGAAAAATCACTCGCGCTTCGCGCTCGTGATTTTTTAACCTGAAAAACTTGACTCCTTCATTTGTTTGCAACGAACGGAAATACCCGATAATTTTGAAGCTCTTGTGGTATTATAAGTGATAATACGTGTTTGTATGACCAGTTGAATTGGCAATTAGATACGTGCACTGATAGAATATTCGAAAATGTTTTCGCCATATCAGAATTTCCCAAACTGAAATGGGATTACGGACATAAGTAGATGAATGTAAAGATCTGAATAGGTTACTTCTAGGCAAGCGTGCTCCATCGTCGACCACGTCATCGCTTACCATCAGATGAGATAGTGGATAGTGGTTGGGCACGCCACAATTGTGGCGGTAAGGCCACTCTTTGAGAAGTGGCTGGAAAGGCGCCACGCCACGGCGTCCTCACCTTCCGCCTGATGCAGGTCCTCACTGGACACGGCTGTTTCGTGAGGTTCCTGTGTCGTATAAGGCAGGAGGAAACGCCCGGGTGTCACCACTGTGTGGATCGCCCAGAGGACACGGTGGAGCATACGGTGGATCACTGCCCCGCTTGGGCGGAGCCTCGCCGTGTCTTCGTGGAGGCGATCGGCGGCAGCGACCTCTCGCGCCCGGCCCTGATCCAGGCCATGGTACGGGGCGCGAGCGAATGGGAAGCTGTCACGTCCTTTTGCGAAACAGTAATGCTCGCGAAGAAGTAGGTGGAACGCGTGAGGGAGACTCAACGGAGATTCCCCCACGTCCCTAGCAGCCGTCCCACAAGAGACGGCCCGGGCGTTGGGAGGCGCAAGGCGACTCCCGGCCACCCTAGGCGCGGGCTTGCGGTCGGCGAGTGGTCAAGTGCGAGCGTTATCTCCCTTTCTTTTCAGTCCATGCATCCAAAGGTTGTCTATGATGTTGCCCTGTGCGATAAGACCGTCACTTGTTTTGTAAATGTTTCTCCTGTGCTCATTATGAGGTGTACCGAACTTTGATAATACATATATCAAAGATAAAAAAAAAAAACTGTACTAAAGACACGAGATGGATTAGAATTATAGTTATTATAATTAACTTATTTATGTTTACTGTTTGATAAACGTTAACCTTGACTAAAGTTAATAAACAAGATATACTACTTATCGATGTGCGTGTAGTTAAAGCAAAATAAACGGGAGATAATAAACATGGCGTGTTACCACGTGTTGCTCTTGATATATCAAAACCGACGACTGTGAGTTTTACGACAACATTAGAAACGCCGCATGGCAAATTCTTATTTTCATTCAGAGAAGATATTGGTGTTGATTCTGTTGTGCACAAACTAAACTTAATTAAGGCTATTGCTATCTTTTTCTCTCTAATAAAACAAGAAAGAGACGGACGTAAATTAGAGCTGTCAAATTTAGTTTGAACTAATTTTTCCATACAAATTGAGGGTACACGTAAAAACATGTCGTCTAAAAATACGGCGAAGCTTTACATCTCTAACTTAGTGCATAGATATAGCCGTCCTTTTCTCGCACTGCCTTTTAGTAAAAGATAGCAATTCTCTAATTATAGTTTAGTTATTGAACAAGAGAATCCGCACCATTAGCAGTAATCAGTAGCGTATTTACCACGGAACAAAAGAAACAAGTGGAAGTGCCCACGCAGCTATCCGGCGCGTGTCACAATTATGCGGAAAAAATATAAAATATTAACAATCTTCGTTAGTTGTAATAAGTCTTAATTTTGTATGAACAACAAATAAGCTTTTCGTCAAAATTTAATTTATTGTTCATACAAAATTAAGATTTTTATTATTTTACATATTTTTCCGCATAATTGTGACACGCGCCGGATAGCTGCGTGGGCACTTCCACTTGTTTTTTTCTATTCTGTGGTATTTTCCCTTAGGTCATGAGGTCTTTGGCCCGGAGCGGCTAAAATGAAATAGACTCCTTTATTGTGTGTTGCTATTTTAAATTTTAAGTTCATGCACCGTCGCGTCATGTCTCGGAGTGAGCTGATTTTTCACATAATCAGCTATATAAAGTGTAACGGAAAGGTGTGGTCATATTTTAAGAACTGCATCTGCCCATCGATATGAACAACTTTCTTCAAGAAAATCCGAGGAAATTAAAAAAACTAATTTTACCTTCCATACAAATACTGATCAGCTGATGATCACTTAGTTTAGAAAGTCAAATTTTTTTTTTGGGAATTTTATGTTTTTTCTTAGACAAAGTTGTTCATTTCCATTGGCAGAACCGGCTCTTAAAATATGACCACACCTTTCCGTTACACCCTGTATATCTAATAATTCAGCTAATAATTCAAAAAAAATGTTGACGTGGAAAAGTGTTGTTAAAACCTACTAACAAAAATGAAATCATTTATCATTTAGCCTTTTAACGTTCTCAGACAGGCCTCCTATCTGTGAGATATGTCTGTACGGGTTGGTGGATATCACATGTCTTCGAATTCTTAAGTCACCATATTTCTTAGTGATTTATAAATAAATAAAATAAAATTCATTTATTTCAGGTAGACCATTAAATCCATATTCAATATAAAACCAAAAAAAAAAAAACAAGAACATGCACAAGAACATAAAGTAACAATTTGTCATCAATTAACTCAAATTTAAACAATTTGTCATCAATTAACTTTTTACCTATATAAGTATATCTTTATTAAAATTTATACTTATACTCATTTTCCCACAGGTGGCATAGTCCTCACAGCCTCTCACAACCCCGGAGGCATAGACAACGACTTCGGCATTAAATACAACTGCGCCAACGGAGGCCCTGCCCCTGACGCACTGACCAATCAGATCTATGCTCTGACTACCGCCATCAAGCAGTACAAGATCGTCCCAGATGTTGTCTGTGATATCAACAAGATTGGAGTCAGCAATTATGATGTAAGTGTATTATTTTTAGGTTCTCATAAATTAAAGTTTTGTGACATTTGGGATAGTAAAAAGTTTAATTTTAGTGGGCACATAATTATGGCTATATAAGAGGAAGTCTGAAAGTGGCACCGCTGACTGAAAAGTTGTGTGGAAATCGGTTGTCGTGGTATGGGCATGTGATGCGGAGGAATGAAGCATATAATAAGTAATATCCCACTTGCCAAAGGTGAGCTTTGGAATTGGGATATATCTGACCACAATACGGCACAAATGTTAAGTGTCCCTATCAAACGTAAGGAAATTCCTCAACACTACTTCATCTTTAAGAGGGACTATAGTTTGGAAAATGTACTTAAATTCAAGGAATGTTTGTCTAAACTTTCCTTTTCAGAAGTTTATAGCCAACTTAACACTAACTCTACTTATGAATCTTTCCAGGAGTTATTTCTATTGTTTTATAAGTTATGTTTCCCAAAAGTTAGAGTTAAAATGACAAACAAATGTAAGAAAACCAACTGGATTACTAAAGGTCTAAGAATTAAACGTAAACGCTCATTGCGTTTTATATATTATAAGAATAAATCTGATCGCAACAAGATAATATATAAAAAATACAGTAAATTACTAAGATGTTGTATCACTAATTCTATTAAAACATCAAATGACAACATACTCAGGTCTTCAAAAAATAAAAGTAAAGCGGCCTGGACACTTATAAAGCAAGAATCAGAATGTACGAATAAATTATCAATGAGAAATAATTTAAATATAGATAATACAATGATAGACAACCCAAACGAAATTGCAGACTCGTTTAATAACTACTGGATAGACTTAACTAATCAACAGAATGACAATATAAAGGATACATGCAAAACTAACACGTGCGATAGTTTGTTCCTTCGGCCTTATGGTTACAATGACATACAAAAATTTATACTTTCCTTAAACAACACAAGAGCGGTCGGGTATGATGAGATTTCGACTAGAATTCTAAAGGCTTGCTCAGTGGAAGTAACTCCTGTGTTGACACACTTAATAAACTTATCATTCTCAGAAGGCTGCTTCCCGGAGTCCTTAAAGTTTGTGATTGTTAAGCCTCTTCATAAAAAGGGCGATAGCTCAAAAGCGGATAATTACAGACCTATTAGTCTTATACCAATAATTTCAAAAGTTTTTGAAAAAGCTATGCAACACCGTCTCTTAGAATTTATTAGGAAACATCAGATTCTTAAAAAAGAACAATACGGATTTCAAAAAAGGAAATCGACCACTCTTGCTTGCTTCAATCTTGTAAAGAATATCATTGATGAAGTAGACATAGGAAACCGGGTCGCTGTTATCTTCTTCGACATGTCGAAAGCTTTTGATTTTGTGTTTCATAAATTGCTACTATCAAAGTTGGAACGATATGGTATTCGAGGTCCGGCCCTTAATTGGCTTGAAACCTACCTAGTAGATAGAAAGCAATGTGTTGAAATTTTAAGTATGACTGAGAATAAAGAACTGGTTGGAATTAGGTCTCTTTCAAAATGCAACAACTCGGGTGTACCACAGGGAAGCGTTTTGGGTCCCCCTTTGTTCTTATTATATATGAATGATCTTCCTGAACACACCCAATCCATGCACATTATTTGCGGATGACATTTCGATTATAATGACTTCACCAATTAATACTGACATAAATAATTACAGAAATGACATTAATAATACAATTGAATCAACAATTTCTTGGTTAAAATTTAATAATTTACATGTAAATATAAATAAAACAAAAATTGTTCAATTTCGGACATATGGTCGTAAGCGAGAAAAACTTAAAATTAATTATAATGGACAACCTCTATTAGAGGCAGAGGATACTGCTTTTCTGGGAGTTGTATTGGACGACTACTTCTCCTGGAAGCAACACGTAGAAAAAGTATGCAACAAATTAAACAAATTCGTTTATGTTCTCTACACACTGCGAAAGACCTCGTCGCAGAGTACGATATTGACTGCTTATCATGGCTGCGTTGCATCTACTCTACAATACGGTCTTATACTATGGGGTAATTCAACAGACGCGGATAAAGCCTTTAGGATACAAAAAAAATGCATTCGAGCCATTTGTGGCTTTCCACCATGGGAATCTTGTAAACCATTATTTCTAAAATTAAAACTCCTGACTTTACCCAGTATGTATATTTTAGAATGTGCTAAATTTGTCCGACAGCACTTGGACCTGTTTAAAAAGGCTCAAGACCGTTTCCCTAGAAAAGTAAGAGATCCAGATAGAATAGTTCTGCCTAGGGCACCAAGGACTTCTCTGTATAAAAAAAATTGTTTTAGTATGAGTGGACTTATCTACAATAAAATACCAAAGAACTTTAAAGAGTTACCTAATAATTTATTTTTTATAAAGCTAAAATTATGGCTGCTGGATAAACGATTTTACTCTATAAATGAATTTATAAATTGTAATAGTCTTAAATAATAATCTGTTTTAAATTAATGTGACGATAATTAATATTTAATGTATTTAAAATTTAATGAATAATGGAATTGTATGAATAATAGAGCATTAACAAACTTAACAAACATTGTAACACTTTGCATGTCAAATGTCTGATTATGTATTAGGAACTTAATTATTAACTTAAGACCAACACTGTACCAATACTTATTGCAAATAAATGATTATGATTATGATTATGAAGAAAATGTCGTGAGGAAAGTCTTGTGTACGGATGTGGATGGCTATAAGAGTAGGGGAAGGCCAAAAAAAACGATGGTTGGACTGTATGAAAGAGGATATGGGTAAAAAGGGGGTGACTACAGAGATGACGACTAATAGAGGAGTATGGAAGAAAAAGACATGTTGTGCCAACCCCAAATAAATTTTTGCAATGATGATAAAAACTTAACTCGATACTATTTTGTTTTAATCTTTGTTTAAACACTCCATCAAAAGGAAAAACATTTTTTTCCTAACCTTTTAAATAACAAAAAAGGACGTACACACTGATGTATGACGTCATTGCCATTAGATTACGCGCGTACAAATGAGATAGCAAGATGTCCCCACCACGTCCCTACTTTTCCTGTCAATATTTAAAATGTTAATCTCTTTATAACCGGATGCAGCTGAAAGTCCCCCATTGTAATCTCTTTATAACCGGATATAGCTGAAAGTCTCCCATTGTAATTTCTTTATAACGGGATGCAGCTGAAAGTCCCCTATTGTAATCTCTTTATAACCGGATATAGCTGAAAGTCCCCATTGTAATCTCTTTATGACCGGATGCAGCTGAAAGTCCCCCATTGTAATTTCTTTATAACGGAATGCAGCTGAAAGTCCCTCATTGTAATTTATTTATAACCGGATGCAGCTGAAAGTCGCCCATTGTAACCTCTTTATAACGGGATGCAGCTGAAAGTCCACCATTGTAATCTCTTTATAACCGGATGCAGCTGAAAGTCCACCATTGTAATCTATTTATAACCTGATGCAGCTGAAAGTCCCCCATTGTAATCTTTTTGTAACCGGATGCAGCTGAAAGTCCCTCATTATAATCTCTTTATTTTTGCTTCTCAGATTGACGACCACAAGTTCACAGTAGAGGTCATAGACTCAGTGAACGATTACATAGCGTACATGAAGGAGATCTTCGATTTCAACAAGATCAAGACTCTTATCCAAGGCTCTGAGAAACGGAAGCCGTTCAACGTGCTTATTGATTCCATGAGTGGAGGTAAGTCAACAAGAATATAAAAAAGGCAATTACGGGGACTGCCGACAGGAGTGAAAACTTTAAAATAATGATTATATGTATAAAACACAAACAATGCACAGTATATCGGGTGTAAAAAGACAGTTTCCGAAGCCGAACGCCACATTCTACACATTATTTGGATTCTCAGGTCTCAGGTCCGGTCTCTCCGAGAGGCTATGGTTGGACGCTTGAACTTGTCCTTACAGGGTGTCTCAGAAAGGGGCGATGCCAATCTGGTCAAATTCAATGCTGCTAAGACCCAGGCGTGTCTTTTTTCCGCTAAGAGGAGCCAATTTCACCCGGCTCAATGTTTCCGAGGTGTAACCGTGCCGATAACCGACCAACTTGATTTTCTTGGTGTTACTCTAACATCTACCCTCAATTTTGGTCCTTTCATAGAGGCAACGGCTCAAGTGGCTGCCAAAAAGTTGGGGATCCTCCCAAAGGTGAGACGGTACTTCACGCCGGAAGAGCAGCTCCAAATCTATTAAGCGCAAGTTCGATCGTGTATGGAGTACTGCTCTCATCTTTGGGACGGATCTGCCAGATACCAGCTTGATGCCCTTGAGTCAATTGAGAAACGAGCCAAGAGGATCATCGGCAATGATAGGGTCGTCGAGTCGAAGCTCCAAAGTCTTGAGCATAGACGCCGAGTTGCTAGCCTGTCGTTTTCCATCAGTTGCATTTTGGGGAGTGTGCGACGGAATTGCAAAATTTGATTCTGCCAAGCCCGTTTCATTAACGGACCACAAGACGTACGGCGAAGTGCCATCGGTTCATGGTGGACATCCCATCCATACGCACAAAGCGGTTTGAGAACACATTCATTGTGCGTAAGCTAGGGAGTGGAATTCTCTACCGAAACCTGTTTCCTGATAGCTACAACCTGGGAGTCTTTAAGTCAAGAGTGAATAGGTTACTTCTAGGCAAGCGTGCTCCATCTTCAACCATATCATGGCTTACCACCAGGTGAGATAGTGGGCAAACGCGTGACTATCAACAATAAAAAAAAAGAAATCGTTTTTTTACATACCTAAAAATAAAAGTCGTTTCCCAGCAAAACATTTTTGCGCAAAGCTACTTTGTTAGATGTACAGTATGCATAGTTGACGTGATATGTGTCTTTTTACAGCCTGTTTTATTTGTACACACTAAACTTTTCAAACAGGTTTTAACGGGTATTACACGAGTCAAATTACGGTGAGAGTGCAGTTCATCTCTCACAGTAACTAAAAGATTTCTACAGTAGGCATTGACGAATTGCCTTAGGTCACCGGTCAGCTAGAGTAGGTATCAATCAAGTTACGAACAACATTTGTCTGCCACAAACCTATCGCATGCGTTATCACGCGTGCTTGATAACATACTTATTTTGGCAATGATCAGGAATGTAACAAGTGGTTTATTGACCTAATTTATTTTTGGCAAATTTATCTATCTTTCGACTATAACGTCATAGTATTTTTTTTGGATCTATGGGAAAAACAGACCAGGAAAGCACTAGTGGATGGAACAAGGCTGCAATTTTTATGATGAAGATTACGCAATATTTTTTATTTCCGTTTGGAATTGTCTCTGCAATTTTTATGATGAAGATTACGCAATATTTTTTATTTCCGTTTGGAATTGTCTCCTCGAGCCCTTTCTCAATGTAGAAAGGGCTCGAGGAGACAATTCCAAACTCCTCGAGCTCTTTATTTTGATACCCCAAATGACCACGTCACAAAACAATACGACTACACTTACCTAATGGCGGTCGTTATTTTCTTTTTTAGGGTTCCGTACCCAAAGAGTAACCAACGGGACCCTATTACTAAGACTCCGCTGTCCGTCCGTCTGTCAGTGGGCTGTATCTCATGATCCGTAATAGGTAGACAGTTGAAATTTTCACAGAATATGTATTTCTGTTGCCGCTCTAACAAAAAATAATAAAAATAAATTGTAAATTAGAGGGGGCTCCCCTACTAGAAATGTGTTTTTTTTTTTGCTTTTTGTGCTCGATCTTAATAATGGCGATAGGTAGTTGAAATTTTCACAGAATGTGTGTTTCTGTTGCTGCTATAACAACAAAAAAACTTGAGAGGTGTCAAGGGACACTCGGATGGAACGAAGTTCCTTTCGATTAATTAGTGAAGGAATTGTAATATAATTTTTTTTTTTTTAATTTATAATATTTTTTTATTATTAACTACGCACACACGCACGCACGTAAGAAGTTATACTTCATCATCTCATCTCATCTCATCGCATCGCAGCTCAGCTCAGCTCAGCTCAGCTCAGATCAGCTAAGCTCAGCTCAGCTCAACTCAACTCAACTCTTTAGCAATAACAACAACTATAACAAAAGTAATTGTAATAATTTTTTTTTTTTTTACTATAGCAAAAAAGTGTCGTGACAACTTTTTCGTAAGAATTTTTTCCGTCTAGCCCCCTTTCACAACGCGCGATAAGGAACTTCGTTCCAATAATAAAAATAATATTAGATTAAAAATTAAAGTGGGCTTCCGTACAAGAAATGTGATTTTTTCAGTTTATGGTACGGCCTTCGTGTGCGAGGCCGACTCGCACTTGGCCGGTATTTTTCATATTGTCTATGTCACTAAGAGCCGATTTCACCAATTCTAAACGCCCAGTTGTCGACGTTCAAGCTCGCTAAAACGCGTTTAGCCGCTGTCATAAAGCTGAAGAGTTTGTTTGTTTGTTTGTTTGAACGCGCTAATCTCAGGAACTAATAAAATATTTTTCTATTGAATAGTCCATTTATCGAGGAAGGCTATAGGCTATATAACATCACACTGAGACCAACAGGAGCGAAGCATCAATGAAAAATGTGGCAAAAACGGGAATAGTTATTTATGATACTAGTGCGGTAAGTTGGTTTTTACAAACGAGTAGACGAATGTAAGCCCGAGACGAAGTCGAGGGCTTACCATAGTCACGAGTTTGTAAACACCAATCCGCACGTGTGTCATACAACGTTTTCATCACATTTGCAAGAAAACAGTACCTACTGGCTACTAGGCAATGAAACAAACTTTTGTTTTTGATGTGAATCATCTATTAGCGCAACACCACTACAAAACAAAACACACAAAATAAATGTTTCACATCTGCCGGGCGTCCCATGACGGCTAATAGTTTTTTTCTCGTAATGCGAAACTCCTTGGTGGAATTCTATTCTATAAGGAAATAAAAAAAAACCGTAAAGGATACGCACGGCGCTATACAACGGAGCGTGCGGTAAAATAGGTACTTAGGTGAGAGTATCTATTTTACCGCACGTTCCATTGTATGCTGCGTAATTTTGAACTTTCGAACGATGTATACAGGCTTCGTAAGTGCATTTTTTGAGCAAATGTGGTGAAAAAAAATTTTTGACAGTTTCAGTTGCGTGCGCTGTGTAAACGGTTAAAGTTACGCAAAAATTATGAATGACGGAATTGGTCTCCTTTTAAAGTTCTAAATAAAAGTCCGCGACAGGATAATGTGTATCTTTTATTGTTAACTCACTATAATCTTTTTTATAGTTTTTATTATTTACGCTAAGCTTACTTCAGTAAAACTTAGTTTATATGTAGAGCGAATATTGAAATCGGCCCTTAGGCGGTCAAGACTAATCGCGGGCTACCGGGCGTGCCAAAGAAATAGACATACATACACACATACGTGCATACTCTCGAAAAACCTTACCCTCCTTCTGGACAGTTGGGCAAAAAGTTGTAAGTAATTTTATTTGAATAATTTCCAAAATTTATAAAATATAAATTGTTTTTTTCTACAGTAACGGGACCCTACGTAAAGCGCATATTCATAGACGAGCTGGGCGCGAGGGAGGGCAACGTGCGGCGCATCGTGCCGCTGGAGGACTTCGGGGGCGCCCACCCGGACCCCAACCTCACGTACGCCGCCGACCTGGTCGACGCTGTCAAGGGGGGTGACTATGATCTGGGTGCTGCCTTCGATGGGGATGGTGAGTTGTGTCACTTTTTCTTTACATTTCTGAACCATCGTCGATGAATGTTTGATTATGGTTGAGTGGAGCCCTGACGCAGTGTTAGTGAAATCCGCTTCAGGCAATTTTATGACTATTTTATAACGGCTTGTATTTAAAAAAAAATCCTCCTTTTTTAGGGTTCCGTACCCAAAGGGTAAAACGGGACCTTATTACTAAGACTGTATTTGAAATGATCTATTCATAATATAGGGAGTAACAAAAAGGTGCGAACATATTTTAAGAAATTTTAAGAACCGGTTCTGCCCATGGAAATGAACAACTTTCTTTAAGAAAAAAAATAGAATTACAAAAATATTTGTAGGGGAGGGGGGGGGGGGGGGGGTAATTTTTTTTTAAGAATTTCTTCAGTTTTTCTTGAATAAAGTTGTTCATATAGATGGGCGGATGCAGTTCTTAAAATATTACCACACCTTTCCGTTACACCCTATATATCGATTTTGCACTCTCGCAAGATTATTACAATCTTACATCCGGTGATATGTACATCGTAACTAAAACCTCATGTAAATAAATACAGTAATATAGGATTGAAGCGGCAAAGACCAATATTTTTTGGCTGATAGTTTAATAATCGTATGGTTCATATTTATCAACATGTCTAGCAAAGCCGTTTGCCGCAATAATAAAGGGAAGAATCATTGAAATACCGTGTTTATACTATACTTGAACATAAAGACTCATACAATAAAACACGCTTCGCAAAACACGCGCGCAGCTTCTGCCAGCACAGAACAGAAAAAACAGTAGAAATCGCATAGCGCTTCATTAGCATCGGAACCAGCGTACCCAAACTCACACTTATACAGGTTAATTGTATTTCGTAACACTAAGAAATCCTTGGTGTGATTGGTAATTTATTATTGAAAGAAAGTAGGAAATATGTCAATCGTCGCTTATTTGAAAATAAACCACAGTTACATGAAAATAGAGTCGTTTATTGTCTACTCTTTTTAAGTATTTATTACCTTTTCCGTTTAATGAGTACACGAAATAGTTTAATGAGCAAGTTACGCTACCCGCCGCTAGATGTCACTATATATATTAAACTAGCGACCCGCCCCAGCTTCGCTCGGGTACAAATTATACATACAAACCTTCCCCTTTAATCACTCTATCTATTAAAAAAAACCGCATCAAAATCCGTTGCATAGTTTTAAAGATTTAGGCATACATAGGGATATAGGGACAGAGAAAGCGACTTTGTTTTATACTATGTAGTGATACATTCAATTTAAAGCTGTATTGTGTTAAAGATGAGATTGATATTTCCGTAACGAAGTCATTAGTACTGCAGTAGAGTAGCTGACTTTGACATGTGCATAGTAGGAATCTTCGCGAATAATATGTTTGAGTTTAAAAGAAAGTAGACCTTAATTTGTAAAACATAAAGTCAACTTTTACTTGTCTTGTTTAATAAAATATTGTTTTTCAAATGTTAATCGAAATAAAATAAATTAGGACTAATCGACGGTATGATATTCCACCATTTGATAAACTTTTGGTTCTGTAATCGTGTTTACATTCTAAAACAGGACAATAGGGCATTTTTGTATTTTTTTTTTAAGTTTTTTTCACCGCGACGGTTGTAACAAGACTGATGCGCGGAGCAGACATATGCGGAACTCCGCAAAACTCGGGGTACGCAGGCCCCGCCTACTTGCGACTTCTACTGTTTTTTCTGTCCTGTGTCTGCCAGCCAGCGGCATCATCCGCGTGGAATTACTTCCCCCTCAATAAGTTATAGTCTATGTGCAATTCCAGACTATAATCAGTATAATCTATCTCTGTGCCAAATTTCAACCAGATCCATTCAGCCATTCTGGCGTAATTGAGTAACAAACATCCTGTAGTAAGATTAAAATATCTATAATATTTTTATTCCTCAGGTGACCGTAACATGATAATCGGTCGCGACGCGTTCTTCGTGACGCCCTCAGACTCGCTGGCAGTCCTCGCCAACAACCTGCAGCATATCCCCTACTTCCAGCGCAGCGGGGTGAGGGGCTACGCCAGATCCATGCCGACTGCCGCGGCCGTGGACAGAGTGGCTGCTGCTACCGGCCATGAGATGTTTGAAGTGCCTACCGGTAAGAAATACATATTCTTAAATCGGTTATCTGAAACCACAGAATAATTATAGGGACAATCACGGGCCATTTCCTCTTGAACAAACATCTTTTCAACATAGGCGCCACCACGGGGTCTCAACTCGAACAAAGAAAATTTCGTTCAAATAAATCTCAATAGATGGCGTAATATGCATCGATTTCTTATTGAAGTATAAGTAATATTAATATTTTGAAAATAAATATGGTAAAAACTGTACTTTCTTATTTAATAAACTGCCCTAAGTATAAAATTGTGAAGTAATTGGCTTGTGATTAAAATTTAGACGATTATTGGAACGAATCCTTAGACATCTATATTTCTTGTACCAATAGATGGCGCTGTTTGAAGCTTTAGAGTTTAGCCATTCGCCTCTTTAAAATTTTAATAGTGACACATTTTGATACAGTAAATCTGCTATGAAGTGCCAAAAATACTATAAAATAATTCCTCAATGTGTCAGAAAATATTGGTAAGGCTTTAATTAAATTCATTCAGCTTGCAAGCTGTCGCTGTTAACCCCATCTAGCGAGGTGTAGAGGACGGGCCCGAACAAAGAACAAAAGTTACTTGTGCCAGACGAAAACCCGTAGTTACAGCGATACCGTTTCTTTGTATGGGATGAGGCATCTGTACGCTAGTATTATATTATCTGTGCTATCGGTTATCTGAATTAGATTTGAGTTATAATACTCGTAGGTCAAACAAGATATCTGTTATTCCTGTCACTGTTACGCAATAATAACAGATGTTATTATCTGTTATTAACTAACAGCTTGTTATTTTTTTGATGACATGGTTGGCGCAGTGGTTGAGTGATCGGCTGCTGCGCTGCGTGTCGCAGGTTCGATCCCCGCATGGAACAAATATTTGGATGACCTAAAGATAGTTGTTCCGGGTCTGGGCGTCTTGTGTATGTGAGATTTCATGTTTGTAAACGCACCTACGATACAGGAGTGATTTTTTTAGAAAAAATCAAAGCACGGTGTGTCAGTAGATAAATCACGTATAGTACACGTAGTAATGTTAGCGTTATTCTTGCAGTGTGTCCGAATTGAAAGTTAGGAACAGATAACAGATATTACGATTGGAAATAGTTTTCACTTTTTAAGGATATCTTCTTGTAAGACTATAATTTGATTTTTCGGATAATAATACTAGGTAGGTGCTTCTTGTTTTAGCAAGTTTTAATCAAGCTGGTGTGAGCGAGACAGATTAATACATACGAAGAAGAAATAAAAGATAACAAATTTTGAGTACCTACTGAGACTGAAGAGTGTAGTGTAGATTGTGATTGAGTATTGGAAATTATGAATGATATTATTATACAGAAATATAATATCACAAGAACAACTGTTATCTAGTATCTACCTGTACCGACAAACGTGTAATAAATGTACACGTTAGTGAGTACAGGTCAACGGCCAAATCACATAATATTAAATATAATAAAGAAATTGCAGTAAGGACCTTAGACTTGGCTCAACTTTGTCTAGAGATTTCATTACTTTTTAGAGATAAGCAAGCAGCTCCATCGAGACTTGGGTATTTTTTACAGAATGTTTTTGGTGGGATTTTACTTCTTTTTGCAGAAATTTCATTTTATATTCATATTAAAAGCAGAGTCGCACTACGCAGAATAAATTTTGCAAAGGCAGTCGGTCGATAACGCTAATAGTTTGGGTGTGCTCTTACGGTTTATCATCTGGGTCACCAGTTAGTCCAGATCTTCCATGATCCTAGTTTTGATAGTTTTTCCTCTATGTGGGCGTTAAACTCTACATCTGTACCAAATTTCAGCGCTCTAGGTCAATGGGAAGTACTAGTTCTATTTTGATGATCAGTGAGTCAGTGTCGAAAAAGTAAAACTTTGCTTTCGCTTAGCTTCGGGTCTAAATGATCTACCGACTTCAAATTTTGGATTTCAAGTGTGTGATTATAGCTTACTAGATGACGAAAATTTCAGCGTTCAGGTCCCATCCAAAGGTTCTGAAATAGGGGCCTGAAAATGCGGCGAAATGGTTCCAGAAAAGGATGGTACGGCAGTGTTGCTTCGCGCTCGACTTGGCCGGCACTGCCGTGCCCCCAGATAATCTGTTATCTTTGTTTGTCGTTTTTTATGTAAAAAACAACCCGAGGCAATAAGACGATAGTAGCAAATACAGTACCTAAGTAAACTCATGCCAGGCAATCGCAACAAACAAATGAACACATTTCAAAACATATACGACTCTACTCGTATTGTGTTTGAAGGTCAGTGAAGTTAATGTTTATTGGGGTCTAAATAATGACGTATTGTTTCGCTATTGAGAGTGGTTGCTACGCTATAAAGTGTTTGAATATATGGATAATAATGTAAACTAAACGAACCTTAGCACTTTCTACGTTTTAAGGATTTCTTTGGTTCACAATATCAAGGGGTCTCATCTCGAACAAAGAAAATTTAGTTCAAACAAACAAACAATAGATGGCGTAATATGCAGCGATTTCTTAGTGAAGTTTAAGTAACATTAATATTTTGAAAAAAAAAAATATGGTTATAACTGTATTTTCTTATTTGATAAATTACCCTAAGCATAAAATTGTGGAACAATTGGCTCCTAATTAAAATTTAGATGTTTATTGGAACGAATCCTTGGGTATTTATATTTCTTGTACCAATAGATGGCGCTGTTTGAAGTTTTAGAGTTTATCCATTCGCCTCTTTAAAATTTGTCTAGTGAAATATTTTGAAACAGTAAAACTGTTATGAAGTGCCAAAAATACTATATGTATAGTAATTCCTCAATGTGTGAGAAAATATTCGTAAAACTTTATGTAAATTAATTCAACTTGCAAGCCGTTGTTGTGTTAGCAGCGACGGCTTGTTGAATTAATTCTCACCTAGCGAGGTGTAGAGGACGGGCCCGAATCAAGAACAAAAGTTGCTTTTGCTAGTCGAAAACCCGTAGTTACGGCGGTACCGTTTCTTTGTATGGGATGAGGCATCTGTACGCTAGTATTATATTATCTGTGACTATACAGGGTGTAACGGAAAGGAGTGGTCATATTTTAACAATCGGTTCTGCCGGATGGAAAAGAACACCTTTCTCTAAGAAAAAATAGAAAATTCTCAAAAAACAAATTGGACTTTCCATACAAAGTTATCATCAGCTGATCAATATTTGTATGGGAGGTAAAAAAAATTTTTGAGTATTTCCTCAGGTATCTTGAAGAAAGTTGTTCATATCGATGGGCAGAACCGGTTCTTAAAATATGACCACACCTTTCCGTTACACCCTGTATAGAGTTTACACGGCATTTGTAAAAAAAAAAAATTGAGCAAATAAAACGCTGTAACTACCGTTTCGTTCTATAATTCGCTACCTCTCGACTCTTCAAATCATTACAAAGTTTCGGACAATATTTTTAAAACCCACCATCATTTGCAGGCTGGAAATACTTCGGCAACTTAATGGACGCGGGTCGCCTGTCCCTCTGCGGCGAGGAGAGCTTCGGCACCGGCTCCGACCACGTCAGGGAGAAGGACGGCCTGTGGGCCGCGCTCGCCTGGCTGTCGGTGCTGGCTGCTACAGGCCTGTCTGTTGAGGACATCCTCAAGGCACACTGGGCGCAGTTCGGTAGGAACTACTTCACCAGGTAAGCTGTTGATCCCGGAGGAGAGTTGGTCCGTAAGGAGCTCGTGGCTAAATAATTATGGGTTGATTTCCTAGGTTAAGCAACGCTTGCCGAGGTCAATCTGTCGATAGGTGGCCATCCATTGCATACCAAAACTGACTCATCTCTCGAAGTCGGAAAGCACGTTGAGCTGTTGGTTCCCACTGTCATTCGCAAATCTTTGACAGTCGTTAATGGCACTCAGAACTTCAGAAGCCAGAGTTTACCAAGGGGTATTATATCACCCAGTAGCTAGGTCGTGGAGGTCAGAAGCAGTCGCTCCATCATCCATGTTATAAATAGTAGTAGAAATTGAAGCCTCCAAGATCTAGCTAACTCCGGGCAGTCAGCTCCAGTGTTACCTATTGATTGCATAAGTTTTAATTACAGCTATAAACGTGGCTACTTACTGGGCAGTTGGGCACAAACAGTAAAAACCTAATAAATGTATCACGACACGAAAAGAAAAAGAAGAATTACGGCTAAAATTAAACTATTCTTCTATACTAATAATATTGTTACGTCGACCGTATTACACTGGAACGTTCGAGAATGCAGTCGAAGTTTCCACTACGTTCGAGAACATTCCATTGTGGTACTGTGTAGAAGTTCATAGATGTTTCTAGAATATTCCACTATAGGATAGTTCGACATTGTTCTGGAAACTTCTATGACTATATAAATAGGCCGGACGGCGGGCGAGTGATTCAGTCTGTTTTTCGACTACGGATGCGAACGGAAGCGAATACAAGCGATTACGAAGAGAATTGTGATTATTAGCGAATTAGTGTTTGTGTAAAAAAAGTTGTTGAGTTAATAAAGAATATTTGGTTAATTAATAGGTGTAAAATAATTTATCCCATACCCAGCTCGTAATAATATACTTATTTAGAAAGAGGAAGGATTTTTTGTTTGTTTGTTTGTACCAAGTAAGCTCCAAAACTACTGGACCGATTTTAACAATTTTTTCACCAATAGAAAGCTAAATTATTAACGAGTAACCTAGGCTACTTTTATCTTGGAAAAAATAACAGTTCCCGCGTGATAGGTCACGGGAGCGAAGCTGCGGGCAAAGTGCTAGTATTATACATATAATTTGCCTGCCTATACTTGCTCATAACAAATAAAATAATTGAAACTGATTCCTTTTTTTCCAGATACGACTACGAAGAATGCGCAAGTGACCCCTGTAACGAGATGATGCAGGTCCTAGAGAGGAAGATCACCTCCCCTGGCTTCGTGGGCTCCTCGCACTCCAGCGGCTCCAAGACCTATGTCGTGAAGCTAGCCGACAACTTCTCTTACATGGACCCCATCGACCAGAGCGTGGCTATGAAACAGGTGGGATGACAAAATATATTTAAAAAAAACTGCAAAAAACGACTAAAAAGTTCCAAAAAAGTTACTTTTCAAGCAGTCTGATATGTTGGTGGTATATGTTTTAGTTCAATCAACCAAGGAGGAGCTCGTGGCTAAAGTAATAACAGCCGCACGGGTCGATCCATCAGGTTAAGCTACGCTTGCCGGGATTGCTCCATGGATGGGTGACCATCTTCAAATACCGAGACTCCTCCGTGCCTCGGAAAGCACGTTAAGCCCTTGGTCCCGGCTGTCAATCGTGGATCTTTGACAGTCGTTACGGATCATCAGAAGTCCGAAAGTCTGACAACCAGTCTTACCAAGGGGTATCGTATTACCCAGTAACTGGGTTATGGAGGTCAGATAGGCAGTCGCTCCATGTAAAATACTGGTATTCAGCTGCATCCGGTTAGACTGGAAGCCGACCCCAAAGTAGTTGGGAAAAGGCGCGGGCAGATCATATACATTGTTTCAATATTCTGTAAATCTTCTTCTTAGCGTGTCGATGGCAAATGTAGTCTTTATTAAATAATGTTTCGCCTTGTATTCAGCGACGGCAACAGCATTCGCTAACGCAGCCATAAATAAGGTCGTCACATGTACAGGTGACAGGGCCATGCGGCGCAAGATGAGAGTTGGGCCATGACTGATGAGACGCCGCAGCATTATGTAAATGTTTGTTAACGATTGAAATCATACTTTCAGGGTCTTCGCATAATCTTCGAAGATGGTTCCCGTATAGTACTGCGATTGAGCGGTACTGGCAGCTCGGGAGCTACTGTCAGGTATGTCACCAAAATATTAGATACTACTGGCATACATACATACGTGAGTACTGTACATGAGCATGAGCATGATCAGCCTACAGTGTTCCCACTGCTGGGACACAGGCCTCCTACCTCTCAGGCCCCGCGTGCGTCAAATGTCAACATCTGTCAATCCCCGTTGACAGGCGGCCATCGTGTAACTACAGACTTTGTCATGTTCCGGGTGTGTAAACCTTGCCACAGGTCTAAAGACCTTGGGTAATAGTAATAATAGCGGTTTAAAACGCGTGAATCCGGTTTTTGGCAAGTCAAACGGAATTTCCTCGGTGGCGCACATGTGTGCCGCTAGACAGTGAAATGTAGTAAGTTAGAAACCTTTCAAATCTGGTGGAAGGGGAAACTGTCAAGTAACAGAAAAAGGATGCACACAGTGACGTATGACGTCAGCGTCACCGCCATTATGTTACGCGCGTACAAAAGAGATAGCGAGATATCCCCACCACGCTCCCACTCTTCTTCATACCAATATTTGAAATGTTAATTGCTACTTCATTTAATAACCAATTCTGATTCTGTTTTCAGAAAAACATTTATTTTTATGTTATTTTTAGTGTTACGTTATAAAAAATGAGCAACCGTAAGCAAAAAATAATGACCATACCTGATGGTATGCGCATGTTACCCGGCCCTGCGGACGGCGAGCAGTGGGTAGCTCGCGTGTTCCACGCATGACGAACAAGAGATGTAAGCATTCATGACGGGGCCCGTCATGGCCGATGCCTGACCAGGAGTTGCGGATAAGTTCGAAACGGAGTAACCGCGCCCCTGGGCACTCAGGGCAGGGAACAAACAGGGGTATGGTTTAGTCAGTAAGAGTCTGACACGCCCTCCCGCTCCACCCAGAGCGGGACAAGTCATAGGATGATTTCCCACCCCAAAAAATAAAAGGTATGCGCATGTTCTGCCTGGGGTCGCGGATAAATTCGAAATAGAGTTACCGCGTCCCTTGGCACAGAGGCAACTGAAGGAACAGGGGTGGGTTTTAAGTCAGTAAATTCTGACACACCCTCCCGCTCCACCAAGAGCGGGACAAGTCATTGGATGATTTACCACCCGACGTATGCGCATATTCAAAATACATACCAACACCACTCAATCCCATACATTTTGTTAATCATAAAATAAGTAATGTCTGGCCGCTCTTGAATCACACCCTATCATGAAAATATCACGATTTCCAGGTTATACATAGACTCGTACGAGGCCAAGGACGTGCTGGGTGACGCGCAGGTGATGCTGAAGCCTCTCATCGACGTGGCGCTGCAGGTCTCTGAGCTGCAGAAGTACACAGGACGTGACGCACCTACTGTTATCACATAAATCATGTGTAAAGACTTCAAATTATGTGTACTAAAGACACCGAACTTATGTTAACTTTGATATTTTTTTGGCTCGCTACACCCGATTTTTTTATTTAATTTGCGAATCTGTACAGGACATAACAGAAAAATGTGGTCATGTTTTAAATACTGCATCTGCCCATAGAAGAACTTTCTTCAAGAAAATAAAACCGTTTCCAAACGTCTTTCATAATGTGCACAGCAAAGGAGTGGAACTCTCTATAGTATTTGTTAAACGTGGCGTTTGGGAAACCCATCAACTTCCAAACTAGCAAATAAGTAGATACCATACACACCTAAAAATATTCACACATCTTCCACACAGTTATAAAAATCATTAAATGGCTTAAATTATTGTCGACTTGACTATACCTGCGCGCAGTTGCAGCTAACTTCGCACACCCCATTAAGTTTGACGAATACTATACCTACGTCTCTGTTTCCGAACGTATACAACCCCAATCTCTTCAAAGTTAGAGTAAACAGGCTTCTTCTTGGTAAGCGTGCTCCATCGTCGACTTTGTCTTTGTCACCTGTGACCTAGACTAGAATCAAGAGCAAACTCATAAAATAAAAAGAATTGGAAAATTAAACTTCCCATACTAATTTTGGTCAGCTGTTGATAATTTTGTACTGTATGTTTTTTAAAGTGAAAACATCTTTAGGCGCGTTGGGCAGTTTTGAGATGGGAAAAACAATTGAAAACGCGCGCTACCGCCACCGAGACCGCTACGAGTGCTACGACGCTACTCGTCGTAGCACTCGTCGCGAGGCGTGTTGGGCATTTTTGTTCAAGTTTTAACTTCTTTCGACACTCCTAGAGTGCACTTGTTTCTTTTTTTAGGATTTGACTAGGGCTTCCTTGAAGAGAGTTGTTCATTTCTATGAGCCTAAGTGGTATGTAAAATATGACCACACTTTTCCATTACAACTTGTAGAAAAATGCTCTGTAAAAATTGCTTTTTGGTATAGTTCGTATAATCCGTTATTGTAAACCTTATATCAGTTTATAACACGACGCGTCCATGCTACCGGCCAAGTGGCATTGAATAAGATCGGCCGATTTTGACACTTTGCTTACTACTTTGGATACGATAAATTTCGAGTCCTGTTCTAACAACGTAAAAAAAAGAGGATTAAGTATTTATCCTCTTTGTAACAAACGCAACGTAGTCATCATCAGCCTTTTAATGTCCCCACTGCTGGGGCACAGGCGTCCTCTGTGAGGGGGTGTGTGCCGTAATCCACCACACGGGCCCAGTGCGGGTTGGTGGATATCACATGTCTTCGAATTTATGGTTCTAGGACATGCCGGTTTCCTCACGCAACGTAGGATTCTTTAATATTTATTTTCTATGCTATGCTACGATTTTTTGTTCAACGAGGGCGCCACTTGGCCGGTAGTAGAGCCTTAAACGAATTTATCAGGTCAGATAATTTAATTTAGGTGTTCAGTAAGTTTATCAGGTGTAGGGAACATTGTTACTCTTGTTATAATTTGTTTACATAAAGCATCTTAAAGCCAAAACCCATGGGTTTTGGCGTAAAACCTTTTATTGTTAAAGACATTTTTTCATTTAATAACTTTAAAAGTTAATTTTAAGTTCCTTCCACGGATTGTTGCAATTCAAAACATAATAATTAATTGTTAAGAAATAATTACGTATTTTATAACTCTTGTTTTTTTTGTGTGCGTATGCGCAATAAAAAATGCCATGTAACGTATATTTTGTTTTGCGCGGCGACTTATTTTGTACCACACAGCAAATGATGTAAATAAATAAAACAACATAATTTTGTAAGAGATAAATCACAATATACTTTATTTTAATATTTACAAATCTGTACAAATTGGGATTTTATTTCTATTCACAAAAAAGTACAATTCGCCAAAGACACTGTATGAAACAATTGGTTTTTAACTTGTTATATTTACAATGAACTATTATTTAAAAATAAAAGTTGTTTAAATAAACTTAAACTAGTTTCACTAATATTAATAACTATGACTAGATATTTTTATAACTTTTGTATTTACAGATTCTATTGATACAGCGCGGTATAAGATTAATTAAAAATTAGGTTAGGCTAAGTCAATGATGTCCAGATAAATAAAAATGAATAGCTAAATGTTATGCTTAGCGCAAACTCGAAAAGGACTAGACCAATTTAGATGAACTTTTTTTAAACTATACTTTTGAAGTCTCAGAAAGGTTCTTATGAAGAGAAAAATTGCATCCTCGGGGACAAAGTCGCGGGCGAAGTATTAGTAGGTAATAATAATTTTTAAAAAAAGTGGTCTAAATGCATATACTGGCGTTATTCTCGAGCGACATAGCAGGTGTTATCATAAGCACCCGGGCCTGTGGACGGCGAGTAGTGGGTAGCTCGCCGTCCGATCAGCACCAGGCCCCAGAGTCGACGGCGCGTAGTGTTCCACGCGTGACGAACAATAATAATAATAATTTATTAGCATAAATACACGTTTGACACAATATTTTAGAGTACACAAAATTACAAGTAATTATAAAATCAAACAGGAAAAGTAGTGTGCTCAAGATGGGTAAGGTAGGTACAGTCAATACAAGATTTGAGCCCTGCCTCCTAAACTAGGAGGATCCTGTATCTTAGGAAGCAGTATCTTCGCAAAAATATAGTGGACAAGCAAAATGTATGAGCGTACTAGTAGACTCGGATAGTAACAGACCAGATTTAGACTAAAAGGTAGGAAATATATATAAATATCTATATTTATTTAATTAGTATTTGTAATTGAGTAGTAATATTTGTATTGAGTGTATGTGTGTAGAATATTTGTGTGGGGTGTAATGTGCTACTGTCGTGTGTATGTAAGGGAGAGGGGTGTGTGGAGTGGTGTGATGTGGTGTGGTTTTGTGTGGTGTAGTGTGGTGTAGTATAGTGTGGAGTGGTGTGATGTGGTGTGGTTTTGTGTGGTGTAGTGTGGTGTAGTGTGGTGTGATGTGATGTGTTGTGGGGGGGTGTGGTGTGGGGTGTTGTGGTGTCGGGGTGTGTGGGGTGTGTTGAGAAAGTGTGCATCTGTATGTGTGGATGTAATTTAGTAGAGGCTGCCGCTCCCTTCGTTGTGATGTAATTGATATAAGTGGTTTAGCAGATCCAGGTAAGTAGACTTTCAGTTGCTTCGTAGTCTTGATCTTTAATCCACTCCTCAATTTTACTTTAACCCTATGAGAATCCAATTCGATTCTGTTTATTTTTTTGTTGATTAATGTGTTAGGTGTGAGCTTAGAACATAATGCTGGCGTCTAGGCAAAGCGGTCTTATGTGTTACCGTGAGAATAAAAGGTTTTTTCATACGACGTGTAGGATCTGGTGGGGGGGCCTTGGTGTGTTTTCTCAGTACGGATCGTAGCACAAACAGTTGCCTAACAGTAAGTACGTTTGCATCATCGTATAATTATGTGGTGGGATACATAAAGTGCTTCTTTGACATCACCTTCAGAACAGCTCTTTGTGCTCGTTCCAACTTGAGAAACTTTGCCCGAGCTGCGCCTCCCCACACTGATGCAATAGGTGATAACGGACTGGCAGATAGCAATATACACCATTCTAATCGTGTTGAAATCAGCAGAAGATTTAAGCACCTTGAATATATACATCATTCTTCTAACTCTTGTAGTAATTGTATCCAAGTGCGAGTACCAGTTGAGTCCGCTATCAATAACCACACCCAGATGCTTAAGGTGGTTCACCTCACGAAGAGAAAAGCAAGAGCAGGATATCTGGCCATTACAAGTGTGGGCGTTAATGACAAAGTGTGTAGGAGGATTAGTACTAGGGTGTAACTTGAACGGGATGAAGTAGGTCTTGCCCAGGTTCAGAGTAAGGAGGTTTTGCTGCAACCAACTGATAACAGATTTAAGTGACGTTTCTGCAGTGGATCTCAGATGGTTTCAATCGGTTCCATGAACAATAATTGCAGTGTCATCAGCGTAGGTGAATATTTTGGCATTTGTGAGAGGTATGCTGCAAAGCTCGTTGATGTAAACCTGGAAAAGGGTCGGGGCAAGCACACTTCCCTGCGGCACACCGAAGGTGGTGGTTTCCTCTCTACTAACATGATCACCGATTCTAACACACAGTCTACGGTTAGTGAGATAGCTTACAAAAAAATCATGAGCTGAGCCGCGTATTCCGATGTTCCACAGCTTCGATAGGAGGGTGGGAACAGAAACTGTATCAAACGCCTTTTTTAGGTCTAGGAATAAACCTAAGCTATTCTGTTTTTCATCAAGTTTTCTTGCAACAAATTCAGTTAAGTCGAGAACTGCATCTTCTGCCGATACTCCTTTTTTAAAACCATACTGATTTTGTGCGATTAAGTTGTTTTAATCGAGGAATTGAGTAAGCCTTATATTTACCAATTTTTCAAAAATTTTGGAGATGGATGAGAGGACTGAAATAGGCCTATAATTGTTCATACAGTCCCTGTTACCACCCTTATAAATCGGATGCACAAACCGCCTTTTTAAATGCCTCCGGAAAAATTCCAGTGGCAATTGAACGATTGAAAATATGCGTAATTGGAGATACGAGGATATGACGACATGGTTTTAATAGATTTGTATAAATGCCATCCCAACCGGTAGCAGAATCTCGACGGAGCTGAATAATGGCGTTATTTATATCCGATTCATCAAAATCAAGGAAAACCAGTGAGTTAAGGGGAACATTTTTCCGAGGCTGTGTGCGCGGGTTGGGGGGCATCGGAAAACGCGACGTGATATTGGACGCAAGGTTTTTGCCAACATCCGCGAAATACCTACACACACGATCGACAGCTGCTTGAGGATTAGGTTTAATTTTTAATAAGTTTGTACAGGATGTGGGTGTTTTTTTATAGTTTGTAATGTCTTTAATTTTACTCCAGAGTGTCTTAATATTTGTTTTAGCTTTCTCCAACTCATCCCTTTCATATTTAGCTTTTAGGTAACGTAATATAATGTTACAGCGATTTCGGTAGCGATTGTAGGTGATTCTTAGGATATCGTTATCAGGTGACTTATTTGTGTTCATGTGAAGGAAATCACGATGACGAATGCATCGCATGAGACCAGGCGTTATCCATGGCTTAATATTTCTATCTTTTTTGGGAGTTTTAATCTCGTATGTATGTTTTTGTACTAAGCCCTGGATAACATCGATCAATTCGTAAGCGGCTACATTCGCATCGTCCATTCAGATGATATGTGAGAGGTACCTTCAAATTCCTGAACCAGCTTAGCGTAGTTCACTCGGGAAATAGTTTTTTGAAGTTTTTTGGGCGATTTTGTATCTTCAATATGTAACAAGATAGGCATGTGATCCGTAATAAATTATTCCAAAATAAATGTTTTTGCTGGTGTTTTACATTTGACAATGATATGATCGAGACAGTTTGATCCTCTCGTGGGTAAATGATGAGCCGGTAAAAGAACAAGAGTTGCCAGCACTCATGACGGGGCCCGTCATGGCCGATGCCTGCCCAAGGCTTGTGGGTAAATTCGAAACAGAGATAGTGCGCCCCTGGGCACTCAGGGCAGGGAAGAAACAGGGGTAGGTTTTGGTCAGTAACAGTTTGACATCACATCTTTTCCCGCTCTGGGTGGAGCGAGAGAAGTCATAGGATGATTTCCCACCCCAAAAAAAATGGTATGCGCATGTTCTGCCTGGGGTCGCGGGTAAATTAGAAATATAGCTACCGCATCTCTTGGCACAGAGGTAACTGAAGGAACAGGGGTGTTTTCTAGTAAGTAAAAGTCTGACACACCCTCCCGCTCCACCCAGAGCGGGAGAAGTCATTGGGTGATTTACCACCCGACGTATGCGCATGTTCAAAATACATACCAACACCACTCAATCCCATACATTTTGTTAATCATAAAATAAGTAATGTCTGGCCGCTCTTGAATCACACCCTATCATGAAAATATCACGATTTCCAGGTTATACATAGACTCGTACGAGGCCAAGGACGTGCTGGGCGACGCGCAGGTGATGCTGAAGCCTCTCATCGACGTGGCGCTGCAGGTCTCTGAGCTGCAGAAGTACACAGGACGTGACGCACCTACTGTTATCACATAAATTATGTGTAAAGACTTCAAATTATGTGTACTAAAGACACCGAACTTATCTTAACTTTGATATTTTTTTGGCTCGCTACACCCGATTTTTTAATTTAATTTGCGAATCTGTCTTGATGAAAACTATACAGGACGTAACAGACAAATGTGTTCATTTTTTAAATACTGCATCTGCCCATAGAACAACTTTTTACAAGAAAATAAAACCGCAGCAAAGGAGTAGAGTGGAACTCTCTATAGTATTTGTCAAGCGTGGCGTGTGGGAAAACCACCAACTTACAAACTGACAAATAAGTGTCTACCATACACCCTTAAAAATATTCACACATCTTCCACACAGTTATAAAAATCATTAAATGGCTTAAATTATTGTCGACTTGACTATACCTGCGCGCAGTTGCAGCTAACTTCGCACATTCCATTAAGTTTGTCGAATACTATACCTACGTCTCTGTTTCCGAACGTATACAACCCCAATCTCTTCAAAATTAGAGTGAACAGGCTTCTTCTGCGTAAGCTCGCTCCATCGTCGACTTTGTCTTTGTCACCTCTGACCTAGACTAGAATCAAGAGCAAACTCATCTCAAATAAAATAAAAAGAATTGGAAAAATTAAACCTCCCATACTAATTTTGGTCAGCTGTTGATAATTTTGTACTGTATGTTTTTTAAAGTGAAAACATCTTTTGGCGCGTCGCGTTGGGCAGTTTTGAGATGGGAAAAAACAATTGAAAACGCGCGCTACCGCTACCGAGACCGCTACGCGATCCGCTACGAGGTCGCGAGGCGTGTTGGGCATTTTTGTTCAAGTTTTCACTTCTTTCGACATTCCTAGAGTGCCACTAGTTTCTTTTTTTAGGATTTGACTAGGGCTTCCTTGAAGAGAGTTGTTCATTTCTATGAGCCTAACTGGTATGTAAAATATGACCAAACTTTTCCGTTACAACTTGTAGAAAAATGCTCTGTAAAAATTGCTTTTTGGTATAGTTCGTATAATCCGTTATTGTAAACCTTATATCAGTTTATAACACGACGCGTCCATGCTACCGTCCAAGTGGCATTGAATAAGATCGGCCGATTTTGACACTTTGCTTACTACTTTGGATACGATAAATTTCGAGTCCTGTTCTAACAACGTAAAAAAAAGAGGATTAAGTATTTATCCTCTTTGTAACAAACGCAACGTAGTCATCATCAGCCTTTTAATGTCCCCACTGCTGGGGCACAGGCGTCCTCTGTGAGGGGGTGTGGGCCGTGATCCACCACGCGGGCCCAATGCGGGTTGGTGAATGTCACATGTCTTCGAATTTTTGGTTCTAGGACATGCCGGTTTCCTCACGCAACGTAGGATTCTTTAATATTTATTTTCTATGCTATGCTACGATTTTTTGTTCAATGAGGGCGCCACTTGGCCGGTAGTAGAGCCTTAAACGAATGTATTAGGTCAGATAATTTAATTTAGGTGTTCAGTAAGTTTATCAGGTGTAGGGAACATTGTTACTCTTGTTATAATTTGTTTACATAAAGCATCTTAAAGCCAAAACCCATGGGTTTTGGCGTAAAACCTTTTATTGTTAAAGACATTTTTTCATTTAATAACTTTAAAAGTTAATTTTAAGTTCCTGCCACGGATTGTTGCAATTTAAAACATAATAATTAATTGTTAAGAAATAATTACGTATTTTATAACTCTTGTTTTTTTTGTGTGCGTATGCACAATAAAAAATGCCACGTAACGTATATTTTGTTTTGCGCGGCGACTTATAATGTACCACACAGCAAATGATGTAAATAAATAAAACAACATAATTTTGTAAGAGATAAATCACAATATACTTTATTTTAATATTTACAAATCTGTACAAATTGAGATTTTATTTCTATTCACAAAAAAAGTACAATTCGCCAAAGACACTGTATGAAACAATTGGTTTTTAACTTGTTATATTTACAATGAACTATTATTTAAAAATAAAAGTTGTTTAAATAAACTTAAACTAGTTTCACTAATATTAATAACTATGACTAGATATTTTTATAACTTTTGTTTTTACAGATTCTATTGATACAGCGCGGTATAAGATTAATTAAAAGTTAGGTTAGGCTAAGTCAATAATGTCCATATAAATAAAAATGAATAGCTAAATGTTTTGCTAAGCGCAAAACTCGAAAAGGACTAGACCAATTTAGACGAACTTTTTTTAAACTATACTCTTGAAGTCTCAGAAAGGTTCTTATGAAGAGAAAAATTGCATCCTCGGGGACAAAGTCGCGGGCGAAGTATTAGTAAGTAATAATAATTTTTAAAAAAGTGGTCTAAATGCATATACTGGCGTTATTCTCGAGCGACATAGCAGTTGTTGTCATAAGCACCCGGGCCTGTGGACGGCGAGTAGTGGGTAGCTCGCCGTCCGATCAGCACCAGGCCCGAAAGTCGACGGCGCGTAGTGTTCCACGCGCGCCGAACAATAATAATAATAATTTATTAGCATAAATACACGTTTGACGCAATATTTTAGAGTACACAAAATTACAAGTAATTATAAAATCAAACAAGAAAAGTAGTGTGCTCAAGATGGGTAAGGTAGGTACAGTCAATACAAGATTTGAGCCCTGCCTCCTAAACTAGGAGGATCCTGTATCTTAGGAAGCAGTATCTTCGCAAAAATATAGTGGACAAGCAAAATTTATGAGCGTACTAGTAGACTCGGATAGTAACAGACCAGATTTAGACTAAAAGGTAGGAAATATATATAAATACCTATATTTATTTAATTAGTATTTGTAATTGAGTAGTAATATTTGTATTGAGTGTATGTGTGTAGAATATTTGTGTGGGGTGTAATGTGCTACTGTCGTGTGTATGTAAGGGAGAGGGGTGTGTGGAGTGGTGCGATGTGGTGTGGTTTTGTGTGGTGTAGTGTGGTGTAGTATAGTGTGGAGTGGTGTGATGTGGTGTGGTTTTGTGTGGTGTAGTGTGGTGTAGTGTGGTGTGATGTGATGTGTTGTGGGGGGTGTGGTGTGGGGTGTTGTGGTGTCGGGGTGTGTGGGGTGTGTTGAGAAAGTGTGCATCTGTATGTGTGGATGTAATTTAGTAGAGGCTGCCGCTCCCTTCGTTGTGGTGTAATTGATATAAGTGGTTTAGCAGATCCAGGTAAGTAGACTTTCAGTTGCTTCGTAGTCTTGATCTTTAATCCACTCCTCAATTTTACTTTAACCCTATGAGAATCCAATTCGATTATGTTTATTTTTTTGTTGATTAATGTGTTAGGTGTGAGCTTAGAACATAATGCTGGCGTCTAGCGAAAGCGGTCTTATGTGTTACCGTGAGAATAAAAGGTTTTTTCATACGACGTGTTGGATCTGGTGGGGGGAACTTGGTGTGTTTTCTCAGTATGGATCGTAGCACAAACAGTTGCCTAAAAGTAAGTACGTTTGCATCTTTGTATAATTATATGGTGCGATACATAAAGTGCTTCTTTGACATCACCTTCAGAAGAGCTCTTTATGCTCGTTCCAACTTGAGAAACTTTGCCCGAGCTGCGCCTCCCTACACTGTGATGCAATAGGTGATAACGGACTGTCAGATAGCAATATACACCATTCTAATCGTGTTGAAATCAGCAGAAGATATAAGCACCTTGAATATATACATCATTCTTCTAACTCTTGTAGTAATTGTATCCAAGTGCGAGTACCAATTGAGTCCGCTATCAATAACCACACCCAGATACTTAAGGTGGTTCACCTCACGAAGAGAAAAGCAAGAGCAGGATATCTGGCCATTACAAGTGTGGGCGTTAATGACAAAGTGTGTAGGAGGATTAGTACTAGGGTGTAACTTGAACGGGATGAAGTTTAGTAGGTCTTGTCCAAGTTCAGAGTAAGGAGGTTTTGCTGCAACCAACTGATAACAGATTTAAGTGACGTTTCTGCAGTGGTTCTCAGATGGTCCCAATCGGTTCCATGAACAATAATTGCAGTGTCATCAACGTAGGTGAATATTTTGGCATTTGTGAGAGGTATGCTGCAAAGCTCGTTGATGTAAACCTGGAAAAGGGTCGGGGCAAGCACACTTCCCTGCGGCACACCGAAGGTGGTGGTTTCCTCTCTACTAACATGATCGCCGATCCTAGCACACAGTCTACGGTTAGTGAGATAGCTTACAAAAAAATCATGAGCTGAGCCGCGTATTCCGATGTCCCACAGATTTGATAGGAGGGTGGGAACAGAAACTTTATCAAACGCCTTTTTTAGGTCTAGGAATAAACCTAAGCAATTCTGTTTTTCATCAAGTTTTCTTGCAACAAATTCAGTTAAGTCGAGAACTGCATCTCCTGCCGATACTCCATTTTTAAAACCATTCTGATTTTGTGCGATTAAGTTGTTTTTATCGAGGAATTGAGTAAGCCTTATATTTACCAATTTTTCAAAAATTTTGGAGATGGATGAGAGGACTGAAATAGGCCTATAATTGTTCATACAGTCCCTGTTACCACCCTTATAAATCGGATGCACAAACCGCCTTTTTAAATGCCTCCGGAAAAATTCCAGTGGCAATTGAACGATTGAAAATATGCGTAATTGGAGATACGAGGATATGACGACATGGTTTTAATAGATTTGTATAAATGCCATCCCAACCGGTAGCAGAATCTCGACGGAGCTGAATAATGGCGTTATTTATATCCGATTCATCAAAATCAAGGAAAACCAGTGAGTTAAGGGGAACATTTTTCCGAGGCTGTGTGCGCGGGTTGGTTGGCATCGGAAAACGCGACGTGATATTGGACGCAAGGTTTTTGCCAACATCCGCGAAATACCTACACACACGATCGACAGCTGCTTGAGGATTAGGTTTAATTTTTAATAAGTTTGTACAGGATGTGGGTGTTTTTTTTATAGTTTGTAATGTCTTTAATTTTACTCCAGAGTGTCTTAATATTTGTTTTAGCTTTCTCCAACTCATCCCTTTCATATTTAGCTTTTAGGTAACGTAATATAATGTTACAGCGATTTCGGTAGCGATTGTAGGTGATTCTTAGGATATCGTTATCAGGTGACTTATTTGTGTTCATGTGAAGGAAATCACGATGTCGAATGCATCGCATGAGACCAGGCGTTATCCATGGCTTAATATTTCTATCTTTTTTGGGAGTTTTAATCTCGTATGTATGTTTTTGTACTAAGCCCTGGATAACATCGATCAATTCGTAAGCGGCTACATTCGCATCGTCCATTCAGATGATATGTGAGAGGTACCTTCAAATTCCTGAACCAGCTTAGCGTAGTTCACTCGGGAAATAGTTTTTTGAAGTTTTTTGGGCGATTTTGTATCTTCAATATGTAACAAGATAGGCATGTGATCCGTAATAAATTATTCCAAAATAAATGTTTTTGCTGGTGTTTTACATTTGACAATGATATGATCGAGACAGTTTGGTCCTCTCGTGGGTAAATGATGAGCCGGTAAAAGAACAAGAGTTGCCAGCACTCATGACGGGGCCCGTCATGGCCGATGCCTGCCCAAGGCTTGTGGGTAAATTCGAAACAGAGATAGTGCGCCCCTGGGCACTCAGGGCAGGGAAGAAACAGGGGTAGGTTTTGGTCAGTAACAGTTTGACATCACATCTTTTCCCGCTCTGGGTGGAGCGAGAGAAGTCATAGGATGATTTCCCACCCCAAAAAAAATGGTATGCGCATGTTCTGCCTGGGGTCGCGGGTAAATTAGAAATATAGCTACCGCATCTCTTGGCACAGAGGTAACTGAAGGAACAGGGGTGTTTTCTAGTAAGTAAAAGTCTGACACACCCTCCCGCTCCACCCAGAGCGGGAGAAGTCATTGGGTGATTTACCACCCGACGTATGCGCATGTTCAAAATACATACCAACACCACTCAATCCCATACATTTTGTTAATCATAAAATAAGTAATGTGTGGCCGTTCTTGAATCACACTATCATAAAAATATCACGATTTCCAGGTTATACATAGATTCGTACGCGGCCAAGGACGTGCTGGGCGACGCGCAGGTGATGCTGAAGCCTCTCATCGACGTGGCGCTGCAGGTCTCAGAGCTGCAGAAGTACACAGGACGTGACGCACCTACTGTTATCACATAAATCATGTGTAAAGTCTTCAAATTATGTGTACTAAAGACACCGAACTTATGTTAACTTTGATATTTTTTTGGCTCGCTACACCCGATTTTTTTATTTAATTTGCGAATCTGTACAGGACATAACAGAAAAATGTGGTCATGTTTTAAATACTGCATCTGCCCATAGAAGAACTTTCTTCAAGAAAATAAAACCTTTTCCAAACGTCTTTCATAATGCGCACAGCAAAGGAGTGGAACTCTCTATAGTATTTGTCAAACGTGGCGTGTGGAAAACCCACCAACTTCCAAACTAGCAAATAAGTAGATACCATACACACTTAAAAATATTCACACATCTTCCACACAGTTATAAAAATCATTAAAAGGCTTAAATTATTGTCGACTTGACTATACCTGCGCGCAGTTGCAGCTAACTTCGCACACCCCATTAAGTTTGACGAATACTATACCTACGTCTCTGTTTCTGAAAGCATACAACCCCAATTTCTTCAAAGTTAGAGTGAACAGGCTTCTTCTGGGTAAGCGTGCTCCATCGTCGACTTTGTCTTTGTCACCTCTGACCTAGACTAGAATCAAAAGCAAACTCATCTCAAATAAAATAAAAAGAATTGGAAAAATTAAACCTCCCATACTAATTTTGGTCAGCCGTTGATAATTTTGTACTGTAAGTATATTTTTTAAAGTGAAAACATCTTTAGGCGCGTTGGGCAGTTTTGAGATGGGAAAAAACAATTGGAAACGCGCGCTACCGCCACCGAGACCGCTACGCGATCCGCTACGAGTGCTACGACGCTACTCGTCGTAGCACTCGTCGCGAGGCGTGTTGGGCATTTTTGTTCAAGTTTTAACTTCTTTCGACCCTCCTAGAGTGCCACTAGTTTCTTTTTTTAGGATTTGACTAGGGCTTCCTTGAAGAGAGATTCTCATTTCTAGGAGCCTAAGTGGTATGTAAAATATGACCACACTTTTCCGTTACAACTTGTAGAAAAATGCTCTGTAAAAATTGCTTTTTGGTATATTTCGTATAATCCGTTATTGTAAACCTTATATCAGTTTATAACACGACGCGTCCATGCTACCGGCCACGTGGCGCCCTCTTTGAATAAAAAATCGGCCGATTTTGACACTTTTGCTTACTACTTTGGATACGATACATTTCGAGTCCTGTTCTAACAACGTAAAAAAAAGAGGATAAAGTATTTATCCTCTTTGTAACAAACGCAACGTAGTCATCATCGGCCTTTTAATGTCCCCACTGCTGGGGCACAGGCGTCCTCTGTGAGGGGGTGTGGGCCGTGATCCACCACGCGGGCCAAATGCGGGTTGGTGAATGTCACATGTCTTCGAATTTTTGGTTCTAGGACATACCGGTTTCCTCACGCGACGTAGGATTCTTTAATATTTATTTTCTATGCTATGCTACGATTTTTTGTTCAACGAGGGCTCCACTTGGCCGGTAGTAGAGCCTTAAACAAATTTATCAGGTCAGATAATTTAATTTAGGTGTTCAGTAAGTTTATCAGGTGTAGGGAACATTGTTACTCTTGTTATAATTGGTTTACATAAAGCATCTTAAAGCCAAAACCCATGGGTTTTGGCGTAAAACCTTTTATTGTTAAAGACATTTTTTCATTTAATAACTTTAAAAGTTAATTTTAAGTTCCTTCCACGGATTGTTGCAATTCAAAACATAATAATTAATTGTTAAGAAATAATTACGTATTTTATAACTCTTGTTTTTTTGTGTGCGTATGCGCAATAAAAAATGCCATGTAATGTATATTTTGTTTTGCGCGGCGACTTATTTTGTACCACACAGCAAATGATGTAAATAAATAAAACAACATAATTTTGTAAGAGATAAATCACAATATACTTTATTTTAATATTTACAAATCTGTACAAATTGGGATTTTATTTCTATTCACAAAAAAGTACAATTCGCCAAAGACACTGTATGAAACAATTGGTTTTTAACTTGTTATATTTACAATGAAATATTATTTAAAAATAAAAGTTGTTTAAATAAACTTAAACTAGTTTCACTAATATTAATAACTATGACTAGATATTTTTATAACTTTTGTATTTACAGATTCTATTGATACAGCGCGGTATAAGATTAATTAAAAATTAGGTTAGGCTAAGTCAATGATGTCCAGATAAATAAAAATGAATAGCTAAATGTTATGCTTAGCGCAAACTCGAAAAGGACTAGACCAATTTAGATGAACTTTTTTTAAACTATACTTTTGAAGTCTCAGAAAGGTTCTTATGAAGAGAAAAATTGCATCCTCGGGGACAAAGTCGCGGGCGAAGTATTAGTAGGTAATAATAATTTTTAAAAAAAGTGGTCTAAATGCATATACTGGCGTTATTCTCGAGCGACATAGCAGGTGTTATCATAAGCACCCGGGCCTGTGGACGGCGAGTAGTGGGTAGCTCGCCGTCCGATCAGCACCAGGCCCCAGAGTCGACGGCGCGTAGTGTTCCACGCGTGACGAACAATAATAATAATAATTTATTAGCATAAATACACGTTTGACACAATATTTTAGAGTACACAAAATTACAAGTAATTATAAAATCAAACAGGAAAAGTAGTGTGCTCAAGATGGGTAAGGTAGGTACAGTCAATACAAGATTTGAGCCCTGCCTCCTAAACTAGGAGGATCCTGTATCTTAGGAAGCAGTATCTTCGCAAAAATATAGTGGACATGCAAAATTTATGAGCGTACTAGTAGACTCGGATAGTAACAGACCAGATATAGACTAAAAGGTAGGAAATATATATACGAGTAAATACCTATATTTATTTAATTAGTATTTGAGTAGTAATATTTGTATTGAGTGTATGTGTGTAGAATATTTGTGTGGGGTGTAATGTGCTACTATCGTGTGTATGTAAGGGAGAGGGGTGTGTGGAGTGGTGTGATGTGGTGTGGTTTTGTGTGGTGTAGTGTGGTGTGATGTGATGTGTTGTGAGAGGGTGTGGTGTGGGGTGTTGTGGTGTCGGGGTGTGTGGGGTGTGTTGAGAAAGTGTGCATCTGTATGTGTGGATGTAATTTAGTACAGGCTGCCGCTCCCTTCGTTGTGATGTAATTGATATAAGTGGTTTAGCAGATCCAAGTAAGTAGACTTTCAGTTGCTTCATAGTCTTGATCTTTAATCCACTCCTCAATTTTAACTTTAACCCTATAAGAATCCAATTCGATTATGTTTACTTTTTTGTTTATTAATGTGTATAGGTGTGAGCTTAGAACATAATGCTCGCGTCTAGCGAAAGCGGTCTTATGTGTTACCGTGAGAATAAAAGGTTTTTTCATACGACGTGTAGGATCTGGTGGGGGGGCCTTGGTGTGTTTTCTCAGTACGGATCGTAGCACAAACAGTTGCCTAACAGTAAGTACGTTTGCATCTTCGTATAATTATGTGGTGGGATACATAAAGTGCTTCTTTGACATCACCTTCAGAACAGCTCTTTGTGCTCGTTCCAACTTGAAAAACTTTGCCCGAGCTGCGCCTCCCCACACTGTGATGCAATAGGTGATAACGGACTGGCAAATAGCAATATACACCATTCTAATCGTGTTGAAATCAGCAGAAGATTTAAGCACCTTGAATATATACATCATTCTTCTAACTCTTGTAGTAATTGTATCCAAGTGCGAGTACCAGTTGAGTCCGCTATCAATAACCACACCCAGATACTTAAGGTGGTTCACCTCACGAAGAGAAAAGCAAGAGCAGGATATATGGTCATTACAAGTGTGGGCGTTAATGAAAAAGTGTGTAGGAGGATTAGTACTAGGGTGTAGCTTGAACGGGATGAAGTAGGTCTTGTCCAGGTTCAGAGTAAGGAGGTTTTGCTGCAACCAACTGATAGCAGATTTAAGTGACGTTTCTGCAGTGGTTCTCAGATGGTCCCAATCGGTTCCATGAACAATAATTGCAGTTTCATCAGCGTAGGTGAATATTTTGGCATTTGTGAGAGGTATGCTGCAAAGCTCGTTGATGTAAACCTGGAAAAGGGTCGGGGCAAGCACACTTCCCTGCGGCACACCGAAGGTGGTGGTTTCCTCTCTACTAACATGATCACCGATTCTAACACACAGTCTACGGTTAGTGAGATAGCTTACAAAAAAATCATGAGCTGAGCCGCGTATTCCGATGTTCCACAGCTTCGATAGGAGGGTGGGAACAGAAACTGTATCAAACGCCTTTTTTAGGTCTAGGAATAAACCTAAGCTATTCTGTTTTTCATCAAGTTTTCTTGCAACAAATTCAGTTAAGTCGAGAACTGCATCTTCTGCCGATACTCCTTTTTTAAAACCATACTGATTTTGTGCGATTAAGTTGTTTTAATCGAGGAATTGAGTAAGCCTTATATTTACCAATTTTTCAAAAATTTTGGAAATAGATGAGAGGATAGGCCTATAATTGTTCATACAGTCCCTGTTACCACCCTTATAAATCGGATGCACAAACAGCCTTTTTAAATGCCTCCGGAAAAATTCCAGTGGCAATTGAACGATTGAAAATATGCGTAATTGGAGATACGAGGATATGACGACACTGTTTTAATAGATTTGTAGAGATGCCATCCCAACCGGTAGCAGAATCTCGACGGAGCTGAATAATGGCGTTATTTATATCCGATTCATCAAAATCAAGGAGAACCAGTGAGTTAAGGGGAACATTTTTCCGAGGCTGTGTGCGCGGGTTGGGGGGCATCGGAAAACGCGAGGTGATATTGGACGCAAGGTTTTTGCCAACATCCGCGAAATACCTACACACACGATCGACAGCTGCTTGAGGATTAGGTTTAATTTTTAATAAGTTTGTACAGGATGTGGGTGTTTTTTATAGTTTGTAATGTCTTTAATTTTACTCCAGAGTGTCTTAATATTTGTTTTAGCTTTCTCCAACTCATCCCTTTCATATTTAGCTTTTAGGTAACGTAATATAATGTTACAGCGATTTCGGTAGCGATTGTAGGTGATTCTTAGGATATCGTTATCAGGCGACTTATTTATGTTCATTATTAATAAGTCGCCTGATAACTTAAATATTATTTGTGTTCATGTGAAGGAAATCACGATGACGAATGCATCGCATGAGACCAGGCGTTATCCATGGCTTAATATTTCTATCTTTTTTGGGAGTTTTAATCTCGTATGTATGTTTTTGTACTAAGCCCTGGATAACACCGATCAATTCGTAAGCGGCTACATTCGCATCGTCCATGCAGATGATATGTGAGAGGTCCGTACCTTCAAATTCCTGAACCAGCTTAGCGTAGTTCACTTGGGAAATAGTTTTTTGAGGTTTTTTTGGGCGATTTTGTATCCTCAATATGTAACAAGATAGGCATGTGATCCGTAATAAATGATTCCAAAATAAATGTTGTTGCTGATGTTTTACATTTGAGAATGATATGATCGAGACAGTTTGTTCCTCTCGTGGGTAAATGATGAGCCGGTAAAAGAACAAGAGTTGCCAGCACTCATGACGAGGCCCGTCATGGCCGATGCCTGCCCAGGGCTTGTGGGTAAATTCGAAACAGAGATAGTGCGCCCCTGGGCACTCAGGGCAGGGAACAAACAGGGGTGGGTTTTGGTCAGTAACAGTTTGACATCACATCTTCTCCCGCTCTGGGTGGAGCGAGAGAAGTCATAGGATGATTTCCCACCCCAAAAAAAAATGGTATGCGCATGTTCTGCCTGGGGTCGTGGATAAATTCGAAATATAGTTACCGCGTCTCTTGGCACAGAGGCAACTGAAGGAACAGGGGTGTTTTTTAATCAGTAAAAGTCTGACACACCCTCCCGCTCCACCCAGAGCGGGAGAAGTCATTAGGTGATTTACCACCCGACGTATGCGCATGTTCAAAACACATACCAACACCACTCAATCCCATACATTTTGTTAATCATAAAATAAGTAATGTCTGGCCGCTCTTGAATCACACCCTATCATGAAAATATCACGATTTCCAGGTTATACATAGACTCGTACGAGGCCAAGGACGTGCTGGGCGACGCGCAGGTGATGCTGAAGCCTCTCATCGACGTGGCGTTGCAGGTCTCAGAGCTGCAGAAGTACACAGGACGTGACGCACCTACTGTTATCACATAAATCATGTGTAAAGACTTCAAATTATGTGTACTAAAGACACCGAACTTATGTTAACTTTGATATTTTTTTCGCTCGCTACACCCGATTTTTTAATTTAATTTGCGAATCTGTACAGGACATAACAGAAAAATGTGGTCATGTTTTAAATACTGCATCTGCCCATAGAAGAACTTTCTTCAAGAAAATAAAACCTTTTCCAAACGTCTTTCATAATGCGCACAGCAAAGGAGTGGAACTCTCTATAGTATTTGTCAAACGTGGCGTGTGGAAAACCCACCAACTTCCAAACTAGCAAATAAGTAGATACCATACACACTTAAAAATATTCACACATCTTCCACACAGTTATAAAAATCATTAAAAGGCTTAAATTATTGTCGACTTGACTATACCTGCGCGCAGTTGCAGCTAACTTCGCACACCCCATTAAGTTTGACGAATACTATACCTACGTCTCTGTTTCTGAAAGCATACAACCCCAATTTCTTCAAAGTTAGAGTGAACAGGCTTCTTCTGGGTAAGCGTGCTCCATCGTCGACTTTGTCTTTGTCACCTCTGACCTAGACTAGAATCAAAAGCAAACTCATCTCAAATAAAATAAAAAGAATTGGAAAAATTAAACCTCCCATACTAATTTTGGTCAGCCGTTGATAATTTTGTACTGTAAGTATATTTTTTAAAGTGAAAACATCTTTAGGCGCGTTGGGCAGTTTTGAGATGGGAAAAAACAATTGGAAACGCGCGCTACCGCCACCGAGACCGCTACGCGATCCGCTACGAGTGCTACGACGCTACTCGTCGTAGCACTCGTCGCGAGGCGTGTTGGGCATTTTTGTTCAAGTTTTAACTTCTTTCGACCCTCCTAGAGTGCCACTAGTTTCTTTTTTTAGGATTTGACTAGGGCTTCCTTGAAGAGAGATTCTCATTTCTAGGAGCCTAAGTGGTATGTAAAATATGACCACACTTTTCCGTTACAACTTGTAGAAAAATGCTCTGTAAAAATTGCTTTTTGGTATATTTCGTATCGTTTCGTTTTTTATTTTATTTATTTATAACACGACGCGTCCATGTTACCGGCCACGTGGCGCCCTCTTTGAATAAAAAATCGGCCGATTTTGACACTTTTGCTTACTACTTTGGATACGATACATTTCGAGTCCTGTTCTAACAACGTAAAAAAAAGAGGATAAAGTATTTATCCTCTTTGTAACAAACGCAACGTAGTCATCATCGGCCTTTTAATGTCCCCACTGCTGGGGCACAGGCGTCCTCTGTGAGGGGGTGTGGGCCGTGATCCAACACGCGGGCCCAATGCGGGTTGGTGAATGTCACATGTCTTCGAATTTTTGGTTCTAGGACATACCGGTTTCCTCACGCGACGTAGGATTCTTTAATATTTATTTTCTATGCTATGCTACGATTTTTTGTTCAACGAGGGCTCCACTTGGCCGGTAGTAGAGCCTTAAACAAATTTATCAGGTCAGATAATTTAATTTAGGTGTTCAGTAAGTTTATCAGGTGTAGGGAACATTGTTACTCTTGTTATAATTGGTTTACATAAAGCATCTTAAAGCCAAAACCCATGGGTTTTGGCGTAAAACCTTTTATTGTTAAAGACATTTTTTCATTTAATAACTTTAAAAGTTAATTTTAAGTTCCTTCCACGGATTGTTGCAATTCAAAACATAATAATTAATTGTTAAGAAATAATTACGTATTTTATAACTCTTGTTTTTTTTGTGTGCGTATGCGCAATAAAAAATGCCATGTAACGTATATTTTGTTTTGCGCGGCGACTTATTTTGTACCACACAGCAAATGATGTAAATAAATAAAACAACATAATTTTGTAAGAGATAAATCACAATATACTTTATTTTAATATTTACAAATCTGTACAAATTGGGATTTTATTTCTATTCACAAAAAAGTACAATTCGCCAAAGACACTGTATGAAACAATTGGTTTTTAACTTGTTATATTTACAATGAACTATTATTTAAAAATAAAAGTTGTTTAAATAAACTTAAACTAGTTTCACTAATATTAATAACTATGACTAGATATTTTTATAACTTTTGTATTTACAGATTCTATTGATACAGCGCGGTATAAGATTAATTAAAAATTAGGTTAGGCTAAGTCAATGATGTCCAGATAAATAAAAATGAATAGCTAAATGTTATGCTTAGCGCAAACTCGAAAAGGACTAGACCAATTTAGATGAACTTTTTTTAAACTATACTTTTGAAGTCTCAGAAAGGTTCTTATGAAGAGAAAAATTGCATCCTCGGGGACAAAGTCGCGGGCGAAGTATTAGTAGGTAATAATAATTTTTAAAAAAAGTGGTCTAAATGCATATACTGGCGTTATTCTCGAGCGACATAGCAGGTGTTATCATAAGCACCCATGCCTGTGGACGGCGAGTAGTGGGTAGCTCGCCGTCCGATCAGCACCAGGCCCGAGAGTCGACGGCGCGTAGTGTTCCACGCGTGACGAACAATAATAATAATAATTTTTTAGCATAAATACACGTTTGACGCAATATTTTAGAGTACACAAAATTACAAGTAATTATAAAATCAAACAAGAAAAGTAGTGTGCTCAAGATGGGTAAGGTAGGTACAGTCAATACAAGATTTGAGCCCTGCCTCCTAAACTAGGAGGATCCTGTATCTTAGGAAGCAGTATCTTCGCAAAAATATAGTGGACAAGGAAAATGTATGAGCGTACTAGTAGACTCGGATAGTAACAGACCAGATTTAGACTAAAAGGTAGGAAATATATATAAATATCTATATTTATTTAATTAGTATTTGTAATTGAGTAGTAATATTTGTATTGAGTGTATGTGTGTAGAATATTTGTGTGGGGTGTAATGTGCTACTGTCGTGTGTATGTAAGGGAGAGGGGTGTGTGGAGTGGTGTGATGTGGTGTGGTTTTGTGTGGTGTAGTGTAGTGTAGTGTAGTGTAGTGTGGTGTGGTGTGGTGTGGTGTGGTGTGGTGTCGTGTCGTGTCGTGTGGTGTGGTGTAGTGTGGTGTGATGTGATGTGTTGTGAGGGGGTGTGGTGTGGGGTGTGTTGAGAAAGTGTGCATCTGTATGTGTGGATATAATTTAGTAGAGGCTGCCGCTCCCTTCGTTGTGATGTAATTGATATAAGTGCTGAAGCCTCTCATCGACGTGGCGCTGCAGGTCTCGGAGCTGCAGAAGTACACAGGACGTGACGCACCTACTGTTATCACATAAATCATGTGTAAAGACTTCAAATTATGTGTACTAAAGACACCGAACTTATGTTAACTTTGATATTTTTTTGGCTCGCTACACCCGATTTTTTAATTTAATTTGCGAATCTGTCTTGATGAAAACTATACAGGACGTAACAGAAAAATGTGTTCATTTTTTAAATACTGCATCTGCCCATAGATCAACTTTTTACAAGAAAATAAAACCGCAGCAAAGGAGTAGAGTGGAACTCTCTATAGTATTTGTCAAGCGTGGCGTGTGGGAAACCCACCAACTTACAAACTGACAAATAAGTGTCTACCATACACCCTTAAAAATATTCACACATCTTCCACACAGTTATAAAAATCATTAAATGGCTTAAATTATTGTCGACTTGACTATACCTGCGCGCAGTTGCAGCTAACTTCGCACACCCCATTAAGTTTGACGAATACTATATGGTGTGGCGAGTTGCCGCCACTCTGCAACTCCACTATACCTACGTCTCTGTTTCCGAACGTATACAACCCCAATCTCTTCAAAAGGCGTGTTGGGCATTTTTGTTCAAGTTTTCACTTCTTTCGACACTCCTAGAGTTCCACTAGTTTCTTTTTTTAGTATTTGACTAGGGCTTCCTTGAAGAGAGTTGTTCATTTCTATGAGCCTGAGTGGTATGTAAAATATGACCACACTTTTCCGTTACAACTTGTAGAAAAATGCTCTGTAAAAATTGCTTTTTGGTATAGTACGTATAATCCGTTACTGTAAACCTTATATCAGTTTATAACACGACGCGTCCATGCTACCGGCCAAGTGGCGCCCTCATTGAATAAGAGCGGCCGATTTTGACACTTTTGCTTACTACTTTGGATACGATACATTTCGAGTCCTGTTCTAACAACGTAAAAAAAGAGGATAAATATTTATCCTCTTTGTAACAATCGCAACGTAGTCATCATCGGCCTTTTAATGTCCCCACTGCTGGGGCACAGGCGTCCTCTGTGGGTGTGGGCCGTAATCCACCACGCGGGCCCAGTGCGGGTTGGTGGGTGTCACATGTCTTCGAATTTTTGGTTCTAGGACATGCCGGTTTCCTCACGCAACATAGGATTCTTTAATATTTATTTTCTATGCTATGCTACGATTTTATTTTCAATGAGGGCGCCACTTGGCCGGTAGTAGAGCCTTAAACGAATTTATCTGGTCAGATAATTTAATTTACGTGTTCAGTAAGTTTATCAGGTGTAGGGAACATTGTTACTCTTGTTATAATTTGTTTACATAAAGCATCTTAAAGCCAAAACCCATGGGTTTTGGCGTAAAACCTTTTATTGTTAAAGACATTTTTTCATTTAATAACTTTAAAAGTTAATTTTATTCTAAGTTCCTTCCACGGATTGTTGCAATTCAAAACATAATAATTAATTGTTAAGAAATAATTACGTATTTTATAACTCTTGTTTTTTAGTGTGCGTATGCGCAATAAAAAATGCCATGTAACGTATATTTTGTTTTGACACATCAACAGGATGTAAATAAATAAAACAACATAATTTTGTAAGAGATAAATCACAATACATATACTTTATTTTAATATTTACAAATCTGTACAAATTGAGATTTTATTTCTATTCACAAAACTTAAACTAGTTTCAATAATATTAATAACTATGACTAGATATTTTTATAACTTTTGTATTTACAGATTCTATTGATACAGCGCGGTATAAGATTAATTAAAAATTAGGTTAGGCTAGGTCAATGATGTCCAGATAAATAAAAATGAAAAGCTAAATGTTTTGCTAAGCGCAAAACTCGAAAAGGGCTAGACCAATTTAGATGAAATTTTTGTTAAGGGCCTACCTCCCCATCTCCCGAAAATAAAGATTAAAGAATCCTATGTTGCGTTTGTTATTATATTTTTTTTTAAAGTAGTAGGCAAAAGTACTAAAAACGGCCGTTTTTGACACTTTTGCTTACTACTTTGGATACGAAACATTTTGAGTATTGTTTTAACCACGTAAAAATACCTTATCCTCTTTGTAACAAACGCAACATAGGATTCTATAATCTTTATTTTCTACGCTTTGCTACGATTTTTTATTAAATGAGGTCGCCACTTGGCGGATATATACGCCTTAACTATTCTTTTGAAGTCTCAGAAAGGTTCATATGAAGAGAAAAATTGCATCCTCGCGGACCATGTCGCGGGCGAAGTATTAGTAGGTAATAATAATGATAAAACTGGTCTGAATGCATATACTGGCGTTATTCTCGAGCGACATAGCAGGTGTTGTCATAAGCACCCGGGCCTGTGGACGGCGAGTAGTGGGTAGCTCGCCGTCCGATCAGCCCCCGTAGCATGACCATTTCTATCTCTATTCTACCAAGAAAAGACAAAGTTCTTTCTATCCAATTTTGTCGAGTTCGAGTTGTCTTCTGCCCGAGCATGGGGCGCCGGGCGACCCGTAGACTGGTGTTTCTATGAAGACAAAGACATGTATTCATTCTTTCAATAATTATTAAAATATATTACTATTTATTGTCTGTCCGTCTGACCATCTGTCTGTCTGTCCGTCGTCTGACAAAAAAATTATTGCGTCTTATCGGAGCCTGTCTGTACGTCTGGCCGTTTGTCTGTCGTCCGTCTGTCCATCTGTACATCTTTTTGGCTGTCCGTCTGTCTGTCTGTCCATCTGTCCGTCGTCCATCTGTCCGTCTGTCAGTCTGATCTGTCCGTCTTCCGTCTGTCCGTCTGTCTGTCCGCCGTCCATCTGTCCGTCTGTCCGTCGGTCCATCTGTCCATCTGTCTGTTTGTACGGCGTCCGTCTGTCCATCGTCCGTGTGTCCGTCTGTTGTCTGTCCATCTGTCCATCGTCCGTCTGTCCGTCTGTCAGTCTGTGAGACTGCCCGTCTGTCAGTCTGTGAGACTGTCCGTCTGTCAGTCTGTGAGACTGTCCATCTATCAGTCTGTGAGACTGTCCGTCTGTCAGTCTGATCTGTCCGTCTTCCGTCTGTCAGTCTGTCTGTCTGTCCGCCGTCCATTTGCCCGTCTGTCCGTCGGTCCATCTGTCCGTCTGTCTGTTTGTCCGGCGTCCGTCTGACCATCGTCCGTGTGTCCGTCTGTTGTCTGTCCATCTGTCCATCGTCCGTCTGTCAGTCTGTGAGACTGTCCGTCTGTCAGTCTATGAGACTGTCCGTCTGTCAGTCTGTGAGACTGTCCATCTATCAGTCTGTGAGACTGTCCGTCTGTCAGTCTGATCGGTCCGTCTTCCGTCTGTCCGTCTGTCAGTCTGATCGGTCCGTCTTCCGTCTGTCCGTCTGTCAGTCTGTCTGTCCGCCGTCCGTCTGTCCGTCGTCCGTCTGTCCGTCTGTCAGTCTGTGAGACTGTCCGTCTGTCAGTCTGTGAGACTGTCCGTCTGTCCGTCGCCCATCTTTCCGTCTGTTATCTGTCCAGCTGTCCGTCTGTCTGTTTGTCCTTCGAATTTTCAATTGAAATTTTTGAATTTTCAAGTATGTAATGAGTCACAAAATTGAGTTTTTTTTAAATCAGTAGAGAACTTGACTACGTCTAATGTGATGTAGACTATTTGTCCCTGTTGAGAAGAAATGTTTCTACCCCCAACACGGCGTAGCATGACCATTTCTATCTCTATTCTACATAGAGATAGAAATGTTCATGTTCATGGACGCCGTACAAACAGACAGATGGACAGATGGACCGACGGACAGACGGACAGATGGACGGCAGACAGACAGACAGACTGACAGACGGACAGACGGAAGACGGACAGATCAGACTGCCAGACGGACAGATGGACGACGGACAGATGGACAGACAGACAGACGGACAGCCAAAAAGATGTACAGATGGACAGACGGACGACAGACAAACGGCCAGACGTACAGACAGGCTCCGATAAGACGCAATAATTTTTTTGTCAGACGACGGACAGACAGACAGATGGTCAGACGGACAGACAATAAATAGTAATATATTTTAATAATTATTGAAAGAATGAATACAGGTCTTTGTCTTCATAGAAACACCAGTCTACGGGTCGCCCGGCGCCCCATGCTCGGGCAGAAGACAACTCGAACTCGACAAAATTGGATAGAAAGAACTTTGTCTTTTCTTGGTAGAATAGAGATAGAAATGGTCATGCTACGGGGGCTGATCGGACGGCGAGCTACCCACTACTCGCCGTCCACAGGCCCGGGTGCTTATGACAACACCTGCTATGTCGCTCGAGAATAACGCCAGTATATGCATTCAGACCAGTTTTATCATTATTATTACCTACTAATACTTCGCCCGCGACATGGTCCGCGAGGATGCAATTTTTCTCTTCATATGAACCTTTCTGAGACTTCAAAAGAATAGTTAAGGCGTATATATCCGCCAAGTGGCGACCTCATTTAATAAAAAATCGTAGCAAAGCGTAGAAAATAAAGATTATAGAATCCTATGTTGCGTTTGTTACAAAGAGGATAAGGTATTTTTACGTGGTTAAAACAATACTCAAAATGTTTCGTATCCAAAGTAGTAAGCAAAAGTGTCAAAAACGGCCGTTTTTAGTACTTTTGCCTACTACTTTAAAAAAAATATAATAACAAACGCAACATAGGATTCTTTAATCTTTATTTTCGGGAGATGGGGAGGTAGGCCCTTAACAAAAATTTCATCTAAATTGGTCTAGCCCTTTTCGAGTTTTGCGCTTAGCAAAACATTTAGCTTTTCATTTTTATTTATCTGGACATCATTGACCTAGCCTAACCTAATTTTTAATTAATCTTATACCGCGCTGTATCAATAGAATCTGTAAATACAAAAGTTATAAAAATATCTAGTCATAGTTATTAATATTATTGAAACTAGTTTAAGTTTTGTGAATAGAAATAAAATCTCAATTTGTACAGATTTGTAAATATTAAAATAAAGTATATGTATTGTGATTTATCTCTTACAAAATTATGTTGTTTTATTTATTTACATCCTGTTGATGTGTCAAAACAAAATATATGTTACATGGCATTTTTTATTGCGCATACGCACACTAAAAAACAAGAGTTATAAAATACGTAATTATTTCTTAACAATTAATTATTATGTTTTGAATTGCAACAATCCGTGGAAGGAACTTAGAATAAAATTAACTTTTAAAGTTATTAAATGAAAAAATGTCTTTAACAATAAAAGGTTTTACGCCAAAACCCATGGGTTTTGGCTTTAAGATGCTTTATGTAAACAAATTATAACAAGAGTAACAATGTTCCCTACACCTGATAAACTTACTGAACACGTAAATTAAATTATCTGACCAGATAAATTCGTTTAAGGCTCTACTACCGGCCAAGTGGCGCCCTCATTGAAAATAAAATCGTAGCATAGCATAGAAAATAAATATTAAAGAATCCTATGTTGCGTGAGGAAACCGGCATGTCCTAGAACCAAAAATTCGAAGACATGTGACACCCACCAACTCGCACTGGGCCCGCGTGGTGGATTACGGCCCACACCCACAGAGGACGCCTGTGTCCCAGCAGTGGGGACATTAAAAGGCCGATGATGACTACGTTGCGATTGTTACAAAGAGGATAAATATTTATCCTCTTTTTTTACGTTGTTAGAACAGGACTCGAAATGTATCGTATCCAAAGTAGTAAGCAAAAGTGTCAAAATCGGCCGCTCTTATTCAATGAGGGCGCCACTTGGCCGGTAGCATGGACGCGTCGTGTTATAAACTGATATAAGGTTTACAGTAACGGATTATACGTACTATACCAAAAAGCAATTTTTACAGAGCATTTTTCTACAAGTTGTAACGGAAAAGTGTGGTCATATTTTACATACCACTCAGGCTCATAGAAATGAACAACTCTCTTCAAGGAAGCCCTAGTCAAATACTAAAAAAAGAAACTAGTGGAACTCTAGGAGTGTCGAAAGAAGTGAAAACTTGAACAAAAATGCCCAACACGCCTTTTGAAGAGATTGGGGTTGTATACGTTCGGAAACAGAGACGTAGGTATAGTGGAGTTGCAGAGTGGCGGCAACTCGCCACACCATATAGTATTCGTCAAACTTAATGGGGTGTGCGAAGTTAGCTGCAACTGCGCGCAGGTATAGTCAAGTCGACAATAATTTAAGCCATTTAATGATTTTTATAACTGTGTGGAAGATGTGTGAATATTTTTAAGGGTGTATGGTAGACACTTATTTGTCAGTTTGTAAGTTGGTGGGTTTCCCACACGCCACGCTTGACAAATACTATAGAGAGTTCCACTCTACTCCTTTGCTGCGGTTTTATTTTCTTGTAAAAAGTTGATCTATGGGCAGATGCAGTATTTAAAAAATGAACACATTTTTCTGTTACGTCCTGTATAGTTTTCATCAAGACAGATTCGCAAATTATTTTCGTGTATGTATTTTATATTTTATTTGATTTGAATGACATGTGTATGTATTGTAATTTGAATTAATTTGAATGTTGAGTATTTATTTTATGTGTGAATTTTATATTAAATGTATTATTTTATAAGCGTTAAATTGTCAATTGGAAAGGACTCTGTCTGAAAACATGATTAAATGAAATAGTTGTGTTGTCAAAATTACTAACATAGTTTTGTAAGTACCTACCTACTGTAACTAACCAAAATATGGATGTACCTTGTCCGAATTAAATAAATTGAATTTGAATTTGAATTTGAAATTAAAAAATCGGGGTCTGTTGTCTGTCCATCTGTCCATCGTCCGTCTGTCCGTCTGTCAGTCTGTGAGACTGTCCGTCTGTCAGTCTATGAGACTGTCCGTCTGTCAGTCTGTGAGACTGTCCATCTATCAGTCTGTGTTAATTTTTAATAAGTTTGTACAGGATGTGGGTGTTTTTTATAGTTTGTTATGTCTTTAATTTTACTCCAGAGTGTCTTAATATTTGTTTTAGCTTTCTCCAACTCATCCCTTTCATATTTAGCTTTTAGGTAACGTAATATAATGTTACAGCGATTTCGGTAGCGATTGTAGGTGATTCTTAGGATATCGTTATCAGGCGACTTGTTTATGTTCATTATTAATAAGTCGCCTGATAACTTAAATATTATTTGTGTTCATGTGAAGGAAATCACGATGACGAATGCATCGCATGAGACCAGGCGTTATCCATGGCTTAATATTTCTTATAATCTTTTTTGGGAGTTTTAATCTCGTATGTATGTTTTTGTACTAAGCCCTGGATAACACCGATCAATTCGTAAGCGGCTACATTCGCATCGTCCATGCAGATGATATGTGAGAGGTCCGTACCTTCAAATTCCTGAACCAGCTTAGCGTAGTTCACTTGGGAAATAGTTTTTTGAAGTTTTTTGGGCGATTTTGTATCTTCAATATGTAACAAGATAGGCGTGTGATCCGTAATAAATGATTCCAAAATAAATGTTGTTGCTGGTGTTTTACATTTGAGAATGATATGTTTGAGACAGTTTGTTCCTCTCGTGGGTAAATGATGAGCCGGTAAAAGAACAAGAGTTGCCAGCACTCATGACGAGGCCCGTCATGGCCGATGCCTGCCCAGGGCTTGTGGGTAAATTCGAAACAGAGATAGTGCGCCCCTGGGCACTCAGGGCAGGGAAGAAACAGGGGTGGGTTTTGGTCAGTAACAGTTTGACATCACATCTTCTCCCGCTCTGGGTGGAGCGAGAGAAGTCATAGGATGATTTCCCACCCCAACAAAAAATGGTATGCGCATGTTCTGCCTGGGGTCGCGGATAAATTCGAAATATAGTTACCGCGTCTCTTGGCACAGAGGTAACTGAAGGAACAGGGGTGTTTTTTAGTCAGTAAAAGTCTGACACACCCTCCCGCTTCACCCAGAGCGGGAGAAGTCATTGGGTGATTTACCACCCGACGTATGCGCATGTTCAAAATACATACCAACACCACTCAATCCCATACATTTTGTTAATCATAAAATAAGTAATGTCTGGCCGCTCTTGAATCACACTATCATAAAAATATCACGATTTCCAGGTTATACATAGATTCGTACGAGGCCAAGGACGTGCTGGGCGACGCGCAGGTGATGCTGAAGCCTCTCATCGACGTGGCGCTGCAGGTCTCTGAGCTGCAGAAGTACACAGGACGTGACGCACCTACTGTTATCACATAAATCATGTGTAAAGACTTCAAATTATGTGTACTAAAGACACCGAACTTATGTTAACTTTGATATTTTTTTGGCTCGCTACACCCGATTTTTTAATTTAATTTGCGAATCTGTCTTGATGAAAACTATACAAGACGTAACAGAAAAATGAAAGCCCATAGAACGACTTTTTTCAAGAAAATAAAACCACAGCAAAGTAGTAAAGTGGAACTCTCTATAGTATTTGTCAAACGTGGCGTGTGGGAAACCCACCAGCTTCCAAACTGGCAAATAAGTAGGTACCATACACACCTAAAAAATATTCACACATCTTCCACACAGTTATAAAAATCATTAAATGGCTTAAATTATTGTCGACTTGACTATACCTGCGCGCAGTTGCAGCTAACTTCGCACACCCCATTAAGTTTGACGAATACTATACCTATGTCTCTGTTTCCGAACGTATACAACCCCAATCTCTTCAAAGTTAGAGTGAACAGGCTTCTTCTGGGTAAGCTCGCTCCATCGTCGACTTTGTCTTTGTCACCTCTGACCTAGACTAGAATCAAGAGCAAACTCATCTCAAATAAAATAAAAAGAATTGGAAAAATTAAACCTCCCATACTAATTTTGGTCAGCTGTTGATAATTTTGTACTGTAAGTATATTTTTGAAAGTGAAAACATCTTTAGGCGCGTTGGGCAGTTTTGAGATGGGAAAAAAACAATTGAAAACGCGCGCTACCGCCACCGAGACCGCTACGCGATCCGCTACGAGTGCTACGACGCTACTCGTCGTAGCACTCGTCGCGAGGCGTGTTGGGCATTTTTGTTCAAGTTTTCACTTCTTTTGACTCTCCTAGAGTGCCACTATTTTCTTTTTTTAGGATTTGACTAGGGCTTCCTTGAAGAGAGTTGTTCATTTCTATGAGCCTAAGTGGTATGTAAAATATGACCACACTTTTCCGTTACAACTTGTAGAAAAATGCTCTGTAAAAATTGCTTTTTGGTATAGTTCGTATAATCCGTTATTGTAAACCTTATATCAGTTTATAACACGACGCGTCCATGCTACCGGCCAAGTGGCGCCCTCTTTGAATAAAAAATCGGCCGATTTTGACACTTTTGCTTACTACTTTGGATACGATACATTTCGAGTCCTGTTCTAACAACGTAAAAGAAAAGAGGATAAAGTATTTATCCTCTTTGTAACAAACGCAACGTAGTCATCATCAGCCTTTTAATGTCCCCACTGCTGGGGCACAGGCGTCCTCTGTGAGGGGGTGTGGGCCGTGATCCACCACGCGGGCCCAATGCGGGTTGGTGGATATCACATGTCTTCGAATTTTTGGTTCTAGGACATGCCGGTTTCCTCACGCAACGTAAGATTCTTTAATATTTATTTTCTATGATATGCTACGTTTTTTTATTCAATGAGGGCGCCACTTGCCCGGTAGTAGAGCCTTAAACGAATTTATCAGATCAGATAATTTAATTTAAGTGTTCAGTAAGTTTATCAGGTGTAGGGAACATTGTTACTCTTGTTATAATTTGTTTACATAAAGCATCTTTAAGCCAAAACCCATGGGTTTCGCCATAAAACCCTTTTATTGATATAGATTTTTTTTTTCAGTTAATAACTTTAAAAGTTAATTTTAAGTTCCTTCCACGGATTGTTGCAATTCAAAACATAATAATTAATTGTTAAGAAATAATTACGTATTTTATAACTCTTGTTTTTTTGTGTGCGTATGCGCAATAAAAAATGCCATGTAACGTATATTTTGTTTTGCGCGGCGACTTATTTTGTACCACACAGCAAATGATGTAAATAAATAAAACAACATATTTTTGTAAGAGATAAATCACAATATACTTTATTTTAATATTTACAAATCTGTACAAATTGAGATTTTATTTCTATTCACAAAAAAAGTACAATTCGCCAAAGACACTGTATGAAATAATTGGTTTTTAACTTGTTATATTTACAATGAGCTATTATTTAAAAATAAAAGTTGTTTAAATAAACTTAAACTAGTTTCACTAATATTAATAACTATGACTAGATATTTTTATAACTTTTGTATTTACAGATTCTATTGATACAGCGCGGTATAAGATTAATTAAAAATTAGGTTAGGCTAAGTCAATGATGTCCAGATAAATAAAAATTAATAACTAAATGTTTTGCTACCAATTCAGATGAACTTTTTGTTAAGGGCCTACCTCCCCATAAGTGGCGCCCTCATTGAATAAAAATTCGTATCTTAGCATAGAAAATAAAGATTAAAGAATCGCTATGTTGCGTTTGTTACAAATAGTACTTTTGCCTACTACTTTAGATATGAAACATTTTGAGTATTGTTTTAACCACGTAAAAATACGAGTACCTTATCCTCATTGTAACAAACGCAACATAGGATTCTATAATCTTTATTTTCTACGCTTTGCTACGATTTTTTATTAAATGAGGTCGCCACTTGGCGGATATATACGCCTTAACTATTCTTTTGAAGTCTCAGAAAGGTTCATATGAAGAGAAAAATTGCATCCTCGCGGACAAAGTCGCGGGCGAAGAACTAGTAGGTAATAATAATGATGAAACTGGTCTGAATGCATACACTTGCGTTATTTTCGAGCGACATAGCTGGTGTTGTCATAAGCACCCGGGCCTGTGGATGGCGAGCAGTGTGTAGCTCGCCGTCCGATCAGCACCAGGCCCGAGAGTCGACGGCGCGTAGTGTTCCACGCGCGGCGAACAAGAGTTGTCAGCAATCACGACGGAGCCCGTCATGGCCGATGCCTGCCCAGGGGTTGTGGATAAATTCGAAACAGAGTTACCGCGCCCCTGGGCACTTAGGACAGGGAAGAAACAGGGGTGGGTTTTAGTCAGTACGAGTCTGACACGACCTCCCGTCCCACCCAGAGCGGGAGATGTCATTGGATGATTTCCCACCAGCAAACAAAAAAAAAAGGATGTCATGAAAGCTAGTTCATAGTCGTGGTATAAATTGTCACAAAAAAGCTGTTAGTTTAAGTTTATATCATATGAAACCTACGTCAAAACTGAATGGGTCTTATTCATAAAAAAATAATCTTGTGATTTGTTGAAACAGATTTGCACTTTCTTATTTGTTCTATAGTCTAACTTACTGATGAAGTAGAATTATTATTTTTGTTCCCGTTAATCGTCTCTACAAGGTGTAACGGTAAGGTTTAGTCATATTTTAAGAAACAGTTCTGCCCAAGGGAATGAACAACATTCTCTAAGAAAATATTAAAAATTCCCAAAAAAAAAAAATGAACTTTCCATCATATTTATCATCAGCTGATCAATATTTGTATGGGAGATAATTTTTTTTTTTTATAATTTCCTCAGGTTTTCTTGAAGAAAGTTGTTCATACCGAAAGACGTCCACTGCTGGACATAGGCCTCCCCCAAGTGTCGCCACAATGACCGGTCCTATGCTTCTCGCATCCATCGGCTACCCGCAACTCCCACCAGGTCATCGGTCCACCTTGTTAGAGGCCTTCCAATGCTGCGTCTTCCGGTACGCAGTCGCCACTCTAGAACTTTTCGACCCCATCGACCGTCTGAACGTCTGTCCGTCGAATCAGGAATGATGAAATCCGCAAGAGAACCAAGGTTACCGACATAGCCCAAAGAATCGCCAAACTGAAGTGGCAGTGGGCAGGGCACATAGCTCGATGGGCAGATGCAGTTCTTAAAATATGACCACACCTTTCCGTTACACTCTATATACTGCCAATTTCCTATTTTAATGATACAATGTGTTATGTAGATCAATGTCAAAATTAGTCATAAAACCTAAACTAGGTACCGTACAAGATTAAACGAAAACAAAATGATTTTCGTGTTAAAAATCATTCGTTTTTGCACACCTATTTCCACCATTTTTGCCACATAATTTTTTATAACTATGATATACTCACGCTTGACCTCTATCTCGCCTGATGGTAAGCGATGATGTGGTCAAAGATAGACGCTTGCCTAGAAGTAACCTTTTCACTCTTGTCATAAAGACTCCAGGTTGTAGCTATCAGGAAACAAACTCGGGCAAGGAAATATTCTAAAAGTAAGGTTTTTCAACTCCTTTTAAGTTCATCTGCTACTCATTGATAAAGAACTGCATGAGCAAGTTCACAACCCCTAGCAGTACGATGCCGCAGTAGAAGAGGAACTTCCCCCACGTCAGCTTGCCGCGCACCTGGAGCGAGCGGATCTGCAGGAACGAAGGCAGCGCGAAGATGTGCACCAGGCCGCTGATGGCGCCCGTGTATCTGGAATGAACGAGGAAATATATTAGTAAATTAATTGTAGAGTAGTTGACTCAATTTCGTATTTAACCCCCGACGCAAAAAGAGTCTGTCTGTCTCTGAGACCGTAACTCTTAAACAGGTGAACCGATTTGAATGCGGTTTTTTTTTATTTGAAAGCTGGTTTTCTAAACATGTTTTATCAAAATCGGTTCAGTCATCAGCTCTTATGTGTTTTTTTGAATGTTTGATTTTCTTTGGTATCTTGTATTATTTGTATCAAAAAATAACTTTCCAAAATCGAAAAAATCCCAATAATTCATATCAAGGTTTTATTTGAATGGAATAAACGATTTGTAATTAAATCATACCTTAATATGTCAGATTGAAACGTACCTAAATATTTCTCACCTTATAATATTGCCAATGCTGGGACAGAAGCAGGCGACAAGGATGCATAGCACCATGATGGTAATGTTGATGAGGATGGTGTTTAGGCGCGTCTCTTTGAAGGGCAGCAGCAGGATCGCTTCTGAACGAAGCATGAAGGCTACCAGCGGGTATACTGTTACTACCTGAAAGAAGAACAGCATTTAATATACAGCATTTAACAAAAACCCTGTCCGATCCTGAAGGGTATTACTTGGTATCGTGCTGCGTACACATATACGTAATCATTTAATGGATACGAGATTATTATTTTTCCAATCCAATGAAAATAATTAATTTACTAAAAAAAGAAAAACTTATCAAAGGCAACACTGAGCGCTCGACAAAGTTCACCTACTGTTTCGTTTAAAAGACGCCGCCTGAGCGAGACAGAGTGCCTACCGTCCAGGGCGGTATCGTTTAAAATAAAAGTAGGTAAAAATGAAAAGATTTCGCCGGCCGGTGGAGTGTTGTCAACTTATGAAAATTTGCCATATTTAGTGTTAAATTTCGCATATTTTATACAAATATAATATCTATACCTAACTTTTGATTTTTATGAGTTACATTTTTTTTTACAACTTTTTCTAGTTTGTACGTTAAACCAGGAATACGCCTTTATTGGATCGGACAGGGTTTTTGCTACATGCAGTACACGACATTCAGTCAAGTACGGATACCTAACTGAGCGTGTTTACTTCGTTAGAAGATAGAAAGATCTCTCTGTCTTGCACTTGTGAGGAAGCAAAGCCACAACGTAGGCGACAAAATAATAATTTAAGATGTTAAGGTTGAACTAGTCGCGGGCTTGAACTCACTGCTGGGCGTGGCCAAAAAGTACGCGGTCTCACCTGTCGTCGTGTCTGACAGAGAAAATATCAGCATTGAGCAGTTAGATGCTAGTCTACATGCACAATTTCTAGTTTGCACGCACACACTCGGAACGTGGCGTAGATGTCAGTCAAGTCAAGACTACTGTCAAAATACTGTCATACAAGTTGTCAGTGTTTTCAGAGTGACAGTAGGTAATCAATCTTTTTGTGCGAACAATTTCTTACTGTACTTAATAGTTCAGAAACACCGCTACACCGTTCCGAACTAAATCGACCGCGCAAAGAATTACGAAAAGTCCTTTGGAAAATTGAGTTTTATAAAAAAACCACTGCATAAATCAATTACAAATAAAGTTTATTGAACTCTATAATTGTATGGATGTGGATGGCTATAGGAGTAGGGGAAGGCCAAAGAAAAGATGGTTGGACTGTGTGAAAGAGGATATGGGTAAAAAGGGGGTGACTACAGAGATGACGACTAATAGAGGAGTATGGAAGAAAAAGACATGTTGCGCCGACCCCAAATAAATTGGGATAAGGGCAGGAGAATGATGAACTCTATAATTGAGGTTTGTCGGTGCCGACTTTGTTTTGGAGATTTCGCACTTCTTTTATTACGTATTTACGCCCAAAGTTGCGTTAAAATTAGCAAAAAATGCGAATCTTTGTTGGCTTATAACTTTTTAATAGCTTTTTACTATACTATTTTTTTTTATTCAAAACGATATCACGTTTAACTTTGGATGTACAATGGCACGGATTCTCTTGTTCAATATCTAAATTAAAATTAGAGAATTGCTATCTTTTACTAAAAGGCAGTGCGAGAAAAGGACGGCTATAGCTATGCACTAAGTTAGAGATGTCAAACTAGTTTACGCCTTGCACTTCGCCGTGTTTTTAGACGACATGTTTTTACGTGTACTCTTAATTTGTATGGAAATATTAGTTCAAACTAAATTTGACAGCTCTAATTTACGTCCGTCTCTTTCTTGTTTTATTAGAGAGAAAAAGATAGCAATAGCCTAAATTAAGTTTAGTTTGTGCATAACAGAATCAACATCAATGTCAAACAGTAGAGTAATACCCTCCCGTTTGTATGGACAAAATATCGACTAATGCAACTTGACCATAATTATAATATCTACTTATTACGTATAGCACTTTGCCCGCGACTTTGTCCGCGTGGATTCCGAAATTGTGATAGCTCAACTAAAATGCATGATATAAATATAATTTATAGCCTAAGTACCCACAAATAATATAACTTTCTACCAGTGTTTTAGAATTGGATGTTCGATAATTAGTACCGGAGATTACCACCTACGTACAAACTTACAAACAAATTTTACCTTTATACAGCATGTAACAAAAACCCTGTCCGATCCAATAAAGGCGTATTCCTGGTTTAAAATACGTACTAGAAAAACTTGTAAAAAAAAATTAATCTCATAAAAACCAAAAGTTATAGATTTTTAATTTTTATAAAATATGCGAAATTTAACACTAAATACGGCAAATTTTCATAAGTTGACAACACTCAACACCGGCCGTTGAAATATTTTCGAGTTTTTGGCGGGTTTTTCTCGAGTGAAGTTCAATGGCTGTTTTAATTATTCGCTTATTGATTCCTAGTGGATATTGTGATGTTAAATTGGTGTAGTTTTGTGTCTCAAGTGTTTACGCAACTGGACAATATGTAGAATCATAGAAACAGGCGCGATCTCGGTAAAATGGAGCTGAGAATTTTATTGTAGTAAAGACTACCTCAGCGACACATTTGTTGCCAAATACTGCAAAATACATTAGAATGTGTTACTGTTATCTGCATCCTAATGAGGAAAAATAAAAAGTGATAGTGATCAAATTAAGACTTGGCTTAAAGGTCTTGTATCCAAGCCAGTGGCGTAGCCACAATTGTTAAAAAAAATCGAGCTGTTTTCATTTTTATTTCAAACGATACCGCCCTGCACTAGCTGCGCTCTAGGCACTCTGTCTCGTTTAGGCGGCATGTTTGACACGAAACAGTAGTGAACTTTGTCGAGCGCTCAGTGTTGCCTTTGATAAGTTTTTCTTTTTTTTTTAATTAATTATTTTCATTGGGGAAAAATAATTATCTCGCATCCATTAAATGATTACGTATACATATGTGTACGCAGTACGATACCAAGTAATACCCTTCAGGATCGGACAGGCTTTTTGTAACATGCTGTATAATAATAGTATTAATAAGATAAATTTCTACTCACTTGAAACAGCAGCAATATTCTAGCCCCTGCAGTCATCTTATCGTGCATTTCAAAGTTATTCAGCAAATTCTGAAAAAGAACATATAAAATCCATGTTTACTTACATCGTAACCAAGTCTAACATAATACATCTTGCTAGTCTGTATGATACTGTTGCAATAGTAAGTTTATTTTAAAATGGCCTGCATACTATGTAAAATTTAATATTAAAGATCAATTTCATCCTACCTCATTTTATGGCAGATTGTTCATATTGAACCCCTTTATGTCGATCTAGGTCATAAATTGTGGTAAACACTTAGGTTTAATAATATACATATAAGCAATATTTTCCTTAAATAAAAAATAAATGAACCGTAAGCTGTTGAATCGAAGAAAACATCATTTGAACAGTTTTAACGGCTGAATAACAGGAGGGTATTGACTCCGGGTGTCACCATTGTGCGGATCGTCCAGAGGACACGGTGGAGCATACGTGGTCTGCCCCGCGCGGGCGGAGCGCCGCCGTGTCCTCGTGGAGGCGATCGGCGGCAGCGACCTCTCGCGCCCGGCCCTGGTCCAGGCCATGGTACGGAGCGAGAGGGAATGGGAAGCAGTCTCCTCCTTCTGCGAAGCAGTAATGCTCGCGAAAGAGGAGGCGGAACGGGTGACGCCCTGGGCGTCGGGGTTCGCGAGACGATCTCCGGCCACGGACGGCGTAATGGGTAGCTCGCCGTCCGATCAGCACCAGGCCCGAGAGTCGACGGCGCGTAGTGTTCCACGCGCCTCAAAGAGATGCATGCATGCCAAGGGGTCGCGGATAAATTCGTAACAGAGTTACCGCGCCCCTGGGCATTCAGGTAAGGAAGCAACAGGGGTGGGTTTTAGTCAGTAAGAGTCTGACACGCCCTCCCGCTCCACCCAGAGCGGGAGAAGTCATACGATGATTTAACCTCCATCAAAAAAATAAATTAAAAAGGAATCTATTGGCTCAATTTTTTAAAATTATTTAATCAAAAAAATAACTTTATCCTTAATTGAAAATCAAAGTGTAGCGACATCTATGACGCCGCACACGAACTAAAAATAGCAAGAATTCTACATCGCGCAAGCAGAGTTCTCCGCGCGATTTGAACATATACAACAGTCCGAAATCAACCATTGGGCAGTTGCCCGGACCAGACACAACACCCGTCTGGTCGGAGGATCCTCCCTTTTCAATGGAGGTTTGCGGGACTTTACACCCTGTTCCGCATACCTCCACAAAAGGAATTTTAAAAATCCGTTCTAAATTAAGTAAGTTAGAAACCTTTCAAATCTGGTGGAAGAGGAAACTGTCAAGTAACGGAAAAAGGATGCACAAACTGCACCAGTCAGTATGCATTTAAGCGAAAGTTGCGGAATTACCTTCTTAACAAGTAAAGGAGTCGTCTCAAAATCCTTATCTCTAACTTTATATATTATTATTATATATGTAGGTATATTATATTAAATATATATGTATGTTTATTTTAACTATTCTCTAAACTTTTGTAATTATTTTCGTCTTAGTATTTTTTTTTTTTTTCAGTTTATGCACATGCCATGTTATCTCTCCACCACCCTTGGTTGACTGGTAGAGAATGCCTAAGGCATTAAGTCCGCCTTTGTACATTTGTGTTGCATGAAGTTTTAATAAATAAATAAACTGACATCTGACGTCATCGCCATTAAATTACGCGCATACAAAAGAGAAAGTGAGATGTCTCCACCACCCCCCCACTCTTTCTTATACCAATATTTGAAATGCTGATTGCTGCTTCATTTAGTAACCAATTTTGATGCTGTATTCAGAAAAATATTAAGTATGTAAGTATAAATATGCATATCCGAAAGTTAGATTATCGAAAAATATTGGAAACGTCTTTTTGCTTTACCAAATCAGTAAAAAATGACAAAGATAAAACGCATCAAAAAGCGGAAGACGCAATTATACGACTTTTAATGGTTTTTAATTGAACATCACGTCTAAACGACTAGTCTTATTTCTTTGAAAAAAATATTATGTTACTCTAGACAATTTCCGTCGTAATTTGATCTCAGAATATTTGAAATTATATTTCTATAACATAGTGCAATTAATTTGTAAAGTTATGTCTAACGCGAATAAAAAAAATTGAAAATCACGCAAAAACTATAAAGGCTCTCCCCCACACAGGCGCGTTATTATCGGTCGATAATATCGCATGCGGGATTGCGATAACTTCCTATACTTCCATTGCGGCGTTATCATCGCAGCAGTGTGTAACTACATGATCATCCTAATACAAAATGTACTGAAAACAGATATCGCAATAACGCATGCGATATTATCGACCGATAATAACGCGCCTGTGTGGAGGAGCCTTAAAGCGTATTTTTATAAAACCTTCACCATTTTAAAGATCATTTAATTATTTAGTCTCAGTGTTTTAGTTTAATACCTGTTATTTTATGTGTAATAAATTAATAATGCGTTTAATTTCGGACAGCATTCTTGATGCGCGAGTCCTATTACTGGGTGGACGTACGACGCGTTACGTGAGCTCAGCGCAGAACACGCAAGCTAACCATTCAAGGTCATTGGCAGCTAATAGCGCCGTAAAGGTAAAAAGTGGTGTTTTTTTACGTAGGTGTGACATCAGTATTTTAACGCACTGTACTGATTGTCCTCATTAACCGACTTTCGAAAAAGGAGGAGGTTCTATGTTCGACTGTATGTACCTATGTTTTTTTTTTAATTGTTATGTATGTCCGCCGATTTCTCCGTCAGTTGTGAACCAATTTTCAAAATTATTTTTTTATCCGAAAGAATATACTCCCGAGGTGGTCCCATATACATTTTATCGAAATTCCTTCAGGCCTTTTTGAGAAACTGAACAAAAACGAAAAATACGTATACCGCGATGACGTTTTGGTGTTCTCCAAATGTTTAAATTTCACGTTCCATGTTATTGGGGTTTTTAGTTCTGGGGTATAACAACTAAAAAGTGAAAAATAAAAAACTTTTTTACAAAAAAAACAACCGACTTCCAAAAAAAAAATCACTAAAAATTAAAAAAATAACTTTAATTTCGGAAGTCGGTGTCAAATAACGAAGAAGTAAAATACAAACACCGACATCCGAAATTAAAGTAATTTTTTTAATTTTTAGTGATTTTTTTTTGGAAGTCGGTTGTTTTTTTTTGTAAAAAAGTTTTTTTTTATTAACGTGACAAAAGAAAAATTAGTGTGCAATAGTTTTTGATAATTTTTATCTTATATTAGTGTAAATAGATTTTTTTAGGTGTATTATGTATTTTGAGGTATATAAAGTATTTTGTTATACACTTACATCTTCAATACACGACTTGGCGAGCGGGAAGCAGATGTAGAACACCGCTCCCACCAGCATGTAAGTCACGGTGACCAGCAGAAAGGCTATCGTCAAGTCTCGGCCCTGAAACACAACATATTTTGATTAGAAGGTTAGGTGCCTCTAGTTCCCCAGAGGACACGGTGGAGCATACGGTGGAGATCTGTGTAGGAGTGGAGGCGATCGGCGGCAGCGACCTCTCGCGCCCGGCCCTGGTCCAGGTACGGAGCGAGAGGGAATGGGAAGCAGTCTCCTCCTTTTGCGAAGCAGTAATGCTCGCGAAGGAGGAGGTGGATCGGGTGAGGGAGACTCAACCGAGTAGCCCTCACGCCTTCAGCAGCTGCGGCCGCAGGAGACGCCCTGGACGCTACCGTAGACGTGGGCCTGCGGACGGCGAGTAATGGGTAGCTCGCCGTCCGATTAGCACCAGGCACGAGAGTCAACGGCGCGTAGCGCACCTCAAAGACATGTCAGCCACCACTAACGGGGCCCATCATGGCTGATGCCTGCATGCCCAGGGATAGCGGATAAATTCGTAACAGAGTTACCGCGCCCGTGGGAAATCAGGCAAGGAAGGAACGCGGTGGGTTTTAGTCAGTAAAAGTCTAACACCCCCGCTTCACCCAGAGCGGAAGAAGTCATAGGATGATTTCCCACAGACAAAAAAAAAAACTTGAGAGGTGTCAAGGGACACCCGGATGGAACGAAGTAGCTTGCACCTACCCACCAAAAATACAAGAAGTTTTTATTAGATTTTTTTTCCAACACAATCTTTTTGGATGGACAGCCTCATTAGTGTCGTGACAACTTTTCGTAAGAATTTTTTTTATTAGATTGTTTTTCCAACACAATCTTTTTGGATGGACAGCCTCTTTGATGTCGTGACAACTTTTCGTAAGAATTTTTTCCGTCTAGCCCCCTTTCACAACGCGCGTTATGGAACTTCGTTCCAAAAAAAATAAAAAGTCCCTCTAGTTCCACAATCTCCTCACCAGGCTAGCCAATTATTCTGCAGGATGGCTTCCAATCTAGCGAGGGAGACACCACAGTAACGAAGTAAGGTATACGAATATCCTATCCATATTTTACCTTTGTGAACTTAAGGCGCAGTTAAACTGCTTTTAAAGGGTTTTAATTGAACATCACGTATAAACGACTTGTTGTTTCTTTGAAAAAGATATAATTATGTTACTCTAGACTATTTATGTCGTAATTTGATCTGAGAATATTTGAAATAATATTTTTATAACATAGTGTAATTAATTTGGAAAGTTCTGTCTAACGCGGATAAAAAATTAAGAATCACGCAAAAACCGTATTGCGTATTTTTATGAAACTTTCACCATTTTAAAGATTATTTAATTATTTATAATTTAGTCTCAGTGTTTTAGTTTAATACTTGTTATTTTATGTGTAATAAATTAATAATGCGTCTAATTTCGTACAGCGCTCCTTGATGGGCGAGTCCTATTACTGGGTGGACAGACGACGCGTTCCGTGAGCTCAATATGTGGCAGAACACGCAAGCTAACCACTCAAGGTCGTTGGCAGCTAATAGCGCCTTAAATATTTACCTCGAAACGGATATCAAGTGTGTATTATACTCTCCATGAAAATGGACCTTATGAGAAGCGATTGCACTCTCTTGAGGCTCGGTAGTTTTGGAGATACCGGACCAGATAAAGTTATTTAAGAAAATAGATAAAAATTGGCCTTTCTCCCCAACATCAGCTTTTAACGTCTCCACTGCTGGGGCACAGGCCTCCTCTCTGTGAGAGGGTGTGAGCCGTAATCCACCACGCGGGCCCAATGCGGATCAGTGGATGTCACATGTCTTCGAAATTTTGGTTCTAGGACATGCCGGTTTCCTCACGATGTTTGCCTTTCCCCCCGAATGGTAAATTTTCATCTATTTTGTGTTTGGGTCACAGACGTTTACGTGTGTACAAAATTTGAACTCATTCGTTCCAGTAGATTCGGAGCAAATTGACTATGACAAACGGACAGACGAACAGACAGACACACAAGGGTTCTGCTTTTCATTCGGAAGTTGGTAACCTTAAAAAAGGTAAAAAAAGGTTGTATGACAGGAAGTGTCCCAGTCTAATAACTTACGGAACCACAACATTTCCTCACCCAACGTCAAAAGAATTTAAAATCTCAACTTACATTCTTATCCTGCCTAGCATTATTGCTCATAATCGTGATGATAATGTTGTGTATGTAGAAGGAGAGTGCGAGCATGCCGCTCAGCACGGCCGCGTTCTTGATGGCGTGCGTCTCCGAGAAGATGGTGCCGATGTTGATGCCCCACGCGTAGCTCTTCACCAGCACGAAGATGACTAAGTATCCTACTGATATTGTTCCTAGAAAGATAGAGAAATACCAATTTATTTATCAGTAGTAGCATCAACCAGGGCCTGCAGACGGCGAGTAACGGGTAGCTCGCCGTCCGATCAGCACCAGGCCCGAGAGTCAACGGCGCGTAGTGTTCCACGCGCGCCTCAAAGAGTTGTCAGCAAACAGGACGGGGCCCATCATGGCCGATGCCTGCCCAGGGGTCGTGGATAAATTCGAAACAGAGTTACAGTGCCCCTGGGCACTCAGGGCAGGGAAGGAACAGGTGTGGGTTTTAGTCAGTAAGAGTCTGACACGCCCTCCCGCTCCAGCCAGAGCGGGAGATGTCATTGGATGATTTCCCACCCCATAAAAAAAAAGTAGTAGCATCAGCATAATCGGCCTTATAAGGTTCCCGGGAACTGGTGGGACTCAGGCCTCCTTTCTACTGCCTGTAGGGTCTCGGGTGTAAGAGTCACCGCGGCCCTTAGCACAGGGAAGAGAGCGAGAAAAGTTATTTGATGATTTCCCACCCATAAAAAAAGGCTTCCTCTCTAGGAGAGGAAATGTTACATATATCTTAGAAAGTTTAGTTCTAGGGCATACCGCTTTCCCCATGTTATTTTCCTTCACCGTTTTGAGAGCAGTGGTGATGAAATGAAATAAATTATACAAAGTAAATCGTTTGCCTGGGTTTGAACTCACGACCTACAACTTGTAAGTCGCGGCCGTTTCCACTGGGCCACAAATGCTCCCATCAGTAATAGGGCTGGTAAACCATGAGAGGATCCTTCCTCTGATAAACATGAATAATGATATGAATTGATTGATTGAAGCAAAATTTAGTATAAGCTCTTTGTCGTGTTTTACCAGAACCAAGTCCCCCTAGCTGGGTGTGGGCCATCCACAGTAGTCCTCCATCGCGAACGGTCCTGAGCTTCACGCTTCACCTCGCTCCACGTTATTCCGATGCTCGTTGCTTCTATCAATACGGTTCATAGCCAAGTTTGACGGGGACTGCCCTGCTTCCTTTTCTCTTGCTTGTGGAGCTGAGTGGGGATGGAGGGAGTGTTTAGTTGACTACCTTGTTTAGAATACAGTTCCACTGTAGGTAAACATTCCTGCTTCCTCTTACTGACTAAAACCCACCCCTGTTCCTTCCCTGCCCTGTGTGCCCAGGGGCGAGGTAACTGTTTTGAATTTATCCTCAACCCCTGGGCAGATGATAGAACTTCCTAAGGTCAAGTATCTGATACTTCTGTGTACGAAGAGTTGAACGTACGGCATTCTTTGTGATAGAGAACTTACCCAACGAATTAAACTTGGTAAAGAATGAGACATTCTTAAAGTTGAGAAGCGGGAACACGATGAACATCACGTAAATGGGCACGGTGGAGTGGAGCCCCCAGTACGCCGGGTCCTTATGGGGCTCAACTATCAGCAGGGTGGAGTTCACGTGCCGAGGACACAGAAGTGATGTGTTGTAAACTGTTTTGTTTGAGGAGTTCAGGTCTGGTGGAGAAAAAAAAACGTTATTATTAAAGATTCAGTTATTAGAGGATGTTCTAAGGGTTCGACTGCGAGTTGACATCAATTAAAGAATGAGAGACAAAGTTGCAGGAATTTTAATGAAGTCGTTAATTTTGTGGTGGTTGCAATAACACCAAAAGACTGCCAGTGGCTCTTCTGGATACAAAGGAGCCATTCTTGTATCCAGAAGCTCAGCTTGTATCTTCTGGATACAAGCTGCTCCAACCAGTATGTCTATGGAAGCCCCAACCGCAACACGACTGCTATCGTGCAGTGTCGGGCTCGACTGCTCTAAACAGTCCTCCCGTCTATGGAGGGCCTAAAGGTAATCATTTCGTTCGACCTACATTGGGAAACTTAAGCTCCAAATTGTAATTGAAACATGATCATCTTATTACTGATATCTTATCTACCCATTCGAATACTGTAGGAGGAATAAAGAGGAGTCTTCTTCCTCTTATCCCTGGATTTGTGAAAAGCCATTATTCCTTAGGACTTACCAACAAAATAATTGACGGTGAAGTATAAGAAGTTGGTAATGAGGATCCAGTAGACGATGTTGGCGCCCATCAGCACCAGCACGCTGAAGATATGAGCCACCACCTCCGCCCACTGGCCCAGGAGTATCCGACATAGGGCCGGGACTTCGCAGATCGCACTACCTGGGAGGACAGAAGGTTTGCGTAATTGTATCGTCGTCATTACAGCATAGGTCCGGTACTCTACTTCTCTCTTGAAAAATACTGGCTAATTTAATTAATAAGTTAATGTTAAGATGATCTAGTACACGAGCAGAGTTGTGAGAGAGCAGCGTCACCAAACTTTGATATTACGGCCCGGCTGTGACAAAAATTGTGGTATGTGCAGACGAAAGTGCCATTTGGGTAAGGGTGTCTACCAAAGTATATCCCTTAAGCCTTTTAAGGTTTAAGGGATATACGTCCGGTAGTCAGTAAAAGTCTGATACGCCCTCCCGAAGTCACTGAATGATTTCCTTCCCAAACAAAGAAAAAACAGGCTATTTTTGGCTTCGAGGTGACCACCGGTTTACGTGAGGTAAGAATCTCCCACTCCCCGGACTCATAGAATAGAATAGAATACTCTTTATTATGTACACCATATAAATTACAATAAAAATATGAGGAAAACATTACATAGGGTGACACAATGGGCTCATCTCCAAAGCCTAGGAGTCTTTTGAAGTTTACTTGATATTTTCATAACAAAAAAACCCAGAAACACTTAGCCTGACTCTGGGATTGAACCTAGACTCTCCTTCCTCAGAAGTCGTGCTCACAACCACTCTTACCCAACAAGGCATGAGAGCAAACTTTATTATTCCCTCATTCCTCAAAATCATTCCCTAGAATAACATTACAACTCACCATGATGCTTATTGACTCTGAGCAGCACATAGGCGGTATACAGACACAGTGCGGCCATGAAGACCAACAGCACAAGCGCCGCCGGCAGACCAGCTCGCTCCACACCCCACGCCATGGTTAATAACGACGAGCCCATTATTGTGTTCCATACTGAGAAACTGAACAAGAAATAGTTGGGTCGTAGTTCCACATATTGCTCCTATAAATACAAAGGTGGATTAAGATGAGGGTCTGGCAATTTAGAGCCAACGGTTGGTACTATGGCTAGCTAGATATTGATTCATAATCATCATCATTTCAGCCGAAAGACGTCCACTGCTGGACATAGGCATAGGCCTCCCCCACGAGTCGCCACAATGGCTGGCGGTTATTTCTCTAATGAATGAAGGAGTTTACTTACATTGTGACTAGTGAACTCTGTTTCTTTGTCTCTGGTTGGAAAGTGTTCTCGAATCTCTTGTTGAATGTAGAGAGGACAGCACTTGATGATAGATCTGCCGGTCCCTGGAAGAACAAAACATTGATTTAGATATAAACAAAAAACTTCAGCGCTCTGAGAGTTTACCACCTCGGTCTTATTTTAGGGTAAAACGAAAACAACAGATAGCTATGGGACGCTACAATTTTTTATCTTCCTGATGCATATTCTTTATATTTACTATTCAGAACTGTTCAGTCCCATTGATCATCTTTTCTGCAAGCAATGTGTCCTGCCCTGTCTAGGGTTGCCAATTTTTTTTTAAAAGAAATAGTGTATAAATCTGATTTCAGACAGGGTAAAAAAGTACCAAAATAAAGATTTTTTTTAATTTTCTGAAAGATATTTTTTGTGCCTTTTGCGGCACATAACCATTTTTAATAATTTTTATTAAAAGAATTGTATGACTCCAAATATTCTAAATCTATTTCTTTAGCTTATTTTTTATTAATTTCAATGAACTTAATTAAACAGTAAACGTAACATTTTTGTGTTATGACAATGGTTGGTAATATTACAGTAAAAATTTATTAAAAGAATTGTATGGACTCCAAATATTCTAAATCTATTTTTTTTAGCTTATTTTTTATTAATTTCAATGAACATAATTAAACAGTAAACGTAACATTTTTGTGTTATGACAATGATTGGTAATATTACAGTAAAAATTTAAAAAAAAATATTAGAATTACAGATTATAGAGTACACCTACATGAAATAGAGTACGGTTGGCAACCCTATCTCTGTCGGCCGGTCGGTATAACCTTCTTGATTAATTTTGGCTGAATATTAGCCTACTCGATCGTGTTCCGACTTCAAATCATCTAGAATATCTTCTCGATTCTTCCTTGTTATGAAAACGTGATTTTTAATCAACACGTTGTACTACACGCTAGCTACAGTAGTCTATCCCCAGAATTTGTTGCTCACTGCTGATAAATTTTATAACAGGCCTTTGACCATTTGACGTACAAGATAAATGATGAAACGAAAAGAATTTTGCTAATCATTTGTTACTATAGCTGGGAACAATGACGAAGTTCTAATCAGGCTCAATTAAGTTTTAGCATTCAATTAGTTAAGATGTAGTTCGTTGATAACTGCGTGGCGGTAGAAAGGTAAACAAAATTTGGTGACGTTAAAATACGATTATTTTGAGAGAATCGTGAGAAAATACGTGTGTTGTTATGAATAGATATGAAGAGAAATACTCATTTGGTTCTTAATTTAAATAATGAGTTATTTACAAACTACCTACAGCAATCGGCGTACATAACTACGTGTAGGTAACACCATAACACCATATTTGTACGCCTCCTGGGTGTGGACTCGGCTCGCCCCTTGGATCTTGCCCCTAATTACCTAAGTCTATCTACTCGCCCCCTTGAATATTAGATACCCCAAATCGCCCCCGATTGTTAATAAGTTAAAAGTGCTGTCAGCACTCTTAGGTTTTTAAATATAGACGTTTTAAAATTCAACTGTCCTAATTGTTTATTTATTAGAACTACCAGGAAAGCAGGAATGAACTGGAACTAGGACTAAGACATAAATCGATATATGTATAGTGAATACTTTACATTCCTCTTTGTGTGTATTCGTCGGTGCACAACTTAGTGAAGATGGTTTAGGCGTCTATTTTCTGTTCATTTCTGTCACCCTGGTACTTTTCAAAACAACAAATGATTCAATTTCAAAACCTGTATTTTTACCATTATTGAGAGTAGTAATAGTAACTCGCTTAGGCACCAAGATCCAGTTAATTTCTGCTTCCCTGGTAGTTTTAATAAACAAACAATTAGAAATTTAAAATGTCTATCGATATCATTTATTACGAATCTTTCATGCTCTTCTCAATGTTTCATCGTTGGTGCGTTTCGAGAAAGATGACATGATGAGATTACAGATAGAGTTAATAAAGTAATCAAACATGGCGTTATTTATAAGGTGTAAACTTCTGCAAGAAGGTGTTGCGGAAGGCTCGGTTTGACCACATTGGCCGAATTGGGAACAAACTTGCTTCTTACCCAGCTGGTAGTAAGGCGTTTTGGTCCCTGGCTAAGTCGGTTGAATCGAACTTCTGCCGCCCCTCACTACCTCCACAGCTGAAACGCGACGGGTCGCTGGCCCACTCCGCTGAGGAGAAAGCAAGCTTGTTTGCCTCTCTGTTTGCGGAATCTTCGCGTCTAGATCCTGGTGGCGCGAGGCCCCCTGGTACTCTTGGTGGATGCGAGTCGATTATGTCAGACATTCGCATTCATCAGAAGGATGTCCGGAGGGTACTGCGTAACCTGGACGTGAACAAGGCTAGTGGTCCCGACGGGATACCGGCAATTGTACTGAGGACTTGTGCGCCTGAGTTGTCTCCGATCTTGACACGCCTATATCGCCTTTCGTTTGAGACTGGAAAAGTGCCGATGGCTTGGAAGCAAGCTAACGTGCAACCCGTACCCAAGAAGAGTAGTCGAGCTGACCCAGCAAATTATAGGCCCATCTCGGTAACTTCCGTTCTCTGTAAGAGTATGGAACGTATACTGAATGGTAAGCTCCTAGCATACCTAGAAGCTAACGATATCCTAAGTGACCGACAATACGGCTTCCGCCGAAATCGGTCAACAGGAGATCTTCTAGCGTATTCCATTCACATCTGGAGTGAGGCCATCGACAAACAAGGGGAAGCCCTTGCGGTCTCCCTTGATATCTCGAAGGCCTTCGACCGGGTCTGGCACGACAGCTTAATTGGCAAGCTTCCTTCCTTCGGTCTGCCCGCTGGATTGTGTGATTGGATAGCAGATTTCCTGAGGGATCGGTCTATCCGAGTAGTCATAGATGGCTGCTCGTCCGGACTGCTGGCTATTAATGCCGGTGTTCCTCAGGGGTCGGTGCTCTCGGCAACATTGTTTTTGCTGCATATTAACGATCTGCTAAAACCCGGTACCTTTGGGTATGCAGACGACAGCACTGTTGCCGAGAGATACGTGCCAGACGCACGAGTTAGTGGGTCTCAGGTCCGGTCTCTCCGAGAGGCTATGGTTGGGCGCTTGAACTTGTCCTTGCAGGCTGTCTCAGAATGGGGCGATGCCAATCTGGTTAAGTTCAATGCTGCTAAGACCCAGGCGTGTCTTTTTTCTGCTAAAAGGAGCCAATTTCACCCGGCTCCATCTTTCCGAGGTGTAACCGTGCCGATAACCGACCGACTTGATCTTCTTGGTGTTACTTTAACATCTACCCTCAATTTTGGTCCCTTCATAGAGGCTAAGGCTCAAGTGGCTGCCAAAAAGTTGGGGGTCCTCGCAAAGGTGAGACGATACTTCACGCCGGAACAGCTGCTCCAACTCTATCAAGCGCAAGTCCGATCGTGTATGGAGTACTGCTCTCATCTTTGGGACGGATCGGCAAGATACCAGCTTGATGCCCTTGAGTCAATTGAGAAACGAGCCAAGAGGATCATCGGCAATGATAGACTCGTTGAGTCAAAACTCCAAAGTCTTGAACATAGACGCCGAGTTGCTAGCCTGTCGGTTTTCTATCGATTACATTTTGGGGAGTGTGCGACGGAATTGCATGATTTGATTCCGCCAAGCCCGTTTCATCTAAGGACCACAAGACGTACGGCGAAGTGCCACCGGTTCATGGTGGACATCCCATCCATACGCACAAAGCGTTTTGAGAAAACATTCATTGCACGTACAGCTAGAGAGTGGAATTCTCTACCGGAGTCTATGTTTCCTGTGAGATACAACCTGGGAGTCTTTAAGTCAAGAGTGAATAGGTTACTTCTAGGCAAGCGTGCTCCATCTTCGACCGCATCATCGCTTAACATCAGGTGAGATAGTGGTCAAACGCGAGCCTATCAAACATAAAAAAAAAAAACTTTTTTGTTTAATCATTTTTTGGTTCAATTTCAAAGGAAATGCCACAAGGGGCGAATCGATACTCCAAAATAATTATTAAATATCAATTTTCTACTCGCCCCTTCGTAAGGGGCGAGTTACTACACCAAAATAATAAGAAACGGGGAGAGTGGAACATTTTAATCGAAAGGGGCAACATCCAAGGGGCGAGCTGAGCCCACAACGCCTCCTAACATAACATAGTGCTCTTTTCATCTAAGCTAAGATCTGTCACACCTATGTAAACAAAATAAAAAACTTTTTTACAAAAAAATAGAACCGACTTCCAAAAACAGTGCAAAATAACTTTAATTTCGGAAGTCGGTGTTCCTGTTTTGTGTCTTCGTTTTTTGACACCGACTTCCGAAATTAAAGTTATTTTGCACTTTTTTTGGAAGTCGGTTCTATTTTTTTGTAAAAAAGTTTTTTATTTTTCACTTTTTAGTTGTGGTTCCCCATTAAAGTGTGTTAACAATTCATAGACATACGATAGCAGCAGTCGCGGTTGATTTGCTGTCAATTTTTGAAGAGTTCCGTTGTCTGTCTCCGGAACCCATCATCAGATCTTTTTGAAATTTATATGGGACCATTTCGGTATAAACCCCTTTCGAACAAATAAAGAATTTTGCAAATCCGTCAATATATGACGGAGTTATGCCCGAACATACATAAAAAAAAAAATAAAAAAAATACCAACATCCGAATTGATAACCTCCTCCTTTTTCGAAGTCGGTTAAAAACAAAAAAACAATAAACGATTATAATTAAAGCAAAATGAGTACCTACCTATGTACGAATCGTAGCAGGTAGCTTTTTTTGGTTGCCGGACTTCCTGGCAACTCTCATAGAAAAAGATCATGAGATTATATACTGTGACGACCTTATGTTGGCGACCTTATGGTGGAGACTGGCACGTTGGAAGTTTGGAACATTCTAGAAACTCTTGGAACGCCGATTGAATTTAAGAAGAATAAAGAAGACTTTTGTTTTTCAGTGCAGTTCTGCTAGCCCGGTCGAAGAGGGCACACACATGTAACCTTATAATTCAATATAATCGTATAAGTGTGCTATTCCTCTTTTTTTTATAACACTACACACAATAAGCAGTCACTCTCATACACCACACTCTCGCGTTGCCAGCGAGTACGACAGCCCCTAGACGCGTATGAAGAACCTCCAGGGACCCTGCACTACGAGAAGGTGCTCCAGGTCCCTATAGTACCTACCTATGTAAAAAATAAACCTACAGCTATTGTATCGGCACAGATTTTCAAAATGTCGTAGGTCTAGGCTATTTTCAAGGTATTCTGAATAATAGGTACCTACCGTAAAGTCATACTTTGACCCTGGGGTATAAACTGCGGCCCAAATCTCGTTAACTAATAGAATTAAATAAACTCAGGGTCCTGTGTTTCTATTGACTAACGAGCTTGGGCCAAAGTTATCCGACTTTACCGGTAACTGAGAACGCACCTACCTCACATAGGTACAAGAAACAGATAAAAGTGTGGTAAAAGATAAGCCAATGACCCAGGATGCCTTGGGAATTGTACAACTCGCAAACTCGGTTCAAGGCAAAACTTTACAACCATTCTATTTATAAAATCGATGAGTGTATAACTTATTGATAAATGATGTTTATTATGTGACTCATTTACAAACAGATTCTAAAACCACATTTAAAAAAAACTTTTTACAAAAAAATGGATCCGACTAGACTTCCAAAAAAAGTGCAAATAACTTTAATTTTGGAAGTCGGTGTTTCTGGTTTTGTGTCTTCGTTTTTTGACACCGACTTCATCAAAAATTGACAGCAAATCAACTGCGATTGCTGCGATCGTATGTCTATGAATTGTTAACACAATTGAATTGAATGGAGAACCACAACTAAAAAGTAAAAATAAAAAAACTTTTTCCAAAAAAATGGAACCGACTTCCAAAAAAAGTGCAAAATAACTTTAATTTCGGAAGTCGATGTCAAAAAACGAAGACATAAAACCAGAAACACCGACTCCCTGCACTTTTTTTTTTTTGTGATTCCCCATTAAATTTTTGCGCTGCCCCTTTTAAGATAACATTAGTAACCATTATAGTATACCCGGGCCTGCGGACGGCGAGTAGTGGGTAACTCGCCGTCAGATCAGCACCAGGCCCGAGAGTCGACGGCGCGTAGTGTTCCACGCGCGTCTCAAAGAGTTGTCAGCCAAGGGAAGGGGCCTGCCACGGCCGGTGCCTGCCCGGGGGTGGAGGATAAATTCGAAAGAGTTACCTCGCCCCCGGGCACTCGAGGCAGGGAGGAACAGGGGTGGGTTTTAGTCAGTAAGAGTCTGACACACCCTTCCGCTCCACCCTAGAGCGGAAGAAGTCATAGGATGATTTCCCACCCCCCAAAAAAAAAAAAAAAAACCATTATAGTATTTAATTCGTGAAAAGTATCGCAAATAGTCAAAACACTGGCGTCGCATACAATTTAACTGAATCGTTTTATCGCTGAATGGTATCCTTGACTAAATATAGCTGGTCCATTTAGTTAATTATCATCACCAGTGGCGGCAATAAGATGATTAACAGAATCGTTACTGTCCACAATATTGGCAGAGATAACTTTAATTTAATGATTTGATCCGGAAACGACTGGGTGTGGAACGTGCGCCATATCTTAGATAGAAACTATAAATACTGTTGATGTAACTCTGTCTATAAGCACGATTATTATGTTATAATAAATAATTATTTAAAATAGCCTTTTAACGTTCTCACCGCTGGGATACAGGACTCCTATCTGTAAGAGGGAATGGAATGGACCTTAATCTACCACGCGGGCACAATGTCGCATGATGGATGTCACATGTCTTCGAATGTTTGCTTCTAGGACAGGCCGGTTTCCTCACGATGTTTTCCTTCACCGTTTTAAGAGCAGTGATGACGAATAATTTACCTATAGTAAGGTGCCTACCTGAGTTCGAGACCTGGGACACGTAAGTCAGAGCCGTTACCACTTCGTCAATAAAGAATATTATAGAAAAGAATGATAAAATTTGGTTGACATTATTATCGTGTCATCTACCAACCCGCACTTGGGCTGCGTGGTAGATTACGATTGGTACGGCCCACCTTCTGTCACAGAGAGGAGGCAAGGAGGCCTGTGGGCTGTGTCCTAGCACTCCCAGCAGAGGAAACATTTTAGATACTTGGGCTATTTTTGGCTTAGACTATATAGACAAAAGTTTTATGTTGTAATATCTCTTTACCTATTTTTTTTTAGACAAGCCCGCCACACTATTCCCAAACCACTGTAACTTCGTAAGCCAGAATCAACAGTGGCGACCACCAGAAAAAACGCCGAGGCAATGAAGCTCGACGAGTCCCAGAGAAATGATTAAACTGTCTTGGGTCGCGCAACGAAATTAATCAGAAAAGACAGTGGAGGAGTAAGAAAAACATAATTTCCACTTCCCTCGTAATCAAGCGGGACACATAAAAAAACTAGGCCATTAGGCACAAAAGGGGTTTTTACAACTGGGGTAAGCCCAGTTGCCAAGCACCACTGTCACTGGCTCTTTACCTATAATAATTCCACCATTATTCTGATCTACTGCTTCGTTGGTTTTGTGGTCGTAAGCACGACTACTGAGCGTCCTCCTGGGTACGTTTCCCCAGTCGGGGAAAAAGTGATATTGGGTTTTTCCATCAGGAATTACTCAGTAGCAGAACGGAGTTTGGAAGTTGGTGTTGTGCCACCCCCAAAAGCACGTAAAACAGTTGGTCCCCCGCCTGATCTCTCCCCGGTCGTGTCGGATTGCCGTCCCATCGGTCCGTGAGAGTAAAGGAACCGAGAGTGCACCTGTGTTTGCGCAGTGCGCACACGCATGTGCGCTATAATATCTCTTGCGTAGTTGGTTAATCTCCGTTGATATGGCCATCGTGATCGAATTTTGTTTATTTTGTTATTCTTATCAACTGTGTATTTTTCCTTTATGAGTCATTTTTCAGCGATGTTTATTATTTGCATCTTCAAAAACTAGGTAGGTAGGCTTTATGAGTCTGGCGCATTAAGGCCCAGATGTCTATAAAGCGCGGTCACTCTCGGATTGCATAGAAAAGAAAGAGATGCGCTACGACAAATGGTCGCAATTTATTGCAAAATATGAAGTATTTTATCGATTTACTTAGGATTTACTAATAAATTTATAAAAAATAATCCATCACTGGATGCAACTTAGCATTTGAAATTTTATGGTATATTCTTTATTATGATTATAAATTGTTAATGAAGGGATAAACTGCTTTTAAAGATAATTTAGAGGTATGTTAGAAGATTTTTTTGATGCATTAAAATATGTTAAATTATGTTTCTAGCTCCATCACTGTATGCAAGTAGGACTTGAAAATATCATATTTTTTTATTTCTCAAAACTATTTACGGTTTAAGAGATACACTGCTTTAAAAAACCACCTTTTTGACCATTTTTGGGAACCTCCGCCTTAAGATGGAACAGGGCCTGCGAGGAATTTGAAAAATTGGTATTTGAAGAAATGATTGCCTTCGTGCTGCCTCAAGCCTGTCCCCGTAGAGTGCGATAGGGACAGCTGCAGCTCAAACGAATTTTATCTCAAAATTTTTGACGAGATCGACGTTTCTCTCTCATATTCCTCTTTTTTCTCCTCGAAAACTGAGCCAATTAAATTATTATTGACACAAAAATTTTAAGAAAGAGTATGTATAGATTCTTATTAAATGTTTTATGTTAAAAACGTCTGGTAGTCCTCTAATCACGGTAGTAAAAATGGGCCATTTTTAAAGTTTGGCGGGTCATATTTTCTTTACATATTAGTTGTTGACAAAAAGGAAATGACAGGGACGTGTCTACAGCTGACACTTTAGGTTTTTTTTATTGGTTTTTATTTTTGATTTGGTTTGTTTTTGATTTTTTTTTTATTAGTGGAGAATCGCAGCCCCTGTTCCCTCTTAAGGCGCTAAGACTGATCTGTCTTGGGAAAGAAGTGACGAAAAGTGCCCAAGACCTAACTTAAAAAAAACCATGAGCTTTGAAGTGAAATCTCACTGGTAAATTGTTTAATAGATCTTAATGTTATTACGAGTATCATCATCATTCTCCTGCCCTTATCCCAATTTGTTTGGGGTCGGCGCAACATGTCTTTTTCTTCCGTATTGCTCTATTAGTCGTCATCTCTGTAGTCATTATGATGTTATTATCATACCCAGACATTTTTTTAAATTAATCTCTATTTCGAGAAATTTATTTATTTAGACCATATTCTTAGCTGTAATACTACAATGTAGCGTTTTCAATATATCCTCCTATTCCCACGTTCAAGCTTACTTAAGGCGCAGAGCCTTTAGACAAAATACTTTTCTGTTAACGTTAATGCTAACGCTTGGTGCAAAATGTATTGCAACGACATTACTGGGCGTGAGTCACGTGACAGTTCTCTACGCAGGCATACATTTTGCATGAAGCGTTAGCGTTAGCGCTATTACAAAAGTTATTTGGCTAAGGGGGCAGGCCAGCCAGACAGAACGGGCGCGGCTGCGGCGCACCGCTTCTATCCGTTTTGCTCCCGTCCCTCTCAAACATTTTATACTAAAGAACATTGAAGAGGCGACGAGACGGCACGCCACAGGCGTAACATCGGCACCCGGGTAGTGATGCCAACTTAGCTACTTTATAGCTAGCTATTTTTAGGTGTCGGGCAGCTAAAATTCAATAAATGTTGTGTCAGATTAAAATCAAACACTTGAATGGCGGCCACACGCAAGCAGGCCGCATCGTACCAAGCTACAGGCCACCATAGCGCGCCACAGATGCGTCCGTAGCGCGCAACTGGCGCCAGTTGCGCACCCGGGAGGGCGTGTCAGACTTTTACTGACTAAAATTAACCCACCCCTGTTCATATTTATACTGTGCCAGTTCCTTCAGTTGCCTGAGTGCCCCGGGGGCGCGGTAACTCTGTTTCGAATTTATCGCGACCACCCGGGGGCAGGCATCGGCCATGACGGGTCCCGTCCTGTTTTGCTGACATCTCTTGAAATAGGTACATCGCGCCGTCGACTCACGGGCCTGGTGCTGATCGGACGGCGAGCTACCCATTACTCGCCGTCCGCAGGCCCGTGCCTACGGTGGCCCTGTCTGGCCTGCGCCTAAAGATCTTGCTGTTGGACCATGAAAATCAGACCACCCGAAGAATTTAAACCATATGTAGGTACAATATAAATTATGTAAGTATGTTTGAGCTGCGGAAACAACTTACACGATAGCATTAAGGCCCTTCTCGCGGTCCAGTGGGGGTGTCATTGAATAAAAAATCGTATCCAAAGTAATAGGCAAAAGTGTCAGAACCGGCCGTTTTTGGCACTTTTGCCTACTACTTTGGATACGAAACATTTTGAGACCTGTTTTAACAACATAAAAATTCTTTATCCTCTTTGTAACAAACGTGAAGTTGGATTTTTTAATACTTATTTATTTTCTGTGCTATGCTACGATTTTTTATTCAATGAGGGCGCCACTGGACCGCGAGAAGAGCCTAAGCGTAAAAAGCAAAGTGATGATAAAGATACGATGGAAATGATTAAGAATGAAGGTCTATCAAATTCTATTTATTCACATATGAACATATCCGTAAATACGTGCTGATATCTCTATTATAACTGTGATACCTACTCTTCTTAAGTTCGTAAGGTTTATTTACATCAACATTTTTAGGGTTCCGAAAGTGCGAATGAAAACGGTACCCTTGTAGTATCACTCGTGAGTCTCTCTCTCACTGGGGCCGATTCTGTTGTGCACAAACTAAACTTAATTTAGGCTATTGCTATCTTTTTCTCTCTAATAAAACAAGAAAGAGACGGACGTAAATTAGAGCTGTCAAATTTAGTTGAACTAATATTTCTATACAAATTAAGACGACACGTAAAAACATGTCGACTAAAAACACGGTGAAGCGCAAGGCGTAAACTAGTCTGACATCTCTATATAGCCGTCCTCTTCTCGCGCTGCTTTTTAGTAAAAGATAGCGATTCTCTAATTTTAGTTTAGTTATTGAACAAGAGAATCGGCACCACTGTCTGTCCGTCCGTCTGTCACAGTCAATTTGCTCCGAATCTGCTGGACCGATAGAATTGTGGTACACACACATGAATATCTCTGTGACTCAAACAGGAACATGTACCCTAAATAAATTAATTGGTCAGTTTTGAGGTGAAAATCAAAGAAAGTTTTTCAAACTGTGTCGTGGGATTATATCAAATGAAAGGGCACATTGTGAGGGTCTCGAATTTCTTCGAATTTTTTCATAATTTTAAAATATAGGGTTTTAAAGTAATTTAAGAAAGTAGATGAAAATGACCATTGAATCACTGGGTCTATATTAAAAAAAAAAGTTCTTTACGATTACAGGAAAACCTATAAGAAGGAGGTACTTAGCTTAAAAAAACCTGGAAAAAAATGATTTGTTTGGAACAGTATTTGCGCGCAAGTCCGAATCGCTCTTGGCCGGCTTTTTAACCGACTTCCAAAAAGAGGAGGTTCTCAATTCGTCTGTATGTTTTTTTTTTTGTATGTATGTTACCCGATTTCTCCGTCAGTTGTGAACCAATTTTCAAAATTCTTTTTTCATCTGAAAGAATATACTCCCGAGGTGGTCCCATATAAATTTTATCGAAATTGCTTCAGCGCTTTTTGAGAAACTGAACAAAAACGGAAAATACGTGTACCTCGATGACGTTTTGGTGTTCTCCAAATGTTTAAATTCCACGTTCCATTATATTGGGGTTTTTAGTTCTGGGGTATAACAACTAAAAAGTGAAAAATAAAAAACTTTTTTACAAAAAAAACAACCGACTTCCAAAAAAAAAATACACTAAAAATTTATAAATAACTTTAATTTCGGAAGTCGGTGTCAAATAACGAAGAAGTAAAAATACAAACACCGACTTCCGAAATTAAAATTATTTTTATTGTTTATTGGGCACACGGCACTGCACGCTTTTCTCACTTAATGGGCAACAAATTAGGCGGTTTACAACTTCGCATTTGAGATGATAAGACAATCGAGATGTGACCTCTTGTCACGTGTATTTTATCAACGTATCGCCAGTTCGTCACTGAAGACAAGGTTACGTCCTGGCTCCACAATATTTGACTCATGCGCATGCGAGGGAGCTCGAATATAGGACAACTAGCGACTAGCCCCAGCTCCGCACGGATTCAAATTATACACACAACACAATCCTTCTTTGTTTATCGCTCTTTCTATTGGCTCAATTACACCTTCCGATTTCAAGGGACCCAATTTAGGAAACCGGAAGGTGTAATAGCAGTTAGAGCAGTTAGTGTCCGATTTAGTGAGATTGAAAGGTCCCGATTTGACTTCCTAAATTGTGTACATTAGAGCTAAGTGTTGCCAATTTAGCGACTTTGTCGCTACAAATGGGCTATTAGTATTTTTGTATGTGTTTAAAATTAAATTAAATTTCCTAAAGTCCCTTTCCCAGAAAAAAAATCTGAGTTCGCTCTTTTTATTTTTTAGTCCGCTCCTGGTAGAATCAGTTTTTAAGAGACTTTATAGCGACTTTTGATATTCTGTCTAGGGACTCGAATTTGTAACACTTCCGACTTAGGAGCCCGATTTAGGAGTTCAATTTAGGATAGTGTAATAGCTCGTTTCCTACTTCCTAGATAGTTTGTTCCTAAATTGGGTCCCTTGAAATCGGAAGCTGTAATTGAGCTTTAAATTAGATTAGCGAGCCGCCCGGCTCCGTACGGGTACAAATTATACACTCAAACCTTCCTCGTTTATCGCTCTTTCTAGTAGTGAAACCCGCATAATAATTCGTTGCGTGGTTTAGGAGGAGTTAGCGGACAAACAGACAGACGCGGAAACCGATTATGATTTAATTTTATATCTTTAAGTAGAGACAGAGATTTGTATCCATTGTTGCCGAAAACGTTCAAACGGGATAAAAGTATCGTAAGTCCTAATCAAGAATCCAATCCATGGTCCGTGTCACATCTTAATCATTTCGACCCCTGAGGCGTGATGAATTAACAAATTAACAAAACCTTTTTTTTTTTCTAACAAACAGGCTTTCAGACTTTGGCCAGTTTTATTTGTAAAACATGAATATAATTCATTTCTTTTAAACCGACTTCAAAAAGGAGGAGGTTATCAATTCGGATGTTTGTATTTTTTATTTATTTAAAACAACCGACTTCCAAAAAAGAAAATACACTAAAAATCAAAAAATAACTTTAATTTCGGAAGTCGGTGTTTGCATTTTATTTCTTCGTTTATTGACACCGACTTCCGAAATTAAAGTTATTTTTTAATTTTTAGTGTATTTTCTTTTTTGGAAGTAGGTTGTTTTTTTTTGTAAAAAGGTTTTTATTTTTCACTTTTTAGTTGTTATACCCCAGAACTAAAACCCCAATAAAATGAAACGTGGAAATTAAACATACTCTTAATTGGAGAAAACCAAAACGTCATCGAGGTATACGTATTTTTCGTTTTTGTTCAGTTTGTCAAAAAGCGCTAAAGCAATTTCGATAAAATTTATATGGGACCACCTCGGGAGTATATCCTTTCAGATAAAAAAAAACTTTTTTACAAAAAAAACAACCGACTTCCAAAAAAAAAAATACACTAAAAATTAATAAATAACTTTAATTTCGGAAGTCGGTGTTTGTATTTTACTTCTTCGTTATTTGACACCGACTTCCGAAATTAAAGTTATTTATTAATTTTTAGTGTATTTTTTTTTTGGAAGGCTGTTGTTTTTTTTGTAAAAAAGTTTTTTATTTTTCACTTTTTAGTTATTATACCCCAGAACTAAAAACCCCAATATAATGGAACGTGGAATTTAAACATTTGGAGAACACCAAAACGTCATCGAGGTACACGTATTTTCCGTTTTTGTTCAGTTTCTCAAAAAGCGCTGAAGCAACTTCGATAAAATTTATATGGGACCACCTCAGGAGTATATTCTTTCAGATGAAAAAAGAATTTTGAAAATTGGTTCACAAGTGACGGAGAAATCGGGTAACATACATACATACAAAAAAAAAAAAAAAACATACAGACGAATTGAGAACCTCCTCTTTTTAGAAGTCGGTTAAAAAAGAATTTTGAATATAAAAAAATATACCGGCGCACATAGAACCTCCTCCTTTTTCGAAGTCGGTTAAAAATAAAACTTTTTACAAAAAATAGAACCGACTGCCAAAAAAATGCAAAATACCTTTAATTTCGGAAGTCTGTGTTTCTGGCTTTGTATCTCCGTTTCTTGACAAAGTTTGTTTTTTTATTAATTTTGTCTTCGTACGGTTTGTGACTTTATGCAGTTAACCAGATTCAAGTTTAGAAAGTTATTTAGTTTTTAGATACAGAGTACTGTCACTTTTTAGGGTTCCGTACGTCAAAAGGAAAAAACGGAACCCTTACAGGATCACTTTGTTGTCCGTCCATCCATCTGTCAAGACCCTTTATCTCAAGAACTCGAGGAGGTATCAAGTTGAAATTAAAACCATATACTCAGGTCTACAGTCCCTTGAAGCTGTGACAAAGTTAAACTTCTACTATGTAACGTAAAAAAAAGATACGGCCGTTTATGCCGCAAAAAAGGTATATTTCGACACTCTCAAGGGAACTAAAATTTATAGGGTAATTCCCGCTGTCCTACAATCATGAAATTTGGCAAGAAGCAAGGTCTTATAACACAAGTTAACGAAAAAGTCTGACTACTGTACCCCATACAAGGAATTCGGGTCCAAATTTTAAAGCGAGCCGATCGTATCATCTGGGGCATCGTATAAAAGGACCTCATTCGCACAAGCTCAAACAGATATTAAATTATTTTAACCACGTCTAATTACCGAAAAAGAAAAAAAAAGTTTTTCTGGCAAAAAAAATCGAAATTCAATTCCCGACCTATTTAGATACCCGCAAGATTGTACGGAACCCTCGGTGTGCAAGTTCGACTCCCACTTGTTTTTCCATTAGAAAACAGATGTAGCACATTCTAATGTTGTGGCAGTATTTGGCAGAAAATGTATCGAGTCAGCCTTCTCGGCAAGCTTCACTTAGTCAATAGTACAATAAAACTATCAGCTTCATTTGACCGAGATCGCGCCTGTTTTAATGATTCCACACATTGTCAGATGCGTAGACAATTATTGAGACACAAAACTACTCCAATTTTACATCACAATGTCCATTAAGGTCCTACTAACGGCCAAGTGGCGCCCTCATTGAATAAAAATCGTGCCATAGCATAGAAAAGAAATATTAAAGAATCCAACGTCACGTTTGTTACAAAGAGGATAAAGTATTTTTACGTTGTTAAAACAGGTCTCAGACAGAATGTTTCGTATCCAATGTAATAGGCAAAAGTACCAAAAAACGGCCGTTTCTGACACTTTTGCCTACTACTTTGGATACGAAACATTCTGAGACTTAAGAATCAATGAACGAATAATTAAAACACCCAATCTCACGAAACATTAAAAAAAAAAAATTGACGTTTCGTGAGAGCTAGGCTCACCACGTGTCTGTCAAATGATGCGGGCTAACGGACTGTACTAAAATAAAAATTACAGCGGAATAAAAATATTGCAGTGGGCCAAAAACAAGATTTTTAGGAAAAATTTTGGAAAATTCGTACCCAAACGCGCACGGGACACAGGTAAGGGTTGCAGGTAATGGCATGATTGAGTGTGCTAGCTGGCAAGTGGCGGATTATTTAATTTTATGATTATATTTTAGACGATATATATTTATTTTTCTGTTTTACATAATGTTAAGATTGTTGCATATAATTATATAGATTCAAGTTCTTAAAACTTAACAGACAGATGTGTTGCTGGGGAGTTTGTTGGCCACTTCTTCTTCACAGCTAAAACACTAGGAAGTGGTGACGGGCGGGCGTTTTTTAGGGGACTGTCTTTATGTAGAACTTTGACGTTCAAAAAGTGCTGGTTCTCAGCCTAGTTTGAACAAATGACTTTTGATTTTGATTTGATTTTTGCAGGTGTTGGATAGAGTTAAAATCAAACGAATCTATATAACAGAATTCAAAATAAAAAAGATTGTTTTTTTTTTTTGTAGTAATCATTATGTGAGGTATTCGCAAAACAAAGCTTTGATGGTCAATTTTTATCGTCGGGAACGCGGGAGCGAGCCTGTCTTATAATTACTAGGTATGCAAAAACTAGACTCGAAAAACTTTTTTAAAAATGTACAACCGACTTCTAAAAATTCCAAAATAACTTTAATTTCCGAAGTCGGTGTTTGTATGTGTATTTTTTTTTTCATTATTTGACACCGACCTCCGTTAAAGTTATTTTGGAATTTTTAGAAGTCGGTTGTATTTTTTGTAAAAAAGTTTTTTATTTTTCACATTTTAGTTGTTGTACTGTACCCCAGAAGTAAAACTAAATATTAAAGTTATGCCCGAATGGATAACCCCAATAACATGGAATTTGAACATTTGTAGACAACCAAAACGTCATCTGTATATACATTTTTTTTTTGTTGATATGTTGATTTTTTCAAAAAGTGCTGAATCAATTTTTTTAAAATTTATATGGGACCACCTGGGAAGTATACCCTTTCAAACAATATTGAAATCGGTCCAGCCATCTTTGAGTAATCGGGGAACATACATAAAAAAAAGGTTCTGAGAACCTCCTTTTTGAAGTCGGCTATGTTTTGTAGGTAGGTCTACAGTTACGCAGGAGCCGAAGAAAGACCTCATAGCCAACCGGCGAACGACCGGTCCTGTGCGTCTCCATCCATCAGATTCTCGCAACCCTTACCACTTCACCAGGTCATCGGTCCACCTTGTGGGAGGCCTTCCAACGATGCGTAGTCTTCCGGTACGCGGATACCATTCCAGAAATTTCAAAAACCAGTACATATTTTGCATGAAGCGACTGCCTCCTACCTCCTACAGAACCCTGCAGTTACCAGTGACGATGATGATGATGAATACGCAAATACATTCACCAAGACCTAGAGCAGTAGTGGCCCAGTGGTAGTGGCTCTGTGGTGGAGCGGGAGGGTGTGTCAGACTCTTACTAACTAAAACCCACCCCTGTTCCTTCCTGCCCTTAGTGCCCGGGGCCAGGTAACTCTGTTTCGAATTTATCCTCAACCCCCGGGTAGGCATCGGCCATGACGGGCCCCGTCTCTATTGCTGACAACTCTATGAGGCGCGCGTGGAACACTACGCGCCGTCGACTCTAGGGCCTGTTGCTGATCGGACGGCGAGCTGCCCATTACTCGCCGTCCGCAGGCCCGGGTAGAGAAGAGGCCTGTGCCTCAGCAGTGGGGACATTAAAAGGCTGTTGGTGTGATGATGACACTCACCAAGGAGTCGATACTTTCAGAGCTGACAGCTCTATACGTCGGGGTGACAGCTCCTGCCTGCAGCAGGGGCTCGGCCTCCGTCCGACTCATGGCGCTGTAGTAACTCTGACTGGTGTTGCTGGGCGAATGGTATCTGTGGAAAAATTATATTGTTGAAAATGTATAGGTACCTAAGTATCCTCTCAACTTCTTCTTGTTTGATATTTACTCATATCATAACTAGTGCATGCTAAATATTGGCCAAATGTGTGTTACTAAACACAGGGTGTAAAAAGACACATCACAGAGCCGCATACTGTACGTCTAACAAAGTAGTTTTGCGCAATAATTATTTCTAGGAAACGACTTTTGTTTTTAGGTATGAAAAATTAAGACTATTTTATTCCGCGCAATGTAACGCGAACACAGGCCAGTGGAGTTAAACCCCGCCCCTTCGCTCTAAGCCACGTAGGTACTTGTCGGATACGTTTGTGATTTTTCGTGATTTCGAAATTTCGAAAAGAAAAACAAATATTCAGGTACTTAATGTTTGTTTGGAAAAAGGATTAGTAATATATAACACTTAGAATGCATTTTCGAAAAACAGTAAAAAAAAAATTGCGACTTTGACCTTTAATATCTCCAGAACCAGTAGTTTCCCTGGTATGGTCTAGTGGAAAAAAATGATACAAATATTCTACTAATATGTGGCTTTCGGCTTCGGACACCCGATATTTTATGTAAGAACTTCATGTACCTACCATATATGATGCAATAAATAAATTGAATTGAACCGAATTGAATTGAATTTCGGATCGATCGTTTCCTAACTTTTTAAATACTTAGGGCCCAGAAGCTGGCCAGATTAATTACAGCGTCAGTAGTATTCATCCGGGCAGCGGGAGTGTTCCTAAGAGTCACAACGGTCCTGGAACGCAAGGCCAGTGGAAAGAATACAGGTGGGTTTTAGTCAGTAAGAGTCTGACACGCCCTCCCGCTCCTGCAGGCCCAGAGTGGGAGAAGATCTGATGATTTCCCACTCAGAAAAAAATCTATCCTCCTGACTGAATTTTTGTAACGGTGTTTAAATTATCGACAGAGATTAGCCAACTACGTAGACAGCGCAGGATATTATTAGTGCACAAGTGTATACGCAACTGCGCAAACGCAGGTCCCTGAGATTCCCTCTTCTCTCACTCTCCTACCGATGAAACGGTAATGCTTCATAACTTAAGAGAGATCTGAGCTGATCTCTCAGCACGGATCAACGGATGGGACTGCCACACCGCCAACATTAAAACTGTGGGTTGCAAACGAACCTGGGAATCGAAGCCCAGGACCCCTTGCTCAGCAGTCACGCTTTAACCGCTGAACCGTCGAGGCTGTCTGATCTGTTTATTGATTTTTGACGCAATAATTTAATTTAATTAACAATATGAGTTACAATATTTAATGCGTGTCAGATAAAACGTCATTGCCTCATTGGTGATATCAGAATTCAGAATAGCTATTCTCGTGAGAATAATCTGATTGCGATTCGGAATTTTGCGTAAAAAAATATTTTTATAATTTTATATAAGAACGTGTATAAAAGACTAATCATTCGTTTGGATGCAAATTAGCCTTTCTTGAGGCACCAAAATAAACTGAAATTGCGTTTTTGCTGGCTGGAATCACATAATCCTGTATCACACTTCGCCCTTAAATGTTCTCAATACCGGTGGGCTGCTATTTTTTATATTTTTAAATGTCTTTTTTTATTTTTACTGATTTTTAAAAAAAAAATAATTTTATGTATGATTACTTATATTAATAAAAGATTAAACAATTTAAGCCACTTACTTATTATAACTATGCTTTTTGTATCGTCTTATTCTTCTGTCCTCACAATATTCACAGTCGGTTATGTCGGAACACGCACTCCCGAATATTCTAAAAAAAAAAAACAAAAAAACAAAATTAACGTAAGGCCAAAATCCCTGAAGTTAAATACTTGCTTTAATTCACAATTCAAAATGAGGCCTCACAAACACAAAAACAAAATTAAAAAAAAAGAACGTAACAATATTATCTATAAACATTTTCCAGCCAAAATTACCACGGAAATTAAAAATCACCACTCCAAAACGTCTAAAGATTCACCAATATACAATTAATATAACATTAATTTTATAATTTAAAAAAAAATATTAAATTCAATTAATTATTTAACTTTGGATAAAACTGCGTCTGTCGGTATGTTGTCGTCAAGTGATTATCAATATTCACTGACAGTTTCTTATTATGACAGTTGTGGCTTCGCAATTTTTATCGCGATAATTTTACGTCACAGGGTGATTACTGGCCGGTTATTACGATTTGGCTTTGTTTTAAGAAATTTAAGGAAGTGTGAATAGCTTGTAATATTGGGAGCTACCTTTTTAACACACCTTTATTAGCCTTGTAACTAAACTTTATAACAGAAACTAACTAACAATATAATACTGTGTCAAAATGGAATAGAAAGAAGTGTAATCGGAGTAAGAAGAAAAGATAAAGTAAACGAAATCAAAAATATAACAAAATTTAAAGATGTAAATAAAGTATGTAATACACTAAAATGGAGATGGGCAGGACATATAATGAGAGAGAAAAATGAGAAATGGACTAGGAAAATATCGGAGTGGTACCCCAGGGATGGCAAAAGGAGAAAAGGTCGACAAATGAAACGCTGGGAAGACGACCTCAAAAGAGTCGCCGGTCCAGAATGGACGAGAATAGCAAGAGACAGAGATAGGTGGAAGTCTTTGGAGAAGGCCTTCGTCGAAGGACAAGCTGTTGTAGGAATAACTGATCGTCAGTAATAAGTTTACTAAATTCAAAATTGTAATCTCTAAAACAGCAATAAAGGCTTATTTTATTTATAACTAAACTATGTAAGTAAATTTAAGAAGTTTTTGACTCACTTCCCGGATTACGATTGAGCTGAGATTTCGCCTAGATGTTTAGTTTGGATGAAAATACACGCACTTACATAAATAGCTAAGTTGTGTCATTCTAAATACAATATGACGGACTCCCAAAGATGGCGTACTAGTTATTTTTTAACCGACTTTCGAAAAAGGAGGAGGTTCTATGTTCGACTGTATGTATGTTTTTTTTTTTTTTATGTATGTCCGCGCATTTCTCCGTCAGTTGTGGACCGATTTTCAAAATTATTTTTTTATCCGAAAGAATATACTCCCGATGTGGTCCCATATAAATTTTATCGAAATTGCTTGAGCGCTTTTTGAGAAACTGAACAAAAACGAAAAATACGCATATCTTGATGACGTTTTTGTGTTCTCCAAATGTTTAAATTCCATGTTCCATGTTATTGGGGTTTTTAGTTCTGGGGTATAACAATTAAAAAGCGAAAAAAAAAACTTTTTTACAAAAAAAAAACAACCGACTTCCAAAAAAAAAATACACTAAAAATTTAAAAACAACTTTAATTTCGGAAGTCGGTGTCAAATATCGAAGAAATAAAATACAAACACCGACTTCCGAAATTAAAGTTATTTTTAAATTTTTAGTGTATTTTTTTTTTGGAAGTCGGTTGTTTTTTTTTTTGTAAAAAAGTTTTTTTAAGCATTCCCATGATAAATGGGAATCGCAAGAAAGGGTTTGCTGAGGAGAATTCGAAAAATAAAATAACGTCACTCTAAATTTAATATACTGTATAAAAAACCGGCCAAGTGCGAGTCGGACTCGCACACGAAGGGTTCCGTACCATAAACTGAAAAAAAACCCTACCATAAAGTGAAAATTTCAACTGTGTAGCTATTACGGATCGTGAGATACAGCCCGCTGACAGACGGACGACAGCGGAGTTTTAGTAATAGGGTACCCTAAAAAGATAGAAGCGGACTAAAAGCGTGTTACTTGATAGCTTTTTAACCGACGAAAAAAAGGAGGTTCTCAATTCGACCTTATATACAGCATGTAACAAAAACCCTGTCCGATCCAATACATGCGTATTCTTGGTTTAACAGACTTACTAGAAAAAGTTAAAAAAAAATGTAACTCATAAATACCAAAATATTAGATTTTGTATTTTTATAAAATATGCGAAATTAACTAACTTTAAAATTTACGAACTCCACTGGCCGGCGAAATTTTTTATTTCAAACAATAGGTACCGCCCTGCACTAGCCGCGTTGTAAGCACTCTGTCTCGCTCAGGCGGCATCTTTGAAACGAAAGAGTAGGTAAACTTTGTCGAGCGCTCAGTGTTGCCTTTGATAAATTTTTCTATTTTATTTAATTAATTATTTTCATTTGGGAGAAATAATTATCTCGTATCCATTAAATGATTACGTATATGTCTACGCAGTACGATACCAAGTAATACCCTTCAGGATCGGACAGGGTTTTTCTTACATGCTGTATATTTTTTAGACTAATATATCTAATTATTAGGTAAGTAGGTACTTAATTTCAGCCGAACGCTCAACCACTGCGCCAACCGTGTCGTCAAACATTACTAGGCGTGAGTCACGTGACAGTTCTCTCCGCAGGTAATGTTGTTGCCATACATTTTGCACGAAGCGTTAGCGTCAACCTAGGCGTGAGTCACGTGACAGTTCTCTCCGCAGGTAATGTTGTTGCCATACATTTTGCACGAAGCGTTAGCGTCAACGATAACAGAAAAGTATTTTGTCTAACCCCACTGGTCATGCTTATCATTAAATGCATTGCCATCGAAACAGCACCAACATGTAAAAAATAAACTGCGTAGGTTTACGAGGAGCTTGCAAAAGAAGATTGAAGAGATATGGTGTGGAGTACTAATGCTGAGATGGTAACCCTTTCGGTATGGACACGCTCAGCGCAATTTTATTGTATCTTTGTGTACTACTTTACTTTGTGTACTACCTTTTCTTTGTGTCTGTGTCGAATAAATGTTTTCTATTCCATTCTATATATTTGACCCGAACAACCAAACGAACAAACATTGCAAGTAAGGTTGCCACCCGTTCTATATTTTACATTAATATCATATAAATTTTACTAGGTATGTGGTTACTTATACAGGAACTTGCAAACCTCCAAAAAAAATTAAAAATACTAAATTATTTCTTAAAAAAAAGGTGGTAACCCTAACTGAGTTAAATAAAAGCTTTTAGCGAAAATCATTTTTTTTTTTCATAGGAAAACTACTTCCCCGAGTTTTTGTTTAAGTAGTTGAAACTTGAAACACAAAACTTTCGATCATATGAAAACATTTCAAAACAGCTGTTAAAATATATGATGACGTCTCCCTGTTTATCCTGATGATATAATCGTGTAACGTCAGCGTCACGAACATAATTAACATTGTTTAAAATTATAATATTTAATTACTTGTTACTAAGATAAAAAACTACAATAGTAGTAGTAATCTCATTGAGCGAGCATGCCGATAAATAACCATTTTATATATCTACTTTACGAAGTTATATAAGGGATTTACAAACAACTTTTATGGCCGATTGGTCTACGTATTAGAAAAAATTGGCACATAATAGGTACCTACTTAATCAGACCCGAATGCCTTTTAGAACCCTATTTTATTGAGTTGTAATTAAAACTTTACGGTTTTCAGATTTTTCCCTTAAGGGCCTACCTCCCCATAAGTGGCGCCCTCATTGAATAAAAATTCGTATCTTAACATATAAAATAAATATTAAAGAATCCCATGTTGCATTTGTTACATGTCTGATAAGGTATTTTTACGTTGTTAAAACAGGACTCAAAGTGTTTCGTATCCAAACTAGTAAGCAAAAGTGTCAAAAATGGCCGTTTTTGATTTTGCCGCCACTTAGCGGCTATATACGCCTTAACTTGTGATAAATGACATTGCTTCTTGCCAAATTTCACTATCGTAAGTCAAAGGGAAGCAATTGCAAACGTCAAAATATGAACTCCAAAGGACTGCAGACTTGAGTATTTCAATCTGACAAAAAGTAAAAAATAAAAGTAAGTATAAAAGGAATCTATGGGCCAAAGTAGCCTGAAATGAAAGAGTTTTATTATTATCATTAAAAAGTGTCTGTCAAGACGGAAGGACAACAAAGTGATACTAAATGGGTTCCTTTTTTCCGTTTGAGGTACGGAACCATAAAAAATAGTTTTACGTTTAAGTTTAAAAGAGACTTTGACCTCTCAGTTTGTTTCAGTGTTTCTTCTCAGGGTAGTCAGCTAGGAAACACCGGCCTCATCTACTCGTAGCTAAAACGAACAAAAAAAAATGTTGACGTGTAAAAGTGTTGTTAAAACCTATTTACAAAAATAAAAACATTTATCATTATCATTTACGTGGAGACGAGTTGGCAAGTGGAGCGTATGCGAGTATGTCAGCCAGCTTGATGGCCTGACGACTTTAAGGTCTCTTAATGAAAGAGCTGATCACATCTGATTCAGGAAATGCGCACAGGTACAATCAATTCGACAATAATTTATGGTAAATAAAATAAAATAATCTTTATTTCGGATAAGCAACATCCATAGGGGTTAGTAATCAAAAAGAAAGAAAGATAACTTATAACTATGTTAGTAAACTTAATTATCTATTTGGAAACACGGCAGTTGTTCGAAATACATCTTCGAACAACATCACCTAATAGAGGAGACTCGTACCTCCCCGCTATGGTCTTCAGGATGGAGTTGGAGCTCCCCCGCACTCTGCAGAGCAAAGAGGCAGATTTCTGTCTGACGATGGCATGGAAGCCATCAACATGTGCTTGTGTAAACATACCTGATGCACTGCAGAAACGGGGCAGCCCCATCAACATCCTGAACCCGTTATTATATTGGACCCGTAGGGCGCTGATAGCCCTCTGAGTATAGTTGGTCCACAGGCTGCATGAGTAAAACACTTGGCAATAAGCTTTAAAAAGCGTTATTTTGACTGCCCTGCTACAGCGCGCAAACCTACGAGCCAACATGTTACATCGGACTGCCAGCGCCCTACGTTCCCTCTCAATATCAATTTGGTCATCAAGGCCGTCGGTTACATAATGCCCCAAGTACTTGAACTGGTACACTCTCGATATGTCATTCCCATTTAGTTTAATCGGGGGCACATACTCAGGACATTTAGCACCGCCAGCCTTAAAGACCAGGAACTCGCTTTTCTTCACATTATAAACTAGGCCATGCTCACGAGCATAGCCCTCGCAACAAGTAATTAGCTCTCTGAGCGCCCTAACCGTAGGGCTCAGCAGCACCATATCGTCAGCGTAGCTGATGTTATTGACACTGACGTCATCAATGCGACATCCGATTTTCTTGCTGCTGAGCTCAACGATTAGATCGTCCATATAAAGATATGCCTGAATTAATAGCCCGAAAAATATGGAATTTGAACATAATTGGTGAAATTCGGTTGTATGAGGGTGAACCGTACAAATCTGTGTAGGTACCCCCCTTTAGGGCATACCAGCGTGATGTTATGTTATGATACAGACATGCGATTGCAGCAATTCCGGAAGGTTTGCTATCATTTATTGAAGACTTCCATTGTGCATCTCCGAAGTTCTTCATCAGATCTTCACTAAATTTAAATGGGACCACAAGAGAAACGACTTTCAAATAAAAAAAGAATCATCAAAATCGGTTCTCCTAGAAAAACGTTCTGAGGTAAGTCGAATCGAAAACCTCCTCTTTTTTTTTATTTCGGTTAAAAAATAAACACTGGTAACACCGGACGGACGTCCTTACTAAAGTCAATAAATCAACACTATCATTGAAGTGAAATGTTTGAATAAATTGAGAGATATGCAACAAAGTTATTATCTGAGGGGCCTTCAGGCCTCGCCGTCAGTCGTCACGGACTGACGATCTTCCTTGATCCCATCAGTCGCGTCGGGTTGATGCAGTCCTTTACACTTTTGAACCCTCTTGAACTGACTCACTGTCTACAATGAAATGCAATGTGGTGGGTCAACGTTTGGTGATAAAAATACACACCGACATTGCAATCGCTGTCAATCTGGGCACATCGCTGAGGAGACTGTAAACTTGTAAAGGCCCCAGAGCCGTGCACAGCAAGGCTCTGGGGTGTTCACATTGCCGCCGTGTTACACTCGGTGGGGAATCAGAGTCCCCAATGTGAGCGCCCGAGATTCCAGATGGGGTTTCGGCATGTTAGGCGCCGAAGCAGTTGCCTCCTCAACGGCCTCAACACCGTCTTCGAGCGGGATCGGCCCTTTCACGATCCCGCTCGATAGCCTCCTTCTGGACCATCACGGTCTCACAGAAGGAGGCAACAACGAGGGCCCAAGGCACTCAGGGAATGCTAAATCTTAGCTGATTGGCACTGAGGGACTATAACGACCATTTTGAAGGTCACACAATTGACACAAGTCGCAACCAAAGAAGGCGAGCGAAGGGTTGAAAATCAGTGACGTATAAATAGATAGAAACTTTCATCTTGATTTATTAGCTGTTCATTTTATTGATTTATTTTAAGTAAATATAGTCAATATTGACCGGGGTCGTGTCTGACGAAATAGTTATCTCAATTTCGTCATCCCACTTTATTAGTACCTATTTACGTAACAATAGTAAATATTTATTAATAGTAATACGATAGTAATAGGTACGACGAGTATTGGTAGATATAGGTACTGATATCGTGAAGTTTATTAATGATTTGTAGTAGTCTGTGTCAGTGTGTAAAGCTGGGTCCAGCCCCCCAGCCATATTACTTTTCTATTATCGTTTACGCTAAGGCTTAGTACAAAATGTATGGCGATGGCATTACCTGCGTAGAGAAGTGTCACGACTTATCGTAGGTAATGTCATTGCCATACATTTTGTACTAAGCGTTAGCGTAAACGATAACAGAAAAGAAATATGGCTAGAGAGGCAGATATGTTTATGTGCGCGATTTAAGGCGCAGTTACTTATATGACTTTTAATGGTTTTTATTTCAACATCACATCTAAACGACTAGTCTTATTTCTTTGAAAAAAAATATATGTTACTCTAGACAATTTTGGTCGTAATTTGATAATGAAATGAAAAATTAAAAAAATTAAATTGAAGAAGAATGAAGAATATTTGAAATTATATTTTTATAACATCACTATGTTATAAAAATATAATTTTAAATATTCTTGTAGTGTAATTAATTTGTAAAGTTATGTCTAATGCAGATAAAAAAATGAGAATCACGCAAAAACTATAAAGCGTATTTTTATGAAACATTCACCATTTTAAAGATCATTTAATGATTTATAATTTAGTCTAAGTGTTTTAGTTTAATACCTGTTGTTTTATGTGAAATATATTAAAAATGCGTCTAATTTCAGACAGCGCTCCTTTATGGACGAGTCCTATTACTGAGTGGACGTACGACGCGTTACGTGAGCTCAGCACAGAACACGCAAGCTAACCACTCAAGGTCATTGGCAGTTAATAGCGTCTTAAGAAACGCTAGTGTGGACGCTCGATCCACCGTACCGTCCGTCTGGACCCAACTTTCGTAATGATATTAATCCTCCCGACCGAATTTCGATCACGGAGGTCAAACTCAAAGGTGATTAGCCTAGTACGCAGGAGATATTAATAAAAAAAATAAATAAAATTCCTTTAATTCAGATATCAAGATCCATATAGTGCAATTAGACTCGGTATTAAAAAAAAAATTAATTAACACAAAACCAAATCAATTAATAAAGTAGCATCATCAATTAAAAATAACATTAAAATCAGGATTCCAAATAAGATAAAATTTAAAATTCATTAAAACATTCAAATTTAAAATACGTTAAAAAATAAAAATTAAATCATTGAAAATGCGCGATGCGACAACAGGTGTACTCTCTGTACCTTTACTCTCATAGTCCGATGGGACGGCAATCCGACACGACCGGGGAGAGATGAGGCGCAGGTTCAACAGTTTTACGTGCTTTCCGAGGCACGAAGGTGTCACACCACCAACTACCAAACTCTGTGCTGTTACAGAGTAATTCCTAATGGAAAAACCCAATAGAACTTTTTGCACGACCCGGGAATCGTACCCAGGACCTCAAGCTCAGCAGTCGTGCTTGACGGAAGCGAGACCATCAACGAGGCAGTCAAGTCAGTGTGTAGTAAATAGCTAACCAGAGATCAATCTTCACCACACTTGGAGATCCATCTTGTGGATGGCCATAGTGAAGGTTTTAACTGGAAAGTCCGGTTCGACTCTTTTTTTAAGGTTCCGTACCCGAATGGTTACCAACGGGACGCTGTTACTATGCGTCCGCTGTCCGTCTGTCTGTCAGCGGCCTGTATCTCACGATCCGTAATAACTACGCAGTTGAAACGCACAGTAAGTGAAAATTTCTGCTGTGTAGCTTATTTTAACTTAACTTTGTAGCTAATTAAAGGGTTTTAATTTATTTTTATGTTGTTATAGCGGCTATAGAATATACACGCTGTGTGAATTTGAATTTCAACTGTCTACCTATTACGAATTATGAGATACAGCCCAAAAAAAAACCTAAAGAAAGAAAGAAACAGCGTTTCTAGAAAGGTGTTTAGGTTTTTTTTCAGTTTATGGTACGGAACCCTTCGTGTGCGAGTCCGACTCGCACTTGGCCGGTTTTTTTTTCTTTTTGGGAAATCATCCAATGACTTCTCCCGCTCGGGGCGGAGCGGGAGGGCGTGTCAGACTTTTACTGACTAAAACAGTTCGACCCTCTTTTTTTTATGGGTTGGGAAATCATCCAATGACATCTCCCGCTCTGGGTGGAGCGAGAGGGCGTGTCAGACTCTTACTGACTAAAACCCACCCCTGTTCCTTCCCTGCCTGAGTGCCCAGGGAAGCGGTAACTCTGTTACGAATTTATCCGCTACCACTAGGCATAAAAAAAAAATAAAAAAAAAAACTTGAGAGGTGTCAACCCTGATAGCATTTATTGTGGGCATTCAGTTGGGCCACGTGCACTTCGTGGGTTGGCCAACTGTTAGATTTGGCCATCTAATAGAGGTAGGGCCTACATCAAAGGGCCCACAAAAAATGGCCAAAAAGGGGCCAACAACTGGGCCTGAAGGGGGCCAACAACTGGGCCTGGGGGGGCCAACAACTGGGCCTGTGGGGGCCAACAACTGGGCCTGGGGGGGGCCATTGTAGATTTTTATTCCATTGGTTGTTTTGCATTGTGCGGCCTTCTTACACAATATTGACAGTTATCCTACAGTTGACAAATGGTTAGGGTTTGGTTAGGCTGGTTTCACAGCTGTCCGGGAGACCCGTACGGGCCGCCCGTACTGGCACCCGGAACGGAGACATACGTGAGGCGCTAGAACATTGTTTCACAGCGACGCGGAGCGGGTCGCATACGGACCAATCCGCGTCGCTGTGAAACGATGTTCTAGTGCCTACGTAAGTCTCCGTTCTGGGATCCCTTACAGGCGGCCCGTACGGGTCTCCCGGATAGCTGTGAAGCTAGCCTTAAGTGTAGTATTTTAGAATTACAGCTGTGGTACAAATATAATTAGAATTAAAAAATCATCATCATCAGCATTTTAATGTCCCCACTGCTAGAACACAGGCTTCCTCTCTGTGAGAGGGTGTGGACCGTAATCCACCACGCGGGCCCAATGCAGATTGATGGATGTCACATGTCTTCAAATTTTTGGTACTAGGACTTGCCAGTTTCCTCACGATGTTATCCTTCACCGTTTTGAGAGCAGTAGTGATGAAATAATTTACATAAAGTAAAGCGCCTGCCTGGGTTTGAACTCACAACCTACAACTTGTAAGTCGCGACAGTCACCACTGGGCCACCACTGTTCCAAAAAATATGTTAGGGTAATGCCATATGTGACTAACTCTACATTTGACACGATTTGAGTTTTATTTTGCATTGTTTTACGAATTCCACTATTTTTATAGTACTAATTTCAGTAATTTTGTATAAATATCCTTTAATTAAACCTCCGTGGTAATAAATGTGTACTTTATAACCCCGGTGGCTCTCATGTGTGCCGCTAGTTTGCCTTGCCAAAAACCCGATTTACGCGTTTTAAACCGCTATTATCACTATTAGCCAAGGTCTTCAGACCTGTAACAAGGAACCTGACCAAGTCTGTAGTTACACGATGGCCGCCTGTCAACGGGGACTGACATATGCTGAAACGTGACACGTCCCGGGCTTGACAGGTTAAAAAAGTTAAGGTTTATTTAAACAAATGTAAATGTGACTGACACTTCATGCAAAATGAACTCGTGATGAAGTGTTTTTGAACTACAGATCTTTCTCGATGCATGTTTTTAACTAATTTGTAATAGTAGTCGTAATTTGTGTTTGTATTTGTACATGAAAAAAAATAATGGGATGTGTTGAAATGGAAAACCTTACATTCGTAAAAACTTTTTTATTAGAAAAATAAATTGTGGCTGACACTAATACAGACCAAAACGTGACTGACTAACGTCACTTTGGATTTCAGAATAATCGTATTTTTAAATGAAACATTACGAATACAATACAATCATAACATAGGAACTTTATAAAAATAAACATATAAATAAAAAAAATGCTATTTTTGCGTTTAATTACAAAATGCAGAAAATTATACATTCATAGAAACTTTTTTATTAGAAAAATAAATTGTGGTTGACACTAATACAGACCAAAACGTGACTGACAAACGTCACTTTGAATTTCAAAATAGTCGTATTTTTTAAATGAAACAGAAACGAATACAGCACAATCATAAGAATGACACTTTACAAAAATAAACTTACTCGTATAAAGAAAAAAATGCTATTTTTGCGTTTAATTACAAAATGCAGAAAATCATACATTCATAGAAACTTTTTTATTAAAAAATAAATAGTGGCTGACACTAATACAGACCAAAACGTGACTAACGACACTTGTGAACATCAGAATGACTGGCCAAAATGACCGATCAGCTTTAAAATATTACTAAAATCTAATGCCTATTTGCTACTATTTGATACGTTTGTTTAAATAATTGGTACCTAATTAATAACTGAGAAAATGAATTCAAAAATTGGGCAGTCATTCTGATGTCAAGATGACTACCCACATTTAGAATCTCCACGTAAGGGCTCCAAAATTTCAATTTGCCTTTAAAAAATTAGTACCTATTTGACACTTAAACATATATTTTTTCTAGATTTTTAGGGCATCATTTAGTTCTACCTAATTTTGAGGACAATGAGTCATTTGTATGTTTGCCATTTGTTAATATGACGCTAAGTCATTAAAACCCGCGGGTGCAGTGTTTAATTTTACCTCCAAATTACCACCTCCTTAATTATAGATCAAACAGGTGAGATCAGTATCCTTGAAATCAGCATTTTCAATTTTACCAGTAGATATATTACGCGTGAAAGTGATTTCCTCGGCATTAAAATCATCAGTATAATTTTCTGATATACAATTATTATGATGTTCATTAATAAATGATGAATTAGTACCTGCATTATTACTAGTAACATTACTTTTATCGTTGATCCTTAATTTACCTCTTAATTCAGTTTTTATTGCATTTAGATGACGCCTCTTTGTTCTTGCAGATAGTCCAGAATATTGTCGTTTAGAGCTGCTGTTATTAGCTTCATCATATTCTTCTGTTATCTCTTCCGCCATCTAGATCTCTAGCAAATCTAAACCAGTTTGTTATGACACCTGTGATTCCAGCATCAGTTGCTGTCTCTGCCAACTTGTTTCTTCACACTGCAACTGTAAATATTACGAAGCAGTACTTTAGCATTTCATTTAGAATAACACAATCGATAAAGTAATAATAAACCACAAATAATATTACTGGGTAATACGATACCCCTTGATAAGACTGGTTGTCACTTTCGGGCTTCTGACGACCCGTAACGACTGTTAAAGATCCACGATTGATAGCCGGGACCAACAGCTTAACGTGATTTCCGAGACACGGAGGAGTCTCAGTATGTAAAGATGGTCACCCATCCATGAATCCCGGCAAACGTAGCTTAAACTGATGGATCGGCCCGTGCAGCTGTTATTACTTAAGCCACGAGCTTCTCCATAAATAAATGAATCTAATATGGTTACATAAATATATCTAATATTATCTGTAATTTTCATAGTCATACCTACTTACAATGACTTTTGACAATAATTGTAAATTTTTCAAACTAAACTTATTATTTTATCCAGTCCAGTTGCATTGAATTGCCAGAGAGTTGGTGAAAACCCGTTCCAGATTTCTTCTGGTAATTGTGGCAGTTCCTTTGCCACCAACATAGGCCAAAACATTTATCGGCTCATAGTCAATAAGCAATCATAAATAAACGTAAAACAATGTATGTATACTCGTTTATCTATTAAATTTCATATAATAGTAGTATTATAACTACATAGTATATCATCAGTACGTCCAGTGGTCTTGCTTGCTTGTAAAGCTTGTATATTTCTATCAGAATATTGTACTTACCAATTGTTCTTTGTGTTCTTCATCTTCAAGCCAATTTTCTATTTATCTAATATCGTCAAGTGATTTTAATGGTATGTCTATATCTACCAGCAAAGTGGCTGCACTAGACACATGTGTTGAAGGAGAGTGATATTCTCAGTAAAATATCATTTTGAGTTTGCTTCAGGTCCTCCATTGCGGTTTGAATGTGTCCAAGACATTGGGCAATGACATATAAAATAATAATAATAATAATAAAGTAATACATTTCCTAGATAGAAGATTACAAAACAATATAAAAAAGTGTGTGTGTACTTATGTACGCACGTAAGAAGTTATACTTCTTTGGCAAAACCAGATAAAAAACCAAACTGTTACAAAGTTTACAAAACGAAAACAATCATTCTTCATGAACCACAGACCATAGCTAACTTAACGGTGTCGGTTCTAGCTAACTTCAGGCTGTAGGTTTTTGTGACGGTGTGCGCGAGCATCGTAAAAATTTACTCTCATCATTTTGCCCTAACGTACCTAAAGAAGTATAACTTCAAAAACAGTATGCCTACTACTGTTTCTTTTGATAGATTTAAAGTAAAATAAATTCACAATTTTAAGAAAAACAATGATCCACCATCGTGGATTCTAAAATGAATGTCAGATTTGCAATCGGCACCCCCAAAAACCTATTACACGATACCCATATCGAATCTTTGAGAAAAAGTTGCATCCGCCATCTTGGATTTTAAAATGAATGTCTAATTCGCAATCAGCACCCCCAAAAACCTATTACACGATACCCATATCGAATTTTTGAGAAAAAGTTGCATCCACCATCTTGGATTTTAAAATGAATGTCTAATTCGCAATCAGCACCCCCAAAAACCTATTACACGATACCCATATCGAATTTTTGAGAAAAAGTGGCAGCCGCCATCTTTGATATAAAAATGAATGTCAGATTTGCAATCGGCAGCCCCAAAAACCTATTACACGATACCCATATCGAATGTTTGAGAAAAAGTTGCATCCGCCATCTTTGATTAAAATAAGTGTCAGATTTGCAATCGGCACTCCCAAAAACCTATTACACGATAGCCATATCGAATGTTTGAGAAAAAGTTGCATCCGCCATCTTTGATTTCAAAATAAGTGTCAGATTTGCAATCGGCACTCCCAAAAACCTATTACACGATACCCAAATCGAATGTTTGAGAAAAAGTTGCATCCGCCATCTTTGATTTCAAAATAAGTGTCAGATTTGCAATCGGCACTCCCAAAAACCTATTACACGATACCCATATCGAATGTTTGAGAAAAAGTTGCATCCGCCATCTTTGATTTCAAAATAAGTGTCAGATTTGCAATCGGCACTCCCAAAAACCTATTACACGATACCCATATCGAATGTTTGAGAAAAAGTGGCATCCGCCATCTTTGATTTTAAAATGACTGTCAGATTTGCAATCGGCACCCCTGAAAACCTACACGATACCCATATCAAAATTATATAATATAATCATATTATTATTATAACTTCAAAAATAAAAAGGCTGTGACCTACCCGTGTGCAAAATTTCATTCAAATCCCTTCAGCCGTTATTGTGTGATTGACAGGCAAACATACAAACATTCACATAATATTAGTAGGATGTAGGATTGTCGTATTTTATATTAGGGGGTGACATAACCTACCAACACAAGCAATTTTTGCTAAAGAATCAACCTCAAATTTGCGGGTAAAAAATGGTCAAGTAATTGTCAGACTCAATCCCGGGCTGATAAGTTTTAAGTTTTTCTATGTATTGTAATAATTTTGTGAATACTTATTGTTACTGAAATAATAACTTAATTGTCTGATTAAATAAATAAATAATATTAAATATTATATGCATAGATTTTATTTATTTTGAGGTTGGTCCCATAGTAAAAGTTAGCTGACAAATATTTTGAAATCTTATATTTTCTTACAAGTGACAAACTTTGTTACTTACCAACATTAAAATCTTGTATAAGATTTGGTGATGAACTAGGTGTAGATGTACATACTGGTGGTAAAATTATTTTTGGCAGCAGATGGCCATCACTGTCAATTTGAAAAGGACGAACTTCCTTGTCCATTTTTCGGTTTCTACTCCTATAACGGTTGAAGCCAATTCCGATCTACTTTCAGCCTTTTTACATTTTTGTCTGACTTTAGAGTCGATCTGTAAAATAATCATTTATTATTAAGGTGTGCAGATACCGGGGCTGTTGTTGTCGTTGATGATACCCAGTAGGTGATTCATGGTCTGGACAGGGGCACCGCACTCACATTGGGTATCAGACCAGTCTATGAATTTTACCAAGTTGTATTTGCAGCGGCCTACCTAAATTTGCAACCCATTGAGTGATTTCCATATAGGCCACTGCAGTTCACGTCCAGGTGGCAGGTGTTCCCTGGGTTCTAAGAAGTCAGGAGCTGGGTGGTATTGGTCTTCCCATGGTTTTCAGGGGTGCATTAAAGGAGCCTTCCCGAGTGGTGTTAACTATATCGTTTTACCATTCCAAACGCCCTGCACACCCTGGACGGCTAGCAGCTGGTAACGCAGAGTCTAGCTGATCATTCCTTTCACCACAATGGTAAATCCAAACAGCTCTCTTCAGAGCCATGTACAACAGCCCTTTTTAAGGTCACCTAACAATAACAACAACATCTCTGAGGGCACTCACCACAGTCTCTCCAAGTTGCATATTATGTTCATGTATTCAAATGATTTATTTACAATCTGTTTGCAGTAGCCTCAGAATACGAAGGTTTCAAACTCCGGGTTTTAGGAAAGCGGAACAGTTTTTCGTTTTGTTTGGCTGGTGAACAGTCACACTTAAACATTTCCTTCTATTTTCATCCATACCACAAAGGTTCAATTCTCACAAGCTTTTTGAACTCGTGTTACACAAAAAAATGCACTTTATACACACTAAACGGATATTAGTATCTATTAAGTATTTTTATATAGTTGGAATATTATTTCTAGTAAAAACTACCATTCCGAAAGAAAAAAATAACTGTCACGTCTTGACGTCTGTCACTTTTTTGGCTTTTGTTCCTTGTGGAACAGACTACGGTCAGAGACCATGCTGCCTAGTCATCAGTTAGTTCGTTTTTTTTTTTGTCTTTCTGATTTGTTCTAGTGATTTAGATAATTTTTAGGCATATTTTATTATTATTACATATTTTTCGCTGATATAAATAAGTGTTATTTAAATTAACACTTACAATAATTTACCGGCTATTGCCGATAAGTGAAACCAAACGTGAAACGACGCCATTTTAAAAGTGTTATCACATCACAGTGTTGCCAACTCAGTGGATTTTCCACTAGATGTGGTGGTTTAGACTTTCCTTTTTTCTTCCTTTTTCCTCCATATTTTAATTTATTTTCTAAAAAATAAAGTAAAATTTGGAGGCCCGTAATTCGGAAACGGTGCGTCGGAGGGCCATGCTTCTTAGACCTTAAATTAAATGGTTTCTATGGACAATGTTAATAAAGTGCTACAATAAAAATAGCCGAAATCAGTTAAAAAAAAACTCCGAAAATTTGTCTATCCTTTGGCACTTGGAAATATTTTTGCAATTTTTTTCTTCTTCTTAATTCTTTATTGTACACAAAAAATTTACATATTACATATGGTTACACAATACATGTACAAAGGCGAGCTTAACTAAATGTTGAGTTTTCTCCCAGCAAACCTTTGAGTGCTAAAGAGAGATCGCTGTTGAGGGTAGGATTCAGTGTACAATACTTATAAACCTACATAAATAATTCTAAATATATATTATACATATTAATACCAATATAATACTAATATTATGTCAATTTGAAAGGAAGTGCTTTTCTATTTTCTTCTTGAAGACATCTAGAGAAGGACTGTCGCGTAGGGAGTGTGGGAGAGAGTTCCAGAGACGCAATGCAGTAACAGAAAAGGAGCCATTATAGCGGCTGGAAGTGTGACGCGGAATATGAAGGAGAAGAGAATTGGCAGTGCGATAGGGTTTACCCCTCGGAACGAAGTACTCAAACCGTTCACGAAGGTATTGAGAAGAATTAGGATTATGCAGGATAGTATAGAGAAGAGATAGGATATGGGTATCTCGGCGATGCCGAATTGGCAGCCACCTCAATCTGGTCCGAAACTTCGACACATGGTCGTACTTGCGGAGGCCAAAAATGAAAAGGATGCATAAGTTCTGCAGCCGCTCGAGTTTGTTAAGAAGTACCTCCGTTGCATCTAGAAAACAGACATCCGCATAGTCTATTAGCGGTAGGAGAAGAAATTGTGCAAGAGTGACCTTAGTGTGAAATGGAAGAATAATAAGAATTTTTGGAGACGTTTAAGAGACTGAAAAGAGTAGAAAACCCTCTTACTAACGTCAGCAATATGAACCTCCCAAGAGAGGTTAGTGTCTATGTGGACGCCTAGGTTTTTAGCGCTTTTCGAGTACAATATGGGCACCGAATCATACACTACTGGCGGGAGAGACTGATGATCTAAAAGGCTGAGCATGTAGCTTGCGACTTAGTTGGGTTCAGTAAGAGTCCAAAGGATTTAGCCAACTTGTTGCTATTTTCAAGGTCATCATTGATGGCATCCACAGCCTCAGCGAGTTAACCCATTCTAAAGTGACGGTATAACTGCAAGTCGTCTGCATAGAGATGATAGTTAGAAGTAAAGACCTTAGTGATAGCGTTTATAAAAACTGAGAAAAGAAGAGGAGAGAGGACGCCACCCTAAGGTACAACCGCAGCCAAATCACACCATTCAGAGAAATCCTCATCAGACCGAACATACTGCGAGCGGCCTCGAAGATAAGATTTGAAACACTCAATTACTGGCGCAGAGACATTAAGGGAGGAAAGGATTCCTAAGAGAATGTCAAAGTACACTGAATTAAAGGCACTGCTGAAGTCCAGTAAAACCAACACTGTCAAGCATTTGTTTTCCATAGCCAGTCTTATATCGTCAGTTATTTTGACAAGAGTTGTCACAGTGCTATGGCCAGGTCTGAAACCAGAGGTAAGGACTCAGCAGGCCATTAGAGGATAGATAACAAGACAGTTGCTTCTGAACAACGCTCTCGAGAACTTTGGAAAGGATTGGGAGGATGGATATTGGACGGAACTGAGATGGAGAAGAGGGATTTGAAACTTTAGGAAGTGGTAAGACGTGAGCCTTCTTCTAAGCAGAAGGAAACGTGTTAGTGAACAGAGAAAAAATTACTATGTGAGTTACAACAGGAACTATTTCACTCAAAATAGGTAGGAACATTTGGAACTGAAGACCATAGTCACCTAACGCCTTAATGGAGATGGATTGAAAACATTTCTTAATATCTAGCTCAGTAATTGGGTGGAAAGTGAAAGAAGTATTTGCTGGTAAAGGAAGATTGGAAAGATCATTGAGAGTCGAAGATTTAACATCGATATCGAGTATAATTGGTGATGTAGAAAAGTGCGCATTAAGTGCATTGAGGTCCATTTTATCAGAAGAACTCTTGCTAGAGGCTTTGCCAATACCAATAGTCTTTAAAAATTGCCATACTTGTGTCGGGTTGAAGTTATCAATTGAGTTGTGAATGTGATGCCTTTTGGCATTCGCCATCAGGTTTTTTATAGCTGGGGAAAGCCATGGTGCAGGAAGGTGTTTGACACTTACCTTTTTAAGGGGTGCATCATACAAATACAATATAGTACTGCTGAAAACTGACACCATAGAGTCCATATTCTCGCCGGTGAACACAGAAGACCAGTCAATCCCACCCGCATCAGCCCTCAAACGCTCCAAATCAACGTTTTTAAAACTGCGAAGAAAGAGAAATTTGGCCTTGCGTTGAGGAAGTCAAATTTTATCGGAAAGGTAAATGAGGTCATGGTAGCATTCTGTTACTTTTTTAGTCCACTTTCCTGTTGTTGATCTCATCATGTGACCAGTCCATTTCCATTTTAACTAAATACAAATAACAATAAAAATAAATAAATAATTTAAAAAAATTTAAGTAATCTAACAATAAACAAGAAAAAAATAATTTCAGCACTCAAACCTCGATGCACTCGCCGGCTACATTAGTTTTATAATTAAAAGATAAAAAGCCTGTAGTCCAAACAAAATAAATACACGTTAGTATGTTTCCGAACGAAAACTTTGAGTAACACCGAACGGTCTAAATGTCAAATGACAATAATAACATAAGTAAAAAATCAAATCAAAACAAAAAACTAAAAAAATTGAATGACCGACACATGAACGACATAAAACATAAAAATTATAAGTACCTAGTATATTATATACTCAGAAAAATGGAAGACCCGCAACGAAGACTCATCACTTTACTGTCTTGCAAATTCTCTTATCGGGCACTGGCTTCGAAGTTACGGCTGAGGGCTCAGCAACGGGAAACTGAGCCACAAGTTCTTGATATTCCGAAGCAAACTCAATCTTCCGTCGCGATTTTTCGGAAACCTGGATGACAATCTTCCCCTCAGACGTCCAACACTTATGTATTCCGAAGTACTTCCGAGCATTCATAAAAATATCGTGTCTGAGCTTAGTCAGGAACTCAGACAGCGTTAAACCAGAGCCTTTCAGCTTGGTTGTTATTTCGCCACACCTCATTCCTTACGATGCGGCTTTCAAATCTAACTAAGAGGGGACGAGGTTTGCTGGTGTTGCTTCCAAGGCGGTGACAGGCTGTTATATCTTTAGAGGCGACGTTGGCCATTTCCAGACGCTCCGACAAAACCTTCAGGAAACCATTGCTTAGATCTGCTCCCTTGTCCTCACTCAGGCCATGCAACAGAAGAACCTTAGCACGGGTTGTCATTTCGTGCCTATCCAGCCAAACACAAGCAACTCCATCTGGGATTTCAGTGAACTCAATGTTTTCCAAACTAGGGTCTTCAACTCAGTGAAGTCCTTGGATAGGCTGGCAATAGTCTTATGTGAAGCTTCACCACTGGCATTCTTCAAGTCTTCCTCATACTGTGACATTCTTGAAGCAAATGTAGGAGACAGCTCATCCACAGTGCTTGACGATTTGGAGTACAGGTCCATTTCAGCAAAGAGCAGTGCTTGCAGTGTAGAGAAGTGGTGTCAAGGAGATTTGATGAACTGACTGAGTGCACCAGAGGTTAATGTACTACTTTATTATGTTTCTTGCATTTAAAAGTTGTTTTTAATATTTTATTAAATTAATTATATGAGAGCTCAAAATTGTAACTGTATTATTTGGGACTACCCTCCAATTACTCAATTTTTTCTCAATAATTTCTCGAGATTTTTACATCATCTCATGGTTTTCGACTAGAGCAACAATTTCTTCCTTGAAAAGATTTTCATCCGAGCAACTACGAGTATTTTGAAAATATGGAGCGTTTTGTAAAAAATAAAATAAAATTTGGAGGCCTATAACTCGGGAACGGTGCGTCGGAGGGCCATGCTTCTCAGAGCCTAAATGGTTTCTACGGACAAGGTTAATAAGGTGCTCCAATAAAACAGGCCGAAATCTGTTAAAAAAAAATTCTGAAAATTTTACTAAGTCCTTTGATGATCGCGCACACTTAGAAAAATTTTACAATAATTTTTTTTTTTTAAATAATTTCTCGAGTTTTTTACATTATCTCATGGTTTTCGAGTAGAGCAACAATTTCTTTCTTGAAAAGATTTTCATCCGAGCAACCATTTTGAAAATATGGATCGTTTTGTAAAAAATAAAATAAAATTTGGAGGCCCATAAGTCGGGAACGGTGCGTCGGAGGGCCATGCTTCACAGAGCCTAAATGGTTTCTATGGACAAGGTTAGTAAGGTGCTGCAATAAAAAGGGCAGAAATATGTAAAAAAAAATCTCTGAAAATTTTACTAAGTCCTTTGATGATCCAGCCCGACACTTAGAAGAATTTTGCAAACATTTTTTTTTCTCAATCATTTTTCGAGTTTTTCACATTATCTCATGGTTTTCGAATAGAGCAACAATTTCTTTCTTGAAAAGATTTTCATCCGAGCAACCATTTTGAAAATATGGATCGTTTTGTAAAAAATAAAATAAAATTTGGAGGCCCATAACTCGGGAACGGTGCGTCGGAGGGCCATGCTTCGCAGAGCCTAAATGGTTTCTATGGACAAGGTTAGTAAGGTGCTACAATAATAAGGGCAGAAATCTGTTAAAAAAAAATCTCTGAAAATTTTACTAAGTCCTTTGATGATCGCCGACACTTAGAAAAATTTTACAATAATTTTTTTTTTTTAAATAATTTCTCGAGTTTTTTACATTATCTCATGGTTTTCGAGTAGAGCAACAATTTCTTTCTTGAAAAGATTTTCATCCGAGCAACCATTTTGAAAATATGGATCGTTTTGTAAAAAATAAAATAAAATTTGGAGGCCCATAACTCAGGAACGGTGCGTCGGAGGGCCATCCTTCTCAGAGCCTAAATGGTTTCTATGGACAAGGTTAGTAAGGTGCTACAATAAAAAGGGCAGAAATCTATTAAAAAAAAAATCTCTGAAAATTTTACTAAGTCCTTTGATGATCCGGCCCGACACTTGGAAGAATTTTGCAATAATTTTTTTTTCTTAATAATTTTTCGAGTTTTTTTCATTATCTCATGGTTTTCGAGTAGAGCAACAATTTCTTTCTTGAAAAGATTTTCATCCGAGCAACCATTTTGAAAATATGGAGCGTTTTGTAAAAGCTTTGGCGTAATGTAATATTTAACTGCATTGGGCAGTCATTGGCCCAATGCAGTTGATATTTGTAGGGCCTACGTTATAAGCACTGCAAAAACGCCAACAGCTTTTAAGTAAAGGTAGGCAGTAGTAGCATTGGCCCAACGTTGGTAAATGGTTGGTATAATGACAATAATTTACTGCGTTGGGTCATTGTAAGTTTGATGTAGGGAATCTAACTAACTATATCCCAACGGATTCCCCACTGTTGGCCACTTGATGCCAACAGAAAATGCTACTAGGGAAGGGACACCCGGATGGAACGAAGTTCCTTTCGATTAATTAGTGAAGGAATTGTAATATAATTTTATTTTTTTTTAATTTATAATATTTTTTTTATTATTAACTACGCAAACACGCATGCACGTAAGAAGTTATACTTCATCATCTCATCTCATCGCAGCTCAGCTAAGCTCAGCTCAGCTCAGCCCAGCTCAGCTCAGCTCAGCTCAGCTCAGCTCAACTCAACTCAACTCTTTAGCAATAACAACAACTATAACAACAGTAATTGTAATAAAATTTTATTTTTCTTACTATAGCAAAAAGTGTCGTGACAACTTTTTTCGTAAGATTTTTTTCCGTCTAGCCCCCTTTCACAACGCGCGATAAGGAACTTCGTTCAAAAAAAAATGTGGAACGCTTCTCTTGTTTGCGTGTCATCCTTGCGCAGGGGCCATGCTAATCTTCTCTGTATCGTTCCAATTTTAGTGTAAGTACTGCCGAAGCAAGTACAAAACAGTTCGTCCTTAAGCCTTGTAAAGGGCAAAAGGTATTACCTAAAACCATGGACTTTGGTAATTATGTACTCTGTAGATACTCAATCGTAGTACCCCACAATATATGGCGACACGACATGCAGGCACGGTGTCCAGGCGTTTTACAGCTTTTTACCTTAAGAATAAAAAACTTTTTACAAAAAAAAACAACCGACTTTCAAAAAAAAATACCTACACTAAAAATTAAAAAATAACTTTAATTTTGGAAGTCGATGTTTGTAATTTACTTTATCGTTATTTGACACCGACTTCCGAAATTAAAGTTATTTTTTAATTTTTAGTGTATTTTTTTTTTAAAGTCGGTTGTTTTTTTTTGTAAAAAGTTTTTTATTTTTCACTTTTTAGTTGTTATACCCCACAACTATAAACCCCAATAACATGGAACGTGGCATTTAAACATTTGAAGTACACCAAAACGTCATCGAGGTAAACGTATTTTTCGTTCGCTCGCGCATGAAAGGTTCCGTACCATCGTACAAGATTATACGCGTCTACTTGTTGCCATTATTAAGATCGAGCAAGAAATCAATAATTGAACTAAAATAACTGCCACCAACTGCATCAGACTGCTTGAAAAATTTTTGGAATTTTTTAGTTGTTTTTTACAGTCGGGTTTTTTTACCTAGGTAAGTACTAAAGCATTGCAATATAGGCAAGTAGATAGATACCTACAATCATAATAATTTATGCTTGACTTGTCAATATTTTTATCAAACTAATACAAATAACACGTAACACCTAATGCAATATTCTAACCTGTTGCATCATTATTTGTTTTAGACACTTCCTTCTTCTTAATTGCAGCATAAGCATTCTATCTCACTTTAGAATGCACAGCCCTTGCACTGCCGTAGGTATTGACCGAAGAGACGAGAGTACATCATATCTTTGTAAAGGCTCAATTACACCTTCCGATTTCAAGGGACCCAATTTAGGAACAAACTAACTAGGAAGCAGGAAGCGAGCGATTACACTATCCTAAATTGAACTCCTAAGTCGGCAGTGTTGCCAACTCTTACAAATTCGAGTCCCTAAACAGAATACCAAAAGTCGCTCTAAAGTCTCTTAAAAACTGATTTTAGCAGGAGCAGACTTAAAAATAAAAAGAGCGGACTCAGATTTTTTTTTTGGGAAAGGGACTTTGTGAAATTTAATTTAATTTTAAACACAAACAAAAATACTACTAGCCCATTTGTAGCGACAAAGTCTCTAAATTGGCAATACTTAGCTCTAAATCGGGGTGATGCGATTACACTATCCTAAATCGTGGGTGTACTATGCCAAATCGAATGCCAAATAATCGAATATCAATTGATCGACCACTATACATCGAACGTTTAAATACTCGAACGTTCATAATATCGAATGGTTAATAAATCGAACATTCAATATATCGTACACTAAATACATCGAGTGTTCAAAGTATCGAATGTTTGTTTGATCGAGCGTTCAACGCATCGCGTATTCATTCTATCGACATATTAATATACTGTATAGGTATTTTTATTATAGAATACCAGAAAAACACAAAATTTACTAATAAATCCATGTTGTTTTTATTATTTAAATTTTCTTCAATCGCATTATCATCCCTTTTGCCTCTTTTTGTTGAGTAGGTTTTCCCAATCCCGCGTTTGCCTTTTCAATAGCTTGCTCCTTAACTAAGAATTCTATGTAAATAAAGACCCCGTTTGTGCTAATCAAACAACGTGTTCCATCTTCTGTGCCATCCTTCAATGTTGTTTTGAGTTCTATAAAAGCCCAGTGTATTATTTTGAAACACAGACCACAGTGAAGGTCTGCCCAGGGGTCGTGGATAAATTCGAAACCTGGGCACTCAAGGCAGGGAAGGAACAGGGGTGGGTTGGATGCATGGATTTATTAGTAAATTTTGTGTTTTTCTTGTATTCTATATAAAAGTACCTACCTATACAAGATATTGATATTTCGATAGAATTAATACGCGATGCTTTGAATACTCGATCAAACAAACATTCGATATTTTGAACACTCGATGTATTGAGTGTACGATATATTGAATGTTCGATTTATTAACCATTCGATATTATGAACGTTCGAGTATTTAGGCGTACGATGTATTGTGGTCGATCGATTGAAATTCGATTATTTGGCATTCGATTTGGCATAGTACACCCCTAAATCGTACACAATTTAGGAAGTCAAATCGGGACGTCCCAATCTCACTAAATCGGACACTAACCGCTCTAACTGCTATTACACCTTCCTGTTTCCTAAATTGGGTCCCTTGAAATCGGAAGGTGTAATTGAGCCTTAACAAACGCAACACAGGATTCTTTAATCTTTATTTACTACGCTTTGCTACGATTTTTTATTCAATGAGGGTGCCACTTTTCGTGTTCCGAATATTCGAGCAGCGGTATGGAGAGAACATTTCTAGTGGGCCTTCATTATCATGATTATTGTTTTGTAACGACATTGTACGATTATTGTAAAACTGTTCTTTAGACCTTTAGAGGTTTACGTATTGTTGCGCTCGCATCGAGCCTGTCTTCGGGATTCTTAACACAAATAGGATGTGACTCAGGATGGCTGGACAAATCTTCAAAATAGCTCGCATGTAGGTCAATAGGGCACTTTATGTGACGGCTATACACACTTATTTCAGAATTTGTGACGCTACAGAATCTTAGATAATCGACCGAAAACGTGTCCAGCCATCTTGAAAAACCACTTTTCGCTGGTCTCTCAATCTCGGTAACGGAAGTGATTTTGATGACTTTTTGCATATCAACGGGCGTCACATAAATTTGTGACAGGCATCGAGCTAAAAGTTTTGTGATACGTACAGCAGTTTAGTAGAATAATGCAAAAATCTGTGTCCAGCCATCTTGAATTTACGTATAATACTTCTGGCTGGCACTTCCGAATCTCAATAACGGGAGCGTTTTCGAATATGGTTCCTTTACTAATATTTAGTGACGCAATTTGTGACAGTAATAACGTTTGATTTATGGCGTCACATGTAAGGGTTTTCGAGAAATCAATAAAAACTTAATGTCCAGCCAGCCTGAGTTCAAGATGGCTGGACACATGTATCTCCGCTGCCTGATGATCTACGGCCTTCGAAATGTGTTCAAAATTTTGTGACGGGGACGATAATGATAACCTGAATTTGTGACGGAGAAACTTTAAGTAGTTTCAAAGACATTGATCATTTACATTTTCCCATCCATTAATATTGTGAGGTGACCATAATTTTTACATAAGTAAGGATTTCTTTTTAATCGACTAATCGGCCGGTAGCAGCCACGCCGGATTTTTATTTGATTTTCCCGTGGGAATAAAAGGTTTTCCCGCAGTAAAAAGCGTAAGTATGTGTTAATTCAAAATAATAATTGACTACCAGCGCTGCAAAAGAGAGCCTACTTGTATTTCGCCTTTAGTTCATTATTATTGAAACGCTGTATAAGTACAAATAAATAAATGTGATTTTATTTACAACAAACATTATTTTTTCATTTAAATACCTTCGAGCATTAGTTATCCTGACACAATATCTACCTATGTACAGACTGTTGTCAACATTACCTGACCCACCCTAAAATCAAACGACTTTGGACCCTCTGCATGTAACATTAAGGTTTATTTAATTTATATGAGCTTATCAGACAACTGCTCGAGGATTTGATGAACAAATACAATAATAATATAGACACGCAAATTTGATCTTTAAAACGTTAGCATTAGGTTATATTTTATAACTACTTGTTATAATATGATAAGTGTAATAGCTTATTTTAATCATTGAGTTCAAGTTATTCTGGTCTCGTGGTCTGTGTGTAAGACTGAGAAAAACAAGGTTCGAGATCAAATCCTGCGACAAAGATATTGTTTTGCTTTCAATATAGAATTTATATTCCAAAAATCCTATTTCTTGTATTATTGTAAAGAACTACAGACTGTACATAAACTTTTTAAAATGGTAATATTTTCACATAACTTGTAATAAGTGGGTAGTTGAAAAATAAATATTCGTATTCATTATAAAGAACTGTGAACTTAAAGTTTTTTAAATTACCCACCCGTTTACAAGATAAGTTATTAGCCAAAAATAATATTGGTCGTTCTTTAATATTGCAAGCAATATTGTAGAAATGAAAACAAATTAAAAAAGAAACTGATGTATAGGTGGACTATGTTTTCGAACCCACATGCTGTTCATCGTCAATCCAGCATCAAACCGCTAAGCCACAAGAACTTGTTGGGAATACGCGAAATTAAAGATTGGGTTGTAATTATGTAGTGTGACTTAAAAGCTTTTCAACTTTAATGTTAACGAGATAATGATTAAAATAGCTTAACAAAAACATATATAATGCCGGTGGCTCCGACTATAATGGGTGGGTTTACCTTAACGTTACGTGTTAAAGATCAAATTTGAGTGTCTGTGTTATTATTGTATTTTTGTTCATCGAGTCCTCGTGCACTTGTGTGATAAGCTCATATAAATTAAATAAACCTTAATGTTACAGGCAGAGGGTCCAAAGTCGTTTGATTTTAGGGTGGGTCAGGTAATGTTGACAACAGTCTGTACTTACCATGAAAAACACCAATACCTACTAAAAAGAGTAGGTATCTGCACGTAAATAATCAATAACTTTAAAAAATGACCTCTCCCTTCCTCACTTACACACTTTTGTCTTCTATCGATTTAAATACCTACAGTTGTTCGTATTAGTATCACCAATACACGGATTTTCGTCCATTAAAGAAAAAACCTTAAAATATACTTAGTCCTACATAAAACCTAGAATATTGGTAACCCTACTGCAGTTTATATGGTTTTTTTTTTTATTTTTTTATTCCGTAATAATTTAAAGAGGGTTTAATCAAGACAGATTATGCCACCCCAATCGTTACAAATAGATTTTACAGTTTTCATGCTACATATAACAAAAAAATAAATAATACTATACTTAGTACATCTTAACTTACCCCCTGCGCTTAACCCCTATAACCACGAGTCTAAACATCATCCTGGCTGCTTCCGAGGTCGGAGCAGCAAGGACGATGTTACATTCCCCAGTCTCGTAGATACCTATTATTAAATAACATCAGCAAATCTCGTCTCTCCGGCTCGTTCCAAACACTTTCCAACATGATATGGTATACATCCTCTATTGAGTTGCATTCTGAACAGTTTGGTGATTCAACTTTACCCATCAAAAATGCGAATTTGTTTAAGGGTATGTGTCCGGAGCGGAGCCGAAGGGCTGTTATGATCGTTTGCCTTCCTATATTGGCACTGTCAAACCACGTATTTTTAAAAACGCTCGGCTGTTTAGTGGTATACCATATACCTTTACTGCGGCTCCGCTCATTAAAATATTCTTGCCACCTGTCATAACAATGATGTCTTAATTTAAAGTAAAGTTAGAAAGAAGAAAAGAAAGAAAAAAAGATTACCCACAATGCCAATGTGAAAGGGCAGCCATTGTAAAACAACATTTTTATTGTCCCTTTTGAGCTTATATAACAAGTTCAGTATAACATAGGCAATAGGAATCCCACGTTTGGGCGACGTACTATTGAAGACAAAAGTGCATGGAGAGCCTAAGGTCGACTTTTGACTGTGAGGTTTTGCATTACGTATCATGACTTTCATGAGACGACTAGATGGCGCTGTTCAATCATGAAAATAACACTGCAAAGCTTATAAACCTTATTATGCAGAGGCAGATAATAAGGTTTTTAATACCTAAAATAATTACTAAGTAATAATAATATATTTATATTCAAATAAACAAAAATTACTATATTTTCTTATTTCCGAGTACTTAATACAGCGCCATCTAAACCAAACTAAATAAGCCAATTGGTATATCGGTTAATTCGACTACAGATGGCGTCGATCATAAATAATAAAAATCCCTACATTCACAAAGTAGCTCTTATTTTCACGTACCAGAACAAAATAATCAGTAGCTCAGGTGGATAAGCATGGCAGAATAACATAGATCGTTCAACAGGGCACCGGTTCGCAACCCAGCTTTCTGTCGACTTTTTTTAAATTTAATTATTATAATATATAATTTATATTCTATTTTTTGTATTTTTAAACGTTTTTATTTTATTTTTTGTTATAAATAATATAAAAAATATGAGGTATAAGATGTATAAATGAATATAGGGATAATATACAAGTATACATATACTACTATATATAACATTATATAAATATATATTAGATAAATTACTTTCATAATTGGTGGTAAGTATTAGTATTATTAGTAAAAAACATTTATGTAAGAAGATTTAGATATATTTTTCTTACAGCTTAAGATTTACTAAGTTTAATTCTCGTAAAGGATAAGAAATGAAACTATTTTATTGATTATAGTTTAAGACATTTAATTCTCAAAGAAGAATACAATTTATGTCTTTCTTTCTTATAGAATGTATAACCTAACCTAGCAGTTTTACATCCAATTAACAATGATTTAATTCAGTTGTTAAGGAGAAATACAAGTAAAATTTATAACTGAATAACTCTATTACAAAATAGAAGACCTTAACAAAGTAAAACTGTATAATAGATATTATAAGTATTCTAAATCAAAACTGTGTTGTGCTATTCTTCTATTATTTAGTTTTATTTACATTATGTTATAATAACTTTCACTATATATGCAACCTTAGTTCTGTAAATATTTTACCTACTCATAAATTATAAAAATTTTACGTTTTGCATAATTATGTTTAGTGGTATTGACTATAATGATTGATTTGTGCATTTTGTTATGACTAAGGTTCATAGCTTAAGTATTCGTTCCAGAAGGAGGAAGAAATTGAAGCTAAACCTAAAATCAATAACAATTGTAAGACGAGGTTATAGCTGTCATTTTGGGACCGAGTTGTTTATAATAATAAATAAATAATTTATTATGTTGGAAAGGAATCTATATTTATATTGTTTTTATTTTAATTTCTTATATTATATAAGAAATCAAAATCATTAGTGTAATAACATTTTGTTGTTATAAAGTAATGTATAAATTTATCCAACTTACACCAAGTTTGATTAAGAAAGAAAAAAGAAAGAAAGAAAATACGTTTATTTACGGTAAACATGACGCAAAAAACAGAGAAACACAAAAACAAAGAAAAACTGGGGGGGAAAAAAAAATGCGTCACATCCACGCAAAACGGCCATCGCTCAGCTTAAGTGCTATGACCCTATGCAAGACAGAGCCCCAGCGCTGGTTTTCAGCGACAGCCGGCGCCGACGTCATGACGTCAACCGGTGCAGAAAACAATGAGTAAAACTTCTAAATATTATACAGCGTAAAAAATATTAATATTTAAGTGGCAACATTACTGTAATTTATCATATAAATTATAGCTACCCCGGTCTTTTCATTTTTACTCAATCATTATTACTCAATTCAATAGTCAACACTTTATATTCTTTAATATTTCGTGTATCCGCCATTTTGATCGATTACAGCTTGCAACCGCGAACCCATGGAGTCTATTAATTTTTCACATAAATTGTGACCCCGTATAGAATCCCATACCTCCATGCAGTGAGTACTCAGTGCTTCCTTAGTCCTTTCGTTCCTATTGTCCCACTTTTGAACCATAACGCCCCATAAATTTTCAATGGGGTTTAAATCTGGCGATCTCGCAGGCCAAGGAATAATTCGTATGTCCGATTGCTGGCTAAACCACTCTTACACAATTATGGAACGGTGTATAGGACAATTGTCCTGCACGAACGTTATTACTGGCATGTCTTCTACAGGAAAAACATTCCGCACAGTGGGCAACATGACGTCATTCAGCACATCTAAGTAGTTAACACTGTTTGCACGACTGGGTATTACAGTAAGTTCTCCTGGTCCTGCAGCTGTCATCCATCCCCAAATGTTCACTGTTATACGACCGGATTCAGAGTTAGGCACAACGTGATCACTATCATAACGCGTATTATTCCTACGCCACAACCTAACTCGCCCGTGCTGGCTAGACTTGAAAGTTTTTTCTTCACTGAAGATAACGTTGCTCCAGTCGAAATGTCTGTATTTCAAAGCGAACTCCAATCGTGCTCTTTTATTAGCTTCGGTTAGCAATGGCTTAATAGCATGTCGACGATAATGCAGACCTTCACTATGAAGAGCACGATACACCGTCCGCAAAGATGTATCAAACAACTCTGCGTAATATCTTGTTGGTGTAAAGCCATTTTCCTCATAACCTTGCACCATAAGTTGACGCTGGTCTGAGTCAATATGGCGTCTTCTGCCAGATCTACTGCGGTGTTCCAACGAACCCTCTTCTTGAAACCGCTTTATCCATAAAGTGACAGTCTTTACCTATAAGGGAAATATATTATTTTCGTGTATCGATAACCATGGATAATAAAATAAATAACGAACAGTGATTTTAAAACATTACTTACGTTTAAGCCAGTTTCTCTCGAAATTTCAGAATAATTTAGGCCTTGATTATGCAATGCTATTATTTGGGCCCTCGTAGCCATATCAATATTAGAACGCGAACTCATGGTAAAGATATATATTAAAAAATTGTTAAATGCAATCGTAACTGAACTCACTCAAAGATAGTAAAGAACGTTATGATTGAACAAAAAGATTTAATTTTTATACAGTCAATATTAAACTACCCTCAATTCTTTTGAGATTTATGATACAGGTTAAAGTCGCTAAACAACTTCGATATAATAAAGAGTAGGATAATTTCAACTCATTGCGTAATGACGCATTAGTCCAGTGGCTATGGTATCGGTAAATTTTATGCCACCGAGTTCGAATCCTAGTTATTACGAGCTTTGCTTTATAAGGTTTGTAATGTCGTAGGAGAATTTGTGTTAAAATTAAGTAATATTGTAACTAGCAAAAAACAAGATAATGTTCTTTAACGAGAGATGTATATTTTCCAATCCAACTACTATACTAGCGCCATCTATGTCGTTCAAGACGTATTATTAAGGCGATGAAACCCTGTACAAACGATTTTGGTTTGGAACTCTCCATGCACTTCTGTCTTCATTAGTACGTATCACAAAACTTTTAGCTCGATGCCTGTCACAAATTTATGTGACGCCCTTTGATATGCAAAAAGTCATCAAAATCACTTCCGTTATCGAGATTGAGCGACCAGCAAAAAGTGGTTTTTCAAGATGGCTGGACACGTTTTCGATCAATTATCTAAGATTCTGTAGCGCCACAAATTCTGAAATAAGGTTGTTTAGCCGTCACATAAAGTGCCCTATTGACCTACTTATACGAGCTATTTTGAAAATTTGTCCAGCCATCCGAGTCACATCAAATAGGTACCCACCGAAACTTGTAAACTTTAGAAGCATTCACTCGTTGCAAAAAGTAAAAGGCAGATCACACCATAACATCAAGAATTTTACGCATTGTTGCGCTCACGTCGAGCCTGACAACGCGAACCTTAACACAAATATTCACCGAAACTTGTAAACTTTAGAATAATTCACTCCCTGCTTAAAGTAAAAGGTAAATCACACCATAACTTTAAGAATAAGAGGTTTACCTACACATTGTTGCGCTCACTTCGAGCCTATCAGCGTGAAGGTATACGCGTTGTTGCGCTCACGTCGAGCCTGTCAGCGCGAACCTTAACACAAATATTCACCGAAACTTCTTAACACAATAATTCATCAAAACTTGTAAACTTTAGAAACATTCACTGAAAGACACTCTTTGCTGAAAGTAAAAGGCAGATCACACCACAACTACCTACAAGATTTTTTGAGGAGAATCACACAATCAAAGATAACAACATTTAATACTCACTCGTAACTATCAACAGATCTCACAGAACTGGCTGCAGAATCAGGCTCCCTTGCCTTCTTCAGAATCTTATCCACAAACCTCATTGCTATTTATTTTTAAACTTTTTAGATCAAATTATCTCTGGTAATTTTAACTTTTTAATAACTGGAATTTTCAGATTAGGAGGCAAGCGCTCTGCCTTGAGTTCGCACCGCGATTGGGAGATAACAAGAAGTTCACTGTTTATTTTATTTGTGGTTCCAACTGATTGCAAATCTTATTCTCTGACGAGTCTCTGATAGTGCAGCTATGACTAATTGTATGTGTTGGTTACGTCTTATCCAATAGGTATGCAGTTTTCGACTGGCTCTAACTGCATTAAGTGGATGATACAATCCTGCCTAACTCCGTTTGAAAATACTGGCGCAATGTATGCTGACAGAATCAAGTCTCAAAGCCAATGGGAGAACAATACATTTTTCAGCAACGGGGAACATAATTAATTATTAAGTAGGTACGCAGTTCTTCTTCTGATTGAGGGTATTTTAAAACAATCGACTTCCAAAAAAGAAAAATACACTAAAAATTTAAAAATGACTTTAATTTTGGAAGTCGGTGTTTGTATTTTATTACCCAACTTTCGATAAAGGAGGAGGTTCTATGTTCGACTGTATGTATGTTTTTTTTTTCTATCTATGTCCGCCGATTTCTCCGTCAGTTGTGGACAGATTTTCAAAAATTCTTTTTTTATCCGAAAGAATATACTCCCAAGGTTTTTATGTGTTTTCCAAGTATATTTAGTCACATCACATCACAGGTCACCGGTTGCAAGCGTCATGGTCACGATTAAACTGCAGTTTTCGCAGTTTTCGCAGTTATCGAAGTATCTATGTGTTTAGTCATATCACAGGTCACTGGTTGCAAGCATCATGCTTACTAATAAACTGTAGTTTTTGCAGTTATAGAGATATTCTATGTGTTTAGTCACACCACAGGTCACCGGTTGCAAGAGTCATGGTCACGAATAAACTGCAGTTTTCGCACTTATAAAGGTAGGTATCTAAGGGCCGATTTCACCATTCGCTCTATAAACTAAGTTTTACTGAACTAAGCTTAGCGTAAAAATAAAAACCATAAAAAAGATTATAGTGAGTTAACCTTAAAAGATAGACATATGCTGTCGCGGACTTTTTTTATAACTTTAAAAGGAGAACAATTCCGTCATACATAATTTTTGCGCAACTTTAACCGTTTACGCAGCGCACGCAACTGAAGCTCTGAAAAGGATTTTTTTCCCCGTTTTTGCCACAACTTTCATTGATGCTTCACTCCTGTTGGTCGCAGCTTGATGTTATATCGCCTATAGCCTTCCTCGATAAATGGACTATTCAACACAAAAATATTTTTTCAATTCGATTCAGTAGTTCCTGAGATTAGCGCGTTCAACCAAACAAACAAACAATCTCTTCAGCTTTATGACAGCGGCTAAACGCGGTTAAGCGAGCTTAAACGTCGAAAACTCGGCGTTTAGAATTTGTGAAATCGGCTCTATCTAACGGCCTGTCTACCCTCATTTTTTTGGTCTTCGCTAGATAACTACTGGATACCCACACGTTTTAATGCTCACTTTGTTATAGCCACCATGTCAGATTAAAAACTTATTTTTACAAGGTTATCACATCACCGCTCAAATATCTGGTGGCAACAACCTCGTCTCATAGAGACAGTTAATCTTAAAGATGCTAATTAATTTTAAATTAGGTATTCATGAAGACTAAGTTACTTAACCACAATACCTATTCTGCGAAATTTACATTTGCAACCGATAAACTTTTTGACCCTTAGATATCGTTAGAAGAAATTCGTCTGATATTATACGTCATGTCTGCTGGGGTTCGCGACCGCAGTGGGTGCAACGTGACTTTGCATTGTGGCCAGTGACCGTTCCTAAATGTCTCTAGGATCATTTAGGAACGGCTAATAAAATATTCGTTTTTTTCTTAAATAATTATCCTAGATTTTGTGTTGAAGTTCGGTTTTCCCCTTTTTGTGGCAAAGTATTTAAAAGGGAACGCTCTCTGTGGCAAAGTCAAAACACTGGTAGGCCAAAAAAGGTAGGTACATAACTATATGTATTTATAGGGTTCTGTACCCGAAGGGTCTAAACGGAGCCCTATTGTGTTCACTGAAGGGTCCGTCTTCCGTCTTTGTTGTTCTGTCTGTCTTGTTCCGGTTTTTAATCTGTTTTGGTTTCTATATGCATAAGCAGCAAGTTATCAAGCCTAAAAATGTTTGCTGCTCGTTGTTGTGTCCGCTCAAATTTTAAAAAAAAGACAGATAATAATTATCTTTAGTGTGATATTGGGATATTGACATCGTTCTCGTCGAGCCATTAATCATCTTTGCACTCGTCCTGCAAAATCTACTAAATTTAGCAGAAAATCTGAAAAAGCAAATAAATTAATATTGCTGACGTAATCACAATCCACCACCACCGTCCCCACTCCCCATGTCATCAAAAATAGGCAAATTGATCAAAGATCGCCTCCTTTAGTGCTTACGTAATACCTACTTGAATGGTATAGTACTACGCAACATGTGCATGCATAGGTTTGCCACGATACATTTGTTTCGCCAAGAATTGCAACTTGAGTAGCAATTATGGTGACCACGCGGTTGCTAATCCCGAACCATTTCGGAAGTTCAAAACCATGTATTGGAAGGCATTGGTTGACCTCCCATAAGGTGGACCGTGGAGCAGTGGTGGCCCAGCGGTATTGGCCGCGACTTACAAGTTGTAGGTGGTGAGTTCAAACACAGGCAGGCGCTTTACTTTCTGTAAATTATTTCATCACCACTGCTCTCAAAAACGGTGAAGGAAAACATCGTGAGGAAACCGCCATGTCCCAGAACCAAAAATTCCAATCGAAGACATGTGACATCCACCAATCCACATTGGGCTCGCGTGGTCTACGGCCCACACCCTCTCACAGGGGCCTGCGGACGGCGAGCAGTGGGTAGCTCGCCGTCCGATCAGCACCAGGCCCTGTAGACAAAGTAACATCGCTTCGTAGCGAAACGATATCTAAATTCGTCATCGTCTCTGAGATATCGATAAACATTTCCTAGCGTTAGCGTTCCTTCGTTATCTTTTTTGGCGATCACGATCGAGGCGAAGGCGAACTCTGAAAGCGCTGCTTCTCTACGCATTTGTATGGGATAAACACGATAGCAATTCGTTTCTTTATGGTTTCGTTACGAATTATAACATTGTCTACCAACTTGCGATAACGATGTCGACAGTCGACTGACCACGTGACTTAGCGCGATTTATGTCAATCTCATACATTTTAGTCTTTTCTAACTTCGTTATCGTTTTTAAATTGTTACTTTGTCTAAGCCCCCAGGCCCGTGAGTCGACGGCGCGTAGTGTTCCACGCGCGCCTCAAAGAGATAAGTGTCAGCCACCACTGACGGGGCCCATCGTGGCCGGTGCCAGCATGCCTAGGGGTAGCGGATAAATTCTGAAAATGAGTTACCGCACCCCTGGGCACTCAGGCAGGGAAGGAAAAGGGGTGGGTTTTAGTCAGTAAGAGTCTGACACGCCCTCCCGCTCCACCCAGAGCGGGCGAAGTCATTGGATGATTTCCCACCCCCCCAAAAAAAAAAAACCCTCTCACAGAGAGGAGGCCTGTGCCCCAGCAGTGGGGACATTAAAATGCTGATGATGATGATGATGAAGGTGGACCGACCGGTCAAGATGGTGGGAATCCTCTGTATGAAAGTAGAACAGGACCGGTCGATGTGGCGACGCTTGGGAGAGGCCTACAAACGAGTACGTCATCTTGTCTAGGTGAGATTATGATGTTTTTTGGAACGAAGTTCCTTATCGCGCGTTGTGAAAGGGGGCTAGACGGAAAAAATTCTTACGAAAAGTCGAGACGACACTAATGAGGCTGTCCATCCAAAAAGATTGTGTTGGAAATACAATCTAATAAAAACTTCTTGTATTTTTGGTGGGTAGGTACAAAGTTTGCAAGCAGATCAAGCATTATCTAACCAATTTCGTGTGTTAAATCTAGCGGAGCTTGGAACGCTGAGCTCAGCTGAGATGATGAAGTATAACTTCTTACGTGCGTGCGTGTGTGCGTAGTTAATAATAAAAAAAATATTATAAATTAAAAAAAACAAAATTATATTACAATTCCTTCATTAATTAATCGAAAGGAACTTCGTTCCATCCGGGTGTCCCTTGACACCTCTCAAGTTTTTTTTTTTAAAAGGGAGGGAAATCATCAAATAACTTCTCCCACTCTGCTTGGAGAAGGAGGGTGTGTCATCAGACTCTTACTGACTAAAAGCCACCCGTATTCTTTCAGTTGCCTGTACCTTGGCCGCGCGGTGACTCTTTCGAGAACTCCCACAAACCTGGCAGGTGGCGACGCTTGGGAGAGGCCTACATAGGTATATCAGTCAGCTGATATAATGATGATGAATGATTAATTTCCTAGAGAGCGACTTTGTTGGCTTAGTGATATGATTTTGGTACCCAACCAACGGTAATAGCACTGAATACAAAAAAAAATCAATCAATCTGCCCGCGCCTTTTCCCTACTATCTTGGGCTCGGCTTCCAGTCTAGCCGGATGCAGCTGAATACCAGTATTTTACATGGAGCGACTGCCTATCTGACCTCCACAACCCAGTTAATGGGTAATTTAATACCTCTTGGTAAGACTGGATGTCAGACTTTCGGGCTTCTGACGATCAAAGATTCACGATTGATAGCCGGGTCCAACTAACGGCTTAACGTGCTTTCCGAAGCACGGAGGAGTCTCGGTATGTAAAGATGGTGACCCATCCATGGACCAACCCCGGCAAGCGTAGCTTAATCTGATGGATCGATCCGTCCGTGCGGCTGTTATTACTTTAGCCACGAGCTCCTCCAATAGCACTGAATACAAGTCACGTAAATTTAGCATCCGCCTATGATGCCCGTAGCATGGTTTCTGCATACCCACTTGGGAAAAAGTCTGACTTTATAAGTAACTAAGTCAGAAACGGCCGTTTTTGGTACTTTTGCCTACTACTTTGGATACGAAACATCCTGAGACCTGTTTTTAACCGACTTTCGAAAAAGGAGGAGGTTCTATGTTCGACTGTACGTATGTTTTTTTTTTATGTATGTCCGCCGATTTCTCCGTCAGTTGTGAACCGATTTTCAAATTTTTTTTATCCGAAAGAATATACTCCCGAGGTGGTCCCATTTAAATTTTATCGAAATTGCTTCAGCGCTTTTTGAGAAACTGAAAAAAAACGAAAAATACGTTTACCTCGATGACGTTTTGGTATTCTCCAAATGTTTAAATTCCACGTTCCATGTTATTGGGGTTTTGAGTTCTGGGGTATAACAACTAAAAAGTGAAAAATAAAAAACTTTTTTACAAAAAAAACCAACAGACTTCCAAAAAAACATACACTAAAAATAAAAAATAAACTGTAAGTCGGTGTCAAATAACGAAGAAGTAAAATACAAACACCGACTGCCGAAATTAAAGTTATTTTTTTTATTTTTAGTGTATTTTTTTTGGAAGTCTGTTGTTTTTTTTGTAAAAAAGTTTTAACAACATAAAAATACTTTATCCTCTTTGTAACAAACGTGACGTTGGATTCTTTAATGTTTATTTTCTATGCTGTGCTACGATTTTTTATTCAATGAAAAGATCATTTAATTATTTATAATTCAGTCTGTTTTAGTTACCTGTTGTTTTATGTGTAATAAATTAATAATGCGTCTATGTTCGGACAGCGCTCCTTGATGGGCGAGTCCTATTACTGGGTGGACATACGACGCGTTACGTGAGCTCAGCGCAGAACACGCAAGCTAACCACTTAAGGTCATTGGCAGCTAATAGCGCCTTAATTAATCGCTTTCCACGTCTGCTGTTTCCCCGCAAATTCTTCCTAAGCCAGGCATCGGATTTAATGCGGTTTTCTCTAACAGAAAGCGGATAAAGGAGGAAGGTTTGCGAGTATAATTTGTACCCGTGCGGAGCTGGGGTGGGTCGCTAGAATAAAATAAAACAAAATGATAAAATAACAAACATTTTATTTACATTACTACTATTAATAAATAGAAGACGAATGAAGTACAGTCACAGATCTTTAAGGATATTACGAGACGAGAATATTACTGTCAAGTTTTTATAAATAGGAGTTATTTACGAATATCTAGTGTTAGTGTTACAGTATATATTTTTAAATATGGCTTTTGCTGATGTCAACAGTATCAGCCGGTTGATTCTGTTAACATTTCACCATGATAAATTAGGTGGAGTGAGCGTGAACTGAGCCTTTAGACAAAATACATTTCTGTTAACGTTAACGCTAACGCTTCGTGCAAAATGTATGGCAAAGACATTACTGGGCGTGAGTCACGTGACAGTTCTCTGTCTAACGCTTCGTGAAAAACGTCGTTGCCATATATTTTGCACGAAGCGTTAGCGTTAACAGAAAAGTATTTTGTCTAACCCGTCTGAACTGTCATTCCACCTTGATTGTATGGATCAACAGCTCACTTCACATTCACTTCACCTAAGTTTTCATGGTGAAATTTTACAGAATAGCACTACTGAAGTATACATTGTATTTTGAAGGGAATGCAAAATTTTTGGCTTACAAGTACTAATCAAAAGAAAAAATGAAATAGTGTATCTTTGGCAAATAAATTACTACCTATCCGGACATTAAGTACAGTGACTGATATATTAAATTATAATAAAATGCATTCCTCATGATCATTCATACAATAACACAATTTAACCAAATACTACTTTGTTACTGGCTAACGATATAATAAGTTAAAGCAAACTTTTTTTTATACTTTTTAATTTCTCACTACGCAGGTTTAATGTCAAATGACTTAATTATAAACAATTTAACTAATCAACCTTTCTTACAAAATTCTATTTAAAACATTCACCTTCTCAATTTCTGGATAAAAAGACGGCAGTAATCTATATCATAAAGGGGTAAAGTTTGTTTGTGGGAAGTAATCTCTGGAACTACTGTACCGATTTTGAAAATTCTTTGTAGAAAGCTACATTATTATATTTATTATGGCAGTATTTGAAATCCAATGCAGACGAAGTGGCAGGCAAAGTGCTAGTAAATAATAATGGCAGTACTGAATAATGGTAATGATCAAACATGAAAAAATATTAAATCTCACAGCAAAAATTTCGGTGGTCAGCAAGGCGTTGGTAGTATCTTCTTGACCAGCTAAAATGTTGACCATAGTGCTTTTGTTTTTTGTTGAAGTTCCACAGACACCAGAGATAAAGAAGATGGGTGCATTCTCAAACATCATTGATCCTCTTTGGTTGGTGTAGCATGACTTCTTTTCCAAACATCACTATTTCTCCATTCTCCATCATGCTACAGTGACATTATAAGTTGCTAGCTGGGTTGAGCAAGCTTCACAAAACAACCAAGAAGTCTTCCTTCTTCATAGTGTCAGTCACTTTACAATGAATCATTTAAATAGAATTAAGTAATGCAATCTTATTTAGGTACACGGTCCCGTCCACTCTCATAGCACAAAGTTTACACGTTGAATCCCATCTTCCTCATGCAGGCTTTGTGTTCTTCAATAAGGGGACCACAGTTCTCTTCTCCATTTTCAATTATGCTGAAATTGAAAACAAAAAAATGGTTAATCAATGAACAAGTGTCATTATAAATAACTTAGTCATGATTTACATGCGAAAGTAGTATTCAAATGGTTATGAGAACAGCTATTAGCCTGAATGAGTTTTATAAACTCGTTAACCATCATTCTCCTCCCTTATCCCAATTTATTTGGGGTCAGTGCAACATGTCTTTTTCTTCCATATTCCTCTATTAGTTGTCACCTCTGTAGTCACCCCTTTTTTACCCATATCCTCTTTCACACAGTCCAACCATCGTTTCTTTGGCCTTCCCCTACTCTTATAGCCATCCACAAGACTTTCCTCACAATATTTTCTTTATTCCTCCGCATCACATGCCCATACCACGACAACCGATTTCCACAAAACTTTTCAGTCAGCGGTGCCACTTTCTCCTTATATACTCATTCCTAATTCTATCCATGCGTGTAACACCACACATCACTAAACATTCTCATCTCAGCTGCATGCAATTGCTTTTCATTCATCCCTTTATTCAAATATCTATATCAAATACTGATTAATGGATTTTAAATTCAAGATAATGTGCGTCTCATCCATCAAATTCAGCTGTCTACAGAGCAAAACCTCCTTCAAAATATTGGTCAGGACTTTACCACCAACATCAATTCTTTTTTCGGGTAGAAAATGTTGAATTATGAACCTGCTTATCAGTGTTTAAACTAGTCACATGGTAATTTTTGTTTTATAAATAAGGCCGTAGGTACTTTGGAGATAACAGTCCAACAGGTTATTCATGAAAACATTAGTATTATTTTTCTAGTTGACTTTAAGGAAAGTCAATGTCATTTTCCTCATGGTGTTATGTATTAGTTGTTAATATGAGGGTGGTTGCATCCACTCAGTTCTATATAAGTTGTGTCGCTTGTCAAATAAATTCGGGGTGCTACCCGCTATCCGTCATTTCATTTGTCTACGTTCGCATACATGTCAGATGGTTATAATTTGATTCCCAGATTAAAATGTCTTCTAAATCTTTATCATATGGTTTAAAAATTAAGTGACTTCATGCGGAGTTAACCGTTCTACAGCAAGCCAGATGATAGTGATTAACTCCTAAAATATCTGGGTATTGTTTCTGAAAAAGATAATGTTGACATCAAGTTGACTAATTTCTGGCCTAATATTTATAGACCAATTTATCAAGCATTCTTTAATTGACTGAATTCATGTGCTATTTTTCTAGAAAAGCCGCTGTTGCGTAATAAAAATAGTTTTGTTCATAACCTTACCATGCGTCTCGCGCCCGCTTAGTTTCCGGGCATGCACAGCACGGCTTCAGTTTAGGTTTCTCAGCGTTCGCCGGTGCAGGCGCCTCCGCTACCTTCACGTCCACAGCTTTAGCACTTGCATTACCCATTTTATTGATAATTACCGAAAATGTTTATGATGCAATTTATACTTGCACGGTTGCACGCTCGACCTTTGATGACAGATGTCAAAATATTCGAAGGTCGTTCTTGTCAAAATCTTTTTCCGGCATTCTGTGCGTTTACGAATATAGATTAAATAAGGATTCAATGAAAATAAAACATCTTTACAAAGGTGGTTATAAGATTATGTCAAACGAAAATGTTTTCTCAATAGGTACTTTTAGAAGTTTAGCTTCTTTAGACTTCATAATTTTTACATTTCAATTAATTTTGACAACTTTTTTTATTCAATTTTAAAAAATTACGTGTGTATTGAGGCTTCATTCGTAAACGTAATTAAAACCTTTATCGTTTTGTTTTGGGGTGGGCAGATTTCAAGGGTTGCATTGCATGCATATTGAGAGCTTGCTCAGATTGGTCTAGTATTCCACTTCCAAGAGTTTTATCCTGGATCGGTCTTCTAATGTGTGAAGTGATATCTATGCTTTAAGTAGGTACCTACCTCCATATCTAATCGCATCATAGGCACCGTAAGTAATTAATGGGATGCGAGAAGTGCGGTAAAATTGGTTTAAATTAAAAACAATTTTTAGCTACAAACTTTAATCTGACAAGCAAAACTTTAAATAATTATACAAACAAATCCTTTCTTCTTGGATAAAATCTTCTAAAATGATAAAAAAAAAATGAAAAACAAAACTGAACAACCTGCCACCTGCCCGAGATGGGAAACTTAAACTAAAGCTTACGAAGTTAAACACATACCTTTACAAATTAATTAAATCTCATAATCACACTTTAAAACAGATTGATCGTAATCAGAAGTTCATGATTAAAAACATTAAAGTACATTTTATGATCTTAAAACAGTATCTTATAGTAAGCAGAATGATACATAACTCCTTGGTTTAAGGTTCTAAGATAAAAATGAAATGGATAAGTACTTACTCATGTTTAGTTCGCAAAGGTTATGTATCAAAATGTTACCTTTACTATGTAAAATATACCTAATCTAAAACAAAAAGCATTCACATTAAATTAGCATGTTAATATGGTTAAAATCAAAAATGCAGTAAAAAAACTTATATTCATAATCACAAACACATAATGATTGGGTGATATATGTTAAAATGTTAACTGATTAAAATGCAGCAGAGTGACGCGCGTTGATATATCATACTAAAATAGTCACCTGGATCACTAACTGATCGTTGAATGGTTTACAAACTAGTCGTATTTAAAATCAAGTCAATTTTAACTGTCCAAATTGTTATTTTTTGCCGATTGTGCGGAAAATGAACGATTATAATAGATTTTTTATCTAAACTGAAAAATATCACTTCGATTAACCAGTCTCACTGGCTGAAGATTGGTCTGTATGTAAATTAGGAAATATGAGTCAAAAGTGAGATGTTTCAATTTGGACCCTATCAGCGTCCTTGAAAATCATATTTCACAAAATATGGAATTAGAAGGAACGCACGCATGATTCTGAAAACATTTTCCTTAGCACTAATAAATCAAATGTTAAAAGCCGAATATGATAATCAAGATAGTCTGAATATTACTGAACTTAAAACTATGTAAATGATGGTTAAAAAATAAAACATGCTCTCCTTATACTACGATTAAAAAATCTATAAAAACGTAACTAATATCTATAATTCTGCGGCCCGTTCGACCCGTTTACTTCAACAATTGTCTTTGGAGATCTAATCGCCGTTTGCTTTTAGCTATCGTAAAAAACTTTATAAAAAAAAAACAACTTACAAATCTATTATTTGATAAAAATCTCAAAAAAAAAATCAACGAGATTAAGAACAAGCTCATTGCAATAATTCTAGAACAAAGGTAGTTCTATTATCATATAATTTCAGGAACTCATGAAAATTTTTCTAATTTTCTATAAGTGCATCAGTCTTAAATATGTATAGTCTACCTTTTAGTAAATTGCATTGAGATTCTCAAATTATTTCCAGTCTTCTATTGAGGTATAGACTGAAGAATTACTTAATCCTTAAGTTTTGTAGGTACTTTAATGTATTATTTTGTACTCTAGAATCAGTCTCACAAGTTTTCTGTCTTCAGTCTTTCAAAGCTACGTATAAATGGCTAGGCATACCATTTCAAACAAATCATGAAGTTTTGCTTATCTCATAATTAATGCATTTATTATTGACCAGCAATAGCTTTAAAATTTACAACATACAAATCAAAATACTGCTCTTTTAGTTAATCCATCACTTTTAAATAAAATTGATATTTTAATAACTCATGCGATTATTAATATGCCTTGTTTTAGTAGCTTCATAGTTTACCACATTATACGTAGCTTTATTAAAATATTTTAGTTTGTCTACCATTTGTCTTGAGTTAGCGTCGCGAACTGGGAAGGCGATCCCACCATCTTGCGTTCAGCGCCACCCGCAGAGCCTTGGTAATTGCTCTTTTGGGCTTTGAGATCTGTGAATTGTCATAGTATGTAAATATTAGAAAAATCAATCTGCCTAGCCTTTACCCAACTATCTTGGGGTCGGCTTCCTGTCTAACCGGATGCAGCTGAATACCAGTATTTTAAATGGAGCGACTGCCTATCTGACCTCCACAAACCAGTTACTGGGTAATACGATACCCCTTGGTAAGAGAGGTTGTCAGACTTTCGGGCTTCTGACGACCCGTAACGACTGTCAAAGATCCACGATTGACAGCCGGGACCAACGGCTTAACGTGCTTTTCGAGGCACGGAGGAGTCTCGGTATGTAAAGATGGTCACCCATCCATGGACCAACCAAGCTTAACCTGATGGATCAACCCGTGCGGCTGTTATTACTTTAGCCACGAGCTCCTCGAGTAAGTAAATAATAGAATAGACCTAATATTTACACATGAAACTGTTGCGAAAAATGTAGTATCATAACGCACATTATTATTGCTCTTAAAAGTTCATCAGGCAGTTTAGACTTCGAACTAAGAAGCTCGCCAGGGAATGTTCCTTGACGAGATACTTTGTTTAACGGCTACACCAAATGATGTCAAATATCTAAAAAAACCCGAAAAATATAATCCACTTTTCCGGAGTAGGTGGTTGATAATGCTTTCTCAAGAGTGACCCTATTATTATCTCGATAATAATTTAATAGGACCGTGAGATTAATAGAAATAACTTAAAAGATATTTAGTCAAACTAATAATAATACCTAACATGTACAAATGCGTATGAAAACAACTCATTGGGCATGAAAAAATTCATCTACATCGCTGTCAATGGAAGAAGTGCCCAGAACGCTAGCAGCATTGCCACGTTGAATAGCAATGCTTATTCGTTGGCCAAAGAAAACCCCAGTCCTCTGGTCACGTGAAGAGTCGACTAACAGCTTGCTGATATGCCGAAAAACTCGATGAGCACTCGGACCCCATGACCCTAGTGTTTCAACTCCAAACTGCTCATACATGTAACTCCCAATAAGGTTGTTACATTTGTGCCGTTTGAGGTTTTCTGCAGCTGCAGCAGCCGCCCCAGCACAGCCCGCCGTGCTAAGAAGATGAGATGGCGCAAGGGTGTCGACACATGTTGCATCTCACACCAAAGGCCTACCCAACTTCCAAGGCATTATGGTCATTTCGGCTGGCCTCTTCCCATTGTCACGTGCCAAGCCATTGGGTTCTTAAACAGCTGACACACCGGCGGTCAATTAGGACCGTTGAATGCTTCCTTTGGCTTGGTTATGCCCGAATTTCTTATAAAAAAACTTAAGTAATTAAGGCGTATATAGCCGCCAAGTGGCGCCCTAATTGAATAAAAAATCGTAGCAAAGCGTAGAAAATAAAGATTAAAAAATCCTATTTTGCGGTATTTTTACGTTGTTGAAACAGGACTCAAAGTGTTTCGTATCCAAAGTAGTAAGTCATCATTCTCCTGCCCTTATCCCAATTTATTTGGGGTCGGCGCAACATGTCTTTTTCTTCCATACTCCTCTATTAGTCGTCATCTCTGTAGTCACCCCTTTTTTACCCATATCCTCTTTCACACAGTCCAACCATCGTTTCTTTGGCCTTCCCCTACTCTTATAGCCATCCACATCCATACACAAGACTTTCCTCACGACATTTTCTTCATTCCTCCGCATCACATGCCCATACCACGACAACCGATTTCCACACAACTTTTCAGTCAGCGGTGCCACTTTCAGACTTCCTCTTATATACTCATTCCTAATTCTATCCATGCGCGTAACACCACACATCGCTCTTAGCATTCTCATCTCAGCTACATGCAATTGCTTTTCATTCATCCCCTTTGTGGCCCAACATTCTGAACCATACAAGACAGCAGGTCTGACCATTGTTTTATAAATCTTCCCCTTAAGTTTTAGGGGAATGCGGGAATCACAGATAGTCCCGGTGACCTGCCGCCATTTCATCCATCCAGTGTTAATTCTGTGCTTAACAGTCCGATCTATTTCGCCATCGCTTTGCACGAGTGAACCGAGATACCGAAAATCGGAGCAGACTGGGAGAAGCGCGCCATCTAGCACTACAGCTTCAGAACTGGAGAGACCGCCGAAATCGCAGAACATGTATTCAGTTTTGGTTCTGCTGATTTTCAAGCCAACTTTCTCCAGCTTCTGTTGCCATTTCTCCAATCTGCTCTGGATCTCAGGTCCATCTTCACCGACCAGAACAATGTCGTCGGCAAACAGCATGCACCAGGGTGCCTCTTCCTGTATTTCCGACGTAAGAGCGTCCATAATCAACAGGAAGAGGTAAGGACTTAAAGCCGACCCTTGATGCAAGCCTACAGCCACACTGAACTTATCGGTGTTGCCAGCAGCCGACCGGACGTAGGTACTAGATTGTCTGTACATAGCACGAATCAACTCAACATACTTCCCAGGCAAACCTTTCTCTTTCAAGGCCCACCACAACACATCCCGAGGTACCCTATCATACGCTCATCCAAAGTAGTAAGTAAAAGTGTCAAAAACAGCCGTTTTTGGTACTTTTGCCAAAAACAGCCAAAAATACATTAAGCTCTTTGTAACAAACGAAACATAGGATTCTTTCATTTTTATTTTCTATGCTAAGATACGAATTTTTATTCAATGAGGGCGCCACTTACGGGGAGGTAGTTAAAGTAATACCTGCTATCAATAGCAGCATCTTCCTGCGCGCTCCGAAGGCAGTGACGCCGATCTCGACGAGGTCCGCCTCGTTCAGCGACCTGAACGTAGACATGTCTAACTCGTGCTTCTTGAACAAATCTGGAATAAAATGGTATGATGACTGGTGTGTTTGACCCTAACAAAGTTGGGAACAGGAGATGATGATGATGATTATGATTGAAGAATGACCAAGAATGCCATCAGCAGCATCAAATAGGCTAGTCAGATGAAACTGATAATTTCTTGAGTGTTAAAAATCTTTCATTCAGACAAAATCTACAATTGATAATGATACCTACACAAAACTTAAAACCGGCCAAGTACGTGTCGGAGTTCGCACATTTGGGGTTCCGTACCAAATGTATTTTTGACTATTTGTATGGCTTTGGGTCAACAAGATGCTTAATACTGTGAAAATTTGAAGACTAACTCCAACCGCTTGGCTGTAAAACCTGTGTGACAGACGACGTAAGTGACAGTAATAGTGATCCGTTTGGACTTTTTTTTTTGTGGGGTGGGAAATCATCCAATGACATCTCCCCGCTCTAGGGTGGAGCGGGAGGGCGTGTCAGACTCTTACTGACTAAAACCCACCCCTGTTCCTTCCCTGCCCTGAGTGCCCAAGGGCGCGGTAGCTTCTTCGAATTTATCCACAACCCCTGGGCAGTCATCGGCCATGACGGGCCCCGTCCCTATTGCTGACAATTCTTGTTCGTCGCGCGTGGAACACTACTCGCCGTCGACACTCGGGCTTGGTGCTGATCGGACGGCGAGCTACCCACTACTCGCCGTCCGCAGGCCCGGGTATCCGTTTGGACCGTTAAGGTACGGTACCCTAAAAGTAGTGTTAGTACTTATTACTACCTGAAAAAAAGTACTAGTGCTATTTATTTTACGCCACAGTGGCATGCATTGGCGTATACAGGATGTAACGGAAAGGTGTGGTCATATTTTAAGACCTGCATCTCTCCATCGATAATAATAATAAATAATAATAATAATGTTTATTTATAGAAATTTAGACATTCATTACAAAATATTTTAGCAGGCTAAATTAGGTCAGATTAAGTGGTGTAGTCATCTGTAGCCGAACTAGGCAGAACCTGTATTTCGGCTATCAGCGCCAAACCCCTCGAGTATTATGCATTTATATAATAGCCATTTTTATGTTTACATTTGTAGATATCTTGTACGAAAAAAGTAAAACAAAAAGGAAAAAGTTTGTGCAGTGTTTGCATGAGGTCCTCTTATTTGTGTGAGATGGGAATGTACGTGTCTGATGTGTAAGAGGATGTGTAGTGTTGTCTAGTGTTTTGGTGTGTGTATGGTGTGAGTGAGCGTGCGCGCATTTGTGTGTAAGTTATGAAAAGTGTATGTACTAGTTTATTACATAGTTTTTTTTATTAGGATGGTATGTACAGAAGAAGTTCAGTTTGTTCATAGGTAAGACTTTTCAGATATTCGGTAAGTTTCTTCTTGCATTGCATTTTTGTTAACGGGTATATATCAAGGATTCTGTTTAGCCTATTGTAAATTAATGGACCAATGGAGTGGGCAAAGCGTTGACTAAATTTAGTTTTAAGCAGCTTGGTTCTTTCGCATACTAAATCTTTTCGTCGTTTTTGGAGGAGTAGTGGGTTGTAGCTTAGTTTACTGTGTTGTAGGAGGACAACGCTTAGTATGTACAATTGTCTCACGGTCATGACTTCCCATTTTTCGTATAGCGTTGTTGTAGAGAATCGGATAGGCTTGAACGTCGCGACCTTCAGTATTGCACGCTGGGCGATCTCGATAGACTTCAAAGTTGTTTTTGATGTCCCTCCCCAAGAAGATAGACAATATGTAAGAAGCGATTGACAGAGCGCATAGTATATCTGCCTTAGCAACTCAAAGTGAGCAATGTGCCTTAGGTTTTTAAAAATATATATGAGCTTTCGTATTCTACAGCATAGTAGCCTAACATGTTCTTTAAAATTGAGATTGCTATCTATGTTAACTCCCAAATATTTCACTGTATGAACGCGTTCCAATGAAGGACACTTGCAGTTTTTTCCAGAGTGACACTCGTGCGATATGATATTTCGCACGATGCCATCTCCATTTCTCTTATTTATACTAAAGCAGATATACTTGGTTTTGTCCACATTTAATGTGAGAATATTATTACGAAGCCATTTTTGGACGATATCGAAGCCCCGCTGTGCAGCACTGAAAGCCTCTTCCCATGTATTGGCAGCAAAACAGAGGGCAGTATATATAAATAGATATGAACAACTTTCTTCAAGAAAATCTGAGTAAATTCTCAAAAACAAATTTTGCCTCCGATACAAATATTGATCAGCTGATGATAATTTTGTATGGCAAGTCCAACTTTTTTTGGGAATTTTCTATTTTTAACCGACTTTCGAAAAAGGAGGACGTTCTATGTTCGACTGTACGTATGTTTTTTTTTTTATGTAAGTACCTATGTCCGCTGATTTCTCCGTCAGTTGTGGACCAATTTTCAAAATTCTATTTTTATCCGAAAGAATATACTACCGAGGTGGTCCCATATAAATTTTATCGAAATTGCTTCAGCGCTCTTTGAGAAACTGAACAAAACGAAAAATACGTATACCTCGATTACGTTTTGGTGTTCTCCAAATGTTTAAATTCCACGTTCCATGTTATTGGGGTTTTTAGTTCTGGGGTATAACAATTAAAAAGTGAAAAATAAAAAACTTTTTTACAAAAAAAAAAAACAACTTTAATTTCGGAAGTCGGTGTTTGTATTTTACTTCTTCGTTATTTGACACCGACTGGCGAAATTAAAGTTATTTTTTAATAGTTAGTGTTTTTTTTTTTTAACCTGTGAAGCCCCGCAACTCACTGGTGAGTCGGACAAAAAAAAAAATTTAAAGAGAAAAAAAAAAAAATCGGCTGTCAACCCGGGTTGTCCTCGGGGTTTAATTTGACAACCCGGATTTTGCCGTGGGGCTTCACAGGGTCGGTTGTTTTTTTTATAAAAAAGTTTTTTTCTTAGAGTTAGTTGTTCATTTCCATGGGCAGAACCATTTCTTAAAATATGACCACACCTTTCCGTTACACCCTGTATAGGGGAGGGCCGGGTGGGCCGCCTTATCCTCATGGAGGCTATCGGCGTTGGTGACCACTCGCGTCCCGCCTTCTCCAGGCCATACGGAGCGCAGATAGCGAGTATTTTATTTTCATCGATAGGTTACGTTTAACCACTATCTCGCCTGATGGTAAACAATGATGTGGTCGAAGATGGAGCACGCTTCCCAAGAAGTAACCTTTCACTCTGACTTAAACACTTCCAGGTTTTAGCTATCAGGAAACAGACTCTGCAGGGAACTCCACTCGAATGTGTTTCCAAAATGTTTTGTACGTGTGAATGGGATGCAATATAAACTTACCAATATACTTGTGCAGTCCTACATCCCTGAGTAGAGCAATCAGCTGCTGGTAGCGACAGTTATTATTGGGAGGAGTCTGCGACTGCGCTTGTGGTTGTGGCGGGGAGACGACGGGCTCCGCGATGTTCGGCCGCACCAGGTCTGAGCGGTTCCAGCCTTTATCCGGCTGTGGAATAGATAGACAACGTTAAGGTGGATGCGCCAGGGTAGCCAGCGAAATTCAAATTTTCTTAAGTTTTTTTCAATTTGTGGGTCAGTGTCAGGTCGTACCTTGGTCAAAATTTGATTCGCGGCCGTAGCAAGTATGTATTTACAGAACTGTGATTATTAAAATCATCAATACAACTCTTTCATTTAGAATTGATGCCAAGTGTCATGATTGCATGAAATTCTTACATTTGGCATCAATTCTAACTGAGAAAGTTGTATTGATGATTTTAATGATTATAATTTTATAAATACATACTTGCTACGCCCGCGAAAATTTTGACCGAGATATAACCTGACACTGACCTGAAACTTGCAGAAAACGTAAGAAAATTAGAATTTCGTGGGTTAGGGTGGAGCTTTCACCCTAAGACAGTGAGAAATGTACGGTATAATATGATTCAAACTTTCAACGTTAAGGCACAATTATTCAACTTTAAATGGTTTTCAATTGAACATCACGTCTTAACGACTGGTCTTATTTCTTTGAAAAAAAAATATGTTACTCTAGACAATTTCCGTCGTAATTTGATCTTAGAATATTTGAAATTATTTTTTTTTATAACAGTGTAATTAATTTGTAAAGTTAAACGCGGATAAAAATTGAGAATCACGCAAAAACTATAAAGCGTATTTTTATGAAACCTTCACCATTTTAAAGATCGTGTTTTAGTTTAATACCTGTTGTTTTATGTGTAATAAATTAATAATGCGTCTAATTACGGACAGCGCTCCTTGAGGGGCGAGTCCTATTACTGGGTGGACGTACGACGCGTTACGTGAGCTCAGCACAGAACACGCAAGCTTACTCAAGGTCATTGGCAGCTAATAGCGCCTTAAGACACTGAAAAATGTTCAGTACCTACAGATTAATTCAAACTTAATGGCTGCTCTGGAGATGAGACAAAGTCTGCACAGTAGCAAATCAAAGTGAAAGAAGTATGTAGAAGTATTTTAGAAGTATTTCGTAACAAGTAACACACTTCATAGTCGACTTAAAGTTTGAATCTATCTGTTACAAGCTGACCCGGAGAACTTCGTACTGCCACAGACTTTGTAAACAAAAAAACCGTAAAAAATAGTAAATGTACCACGACACGAAAGAACAGACTGAATAAGGGTATTTTACTCTCTAAGAGAAAAAACTAAAAATATGTTATTGAGATAGCTAAGGCAAAAAGCAGTCGGAAAATGTTAGTTTTAGTTCATAAAATAACAAAAATAAATTTTAAAATTCAATTCAAAGTTTTCAGTTTTTTTTATCTGTTTTTTAACACCATGGAACAGTAACCGCCATGTTATACGTCATATGGCTATGAAAACTATAAAGCGTCAACTTTCAACTGATCAGCGTATATATATATTCTTAAGGACCAGAAGCGGTTATTATTAAAATGAAAATAAATGACTCATCAACCAAGAAAGTTTTATTCCTTAAAAACGTTTTACAATAACAAGTACGTTCCTACTTCTACAACATTATAAACACGATCCTTGAATAACATTATAACGACTCTAAAATACGTCTGTTGCGTCCGGGAGCCAAACGAAGAAGAGAGAGCTCGGGCCCTTCTCGCGGTCCAGTGGCGCCCTCATTGAATAAAAAATCGTAGCATAGCACAGAAAATAAATATTAAAAAATCCAACTTCACGTTTGTTACAAAGAGGATAAAGAATTTTTACGTTGCTAAAACAGGTCTCAAAATGTTTCGTATCCAAAGTAGTAGGCAAAAGTGCCAAAAACGGCCGTTTCTAAAAATAAATTAAATTAATAATAGTAAAAATTCTTTATCCTCTTTGTAACAAACGTGAAGTTGGATTTTTTAATATTTATTTTCTGTACTATGCTACCATTTTTTATTCAATGAGGGCGCCACTCGACCGCGAGAAGGCCTGCTCGGCCCAGACCCGGGAGTAGGGGAACTTGCTGAGTGGGGGAGCTTGCTAACAATATTTACACAGCCAACTGACGTCATGACCACAGAGCAATAGGGCGTCCACTGCGTCCAGCGTTTTCATCAAATTACGCGCGAAATTCGAAATTGTAAAATTTAAATGCACTTTTAGGGCACTGATTGATTGAATAAAAATTTTGTGATTTTTTTTTGTTTATTAGCACTATAGAATCTAATTGAGACACTTTTCAAAAATAGGTGTAATACCATATTGGTCAGATTAGGTACCTACACATATGTTTCTAGGTGACACTGTCTCTATTATAAGCAAAATAATAAGACGGAGAATTACGTAAAAAGTTTGATAAAACTTACAGTAACAGCATCATTGTTGTCATTCAGGTTGATGGGTCCGGGCGAGGTGTGGCTGAAGTAGTAGCCCGCCCAGCGCGGCGTCGGCACGCGGTAGCCGCCGCCCACACTCTCACGCATCGCCTGGTGACAAGGGGTTACATGAGAAACAGCTGATGAGATGAGAGAGGAAGGAGCCTGAATAGCTGCTTTGTGAATATAAGCCACCGCTCCACACAGCAGCCCAGCCCCTGATCAGGGTAGAGCGAGATTGTCATTCGGCGCCGTTTGGTCGTCGCTTCCACATCACGGAAATTCTACTTCTTAAAATAATAATACTTGCACACAGATAGATTAACCTGGACACTCTCTCTCTGTTAGTATTAATGCCGTATTAATGTAGATAGTATTTCATGAAATCATGACATATGGCATTAATACTGAGAGAGTTGTATTGATGATTTTGATATATTACAGTTCTGTATGTGCGTACTTGTTACGGCGGCGAATCATATTTTGACCAACATACTGCAACAATAGATAGTGACTAAGTAACCTGCAAATTGCAAAAAACGCAAGAAAATTTGAATTTCGCGAGCTACCCTGGCGCTTTCACCTTAAAATCCTTTCCTAGTCATATTAATTTATTTGCGTTCCACAAGGTAAAACAGGATTTTATTAAAAAGGCTTAGAGCTAAGAGCCGTTGTATACAGTCAAAGTACAGCAAACATGATTGTTTGAAATTATAGCTATTACCATTACCTACATAAAATTAAAAATCTAAACCGTAGAAACTAGAATTTTACAAAAAAAACTGGCCAAGTACGTGTCGGATTTGGCACATTAAAGATTCCGTACCATATAATGGTATAGGGAACGTGCACGGCGTAGTCTGTGCCATCTAGTGGAGTAAATTCGAAACTTTTACCCTTTAAAAACTTGTCATTGACATTTCCGTGTCATATATATAAACACACACGCATCATGCACACATGCAGCACGCGTAACGTAGACTGCCATCTATTGAGTGAAATCCGCAACTTGTACTGTAGAAATACTTGACATTGACATTTATGTGGCGCCCTCTATAGTTCCTGCACGCTCCCTATATGTTAGTAAAGTGTACGTAATAATAAACATACTCGTATTATCACCAAATTTCAATTTCATAGATCAACGGGAAGTTAAAAAATTATTCATAACAAAATTTTGTGACAGACGACGGACGGATAGACAGACAGACGGACACGTGAGTGACAACAATAGGGCTCCGTTTGGACCCTTCAGGTACGGAACCCTAATAAAATTATAAGTACCTACATCTTCTTGCGGTGCTCTCGCTCAGACTATGACTCATTTACTGGAGTGCCCAAAATTTACCCTAGAAGACCTGAGTAAAGCTGCCAGCGAAGCAATAAACGTGGCCCGCCTACTGGGCACAAACAGTTTAAGTAATATTGTATGTATATACTTAAACAATTTACCACCGAAACGAAAAGAAGAAGATGAAGTGAACCTACATGAAAACTTAATAATTACATTCGCTTATAAATTTTAATAAGAATAACACAAATAATTCCATTTTCAACCGACTTCAAAAAAAAGAGGAGGTTCTCAATTCGACAACTTTTTTTTTTATGTGTGTTACCTCATAATTTTTTACTACGTAAACCGATTTTGAAGATTTTTTTTATTTGAAAGCTGTTGCTTCACATGTGGTCCCATTTTAATTTGGTGAAGATCTGATAAAGAACTTCGGAGATACACAATGTAACTCTTCAATAAATGATAGCAAACCTTCCAGAATTGCTGCAATCGCATGTCTGTATATTGTTTTCACCACTTCACAACATTACATCACGCTGATACGCTCTGAAGGGGTATACAGATTGTTACAGTTCACCCTGATACACCATAATTTCACCAACTATGTTCAAATTCCCTATTTTTGGGCTATCAATTCGGGCATAACTTAGTTTTAGAATGGGGTACAACAACTAAAAAGTGAAAAATAAAAAACTTTTTACAAAAAAAAAATACAACCGACTTCCATAAAATAATAATACTAAAAAATGCAAAATAACTTTAATTTCGGAAGTCGGTGTCAAATAACGAAGAAACCAAACTAGAAACACCGACTTCCGAAATTAAAGTTATTTGCATACATACAGGGCGTAAAAAGACACATCACAGAGCCGTTAACTACGCATACTAGTCCAGTCATTATTGACATTCGAAATCGAAAATTTAATAATAATTCCAAAAGTTTTCAAACTTCGGTCAAATGAATGGTACATTGAGACAACAATAAATCTCATTTTGCAACCTTGTCCGCAGTCCGGAACATTGTTAAAATTGCAATTTAATTATTTTTGCTGTATGGTCGTGAAAAAAATTCCAAAAGTTCTGCAAACTTGGAGAAGTTTTCGATATAAAATTTCATATCACGTATTAAATTTGCAACCAATCAAAGTGTACGGAACATTTTTTGTTTTATTTTTCGAATACCTACAAATTGTGATTTTTTCAAAAAAAAATTAGTTTCAAAATTAGATATCTCAAATTCTACTCGTTAGATTCTTTTGGTTTAAACTCCATAGGTCCTGGTTTTGGAACAAATTTTCCAAATTTTTCTCAAAAAATTTAGTTTTTTGCCCATTTTGAAAAATTTTCGTTCTAGAAAAAAATTTATTTTTATAAAATCCGTTAGCCCGTGCGGAGACGCAACTTTTGACACCCCACACGTGAGCCTAGCTCTCACGAAACGTCAAAAAATTTTAATAAAGAAAAACATTAATTTTTAATAACAAAAAATGTTCCGTACACTTGAATTGGTTGCAAATTTGACACGTGATGTAAAATAATATATTTAACACCACTCCAACTTTGCAGAACTTTTGGAATTTTGGTCTCAAGAACTGAGCAAATTATCATTTATTGCATTTTTAACAATGTTCCAGACTGCGGAACAGGTTGCAAAATTTTATAGTCTGTTTTTATACCATTCCCGACCTTACATCAAAATTTGAAAACTTTTGGAATTATAATGAATTGATTGTCTTGACTGACTGGACTATACTGTACGTCTAACAAAGTAGTTTTGCGCAAAAATCATTGCTGGGAAACGACTTTTATTTTTACGTATGAAAAATAAAACAATTTTTTATTCCGCGCAATGTAACGCGAACACAGGCAAGTGAGGTTAAACCCCACCCCTTCACTCTAAGCCACGTATGTACTTGTCGGATACGTTTGATATTCATTGCGTTTTCGTAACTGCAAATTCGTAATTTCAAAATTTCGAAAATAAAATCGAAAATTCAGGTAATGTTTGTGTAGAAAAAAGTTTAGTAATAACACTTGGAATTCATTTTCGTAAAAAAAAAAATACTACTTTGACCTTGAATATCTTCAGAACCAGTGGTTTCCCAGGTATGGTCTAGTGAAAAGAAATGATCCAAATAATGGGTAGAATATGTGGCTTTCAGCTTCGGAAACTGTCTTTTTACACCCGTTAGAGGTAAAGCTATTCCTACAATATTACAAAGCGAGATAAGAGTATCAGCTTGATGTTGCAAGCATATTGTTATCTCATTTTTTCACCTACTATCCTGTGCGTAAAATTCTTTATTCCGAACATCTCAAGACCTTGATATTGACAGCTCCTGATAGCACCTAAAATGCATAATGCATGCAAAGTTAAGGTAAATGTGTACCTACCATTAAGTTGTAACCTTAACACCGTTCATTTGATTTATTAGCATACCTTGGCAGTAAAGGACTTTGTAATAAAATAATTTGGAAGGGCCAAAGACGAAGATTTTTCCCTTAGCCGTTGCCAAAATCGTGGGTGAAGAAATTGAATGGCATACATATTGTACGCTTGCCAAAAAGTAATTTTCGTTATGGTTGAAGAACAATTTTTTATTCTAAGTAATGTAATACATAGTAAAACTACACAAGCTAACAAAAAGTGCGCTGAATTAATATAGGCATACATATCCTTCAAACTGAAATGCAGGGCTCGGATACCTACCGGTATGTTTTTTTAAACGTTTTCGTCTTTTGAAATGACTTGTTTCGGTTACGTTTTTACGGAACAATATAAAAAACGTTATTTATAGAAGACGAAAACAATTTAAATCGTTTTCGATTAATTAAACATTTTTTACCGTTTTTTTTTTTCATTTTTTTGTATGGTTCGATACTACGACTTTCATTCTATTTTTTCCCAACTATCTTGGTGTCGGCTTCCAATCTAACCGAATGCAGCTGAATACCAGTATTTTACATGGAGTGACTGCCTATCTGACCTCCACAGCCCAGTTACTGGGTAATACGATAGCCCTTGGTAAGACTGGTTGTCAGACTTTCGGGCTTCTGACGACACGTAACGACTGTCAAAGATACACGATCGACAGCCCGGGACCAACGGCTTAAGGGTCTACTACTGGCCAAGTGGCGCCCTCATTGAATAAAAAATCGTAGTATAGCACAGAAAGTAAATATTAAGAAATCCAACGTCACGTTTGTTACAAAGAGGATAAAGTATTTTTACGTTGTTGCAACAGGTCTCAAAATGTTTCGTATCCAAAGTAGTAGGCAAAAGTACCAAACACGGCCGTTTCTGACACTTTTGCCTACTACTTTGGATACGAAACATTTTGAGACCAACGTAAAAATACTTTATCCTCTTTGTAACAAACGTGACGTTGGATTTTTTAATATCTATATTGTGTGCTATGTTACGATTTTTTATTCAATGAGGGCGCCACTGGACCGTTAGTACGGCCTTAACGTGCTTTCCGAGGCACGGAAGAGTCTCGGTATGTAAAGATGGTTGGGGTTAGTCCATGGATGGTAGATAACCCATCCATGGACTGACCCCTGATGCGGAGGAATGAAGAAAATGTCGTGAGGAAAGTCTTGTGTATGGATGTGGATGGCTCTAAGAGTAGGGGAAGGCCAAAGAAACGATGGTTGGACTGTGTGAAAGAGGATATAATATGGGTAAAAAGGGGGTGACTACAGAGATGACGACTAATAGAGGAGTATGGATGTATTGGAGAATGATGATGATGATGATTCCCTATTACTGAAGAGCGATAATCATGACGATGGATTCTTACCTTGCTAGCTTCAGCCTTCATCTTTCGATACTCTGATAGCGGCGACAGTTTGTTCAGGGTCTCCAATGTTTTCTTCTCACAGCCCACAGCGCGACGGTCAGATATTGGCAGGTCTGATATTATACTCGCTAATTCTGGGAAACGATTTGAGTGTTAGATATAACAGTTATTTTATAGTTCGATTCAAAGTTAACAAATAAAAAATTAAATTCATTTATTTCAGGTATAGTCCATAGTAATCACAGCACAATACAACAAAGAACAAAAAATAAATAAACAGCTATAAATACAATTAAAAAGTCATTAGAAAAACAAAATTAAATTCAATTAAAACGCGGTATGTGTTCTGTACAAAATGAGGGAATAATCAAAAAAAAAAATCTACATTATCAATGTATTGGTATTTGATAATAAAATATACGTAATAATAAACATTATCACCAAACAAGTTCATAGGTCAATGGGAAGTTAAAAAAGTCTTCTGAACAAAATTTTGTGACAGACGACTGCACAGACGGACACGTGCGTGACATAGGGCTCCATAGTAGGTACTATTATTTATTTTGTGGCTCCGTTTGGACCCTTCGGGGGTAAAAAATAAAATTATTTCGCTGTGCAGTAACCCCCCCCCCCCCCCCCCCCCGGATTCAATTGACACTAAATCTCGTGTTTGTTTTCAGCAAATTGCTGGAACTGGAAAATATATATAGAGGTATATTATTAATTGGCAGCATGCAGTTTTAGTTGGGCAGTCAGGCACCTATGGCCGTTGTCTTCTGTTCCATGCCATCAAGATTATTTCCCTCTTTTTAAGCTTTACAGGGGGATTTAGAGGCCGTAAAGGCCTTTTGGACCACGGTCACTATGCAAAATAGAATAAAATACTCGTTAGTATGTAGGTACGCCATATAAATTACAGAAAATATAGATGAAAACATTATATAGGGTGAAACAACTGGCGGCCTTATCGCTAAAAGCGATCTTTTCAAGACAACTTTTGAATGGATTTTAAAGAGAAATGGAAAGACAGTACTGTAGGTGGTCTCAGGTGTACTATCTAATACCTTTAAACGAGCAATTTTTGTGTACATATATAATTTGACTCTCGGAAACGGCGCAAACAATTTTCATGAAATTTATGCAGGGTGTTTGGGGGTTGTGGATAAGTTCGAAACAGGGTTACCACGCCCCTGGGCACTCAGGGCAGGGAAGGAACAGGGGTGGGTTTTAGTTGGTAAGAGTCTGACACGCCCTCCCGCTCCACCCAGAGTGGGAGAAGTCATAGGATGATTTCCCACACCAAACAAAATAAATAAAAAACCTTTTTACAAAAAAAACAACAGACTTTCAAAAAAAAAAATACACTAAAAATTAAATAATTACTTTAATTTCGGAAGTCGGTGTTTGTAATTTACTTCTTCGTTATTTGACACCGACTTCCGAAATTAAAGTATTTTTTTTAATTTTTAGTGTATTTTTTTTTTGAAAGTCAGTTGTTTTTTTTGTAAAAAGTTTTTTATTTTTCACTTTTTAGTTGTTAAACCCCCAATAACATGGAACGTGGAATTTAAACTTTTGGAGTACACCAAAACGTCATCTAGGTAAACGTATTTTTCGTTTTAGTTCTGTTTCTCAAAGAGCGCTGAAGCAATTTCGATAAAATTTATATGGGACCACCTCGGGAGTATATTCTTTCGGATAAAAAAAGAATTTTGAAAATCGGTCTACAACTGACGGAGAAATCGGCGGACATATATAAAAAAAAAACATACATACAGTCGAACATAGAACCTCCTCCTTTTTCGAAAGTCGGTTAAAAAAAGGGTATTTCGGGGGTTTCATTTTTAGAAAACATCGTTTTATCAGTGTAAAAACCGAGCAAAGCTCGGTCATCCAGGTACTTTATAATGATGTACAGGCTGTTACGGAAAGCTGTGGTCATGTTTTAAGAACTGCATCTGCCCATCGATATGAACAAGTTTCTTTAAGAAAATCCGAGGAAATTCTAAAAAAAAATTTTTACCTCCCATACAAATATTGATCAGCTGATGATAACTTTGTATGGAAATTCCAATTTTTTTTTTTGGAAATTTTTCTTTTTTCTTACATAATAGATAAATGTAGGTATACAGTAAATACATAATAGATAAAGACATACTTACGCAGCAACAAGCAAGCAAGTTAAATACCTTTGGTATTCATTGTTTTTTGTCCATCTGTAGTTGCAGCTCTTCTCTGTGTTAAAAAATGTTTCTTTTTCAATTTGGAAATGTGTGATGATGTCTACATACCTTGTTGTGAGCGTTCAGCGTCGATAGACGGCACCGGGCTGTGACTGCTGTGGTTGCTGTGGTTGCTGTGGTTCTTACTGATCGGAGACACCGACGGAGACGCCACGTTGCTGCCATCACCACCGCCTGTCAACAAACATCATTTCAAGTTATTTTAAAAGAGACTTTGACCTCTGAGTTTGTTTCGGTGTTTCTTCTCAGAGTAGTCAGATTGGAAACACCGGCCTCATCTAGCTAAAACTGACAAAAAAAAATGTTGACGTGTAAAAGTGTTGTTACTGACTAAAACCCACCCCTGTTCCTTCCTGTCCTGAGTGCCCAGGGGCGAGGTAACTCTTTCGAATTTACTAGCTGTAATTATATAGCTGATAATTTATTAGCTGACAACTCTTGTTCGTCGCGCGTGGAACACTACGCGCCGTCGACTCTCGGGCCTGGTGCTGATCGGACGGCGAGCTACCCACTACTCGCCGTCCGCAGGCCCGGGTAGGGCCGATGTGCTAGGGTTCAAAGAGTTCGAAAGAGTCACAGGCAACTGAAGGAACATGAGTGGGTTTTAGTCAGTAAGAGTAAAACTTCGGACTTTTGGTTGACTTCTCCCGCTCTACCCAGACCGGCAGGTGTCAGGAGACTCTCAAAGTGTGACTAGTTCGCGTTACCCAGTAACTGATCGTGGAGGTCAGATAAGCAGTCATTTCACATAAAATTCTAGTATCTGTGCCGCTGTTCCGATTAGACAAGCTGACACCAACGTTGTTAGGAAAAAGCTTGACTGTCTGAAATAAATTAATTTAAAGTTTTCTTACGTTTTTTTGCAATTTGCAGGCCAGTGTCAGGTTGTATCTTGGTCAAAATATGATTCGTGACCGTAGCAAGTACGTATACAGGGTGTAACGGAAAGGTGTTGTTCATTTCCATGGGCAGAACCGGTTCTTAAAATATGATCACACCTTACCGTTGCACCCTGTATATTTACAAAACTGTAATCATTAAAATCATCAATACAACTCTCTTAGTTTGAATTGATGCCAAATGTAAGTATTTCATGAAATCATGACATTTGGCAGCAATTCTAACTGAATATACAACCTGACACTGACCTGCAAATTGCAAAAAACGTAAGATAATTTGAATTTCGCGGGCTACCCTGGAGCTTTTACCTTAAAATGGTGATAACTAATAGGAACCTGTATAGCTAGATTAAAACTATTAGGTTAATTCGAGGCAAGCGTACTCCATCGTCGACTACTCACTACATCATCGCTTACCATCAGGTGAGATAGTGGTCAAGCGAGAGACTATCAATGACAAAAAAAAAATTGTAGAATTCATCATTTCAACCCAAAGACGTCCACTGCTGGACATACGCCTTCCCCAAGTGTCCCACATCTTGGGGTCTTGTGCATCTCGCAACCATCGGATTCCCGCGACCTTCAACAGATCTCCGGTCCACCTTGTGAGAGGTCGTTCCTTTTTTTCTAGAATTACCTAGAGCAATTTATTTACGTTAATTCAGCGAATCGACTACTTTAGTAGGCACCCAGATAGTATAAGTGGTTTTATAGCGAGTGGAGCAGTCTGTTTTCGACTACGAATGCGAACGGAAGCGATTACTAAGCGATTACGAAGAGAATAGTGGTTATTAGCGAATTAGTGTTTGTGTAAATTTGTTGTTGAGTTAATAAAGGATGTTTGGTTAATTATCGGTGTAAATAATTTATCCCATACCCAGCTCGTAACAATAGTTATTGTAACTATCTTTTCCCACTGCTGGACAAAGGCCCCGGCCTGGCGGGACGAGCCCGACTTCTACCGAAGGGACTGGCTCGTACTAGCAAAGGAATATTAATAACATAGTTTACCAGAAATGTTCTGTGTGTCCAGCGACACGGAGCTGCCGGTGAAGTTGCTCTGGTATCCGCTGCTGGCTTGAGAGCTTGAGTTTAGTATCTGACTCAGCGTATTCTGCCAAAACAAAACAGGATTTTAAAGCATGATAATGATAATGCATATTCGGATGATAATGCATAAATGGGGTGTAACAGAGATAAATATACGGGATGTAATAGAAATGCATATATGGGATGTAATAGAAATGCATATATAGAATGTAACAGAAATGCATACATGGGATGTAACAGAAATGCATATACAGGATGTAACAGAAATGCATATATGGGATGTAACATATATGAATATACGGGATGTAATAGAAATGCATATATGGGATGTAACAGAAATGCATATACGGGATGTAATAGAAATGCATATATGGGATGTAACAGAAATGAATATAGGAGATGTAATAGAAATGCATAATTATATGGGATGTAACAGAAATGCATAAACGGGATGTAATAGAAATGCATATATGGGATGTAACAGAAATGCATATACGGGATGTAATAGAAATGCATATATGGGATGTAACAGAAATGCATAATACGGGATGTAACAAAAATTCGTTGTCATATATTAAATACTACTTCTACTTGTAGAGATGAATAACTTCCTTCAAGAAAGTAATAAATAACAAATTCCGTAAAAAAACATTTGGAGACTAAATTTTAAACAGATAGGAAAATGATGTTCGGTTTTTTTTTGGGTATTTTTATGGCTTCCTTTGAGAAAGTAGTTCATTTCCATGGGCCGAGGCAGCTTTTACCACACCTTTCCGTTACATCCTGTACATGATGCCACAGTGAATATAAATAAGCAATATCACGCTATCCTAGCTTTGAAGGCCACTCTTGTGTAAACCGAGTCATCATCATCATCAGCCTTTTAATGTCCCCACTGCTGGGACACAGGCCTCCTCTCTGTGAGAGGGTGTGGGCCGTAATCCACCACGCGGGCCCAATGCGGGTTGGTGGATGTCACATGTCTTCGAATTTTTGGTTCTAGGACATGCCGGTTTCCTCACGATGTTTCCTTCAGCATTTTCAGAGCAGTGGTGATGAAATAATTTACACAAAGTAAAGTGCCTGCCTGGGTTTGAACTCACGACCTACAACTCAACCGCGTATGACATGTTGTTTGAAGTTATACTTCTTTAGGCACGTTATGAAAAAATGATGAGAGTGAAATTTAAGGTGCGCCCGCATCACTGTCACACAAAATTCACAGGTTGAAGTTAGCTAGAACCGATCCGCCCTGAAGTTAGCTATGGTCTGTGGCTCATGAAGTATTATTATTTTCCTTTTGTGAACTTTGTGACAGTTTGGTTTTTTTTTTTAATGTTTGTTTTTCAAACTACGTAGTACTTACGGATTGTAAAAATGCGTTAGGATTTAGGAAGGCTAGGCGGACTTACTTCGTCACGAGAACGAGTTAGTACATAGAAGCCATAAAGGGTTTATGACTTACGTGTCGGCCATCAACCGGCATCTGCTGGAACGGAGGCTGCATCATGATGGGCTGAGGGAGCCCCATCTCGGCGCCGTTCGTCATCGCTGCAAGTAAACCACATGTTATTTAAAGTATCACCCATATATAAAATCAATCAACTAGATGATAATAAGTGTGATCAGTATCTTCTTTATTTAACCACAGATAATATAATAGTAGCGTACAGATGCCTCATCCCATACAAAGAAACGGTACCGCCGTAACTACGGGTTCTCGACTTGCACAAGCAACTTTAGTTCTTCGTTCGGGCCCGTCCTCTACACCTCGCTAGATGGAGTTAGCAGCGACGGCTTGCAAGTTGAATGTATTAACATAAAGTCTTACCAATATTTTCTCACACATTCAGGAATGACTTTATAGTATTTTTGGCACTTCATAACAGTTTTACTGTGTCAAAATTAGTCACTACTTATGCAAATTTAAAAGAAGCGAATGGATAAACTCTAAAACTTCAAACTGCGCCATCTATTGCTACAAGAAATTTATATGCCTAAGGATTCGTTCCAATAAACATCTAAATTTGAATTAGGAGCCAATTATTCCACAATTTTATGCTTAGGGTTGTTTATTAAATAAGAAAATACAGTTTTTACAGTATTTTTTTTTTTCAAAATATTAATGTTACAACTTCAATAAGAAATCGATGATCGCCATCTACTGCAATTTATTTGAACTAAATTTTTTTTATTCGAGAGGAGACCCCGTGATTTAACTTAAATTATCTACAGATTATCACTTTGCCCGTGGTTTCGCTCCCGTGACCTATCCCGCGGGAATTGTTATTTTTCCCGGGATAAAAATTAGCCTATGTTACTCGCTGATAATTTAGCTTTCTATTGGTGAAAAAATGGTTAAAATCAGTCTAGAAGTTTCGGAGTTTATGGGCTACAAACAAAAAAATCTTTCCTCTTTATAATATTAGTACAGATACTCGTAAATACAGGCTATTAAGTAATTATTACAAAGGCAAATAAAAACATGTAGAAGCGGGATACAAAGGAGAGGCGAAGAAGTCATTGGGTATGGAAAAATTCGTCCACATCGCTGTCAATAGCAAAATTGCCCAAAACGCTGGCTGCATTGCCACGTTGAATGGCGTAAGTGCATAGTAGTACAAAGCTGAAAACCATACCCAGGGCCTGCGGACGCCTGACTGACGGGGCCCATCGTGGCCGGTGCCTGCATGCCTAGGGGTAGCAGATAAATTCTGAAAATAAGTTACCGCACCCCTGGGCACTCAGGCAGGGAAGGAACAGGGATGGGTTTTAGTCAGTAAGAGTCTGACACGCCCTTCCGCTCCACCCAGAGCGGGAGAAGTCATTGGATGATTCCCCCCCCCCCCCTCCCCCTCCCAAACAAAAAAAGCTGAAAACCATCAATAAGGCTTACCTATATAATCGAAAATCACCATCATAATATTTTTGTACTCACGGTTCCACGATCCACCTTGATTCTTGTACATAACCGAATTCGGATTGGGCAGTAAGTTAGGATAATGGAACTGCCCACTTCTGGGCTGAGGAGATGGCACCATCCAGGAGTTAGGGTACACGGGCGGGGTCAACGCTACGGGCGAAAGTGGGCTCGGGTATCCACCAGGCGTCGGGGGGTTATGTCCATACATTGGCGAGCCAAGGTTGGCGAACGACGCCAACTCAGACAGCTGCATATTGTATGGGGAACAAGGAGAGTTGCCAATGTTGGCGCCATGTGTTGGGGAGAACGGGTTGAAGACGCTAAAGTTGGGCATGTTGTTGGCTGATATGGCGGGGATGTTGTAGGACTCTGGGATCTCCGCGGTGATGACGGGCTCCTTGTCGGCTAGCAGCTCGCGACGAGCTTCGTAGATATCGCCTGGGAAAATGGTTGAACGTTAGACTAGCGTTTAAATTTCAGCTTGGGTCAAGATTAAAATACAAACAAAACTAGTTACTCGTCCTTCGTAGTTTTTAACCGACTTCAAAAAGAAGGAGGTTATCAATTCGGATGTTTGTATTTTTTTTTATGTATGTTCGGGCATAACTCCGTCATATATTGACGGATTTGCAAAATTCTTTTTTTTTGTTCGAAAGGGGTTTGTTCCGAAATGGTCCCGATCTGATTATGGGTTTCGAAGACAGACAACGGAACTCTTCAAAAATTGACAGCAAATCAACCGCGATTGCTGCGATCGTATGTCTATGAATTGTTAACACAGTTTACACAGTTTTTTGTGGAACCACAACTAAAGAGTGAAAAATAAAAAACTTTTTTACAAAAAAATAGAACCGACTTCCAAAAAAAATGCAAAACAACTTTAATTTCGACAGTCGGTGTCAAAAAACGAAGACAAAACCAGAAACACCGACTTCCGAAATTAAAGTTATTTTGCACTTTTTTTGGAAGTCGGTTCTATTTTTTTGTAACAAAGTTTTTTATTCAGCCATCTGTTATCCTGATTTTTGTGTGGGTACTAGAACTTCTACATTATGGAAGAAAGACACCCTAGTCTCTGACAATCACTGCAATAGTTGATGTGGTCACTATGCAACAGTTCTTTTATGCAGTCTATGTTGACATGAAAGATCTTTTGTTTGTCCATTTTAGTGATTGACCCTAAATCATAGCATCACCTTTGTACCAATTTTTGTTTCCTTCTCCTTGGCTGTTTTATTTGTGTGTACATTAATTGTTAAATAAATAATTACGATAATCATCATTCTCCTGCTCTTCATCATCATCTTTTCAACCGAAAGACGTCCACTGCTGGACAGAGGCTCCTGCCCCACCTTGTGTTCTTTTTCCACCCTTCTCTATTAATCGTCCTCTCAGTCACCCAAAGGGATGACCACATCATTCGTGATATCATAATTATAATAAAGCCTTTTATTCAGATACACTTTTACAATAAAATTTTCACATTAAACTATTTCCTCACTTTCACTATTATCTGTTTGCCCGTTGGCAAAGGCCTCCCCCAACTTCCTCCATAGAGTTCTATTCCCAGCTGTTGTTCTGCCTAGCCTTTTCCCAACTATCTTGGGGTCGGCTTCCAGTCTAACCGGATGCAGCTGAATACCAGTATTTTACATGGAGCGACTGCCTATCTGACGTCCACAACCCAGTAACTGGGTAATACGATACCCCTTGGTAAGACTGGTTGTCAGACTTTCGGGCTTCTGACGACCCGTAACGACTGTCAAAGATCCACGATTGACAGCCGGGACCAACGGCTTGACGTGCTTTCCGAGGCACAGAGGAGTCTCGGGTATGTAAAGATGGTCACCCATCCACGGACTAACCCCGGCAAGCGTAGCTTAACCTGATGGATCGACCCGTGCGGCTGTTATTACTTTAGCCACGAGCTCTTCTAGGCCATAAACTTCCCGCTACTACTTTAATTTCATCGGCCCAGCGTCTGTATGGTCTCCCCCGTTTCCGTAGTTTATTTTTAGGGTACCAATGAATTATTGTTTTACTCCATATCATAATTATGAACTCGTTAATTTTTCTCTTACCTGCGCAACGCTCGATGCCCTTGACAACGACAGAGGTGATGCCCTGCTTCGGCTTGCGTCGTATGTTAATGTAAACGTTGTATTTCTGCATCAATTTCGATGCTAACTCGTTTTCAATGCGACAACCTTCGTCGGAGACGTCAAAGATCACCACCAAAGGTAGGCTGCCCTGTTGGGAAAGATGGAAGAATTAGGCGAATGATTAATGTTTTGTTAGACAATTAGTACTAAAAAATTGATAATGGTTCCGATTCTCTTGTTCAATAACTAAACTAAAATTAAAAAATCGCTATCTTTTACTAAAAGGCAGTGCGAGAAAAGGACGGCTATATCTATGCACTAAGTTAGAGATGTCAAACTAGTTTACGCCTAGCGCTGTACCGTGTTTTTAGTCGACATGTTTTTACGTGTACCCTTAATTTGTATAGAAATATTAATTCAACTAAATTTGACAGCTCTAATTTACGTCCGTCTCTTTCTTGTTTTATTAGATGAAAAGATAACATTAACCTAAATTAAGTTTATATAATAATACAATATAATATTCCACAACTATCACACAACGCCATCTAATCCCAAGCTAAGCAGAGCTTGTATTATGGGTACTAGACAACTGATAAACATACTTATATATTTCTAAATACATACATATTATAGATAAATTACACCCAGACAGAACAAATGATCGTGCTCATTACACAAACATTTGTCCTGGGTGGGAATCGAACCCACGACCTCCGGCATAGCAGTCAGGGTCACTAACCACTAGACCAACAGGCCAGTCAAAACAAGTCAGTTTAGTTTATGCACAACAGAATTCGCACCATTTATGAACTAAGTTAGAGATATCAAACTAGTTTACGCCTTGCGTTGTACCGTGTTTTAAATGGACATGTTTTTACGTGTAGGTACCCTTAATTTGTATAGAAATATTAGTTCAACTAAATTTGACAGCTCTAATTTACGTCCGTCTCTTTCTTGTTTTATTAAAGAGAAAAAGATAGCAATAGCCTAAATTAAGTTCTCTTCTCTCTGTCTCTCTCCCAATCTCAACGGAGATTACCGAAGTACGCAGGGGATATTAAGTATGGTGCACAAGCGTGTGCGCAAACACAGATGCAATCTCTGTTCCTTCACTTTCATAGTCCGATGGGACGGCAATCCGACTCGGAATCTCGCGGGGAGATCAGGCGCAGGACAGGAGGCCCAAACTCCTTTTCAGCATGGTCTTAAAATAATATAAGTACACTCCCATATAATTAGGAATGAGTATATAAGAGGAAGTCTGAAAGTGGCACCGCTGACTGAAAAGTTGTGTGGAAATCGGTTGTCGTGGTATGGGCATGTGATGCGGAAGAATGAAGAAAATGTTGTGAGGAAAGTCTTGTGTATGGATGTGGATGGCTATAAGAGTAGGGGAAGGCCAAAGAAACGATGGTTGGACTGTGTGAAAGAGGATATGGGTAAAAAGGGGGTGACTACAGAGATGACGACTAATAGAGGAGTATGGAAGAAAAAGACATGTTGCGCCGACCCCAAATAAATTGGGATAAGGGCAGGAGAATGATGCGTTCGCCCTATTAGAGCGACATTTGGGTACCTGTGTTACCATAAACTCCTACCCACTCTTCAGGGAAATACAGGCGTGATGTTATAAATGTAGTTTCCATTGGTACTGAATACTAACTAAGGGCAGGAGAATGATGATTAGTACACTCTCATATTATCTCAGATCCCATATTATTTCACGTCCATGTTTTTAGGTTATTTCAACTCAATCGTTCCATTAGATTCGAAGCAAATTGGCTGGTACAGGCGGACAAGGGAGTAGAGAAGACACACGAGTGATCCAATAATGTTTCCATTTTTCATTCGGTCTTTCGGAACTTTAAAAAACAATCAAATTCAAATTCAAATTGTTTATTTTTCTTTAACAAGTTTACAACAATTAGTTTGTGATTGGAGCCTTCTTTTAAGCAAACAATGCCTGTATTAGAAGACTCCGCTCTTCCATAACAAAACAGTAACTTGGACATCGGTAAGTAGAGAACAATACAATACAGACAAGATTGACATAAGTACAGTTTGTGTGTGTGTGTTGTGTGTTTGAGTGCCTGTGTGTGAGAGTATAGGTTATGTGGTTACTTTCAGGAGTTCTTCCGTTTCCTCATAAGTAAGTCGAAGTCGACAATCGGCGTGGGTGACCACCTTAATTTATCTTCTTTTTTTTTTGAAAATGTGAAATCATCAGATGCCTGTTCCCGTTTTGGGTGGAGCGAGAGAGTATTTCAGACTCTTACTGACAAAAACCAACCCGTGTTCCGTGCCTTTTGCGTTCCAGCAGCTGTATTCACTAACTCAGTTGACATCAATTTGATAGGCACTATGCTGTACATTGCTCGGTGGACATCGATTATAATAGGCACTACGGTTTTCCTATACGTCAAAGTAGCAATGTACGGCAAAGTGCCTATCAAATAAATGTCAACTGAGTTAGCGAATACGCCTGTGCTGGGCCGTGGTGACTGTTTCAAACACTGCCGCGACCCGTGAATGACCTCCCTTAGAGTCAACACTTACCACCAACTGCTGCCTAGCCGCATAAACATCCTTGATGTTGCCCGTAATAGTGACGCAGCTCTTCTTGATGACCGGGATGTTGGGGTCGTCGGCGTCCGGGAACATGATCTGCGTGTTGGTGCCCTTCATGATAATCTTTAGCTGCTCAGCGCCACGACCGACCACAACGCTGTGGTGCATCGGGGATATCTCCAGCGACATCTGCACTTGGGTTTGACTCTGTAAATGTGGAGACATGTTAGGTTTTTATTGAAACAGATAAATGGTTACCCAAAAAAATCCAATCTGCCTAGCCTTTTCCCAACTATCTTGAGGTTAACAGTCTAACCAGATGCAGCTGAATACCAGTATTTTACATGGAGCGACTGCCTATCTGACCTCCACAACCCGTTACTGGGTAATACGATACCCCTTGGTAAGACTAGTTGTTAGACTTTCGGGCTTCTGACGACCCGTAACGACTGTCAAAGATCCACGATTGACAGCCGGGACCACCGACTTAACGTGCTTTCCGAGTCACGGAGGAGTCTCGGTAGGTAAAGATGGCCACATTCATGGACCAACCCCAGATGGGTCGACCCGTGCGGCTGTTATTACTTTAGCCACGAGCTCCTCACCTACAATATTTTATAAAATTGCAATAATATTGAATAAAATTGCTTGATAAAAAATTTCAATACTATCACGTTTATTGTGCAATATTATTGTAGGTGTATGGGCCGCCTTAGAAACCATCATCAAGCAGCCACCAGCTACCCTGCAACACTCATCACTCCACTTAGCACAGCTAGTATTTATTTATTTAATAGAAGCTACTCACTGCCAATGGTCCGCACATGTAGTTCATGAGCAGATTGGTCGCCTCCATGGTGGCCTTCACCTCCCATTGTACCCCTTTCACCACCAGCAGATTGGCGTGTAGCTTTGGACGGTTGCGTAGCATCACCTGTCGTGGAAAAATATTATTGAAGACCATGAGAGAAGATTAATGAGAATTTAATAAACAGTAGTCTCACTAACCCGGCAGTTTTAAAAACCAGGGGTTGAGGACCGCAGGGGTTGAGGATAAATTCGAAACAGAGTTACCTCGCCCGTGGGCATTCAGGGCAGGGAAGGAACAGGGGTAGGTTTTAGACAGTAAGAGTCTGACACGCCATCCCGCTCCACCCAGAGCGGGCGAAGTCATAGGACTATTTCTAACACCCAAAAAAAAAGGACAGTTATCGTTGATTTTTTTTTGTTAGTGTCATAATAAAACACAATTTTAAGAGGCCGTACACGAAATTTTGGCCGATTTCACTTATTTACGTGATTTTACAGTTAAAATAATGCATTTCTATAAGTTTTAATGCCCAACATGAAAGATCATTTCAATTATGATCTAATACGGGTCGGGACCAGACACAACACCGGACGGGTGGTCGAGCAACTGCCCGATAGATGATTACGGAGTGTTGTAATAAATCCAAATCGCGCGGAGAACTTTGCTTGCGCGATGCAGGATTTGTAAGTTTTAGTTCGTTTGTGGCGTCATAGATGTCGCTACACTTGCACTTACCTGAACGTTGTACTGGTCCTGGATGGTTTGCACGTATGGCGAGGTGATATCCGGCAGCGGTTGCGAGCTTGGAACTATTGGCAGCTCGAAGCAGAATACTAGCGGAGTGAGGGCCTGTTACAGAGTAAACAATGTTATATTCTGGAGAGAAGTTTCCTCTTACTGTAAAATGGACATAACATAACATAATCAGCCTTATAATGTTACTACCGTTGGGAATGAGGCCTAATCTCTCTAGGAGTGGGAATGGGCCGTAAAGCCGTAATCCACCACACGGGCCTAGTGTAGTTTAGTTTTTGTTCTAGGACACCAAATGGAGCAACGGACAAAAGTTATTTATATCAAGGAATTTAATATTACATTCTGTAAGAGTCGATAAAGACTTCAAAAACACATTCGTGACAGAAATAACAATAATCGTCACCAAAATAAACTCTCAAATTGCCAATGCAATTTCGTCTGATTGCGTCTAGACTCAATAAAGCTCTCATATTTACATCAGGCGCAATACAAATCAACAATGAATACGCTTTACATAGCAGTACACGATTATCATAAACTTGTATGTGATTACTTTATCTAGCCTAAAAATATTAGGCAACAGAAAAATCAGGCAGGACAACCAGTAGGTATATTTGCTAATTTAGTTGACATCAATTTAATAGGCACTATGCAGTAGGTACATTGCTGCTTTGATGTATAGGAAAACAAAAATGTACTACGTAGTGCCTATTATGATCGATGTCCACCGAGCAAAGCAGCAATGTACTGCATAGTGCCTATCAAATCGATGTCAACTGAGTTAGCGAATACACCTGCTGGACGCGTACCATGAGGTTTAGTTCGAGGTGGTGCGAGGAGTTTCTTCGTTTCTGAAAGAATCCTTTTTGTTTGAATTAGATAGTATTCTATGACCCACTCTTGAGTAATGGTCTCCTCCGCTCTTTCCATTTTTTGCTCTTCGCGTCCTTTTTTCAATTTGGACGGAACCTGTCCAATGAGAATTTTCTGAAATGACGAACATCAGATGGCATCACTGAGGCATTAGGTTCAGTGGTCCAGTGTCAAAACTTTTCAGATAATGTCAAAAGCTGACCATTTAGGTACGACTCATTTTCAAAGTAAAAGACCTGTCGCATAAGTGGCGCCAACTGGTGGTGTAAATTTTCCTGAAAACCCTCATTCGTTACGCCATCGCCTTCGTTGCCTGCCTCGGGTACAGTATTATTATAGGCAAAGCAAACAAAAATATTCAAAGGACCAAAAAGAAAACCAGCACTCACTCTAACTCTAGCCCTGGCCCGCTCCACCCGCTCCATATCTCCTGCAATAGACACCTGGTTGCTCTTCTCCACAGTACTGGTGCGGTTCGAGTCCGGGAAGTGAATGTGGCAGCCCGTCTCCTCCATCACTCGCTTTATTGTTAGCCCACCCTGGATGAAAAGAGAACAGAGTGTTAGGATGATTAACATTGGGTTTCTTCTTCAACAAAACATGTTAGTACAGCAAGGTGTTCATGATAAATTAATGAGGACGATACATTGATTAGGGATTAACTTCCCATTGACCAAATTTGGTGAAAATATCTCTACACGACGTATATTTTACTAACAAATACCAACATATTGATAAATCAGATAATCCCTCATTTGGTACGGAACCTTAAATGTGCGAAGTTCGACACGCCCTTGGCCGGTTTTCTAGGGTTCCGTACCCAAAGGGTAAAACGGAACCCTACTACTAAGACTCCGCTGTCCGTCCGTCTGTCTGTCTGTGTTTACGTCTGTCACCAAGCTGTATCTAATGAACCTTGATAGACAGTTGAAATTTCACAGATGATGTATTTCTGTTGCTGCTATAACAACAAATACTAAAAACCAGAATAAAATAAATATTTAAGGGACAACAAACGTGATTTTTTTGCCGTTTTTATAGATAATGGTACAGAACCCTTAGTGCGCGAGTCCGACTAGCACTTGGCCTGTTTTTTTTTTATTTTCGGGGTAAACCTTCAAAAGGCACTTTGACTTTTGGTGAAAAGAACAGGGAGCGCAGGATTCTTGCCAAACCAAAACCACCCCTCGACGATCATCATCAGAACTTGGAACGGGGCCTCGTTACATCTTAAATACCAGTCCGGCGGCACCCTCTCTGAACAACGCCTATTAGAGCACAATCTGAGGAGACAGAGAAGGGGTCTATTTTCTTTTTGGTGTTCATTATCAAATAAATTCGCCCGCTCTGGATGGAGCGGGAGGGCGTGTCAGACTCTAACTGACTAAAATCCACCCGTGTTCCTTCCGTTGCTTGTGCCAGGGCCGCGGTGACTCTTTCAAACTCTCCCGCGACCCTGGCAAGAAGGGGTCTCCCCTGAGAAAGCCTGATACGAGTATCTAAGATTTGTGACTGGTTGGGCAAAATCACAACAGCCATAAACGAACCAAAAGGATCATCGGCAATGATAGGCTCGTTGAGTCGAAGCTCCAAAGTCTTGAGCATTGACGCCGAGTTGCTAGTCTGTCGGTTTTCTATCTTTCACAAAACGTACGGCGATGTGCCACCGGACATGGTGAACATCCCATCCACACGCACAAAACGTTTTGAGAACACATTCATTGTGCGCACAGCTAGGGAGTGGAATTCCCTGCCGGAGTCTGTGTTTCCTGATAGCTACAACTTGGGAGTATTTAAGCCAAGAGTGAATAGGTTACTTCTAGGCAAGAAGCGTGCTCCATCTTCGACCACATCATCGCTTACCGTCAGGTGAGATGGTGGTCAAACGCGTGCCTATCAACAATAAAAAATAAAAAAAAGTTTTATCAAATCTGTTGTGTAACACGTCTGTTGTTGATATTTCTGGTGAATCGGTAAACTAAACAAGTGATAGAAGAGTCATCAAATGATTCCATTTTCATCTATTGTGATTTGTGTCAATAACAATAGGGCTCATTATTAATAAAATTTGATATAATACCTCATTAGATTTTAATTACTGCCTCGTGAATGTTATTTTAGAGCACCTCAATCTGCCTAGCCTTTTCCTAACTATCTTGGGGTCGGCTTCCAGTCTAACCGGATGCAGCTGAATAGCAGTATTTTAAATGGAGCGACTGCCTATCTGACCTCCACAACCAAGTTACTGGGTAACACTACCCCTTGGTAAGGCTGGTTGTCAGACTTTAGAACTTCTGACGACGCGTAACGACTGTCAAAGATTCATGATTAACAGCCGGGACCAACGGCTTAACGTGCTTTCCGAGGCACGCAGGAGTCTCGGTATGAGATGGTCACCCATCCATGGACCAACCCGACACGTAGCTTAAGCTGATGGATCGACCTGTGCTGCTGATATTACTTTAGCCACTAACTCCTCACCACCTATTTTAGAGTCCTCGACACCTATTTTAAAGCACCCATATCAATAAATAAATGCAATAATAAAGGCTATTTTTAAAATTGCACATGTTTATTAGTTAAAGATCCTTACAGCAGATAATTGCTTAGCAGTCGAGTTTCAAAGATAATCGTAATTACTCTATGGATACCCGTATTTACCATATAGAACCAAGGAAATACTGACGCACGAATCAATAAATTTGTTATGTGTGTTTGTGAGCCAACTGCTTGCAGCAATGAGTATCATGATAATCATGAGAACAGAGAAGAGACGTAAATAAATAAAAGATATTTATTTTGAGATTTCCGTCTGTATTTTCTCAGGAGCGACCCGGTATCTGAATTTATGCCCAGTTATGGCACATTCGCACTAAGCGTTTCCACCAAACGTCTTTCATAATGCGCACGGCAAAGGAGTGGAACTTTCTACCTGCGTTTGTGTTTCCGAACGCATACAACCCTAATCTCTTCAAAGTTAAAGTGAACAGACTTCTTCTCGTGCCCCTGGGCACTCAGGGCAGGGAAGGAACAGGGGTGGGTTGTAGTCAGTAAGAGTCTGACACTCTCTCTCGCTCCACCCAGAGCGGGAGAAGTCATAGGATGACTTCCCACCCCCCCCAAAAATAAAAAAGGCTTCTTCTGGGTAAGGTCGCTCCATCGTCAACTTTGTCTCTGTCACCTCTGATCTAGACTAGAGTCAAGAGCAAACCCCTTATTAGCATAATAGCACAATCAGCTTTTTAACGTTCGCACTGGTGGGACACAGGCCTCCTCTCTTTGAGATGGTGGGCCGTAATCCACCACGGGGGATGTCCCAATGCACGTTGGTGGATTTCACATGTCTTCGAAGTTTTTTGTTCTAGGACATGTCGGTTTCGTCACGATGTTTTCCTTTAACGTTTTGAGAACAGTGATGAAATAATTTACACAAAGAAAGCCTCTGCCTGGGTTCAAACCCACGACCTACACCTTGTACTAGTATGTCGCGGTCGTTACCATTTGGCCACCACTACCCTCCCCTATTACATGGGATTTAAAGATAACTGGCAAAATGTGGGTGAACTATTGAGTTACTCTTTGAAGAATTCAGGTGCGATATTACGATGAATGAAACGCCTAACGCCTAATCTAGTAATCAAAAAAGTATAAACCGGTAATGACGTCACTAAACATTCAGTGTGTGTGAACACTCCAAACAGTAGCAAAACGTGACAAGGAAATTCACACGACTAAACGAGTGTAAATTATTTAGACTGTACCTACCTACCATCTGTACCTATATATAAAACATTTTTACAAAAAAACAGACTTCCAAAAAAGAAAATACACTAAAAATTAAAAAATAATTTTAATTTCGGCAGTCGGTGTTTGTATTTTATTTCTTCGTTATTTGACACATAAGAAAAAGAGTTAGAGATTCACTTTTTAGTTGTTATAACCCCCCAACTAAAAACCCCAGTAACATGGAACGTGAAATTTAAAAATACTCGTAATTGGAGAAAACCAAAACGTCATCTATGTTTACGTATTTTTCGTTTTTGTTCAGTTCAGTTTTAAAATTTATATGGGACCATCTCGGGGATACATTCTTTCGGATAAAAAATAATTTTGAAAATCGGTTCACAACTGACAGAGAAATTTGTGGACATACATAAAAAAGTCGAACATATAAGCTCCTTTTTCGAAGTTGAAAAAATTCAAAATCCTGTTTGACTGATATATCAACGCACAACCTAAACCGCTGGTAGAGACATGAAATTTCGATGGTGTGTTCTTTCAGAAGAGTAGTATCCACTAAGAAAGGGCTTTCCGAAATTCCACCCCTTATGACTTCTCCCGCTCTGGGTGGAGCGGGAAGGCGTGACTAAAACCCACCCCTGTTCCTTCCTTGCCTGAGTGCTCAGGGGCGCGGTAACTCTGTTACGAATTTATCCGCGACCCGAAATTCCACGCCTGAGCGGGTGAAATGAGGAGTTAAAACTTTATAACGGAGGCAGTACGGGGTAAAATTCGAAACAGAGTTATCGCGCCCCTGGGCACTCGGGCCACTGAAGGAACAGGGGTGAGTTTTAGTCAGTAAAAGTCTGACACGCCCTCCCGCTCCACCCAGAGCGGGAGAAGTCATTCAATGATTTCCCACCCCCACAAAAAAAAGAGAGGTGAAAAAGGTGTTCAAAGTGTATAACAGGGAAGTAGTAATTATAATAATAATAAAATCTATGGTACCCACTGAGCATACATAGATTCCTTTATATTATTTTGCTATATGGTAGGTACTCGTAGCCCTCCGAACAAAAAGTTATGGCTAACACAGCTATAGGGCAGATTTTTAGAATCTTTTGCAGATTCTAGGTATCTTCATAGTTCAAGGCTTTTGAATAAGCTATACTGCAAGCATTTTATTTAAAATTGTCTTAACAAAACCTGTATTTCAAAAGAGACTAGAAAAAGGTTCGGTCGATTTCTGATTCAACAGCATGATGTCATGAACCGTAAAGAACCTAAGTAGCACTAATGCTAGGTGCATTACTGTACGGTGCTATCTAGATTCCAAGAACGAAACATGAGAAGTTTATCTATATCTCTCGTGCTCACAACCACTTATTTGATGTGAAATCGTTAGTGACTTTAAATAAATAGGTTCTAGTAAATACCTAGGCAACCTAGGTCTATAACGCGACCAGTTTCGCTGTCACTCTGAAATATTTAAGCACTCAACGGACATTTAGCTGGCGTCCCTGATACCACTAAATATATATTTATTTTAGTACTTAACACGATTAGCGAGGCAATAATATAGGGCCGATTTCACCATTCGCTCTATAAACTAAGTTTTACTGAACTAAAAGCTGCTTTTTTTTTTAGCTTAGCGTAAAAAATAAAAACCATAAAAAAGATTATAGTGAGTTAACCTAAAAAGATAGACATAAATATGCTGTCGCAGACTTTTTTTTAAAACTTTAAATAAAAGGAGAACAATTTCTCCTTTTATTTAAAATCGTCATACATACTCGTAATTTTTGGCGCCGACTCAAAATTAGTTTATATAAAATTTGATATTTTATGTAGGTAAATAAGCTCAATACTCAACTTAAAAGGTTTATTTATTTTTGGCTTTTTAGTTCTTTTTCGTCGGTTGAAGTTTTTGTTAAAAGTTTTTTATTTTATGATTTTTTGTGACTCTCATCATCTTTTAATACTCTGAGGCTAATTTCCAATCCTTCATAATTCCTCTTGGCACTGAGCTGATGATGTAACCATCCTTCCATGAGGTTCCCAGGATATTTATTGACCAGTTGAGGTAACATCCAATATTCTAAAGACTTCTTTTCGTCAAATCATATTAAGTGGTATCTGTCACTAAAACCAGTTTTTTTACATTTAACTTCTATTGTTTAGGAAAGGTATGGTTTCCATCATCAGCTCAATTTAATGATGTGATGATTCCTAAATGCAATTACTTGATTAATTTATGAAAAGTAAACAGAAAAATATTCGTGCTCACAATTTTCGAGGTTTTCTCTCAATTTTATCAGGATTCCATCATCAGATCCTAATTTCCTTGACATGGGACCACCCTTAAAGTACTATCTAACAAAAAAAAATCAAGATCGGTTCTTAAATGACGGAGTGAGGGCTGAACATACACAAAAAAAAATATATACGCGGTCGAATTGAGAACCTCCTCCTTTTTTTCCGTCGGTTAAAAAGGGTATTTTTCAGTTTTTGCCACATTTTTAGAATATAGCCTCCTTCCTCGATAAATGGACTAATCAACACCAAAATAATTTTTCAATTCGATCTAGTAGTTCCCGAGATTAGCGCGTTCAACCAAACAAACAAACAAACTCTTCAGCTTTATGACAGCGACTAAACGCGTTTAAGCGAGCTTAACTGAGCGTTTAGAATTGGTGAAATCGGCCCTTAGTCGACTTCTACTAGTTTTTGATTAGCGTAATGGAAGTATTGAATCAAGGTTGATAAGTTACTGGATAAAATTGTTACCTACGAGTATGTGTTCAAATGATGGTGAACTACGTCATGGAATAGATAGGTTGAATTGCATATACAACAGCGTAATCAGTATTTTAACGTTCCTACTCCACCAGGAGTGGGAACGTTAAAATACTGATTACGCTGGTTACAGGCTTCCTTTCTGTGAGTTGGAATGGGCCGTAATCCACCACGCGTTCCTAGTGCAAGTTGGTGGATGTCACATGTCTTCGAATTTTTGGTTCTAGAACATTCAAGTTTCCTCATGATGTTCCAGTTGCTGATTAATTATCTAAATTTTGTATGTACCTACGTACAAATGGAGAAGGCTCTAACGTAGGTAATTAGTTATTTTATTATTTTGGCGCCGACTCAAAATTTATACAATTTGATAGTTTTTACAAATAAGCTCAATATCTACTCAAGACTTTTTTTTTTTAAAGGTTTATTTATTTTTTGCTTTTTAGTTCTTTTTCGAGGGTTTAATTTTTTATTAAAAAGTTTTTATTTTATGTTTTTTTGTGGCTCGCATCATCTTTTTTTAGTTTACGTCTAATTGTTTAGGAAATGTATGGTTTCCATCATCAGCTCAGCTTCATGATGTGATGTCCCTAAACGCAAAAACGGCAAATACCTGAGTAAACAGAAACCCTATTCGTGCTCACAATTTTCAAGGGTTTCTCTAAATTTGATCAGGATCCCATCATCAGAGCCTGACTTCCTTGACATGGGACCACCCTTGAGGTATAGGTACCCTATCTAACAAAAAAAGAATCATCAAAATCGCTCATAAATAACAAAGTGAGGGATGAAAATACATTTTTTAAAAATACGGTCGAATTGAGAACCTCCTCCTTTTTTGTCGTCGGTTAAAAAGATAATTCAGGTTATGCAGTTTTTTTCAAATCATCCCCACCATCCACAGTCTGACTTTGCCTACTGCTTGGCCTATGATGCCTCTCTTTTCTTTAGCCACTCCCCACGTTCCGATGCCAACCATATTCGGTTCTTCTTCTACTCGCGATGGCAAACATTTCGATTGCCAATGTCGCCACTAGGATTGTGGGTTCTGGGTCACGGATAAATTCCAAATAGAGTTACCGCGGCCCTTGACACACGCAACTGAAGGAACAAGGGTGGGTTTTAGTCAGTAAAAGTCTGACACGCCCTCCCGCTCCACCCAGAGCGGGAGAAGTCATTGGATGATTTCATACCCTTAAAAAAAAGGGGGTTGTGGTTTCTGGAGTGGCGACCGCGTACCGGAAGACGTAGCGTAGGAAGGCCTCCCACAAGGTGGACCGATGACCTGGGTAGGATCGCGAGAATCCGATAGATGCGAGATGCACAGAACCGGAGGTGGCAACAAATGGGGGAGGCTTAAGTCCAGCTGTGGACGTCTTCCGGCTGGAATGATGTTGATGATGTCGCCACAGAGCGACCGACACCTCTTCCTGCCTGTATTTTACTTATTTCAACAGAATTTCCCACTTTTCTCACACTTTGAACAAAGCCGCGCCGGGAAAAAGATTTTTTCTCACATAATTCAAGTTGGTAGCATAGCTGCGCAGTTAGGTTGGTACCCACTTTATATTTTGGGAAGACCCCAATTACTATTTATTATGATTACATATGATTGTAATTGAAATACGGTTCTCGTGAACACAAAAACGTGACAGGAACGGCTTGTCATGCGTCTTGATTACAATATCGTAATTATGAAGTTCAATTGATTTGATCTCATAAATAAAATGCCTGTCTGATAAAATAATCGAGGAAAAACACTTCGATTGTATGGAGACTATGCTAATAATAGATGTGAACTACTTGCTTATGGTCTAGTAGGATCTAGCACTCTATTAGTAGCTAGGAGAAACATCTAAGGGCTGATTTCACCATTCGCTCTATAAACTAAGTTTTACTGAACTAGTCTTAACGTAAAAAATAAAAACCATGAAAAGATTATAGTGAGTTACTTAACCTTAAAAGATAGACATATGCTGTCGCGGAATTTTTTTTAGAACTTTAAAAGGAAAACAATTCCGTCATAAATATTTTTTGCGTAATTCTACTCTAACCCTTTTGCGCAGCGCACGCAACTGAAGCTCTCAAAAGGATATTTTTTCCCGTTTTTGCCACATTTTTCATTGATGCTTCACTCCTGTTGGTCGCAGCGTTATGTTATATCGCCTATAGCCTTCCTCGATAAATGGACTATTCAACACAAAAATAATGTTTCATTTAGATCCAGGATTAGCGCGTTCAACCAAACAAACAAATAAACTCTTCAGCTTTATGACAGCGGCTAAACGCGTTTAAAACGTCGAAAACTGGGCGTTTAGAATTGGTGAAATCGGCCCTAAGAAACTTTATTAAACCTAGATAGAAGCTTTTTAGCAAAAGGAGCGTAATGTTTTTCGAGAACATGTGTACAGGGTGTAACGGAAAGGTGTGGTCACATTTTAAAAACCTGCTCTGGCCATGGAAGTGAACACCTTTCTCTACGAAAAAATAGAAAATTTCCAAAAAAAAAAATTGAACTTTCCATACACATTTATCATCAGCTGATCATAAAGGGGGTAAAAAAATGTTTTTGAGAATTTCCTTAAATCTTCTTGAATAAAATTGTTCATATCGATGGGCAGATGCAGGTCTTAAAATATGACCACGCGTTTCCGATACAACCTGTATATGTATGTTTGTCTAGTATGTCTATATCTTTAGCACGCCCTATAGTCGAAACGACTGGAAGGATTTTAATAAATAAGACCGCCCAAGTGAGAAAGGTATGTACAGTTTTTTTATCTACTTATATATATAACAAATTAAATAGCATTCTTAACATTAACCCACTTACAATATATAAAACTAAGATTAAACTAAATTCATGGCTTCAAACGTTGGACTACCTGCAGACAGAAAACTTAATAAAGGAACAGTACTGATGATGATTGAACAATAAAATATAAAATGTAACTCTCTTATGTATATGTACCTATGTATAACCCTAAACATAATACTCACACAAACATACAGACACACCCAAACCCACACACACACATACGCACCTATACACACGTACGCACACACACACATACACGCACACACACACACGCGCAAAATACACACCACGCAAAAGCAGGCTTGCATTAAATTTAGTTTTAAGTGATTTACTTGTTCGAATTATTGTATAAATTGTTAATTCTAAAGAACCTGACTACTGTAACACAGGTCTCACCTAGCTCAGGAGTCAGGGTTTCAAACGAAAATGTATAACCTTTTTTATATCAATAAAACATTATTATTATTATACTATTATTATTATATTATTATTATTAGTTTTTTGTAAGCAAGTCTTGTTCGGTAAGTGGGATCGTTTTTAGGGTTCCCCGTACCCGAAGGGTAACCAACGGGACCCTATCACTATGCCTCCGCTGTTCGTCCGTCCGTCTGTCTGTAGGCGGGCTGTATGTCATGAATAGAATAGAATAGAATAAAACTTTACTGTACACCAAAACAGTCACACAATTATTTTACACGAGCTTAAATCTATGGGTACAACGGCGGTCTTATCGCTGAACAGCGATATCTACTAGACAACCTTGGGATGGACTGAAAGAACTTAAAATCTAAAAGGGGTAGTCTGTGGTTTACTGCCAATAAAAAATGGATGTCAAAATCCATGTCATCCATGTCGTGATCCGTAATAGGTAGACGGTTGAAATTTTTACAGAATGTGTAGGTATTTCTGTTGGCCCTACTAGAAACGTGTTCATTTTTGTTTGTTTTTGCTCGACCTTTTGGCGCTATTAGCTGCCAATGACCTTAAGTCGTTAGCTTGCGTGTTCTGTGCTGAGCTCACGTAACGCGTCGTACGTCCACCCAGTAATAGGACTCGCCCATCAAGGAGCGCTGTCCGAAATTAGACGCATTATTAATTTATTACACATAAAATAACAGGTATTAAAATAAAACACAGACTAAGTTATAAACAATTAGATGATCTTTAAAATGGTGAAGGTTTCATAAAAATACGCTTTATAGTTTTTGCGTGATTCTCAATTTTTAATCCGCATTAGACGTACCCATCTTTACAAATTAATTACACAATGTTATAAAAATATAATTTGAAATATACTGAGATCAAATTACGACGGAAATTGTCTAGAGTAACATACCTACATTTTTTTCAAAGACATAAGACTAGTCGTTTAGACGTGATGTTCAATTAAAAACCATTAAAAGTCGTATAACTGCGTCTTAATAGAACACATACAAGTGGGATGCCAAAATAAAGGGCTTGAGGAGTCTTTTCCAAATATCTCGCTTAGGAAATAAAAAAAATATCTAAGCGGATTTAGCCCTGCAGAAATACGGTCTATAATAATATTCCACAACTATCACACAACGCCATCTAGTCCCACGCTAAGCAGAGCTTGTGTTATGGGTACTAGACAACTGATAAACATACTTATATATTTCTAAATACATACATATTATAGATAAATTACACCCAGACACAGAACAAATGATCGTGCTCATTACACAAATATTTGTCCTGGGTGGGAATCGAACCCACGACCTCCGGCATAGCAGTCAGGGTCACTAACCAAAAGGTAAAGTAAAGTAAAGTTAATTAAATATTAAAGGGGGCTCCCCTACTAGAAACGTGTTCTTTTTTGTTTATTTATGCTTCATGCGCGAGTCGACTCGCACTTGGCCTGTTTTTTTTGTGACATGGTCAAGTGGGATGCCCAAATAAAGGGCTTGAGGAGTCCAAAGGATTCCAAATATCTCACACATGAAATCAAAAAAAATATCTGAGCGGATTTAGCCCTGAAGGAATACGGTCTATTTATGAACCCTTTTTCAGCAGTACCTATTAACGTGCTTACTAATAACAACTAAGCTGCCTAAAACAGTAGATAAATAGTAGACGTGAAAAAAAATCAAGGCCAAACACGCATGCGCGAATAGTTAATTAGAGAATAAAAAAACATTGACATTACAAAAAGGTGTTGTGGACTGACGGCCTTTGACAGATTTCGAATTAATTTATTAATCTGTCAAGTGTGAGTCGCGTATAAATAGGGTTGTGTTGTCGTAATTATTGGAATAATAAGAATAGCTGAGCCATAAACATGCAAGAAATGTCTACAAAAATAAACTGGCCAAGTGCGAGTCGGACTCGCGTATGAAGAGTTCCGTACCATTCGTACAAGACGCTAGTAAGTATTATATTATCTGTGGTACAAGATTATATGCGTCTACTTACGTTGCCGTTGCAAAAAAATCCAAAATAAAAACACGTTTCTAGTAGGGGAGCCCCCTTTAATATTTAATTTATATTTATTATTTGTTATTATTAATAACGGCAACAGAAATACAAATTCTGTGATAATTTCAACTGCCTACCTATTACAGATCATGAGAAACAGCTCGCTGACAGGCAGACGGACGGACAGACGGACGGTGGAGGCTTAGTAATAGGGTCCCGTTGGTTCGGGTACGGAACCCCGAAAAAGCTGCTCCATACATATGTTTGCATAACTCGACAATGCACTGAACAGCTAATGTCTTTTTCGCGATTTCAGGATTTGTCCCAATGAGTTTTGCTAGTGTTTTCATTTGTTGTTGTAAGTATTGTATTCTCCACTGTGTATAAGTCGATTGAAAATCAATCTACACCTTGTTTTACCTAAGAAGGCCTATACACCCAAAGTATTAAAATGAGCAAGTGCCTTATTTCACAAAAATGTGTTAAATAACGTTTAACTATTTGGGGGCCACACCCGCACACCCGACAGACGGACAGATGGGCGATGAACAGACAAGAGCGAAGGTTTACCAATCTGGTTCGTTTGGGTACGGAACCCTAACTACGATTCATGAACCTCATGGCTTGGCACGTGACGATGGAAAGAGGCCAGACGGGATGACCATAATGCCTTGGAAGATGGGTAGGCCTTTGGTGTGGGATTGTGGGATGCAAAATATGTCGATACCCTTCGCCACCCCATTTTCTTAGCACGGCGGGCTGTGCTGGGGCGGCTGCTATGGGTGCAGAAACCTCAAACAGCGCAAATATAACAACCTTATTGGGAGTTATATAATGTTTGAGCCGTTTGGGGTTCAAACACTAGGGTCATGGGGTCCGAGTGGTCATCGAGTTTTCCGCGACATCAGCAAGCATTTAATCGACTCTTCCTTTGGCTTTTTTACCTTTTTCGGCCAAAGAATCAGCATTGCCATTCAACGTGCCAAGGTTGCCATATTCCATTAACAGCGATGTGGACGAATTTTTTGATGCCCAATGAGTTATACGCCTCCCTTTTTTATGCCGCTTGTACATATTTTATTAATTTTCTTTTAGCTTGTTTCATAGTTTAATTATGTATATTGTAATCAAGCTAATTAAAATACGTACTTACTTCATGAACTTAGATAATAATTGAGCTAAAATTATGATTCCATTTTTACGGAACCCTAAAATCATAAAAAAGAACTTACCTTTCCGATGATATGTGAATGATCTGTGTAGCTGACATCGATCTTCATCGTAACCCGGTTATTCTGAAAAAAACATTGCCAATTAGTTCAATCATAATTTTAATAATTACTAGATAAGTGCGATTAAATAAATAAGTGTACCTATTAATTAGCGAATGGCCGCGAGTCTCGATAGTTGCGGCGATTCATAAACAAGAAATAAAAGAAGGTAATGCCAATGGTAACTTGTTTATGGTAATTTACAGTTCTTATCTACGCCCGTACTCTATAATGCCTATGGTACGACCATTTCCCTGGCCCTGTTCTTGTGACTCATAATAACGAAACATTTTTCCGGTATAAAAAGTAGCCATGCCACTCACCATGCTCACTCAGCGTCTCTGTGATCGTAACCCGATCAGATACTAGTACTTCCAGAAATGACCATTTGCAAACAAAAAAACAGTTTTGCCTTTCTTATTAATTATTAAAAGTTATATTAGAAAAGGTTATGTACTGGTAGGAAGACCAACCAGTCAGCTAATAGTTGGTAGTTCTTGACAACGTTGCGGGACCCAAGACAGTTTAATCGTTTCTCTGGGACTCGTCGAGCTTCATTGCCTCGCCGTTTTATCTGGTGGTCACCACTGTTGATTCTGGTTTACAGAAGTTACAGTGGTTTGGGAATAGTGTGGCGGGCTTGTCCCAATTAAAAAAATAAAATAAAGTTCTTGACAACGCGATGGAAGGGTCTTAGGTCCGTCGAACGAATCCTTACTCCTTAGTACCGTCAGGGGAATGTTATTAGGACAACCATCAGCACTGATGCAAGACTGAGAAAACTGGTTAAGCAGCCTCCAACCCATCATCATCATCTTTCATCACCAGTCATCCATCTTTTCGAGAACCAGTCAACAGGAAAGGCACAACATCCTTCAAAAAAGTTTTTATCCAGCCAGGCGTATGCAGTTGACTGAATGAATTAATAAATATTGGTTGCAATCGCCAACCCACTTTATTCCATTGATTTGAATTGAAGACTCATTTAATGGGGAACCTACTCATGGTGAGGTAGATAGTGCTGGTGCTTGAAAACCTGTTCTAATATTATATGTACTTTACTACTTTTACATAATAGCTAACATCATAATCAAAAACACAAATTTGTCTTTTTAAATAGCCTGCGCGCTGGACTGCTAGATCACTTCATGAAAAACAGCTTGAAGATACACGATCATCAGCAGGCTGTGCAATAGTCTATCAGTTATTTATTGATCATACCACGAAAAATAGTTGCACTTTTCACTTTAAAACCAAACAAAAATAAATTACATACCCTTGTGTCCAATAACTGAATTATTTTCTCTCGTGCCAGCTTCACATCATCAGGTCGACCAGCGACTCTCACATGTGGGTCTAAACACAACAATTCACACATTAAATTCGTATAAAACCACCAAAAATCACATTTAGCCTTCATCACTTACCAGCTTCAAAAAGATCGATAAACTTATTATCACGTAATTTTCTAATTACATTATAAACTAAATCGTCACTATAATCGTCAAAAATCATTGTCACTTCATTAAATATAATTAAAATAATTAATTGATTGCTAAATATGTTATTTCATGTAACGGGCACACGCGCGAATACATTATAAAATAAAAGTTTGAAGGAGCGCGCCAGCCCGGCGCCTCATCGCTAGTCTATTTGGCGCCACAGCCCGCCAAAATTACGACGAAAAATGCAGGTGTTCCGTTTATTTTTGAAATTTAAAAAAAATGTGCGTTTTTTTTTGAATATTTATTTTACTACGATTCTTTGAGTTGATATTATACCTTTTTTTGAACGAGCTCCAATTTTTAGACGAGCGGGCCAATTTATTAAAGTATTGGTTTCAGTCATTACCTGAAAAATAATTATTTTTAACTTTGTTATAATGAATGTTGTAGAAAATAATATAATTAATATTTCCCTTACCCGGTGGAAGAATGCTTGGGCTGTTTGTGATTCATCCAAATTATCTGCAAAAGTTAGTTATTCAATATCTGTTTCTTTTTTTATATTCTATGAAAAATATTAACTTACCAGCAAGCATAGCTTCCAAACGACGTCGGTCTACACGGAATCTTTCCTGGTACACATCTTCAGCACTGTTTAGCCCAAGAATCACTGCTAATTTCTGTAGGTCTTCTGCTGACGTCACAGAATTACTTGTCCCACTTTCGGAAGCCTGTGTCGGTTATTTGCAAAGAGGTTAGAAGACAAAAATAGGAGGCTTGATGATTATTTATCTACCTAGTTTGGGGTTTTTTTCTAATAGGTAGTATGTTGCCCAAAAAGGGTTGTTAAAAGGGCTATGGTGTTCAAAATGGCGGAAATTGTATTTTATGTGGTTGAATGGTTTAGTCGTAATTAACATTATAAAATGGTAAAGACTTACTTCACTTAACGTATCTTTGTCCGAATTATGTTTAAACTCCGATAGATGCGTTTTCACGGTTAAAAAGTTAGTCGATGCCATGGCTAATTGCGCAACAGATTTATATTATTAACAATATAATTGCAGTCAATTAGAATATAAAAATATCAATTAATGAATTAATAAAATAAATTGTCTAATGAACATTATAATTATTGCAATACTTAAAATTAAACCGTGGTTTTGTATACCAGAACTACTTCACGTATTGCTTGACCGAAACCGAGTGAACTGTACCTACTTAAAATATACTTAGAGGAATTCAAAACACATTCATTGAAATGAGGGTAGAAGTAACGTTCAGTTTCAAAATTTGTCCAGTAACGTACCCTCGAATGTTGTTTCTTTTGTCTGTTACAGTTACTCTACTAACCAATGCTTACTAACTTTATAACTAAAACATGAATGTAATAATGTAAAAAATAGGACGGTGTGTACCACAGCAACCACCAACCATCTTAAGTTTTTTTTTGTCTCAAACGATTTTAAATTACATAACTTTTCATTCATCACAATTGCCATATTGAAAAATGTAATAGTTTTTAAATTAATTATTTTAATTTTGTACGTCATACTTTTTAACTACCTTTTATGTCTGTTAATTATAAATAAAAGATAACTTTTACGCGCAGTAAACTTGCATCTATGCATCGTTTGCAACACGGAGGCCCGTCTTGAAACAACCAATAAGAATTCCTCCCGAGTCCCGCCGCGCCGTGCGCTGGCCGCTGCCGTCGAGACGGCGCCAACTCGTTAATTTCTTCGCAGATTTTATTTTGCTCTTAAATTAAAAATTGCTAACCAGGTATTCTGTATTTCTTGTAACTTTGTTTTTCAATTTCTTTTGTCTTATTTTTTACTTTTTGCCTGTCCTTCGTGCAATCCGTTTTTATTTCGTAAAAGTTAGGTTGTTAGTTCATCATGTTTTCATCAGATGAGTTTGTAAGCATATTTAAGTATTATTTAATCTCGTTGAGATCTCGACTTATATAATTAATTCCTAAGTACATTGGATGCTGTTTGAAATTGGAAAATAAATCACAAATAAATTATCTTGTTTGTGAATGAAATCATTATGAAACGGAACGTTCCCCGTCCGTAAACATTATTTTGAGCGCACGCCGCGTGAGGTCGCGCCAGTCGGGTTTCTGCGCTTGCCGGTGTTGGGCGTGCGTCCTCCTCGACTCTTGAATTCGTGTCATAGTTAATTTAAATCTGTTATTTATAAATTAAAATAGCTGTACTTGTATTTAAATTTATTTAAGGACATAGTGTAATCTTCTATAAGTGTGTTCATTTTACGTCAAGTGTGTATTAACCTCTATTTATTTTAGTGTTTATAAATAAGACGGTGAGTATCAAATTGTTCATTTGTTTTATGTAACTGTCCACTCTACTCTCTAATTAAAACTTTTACTGTATTTTGATGAAGCGGAGAATACAAAATAGCCGTTGTATCGTTCGGAGATGAACAGCTGTTCGCTAGCCAAGCGGCCCAACAAGGTAACAACACGACAAACAGCATAGTTATTGTTACCGAAAATGTTGTATTGAACACGTTTTTTATGTTCAAATTCTTTTACACAACAATGAGTAATTAGAAATTGAAGTTCTTAAAGAATAGTGATTTTTATATACAGTGACTTTTTTAATAGATCGATCGATAATTCTAAAGGAAACAATTAAAGTTCTATAAACCGGTGTTTTGTCTTGCGGGTGTCGGTTCTAAAATACAATAGTGGGTAACAGTAGGTAATACCTTTGTGGGTAATTGCAATATAGTTTGGTAGAAGCGGTTGAAGTTATAAGAATTTTACTTTTGAGAACAAGCACTCTATGTATGTCATTTCGAAGAAAAGTATTAAAAAACGGTTTTGTGGCTATACATGGCTTGCTGTGCAAGAAGCATTGATGCTGATCATAGTTCATACAGTATAATAATAAGTAATGCTGATGCAAAAGTAAAAAATTATAAACTTATTATTACTATAATTTCCCGGTTTTTAGTGAAAGTGTGATTGCGGCGGGCAATCTTGACTATTTGAGTAACTAAAGGCTCAATTACACCTTCCGATTTCAAGGGACCCAATTTAGGAACGATCTAACTAGGAAGTATGAAGCGAGCAATTCTAACTGCTATTACACCTTCCTGTTTCCTAAATTGGGTCCCTTGAAATCGGAAGGTGTAATTGAGCCTTAAGGGGGTGGACTTAGGATATTTTATTAGTTAATTACATTGATATTTAGATTACCTACTCTATACAAACTGAAATTAAAAAAAAATGAATAAGTTTCGAAATCTATTAAATCTCGCTGATCTCGAAATAATTGACAAAGACAATGCTGTCAAAATGTTGCCAGCCGAAAAAATAAATAGCAAAATAGGTACCTAGTTAGTTTTAAAAGTTATTTTGTATTTCGAATTGACGAAAAAAATAGTACAGAATCGTTAGTTTTAAATTTACCTCTCACAATACATCTTTCGTTTTGTTCTTATTACAACGTAGTTCATAAAATACACAGTATATTTTATAAATCTTAAAAATAATGTTAAAAGGACTTTTTTAAATGTATTTTTTACGCGGCGTTTTTTGTTTTTCTGGGCCTATTTCGTACGATCTAGCCGAGCAACAGCAAACGTTAGTGTCGAAAGAACAATACCAAACATTTTGTGGAAATTTGTCATACCTACATCAATAAAATTCCTTGAGACTAGTTACAGTGGAACTTTTTCCCATTGTAATCATAGTAATAACCGCGATGTGTCAAGTAATGTATTCTAGGAAGCTACCTATACAGTTGAGTGGCATGTAACAATTTAATATTTGCATCCGATTAGCATTAACGATATTGTTATTGGGACATTGTTCGGTGCCATATGTGGACGTGCATTAGAATTTAAATGATGAAAAGTGTCACACATTTTTTACCCACTAACGGATCAATTTTTTTCGAAAGGGAAGAGCTACACCAAATATTATAATTAATATTTTAGGGATAATTTGATTAGCCTAATTTAATTTTGGATGTGAGTACGTTCAATCACATTATCAATTTATTTTCCGTTAAATGAACAAAAGTTAAATCTATGCTAATAATTATAAAGAGGTAAAGTTTGTGAGGTTATAGGGGGTAATCTCTGGATCTACTGAACCGATTTTGAAAATTATTTTACCAATAGATTGAAAGCCACGTTATTTGTGAGTGTCTATTCTATTTTTTGTTGTTGACAAGTAGAGCCGATGTCGACTATTCTGCCAATGTCAGAAGTAACTTGGAAAAGCAAGTGTGTGAATAAATAATTTGAAAAATAAAAGAAAATGAATTTTAAACTGGACAGCAACTGTGTAACAAATGTGAGTGTCATAGGTTATATTTTTTTAAAATCTACGAGGACGAAATCGCGTGCGAAGTGCTAGTTATTTAGAAAAACAAAAAAAACTCGTTTTCCTCCTCGATACGATTTAACTTTGATTGACAGCTTAATCCGCATGAGGGTTCATTCACCTTACAAAGGGCGAATCAGCCCATTAAAACTGCGGTCAAAATCTGTCCGTGTCATCATTATTGTGAAGTATTAACACAGCTTTTGAACGCGGATCTTTAAGATAGAAATACTCGTATATAATGTACTAAATTTAAACTTAACCATAAAGAAATCGAAGAAGTACCTACACTAGTAAAAGTTTTATTTGACCGCCAATAATGCGCAATTAATACTTATAACTTTTATTTATTTTGCGTACTGATATCATTATGCAAATAAATAGGCATAAACTAAGAAAACCATAAATTAAAACACGACTTTATAACCTTCACACGTGAACTCGACATCAAAGCGAAATGAAATGTTATGCGCCTGCGCCTTCAATGTCGTGTCTGAATCAAACTACTTATGAGCGGAAAGAAAACAAATGACGGAAGGAATTAAAGGAAGTGGTTTAACAGAGATAAGAAGCTATAGTATTGAATTTGTTTATTTTTTCTTACTGCCGCCTTTAACAATAGGCAGTTAATGCGCAAAAAGTGGTAGATCCACTGTATTCTAATGTTCTTCTTTCTTTACTTATAGGCCACCAAGATAGTTTTATTTAGTCGTAATATAGCCGCCAAGTGGCGCCCTCATTGAATAAAAAATCATAGCGAAGCGTAGAAAATAAAGATTAAAAAATCCTATGTTGCGTTTGTTAAAAATACCTTATCCTATTTGTAACAAACGCAACATAGGGCTTTTTAATCTTTATTTTCTATGCTAAGATACAAATTTTTATTCAATGAGGGCGCCACTTTCGGGGAGTTATGTTGTGAGCTCCTTACTCTAGACACTAGACGCTATTTTTTTGAACCTGGCTTCGATCAACAATGTACTCCTGGCGTAGTTTGTAATAGGCACAGTTATACGACTTCTAATGATTTTTAATTGAACATCACGTCTAAACGACTAGTCTTATTTCTTTGAAAAAAATGTATGTGACTCTAGACAATTTCCTTCGTAATTTGATATGTGAATATTTGAAATTATATTTTTAAAACATACTTTTATGAAGTTTTCTAACGCGGAAAAAAAATTGAGAATCACGCAAAAACTATAAAGCGTATTTTTATGTAACCTTCACCATTTTAAACATCATTTAAATATTTATTTTTTAGTATACGTGTTTTAGTATAATAACTGTTGTTTCATGTATAATAAATAAATAATGTGTCTAATTTCGGACAGCGTTCTTTGATGGGCGAGTCCTATTACTGGGTGGACGTACAACCCGTTACGTGAGAACATACAAGCTAACCACTCAAGGTTGTTGGCAGTTAATAGCGCCTTAATTTCGGTATTCTTATTACTAATTAAATGCAAATTTTAATGTCACCAGCATTGTCATAATTTCAATGACATAATTGGGATCAGATAATGTTAACGATTAGCCTACTAGAAACTGTAGGGTAGGGCTATGATCACACGCAAGGCACGATCGATCCGACCTTGAACGGTCTGAATCAAAATAGATTTGTGTGCGAATTAGTTTCGCGTTAGATTCAGTCGTTAGCGGGTCATGCTCCAGGGTAGCAAAAACTGTGAGAAATTACAGAACTGCTTCTTCTCGATAAGGTCTTTTAGTTCAACTTAAATTTTTCAAGCTAAATTATACGGTTATTTAAAACAGGTCAATGCCTCTTAGTTTATTTTTGTCACACTTAATTCATAATTTTTAAATCACTACCTACACACGGTATATAAAACCTATAGGTTCTTTTTCGCAAAATCGGATAAGCAGACGTACTTGAATAAATCCGGTCAAGAGCGAGTCGGACTCACGCAAAGGGTTCCGAACAAATTAATCATGTTTTTTTTTTCAGATCTTTTTAAAACTACTGGCCCTAAAATTTGACAAGGGTGAATGGTCGTTTTTCATCTATTTGCCCTAATAACTTAAAAATAGTATGTTTTAAAATTATGAAAAAAATATATTTGAAACCCTTACAGTAATCCCTTTCATTTGATATGCAGCACGGTACAGTTTGGAAAACTTTTTTTTATTTTCCGATTTGCACCCCTAAAGTGACCACCATATTCCAATATAATTTATTTACGTTACATCTTCGTGTTTGGGTCACAGTTATACATGGGTGTACCCAGTAGATTCGGAGGAAATGGACGGTGACAGACGGACAGACAGACAGACACATGAGTGATTTTCGGAACCCTAAAAATTATAAATGACTAGCTTCTGCCAGCGGCTACGCCCGCATGGAATTAGTACTTCCCCGTTATCAATTATAGCCTTTGTGCTATTCCAGACTGTTCCAAATTTCCTCCAGATACGTTCAGACGTTCTGGAGTTGTTGAATAACAAACGCCCATCAAAACTAAACGAAAAATATGTATGATAATGGAAATAAGATAGTAGGATTCCAATGTACTATGCCAAGAGGTAGCGGCTAAATTCGGAACAGAGTTACCGCGCTCCTGGGCACTGGGACACACAGGCAAGAAAGGAACAGAGGTGGGTTTTAGGGCCGATTTTACCATTCGCTCTATAAACTAAGTTTTACTGAATTAAGCTTAGCGTAAAAAAAAAGTGTGTGTGTACTTATGTACGCACGTAAGAAGTTATACTTCTTTGGCGTAACAAGATAAAAAAACAAACTGTCACAAAGTTTACAAAAGGAAAACAATTATTCTTCATGAACTACAGACCATTGCTAACTTCTGGGTGGTCGGTTCTAGCTAACTTCAACCTGTGAATTTTGTGTGACAGAGATGCGCGCGCATCTTAAACTTCACTCTCATATTTTTTTCATAACGCGCCTAAAGAAGTATAACTTCAAAAATAAAAACGATAAAAAAGATTAGCCAGCGCCAGGGTATAGCCCCCGAAATTAAAATTTTCTTAATTTTTTTTTCGCAATTTCCAGGTCAGTGTCAGGTTGTATCTTGGTCAAAATTTGATTCGTGGCCGTAGCAAGTATATAATTATAGAATTACAATAATTAAAATCATCAATACAACTCTTTCAGTTAGATTTGATGTCAAATGTAAGTATTTCATGAAATCATGACTTCTCCCGCTCTGGGTGGAGCTCGGGCGTGTTTAGACTCTTACAGACTAAGGGCCGATTTCACCAATTCTAAACGCCCAGTTTTCGACGTTTAAGCTCGCTTAAACGCGTTTAGCCGCTACTAAACTAAAACTATAAATACTTCAACACCACCATAGTACATGAATAAATCGATTTTAACTGCTGCTAAAGCGATTTTAGCTGTACATTCCAGCAACAGAAGATAAGGATGTCGATAAAATCCTTGACACTAAAGTAGGGAAAATGATACACAGAAATGATATAAAACACATGTATTGCTTTACGACACAATTAGCACTAAACGAAGATCATAGCAATAAAACGCGTAAACCTTTTGAATGGCAATTTCTTTATTGGGTTAAATTGAAAGGTAAGTTCAGTAACCCTTGCACAAAAGATTCCATCATCTCTTTCATACGACCTGGAAAAATAAAAACTGGCCAAGAGCGAGTCGGACTCGCGCGCAAAGGGTTCCGAACAAATTTTTTCAGGTTTTTTTTAAACTGCCTCCCCTTATAGGGGGAGGGGGGGGGGAATGGTAATTTTTCATATTTTCTTAAATAACTTCAAAATTACATATTTTAAAATTATGAAAAAAATATATTCGAGACCCTCACAATGTGCCCTTTCATTTGATATGTCGCAAAACACAGTTTGAAAAACTGATTACATATTAATTTTCCGATTTTCACCCAAAAGTGACCCCCAAACTTATTTATTTAGTTAGGGTACACGTCCGTGTTTGGGTCACAGATATTCATGTGTGTACCAAATTTCAACTATCGGGTGATTCGGAGCAAATTGGCTGTGACAGACAAACACACGAGAGATCCTATAGAGGTACCATTTTTCATTCGGACTTCTATAACCCTAAAAAGGTAAAGAATGTTGTTAATTTGCACAGTCCAATGGTTAAAAGTAAGATTTTTTCACCGGGCCGACCACGACCGCGAAAGGCGTCGGTACTCCGTTACAGGCTGGCGCCAGGCGATCGCACTAACTACATATTTAACGGTGAATTTTATTACTTGTTTAATTTGATACCAGTGGGGGTAGCAATATTATCTGTTAAAAGACCACTTAACTCGCAATTATACAGCAAACAGTTTGCTATCGGATGTGTTTCTAAGCTGCTTTATGTCGTTAAAATTAATTTGAAACCTTATTTAAGGCCGCTTAGTGGTAAATGAATAAAGAAATTGATAGAAGAATCGCCTACACGTGGAAAAAAATTTGGTTTCGTAGAAAAGTCATGAAAAATAAAGACATGCCAATTAAAGATAAAAGAAAATTAAATAACACATGCATTTTGCCATGTTTAACATATGGCTGTCAAACATGGTCATTAACTGAGAAATTAACTAAAAAGATAATAGTGTGTCAAAATGGAATAGAAAGAAGTGTAATCGGAGTAAGACGAAAAGATAAAGTAAGATAAACAAAATCAAAAATACATATAACAAAATTTAAAGATACACTAAAATGGAGATGGGCAGAATATAATGAGAGAGAAAAATGAGAAATGGACTAGGAAAATATCGGAGTGGTACCCCAGGGATGGCAAAAGGAGAAAAGGTCGACAAATGAAAAGCTGGGAAGACGACCTCAAAAGAGTCGCCGGTCCAGAATGGACCAGAATAGCAAGAGACAGAGATAGGTGGAAGTCTTTGGAGAAGGCCTTTGTCGAAGGACAAGCTGTTGTAGGAATAACTGATCGTCAGTAATAAGTTTACTAAATTGTAATCTGTAAAACAGCAATAAAGGCTTATTTTATTTATTTAGTGGTAAATGCTGTCGTCTACGGGTGACTCAATGACGCCTGGTTTGTAATTTACATAACTATCTAGCGAGAAAACTCATCCATTCGTTAGATGTGTATCTACTGACAAAGTTGGACATCCTGCCGTTCTTTGTAAATAAAACTGCAGGTTTATTTCCTAGTCGTATTAAACGGAGTTCATTGCTTCGTACGGCTATTCGAATTTGTTTTCAAACCATGCATTTTGAGATAAAAATTAATTCTGAAAAGAGTTTTCGTCTTCAATTTCAAGCTGTACTTGCATGAAGCCAATGTATTACGAGAAAGAATACCTACGTTCGGTTAATTTATTTGCTAAACTTATGTAAATGTGTCACGGTAAGAATATGCTCAACAGTTAACACTTCTGGGCCCGTGACTTGCATACTTTCCTTCGAAATGTAACGTCATTCGTTCATTAGCAGTAATAACGCATGCTCCAACAAAGTACATATTGAATGTTTAAAAAACCTGTATGCAAATACTGAGCGTTGGTTTCGCACAGTAAAACCCGATAGTGTGTTATTGCGAATTAGATTTCGTTTATTTAACTTTCTCGCCTCACTTTTCTACATCAACATTTCGATCTTATTGATGTGTAAGGCGTCTATTACACTCTCATGCAAGTGTCAGTCAATTCCAAAAGTCATGACTGATGCAATCATGACTGATTGATGCTGGTTGCAATCAATCTGCCTAGCCTTTACCCAACTATCTGGGGGTCGGCTTCCAGTCTAACCGGATGCAGCTGATTACTAGTATTTTACATAAAGCGAGTGCCTATCTGACCTCCACAACCCAGTGACTGGGTAATACGATACTCCTTGGTAAGTTGTTGTCAGACTTTCGGGTTCTGACGACCCGTATCGACTGTCAAAGATCCACGATTGACTGCCGAGACTTAGCGTGCTTTTCGAGGCACCGAGGAGTACCGGTATGTAAATATGGTCACCCATCCATGGACCAACCCCGGCAAGCGTAGCTTAACCAGATGGATCGTCCCGTGCGGCTGTTATTACTTTAGCCACGAGCTCGTCTCTTTTCTCAATCATAAGTCAGCGTACTAGACGATAGGTTATCCGGCAGTCACAACCTAGACTGTGGTAAAACTGACAGCAAAACCTACCGTTTAATGGACGCCTAAAAGAAGACGAGTTGAACCATAAATTATGTCAGTTAAAAATGTCACGTATGTAGGTACATAGCGGAAAAACTGTTTGCTAATTTAATCTGTCATGTTAGTGTTCGTCAGTTTTTATTTAAGGCGATACTAACTGCCAACGACCTAGAGTGGTTAGCTTGCGTGTTCTGTGCTGAGCTCACGTAACGCGTTGTACGTCCACCCAGTAATAGGACTCGTCTATCAAGGAGCGCTGTCCGAAATTAGACGCATTATTAATTTATTATACATAAAACAACAGGTTTTATACTAAAACACGTATACTAAAATATAAATAGTTAAACGATCTTTAAAATGGTGATGGTTTCACAAAAATGCGCTTTATAGTTTTTACGTGATTCTCAATTTTTTATCCGCGTTAGACATAACTTTACAAATTATTTACACTATGTTTTTAAAATATATTTTCAAATATTCACTTTTGATATTACGAAGTAAATTGTCTAGAAAAACATATATTTAAAAAAAAAAAAAAGACTAGTCGTTTAGACGTGATGTTCGATTAAAATTTATCAGAAGACTTATAACTGTAAATTAATATGCCAAATATGTCAAATGGAATGTTGGCAAGGTTTCTATTGAGGTAACCATGACATTTTTTATTAATAACACGAGCTTGATTGCATATTTGTGATTCAGGAATTGTGACAAAGTATTTTTTGCTTATTAGAGAAATCTTTGTTAACGTTCCGTGATTTGATCAAAGATTATTCTCTGAAATAAATATTGAAACGATAAATATAATAGTATTTTTAACCGACTTTCGAAAAAGGAGGAGGTTCTATGTTCGACTGTATGTATGTTTTTTCTTTTTTTTTTTTTATCCGAAAGAATATACTCCCGAGGTGGTCCCATATAAATTTGATCGAATTTCCTTCAGCGCTTTTTGAGAAACTGAACGAAAACGAAAAATACATAGGTATACCTAGATGACGTTTTTGTTTTCTCCAATTAAGAGGTTGTTTAAATTCCACGTTCCATGTTATTGAGGTTCTTAGGTTTGGGGTATAACAACTAAAAACTGAAAAATATTTATTTTTTAACCAAAAATACAACCGACTTCCAAAAAAGAAAATACACTAAAAATTAAAAAATAACTTTAATTTCGGAAGTCGGTGTCAAATAACGAAGAAATAAAATACAAACACCGACTTCCGAAATTAAAGTTATTTTTTCACAATGAATCACTATAATTTGACGACACGTTTGGCGCAAAGGCTGAGATGTTGGCTGCTGTGCTGCGTGTCGCGGATTTGATGCCCGCACGGAACAAATATTTGTATGTGTGTCCTAAAGATAGTTGTTCCGAGTCTAGGTGTTGTAAATGTACCCACGATTTAGGAGAAAAGGTGCGGGCACAATGTGTATTTTTACTCTTTAGTAGTAATAAAACAATTATTTCTCTTTTTTTTTCAGATCCTCAAGTCATTCCAAAGGCGCGCATCATGGCCAAAACAGAGAAATCATTTCCAAGAAACTTTACAGGTAAGAGAGGTTCGCCAGACCTAACAGTTACGAGTATACCTGAATATTTAAATAACTTTTTGTGGTTATTCCAAAAGTTCTAAGAACGTTGTACCGGATTTGATGGAATTCATTGGACATATTTGTTTTTTATTGTTCCACATTTTTGCGACTTTGTGAATTATTTGTACGTTGGTTGCAGGGCTTTAACTAATAATTTGTTATGTTGGTTAATTAATTAATTTAAAACGTAACGTATCAAATAAATTCGGACAGTCAGATAAAAAGGTCATACACAAATTAATTAAAACCACTGAATGCATACCTCCTAGATAAATAAAAACAAAACCGACTTCCAAAAAAAATACAAAATAACTTGATTCACTTTTTAGTAGTGGGTCCTCATTAAACTGTTTTAACAAGTCATAGACATACGATAGCAGCAATCGCGGTTGACATGCTGTCAATTTTTGAAGAGTTCCGTTGTCTGTCTCCGAAACCTATCATCAGATCTATATGAAATTTAAATGGGACCATTTCAGAACAAACCCCTTTCGAACAAAAAAGAATTTTGCAAATCCGTCAATAGATAACCTCCGAATTGATAACCTCCATCTTTTTGAAGTCGGTTATAAATACTAGTCAGTCACAGCATAAAACAGTATTTCTGAAATGTTCCAGCCCCCAGCCACGATTCCAATAATAAGTGGGTAAGGGACAGTTGAGTTGGCAACATTTTATGGCGATGACTGTGACGAGTACCGTACCTATCTCCCCGGATTTTGGCAAGCCGCCATCTTTAAAAATAAACGCGCGAAACTGCTCCATGTCGATACATAATCGTGTTTCCGGTCTTCCGTAAGACCTCGAGTTTCGTGTAATTTCTTTTTTTTTATTCTCTGTACGTCTGCGACAATGTCTAGACGTAAGAACGATAAGTTACACTAGCTGTAGCCAAAATGCATAAGTGGCTATTAAGGTTTTTTATATTAATTAATACGTAGTGTTATCGACCTTCTAAATTCGATTACGTGACAAAAAGATAACAATGAATGAGTATTCGGCTTTTTAGCTACCATTGTTGTTTAAACAGATGCAACAAAATTAAAAAAAAAAACGCCGAGCATGCCCATTATTTGTATGCAGTTTTTTTCGAATAAATAATAATTTTATGGTAGAAAATTACATGGCAGCCAGTCTCATTTGCACGTTCTTTTTATTTTGTCCTTCTGGGTTGAAGAATGCCACGGCCATCGCCAGAGGGGTGGGTAGTACCTATATCAATAGAAAGAAAAGAAATTATGAAGTGTTCGCCCATGTATTACTATTCAAATTGTACAATTTCTATAGAGAAATAAATTAATATTATTATTTAGACAACAAGCATTCTTTAATTATACTTTTAAAAAGGTGTTTGCCTGAGCGAATTAAATCAGTCGCGACATATTTTTTATCATTGATCTAAAATTTTATTGAGAGCGAGTCATCTTGGTACGACGGCTATGTAGAAAGTATGTATTTACAATGCGATTTCAGACTGGTTAAATTTTTGCACTAAAAAACTAGGTCTGTAGAGTTCAGAGGAACTTACCATTAAAAAACTGGCGAAGTGCGTGTCGGATTTCGCACACTAAGGGTTCCGTACCACATATTGGTATATGTTAGTAAAGTATACGTAATAATAAACATTATCATCAAATTTCAAGTTCAAATCAGGGTCAATGGGAAGTTAAAAAATTCTTCGTAACAAAATTTCGTGACAGACGACGGACGGACAGACAAACAGACACGTGAGTGAAAACAATAGGGTTCCGTTTGGACCCTTTGGTTACGGAAACCTAAAAATCATGAATTACAAGTTGTAGGTCACCGATTCGAACCCAGGGAGTACTTTACATTGTGTAAATTATTTCATCACCACTGCTCTCAAAACGGTGAAGGAAAACATCGTGAGGAAACTGGCATGTCCCAGAACCAACATTTCGAAGACATGACATCCACCAACCCGCATTGAGCCCGCGTGGTGGGTGATGTTATGGCCCGCACTCTCAGAGTGGAGGTCTATGTCCCAGCTGTGAACATTATAGACTGATTATGTAGGTTTTTTTATGGATTTAAGACATGAGGCTGCAACGTTGTGAATTTATCACATGCAAAATTCGACATGCCGTCATTATAAGTTTAATCACAGCTAGGATGATTCACGATGAATCATAGGGCCGTAGTAACTGTGTAACTACAGACCTTAGCGAATCGCTGATATGAGTTTCTTGGTATTCGAACTAAACTATCATAACTATTAAATAAACTAACAGAATTGCGCGAAATTAGCTTAATGTTTGGACTCTTTCTATCTCAAAAAGATTTTTTTAGTGAAACTGACTAGTCTGCCCGCGCCTTTTCCCAACTATCTTGAGGTCGGCTTCCAGTCTAACCGGATGCAGCTGAATACCAGTATTTTACATGAAGCGACTGCCTATCTGACCTCTACAACCCAGTTACTGGTTAAATATGATACCCCTTGGTAAGACTGGTTGTCAGACTTTCGGGCTTCTGATGACCCGTAACGACTATCAAAGATCCACGATTGACAGTCAGGACCAATTCTGACGCACGGAAGAGTCTCGGTATGTAAAGATGGTCACCCATCCATGGACCAATCCCGGCAGGCGTAGCTTGCCGTGCTGCTGTTATTACTTTAGCCACAAGCTCCTCCTTTAAGAAACTGACTGAAATACCAAATAAACGGAATGCATAACTCGAAAATAATGTCGAACTAGCCTCTGCCAGCGGCTTCACCCGCGTGGAATACATATTTCCACCAAATTGAGTGACAAATTTCATCCGCCGTTCCCGTTCTGGCGTGATTGAGTAACAAACTCGTGGCTAAAGTAATAACAGCCGCACGAGTCGATCCATCAGGTTAAGCTACGCATGCCATGCGCTTGGTCCATGGATGGGTGACCATCTTTACATACCGATACTCCTCCGTGCCTCGGAAAGCACGTTAAAGCCGTTGGTCCCGGCTGTCAATCGTGAATCTTTGACAGTCGTTACGGGTCGTCAGAAGCCCGAAAGTCTGACAACCAGTCTTACCAAGGGATATCGTGTTACCCAGTAACTGGGTTGTGAAGGTCAGATAGGCAGTCGCTCCATGTAAAATACTGGTATTCAGCTGCATCCGGTTAGACTGGAAGCCGACCCCAAGTTAGTTGGGAAAAGGCTAGGCAGATGATGTCTATCGGGCCTACTCTGTTGGATTTCTTCACTCGAATTCATGATATCAAATTCCTTTCGATGCAAGAGCAGAACATATTTCACAAGTTCCATTCAATAACCAAGGAAACTGAATACTAGGCGCATGCGCACTTGCAAAGTGCTAACACCAACCCAAGAATGGGGACAATTCATTCACACGCCCGTTGAGATTTTGATGCGCAAGCACGTGCCAAATGCAGAGAGGCGCCAATAAGTTTGGCAACACTATTACAACGGACTTTTGGAGTAGTGAATAAAGAGGCTGTGTGGTTGTTGTAAAAGAAGATTAGAAAGGAACTGAGATAATGGTGCCGATTCTGTTGTGCACAAACTAAACTTAATTTAGGCAATTGCTATCTTTTTCTCTCTAATAAAACAAGAAAGAGACGGACGTTTAGAACTGTCAAATTTAGTTGAACTAATATTTCCATTACTTCACGTAAAAACATGTCGACTAAAAGCACGGTGAAGCGCAAGGCGTTATACTAGTTTGACATCTCTAACTTAGTTCAAAGCTGTAGCCGTCCTTTTCTCGCACTTCCTTTTAGTAAAAGATAGCGATTCTCTAATTTTAGTTTAGTAATTGAACAAGAGAATCGGCACCGATGGCTGATAGAAATGTATGGAAGAAGACATGCTGCGTCCCAACCCAAAACAATTGTGACCGTCGAAAGTTCTTGAACAAACTGCGATTTAACGGCCATAATAGCAGGTACCTACTAATTTTATTTTATTTTTTTCTGGAAGAACAGTAGATGGGGGTGGTAAAGTACTGACTATTATTTGAAGGAGGTTTTGGTTTCGTCCTATAGACAGCTGAATGTGATAAATGTTGGGTTGCCAACTTATTTAAAAAGAAATATAATACTCATATCTGATTTCAGACAGGGTAAATTTAGAGTACCTACCACCTTAAAAAAAAAGAGTACATTTTGGTTTAATTGATGAAAAAATATTTTTTGTGCCTTTTTCGGCACATAACAATTTTTCATAATTTTTAAAAGAATTTTACGACTCAAACATTCTTAATCTAGTTTTTTAGCTTATTTTCTATTAATTTCAAAGTAAACGTTACATTTTCGGGTTATAACAATGCAATGGGTATACATGACTGGTGTTAGTATAGTAAACATTGTGAAAAAAGAGTATTTTACCTTACTCTATTAGTATTACAGATTATAGAGTATACCTACATGAAATAGAGTACAATAATCTATTTTAGAGTACGGTTGGCAACCCTAGATATATGAGACGTTGTTATCTTGAATTTAGAATCTGCTAATCAGTATTTAAACTTAGCATAATATAGTTAACGAGTTTTATAAATAAGGCTGTTAGTGATTACTGACCTTACCAAATTAAAAACGTTGACCAACTGTTTCCATTCTAGCAAGAATGTGTGCCAGTAATGCATGATTTGGCAAGTGTATCATTAATTGAAATTTAAAAAAAACTAATGGCGACGCACCGTCAATCTAATAACGGTTTATTTCAAATTTGGAGCTGTCAAAAGTTAACAAGCTTGTCATGGAACCGGAAATTTGAATGTGGATCTTTTGCCTTGACATCAAACTCAAAGATAAAGTAGATCAGTTTAATTTGAGCTGTACTGCTGGTCCACGGAAGTTAATAGTGGTAAAAAGCCATACATACTCATTAGCTTTTCACTTATATGAGGTTACTTAGTCATGGTTGTAAGCACTTGCATTTTCTTGAGGAGTTTACCTCTGAATTCTTCTCTGGAAGTAGAATAGACAGTTGTGTAGATTCCACAAGATTGTTCGACAATTTGTAGATCCTACTTTTTAGGGTTTCGTACCCGAAGGGTCCAAACGGAGTCCTATTGTTGTCACTCGCGTGTCTGTCTGTCTGGCCGTCCGTCGTCTGTCACAAAATTTTGTTACGAAGAAATTTAATTTAAAATTTTGTTCGAACTTCCCATTGACTTGAGAACTTGAAATTTGGTGATAATAGAAAGAAAAAGAAAAACTTTGCCACAAAATAACGACATACATAACAATATGATTTTGCTTTTGTTATTTATTATTACGTATACTTTACTGACAAATACCAATATTTGGTACGGAACCCTTAAGGCGCAGTAATACGACTTTTAATGGTTTTTAATTGAACATCACGTCTAAACGACTAGTCTTATTTCTTTGAAAAAAATATATGTTAATCTAGACTATTTCCGTCGTAATTAGATCTCAGAATATTTCAAATTATATTTTTATAACATTGTGTAATTAATTTGTAAAGTTAATGTCTAACACGGATAAAAAATTGAGAATCACGCAAAAACTATAAAGCGTATTTTTATGAAACCTTCACCATTTTAAAGACCATTTAATTATTTATAATTTAGTCTCAATGTTTTAGTTGAATACTTGTTGTTTTATGTGATGCGTCTAATTTCGGACAGCACTCCTTGATGGGCGAGTCCTATTACTGGGTGGACATTCGACGCGTTACGTGAGTTCAGCGCAGAACACGCAAGCTAACCACTCAAGGTCGTTGGCAGCTAATAGCGCCTTAATGTGCGAAATCCGACTCGCACTTGGCCAGTTTATTTTATTGTTAATAGGCACGCATGTGACCACTATCTTATTTGATGGTATGAGATGATGAGGTCGAAGCTTCCTACTAATATTATAAATGCGAAAGTTTGTATGTTTGTTACTCAATCACGCCAGAACGGCTGTACGGATCTGGATGAAATTTGACACAGCGATATTATGGAATAGCGCATAGGCTATTAATAATAGTCTACTAAATCCACGCGGGCGAAACTGCCGGCAGAAGCTAGAGAGCCTTTTAATGTCCGCACTGCTGGGGCACAGGCCTCCTCTCTGTGAGAGGATGTGGCCCGTATACCACCACGCGGGCCCAATCCGGAGTGGTGGATGTCACATGTCTTCGAATTTTTGGTCCTAGGACATGCCGGTTTCCTCACGATGTTTTCCTTTACCGTTTTGAGAGCAGTGGTGATGAAATAATTTACACAAAGTAAAGCGCCTGCCTGCATGGGTTTGAACTCACGGCCTGCAACTTGTAAGTCGCGGCTAATACCACTAGGCCACCAATGCTCGAACCTCGAGTAAAGCTTAATTACTATGGACCTTAGGAGGCAAGGAAAGAAAACCTCAAGAAAGCACCCTGCACGCATGATGGATGATCCATACATAAGCAAACTCGGAAGCGCATTTTATTTTGCTGTAAAATTAGCACCAGGCTTCCATTAAAGTCTGTTAAACAGCTCCCTTCAAACATGATGGTCGGACTACGGTGACCATGATGCAATATTTTTGCGGACACTTTATTATCGAAAAAAAAGTGGTCATTTTTTTAATAAAAAAAAAAGTCGAAAGAAGTATGATATATTTATTTAATATTAGACGTATCAATCTGCCAATCTGCCTAGCGTTTTCCCAACAATCTTGTGGTCGGCATCCAGTCTAACCAGATGCAGCTGAATACCAGTATTTTACATGGAGCGACTGCCTATCTGACCTCCACAACCCAGTTACTGGGTGATACGATACCCCTTGGTAAGACTGGTTGTCAGACTTTCGGGCTTCTGACGACCCGTAACGACTGTCAGATGCACGATTGACAGCCGGGACCAACGACTTAACGTGCTTTTTCGAGGCACGGAGGAGTCTCGGTATGTAAAGATGGTCACCCAACCATGGACCAACCCCGGCAAGCGTAGCTTAACCTGATGAATCGACCCGTGCGGCTGTTATTATTTTAGCCACGAGCTCCTCTCATTTAATATTAGGCGTAATGATTTAGTAAAACTACGTATCCTCAAAATTTATCTGGTATTTTATAAATAACTAGCTGACCCGGCGAACTTCGTAACGCCTCAGAATCAATTAAAAGCCTTTCCATACAAGATGTTTGTGACGATTAATTTTCTTTATAATTTTTATTTTTGTTAATTTTCCAATGTTTTGTATAGTTATTCTGCTATTCGGGGCGGAGACAAATCCATCAAATCAAAGATCATTAAAATCGGTCCGGCCATTGTTGAGTTATAAAATTAAATGGTGTAACTAAGGCGACTTGGTTTTATATATAAAATATTATGAAATGTACAATTAGTGAGGCATTTTAGTGGTTAGTTTTAGTGTTTAAAGCTAAGCTTGTCTGTAAATTCTCGAGAAACATTGTGTTTTCACAGTTGAACTATGAGCTACGATTATGTACTCAACGGTAAGCAAAGTGCATGCTAATGGGCGCTAGCTAATTGCAGTGGTCATGTAAAGTGGCTAACGGTATGCCACTGCTGGCTGATCGGTTATTACATGCGTAGCTTGAGTAAGACTTTGACTAACTTAGGTGCAATCACTCGTTGAAAAGTTAGTCATAACTTATAATACTCTAAAATTCTTGAATGCATTTCGCTGGAATGTCTGTTCAACAGATATGGTAGGTGGTATAAAAAGGAGGGTATTTGTGATTGAATTAGTTGTACTTCCAAAGATAACTTCTTACAAATAATTAACAACAATTTTACCTCTTCATGATACTAATTTAAAAAAAGACTGAGTATGACCAATATACCACACCAGGGGCCCAATTCTGTAAAATAACTAACTTGTCAATAGTGTGTCGGTAGTGTGTCAATGGCGTCTCAATAGAATAGTCATTGACATTTGGTATTCTACTAATTATTTATGGTCATTGACTTGCCACTGTAGTGCCATTGAAACGCCTTAATTGGGCTATTGTAATAATTGGTAGTCTAGTCTACTATAATATGTCAATAGCATTTGGAAGTTTTTGCAGAAAACCAAATTTGCAAAAGTGGCAAAATAATGTCTGTTGTGTATCGATAGTTACAGAATTGGGCCCCAGGGATGGCGAACTTATTTATTTATTTTATTTTATCTTTTATTTCAGACAACTATGGCCCATAAAACACAATACATATATAAGTATAAAACATAATTACTATAAACTAATACATATTTTATACAATAAAAACTACGGTACACGAAGTGACGGCGTCGTGTTACGCTGCGAGGTGTCGCGTAGCTGGCCGCGGAAACGCCGATACAGCACACCTTTCGGCCAAAACTCTTCCTTGAGGAAGGTCATCAAGTGGTGAGTCGGAACGCGCATCACGTACGACTTGAAATTGGTGTTATGGCGCGCCTCCAACCTTTCCACCCTCAAGGTCCAGTTGGTCTTCACCCGCATATACTCTACGATGTCCTCAGTCTTCGTAGAGTGGTGCAAACGGGACACGTACAGCTGCGTCGTCGGTACTGCAGGACGTAGCAGCATGTTGGATCCTGCCGGCGCTGTCCCACACTGGTTGCGATAAGTAGGCTTCCTCTTCTTTCTCTCCACCTTGATGAAACCGTCCCCATCGCATGTGTTCTTCAGTGGACCCTGCTGTTTGTGGTCCATCACAGCGCCATTAGTCGCGCTCGATGCTGAGCGTCTCTTATGGCACACATGCCAGCAGTGGCACGCGCCATAATAATTCAGGCACGCCATTGTAAGATATTTAAAATCTAGATAATTTGAAACAACAGAAATCACACTGACCATCTTTATTTAAATAAATAACCGTAAACGTATTGCGGATTGCGGGATTCTTTGGTGGCACTCTTGGCCACATTTTTTTTTTAAATATTTATGTGTGTATGTATGTCGAGCTGGTTTCCGCAACTCCACGCTCAAGGCGCGTATTTTGCGTACAGGTGGGACAGCATTGTCATTCGATCCACCCCAGCTCCTCGAGGAAGGCCAGCAGCACCCTGGTGTTACTGACTATCTCGCTTAGGTTACCTGGATGTCCGTAGTGTTTTGCCCTGTATGCAGCGACTACTGGGCAGCTTAGCAGCAGATGAGCTGCTGTCTCGTCTTCCTCCATGCAGGCTATGCAGAGTGGACTGTCTGTGACTCCTATGACAGAGAGATGCTTATTAAAAGTCCCGTGGCCAGTTGTAACGGCCGTGACTTTCCGCAACTAAAGTTTGGTCAGTCTTAGGGCCTTCCTACACTCGCTATAGTCAGCCCATAGCTGGTTGTGTTGATCTTTGGTGCGTTTCCTTACCAGATTGCGTAATTATCCAAAGGGGAGAGGCACAACGGCATAATAGGTTCAGGTCCCATCGCTGCCATGCTCAACCCCCTTCTGGCGAGTTCGTCCACTGCATCGTTGCCATAGGAATCGCTGTGTCCTTTAATGCATTGAATGGTTATATTTAATGTAACGTTCTTCTATAAATGTTCGCCATCCCTGCACCACACTATGCTGACAACTTCTTCGCTAATCGTAGAAGAAACATCTCTACATAATACAAATCTAAGACGCTTTCCGCGTCTGTCTGTTTCTCCGCTAACTCCTAAATTACGCAACGGATTTTAAGGAGGTTTTAACTAAAAGATAGAGCGATAAACGAGGAAGGTTTGTGTGTATAATTTATACCCGTGCGGAGCCAAGGCGCTAGTTGTAAATAAAGATCGCAAATAACCCTGTATCCTTCTGCTAACGATTGAGATAATTACGCCGCGTAAAACCCGACGTCACTTACTTTCATTTTAGCTTTCCAAAGAGGTTACAAACTAATCTCCATTAATCACGTTAGTTTTCTATGTGAATTGACAGAACATGCTTCATTAAGTACTACATAAACCTTTTTTTTTTGCTAATGACGTTCTTTTAGCGGTTTTTGCTTTTATATTCTCCATATAAAAAATAATGTGTTCTTTAATTAAAACAATTCCGAACAGGAAAAATCCTGCAGTCTTGAACGCGATCTTCTGATCTTACTATGAGATACTTGTAGATTAGAAACTGCCATTACATCGCCCGTCACGAATCTCTGCATGAATAATCGTGTCTCTGGTTCTAGTTAAAAAATAAACAGTATGAATTTAGTGTTGCATTTTGTTGTTTTTATTCTGTGGCTTTTATTTTCCAAGAATACCACCACAGGATCATGTCCGTTTCGTTCTGGGTTAGCAATTACGAAATCACCATCATTACTTTTTTATTCTTTTAATTTATACTATTATTGTTGGTAGAATATTGATCACGCTTTCAGCCATAATTATTTTTCTCAGACACGAAATTATCTTAGATCGATTTAAGTCATTAGCTCTATAAATAAATGTCGAAACAACGAACGGTTAAGTATTTTTAAGATGAGGACCGTATCAAGTGGGTCAAACAGCTGTAAATTCTAGCCGGCGAACCCGGATACAATACAGTACTTTACAAAAAAAAAACAGCTTCTTCATACCGTGTTTAATTGTTCTAAAAATCTAGCCAGAAATCTAGGGACAATCCTGTGTATAACAATCGATACGACCAGGCGATTAAAAATCTCGTAAAACTTGATTTTTATTATCTTTTACGTCAATGATCTTGAGTCATTCGATAATGATAACCAAATTGCATGCAAAATCAAGCCATTCACGACTATGTGAGCAGAATATCTTGCTCCTTTGCTTATCTTTACATAAAGGATGCATTGATTTAAGTCACTTTGTATTTCTCATTGAAAGTTCCCGTTACCTTTCTTTAGATTCTTTTGTAATTTTATTGCAAGCAAAATAGAATGATCTATCAATACTTCAATAAGTATTGATAGATCATTCTATTTTGTTTTACACAAAAGAACAGCTTTGTGTATGTAATGCTTACTTATACAAAGCTTTTCTTTTGTATAACTTTTGTTGGTTAAATAAAAATGTAATTAGACAAGGTAATTTTGAAATTGTGAGCTGTGGTGGCCCAGTGGTAACAACCGCGACTTACAAGTTGTATGGTCGTGAGTTCATTCAAACCCAGACAGGTTCTTTACGTGTAAATTATTTCATCACCACTGCTCTCAAAACGGTGAAGGAAAACATCGTGAGAAAACCGGCATGTTCTTGGACCGAAAATTCGAAGACGAGAAATCCACCAACCGCATTGGGCCCGCGTAGTGGATTACGACCCACACCCTTTCACAGAGAGGAGGCGATGCCTGTGCCCCAGCGGTGGGGACACTAAAAGGATTATGATGATAATGTATCTGCATCTGCCCGCGCCTTTTCCCAACTATCTTGGGGTCGGCTTCCAGTCTAACCGGATGCAGCTGAATACCAGTATTTTACATGGAGCGACTGCCTATCTGATCTCCACAACCCAGTTACTGGGTAATACGATACCCCTTGGTAAGACTGTATGTCAGACTTTCGGGCTCCTGACGTCCCGTAACGACTGTCAAAGATCCACAATTGACAGCCGGGACCAACGGCTTAACGTGCTTTCCGAGGCACGGCGGAGCCTCGGTATGTAAAGATGGTCACCCATCCATGGACCAACCCCGGCAAGCGTAGCTTAACCTGATGGATCAACCCGTGCGGCTGTTATTACTTTAGCCACGAGCTCCTCCATGATGATGATAATGATGATGATGAATTCTGAAATGTATGTCTGGAATGGACATCATCACATGACACTAGCAGAGTCATTATACTCGAATATATTAATTGGGTACCCCTCAAGCATACAAGTAGGTAGATGCTATACTATAATATTTATGCTTTAAAGAAGACGACTTAGTAATTAATGCTGGCGTCTGTCTGTACATGGAATTTTTATCTGATTGTGAATATGGATTATTCCTGGACTCCGTTCCAATGTATTTTTAACAGACTTCAAAAAAAGGAGGAGATTTCTCAATTCGACTGATTTTTTTTTTTATGTGTGTTATATCATAACTTTTTACTACGTGAATCGCTTTGAAGATTTTTTTTATTTGAAAGCTGTTGGTTCACATGTGGTGCCATTTTAATTTGGTGAAGATCTGATGAAGAACTTCGGAGATACACAATGGAACTCTTCAATAAATGATAGCAAACCTTCCAGAATTGCTGCAATCGCATGTCTGTACCTATATTGTTTTCACCACTTCACAACATTACATCACGCTGATGCGCTCTGAAGGGGTATACAGATTTGTACAGTTCACCCTGATACACCCTAATTTCACCAACTATGTTCAAATTCCCTATTTTTGGGGCTATCAATTCGCGCATAACTTTACTATTAATTTAGTTTTAGAATGGGGTACAACAACTAAAAAGTGAAAAATATTAAACTTTTTACAAAAAAAAAATACAACCGACTTCCATAAATAATACTAAAAAATGCAAAATAACTTTAATTTCGGAAGTCGGTGTCAAATAACGAAGAAACCAAACTAGAAACACCGGCTTCCGAAATTAAAATTATTTTGCATTTTTTAGTATTATTTATGGAAGTCGGTTGTATTTTTTTTGTAAAAAGTTTTTTTGATTATTTGTATGGCTTTGAGTCAACAAGATGCTTATACTGTGAAAATTTGGAGACTGTGGCTCCAACCGTTTGACTGTAAAACCTGTCTGACAGACGACGGACGGACGAACACGTGAGTGACAGCAATAGGGCTCCGTTTGGACCCTTCAGGTACAGAACTCTAAAAAAAGGACACGTATTTTTTGCTTTACCTAATCAATACAAAATGACAAAGATAAAACGACAAAAACAAGGTGTACATCATTTTCAAGTAGTAAAAATAGACGTAAGTGGTGACGTAAAACGTAAGACGTAAGCGACGTTCCGCGCAATTTCAACGAATTGAAGGTATCGTCCTTATTTTTTGTATACGTGTCCAATATTTTTTTTGTAATTTAACTTATTTCTAAATAGATTTTATTAGTTATATACCCTATTGTAACTACATATAATGATAGTACTATGTAGACTAGTCTAGACTAGAACCGATCCCGCCTAAATTTTAAATAGGTACTAAATAAAGTTGTAAAACGCAGAAAATATTCCTTCAACAAGTCTACAAGTCTAGTAGATGTTCCATTGACAATTTACACACATGTTTGCAACAAATACACTTTACGACACTTGCGTGGGCGCAGTGCTATTTTCGATAATGTCATATAACTTTTATTTCGCGTATCGACCGTGGCATACTTCTTTTGTCTTCATTTAATATTTTTACAAAAATACAGTGTTGTGAGAAAAATGTCCTTGAATATTTTTTTTTACGTGGGCACCCTATCCTTTCTTAAAATACTATTTTTTTTCAATATCATATTATGTGGCGTAGATATAGTTCTGTCAGTTTATTTTTTCTTCAAGGGCAACTAATTTTTATACTTTGATAACTGAGCTGTCACAGAAATGCTTCCGTAAACAAACTACATGTTTTTTTTTATGATTTACTTCCTTCCAATGTTTTTCTGGAGGTGTACGTTTAATTTTTAATGGATGCAAATAAAACAAAAATAAAGTACATGTTGTAAAATGACGTATGCCATTTCCTTTTATGGCGGGTGATAACGGAAAATTGCCAAATTGGCACAGAAAATTGGCCCTGTTGTCCTATAAAACAAAAACTGGGTTGGCAACTGCGTGTTTAAGTAATCTGAGACTGGTTCTGACGATAATTTGGTTTCTGATAAGTATCGAGTTGTTTGATCAATAGTAAATAAATTTAATTAAGAAATAGGGGTACAGAAACTGTGTAATATATTTTTTTATAATTATGCTGAATGCAGCATAATTATAAAAAATATATAACACAATTTGATAAAAAATAACACTTATAAATATGTAGCTAAGCATATTAAAAAGTGTTACTTTTTTATAAAATAAATATTTGTCTAACTTACTTTTTGAAATCATAACTGCTTCAGTATATTATCAAGAATATGTTATGCAAAGAATAAGCTCCAGATTATTTTAATAACAGTTTGTAACGGATTTGCATACTATTTACATACTGCGGACCGGTTTATCACCGGTATTGTATTGACCCAACGTTTCGGTACCCTAGATTTGACAATATGACAGCCACATCCGAAAAACCGGTTCGAGGTATTTGTTTCACGAACAGAATTTAACAAGTACATAGTTATCTTTTTAATTTACAAACCTGACTAGTGACACTGGCACAATTTGCCGTATATTATTTTAAAGTGCATTGACTCTGCATAAACCAAAATATAATATGCGATTTCAATTGTAGAACGTGAAATAATAAGCGGAACTATGTAATAATATCTTTGTAATAGCTTGATTGTAACGGTTACTATTATGGTTTGATAACCGTTAATGTCACCGCTCCAAACTCACGATACGTTACATCACTGTATTGTGACATCACAAGTCATGATATCATCGAAAAGACTGCTACATCACTCACGCTGACTGACGCGTCAATCATTTAGCGTCTATCATACGTTAAAACATCTAATTTTTACGCGTTTTAGCCGCATAGTAACGTAATAATTAACTAGTTTGTTCTACTTTATAAACTAATGTCATGACTTCGAATTTGTGCTTCAAAGTGACGTCAGTTATCGTAGGTACTCTACATTCCACTGAAATAAATTATGTATTTTTAATGGTTTTCAAAGAGAACAGATTTTACACTAGATATTTTTTTTTCACAACGAAAATGATGCTGTAATGTCATCGATAAAAAATAGGGTAACCAATATTCATATTTTTTTTGAAGGAATATTTCGGGGGAAAAAAAATAAAAACATTTCCATAAGGGGATTCCCAAATATCGAAAATATTTTTTTAAATCTATTCTCCTTTATTTTATTAGCTTACAAATTCGCATTGTTTCCTCGAACATATCCAATCATGTGCGTCAATATTCGAATTATCGCGATTAAGCGGCCGTGTTTACGCCGGCTCCGGCTAACCAGGGTCATGAGCCAGCAGGTGGACTGTACTGAATGCCAGTCATTTGCATACGTGCACAATAGAATAACACGTGCTTATAAATTCAGTCAATTGGCTAGCAAGTGCGCGGACGCAACGGTTTTAGGTTGATAATAACATGGTTTAATTCTAGGAAAGCGTGTTCCCTAAGGTAAAGTAGTTAAAGTCGAGCCTATGAATTGTAAAAATAAAAAAAAAATCTACGTTTAACTTGTAATAAAGTAATCTAGACGAGGCGACAATACGGTTCAGTGCAAACCGCAACCAAAATATAGACTTGTGAACTTATGACCTTTGACTGACCAACTGGCAGACGCAAATCTAGTAAAACAGGACCATACATTTTTAGAAGTTTCTCCTTGGTGTAGAGACGCCCAGGCCAAAAAAGGTTTTTTTTTTGTGACTTTACTCTTGAAGTTTGTATACCATCAAAATTGCGGGCAATAGTTATTTCAATTACACCGAGAGCTTAGTCAGACCCACAGGGCGCCGGCAGATTTTTCTGATATCCCTATTTGGTTTTGACGCCGGCGCCTGTACCGCGCTTAAACCTACATTTGACTAACAGGCTTTTATAATCTATGGCGAAACACGTTGTGTTAATGTATGATAAATAGGCACGTAGGTACGTATTTGGCAAGGCTTGTTGCAATTTATTTTTATTTTTTTATTGTTGATAGGCACGCGTTTGACCACTATCTCATCTGATGGTAAGCGATGATGTGGTCGAAGATGGAGCACGCTTGCCTAGAAGTAACCTATTCACTCTTGACTTAAAGACTCCCAGGTTGTAGCTATCAGGAAACAGACTCCGGTAGGGAATTCCACTCCCTAGCTGTACGCACAATGAATTTTTTCTCAAAACGCTTTGTGCGTATGGATGGGATGTCCACCATGAACCGGTGGCACTTCGCCGTACGTCTTGTGGTCCGTTAATGAAACGGGCTTGGCGGAATCAAATTATGCAATTCCGTCGCACACTCCCGAAGATGTAACCGATAGAAAACCGTCAGGCTAGCAACTCGGCGTCTAAATTAGTGAAAGTAAGATGTACCTTGGTCTTATAGGAGTACTGATGCGGGCACAGTATGCAAAGGCCATTAATTTATTATCAACTGCGGCTTCGCCCGCGTGGACTGCTATTCCAGACTATATTCTATATTTGTGCTAAATTTCATCCGGCAGGTGTATTCACTAACTCAGTTGACATTAATTTGATAAGCACTATGCAGTACATTGCTCGATTACAATAGGCACTACGGTTTTCCAATACGTCAAAGCAGCAATGTACGGCAAAGTGCCTATCAAATTGATGTCAACTGAGCTAAGGAATACGCCTGCAGATCCGCTCAGCCGCCCCTGGGCACTCAGGGCAGGGAAGGAACAGGGGTGGGTTTTAGTCGGTAAGAGTCTGACACGCCCTCCCGCTCCACCCAGAGCGGGAGATGTCATTGGATGATTTCCCACCCCACAAAAACAAAATCCATTCATCCATCTTAACTTTCCCATCTGTAATTATTAGTAGGATAGTACGATTAATAAAAAGAATTGAGAAACAATCTCGATGTTTTCAAAAGTACCTATCAGTTTTCAGCTGTTCCTCTCGTAGTAGAAGTTTATAAAACAAAGTTCAAATATTTTTGAAGTAAACTTGATATCGATTTGACTTGATTTTGGTCGTTACAAATACCTGAAATAACCCATACATACATATAAGATTATGGTGACCATGATTTCGCAAAAAATAATCTTAAGAAATTTTTATTTCTTCTTTAATACATTTCTATTCTGTTTTCGCTAGTATTAAAAGCTTTCACACATTTATTCAGCAGTTATTTTAGTTTTATGCGCACATGTGCTTCAGCATAGATTGCCAAGTTTTTTCGTTAAAATTTAAAAACGTCGTGATAATTGCTGTCTCGTGGGACAGTCAGACACGTGAACCATGAAAACGTGCGCTTGTGTCACAGTGCGTAGGTGTTTATTTTTAAAATCTGTATGAAAATAGAAGTGTTACTTCATAATACTACGTTTCAGAGATCCGCCAAACAATTTGTGTGTCGGAAGTGATATTGGAGTTATAACTCACCAAGGCCGCCTCACGGCACCCTTGGGATTTTCCAATCAAGATTGCTTGTAGTGCCAGAAATGCAATTAATTTGGTCTCATGCATGCTGAGTAATGAATAACTCTGGCATCTTTCCTTTGATAAATAACGGGTGGACCGGGAGGGCGTGTCAGACATTTACCGACTAAAACCCAATCGTGTTGAGGCCTGTGTGTTCCAGGGTCAGAAAGATCGACAACGTGTCTTGGAGATCAGATCAACAATCCGGCTACTGGGTTGTGGATGTCAAATATTCTGTCGCTTTATGTATAAATTGATTCGTCTACATCCAGCTTGACTTTTTTTTTTGTGGGTTGGGAAATCATCCAATGTCTTCTCCCGCTCTGGGTGAAGCGGGAGGGCGTGTCAGACGCTTACTGACTAAAACCCACCCCTGTGCCTTCCTGCCTCGAGTGCCCAGGGGCGAGGTAACTCTGTTTCGAATTTATCCTCAACCCCCGGGCAGGATCCAGCTTGACTGGAAGCCGACCCCAAAAAAATAAACAGTAAGAGTGAATAGGTTACTTCTCGTGCTCGAACCCAGACAGGCGCTTTCATCATCAGCCTTTTAATGGCCCCACTGCTGGGGCATAGGCCTACTCTCTGTGACAAGCGCTTTACTTTATGTAAAATATTTCATCACCACGGCTCTCAAAAAGGTGAAGGAAAACATCGTGAGGAAACCGGCATGTCCTAAAACCAGAAATTCGAAGACTTGTAACATCCACCAACCCCCATAGGGCCGCGTGGTGGATTAGGGCCCACCCATTCTCACAGAGAGGAGGCCTGTGCCCCAGCAGTGGGGACATTAAAAGGCTGATGATGATGGTGAGGTTACTTCTAAACCAGCGTGCTCCATGGTCGACCACATCATCGCTTACCATCAGGTAAGATAGTGGTCAAGCGGGAACCTATCAGCCTTTCTATTCTATTCTATGTTATTAAAAAAATAGTTTGGAAAAGGCTAGGCAGACTGAGATAGTAAAAATACCGATACATCGTCCTTGTGTCAGATATTAAAATTCGTCATCTATTCACCGGGCCTTGCGTAATGTGGACAATATTCATAATATGTATGGAAATATGGTAATGCCTAGAGACCGGTCCACCAGTGGGTTGGCCAGATGCATTAACCTTGACTCTACGCCTAATTCAGAATTTAAATTACCGATTAACGGTTTATTCGGTGCCAATGGCAGATTAATGCCCGATCAGATGGTTGTTTTGAGAATAACACATTTAGAACAGCTGATCTGCTAAAAGATCGTGTTTAACAATTTATCCGGTTTCTTACATTTGTAGTATACGGTGACGGGCTTACGCAGTAACCTTCTTTGGTGTACATAAAAACTAAGATTCGTGATTTAAAAGTGTGTTAAATGAATGGTAGACAAACCTTTGGGTATAATAAATGTCCTTAACTTATCTCAAACATGTGAAATAATTAATACGTAATAGCTTTTTTTTTGTTTTGTTGTCGGGGGAAACCTTTAATAGCGCATAGACGTTTAAGGAACAAAGACCAGAGAGTGTGGCATTTTTACTACACTAAAAACATCCCGGTGAACACCATTAGCACAGGGGGCCCCGAGAACTCTTAAGAGACCACTCCGGAACCCCCTGTGTACAACGCCTAGTAGGGCACATCCCTGAGGATACTGTAATGAGGTCTCCTCTGAGCCTCTCTGTGCACGGTAGAACGTGGTCACTGTGGCACCGTCTGACCTGAGGTCACTCGCTGGGCAAACAGAGTCTCCACTCTGAGCGCTCTCGACCCCAGTGTCCCCTCTGCCTTGAATGGTGCAGGCGGGGTTTCGGCGTCTAGGCGGTTTCATCCCCGACGCCTTCTTCTTCGAGCGGGATCGGCCCTCACGATCCTGCTCGGTAGCCACGGCAGCCTCCTTCTGGATTGTTACGGTCCCAGTCACTGTGCTACCGTCTTTCCTGAGGTCACTCGCTGGGCAAACAGAGTCTCCACTCTGAGCGCTCTCGACCCCAGTGTCCCCTCTGCCTTGAATGGTGCAGGCGGGGTTTCGGCGTCTAGGCGGTTTCATCCCCGACGCCTTCTTCTTCGAGCGGGATCGGCCCTCTCACGATCCTGCTCGGTAGCCACGGCAGCCTCCTTCTGGATTGTTACGGTCCCAGTCACTGTGCTACCGTCTTTCCTGAGGTCACTCGCTGGGCAAACAGAGTCTCCACTCTGAGCGCTCTCGACCTCAGTGTCCCGCCTGCCTTGAATGGTACAGGCGGGGTTTCGGCGTCTAGGAGGTTTCATCCCCGATGTCTTCTTCTTCGAGCGGGATCGGCCCTCACGATCCCGCTCGGCGGCGACGGCGGCCTACTTCTGGATCGTTACAGACCCACAAAAAGAGGCCATTTCACTCCAGTTTTCTGTCTCCGCCAACAGCCTTTACTACTGCTGGCAGAGACAGGTCTTGCCCGATGTCTCGAGCATTTGCCGTGGCCTCACGCCCAATCCTATTCAGGTACTCACCAAGTGATACCTAGCCTATAGGTATTTGCTAAATCGCATTGGAATCAGTACAAGGAAAACACAATTACCACAAGAATTAAGTCATAATATCTCTAACTTAACTAAATGCATGGTTTACCACTAACAGTCATACGCTACACCATGCATGATCCTATGACGATAATTATGATGTTCTATTGTAACATATTTAGAATAATGTGATTCATGCTAACAATGTGTAGTCTAAAAATAGAATTTCCCACAGCTATCATATTCATAGTTCACTTTATGCCGACTTACCGTTTTGTCGTTAATGTGTTTGAATTAAAACCGGATATGTCCGGTTTTTATACCTATTAAACCAATTTTCAAATCATTACCTACTATGTACATATATATTAGAAATTTATAAAACATCGTTTTTCGATTTATAATTGGTTTGTATTTCAGCACCGTGTGAAAAAACCGTTTTATCTTCTGGTTTTGCGAAAACAAATCGTAAAAGTAAAAACATTTTTTTGCGATCTTCTCTAATGTGTACACGAGCTAATACGAGAATACTCGTAGCACCGTGCGTGATAAAATCATTTCTGTCTCAAAGTTTCTCGAAGGATAAAGAATGAATGATTGCAAAATTAATGTTAGTAACACGTAAAATTTGAAAATTCATTCAACCACTAACGGCAACTTACGCGTGCTTGTCAGTTACTCACATTACTTTTGCTATAATTTTCGTTTGAGAAAATGTCTGTTAGCCAGTTAGCAAGCTTGATAACAGGGCTGCCAGTGCCCAGCCCAGGCCATTTCAGGCCATAATATTTTCACTTAAACCCTTTAAAGACTTGATTTATACACAAATTAATATTGAATTTAAACTAGTCGTTTATACTAGTCTCTAGTGTGACCATAAATTTCATTTTTTTTTTGGGACAGTTCCCGATATATTTATAGCTTGTGATAAAGGAAATATTGTTTTGTAAGTAATCCTAATGCGTTTTATTGAAAGCTGTCGTAAACATTATCTAAAAATGTTTTTCCCCTTTGCTGAGTTTAGGTACTTAAAATGGTTTATAGGTGGTCTATTTAACCTAAGTGGGCCAGTGTTAGTCACCGTGATTCATGTGGCTGTGATAACGACTAAGTATTCTAAATAGTGTTAATAATGAAGTTAATCTGGCATTAACTGCCCAGATCTTTATCTCTGAGATATGTATGATTCATTTAAATGGCACCAGAGTAACATGAATATAATAATTGCGCTCTTGTGGCCTAGCTAGTAGGAATCGTGTTTTTCGGGATAGCCTATAACATACGGCGATAGTGTGTAGCTTTATAACATTGGAAGATTTTTTTTCGTAATCAGGTCAGTACTTCCGGAGTTTACCTTTTACGAACATACAAAGAATTTTACCTCTTTATAACATTATTACTGTATATTTAACCTAACTTACTAATATTTATTATAAATGCGAAAGTTGATGGATGGACGTTTGTTTCTGAAATTTAGCACAAAGAAAGATTATAGTCTAGAATATAACTTAAGCTATAATTTATAATGGAGGAAGTTATCATTCCACGCGGGCGAAGCCGCTGGCAGAAGCTAGTTTTTAGGATTCCGTACCCGAAGGGTCCAAACGGAGCCCTATTATCACTCACGTGTCCGTCCGTCGTCTGTCACAAAATTTTGTTGCAAAAGAATTTTTTAGCTTCCCATTGACCTTTGAACTTAAAATTTGGTGATAATGGTTATTATTACGTATACTTTACTAACAAATACCAATATATGGTATCCTTAATGTGAGAAATCCGACACGCACTTGGCCAGTTCTTTAAGTAGACGCGTGATTAAGTTTACTTTTCCACGAAGCTAAAATGGAGTCAAACGTCAGTCATAATTTAATACGCCCGCATTTACAAGAACGAGCAAGTAAATAATGTTATTTACACCAATTAGTAATTAGCACTGAGTTACGAGAGTACTGGTACATTATTATTGCCATAAAACCATCGTTTTTCCATGAAATGGGCAATAAAAATGTCTAGTATGCCTATTCTAAGATCCAGTCTGACGTAAACTGCTTTTGATTTTGAAATATTTGTCACCCGCGTGGATTAGTACTTCTTCCATTATAAATTATAACCTTTGTACTATTCCAGACTATAATCTATCTCTGTGCCAAATCTCTAACTTAACCCTTGTCGATAGTGTATAGTGTGTAGTGTGTGTGTGTAGTGTATTTACATTTATAATTATCTTTATATATTGACCGTGGCCTTGATAACTGAAAATCTCGCCACATACATGCACGACCATACATGTGCAACCCGTAAGGTGTTTGTAAAAGATATAAATCTTCAATTCTCTACTGAATTAGGTATTATTGTCTAAGCATTTTTTTCTATCAACTACATCGTCAGCCATGCGCGAGCCTATCAGAAAAAAAACTGTCGTTTTCATCAGAACACTAATCACTTATCCTATCTCTTTGTTCCAGGTTGTCTAACATGTGTCCAAGTGCTGAATATCATGGTCCTCCTCGGCTTCATGTTGAACTACGCCCTCCGAGTGAACCTCACGATTGCAATTGTGGAGATGATTTACGATGAAAACGACAACCTCACTGCTCCCATGAATATCACTCACGGTCCCCACAACGTTACTGAGGTAAGATTTACTGCTTTCTCCAAGATTTATTGCCTCGAAATCATTGGAACTAACATGGCCTGTAACCTCTCTAAGAGAACAAGGAAACGTGTCATTCGAACTTTCTAGAATTCTTGAACTAATCTAGTGTGCTTCTATAAATACCTACGGTCTTCGTGAGAAGTCTGTAGACGCAGTAAGAACCAAGAATATTATTAAAACAATTATGTTTTTTAAGTAAATAATTGGTGTTTTCAACTTCTTGGGATCCATTATCTTGGATTCAGTGAATTTCCCAGAAAGTAATTTGGTTTGTTGGGTTTCTTAATTCAATTAAAAATTAATTAGGGACTTTTTTCCATTTTATTGTTAGTTTAAAGTCAAACTCATGGTTGTTTATTAAAAAAACTCAATAGAAGCTAAATACGCTATGGTTCGAGGCCCGGGTTATTCCTGTATTACCGCAAAACTGATAGTCACTTCCTTTGTTTTTTACCACACACTGAAACAATAGAATTGTATTTATTTATAGAAAACAGGATCATGATGACTCCTTCTGAATCCAATTAGTCAATATTTAAGTCATTTATGAACATGTAGGTATTCATCATTTTATCATGAATTTGTTTAGAACTATAAGAATTTGTATAATATAATGAATTTACGTATACCTATAACTTAGACTTTCAATTAGTCAATGATAAAGAATAGAACTCATTTTCATCACTACACCAGTGGTTTTTAAGAAAATAAAGATCAGTATGAGAACTGAAATATAGATTTTTCTCTTGCAGCACCCAGAGCATATCGAGCAAACTCGTTACCACTGGGATACTAAGCAGAAGAATCACCTGCTGGGTTGCTTCTTCTGGGGTTATGTGCTCACAGAACTGCCAGGCGGCAGACTAGCAGAAGTCATTGGCGCTAGGTAAGAACCATCACCCTTCCTCCTGGCTTTACACTTCCAACTATTTCAGGATCATTTTCCACATAAAGGATCCGAGTTTCAACACTGTAATCAGTAAAGAATCAGTCGCCCTGTTTAAGAAAGGATTGTTCAAACCATGAATGACTACTGGATAAATCTTTCTGGTCTCTTCTGGCTATCGACATTCGTCATAGCCCACCCTGATGACTTGAAACTGCTTTTCGAAGTACACTCCGGATTTAGACGTATCGAGAACTTGTCACGAGTGGTCATGAGACTGTAGCAATGTTGCTTATCCTCATGGATCGATTACACGCGAAGTCCTCAAATAACATGTTATCTTAGTTTCCTTATAAATGCAATGTTAAACAGGTTTTTCGCACTACTTCAACCTAGAATTGAATAAGTAGGCCAAGTTCTTTAAAAGTACTTTTACCATGTTTGATGTCAACAAATCAGGATTAGAATTGTTGTTTGTCAGCTGATGATGGGCAAAAAATGTAATATTCCATTGTTATGTACTTATCGTAGTCTAGTCCAGTCGAGAGTTCCAGAAATAAGTGTAGTTACATTTAAAAAAAGAAGCTTTCATATTCGGTTGTCACGATTTCATAACGTCTGGTCCTAAAAATAACGGTCTCGTGGGAAAGTCACGTTTTTCGTGCAAGCGAACCGTTCGTATTCCAGACTTAATTATAAAGAGCATTTGGCAACTATAACTGCATCGTCCCAGCCAATCCCAGACTCATCTCCGGCGGAATGCCGTCCAATTTGCAAATAATAGTTTCTATTGTGTCAGTTCGTTACAAAAAACTTGGCCCCTGAATGGTAAACAACATTTTTTTTTCAATACTATGCCATTCATTGTTGGCAACACTAATGCGTATACCCGACGAGGGACGGTAAATTAAAAAAAAAGTCTCGCATTGCAGAGGGCGGCGACCGTACGTTGGCGCACGAAAATTATCGTCATTCACTTTTGCATTTCGAATTTGAAATATTAGTGACCATGTAATTCTCATTTATCGGGACCGGTTCCGAGATTTCATTCTGCACAATAATTTAAGTTCGACGTTAGTATTTTTTTCATGATACAATCAAGCGTACAGGCGTTATTTCATTTTAAATTATATGCGCGGTAATTGGTGTGTCCGAATAATTTAGCGTCGAACTTTCTAGACGCTAATAATTAAAGGGTCAGGAAGAGTCAACGAAGCTAATTGGCCTGAAACTTTAGGTCCTTGCCATCGATTTGAACTATGATAATCACTCATAATAACAGAATAGACCAACAATTATTATGACAGCTATGATTTCACAACAATGTTTGGACTCTCAAATTAATTACGTTCAGTATACTTAAATACATATCGGTAGCAAATTGTGCAATCGATATATATGCTATGCTCTCATAAAAAAGCGGGTTAATGTCACGATAGAAACCGTAACGCGTTTTGCGATTCCAATCGATACAATAATAAAAGCGACTGTATTATCGACAATTAATGCAATTAAAAATATTACTTATTGAATTAATTTGCCGGTGCGCCTGCGCTCAGCCACTTTGTCAGGCTTACTGAACCGGTTAGTGACTAATTGTGTGAATAACACTGTATTGAGGACGCTGAAATCAAGTTTATCAAGTTTTTTGGCTGTTTTATTTTGATTGAAGTCTTTATTCCAACGTGGTTTTGTTTACGAGTCGAGAAACTTTTAACGCTGAAAATCACGTTGAAGTATTTAGTGAATTCTATGACACCAACCCGCTTTCGGCCCACGTGGTGGATAACGGATAAAGAAGAGTCTCTCCCACAAAGAAGACTCTCAAGCCCAAGCAGCGAGAATGGGAACTTGAAAAGCTGATTACGTATGGATGGCATAGGCGAAAAAAATGAATAGATTAGCGTATTATTGATGGCATTAAATGCTTTAAGAAAGGAGATGTCGGGAAATAATTCACGCAGAACGTGCTCGCAGCATATACGGGCTTGCGCCACGATATATCTAAGTACGTTCGTGTAACTGAGCGCTGTGCGATCACTCGTGAAATGATCGCATGACAGTTTTTGAGACGTCGGCGTCGTCGATACGGGCGGCGGATTTTTGACATGCCTCGGAATGAATTGCCTGTCATGTCGATACGCAGCTTTATTTTTGTTTTTAAATTATAGAATGGATGATTGTGATTTATACAGAATTTATTGTTGAGTCTTCATGTTTCAACTTTAGAACAATTTGTTGTTAATACTTTATCCAACTGACTTCAGCAATTTTCTAATGGTTTTTTTTTGTTTCGTCACCAGGCGGGTGTTCGGCTACAGTACTCTGCTAGCCAGTATCCTTACCCTCCTCACTCCTGGCTCCGCAGCCATCGGCTTCGGGTGGATCGTAGCAGTTAGAGTCTTACTAGGATTTCTACTTGGAGCGACATGGCCAGCTATACTCCCAATGGCATCCAAATGGATCCCACCAATGGACAGATCGAAATTCATGTCCAATATGATGGGTAAGTGTTCTTAAAATAATTCTTTATCATTTGAAATGAATTGAAGTGAAGGTTCTCAGGGTTTTAAGAAATTATAAATAGATTCGTACTAAATGTCTTGTCTCGTGAAGATGACACTTATCGTTTGTTGCAACGAATGATATAAACAATACTAGTGGATGACGTTTGCGAATTGTAGAGTTCAAAGAGGGCGCTATAAATCTGTATTACTGCCAGAAGCCTGCCTTGTCCGGCCCCCGTTTGCTGCCGTCATCTGACGCTTGCAAGATATCGATATCACAAATGTAACGTGCACGTAAAGAGGGCTCGAATTGTTATCGCTCCGTGTCGCCGCGCAAACATTTCGCAGCGATGCGTGTATTTGAAAGCGACAATATGGCGGCGGAGGCGCGCGCAGGCGTGGTCGCTGACGTCACAGCATTGGCGCACTGTGGTTGGCTGTTATAAGCTGACCGCGCGATTTAACCTTGCGCAACCGTTGCCATGCTGCTGTTAACCAGTTCCGAGAAGCTCGGCTTAGTATTATTTTAGTACGGGACGTGTGGTCACGTGTTGGTTATGGCGACTATGATAGTAGGCAAGGTTAGGAATGTGCGTCGGAGTCTATTCTCGAATGCAATTAAGATGGCGTTGTCCTTTAATGTACCTATCCACATCAGTTCCGAGCCGATGTTTATACAGATGGAAATCTTTAAAATTTTAATGTGGGAATTATGATAAATTGCTGGGGAGGCAATGTTATGTTTTGCAGAAATACTGAAATTACACCGGCGTGACTTAGATTCTGATCAAAAGCGCAATTACATTTATCTGCTTACTAATTCATGGTTACTGCAACCTTGGTTACAAAACATGTAGGTAATGCATTTCCTTGTGTCGGTTGTATACTATAAAATATTCACACGGAACATTGGTTTAGTGCGACGTAATAATAAAAAACAATAAAGTGTTTATTGTCAGCATTATTACTTTAGAGGAAATGTTTTTTTTATGAGTTTACTTGGCAGTGAACGATAGCTTTTATTTTATAGATTATCTAATTTGTGTTTTGTTTCTACTAGCGTTTTATATATTTTTTTAATATGGCAGCATTATGCTGAGATAGGAGATCCTTTTTGGCCTAGCACAGATTTTTTTTTTATATTGCTATTATGCTGTTATTTTTACTAATAGTTAGTTGTCATGCCTTGTCAAAAATTTTACATCATTTTGTCATAAATATTTTTTTTCTTTCTTTCTTTACTCAGACAAAAGGCAGGTTTTATATGTAGCCAAAAGTTTGACGTACTATTTTTAATGTAAATCATCCGCTCAGTAGGTATCGCTTTGCATAGTACAATTGTGTCATCATGACGTCAAACTTCACTGGAACATTCGCTGTCAATACCCTGTACATCGCAGCAACGAACGTCTATCTAATATGGGTCGTACTCGTATATCATATCAAAAATATAAATCAAATAATTGTCAGTTCGCAATAAAATTTTATCTCTTGTTTACTCGATTCGACAAGGAGCTTCCTTTACTGATTATAAGCGATTGCTATTACGCATGACTGGTAAGCTAATGCAATCAAAAATAAGTTTTGCATTTGCGGTGAGGTTTGTATTTGGAATGTTTCAGGTCAGAGGTCGGGAAGTAGTTTATTACGTACTGTTGTTAATAAGTTAAGAATAATTACCTACAGTATTTTTACGCGCATGGATAGAATTAGGAATGAGTATGTAAGAGGAAGTCTGAAAGTGGCACCGCTGACTGAAAAGTTGTGTGGAAATAGGTTGTCATGGTATGGGCATGTGATGCGGAGGAATAAAGAAAATGTCGTGAGGAAAGTCTTGTGTATGGATGTGGATGGCTATAAGAGTAAGGGAAGGCCAAAGAAACGATGGTTGGACTGTGTGAAAGAGGATATGAGTAAAAAGGGGGTGACTACAGAGATGACGTCTAATAGACGAGTATGGAAGTAATAGACATGTTGCGCCGACCCCAAATAAATTGGGATAAGGGCAGGAGAATGATGAGTATTTTTTTATTTCTGTCATTTTTCATTGCTCTTGGCGACTTTTATAGGGACTTGATAATTCATCCAATATAAGAAAAGAAAAAATAAACTTGGCACTCCGGGAATACCATCAGAAGTGAAAACAAAAAACAAAAATGCACAACGCGTCTCGCAATCCGTTACGAGTAGCGAATCGCGTAGCGGTGTCGGTTGCTCGCGAGTTCAATTGTTTTTTCCATCTCAAAACTGCCTAACGCGCCTAAAGAAGTTTTCACTTCAAAAATATACAGTCAAGAGTAAAAATACCTTGTCCGTGTTACAAATCAAATGTGTCCACATTACTTTTTCTAATTGTACCTACAAAAGCTTGGTGTGTAACTGTAAAACTAAAAGTGAAATTAAACGTGACACGCTTTACAAATGCCAATTTTCAATTGACACCAATTCGGCGTTCATTCATGCGAACAAATACGCGCAGAAACTGTTTGCGAAGCTTCTAGCACTAGTTGACATGTTCTTGGAAGTTTAAATTTCACTGTTAGAAAAATAAAATGTTCACTTCAAACAATAGCATCTCACAGCCGCCGTTTTTTCTCCTTAACCTAAAAAAAATCGTGCAGAAACTTTGCAAAGTTTCTAGAATTAGTTCAAAAAAAGTCATTTTAGTAAAAAAAAAAAAAAGTGTCCCGAATTTTTTTTTAATCATGGCGACCCTATCGCGTCTGTTACTAACCGATTAATGAATGAAATGGAGTCGTTCACTACGCGCATTGTTCGTAAATACCAGGTCAAGAGTTCATATAGGTACATATGCAGTTGGTAAGAACTTTATTCCTGGTACTTAGAGGTCATTTTGCAAAAAATATAATTTTGGTTAATTTTGGAAGTGGTACAATGACAATTTTACGCTAATGTAGTAGGTAGGTATTGATTTTGATGAGACCGAAAACTGATAGGGTTAGATAAGAATTTGGTTGGTATTATGTTTTGAAAGATCTATGTAGAAGTTTGATTATTTTTATTACACTTACAATAATTATTTGCTTCGGTACCGTATATATTTTTCTACGCAATTTCCATCAAGTTGAAGAATAATTTATTGTTCTTTGACTTACAAAAACATTTTTTTGTTGTAATGCATTGACGTCAAACCCGGTGACCTAGGTGGTCACCAGGTTTGACGCAAACTTTTCCAAAAACTGACCCAAGTACTTTCAAGAATCCGACTTATTTTCGGTTCCATTACCTCATTTGTTGATGTCATGACAACAGAGGGCTCCTAGTGGTGACCGAGTATCGGCAAGCATAGCGTGAGACGTCCTTCGGCTAGGTGGTCCGACGATCTTATAAAGGTGGCCGAGACTGACTGGATGCAAAAGGCGGAAGACCGGGTGCTGTGGCAAAGTTTGGGAGAGCCTTATGTCCAGCAGTGGACTGCGATAGGCCGAGTTGATTGACTGTACTGATGTCAGACCCGCTGTACCTCAGTAGCAGCCTTTTCCAAAAGCCGACCCAAGTACTTTCAATAATCAGTTATGTGTCGGTCGACGCTGTGTCAGCAGACAAGTCCTGGTGTGAAGACCGCGTGTTGGTACGCCAGCTAGGTGGACCGATGACCTTAAAAAGGTGGCTGGGAAAAACTGGATGCGAAAGACAGGACGACTGGGAAATGAAATGAAATTTTATTTGCATTTGAATTAAGTTTTAAGAATTGTAGTACATTACAGATGTCGGGTTTTTTTATCAGTTTCTTAAACAATTCGCTAAAACTAACATGCAAAATAATTATTTATATTAATTAAATTAAATTGAAGCTAATATAAAAAAAAAATGTTACGAAAAATACAACCGTTTTTTAAAAATTGCAAAATAAATTTAATGGCGGAGAAATCACGTAACATAAATGTACACACAAAAAAAAATTATAATTACAAGTCTGTTAAAAATTGGAACATAAATAATAGACAATATATTCAAAATAAGAACGTCAATCATTTGTCAAATTATAATAATATAGTAAGATAAGACGTCATTGGGAATCTTTAAAGTTAAGGTACCTATACTCAGTCACAGAATAGAATGCTTTTTCTAAGCCATTTGAATAGCGCTGTTTTAAAACGATTGATTGGCAGCTCCCTCTATGATTTTGGTAATTTATTGTATAATCTTGTGTCATATATTGGAAAGCAACTCCTGTGGTATTTGTGACTTTTCATTGGAAGGAATACTCAGTCTATCAGGATATAGTGTCTCCAAGACGTTGAAATAAGTCGGAGTGCATTTTAACAAATTTATAGCATTCAAATATGTATATACTGGGAACCGTAGACTATGAAAGGTTATAGACGGAACCTCATTGGACATTAAATGAAGCAGGATCGTTAAAATGTGTGAGTGACCTTGATGAACGTAACGATGACATATCAGCTTCTCATTTTGTCTATGTGAGCTTATTTCACGTGTACAGATATAAGCCGGCTTCTTATTCTGGTACTTCAGATTACTGGCTTTTGCACTCCGTCACCTTTCATAGTCTAAGCCGGCAACTGTTAAATGTTTAGATTTTTAAATAGAGGTATACATGAAGTCAATGGTGGCACATGGCACATCACAAACCTCAAGGAAACATTGTTTTTGGGGTATAATGCTGGGCGGGCTCTTATGGGTTAAGGCTGTTTATGGGTGTTGTGGCGCAGCTTGGGAGTGGCCTCTGTCCTATGGCCTTAGTCAGGTGGTTAATCACTATCATTTTGGCTTTTCAACCAGCCCTATGGCGGATAGAATGGCACTTTGTCTAGAGCTGCTATGGACTCCGATAGGCTGAGTTTACGTCACTCACCACCTCTTTTCTTTACCCTGTGGGAAACCCTTATGGATGTCATTCGACCAGGCGCAGGCGCAGAGGTCTGTCAGACCCCTAATGACCAAAACCACACGGTGTTCTGCAGCTACCTTTGGCCGCTTCCCCGGTCAGGTATTGGTCACTGACCACCTACGTAGCCTTTTCACAAAAACAGACCCAAGTACTTCCAAGAATCCGACTTATTTACGTATTAATTACCTGAATTGTCAATAACCTTTTGCGGTTACATCCTGTTGTAACCAGTAATTACTTTTTAACCTAGTCACGGCTCCTCGCCCTTCGTATTGCCTTCGTCATGTCCTTAATCAAGTGGGTCTAGGCATTTTGGAGGAAAATGCAGCCTTTGCGAATAATTATATGTTTTATAACACCTTACGCCTTGAACTTTCGTTATTTAAACGTGTTTTCAATGTTGCCAGTGGAAAATACCTAATTGCTGGAGCTGATAAGGGATTATTAGAATAATAAGCTATGATTTTGCATTTAAATTGGAAATATGAACTGAACATTGATTAAAAAAAACTGATTTTAAGATACAGGACCTATATATTTTTTTTCTTCGAATACCTAATTCTTTGAATAGAATTGTTTGATAAGCCAATACATCGGACATAACCTCGAACAATTAATGGTTACTGGCAAAGTCGAGGGCAAACCTTAGACTATGAAAGGTTATAGACGGAGTGTCAAAATCCAGCAATCTGAATTACCAGAATGAGAAGCCTGCTTGTATCTGTACACGCGAAATAAGCTCACATAGACAAAATTAGAAGCCGATACTTCGTCGGTTCGTCAAGGTCACTCACACATTTTAACGATCCTGCTTCATTTAACCGATGACGTTCCGTCTATAACCTTTTATAGTCTAAGGGGCACACGTCCGAAAGGTCGTAGTCCACTCAGATGGTCGGACCACATCCGCTCTACGCTGAACACCAAGCTTCATGATGCGCTCCACGATGCTAAAGATAGGAACAGGCGCGCAACAGCATCAAGACAGATTATTCCACGTTCAGGGGATTGTGACCCTTAGCAATGAAGAAAACGACGCGAGGAGAGGGGGTGAACCCAATAACCTACCCTACCTACAGGTACCTACTGTAAACTGGGATTTGTTCAAAGTGGGTTCATTCTCTTGAATACGAGTAATTTCATTTATAACCCAACTGTTTAAACTCCAGTGAAATCAGTAACTACTTACCTGAACTACGCATATAAGTGGTTTCAGTTTTATGGGTAGTTAAAAGCTATGAAATATAGCAATAGGAAATTGCATGAGGCCCACTTTGTTAACTGAGATATAAGTACATAACTCTATGTATTTCACTCTCTCCCAGGAAAATAATTTTAATACAGGTTACAAGGAAATTAGAGAAAGGGTTGCATAGATTCGTCTGATACCCAATGTGAGTGCGGTGCGTGTCTAGAACATGACCTACACCCTCTGAGTTTGTTTCGGTGTTTCTTCTCAGGGTAATCAGGTAAGAAACACCGCCCTCATCTAGCTTAAACTGTCAAAAAACATTGACATGTAAAAGTATTCCTTGTAACCTATTTGCAAAATCAACATCATTTATCACATTCTGGAATGCCCCAAGTACCCATACACTTGCACTATGGAGGACCAGGACCAGATGAACGCTACAGACGCTGTAATCAATGTGGCTAGCTTCTGGGCCCAAAATAATTAAAAAGTTAGAAAACCATCGATTCAAAAGATGACGAAGAAGTGAGAGAAACCCCAGGGCAACAGTTTCCAAATGACGTCAAAACAAAAATGAAAAAAAAAAAAACTGGCCAAGTGCGTGTCGGATTTCACACATTAAGGGTTCCGTACCAAATATGGGTACCTATTTGTTAGTAAAGTATACGTAATAATAAACATTATCACCAAATTTCAAGTTCATAGGTCAATGGAAAGTTAAAAAATTCTTCGTAACAAAATTTTGTGACACACGACGGACGGACAGAAAGACGTAAGTGCACGTTCGTTTGGACCCTTCGCGTACGGAACCCTAAAAAGGAAAAAAAATTAAGTCTTGATAGGTCTACTTTTAACAGTCAACCCATCTGACAGTTAAAACCAGACCAGTATAAATGTAGACCAAGAAATACCTACGTTATTCTGATGCGTTGACCTCATACGGACAGGGAACTTTCCTCGACGACTGTAGCCGGCTAGTTAGGAAAAGTTTACTATAAGGAATGTTGATTCATTACGTATGAGTTTATAAGTTGACACTTAGTTCTTGATATTATAGAAGAGAACTATTGATAATACATTCTTATAGTGCACAAAAATTACGCAGCGTTGGAATGCCTTTCTCAAGGTGGACCGATGACTTGCAGGCCTATTCGCTAACTCAGTTGACATTAATTTGATAGGCACAATGCAGTACATTGCTGCTTTGACGTTTAGGAAAACAAAATTTGTACTCATCATCACCAGCCTTTTAATGTCCCCACTGTTGAGGCATAGGCCTGTGCCCACACCCTCTCTGTGAGAGGGTGTGGGCCGTAATCCGCCACGCAAGCACAATGCGGGTTGGTGGATGTCACATGTCTTCGAATTTTTGGTTCTAGGACATGCCGGTTTCCTCACGATGTTTTCCTTCACCGTTTTGAGGGTAGTGATGATGAAAATATAATTTCTCTCCTCAGTTTTGTCATTCGCTAACTCAGTTGACATTAATTTGATAGGCACAATGCAGTACATTGCTGCAGTGATGTATAGGAAAACAAAATTTGTACTACGTTCCTTCTTCTTCTATTCATGTCGTGGTACATTTAAATAATTATGTAGTTACACTGTTTGGACCCAGTAAGTGGCCACGTTTATAGCAGCATCGGAGACCCTGTTCAGATCATTGAGGGTGCAGGTGAAAGCACATTTGGGACACTCCAGTAGATGGGACATAGTTTGAACTGGAGGACTGCACTCGCACTGTGTATTAGATGGATCGATGATCCGTTGTCCACCGAGCAAAGCAGCAATGTACTGCATAGTGCCTATTAAGTTGGTGTCAACTGAGTTAGTGAGGGTCGTGGGTAGCCGGTAGTCGTTGTGGCGACTTTTGGGGGAGGCTTACGTCTAGCGGAAGACTTATTTCGGTTGATGATTATATGCTGACACAAAGTAATTGCAGAGAAAGTTGCACCTACGCAAAAAGCGATGCAGCAAAACCTATTTAGTTGCCAAACTACACGGTAAAGCCAGTTATTCGTTAGCAATAATTTTCTTGGCGGATTTTAGTAGCCACAGCAAAGCCACATAAAACACTAGTGTCCGACTGAAACACGGTGTTTAGCCGGAACCGAAACCGAATTTTCGGTTCCATTTTCGGCTCACACCGAAACGGAAACTCACGTGGAAAAAGAAAAACTGGCGAAAATAAAAAAATGACAATAAGTTAGCACCATGATGAGGAGCTCGTGGCTAAAGTAATAACAGCAGCACGGGTCGACCCATCAGGTTAAGCTACGCTTGCCGGGGTTGGACCATGGATGGGTGACCATCTTAACATACCGAGACTCCTCCGTGCCTCGGAAAGCACGTTAAGCCGTTGGTCCCGGCTATCAATCGTGGATCTTTAACAGTCGTTACGGGTCGTCAGAAGCCCGAAAGTCTGACAACCAGTCTTATCAAGGGGTATCGTGTTACCCAGTAACTGGGATGTGGAGGTCAGATAAGCAGTCGTTCCATGTAAAATACTGGTATTCAGCTGTATCCGGTTAGACTGGAAGCCGACCCCAAGATAGTTGGGAATAGGCTAGGCAGATTGGATTGTCTAAAAATTTATCAGACCACTAAAAAGCATACCTAACTTTCATAAAATACTAAATAAATAAATTAAACGATGCTAAGATAACATAAATAAACGAACGGCTGTCAGATTATTTAGCTCTGTGTCATTATAGCATAGGCCAAAATCAAAATCTATAGGTACAGGTGGAAACTTTGAGCGTGGCAATAAGAGGCACTACCTTCAACCTAGTTTCAGTCGAGCCGAATATTCGTCCACTTCAGCCGAAACCGAAGCTTCGGTCGGACCTTTGAGTCGGACACAACACAACAAAGAAGATACAGCTACCATAGTTACCACATAGGTAACACAACGATTCCTCTGTTCTCAGCCCTTACAATGAGAACTATTAGCAAGTCTGTGCCATATGGAACTACCTACCTTACTTAGGACCGAATTCACAATAATCTAAAGGCTTCTGAAGACAGGAAGAACGCGACAATGCTACAACGATGCGACGACCATTTCTCATTAATATTTTCTTTGAAAATCTACCTTTATGCATACCCTCAATGTAATTTTGGTGGAGTCAAATCTGTGATTGAACTAAAATAAATGCCAATAACAAGACTGCTTGAAAATTGACTTGTTTGGAACTTATCAGTTGTTTTTTGGCACAAGTCAATTTTATTTTATCTACATTATAATTAGTTACATTTTTGGAATCGTCTCGTCGCCCTTTATTTTGATATCCCCACATGACCATGTCAATTTTTTTTTTTTACTTCAAACAATGGCCAGCCACGCAGCCATGTTTTTTTTTTAACGCCAGCTATCTATGAGTACCTCTCAAGCCGCATCTAACGATATCTTAATTAATTATGCCAATATGTCCGGCGGTTTGGAAGATATGAATTAATAATGAATATTACATACATACCTACAAGATACGCGCGAAAAACATAACCCTTTCCTTCTAGTCGGGTAAAAAGCCTTCAACAAAACGCAGTTATTTGCCTACTTTAATACAGTTTAAACTATCGTTACTGCAGCTACAATGATATACGTCATATACATCGAGGGGAGTAGTTGGCATCGCGGTCTGACCTACTCGGGACCATTGCCAAGTTCACGATTAAATAAACGGCGCCATTTTTGTTGCTATTCGTCTATTACTAAATCTTCTTTTAATAGTGGATGAATTAGAAAGATTGATGACTGGTCTCTTTTTTTTTGTGGAAAGGGAAAATCATCCAATGACTTCTCCCGCTCTGGGTGGAGCGGGAGGGCGTATCAGACTTTTACTACTGACTATAGTCAGTAAAAGACCAACCCTGTTCCTTCCCTGCCTCAGTGCCCAGGGGCGCGGTAATTCTGTTTCGAATTTATCCACGACCCCTGGGCAGGCATCGGCCATGACAGGCCTCGTCATTTCATTACCTGAAATCTCCTTGAGGCGCGCGTGGAACACTACGCGCTGTCGACTCTGGGGCCTGGTCCTGATCGGACGGCGAGATACCCTCTACTCGCCGTCCACAGGCCCAGGTCTACGGTGGCCGGAGATCGTCTTGCGACCCCCGACGCCCAGGGCGTCTTCTGCGGCGGCTGTTGCTGGGACGAGAACCCTCACCCGCACAATATGTGTACTAAATGAAGTGCATGAGAATGAAAGGATTGACATATTTTCGTGCAATCTGAGTGAATTCGCAAGAGTTTTGTTGAATTTTGAAATATTAATATCCTGTGCTATGTCTTATTTTATATTTAGGTTAAGATTCTAAAATATTAAAAAAAAGGTTTGTTAATTATCACATAATTATATAAGTATTTGTGCAGATTCAGATTAAGATTTTAAAGTTGTTTTAGATTTTTAAGTATTAGCCGTAAGTTTATTTTTCTATTTATTGGTTGGCTGTTGGGACACCACTATTATATTGGGGCCATCCTGTAAATATAGTGTTTGTAAGTTTAATAAATAAATTAATCAAAACATTCGCAATACTCATTATAATGAACAATTTTCAACAGGAGATTAACCCTGAAATAACGAATAAAAAATCAACTATCGCATACGGCACCTTTCAAGGGTTTCGTACCCGAAGGGTAACTAACGGGACCCTATTACTAAGCCTCCGCTGATCACTCAAAACGAGTGAGCCAAGAGTGGAAATCGAACTCTCAATGGTGAGGACTTGAAACACTTCGAAGAGACGTGTCAAAATGCTTTACAACATACGGATAATCTGCTTTAGTGCAAGCAATAAACCATTAAGTTTATTAGTATCAATTAACATTGACTTAACACTAACATAATCCACTTTAGCGTAGTTACGACATTTCACACTTACCACCAGTTTCTCGATCGAAAACTATCGCAGTTTGAATGTCATTATGTGACTAGTTGTCAAGCGCGTGGAAGATTAATTGCGTGTTGACAATGAATTCAACCGATTTTTCACAAACACTTTGTGATAATTTTCGTTTGAGAAACTGAGGAAACACAGTAATAATCCCATTATTGTCTCGAACACACAAATAATCCTCATAATGGTCTATTTCAACAGTTTGTAGTGTAAAGTAAGCTAGTAATACCATAATCTTATTGTCCTCACGGCGCACTTAGATTAAAGTATAGGAAATTCACACTCCTGCGCAAACATGCTTGTGTTTATCGATTTAGGTCGATGTTAGTAGTCGTATCTGTAAGAAACCTGTATTAAACCTATTGTATGTAGGTTGTCAAGTGTAGGATAGTCAGGATTTAAGACTCGTATCGGACCATTTTTCAATTCCGGAACTGGGTTTCAATATTAAGCAATACAGTTCCGTAATTCCGGAATTCGAAGCTTCAAAATGCATCATCATCAGCCTTTTAATATCCCCACTGCTGGGGCACAGGCCTCCTCTCTGTGAGAGGGTGCATACAAAATGCATAATATTTATTTATTATTTGATATTATGGAAATGTAAAAAAAAAAAAAAAATACAAACATCCGAATTGGTAACCTCCTTCTTTTTGAAGTCGGTTAAAAAAAGGGTTAGTATTTTAAGTAGGAAAAAATTAAACCATTGAAATAGCTATTAATTAGTTTCAAGAAAGTTTCAGTGCGTTCAAGCTGTTGTCCTTTAGAGAACTTCTTACACGATTGCATAAATGCACAAAAACTACTGAAAAAGCGCGTTCAGCTTCGACACTAGTAGGAGGCGGTATTGTTTCATCATGTGGTAAGATCCTGTATCGCCGCCGTTTTCGAAAACTACCATTTCCACTCTAATCAAACTTTCTATTTTTTTTTTTTTCGAAATATATCGGAATGCCGGCATTTTGTTAAAATCGGAATTCCGGAGCTCAAGCCCTATGCCACCCACTACCGTTACACCTTGTGTGAAATTCGATTCGAAGGCCCGTCAGCGTAGGACTCTACAAGATGATCATATCTTAGGTTTTTATTCGTAGTTAGTAGGTAGGTAGTAGTAGACTTGACCCATAAGTTGCAAAGGTACAGCACTGCCTAACCTGTTTTTTTTTGCCGGAATACTTACATAAATTATTTTTCATTTTTAAATTGCAATTAATTTTCGCTTTTGTTCTCCTATAATTTGGAACTTTGTCGTCTCCCTCGTGGAGGTGGCCATTTATTAGTTGCGACACAGTTGTTTTGTAAAATGTGTTTTTGTTTTAGTAACCTATATTATTAAAATATGTAAAATACTGGTATTCAGCTGCATCCGGTTAGACTGGAAGCCGACCCCAAGATAGTTGGGAATAGGCTAGGCAGTTCTTTTTTAAAATCATATTATTAAATCTTATTTAATAAATTCTGCCCTTTATGACATAAATATTTCTCTTGCAGCATCATCCCTGGGTGCAGCGATGACCATGCCAATATGCGGCTTCCTTATTGCTCACTTCGGATGGGAGTCAGCTTTCTACTTCACAGGTAATGTGTTACAACTATTTTATCTACTAGCTTTATAGTTTCAAGTTGGAGATAACAATAAATCAAACCACTGGCAATTCTCGTTATTTTTTTATTTTTTTATTCAAAATAAAAGGGCTTTGTCGCACATGCGATTATTCCGCCCTGGTTAGCTTAACAAATATAGCTTAGATAACCAATCAAATAAACTAGATCCATATTTTAACCTAATCTTAGCATAGTTAATTTGTAAAGTTCCCTAGCTGCGTCAGAAAGTGGTACAGCTAGAACACTATTACAGTAACCTACCTCTCTAAGTCTAAAATCTATGCTATTTCTAAATTCCTCGTTGCGGACACACTCGGTTAATATGTGATAAACGTCATCAACGGAATTAATACAATAATCACATTTAGCTGTTGTTGATTTTGCCATTAGGTATAGGAACTTATTGCACGGAATGTGTCCAGAACGAAGTCTTAGCGCGATAACAGTATCACTTCTGTTCAACAGCCGATTCACCACGGTGAGTTCAAGGGATGCGGTTGGATCGTTTTGTTCATAATTCTCGTTATTATGAACCACTTTTACTAAGAGACCAACCCTGAAATTGCGAGACAAAAAATCTGCTGTTCAGTACATTTTTAACCGACTTTCGATAAAGAAGGAGGTTCTATGTTCGACTGTATGTATGTATGTCCGCCGATTTCTCCGTCAGTTGTAAACCGATTTCTAAAATTCTTTTTTTATCCGAATGAATATACTCCCGAGGTGGTCCCATATAATTTCTTATCGAAATTGCTTCAGCGCTTTTTGAAAAACTGAACAAAAACGAAAAATGGTTCAGCGCTTTTTGAAAAACTAAACAAAAACGAAAAATACGTAGATAACGTTTTGGTTTCCTCCAATTACGAGTATGTTTAAATTCCACGTTCCATGTTATTGGGTTTTTTAGTTCTGGAGTATAACAACTAAAAAGTGAAAAACAAAAAATACAACCGACTTCCAAAAAAGAAAATACACTAAACATTTAAAAATAACTTTAATTTCGGAAGTTGGTGTTTGTATTTTATTTCTTCTTTATTTGACACCGATTTCAAGTTATTTTTCACTTTTTTGTTGTTATATCCCAGTATCCGAATTGATAACCCCAATAACATGGAATTTAAACATACTTGTAATTAGAGGAAAAAAAACGTCATCTATACATATATACATATGTTTTGTTTTTGTTGATTTTTTCAAAAACTGCTGGAGCGATTTCGATATAATTTATTTGGTACCACCTCTGGAGTATAATAAAACAATTTTGAAAATCGGTACACAACTGACAGAGAAATCGGTGGACATAAAAAAATACATACAGTCGAACATAGAACCCCCTCCTTTTTTCGAAGTCGGTTAAAAAGAGTATCTTGGACCTAACATCCAACTTGCAACATTCATAGTTCTATACAAATTTCAGTTGCCCAAGTCCGTTCGAAATTCAAATCACATTGCAAGCCACGTGTTTTATAGGCACGTGGTCGTTAACACAAGTACTCATAAAGCATGCAATATCAAAATACTGTATATCATTGATAATAACCAAGCTTTCCCGCACTAGTACTAAAGTGGACCCGTTTTGTATATCTGTTCGCTCGTTATGATATCGAAAGGTGTGAGGGAAAGCTTCTAGTGATATTCAACTCGACATTATATTGAATTTTGAAGTGTGTTGAAAGTGGACATTGAAATAGCGAGATACACTTTTAATTTTGGACAAGTTATAAGAATTAGGAAGTGATTAGTTCGTTTCCTACGAAACGGACGGAGTCTATGAAAAAAAAAAAAAAAATGGTAATATTAATTAAGACAACATTCGAAACCTCTACAGGGTGACACGGAAATGACGTGGTCAGAACCATGGAAATGAAAAACTTTCTTCAGTCCCCTGTAGAAAGTGATTTTATGTTTCTCATAGTAAAATTCCAACAGAAAATTGTATTTTCGTACAAAGTGATCATCATCAGCCTCTTAATGTCCCCACTGCTGGGGCACAGGCCTCCTCTCTGTGAGAGGGTGTGGGCCGTAATCCACCACGCGGGCCCAATGCTGGTTGGTAGATAGTGATCATCAGCTTATCAAAATTAGTATTTAAAGATCAATTTTTTTTTCGGATACATCTATTACAGCTTGGCAAAAAAGAGTCTGACGCGGTGGCAGTTGAAACTAAAAAATACTGGACATTGAAGCCTTTCATGGTGTTTGCGTAGCGTCCGAGGGACTGAACCACCCACTTGGGATTGGGATCATATCCCCTAAAATAACAAGTATCAAAAACTGTTGAGTCGTAGTATTCCGGGTTGACACAGGTGCGAAACTGGCAACCTCATTTATTTCACACTCTATTCTGCCAAGCAGCAAGCTGTACTTTCTTGAATAAAGTTGTTCATGTCTGTTTAATACAGATGTAACGTAAAGATCATATTCTAAGCAGGTCTTCTCTCCCCATTAAGCTTAACAACTTTTCACAATCATCATCTTCCTGCCCTTATCCCATGTTACTTGGGGTCGGCGCAACACGTTTTTTTCTTCCATTCTGTCCTGTCAGCCGTCACGCTATCACTAACTCCCTTTTCTTTCATAACACTCCTCACACAATCCATCCATCTTTTCTTTGGCCTCCCTCTCCCTCTACATACATCCACATTTATATTCATAACTCTTTCGGTTACATGTGTTTCATCCCTCCTCTTGACATGACCATACCAAGATAAGCGGTTCCCTTTCAACTTTTCTGTGACTGGCGCCACTTTTAAACATCTTTTCAATCGCAGAATAAAATAAAATCTTTTAAAATTTTACTAAATGTAATGGACTAGCAGAACCGACAGACGTTGTCCTGTCTTAGTTATGAACTGTCAAACGCGCGAAGTTTAAATTTCTTGATTTTCCGCGCAACTTTCTTATTTTTTTCTTTCATAAGAACCTTCTCCAGAATAAAACAAACACATCAAATAAAAGAATTAATGAAATCGGTCCAACCGTTCACGCGTGGTGCCGTGTTCAAGGAAATAGGGATTCATTTTTATATTATATAGATTACAGAGACAAAGCAGGCTAAATTGCTAGACCATTCCTTGAGAAATTTTAACCCTGTTCATACCTACAGGTATAATCGGCGTGATGTGGTCAGTGGCATGGTTCGCAGTGGTGTACGACACGCCAGGCCAACACCCTCGCATCTCGGAGAATGAGCGGAACTTCCTCACGAAGGCGCTGCCACAGGACAACAATAGCAAAGGAGTAAGTGTTTGCCTTCTAATCCACATCCTTGCGTACCTCCGGCTAAGTCTTTACCTAGTGCCCCGAAGTGAAGCGGAGGGAAGTGGGAATTATATTTTTCTTACTCTTCCGCTGTTGTTTTCTGATTAATTTCGTTGCGGGACCCAAGACAGTTTAATCGTTTCTCTGGGCCTCGTCGAGCTTCATTGTCTCGGCGTTTTTTTTCTGGTGGTCGCCACTGTTGATTCTGGCTTACAGGAGTTACAGTGGTTTGGGAATAGTGTGGCGGGCTTGTCCCAAAAAAAATTAATAGTACCCCGAAGTTTGGAAGCTGGTGGTGTTAGACCCTCGTGCTTCGGAAAGCATATAAAGCAGTTCGTCCTGCGCCTGATCTCTCCCCGGTCGTATCGCATTGCCGTCCCATTGGACTATGAGAGTGAAGGAACAGAGAGTGCTCCTGTGTTTACGCAGATGCTTGTGCACTTAGGGAATGTGCATGATGTTTCTTTTGTTCTATTGAAGACTTATTAACTATAGTGAACAAATATGGAGGAATTTTCAAAATATCTTCATCAGTGACGAAGTTATAAAGCTTTCATCATTCTCCTGCCCTTATCCCAATTTATTTGGGGTCGGCGCAACATGTCTTTTTCTTCCATACTCCTCTATTAGTCGTCATCTCTGTAGTCACCCCTTTTTTACCCATACCCTCTTTCACACAGTCCAAGCATCGTTTCTTTGGCCTTCCCCTACTCTTATAGCCATCCATATCCATACACAAGACTTTCCTCACGACATTTTCTTCATTCCTCCGCATCACATGCCCATACCACGACAACCGATTTCCACACAACTTTTCAGAAGTTATAAAGCTTTAAAGTTGATAATTAGAAAGAGAAATCCGACATGTTCTTTGTCGCCAAAGGACATGACGCCCATACAACTGCAATAGAAAACAGCGTTTTCGAGAGAGGGACAGATATATTTGTTTAAAATTGTTATATCTCGTTTAATTTTCAATCAATTTTGATTCTGCTTTCACTGTTCGTACTCTATTTTTGTATATTCATCGATAAACCGGTTAGATAATATATAATATTCCCTATTGGCTTCTTTGACATTGACAGATTGATTGATTGACCACCGTGATCGAAATTCGTTCGAGAAGATTATTATCACTTCTCTGTTAGGCATATCATCATCATCATCATCATCATCATGTCAGCCGAAAGTCGTCCACTGCTGGACATAAGCCTAAGGGGGGGTTTGCTATAAACGCCACGATTGGGAGGCGGGTTGGCGATCGCAGTGTAGCTGTTGCACAATGCACAGAGAATGCTGCATTCTCAGGTGACTCCCTTAGTCGCCTCTTACGACACCCACGGGAAGTGATGTGTGATGCTATTCTTGTACGTCCGTCACCATACCCCATAGCACGGGGTCTCATCTCGAACAAAGAAAATTTAGTTCAAATAAATCTCAATAGATGGCGTAATATGCATTGATTTCTTAATTTTGAAAATAAATATGGTAAAAACTGTATTTTCTTATTTAATAAACTGCCCTAAGCATAATATTGTAGAATAATGGGCTTGTAATTCAAATTTAGACGATTATTGTAACGAATCCTTAGACATCTTTATTTATTGTACCAATAGATGGCGCTGTTTGAAGTTTTAGAGTTTATCCTTTCGCCTCTTTAAAATTGTAATAGTGACGCATTTGGATATAGTAAAACTGCTATAAAGTGCCAAAAATACTATAAAATAATTTCTCGATGTGTGAGAAAATATTGGTAAAATTGTATGTAAATTCATTCAGCTTGCAAGCCATCGCTGCTAACACCATCTAGCGAGGTGTAGAGGACGGGCCCGAACGAAGAACAAAAGTTACTTGTACCAGAAAAAAACCCGTAGTTACGGCGGCGGTACCGTTTCTTTGTATGAGATGAGGCATCTGTACGCTAGTATTATATTATCTGTGCCCATAGGCAGCCGCCCATACACCTACAATAATATTGCACAATAAAGATGATTGCACAATATTATTAAACGGCCTGGTTTGTATTGAATTTTTTTTATCAAACCATTAATATTCAAACTTATTTAGAATACTTAACTAACTGTAATCTATAGTATTTAAACTAATATTATAAAGAGGAATTGTATTTTTGTATATACTTAAAAACTACTGTACCGATTTGAAAAATTCTTTCAGCAATGGATAGCTACATTATCAGCGAGTAACATAGTCTATATTTTATCCCCGTACTACCACGGGAACGGGAACTACGCGGGTAAAACCGCGTGACGTCCGCTAGTTAAAACATATTTATACTAATATTATAAAGCTGAAGAGTTTGTTTGTTTGTTTGAACGCGGTAATCTCAGAAACTACTGGATCGAATTGAAAAATTCTTTTTGTGTTAAATAGTCCATTTATCGAGGAAGGCTATAGGCTATAGAACATCACGCTGTGACCGGAAAATGCAAAATGTGGTAAAAACGTGGGAATAAAAATATTCCTTTTGAGAGCTTCCGTTGCGTGCGCTACGTAAACGGTTAAAGTTACGCAAAAATGATGTATCACGTAAATGTTCCCCTTTAAAAGTTCTAAAAAAAAGTCCGGAGAGCATATTATTATGTCCATCTTTTAAGGTTAACTCACTATAATCTTTTTTATGGTAATCAAATTCGTTCTAAAATAATGCATTATTTGCGAAGGTGTTTTTATAAACATGACATTAATCCTTATCCAAATAAATACCTACGTTATTCATCATAAGGATTTCATTTTGAACAAAATTGGCCTTGACAACATTTGATTTCAACGAATATCTTAGGAGATATCATAGTGTTAATCAAGTACCACGCGCACATTCATGATGCAAGGCGGGCGATTGTGAGCGATGTGGAGAGCGAGGTACCATTTTGCACTGTATAGCCTATTTATTGAGGAAGGTTATAGACTTTATGTATAATCACGCTACGACACAGTAACCATAACCGCGGGTGAAACCGCGGACACAGCTAGTTGCACATTAAAAATATTGTGCAATATTATTGTAGGTGTACGGACTGCCTTAATACGTGCACGACCACGTATCACTTTGACATATACATAAATTAATTCACGGTCAAACCTGCATGGAAACCACAAAATTTACATCGCATTGCACTTGAGGGAAACCCTCAAATGATTTTATAACCCCTATCAACCACTATCAAGGGAATTTTGGCATGAGTCAAAAAGGCACATTAAAATTCGGTGAACATGGTAAAATAACGTATTCAAATAAATCATTGGCAAACTTTGTGTTCACGGCACTTCAAGGCTTATCATTTGAATATAATCGGTATTGGGAGACTGTATTTAATTGGCTAGTAGATGTATTGTTTTTATTGGATTTTGTTACTTAACTTTTTAGAGGATTGTGAAGCTGTAAATTTTCATATAAAAAGCGATAACGTTTTTCACACAGTAAACATAAAAAACTACGTCCGTAAGTTTTTATTTAAAAAAAATATTGCATACGATATAAGTGCAGTGCAGTGATATTGCATGCAAAATTTCCTCCAACGATTTATTTTTTAAAATTAAACTGAACGGTATTACAAAAAAAACTTTTTTACAAAAAAAACAACCGACTTCCAAAAAAGAAAATACACCAAAAAATAAAACTTTAATTTCGGAAGTCGGTGTTTGTATTTTATTTCTTCGTTATTTGACACCGACTTCCAAAATTAAAGTTATTTTAAATATTTTAGTGTATTTTCTTTTTTGGTAGTCGGTTTTTTTTTTTTTTTGCAAAAAAGTTTTTTATTTTTCACTTTTTAGTTGTTACTGACATATAACCGCCTCCTTTTTCTTAGTCGGTTAAAAAAGAAAAACGTACAGACCTAGATTAAGGTATACTGAATCTAATGAGACCAAAATTGTCTCATTTCGTAAAGGTTTGAAAACGTTATCGCCCGAAGAACTGACGAGGTTCTCTGTGAGAAAAAAACGCCAATTTCATATGTAAGAACCCAATGCATGCAGTTAGCCTTTTAACTTTACCACTGCTGGGACACAGGCCTCCTCTCTGTGAGAGGGAATTGACCTTAATCTACCACAATGTTCCAAGGTTGGTGGATGTCACATGTCTTCGAATTCTTGGTTCTAGGAGTTTCCTCACCATATTTTCCTTCGCTGTTTTAAGAGCATGTATGATCCCAATTCTATCCAAGCGAATGATGGGGCTGTGTTAATCAGACAATCCTATCAAAATACGTAATCTATGAATCACAGCAATTCCACGAAATTGCCTACTTCCTCTTCACAAGAAACAATAGATGTGCGCATACAATGTATGAACATCGCCATAATGTAACACCGTGCACACACGTCAGCGGTGCGCAGGCGCATAGGTTTGGCTAGATTTGCAATGATTGTGTTTGATCAAGTGGGCCGATTAATGAATGTATTGTGTTATGTTTGGCGCTGTTTAAACACTTGTTATCACGTGAAATATTGTAGATTCGCAATTCCAAAAGGAAACAAATGGGGGCCGAAAGGTGTGGACTTGTGGAGTGGCGACCGCGTACCGGAAGACGCAGTGTTGGAAGGCCTCCCACAAAATGGATTGATGACTAGCAGGTGTATTCGCTAACTCAGTTGACATCAATTTGATAGGCACTTTGCAGTACATTGCTGCTTTAACGTATAGGAAAACAAAAATGTACTACGTAGTACCTATTATAAGCAATGTCCACTGAGCCACGGCGTCTCATCTCGAACAAAGAAAATTTAGTTCAACTAAATCTCAATAGATTGCGTAATATGCATCGATTTCTTAATGAAGTTTATGTAATATTATTATTTTGAAAATAAATATGGTAAAAACTGTATTTTCTTATTTAGTACACTGCCCTAAGCATAAAATTGTGGAATAATTTGCTTGTAATTCAAATTTAGACGATTATTGGCACGAATCCTTAGACATCTATATTTCTTGTACCAATAGATGGCGCTGTTTGAAGTTTTAGAGTTTAGCCATTCGCCTCTTTAAAATTTTAATAGTGACGCATTTTGATACAGTAAAACTGCTATGAGCTGCCAAAAATACTATGAAATAATTCCTCAACTTGGAGAAAATATTGGTTAGACTTTAAGTAAATTCATTCAGCTTGCAAGCCGTCGCTGCTAACACCATCTAGCGAGGTGTAGCTAACGGGCCCGAACGAAGAACAAAAGTTACTTGTGCCAGACGAAAACCCGTAGTTACGGCGGTACCATTTCTTTGTATGGGATGAGGCATCTGTACGCTAGTATTATAATATTATCTGTGACTGAGCAAAGTAGCAATGTACTGCAAAGTGCCTATCAAATTGATGTCAACTGAGTTAGCGAATACAGCTGGTAATGTGGGAATCCGATGGATGCGCTACTCACAGGACTCGTTGTGGCGACACTTGTGGGAAGCCTATGTCCAGCAGTGGACGTCTTTCGGCTGTAGTGATGATGATGATGAATGCCAAAGATATTAAAGAGATGTTTGGCAGATTTAAGGAAATGTTTTAGTCAAGCCAACCTCTCATCCATTGTTTTTCTAGAGTTTCCAAGCTCACCAAGCCCTTCAAAACCAGATGGTCACGGTGACAGTCAAATTCAAAAGTGTCTGTTTATTTTATAATTCCTTCAAGAATTTCTCACTAATTTGATCTAATTTCGTAGTATCGTCGTGCCATTATATTTGTGCCTAAACTATTCCAGATGTTTTAATAAATACGTATGTACTTTGCATAAAAACGTTGAACAATCAATTTAGACTGGCTGGTTCATGAATTCATGTGTTATTATATCATGCATAAAGTATAGTTCGATTCAAACTTATTGACGTGTGTGAAGTTCGCGTTTCACTGCGCAGTAACCCCACCCGTAACCCCGCCGTCACATGAATTTGCTACTGCGCAGCAGCTCCTGGAGTGTTGCGATCCGTCTTAATATTTAGCTTTAATTCTTATCTTTGTATAGCCTACAGATTGTTGTGCCGGGTATGTGTGTCTTGTGTATGTGTGTTTAAATGTTTGTGAACGCACCCACGATACAGCAGTTCTATTCTGTAAAATCTCACCGTGAAAACTTAGGTGAAGGGAACTTGAAATGAGCTGTCAATCCATACAAGAAAGAGGAAAGACAGTTCACTTCACGCTCAGTTCACCTAAATGTTCACGGTGAGATGTTAACAGAATCGACCGGCAGGAGTAATTCCTAGGGTGGGGCTAAGTTATAAAAAAAAAATGCCTGACATGAAGTGGTGAATATATCGGTTGATAGTCTGTTATGAAACCTACAAGACTAAATGAATACCAAAATTACCAAAAACGAGAATTACCTATGTATATTTTAGGCATGTGTACCTGCTTCAGCTGAATAATAATGTTCATGCCATTCAGCCAAAGCATTTACTTACCTGAAACAGAAACAAACAAATGACACATAAACAACTGAAATCAATTATTTTGAAGTACTGTTGATGATATTATTTTTGGGTTTTTGGCGGTTTTTTCTCGAGTGCAGTTCAGTGGCTGTTTTAAATTTTTAATTATTCGTTTATTGATTCCTAGTGGATATTGTGATGTAAAATTGGTGTAGTATTATGTCTCAAGTGTCTACGCAACTTTACAATATGTGGAATCATTGAAACAGGAGCGATCTCGGTAAAATGTAGCTGGGAATTTTATTGTAGTATTGACTACGTCAGTGAAGTTTGCCGAGAAGGCTGACTCGATTTGTTGCCAATTACTGCTTTACTTAAAAACATTAGAATGTGTTACATCTGCATTCTAATGGAAAAAAAGTAAAAATACACTACTAAAGACTAGGAGGTATGGTTTATGACCTTAGCCTGCCCGAGAGAGGGCGAAGAAAAAAAAATGATAATATTTTTTTTATAAACTTAAATAACAAAAACAAGCCATCAGTGACGTGTGAACTTTGTGGTCAGACACTGGCTGGTAAAAATATTTATGTAACTAGTTTCAACCAGCGGCTTCACCCGCATGGAATTCATACTTCCCCCACTATAAATTATAGTCTAAGTGCTATTCCAGACTGTAATCTATCTCTGTGCCGAATTTCATCCAGATCTGGATTACTGACAAGCACAATAGGTCGCTAGGTCGGCCCTATGTCTCAATTTCGTTGAGACAAGTCCTATTATTCTTCCGCAATCTTTTACAATTTTTATTGTTTCAGCCAGCATGTGTCTTGTCTTGGGTTTTTATTCTCGACATGTTAACATAATTTATGAACGATACGAACAAAAACTAAGCTTGGATTTTATTATTCATGTCACATCGAAAATTGTGACTATGAAATAATGAAGCCGATTTAAAACTGTGCACGTAATTTCTGCTAACATTTTAATAGTTATACAACATGTAACAAAAACCCTGTCCGATCCTGAAGGGTATTACTTGGTATCGTCACGGGGTCTCATCTCGAACAAAGAATATTTAGTTCAAACAAACAAACAATAGATGGCGTAATATGCATCGACTTCTTAATGAAGTCTAAGTAACATTAATATTTTGAAAAAAAATATAGTAAAAACTGTATTTTCTTATTTAAGAAACTACCCTAAGCATAAAATTGTGAAATGATTGGCTCCTAATTAAAATTTAGATGTTTATTGTAACAAATCCTCAGGCATTTATATTTCTTGTACCAATAGATGGCGCTGCTTAAAGTTTTAGAGTTTATCCATTCACCTCATTAAAATTTGTATAGTGAATCATTTTGAAACAGTAAAACTGTTATGAAGTGCCAAAAATACTTTATAGTAATTCCTCAATGTGTGAGAAAATATTAGTAAGACTTTATGTAAACTCATTCAACTTGCAAGCCGTCGCTGCTAACAACATCTAGCGAAGTGTAGAGGACGGACCCGAACGAAGAACAAAAGTTGCTTGTGCCAGTCGAAAACCCGTAGTTACGGCGGTACCGTTTCTTTGTATGGGATGAGGCATCTGTACGCTAGTATTATATTATCTGTGGTATCGTACAATCATCGGCACGATTCTTGAGCGCTGACCTTCACCTGCGCAAAAGTGAGTTATTGGGTCCCTTTGGTGGTATGAAGTGAGGCGCGGGGCGGCGAAAGTGCCGTGATTGGACCGTAGCGCATCGCGTCATAGCCGTCACTCGGGATTTGTTCTATACTCTTGTTGTACGTACCTCACGACGACGAGTACAATTCCGGCCAATTTAATTGACACCAATTTTTAAACTGCATCATTTTAATTTATCTGGTAAGGTAGAACTCGAATATTTTATGTGATTTTTTTATTAATTAGACCTTTGTAATTATAATAAAAGGTGATATTTATCGAAAGCAAAGCGGGGAAAAAAATAATGAATGTCAGTTTGTAATTATAACAAAACTATTTTTGATTCAATTATTTTATTTGTACTTGTATCGAAATGTACTATAAATAAAGTTTTTATCTACACTAATATTATAAGAGGAAAGATTTGATTGTTTGTTTGTTTGTGTTCAATAGGCTCCAAATATACTGGACTAATTTCAAAAATTCTTTCACCAGTTGAAAGCTGTCTTGGTCCTATGTGACATAGTATTCTTTTTAGGTATAAGATGCCAAGGTAAAACACTGTTTTAAATAGACAAGCCAGAAAACTGATTTACCATGTAAACTGTTTTATGAAAAAGGAGATTGAAGAAGGAGTCAGAAATTAAAACAAGTTCAAAAAGAACGGCGGAGGCTACGAACACATCTGTTTCTTTCAACCATAGAACCAGTAAGAAATTACGTAGGTAACTTATAAAAAATAAATAATAAACGGGTGTGCGTTTTATTTGTCATAAGTGTACGATGCGCAAAGCGATCCCCACTCTTCCGCCGAGCGCTCAAGAACCGTGCCGGTATCTGTACTGCTTACACATAGTCGTAATCATTTAATTGATACGAGATAATTATTTTTCCCCAATGAAAATAATGAATTTAAAATAAAAAGAATAATGCTTTTGATAAGGCAAAAGCAACACTGAGCGCTCGACAAAGTTCACCTTACTGTTTCGTTTGAAAGATGCTGCCTGAGCGAGACAGAGTGCCTACAGCGCGGCTAGTGCAGGGCGGTATCGGTTGAAATAAAAATAGGTAAAAATGGAAAGATTTCGCCGGCCGGTGGAGTGTTGTCGACTTATGAAAATTTACGATATTTAGTGTTAAATTTCGCATATAATAAAAAAAAAAAATCTGTAACTTTTGATTTTTACGAGTTACATTTTTTTTTACAACTTTTTCTAGTACCTACGTATGTTAAACCAGGAATCGTATTGGATCGGACAGGGTTTTTGTTACATGCTGTATCTATTATAATTACGGCATTTGGATTAACATAAATCTCGGCTTTACGTACAAAGCCGAGATTTATGTTATTTTTAACTAGTTACCCGTCCCAGCTTTGCACGAGTGGGTACAAATTATTCACCGAAACTTTCCTCATGAATCACTCTTTCTGTTAGTGAAAACCGTATGAAAATTCGTTTAGTAGTTTTTGAGTTTATCGCGAACAAACGGACAGACAGACGTGGCTTCGTTTTATAATATGTAGTGATAAAGCTGATTAAAAACTGCGCACGTAATTTCTACTAACATTTTAATACATAGTTATAATGGATTGTACTTAAAGCAGAGATTTATGTTATTTTTAATTAAAGTTCCAATGCGCATTACACTGCACCGTCGTAACTCGTAACTCGTAATAAGGCTGACTGTCCACTGGAGCGGAGAGAAGAGGAGCGGAGCGGAGCTGTGACAATATTAACCGTAAAATCTCCGTTCCGCTTCAGTGGACAGGGATTTGAGAACGGGTTTAAAAATTCATACAAACCGGGAAGCGGTGCGGGGAAGCGTAAAAACCTACCTCCCGCCGCCACCCGCTCAAATTACTCGTCTCGAGAACTCGGCCTAGCTCCGCATAGTCCGAAACTCTGCTCCACATTACAGCGGAGCTAGGGCTCCGCTCCGCTGCCTCGCACCGCGTCAATGGACATGCTGCGTAATGGTTGTCGACGCTTTTTTTCCTTACGAAGTAAATTCCGTGCTATTCTGAGAACTGCGAGTGACCGCGACGTATGTTGATCGTAGTGGGCGTCGCATTTTTTCTATGGAGGTAGCACTCACCCTTTTATTGCAGGGTAATAGGAAAAAAAACTTTTTACAAAAAAAATACAACCGACTTCCGTAAATAATACTAAAAAATGCAAAATAACTTTAATTTCGGAAGTCGGTGTTTCTAGTTTGCTTTCTTCGTTATTTGACACCGACTTCCGAAATTAAAGTTATTTTGCATTTTTTAGTATTATTTACGGAAGTCGGTTGTATTTTTTTTGTAAAAAGTTTTTTATTTTTCACTTTTTAGTGGTTGTACCCCATTCTAAAACTAAATTAATAGTAAAGTTATGCCCGAATTGATAGCCCCAAAAATAGGGAATTTGAACATGGTTAGTGAAATTAGGGTGTATCAGGGTGAACTGTATAAATCTGTATACCCCTTCAGAGCATATCAGTGTGATGTAATGTTGTGAAGTGGTGAAAACAATATACAGACATGCGATTGCAGCAATTCTGGAAGGTTTGCTATCATTTATTAAAGAGTTCCATTGTGTATCTCCGAAGTTCTTCATCAGATTTTCACCAAATTAAAATGGGACCACATGTAAAGCAACAGCTTTCAAATAAAAAATAAAAAAATCTTCAAAATCGGTTCACGCAGTAAAAAGTTATGAGGTAAAATACAGTCGAATTGAGAACCTCCTCCTTTTTTTGAAGTCGGTTAAAAATAGGCCTATTTGATGTGTATTTTGCTTGTAGTGGGTACAATCTTTTTTATAGGGTGGATGTGTGGGTTAATTGATCATCATCAAATTACCCACCCGTGTTAGTTCAGTTGCCTGCAGGTGTATTCGCTAACTCAGTTGACATCAATTTGATAAGCACTATGCAGTACATTGCTCGGTAGACATCGATTATAATAGGCAATACGGTTTTCCTATACGTCAAAGCAGAAATGTACGGCAAAGGGCATACGCCTGAAGAGCCGCGGTGATTCTTTAGGTTCTCTACGGCTATACTAATATTTTAAGGCCCTTCTCACGGTCCAGTGGCGCCCTCATTGAATAAAAAATCGTAGCATAGCCCAGAAATAAATATTAAAAAATCCAACTTCACGTTTGTTACAAAGAGGATAAAGAATTTTTACGTTGTTAAAACAGGTCTCAAAATGTTTCGTATCCAAAGTAGTAGGCAAAAGTGTCAGAAACGGCCGTTTTTGACACTTTCTATGCTATGTCTTTCTTTTCTATGCTATGCTACGATTTTTTATTCAATGAGGGCGCCACTGGACCGTGAGAAAGGCCTTAAGAGGCCTCTTATAGTCCACTAGCGCCGCCAATCGAAAAAATGTCATAACTCGTAAATAGAATCAAAAATACAAAATATGTTCTATTATTAGTGTGGAAAAGGCAATAACGTAATTGTATAACACCTTATCAACACTTGAAATATAGCTGTTTAGCTAAATCGTGCATTCAAAACATAAACGGCCGTTTTTGTTACAAATGCACGATTTAGCTAAACAGCTATATTTCAAGTGTTGACAATGTGTTATAAAATTACGTTATTGCCTTTTCTACACTAATAATAGACCACATTTTGTATTTTTGATTCTATTTACGAGTTATGACATTTTTTCGATTGGCGGCGCTAGTGGACTGTAAAAGGCCCCTTAAAGAGGTATGGTTTGTGAGGTTGTAGGGGGGATCTACTGAAACGATTTTGAAAATTCTTTTACCAATAGAAAGCCACGTTATTTGTGTCATGGGCTATAAATTTTTGAAATCCACGCGGACGAAGTCGCGAGCAAAGTGCTAGTATGTTATATTTTGTTCTTATGCAATTCTAAGTTCTACATGATACATCTTTGATTGAGTGCTTTGGGGTTTTTTTTTAGGGTTGAAAATTATCGGGTGACTTCTCCCGCTCTGGGTAGAGCTAGGGCGTGCCACACTATTCCTGACTAAAAATACACCCGTATTTCTCCAGTTGCCCTTTGCGTTCCAGGACCACGGTGACTCTTTCGAACACTGCTTAGGGTCAATCTTATGCACGTTGTTCTTTAAACGTTAGGCGCAGTTATACAACTTCTAATGATTTTTAAATGAACATCACGTCTAAACGGCTAGTCTTATTTCTTTGAAAAAACATGTTACTCTAGACAATTTCCGTCGTAATTTGATATGTGAATATTTGTAATTATATTTTTATAACATAGTGTAATTAATTTGTAAAGTTAATGCTAACGCGGATAAAAAAAGAGAATCACACAAAAACTATAAAGCGTTTTTTTATGGAAACTTTACTATTTTAAAGATCATTTAATTATTTATATTTTAGTAGACGTGTTTTAGTATAATACCTGTTGTTTTATGTATAATAAATTAATAATGCGTGTAATTTCGGACAGCGCTCCTTGATGGGCGAGTGGTCGTACGACGCGTTACGTTAGTTACTCAAGGTCATTGGCAGTTAATAGCACCTTAAGACTTAAACATACGTAATCACGATTACGCATTATTAAAAGTATTTATTTGGCATTTGTCCAGTAAAAGAGCTGGTGTTGGGTGCCAATTGGCAAACACATGGCTAGTTCCTTCATTCATACTGTTTTTGGTTGAAGTTTATGTTAGAAAGATCTAGCGACCAGCCTAGCTTCGCAGGGGCACAATTTATACAGCTAAACCTATCACTCTGTTTATTGTCGAAGACCGCGTGATAATTCTTTCAATAGTTTTTGAGTTTATCACGAACAGAAAGACGCGGCGCGGGTACTTTATTTTATAATTATAGTATGTAAGTAGTGAAAGTGATGTGCTATTCCAGACTAAAATCAATCTCTGTGCCAAATTTCATACAGATCCATTAAGCGGTTCTGGCGTGATTGAGTAACATACATTCGTCCAAACTTTCGCATTTATAATATTCATCATCATCATCAGCCTTTTAATGTCCCCACTGCTGGGGCACAGGCCTCCTCTCTGTGAGAGGGTGTGGGCTGTAATCACCACGCGGGTCCAATGCGGGTTGGTGGATGTCACATGCCTTCGAATTTTTGGTTCTAGGACATGCCGGTTTCCTCACGATGTTTTCCTTCACCGTTTTGAGAGCAGTGGTGATGAAATAATTTACACAAAGTAAAGCGCCTGCCTGGTTTTGAACTCACGACCTACAGCTTCTAAGTCGCGGCCAATACCACTGGGCCACCCAGTGGTGGCCCAGATTCGTCCTGTGCAATCAGTTGGGTGGGAAACGCGAAGGCAAAACACGTGGCTTGTAAAAAATATCTAAATATGGGTAAAATCTACTCCACACGAATAATCTTATCGTACTATTAGAATAGAGCGGTCTCTATTCTCTACTAATATAATGAATAATATTAGTAGGATAGAATAGTATTCCTGTAGAGTAGATCTTGCATTTGCTTTCGGGTTTGAGGATGAATACAAATTAAACAATATTGTTTTAATTTGTAAATCTTTGTCAGAGATGTTTCAATAAAAACTGCAGTAATAATGACATCATAGTTCATAGCTAGTCAGTTGACTCAACTCGGAATGATAAGCAGTTGCATACATACCTATCTGATTCAATTCTGGGAATTAGAAACATGGAAAATTGATTGTTCACGCAAGTGTGTAGTTTCAATGTTATTGTAGGCAATAGGCATAAGTAATTCATGTGCAACGGTAAATGCTTATGTAATGATTTAATTGATTTCCTTATACAATTTCCTCTATACAATTGTGGCTCAGTGGAAACGGCCGCGACTTACAAGTTGTAGGTCGTGAGTTCAAAGTTTGAACTTCAATCCCAGGCACAGGCGCATTACTTTGTGTAAGTTGTTTCATCACCACTGCTCTCAAAACGGTGAAAGAAAACATCGTGAGGAAACCGGCATGTCCTAGAACCAAAAATTCGAAGACATGTGACATCCACCAACCCGCATTGGGCCCGCGTAGTGGATTACGGTCCACACCCTCTCACAGAGAGGAGGCCTGTGCCCCAGCAGTGGGGACATTAAGAGGCTGATGATGATGATAATACAATTTTTGCAAATAAAAGTAACAGTCAGCTCATAAATATTTGGAAAATCGTTGTTTTTTTGTTTCTATAGGTACCCAATAATAATGAGTTATTTACTCGTAAATTAATTTAAGCTATTTACATACTTATAAATACTATGACGTGGCGATGCCGCTTAGTCTTTTTTTTTTTTGGGGGGTGGGAAATCATCCTATGACTTCTTCCGCTCTAGGGTGGAGCGGAAGGGCGTGTCAGACTCTTACTGACTAAAACCCACCCCTGTTCCTCCCTGCCTTGAGTGCCCAGGGGCGAGGTAACTCTTTCGAATTTATCCTCCACCCGCGGGCAGGCATCGGCCGTGGCAGGCCCCGTCCTTTTGCTGACAACTCTTTGAGGCGCGCGTGGAACACTACGCGCCGTCGACTCTCGGGCCTGGTGCTGATCGGACGGCGAGTTACCCACTACTCGCCGTCCGCAGGCCCGGGTCTACGGTGGCCGGAGATCGTCTCGCGGCGTCCGAACCCCCTGGCGTCTCCGAGGATCCACGAGGACACGGCGGTGCTCTGCCCAAGCGGGGCAAACCTCCACCGTATGCTCCACCGTGTCCTCTGGGCGATCCTCGCAGTGGAAACACCCGGGGGTCACCTCCGCCATGCCGCATAGTCTTTCGGTACACTTTCAGTCAACAGCGTTGCGGAGGAATTTTTGACACCGTATTTTAGTTTTTTTTTTGCTAGAAGTGTTATTTAAGTTTTTTATAAATCTAGTTTGTTTTGTTGTTTTCATTAAGGGCCGATTTTTGAAAAGTCATTTGGTGGTTTGACAGCCTTTGACCATCTTTACATACCGAGACTCTTCCGTGCCTCGGAAAGCACGTTAAGCCGTTGATCCCGGCTGTCAATCGTGGATCTTTGACAGTCGTTACGGGTCGTCAGAAACCCGCAAGTTTGACATCCAGTCTTATCAAGGGGTATCGTATTACCCAGTTACTGGGTTGTGGAGGCCAGATAGGTAGTTGCTCCATGTAAAATACTGGTATTCAGCTGCATCCGGTTAGACTGGAAGCCGACCCCAAGATAGTTTGGAAAAGGCTAGGCAGATTAAAATGATGTCTTCTTCAAAATACTTTCAAACTCTTCTCTAACCACAAATCTTTATCTCCCACAGCACATGCCAGTGCCATGGAAGAAGATGCTGATGTCTCCGCCAGTGTGGGCCATCATCATCACTCACGGAGCCTCAGTGTTCGGTTACTTCACCGTCGTCAACCAGCTGCCGAGCTACATCGAGAGCATCCTGCATTTCAACATCAAACATGTAAGTTTCTTTATATACTTAATACTGGTTTATGCCTGGACCTGTTCTTGGTAGATTTATTAGGAAATCTGATACCTTGAATGCTGCAAAAAAGGAGTCGATTTGTAAAATTATCTTCCAGTTTCTCGAACGTTTTTTTTGTTTTTTACGATAACCTCTTGTAAAAATTCTCTATAGTGTGGGTGCGGTCACAAACATGTATACTGACAAACAAAAGACACCCAGACCAACAAGTCATACAAATATTAATTACTTATATCATATTATTATTCCGTCTATAGATCTTTCTTAATTATTAAGTACATTTTTAAATATTTCTTAAAAATATATATAAAAGCTTTTAAAAATATAAAAAATAGTAGCCCACCGGTATCGGCGGTCAGAGCTCCAGAGAGAGGAATCGCCTGACAATGCGAGCCGTGTCCAGAAGTACAACTTTCTGAATCAAGCCCTTGATCCAGCCTCCTGAGATGTTAGCCGAGGCTCGTGGCTATTAAGCCATTGGCTGATTAATATTATTATTATTTATTATCTTATATCTATAGGCCATACAAACATTTATTCCGTGCCGGAATTGAACCCACGACACACAGCGCAGCAGCCAATCGCTCAACAACTACGCTAACCGTACCGATGTTAAATTAATGTCTCAATTCATTCAACCGATCATAGCAGTTAACGTGGGCTTGAAAATTTGTTACATCAATTTAGCGAGATTATTAATAACTGTATGTAATAATCAAGTTAGCATCAAGATAGGTGATTATGATGACAATATTCATTTTCTCGTGTCAAGATCAATATTTGAAAAGGCTGGCTAAAAACGTCATAGTCAAATTATCACAATGTGAAAAAACATGGTGTTTTTCCAAGTTTTGTCCAAGTTAAATATTGAAGTTAACTTGCTATTTTTTTTAGAATCTGTTAAAACTCCTTTGTGTATTTTAGTGTCCGAACACAGGTTCGGTTAAAAATATGGTTCCGGCTGGAGTTTCGGTTCCTGTCAAAAAGTGGCCGAATATTTGGCTTGACCGAAACTAGCGTCTTTGAGTTGAAGGCTGGGTTTAAAGAACTTTATTTCTCATAGAACTTAAAATAACAGTTCGTTTATAATGAGATACAAAAAAAAAATAAGGTTCTGATCGAACCTCTAAAAACTGACTGTCTTGTTCATCTAATTGGACTGTCTTGTTCGTCTATGTGTGTAATCATTTGTTGTTTCTCTTTATAAGACATTTTCAGGTTCGGCCAAAAAGTGGCCGAATATTCGGCTCAACCGAAACTAGCGTTTTTGAGCTGAAGGTTGTGATCGAACCTCTAAAAACTGACTGTCATTGTTCATCTAATTGGACTGTTTTGTTCGTCTATGTGTATAATCATTTGTTGTTTCTCTTTCTAAAAAAATTTCAGTTTCGGCCGAAAAGTGGCCGAATATCCGGCTTGACCGAAACTAGGTCTTTAACTTTCCTCTCGTTCGTCTACGTGTAAATAATTTGTTTTTAAATATCGTTTTATTAACTTACTAGCACTTCGCCCGCGACTTCGTCCGCGTGGATTTATAGTTATAGAATCTTTATTTACTCAAAAGAAATTTACTACAAATTTCACTTAATGAGACATATTTTATCTATAAAATAATGATGACATTCGTGAGCAGAGCTAGTATGACACATGTATGACACACACAAATGTCAAGAGAAGACAACAATAATTAAAGTAACAAGACATTGAAGGTAGCAGCAAAAGTTTCATGAGAAAGAAAAGAAGAAAAAATTAAATTTTGTGAGTAAATGAAAAACATAAACCAGGGCCGGACTTAAATTTTGTCAATAATAAAAGATCTTAACTGAGTTTTAAATATTTGTAAACTTTTAGAGGTTTTTATTTCTCGTGGTAGTTTGTTGAACATCTGTGCCCCGTAAATAATACTTCTCTTTCCGTAATTTCAAAAATTTAGCCTATGACACTCACAAATAACGTGGCTTTGCATTGGTAAAAGAATTTTCAAAATCGGTAGTACATCCAGAGATTACCCCTACAACCTCAAAAACTTACAAACTTTATCTCTTTATAATATTAGTTTATATCAGATATAGTATAGGCTGAATTTTCAATGGTCTAATAACTTTTTCAAAGTATTTATTTTTTAATTTTTGATTATTTTTCTTATACCACGTGAGTTTCGGTTTCGGGCGAAACTGAAAGGGGAGCCGAACATTCGAGTTTCGGCCGGACACTTAACTTTAAACTGTTAACATTTCTTTGTGTATTCAAAGAGTCTCGTGTCTAATTATTAGTAAAAATGTGACTTCACACTTCTATTGTGTACAACAACTCAATGTCGTATGCTAATCAATATTGACAATGGCCATCGTTCTCTAAAGTTAAAAGATTACGAGCCTGTCATTTCGCAAATGAGAAGTGTTTTTGACAAAGACCCGTGATGAGTTCTTACTGCGTCATTTGCTTTACGTTTACGATAACAGGCTCCCGTAGATAGACACGACGGGATAATCCGACAAAGAAAAAAACTTTTAAGGCGCTATTAACTGCCAATGACCTTGAGTGGTAAGCTTGCGTGTTTTGTACTGAGCTCCCGTAACGCGTCCGTACGTCCACCCAGTAATAGGACTCGCCCATCAAGGAGCGCTGTTCGAAATTAGACGCATTTTTAATTTATTACACATAAAGCAACAGGTATTTAACAAATGCACTGAGACTAAATTATAAATAATTAAATGATATTTAAAATGGTGAAGGTTTCATAAAAATGTGATTCTCAATTTTTATCCACGTTAGACATACTCGTAACTTTACAAATTAATTAAAATATGTTATAAAAATATAATTTCAAATATTCTCAGATCAAATTACGACGAAAATTGTCTAGAGTAATATATATTTTTTTCAAAGAAATAAAACTAGTTGTTTAGACGTAATGTTCAATTAAAAACCATTAAAAGTTAAAAGTTAAAATGGTGGGCTTACACCATCTTAATAGATTTTTTATTATTTGCTGCTTAACTAAAAATTATTAATACCGGTAGATTTGCTATCGTTTATTGAAGAGTTCCATTGTTTATCTCTGAAGGTCTTCATCAGATCTTCACCAAATTTAAACGGGACCACTTCAGGAGTATACTCTTTTGAAGTAGGTCGATAATTTTCGGAAAAATCGGTGAACATACATTAAAACAATATGTACACAGTCGAACATTGAACCTCCTCCTGTTTTGAAGTCGGTTAAACCTCTTTTAACCGACTTTAAAAAAGGAACCTTCCTTTCAGGGAAGAAGGTAGTTCGCGTCGAATCCAGTCGGTTTCTGCAATAGACACCTATCAGCGTAATAGCTATTAAACAATTAAGCACTAATACACCGGGCAATATTAGCAAAAGTAGAAAAAAAAATGAGAGTTCAACGTCCATTGTTACTTCAGACCTTCGTGTTACGTCGAATTATAAAACCTACAGGCAATCAGATAAAGTAAAAACCTTTAATTCTAGACTTTATTTCTAAAGGAATAAGACTTGCATTAAAACTAGCCAACCACCCCACTATTCTTCGTAGTGGGATGGCTGGCTAGTTTTTATTATAAACCTTATCTCTGTTGAAATAAAGTCGTCGTGCGTCGCGGCACTTACGATTTCGTACGGTGACCATACTGAGCGCAGCGAAAGGACAGTTCTTGCTAATTAATATTAATTTGTTTTGCAAAAGATTGCGCAATTATTGTGCAACAACTAAATATTAAACATGCCTTTTGGAGATTTTGAATGGTGCTTACAAGCTATTTTTATATTTTTTTTTATAGCTCTGTTCTTGTTTGTACATGAAATATTTGTACATGTTATTAATAACGAGAGTAAAAGAGAATAAAAAAGTTAATGCCTGTGTTATGCTCTGCCCCATAAGTGTCAAGTTGCGGCCATTTTAAGTAAATAATAAAATTATGCGTCAAAATGGCGGGCAAGAGGTGCAGCCCACATTGCTCGGACTCGAGACAACACTTGATCAGCGAAAGCGATTATCGAAATGCCAATATGGATGGGATTTACCACGTGACATTTCGGTAGCACACTTCGTAACATGTATATCCCTGACAACTGTATAAGGTAGACCGAAGACCTGGTGAGGGTCGCGGGTAGTCGATGGATGCGAGATGCACAGGAGCGATCGTTGTGGTGACACTTGGAGGAAGCACCACCACTGCTGCGTCCACCAGTGAACGTCCTTCGGGTGATATGAGGATGATGATGTCAATTCCTTACATTTTGACAGTCGTTATCGCTGAAAGAATGTCACTTTGTCTAGAGTTTCTTGTGGTTTTTACTTGCCACTTGACTTGTTTTTACAGTTTATCTTGTTTTGCCGAGCGTTAATGATTTCGGTTTTTGCCAAGTTTCTCGTTCAAATTGCTGCCTTCGTTTAGTTCGGTTTTTGCTCAACCAATCTACCCAACCTTTCCCAACAAGTCGAACCATACAGCTGAATAAAAAAAAGCTTAAAAAAAATAACTTGGTCTTTGCTATCAGGTCTTATTTGAAGTCTTTATGTCGTGGTTCATCCACATGTTATACTGCTTAGGCCCAGTATGTGGCCACATTTTAGTGGCGTCGGAGGCCTTATCCAGATCATCGAGGGTGCAGGTGAAAGCACATTATTTGAAGTAACAGTCATAAAGTTAGTACTTTGTAGTTAACGTAATTAAGACATGTCTTTGTATTTAACACAATACAAGGTTGCTTAGTTATTCTCAATCAACTAAGTCTGAGTTGATTGGTATTTATTACTCCACGTGCCTCGTCGTGTTTCCTGCTATTAAATCCATCTGTTGTTAGAAATTTCATTGTTTATAAAGCCACACGTGCTAGCTATTCAAAGGAGTTTACTGTTTACTTCTAATAGTTATAGTTTACGTTAATTAGGTCCTGAAGACTTAACGTTTTCATGTTTAGACTTACCTAAATGAGGGCATGTAATGAGTAAGTGTGCTATTTGACATACTATCACGCTTGTTTTTCTTGAAAGCCTCTCATTAGGTGGACCGATGACCTGGTGAGAGTCGTAGGTAGCCGTTGGACGCGATACGCACAGGACCCGTCGTTGTGGCGACACTTGGGGGAGGCTTATGCCCAGCTGAAATCAAAATTATGATGATGAATTAAATTTCTCGGAAAGAAAGCAGAAGTGTGGGTTTCCCACATTTTATGTTTTGAATAGTTGAATTGTTATGCCACATATCAATTCATTGTACAAATTGACGTAGTTTTCAATTAGAAAGAACAGTTATAATTATAATCAATATTGATTTAACAAATTGTGACTGGTGATCGTTAATTATTAATTTCTCATTGTGAGGAAAAAGATAATGAAGTAATGAGAAAGTATTTTTATTACTTATTATAACAGCTGTTCAATAGCATGCATTGATTTATTATTTACAATGGAAATATACATAATATACTAACTTTTGTAAAACAGTCGCAGTAGTCATCAACAAACCGCGTGACTTTAATAAAACTAGAGTCGGTTTTGCCAAAAGATCAACTAGTTATATCTGGATTGAACAGCATCCTTGTGAATATATTAACAATCTATTTGAATATTAATAGAGTGACCAAAATAACAGATTTGTATATTGTATTATTATGATCTGATAAGATTGAAATAAAAACGGAAGATGTCTTCGAATTGTTGGGAAAGCTATTTTCAAAATGTTGAATGGCATCACTTTTAAATAACAATGTATCACGGCGGGTTTATATTTTCCTTGTGTATAGGACAAACATACCTGCAGACAAAGAGCACCTGTATAAGATTGTAGAGACCCGTGTACAAAACAAAACGTATCGGAGGACTTCAAAAGTTTCCTTGACCATCCGTTTCACGTTTCTTTATTTTAACAAGCCTTTAGGCATACACTTTTGGAAACATGGAAATCTGAAAACGCAAATATCTTGAACTAATAAATGTCTGTAAATCATAACTGCTCGTGTCCAGTTAGTCTAACTGCTTCTTGAAAAAATCTGGGATGTACCACCAGTTTTAACAAGACATACGACCACAGCACAAATATTGCTTTTTATCACACGCCTTTTGCAAATTACAAGCTGTTGAAGTTAATTAGAACTTATTTTGTGCAAGCCGAAGTTGCACAAGGCACTTATAGGTACATTAAATTAAAAACCCAGTTATATCACAAACCTGTGTGAGATTGCGATCAGGTTGTTACCTATGTGTGTGTGTGCTCAAATAACACAAACTGGAAGTCCAACAGTTACTTAAAGCAAACCCCGATATACAATTTTCACCTTTTTATCAAAGAGCTGTTGATTTCATCTCGCTTGATCATTTATGATCTTGCAAAGGATAAACAAGCATCACGCAAGCCAGCCATCCTATTGCATCAGCCAAAAAGTTGACAACCTCTAGTGAGTTTTATAGCAGCAAAACCAAGTTGCCACACCTCAATTCATGTGGCAAACGTTGGAAAACCATCGCCTTTGGCTCCTCAAGTCCTCATGCATATCTTACGCACTAATACTGAAATAAGGTTGTTTGAGAGGTAAATCTATTGAAATGTCATTGCCAAGATAATAAAAACTTAACATTCATATTTTGTCTAAAATGTGTGTTTTTTGTTGAATTATTATTCTGACTTTAGTGCAATCTGATTTCTGATTATAATTTCAGAGGATGTCTTAGGTTGCACCTTCATTATTTAAAACTAGCAACTCGCCCCAGCTTCGCTCGGGTACAAATTATACATATAAACCTTGCTCTTCAATCACTCTATCTATTAAAAAAAACCGCATCAAAATCCGTTGCGTAGTTTTAAAGATTTAAGCATACATAGGGATATAGGGACAGAGAAAGCAACTTTGTTTTATACTATTTAGTGATTAAGTGATTGTACTTTTTTCACAAATAACTCGTAATGATTAAATCTCTTTAGAATATTGCTTGCTGCACCTGACAATTGAAGCTCTTTTTCAATGTTTCAAGATTATTATGTTCTTACTTACCTATACTTACAGAGTTGCAAAATTACAAATAATTCATATTTATAAGCAGGCCCTGGAAAACACGTTTTGTATAAAAATAGTTAGTATCCAGGCAGAGGCAGTAAAAGTAACAGCTATATTAATTTGCTGGAAAACGAACGATGAAAGTCTTGTCAGCGCTACGTATGCACAGCGACAAAATCGCTGCAGCGTTATGACATGTAAGTGTTGCTACATTTTAGCAACTCCTAAACATCTATTACATGCTCAAAATCGATAAAAACTTCTAATATAAATTAATTTTCTTGCAAAATAATGTTAATCTCGGCTTAAATTTGATGAGGCTATTATTTTAGTGACAGTTATATGCTGACATCTAGTAAATTTAATTAATATACCATCTGAATTAATTTAAACATCCGTTACCTTCTATTTAATAACTTAATTTAAATATATTTTATACTACTAGCTCAGTCGCGTCACTCTCTGATGAGTCATCACGCACGCCTCTGAATCCGGACTGTCCAACAAAATGACTAGCAACATGGTTACCTTATTAAAAGGCATGCAATTTTTTTTCTACGAATGTGTCAGTGATTAAATTTTACATAAATATTTACTGCTTTTTTTTCTATTTATACAAAACATGATTTAAGTTTTTCTTTTAGCTTTTTTAATGTTGCGCTAAGAATGGCAACTACGGTTTTGCAAAAAAAAATAAAAAAGCGGCCAAGTGGGTGTCGGCCCACGCGCATGATAGGGTTGCGTAGTCGCCCATTATAACATGCGGACTTATGACAATAACGTTTAAATTTAAAACGAAAATAAAAACAAAATTTTACGTTTGCTACCCGTTTTAAATACTAAATAAGAAACAACTTCACCAGTATTTTTTTCTAAGGATTTTGTGTTTTGTGCAAATTTTTTAAGTAGGTACATTTTATAACTCTCAAACTAACGGAGCTAACTTAGCCGTGATAGTTTTCCTTGGAAAGTTCGGTGTGTACTACCATCACATTTTTTTTTCTGATTTTTCAAGCATGCATAGCTTTAGGAGGGAAGGTCGTAGTCTCGAACAAAAAAAATAAAAATACAAAATTTTTTAATATTTCGCAAAAGAAACACTAAAGCGAAACATAGTCAATGATTTTGGAAGACTGCACTACACTAGGATAGGCGAGAAAAATAATAATCATCACCACTTTTTATGTAAGTACGGCATATACCATAAAAAGAAATACTTTTCAACAACTTTGTTTCGTTTTCTTGGCGTGATTACTATAATATACCCATGCGAAATTGCAGCTTTCTAGTACTAACAGTCTCCTAGCTATGTCTCGGAGAGACAGCTGGACAAATCCTTGTTAGAACTACAGAACTCTAAAAAAACAAAATGACTTTATTAATGGTTCTGTGATATTTTAATTTGTATTTTTGTATTAGTGTTTTTTTGTAAAACTGCATGTTTCGCAGTTTGCCGAGTACTACCTATTTGCTAAATTAAATTAGCTTACCCAAAACCTGTAAAACCAGTCGAAAAGTCACCAAAACGACCTCTCCAAGGAGGTTTTATCCAGTTAGGACTAGACTTTACTATTATTACTTTAATAAAACCTGAATTTGAAGTTAACTTCGTCCTAGATGACCTCACTGGACTATTGGAGTTTTCTAGACGGCAGTTAATATCTCCACTTCACAAACTTACTCTTTATAGCTTTACGACGATTTTAATTTATTGACTTCAGTCATTTGCTTTGTAGAATGAAATCTGCTTTTTAACGTTCTTTCAGTATATTTACGGGCTATCAAACAAGTTAACTGTATTCACAGTATATTGATAGATATTTTTCTCAGAAATGCTATATCTCAGACTTTAAAAGCCGCAAGTAACAATACCAAATATAGTTTAACTCTAGACAATCCGTCTAAACCTAGTCTGTTTTACGTCCATTATAAGGCACTGGAACACTCGGGACACATAGTCGATGAGGCTGAAAAGTTCTGTTGGAAGGTTTCCCACAAGGTGGACCGATGACCTGGTGAGGGTCGTGGGAATCCGCTGGATGTGAGACCCACAGGACCGATCGTTGTGGTGACACTTGGTCCAGGTCTATGTCCAGCAGAGGACTTCTTTCGACTGAAATGGTGATGATGGGCTTTTTCTGGCGGCTTCTTTCCCATAGTCTACCACTCGACGTTAGTTTGGCTTTCTATCAGTAAAAGAATTTTCATAATCGGACTAGTTACTCCAGAGATAAACTCTTACAAACAAAAAATAAAAATATCTCTTTGTGATGTTGGTTTAGATACGAGTAACAAGGTACGTTTTTATAGCACTTTAACGCTGTAAGTTCTAATATAGCTAAAACTGTCGCTAATCTCCTCGGACCATCCTGCTATCAGCCATCACCGGATTAGGCTAGTAGCGAAATTAGTTCGTTATCTGATAAGAGATAACCCTCGAAGCTTTCATACTAATCTCGATATTAATCGGTTGATGTAATTGACGACACTATTGCTAAATGTAGTGCAAGTTTTATCAAAATTGTATAAGTTTTTGTTATCTTATGTTTTTTTTTAAAACATAAGGATAACAAAAAGTTATACGTTACCCCGGCACAACGAATTACTCCTGTATCATGGGTGTGTTCACAACCATGAGAACTCACATACACAAGGACCTCAGACTCGGAACAATTATTTTTAGGCTAAACAAACATTTGCCCCGTGTGGGAATCGAACCCGCGACGCACAGTACAGCAGCCAATAGCTCAACCTCTGCGCCAGCCGGGCCGTCAGTACGATTTTTGTTAATAACTTTGACTAGTTCAGTAAGTGTGGCTCACAATAAGAGGCGAGTCACTGCGCTGTAGGAGCAAATCTATGAGCAGTCACAGGGGTTGAGGGGTGAAGTACCGCGCGGCAAGTAGCGCACTTCACAGCCGTCATAAAGTTTGACGCCAACTGTAATAGAAGAAATTATTTATTTATTGAAACTTCATGCAACACATGTACAAAGGCGGACTTAATGCCATAGGCATTCTCTACCTGTCAACCAAGGATGGTAGAGATATAACATGATAGGTGCATAAAATGAGAAAATATTAATAAGAAGAAAATGGTTACGAAAGTATATATATATATAGTTAAACTAAACATACGTATACGTATTGTCGCCGATCTTGCAGCAAAACTAGTAAGTAATACGTTCTGTAAAGTAATTAATCTGCTTCTGGAACAAAATTAAAATATTACCTGTATTTATTTTGTTCATATTTAAGAATCACTTATGTAAATGCAAAAAAGTCTGACAAAAAAAGGGTACATGTTTTTGCATTAGTTACTTGGCAGGGTATTTCCATTTTGATACAGATCTCTACTGAGATAATCCATAACAATGTTAGCTTGAATTTTCTATTATTAGATTTGTAAAGTTTGCACAAAAAATGTGGATTATCCCGTCAATCTCTGAATCATGGTTACACTATAAATACACAGTGGCAGTACAAGTTGCTCGACCTAAAATATGTCGGATGTGCTCTTATATGGAAAGTACAGATCTTCATATTTTTTTCGGATCAGACCTTTGACCATCCTGGGCTTGCATTGTAAGTTTGAGAAAAATTAAAATGGTGTCAATTCAGTTCTGCACAAACTGAAATTAACTTAGGCTATTGCTATCTTTTTCTCTGTAATAAAACAAGAAAGAAACGGACGTAAATTAGAGCTGTGAAATTTAGTTTGAACTAATATTTCCATACAAAGTAAGGGTACACGTAAAAACATGTCGTCTAAAAACACGGCGAAGCGCAAGGCGTAAACTAGTTTGACATCTCTAACTTAGTGCATAGCTATAGCCGTCCTTTTCTCGCACTGCCTTTCAGTAAAAGATAGCAATTCTCTAATTTTAGTTTAGATATTGAACAAGAGAATCCGTGCCATTAGCGATTCTCTAATTTTAGTTTAGTTACTGAGCAAGAGAACCGGCACCAATTTCGAATTGATTGGTCAAATTGTACCTTTTTTGTGAAGATGGGAAAACATCACATGGCTTCCGCTCTGGGTGGAGCGGGATCGTAAGACTCTTACCGACTAAAACCTACCCGTTTTTCTTCAATTGCCCTTTGCTTCCAGGGTCGCTGGGTCACAGTTTCTTTATTCCCTAACACTGGCAATCAAGTTGTACTTACAAAGGAATTTATTCGCAGTAATTAGAAAGAAACCGATAGGATATGTCATGGAATGTGTGCATAAATGCAGTAATTTAGATATAATAGGTAGACGTAAATTGGATAAACTGAGAAATGAATACATTACATGTAGTTTAAAAGTGGCGCCAGTGTCGAAAATCGAATTCAGCAGTCGTTTTATCGATTTGTTTTCGTTGGATCCCATTTTTTAGGTATTAACGATGGGTCCCATTTACTATTTCCATTGAATCCCATGTTATGACAACATGTGTACTTTTCAGAAGAAAAGTGATTTACCTTTAAAAACATTTAAGAAAGAAGCGTGTGTTTGGCCCACCGACTATTAAATAATGATAGAATGAATGAAAGGCAGAAGAAACATGAATTAATTCATACCTTATTTTCACACACAGACATTCCCCGTCGACTTGTTCGTCTAGTCGTTTGTTACGTCCTTTTATTTTTGTCACGGTTATCCTTTTTGGGATCCCTCACTCATGACTCACGCCAACATAAGTCAGCTTCATACCACTTAGCGCCAGAATGAATAGGAAGCAACTCATGAGCGCAGGATGCACCAGATCCGAGTGATTGGTAGGAATTGTCAGCAGTCGGCAATTTTGACGAGCCCTATTGTCGGATGGACAGCTGTGAGAAATGATTGCATATTATGTATGATGCAATACTGGACACTGGATGAACTTTTGTTAATTGATTTTAATTCATCAATTAATTAATTTCATGTTTATTATTATCATTGTCAAGTAACATCACCTCGCTCCTATTAATTGCTAACATTTCCTAAGTTCAAATCGCTAAAGTGTTCCGGCATTACAAGCGGTCCCTTACAAGGGCAAACCAGTCATAATTGTCCCATTTGTCTTCACAAGGTCGGTCACATACAAGTGCTAATGCAACAATACCAATACCTATTACGTCATCTTAGATCCTACTTTCCTTGGATAGGATGGAAATCTGAGATCTCTGTGGAAAAGGATAAGTATAGTAAGATTCAAAGTTAATGACGTGTGTGAAGTTCGCGTTTCGCTACGCAGTACCTACCCCGCTGTCAAATGGAATTTGGCTACTGCGCAGCAACCAAGTTTTTGACACTTGCCTAATACTTTGGATACGAAACATTTCGAGTCCAGGGGGATTAGACAAAATTCTTTTCTGTTAACGTTAATGCTAACGCTTCGTGCAAAATGTATGGCTACGACATTTTGCACGAAGCGTTAGAGACAGAGAACTGTCACGTGACTCACGCCCAGTAATGCCTTTGCCATACATTTGCACGATGCGTTAGCGTTAACGTTAACAGGAAAATATTTTGTCTAAAGGCTCTGTTCTAACAACGTAAAAATACCTTATCCTCTTTGTAACAAACGCAACATAGGATTCTTTAATCTTTATTTTCTATGCTAAGGTATGATTTTTTATTCAATAACGTCACATATGCGGGCCGTACTACCGGCCAAGTGGCGCCCTCATTGAATAAAAAATCCTAGCGTAGCATAAAAAATAAATATTAAAGAATCCAACGTCACGTTTGTTATAAAGAGGATAAAGTATTTTTACGTTGTTAAAACAGGTCTCAGAATGTTTCGTATCCAAAGTAGTAGGCAAAAGTACCAAAAACGGCCGTTTCTTACTTTTCACCGTGAGTGACAGCAATAGGGCTCCATTTGGACCCTTCGGGTACGTAACCCTAAAAACCAATTGTACAATAAACGATGATGCCACACAAGATACAGCACGATTGTTGGTTTAAATTCAAATAGCTATCATTTATTTCTTAATCCAACGTTTTTCCCAACGTTTTGTCGTTTACATGTTTCAATATTATATGATTCTTTGCTTAGATTGCGTTATTAGCTTTGCCTAATGGTCTTGCTCGGTGCAATCATCGTAAGTACTGAACATTAGCCCCGGTTGTAGATCGAAAGCTAAACTAAGTTAGTTTTAGCTTAGCTCGCATAGTTTAGGTAATTTTTAGGAAAATCACTTTTCTTCCTTTAATTTTTAATTTATTTTTATTATTTGTTGTTATAGCGGTAACAGAAATACACGGTCTGTGAAAATTTCAAATGTCCACTTATTACAGATCATGAGATAGAGCTCGCTGACAGACAGACAGACGGACTGACGGACAGCGGAGGCTTAGTAATAGGGTCCCGTTGGTTACCCTTCGGGTACGGAACCCTAAAAATGATGCTATGCGTTAGCTATTCGACCTGTCATAATCAGCCTATTGTTCCCACTGCTGGGACTGTAGGAGAGGGAATGAGCCGTAATACACCACGTGGGCCCGGTTCGAGTTGGTGGATGTCACATGTCTTCGAACCCACGACGTACTCGTAAGTCGGGGCCGTTACCACTGGGCCACTATTGCTCCTACCACTGCCACCAAAGCTAATCGACTTAAGGTAGAAGCGCCAGAGGAGCCCGCGAAATTCAAATTTTCTTACGTTTTTGCAATTTGCAAGTCAGTGTCAGTTTGTATGTTGGTAAAAAAATGATTCGCGGCCGTAGCAAAAACGTATTAATTACACAACTGTAATTAATCATTAAAATCATCAATACAACTCTCTCAGTTAGAATTGATACCAAATGTCATGATTTCATGAAATGCTACATTTGCCATCAATTCTAACTAAAGGAGTTGTATTGATAATTTTAATGATTATAATTCTATAAATACATACTTGCAACGGCCGCGAATCATATTTTGACTAAGATACAAACTGACACTGACTTGTAAATTGCAAAAAACGTAAGAAAATTTGAATTTAGCGGGCTTCCCTGGCGCTTTCACCTTAAGCTAAACTAACTTAGCTTAGCTCATAGTCTGCAACCGGCTTAAAAACTAAGTCTAAACCACCACACAAGAGTAATGACTTCTCAGAATCTAAAGACATACTAACTGCACGCAACTTTGTCATTTAGACTCGATAAAATCATTCGAATCTTTGAATCTAAAGTACCGTAAACATGGCGCCATGAGAGGAGAATTCCAAGTGGTGAGAAAATGTGAAAGTGGTTTGAATTTCATGAATATGTCAACTCGGTCTACATTTACATAATTCAATTCAGCATCTTATCAAAGCGATACTTTGTCTGACTGAAAATCAGGAATTGTTCCACGGTATTTACGCACTCCCGGGACAAAAAGTATCCCCTAGAACATGACCTACCCGTGTGCCAAGTTTCGTATAAATCGGTTCAGCCTTTGAGGCAACATCCAAACATCCGTACGTGCACACGTAATATTAATTAGTAGGTTACCATAAGGTGCCATAAGCAATCAAATGTAACGCTATTAAAAGCAAATAGTCATGTTGTTTACTAGTTAAACTTACCATTTTGCGGTTAATTTTATAGTCTACTGGCGACTCGCCTCAGCTTCGCACGGGTACAAAATATACACCTTAACCTTTCTCATGAATCACTCTGGCTATTGGTGAAAATCTCATGAAAATCCGTTCACTACTGTTTGAGTTTATTGCGAACAGACAGAGTGACGCAGTGGGGGACTTTCATTTTCTAATACGAGTATGTAGAGATCAACAGACATCATCATCTTCCTGCCCTTTTCCCATGTTACTTGGGGTCGGCGCAACACGTTTTTTCTTCCATTCTGTCCTGTCAGCCGTCACGCTATCACTAAATCCCTTTTCTATCATGTCACTCCTCACACAATCCATCCATCCTTTCTTGGGCCTCCCTCTCCCACTCCATCCATCCGCATTTATATTCATAACTCTTTTATATAGTTATGTGTTTAGCTAGAAAGAAAGAAAATGAATTTATTTTTTTATCCCTCCTCATCACATAACCATACCAAGATAAGTGGTTCGCTGTCAACATTTCTGTGTCTGGCGCCACTTTTAAACTACCTCTAATGTACTCATTTCTAACTTTATCCATTCTCGTTACTCCACACATCCATCTCAACATTCTCATCTTATCCACATGCAATCTTTTGTCGCCATATTAATTTAAACTTAAAAACAACAATTAAACGTAATAACAGCAAGACAGCTACTAATTCACACATGATTGAAACCAACTCGTTTCTTGAAAATGACTCAACAATTACGTTTAGCCCATCTCCGGACATATTTACTGCGTCTCCATAAAACTTTAGTACATGTTAAAAATTCTCAACAAACCGGTAATTTTTCCCAACGTTAGCTGTTTGGTCTATCTTTAGACCAAGAATGCAGCCCTAGGTCTCGACTTGATGAACAGTTACTACTTAGTTGCTACGCGTTCGTAGTAAAGATAAAGTAGAAAAAAAAAGATGGACGATGGCTCCTGAAGTTGTTGGACAGGGTTTTAAGTCGATTAGTGGATAAGTGACTGACCTTAATGCTAAGTCCGTGATGGTGGTCTGGAAGGTACTATAGAAAACTGGGTCGTGGTCGCAAGCGTGACTGTTCTGGTTTTAGTCGGTAAGAGTCTGCCACGCCTTCCGCTCCACCCTAAAGCGGGAGATGTCATTGGATGATTTACCACGCAAAAAAAAAAAGTGTCGTGGATAAATTCGAAACAGAGTTAGCGCGCCCGTGGGCACTCAGGCAGGAAAGGAACAGGGGTGGGTTTTAGTCAGTAAAAGTTTGACACATCTTCCTGCTCCTCCCAGAGCGGGAGAAGTCATAGTATGAAGATCCACACAAAAAAAAAAAACTTGACTGTTGAGCGCGTTGGGTGGAGCGGACAGAAAGTGACAGACTCTTATGGATTAATACCCAGCCGCGGGCAGGACCCGCGTTCCAGGGCCGCGGTGTATTTCCGTCCTGGGATCGATTTCCGGGTCGGGAAAAAAGTATTATTGGGTTTTTCCATTAGGAATTACTCTGTAGCAGAGTTAGGATGTTGATGGTGTGACACCCCCATGCCTTAGAAAGCAAGTGAAGTCGTTGGTTCTGCGCCTGATCTCACTTCGGTCGTGTCGGATTACCGTCCCTTCGGACTGTGGGTCGAACCCAGACAGGCGCTTTACTTTGTGTAAATTATTTCGTCACCACTGCTCTCAAAACGGTGAAGAAAAACATTGTGAGGAAACCGGTTTGTCCGAAGCAAAACTTCTAAGACATGATGATATTATAGGGACCTGGAGCACCTTCTCGTAGTGCAGGGTCCCTGGAGATTCTTTATACGCGTCTAGGGGCTGTCGTACTCGCTGGCAGTGCGAGAGTGTCGTGTACGAGAGTGACTGCTTATGTGTGTGGTGTTATAAAGGAAAGAGAAATGGCGAACTTATACGTTATATTGAATAATAAAAATAATACAAGTACCCTATTCGAGCGGGCTAGCAGAAGAGCACCCAAAAACAAAAGTCTTCCTTATTCTTCTTAATTTCAATCGGCGTTCCAAGAGTTTCTAGAATGTTCCAAACTTCCAACGTGCCAGTCTCCACCATAAGGCCGCCAACATAAGGTCGTCACAATATCCATCAACCCGCATTGGGCCAGCGTGGTGGATTTCCTACGGCCCACACCCTCTCATAGACAGGAGGCCTGTGTGAACATTAAAAGGCTGAATAAGCCTTAGGCTAGAAAAAGGATGTGGGGTATTTGAAGATTCCAATAGATAGTTTACTAGGCAGTCTGGTGGCCTAACATTATAGCTACTTAATGGAACAGTTTAAAAATAGCCTATTTGAAATTCTAGTGCATTTGTCACGAGCACACTGTGCTAAGTGCTTCTTAGAATCTGTTCTAGACATGTAGGTATTCATAGGTCATCTTGATCTCAAGGAAGTGTCGTTTAATCTTATTTATAGTTCAACATGACAAGATTTGCATGTCTCCGATTGCTACTAAGTGCAGTGCAGTGGGACAAGTCTATTTATTTTGTTTCCATAAGTGACTAGGCTTTAGAATATTTTTACTTTAAGATATTATTACAGACAACTGGTTTACTCCTATACACCGGGAGGAATTGAAAGATGAAAGGGAGGCCGTTGTCCTGCAGTAGAACAATACAGGCTATAAACCAATGAAGTCGGTGTTTGTATTTTATTTTTTCGTTATTTGACACAGACTTCCGAAATTAAAGTTATTTTGCAATTTTTAGTATTTTCTTTTTTTGAAGTCGGGTGTATTTTTTGTAATAGGTACTTAAAGTTTATTATTTTTAACATTTTAGTTACCCCAGCAATTTATGCCCGAACCGACAATCGCGTTAAGATGTAATTTGAACATAATTGAAGCAAACCAAAACGTCATCTCTATATACATATTTTTTGTTTTTATTGATTTTTTCAAAAAGCGTTAAATCAATTTCGATAAACTTTATATGGGACCACCTCTGAAGTATGACCTACCAAACAAAAAAAGAATCATCAAAATCTATTCACAAGTGGCGGAGTAATCGCGTAAACAATATACAAAAAAAAAAAAACATACAGACGAATATTGAGAACCTCCTCCTTTCTTGAAGTCTGTTAAAAACATGTTGAACTTACGTCAAGGGATGCCAATAAATTGTTTTCCCACTGCAACACTACACTAGGGTTATTTTAGAGGTCCTGTATGAAAATGATACAGAAAGAAAACAATACGCCATTTGTTTAATTTTTCACTTTTCTAGAAATCTTACTTTAGAAATAAAAAAAACTTTCTTACAAAAAAATGACTTCCATAAAAAAAATACACTAAAAATTAAAAAAATAACTTTAATTTCGGAAGTCTGTGTTTGTATTTTATTTCTTCGTAAGTTATTTTTTTAATTTTTAGTGTATTTTTATTTTCTTTTATGGAAGTCGATTGATTTTTTTGTAATAAAGTTTTTTATTTTTCACTTTTTATTTGTTCTACCCAGAACTAAAAACCCAAATAAAATGAAACGTGGAATTTAATTAAACATACTCGTAATTGGAGAAAACCATTTTTTACGTTTTCTTCAGTTTTTCAAAAAGCGCTGAAGCAATTTCGATAAAATTTATATGGACCACCTCGGGAGTAAGTATATTCTTTCGGATAAAAAAAGAAATTTGAAACTCTGTCCACAACTGACAGAAAAATAGGTGGACATTCATAAAAAAAAAACAGACAGTCGAACATAGAACCTCCTCCTTTTTCGAAGTCGGTTAAAAAATGACAAGACGTAAGTTTGATGTATTCCCATTGCAAAACGCTTTTTAGTGTTATTTTTATTTCAACGTGCCATTTAAAATACGCCAAACCGTCATCAAACACCACTATACCAAAGGGTCGTTGAGGGAAAGCAGCGGGTGCACCGGATGGGTTTTACTGCTTCACTGGAAAATACGCAAATGGGTAGGCGCCCCTAATTGCGTACTGAGAAACAGAGAGTAGGGTCACCCGGACTTCAGCGTGGGGCGTTGAAGAATGGGGTTGGAAGTAGCTTAAGGCTAAGTGAGGGTGATGCGATTGATTTCCCAGGAATGGAAGCGTTTTGGGGTTCTTTAAAGAATGAAACAATGGAGTTATTGTGTATAATTTAAAAGGAATTGGAGTGTAGCTCAAAATTTGGATTAGGGGTATTTGCTTTCGTGCTTGTAGTTTTTAGGGTTCCGTACCCGAAAGTTCCAAATGGAGCCCTATTGCTGTCACTCACGTGTCCGTCTGTCCATCGTCTGTCACACAGGTTTTGCAGCCAAACGGTTGGAGCCACAGTCTTCAAATTTTCACATAAGCGTCTTGTTGACCCAAAGCCGTACAAACAGTCAAAAAAACATTTGGTACGGAACCCTAAGAGCGGTTGCGCACTACGTCCGATACTTATCTGTCAAAATACAGATCTATAGAAAACTCGGACCGAACTCGGATCTGTAGTGCGTAACCTACTATACAAATTGTTCTACGACCACGCCGGACCGTATTTTCACGGATAAGTATCGGACGTAGTGCGCAACCGCTCTAAATGTGTGAAGTCTGACACGTATGTATGTACATATGTTTGTTCGCGATTTTCTCGAAAACGAGGTACTGATCCGATTTGGGTTTTCGTTATTCAAATACATATTTTTAACCGACTTTCGAAAAAGGAGCCTCCTCCTTTTTCTATGTTCGACTGTATGTATGTTTTTTTTTTATGTATGTCCGCCGATTTCTCCGTCAGTTGTGGACAGATTAAAATTCTTTTTTTATCCGAAAGAATATACTCCCGAGGTGGTCCCATTTTAATTTTATCGAAATTGCTTCAGCACTTTTTGAGAAAATGAACAAAAACGAAAAATACGTTTACCTCGATGACGTTTTGGTGTTCTCCAAATGTTTAAATTCCATGTTCCATGTTATTGGGGTTTTTAGTTCTGGGGTATAACAACTAAAAAGTGAAAAATAAAAAACTTTTTTACAAAAAAAAAAAACAACCGATTTCCAAAAAAAAAACTAAAAATTAAAAAATAACTAATTTCGGAAGTCGGTGTCAAATAACGAAGAAGTAATACAAACACCGACTTCCGAAATTAAAGGTATTTTTTAATTTTTAGTTTTTTTTTTTTTTGGAAGTCGGTTGTTTTTCAAGGAAGGTTTTATTGTGTACATTAGGATCTGATGAAGAATTTCGGAGATAGAAAGAGGAACTCTTCAATTACTAACAGAAAATAATTTGCGATTACTGCGATCATTCTATGTATTGTTTACTCAATTTAATGGAGAACCACAACTAAAAAGAGAAAAATAAAAAAACTTTTACAAAAAATAGAAACGAATTCCATAAAAAAAAACAAAAAATGTGGAAAGTAACTTTAATTTCGGAAGTCGGTGTCAAAACACGAATAAACAAAACCAGGGACGCTGACTTTTTTTGTTTCTTTTTTTGGAAGTCGGTTCTATTTTTTGTAAAAAAGTTTTAGAATTGTCAAGTTTCTTACTAATTTTATCAGTTATTATTTATTTAGCTCTAGCGACCCGCCCTAGCTTCGCACTAGTACAAATTACACACATTGGTGAAAACCCGTTTCGTGGTTTAGGAGGAGTTAGCAGAGGAACAGACGAACGCTAAAAGCGACTTTGATTTATAAGATGTAGAGATCTTAACAACCAACAGTTTACATCAAATAGACTTATTACCAGAGGTCGGAATTAGGTAGAGTTATTTATGTACTCGTACTTGCATAGAAATGTTGATATTAATATGGATCTTCCCGGGATTTCTAATGGACAATCCCGTATGGCCACAAATAAATAATAATAAAAAAACAACCGTATTTTATATTTTTCACTTTTTAGTTGTTATACCCCAGAACTAAAAACCCCAATAACATGTAACGTGAAATTTAAACATACTCGTAATTGGAGAAAACCAAAACGTCATAGAGCTTACGTATTTTTCGTTTTAGTTCAGTTTTTCAAAAAGTGCTGAAGCAATTTCGATAAAATTTATATGGGACCACCTCGGCAGTATATTCTTTCGGATCAAAAAATAATTTTGGCAACGTCGCGCGTGCAGTGGTAATTGTGAAAGTAAATAGCTTTTTTATTTAATAAATCACGGGATGTTTCTGCTCTTTAAAATTAGTCTCGGGATTTGAGGCATATCCACTTTATTCTTTCGCTGTATGAAATCAGTGTAAGTACGTAAATATCTCTACCTAATTCTTACCTCTGCTTATTACTGCCCAACGTTTATTGAGATCACTCGCCAAATTTCACAAGAGCACATGTGACGCATATCAATATTTAACCTTGTTGTTTCCATAACTATGGAGGTCAAGGTCGCTTAGTAGTATTGTCTGCCATTCTAGACTAGAAATGCCCTTGAGTTGAATGAAAGTGGAGACAAACGCTTTTCCCATAATCTCTGGTAATAAATCGTAAGATTAATAGCGTGTGGGTGGATATTGTAAAGGCGGGACAGGCAGACAAACGTGACGCGACAATGCGACTGCTATTTTATATAGAAACTAGTTTCTGCCAGCGGCCTCGCCTGCGTGGAATTAGTACTTTCCCGGTTATAAACTTTCAACCCTAAAGTTGAATTTCGAAAAACCCTCTCTTAGTAGATACCTACTCTTCACAAAGAACACACCCTTCAAATTTCAAGTCTCTAGAACCAGCGGTTTAGGCTGTGTGTTATGTTATATATCAGTCAGTCAGGACTTTGAATTGTATTTAAGGTGAAAGCTCCAGGGTAGCCCGCGAAATTCAAATTTTCTTGCGTTTTTTGCAATTTGTAGGTCAGTATCAGGTTGTATGTTAGTCAAAATACGATTCGCAGCCGTAGCAAGTACGTATTTACAGAACTGTAATCATTAAAATCATCGAGCCAAGGGGATCATCGGCAATGATAGACTCGTTGAGTCAAAACTCCAAAGTCTTGAACATAGACGCCGAGTTGCTAGCCTGTCGGTTTTCTATCGATTACATTTTGGGGAGTGTGCGACGGAATTGCATGATTTGATTCCGCCAAGCCCGTTTCATCTAAGGACCACAAGACGTACGGCGAAGTGCCACCGGTTCATGGTGGACATCCCATCCATACGCACAAAGCGTTTTGAGAAAACATTCATTGCACGTACAGCTAGAGAGTGGAATTCTCTACCGGAGTCTGTGTTTCCTGTAAGATACAACCTGGGAGTCTTTAAGTCAAGAGTGAATAGGTTACTTCTAGGCAAGCGTGCTCCATCTTCGACCACATCATCGCTTACCATCAGGTGAGATAGTGGTCAAACGCGAGCCTATCAAATATAAAAAAAAAAAAAAAAAATCAATAGGTACAACTGTCTCGCTTAGAATTGATGCCAAATGTCATGATTTCAAATACTTACATTTGGCATCAATTCTAACTGAGAGAGTTGTATTGATGATTTTAATGACTATAATTCTATAAATACATACTTGCTACGGCCGCGAATCAAATGTTGACCAAGATACAACCTGACACTGATCTGCAAATTGCAAAAAACGTAAGAAAATTTGATATCGCGGGCCACCCTGGCGCATTTACCTTAAACAGATTCAAGATTCAATGAATGACTCCAAAAAAAAAAATAGCAGTATCTTTGTGCTCTTCTCTCTTAAAATTTGTTTCTAAATTAGGTTTTTTGTGCGTAGTCTCACTATCCGGCACTTCAGTACTCCGGTACATCCATTAGTGCGGCACCCTCCGCCCGAACCTACCGAACCGCTTCCAGTCCGTTATTAAATAAATTAGGACATTCTAAAATGCCTTATTTTAACTATCTTGATACTAGCTGACCCGACAGACGTTGTCCTGACGCGCGAACTGTCAAACTCGCGAAGATCTGTTTCATGAAATTTTCTACACAACTTTCTTAATTTTATTCTGTCATAAGAACCTTCTCCTGACAATAACAAACACAACAAAAAAAGAATTAGTGAAATCGATCCAACCGTTCACGCGTGATGCCGTGACCTAGGAAATAGGGATTCATTTATATATACAGCGTGGAGAAGACAATACGACAATAAATGAAAACACGGACAATACCAGTTTATAAGAATAAGTTTAAGCTATCAAAAATATCCTAACATCGAAAATAAAAAAATAAAAATTTCAAACAAACTAAATGGCATAAAACTAGAAACGAAATAGAACACCACTTATAAATATGAGTTCACTAACCTGTCGTAAGAGCGGCAACAACGCGCGGTCCTGTAGCGACTTGATTTTTTGGCTTTTAATTATGGATTAATGCTCAGTAAAATTACACTAAATCACAGATTATTTAGCACAGAATCACAGCTATGAATGCCAGCCCAAACATTGGCACCAAATCTGTACTGGTGCGAAGTCTCCCGTCCTAGACGCGGATTCACGCGGCTCCAGTAACGAATATTCTGTCTGTTCCATAAACCGTTCCTTGTAAATGTACTTTCATCAGTCCACATCACATTGTACAAGAAATCCGGATTCTCGAAATGTTTATTTTCAATCCAGCGACAGAAGTTTTACCTAACTGGTTTGTCTCTAGGTAACAATGCATGCAATTTCTTGTATTTATACGGCTTCCGTTTGTCGCGTTTTAAAATTTAAGAATAGTTGTATGGTCAACACCTGAACTACACGTTGGGTTGCGTTAAAAAAAACACGAAAACAATAAAAACTAAGCGTCTAATTTCGCACAATTCACTCACTGTTTAACTAAATACCTATTAAAACGTTACGTGTCCTGTCACCAAAATAAAGCGTCCAATTTCGCACTAATACCGTCGTAAATGAATTTACAAAAAACACGAGCGGCGGGGAAGTACCTAGACGCGTGACTCGTCACAGGACCGCGGCGACACACTAACATAAATTTGTTGTAGCAAATTTCTTCAAGAAAGCGAACTAACAAACGAAACTAGATTTATCTCTTTCGCACACACTAAATTTTCTATTAACATTATGAGTGCATTGCAATTTCCGCATTCGTTACTTTCTTATCCAACTCTGATGACACGCTTTATGACTCTTATTACTCAGAGTTAAGGTATAATTTTCACTAAATCAGATGAAAATACTAATTTGGCGAAAGTGCGTAGTAGCGAGTTGGCAACGTGACTTTAATGTTTTGATGTTTATACCGATGTGGGTCGTTAACCTGACAGTGTTTCCCTATTATCAGATACATCATGTAGCAAATGTTAAAAATGACAAATAATTTCCTGTGACTAAACTACTGGATATATTCAAATGATTTTTTGTATGTAGACTGAGAATGTCTTGAGGTATGCGAGGTTTAATTTAATGTCGTATTGTCATCACCACTCTGTATATATATATATATATATATATATATATATATATATATATATATATATAGATATATATATAGATATATATATAGATAGATTTTCTATACAATTCAGTTATCCGAACATACGAATTATCCGGTACCCCTTGGTTTTGAATACTGCCGTATTTCGGCGTCTTTCTGTACAAACCTGTTCTATGAAAAATCCTTGTTTCATCTCCTGTCACATTGATGCGTCGCGCCGGTCTGCAGGAGGCTTAGAGAGTGAATGTGCTGTTGAGTGTTTGCTTTCCAAGCAATAACATTCAGGAAGTGGTGCCGATTCTGGTTTGCACAAACTAAACTTAATTTAGGCTATTACTATCTTTTACTCTCTAATAAAACCAGAAAGAGACGGACGTAAATTAGACCTGTCAAATTTAGTTGAACTAATATTTCCATACAAATTAAGGGTACATGTAAAACATGTCGGCTAAAAATACGGTTAAGCGCAAGGCGTAAACTAGTTTGACATCTCTAATTTAGTTCAAAGTTATAGCCGTTCTTATCTCGCACTGCCTTTTAGTAAATTTAGTTATTGAACAAGAGGATCGGCACCATAGTCCATTTAAAATATAATGTAGTCTGATATAGGAATATAGGGCTGTTTGTCCGTCTGGGGAAATCTAGGCTATTGTGAAAATTTGCCGGTTAGCATACCGAATCAGATAGTCATGTTTTCAGTGATAAACAAATGTACGTGTGCTGTTTTTCTAGCCTAATTCCTAAAACGCTGCTACTTTAATGTTATATGGTGTTCTGTATTTATAACAAAGTCGGGTTGGTTACACTATTTATAAGTTATAACTCAAGACCGGCTGGACTGATTTTAATGATCTTTGATTTTTGGATTTTCGCCTCCCCGAATAGCAGATTATCTATAAAAACATCGACAACATTCACGACTAGAAAAATTATGAAGATAATTGTTTTCTTACACATTTAGTATGAAACAGATTTTTGCTGTGATTTTGAGGCGATACGAAGTTCACCGGTTCAGCTGGTATTATAATAAAGTACCTGGATGATTGAGCTTTGCACGGTTTTACACGGATAAAACGACATTTTCTAAAACTGAAACCTAGCTGGATCGATTTATTGCTCCCGAAACCCCCTGCATACTAAATTTCCTGAAAATCGTTGTAGCCGTATCCGAGATTCAGATTAAATATATATATACAAGAATTGCTCGTTTTATTCTGCCCAGGGGTTGAGGATAAATTCGAAACAGAGTTACCTCGCCCCTGGGCACTCAGGGCAGGGAAGGAACAGGGGTGGGTTTTAGTCAGTAAGAGTCTGACACGCCATTGGATGATTACCCACCCTAAAAAAAAGGTAAATAAATAAAGATAGATAGATATAGGATAGATTATAAGGTAAGCCATAGGAATTGCGAAAAAGCAAATAAATACTAATATAGGTGACCACAAACCGCAATGACGTATTGACCGCTAGCCGAAAAAAAAAGTACTTGAAATAAAAATTATTTCTTTTGGGGTAGGCAGAACACTATAGAATAGAATAGAATAGAAGTCATTTATTCGACACAGACACAACAGCAACAAACAAAAGGAAAAAGAAGTACACAAAGAAACAATAAAATTGTGCTGAGCGTGCCCATACCGAAAGGGTTACCATCTCAGCATTTGCTGGGCGTTGGACACCCAGCGCTGGTTTTCAGTTGGCACCCCGCAGTGACGCACGGACGAGGGTTAACAAAATATATACATAATTACATATCGATGTTTATTGTACCTTAGGTAATATTATAATTAAAAATACGTAACTAATGAATGTAAAATAATGATAAAACATTATATAATATGTGCCACGTTTGTATAGAAGTTATTAATTTCTACCATACCCACAATACTAAAACTACCTGTTGTACAAACACTAGCTGTTGTAATGTAGCAATAACAATAAACTAAACGTCCAGCACAAAATCCAACCCTTTTGAAGCCGTCCCGCAGAGCGTAACGTTGCAAAATGCATTTTATAATACGGGACAATCCTCTTGTTGTTACCAACCGATCAATGTCAGTATTATTACACAAACGATTCATAAAAACGTCGACAAGCTTCATTTGTAATATTGACACGGGTTTTCCTTTAACGGGACAAAGGCGGAATCGTTAAGTTATTCGGGCCCTTCGTCAGTCAGGCCGACAGACAGTTATAATACCAGACTTGTTACATACTGTGATTGTGTACCACTGCTGGGCAGAGGCATCTTCTCATACAAGAGGTGACACGTTAAACGGTTGTTTTTTTCGTAAAAAAGCTTTTTTTAAATTTTTGTTCATGACCATAGATTCAAGTCTTTCAGTCGGATACATAATTATACAGAAAACATTTATTTTTCCATTAGAATGTAGATGTAACACATTTTAATGTATTTTGCAGTATTTGGCAACAAATGTGTCGAGTCAGTCTTCTCGGCAAACTTCGCTGAGGTAGTCAATACTACAATAAAATTCTCAGCTCCATTTTACCGAGATCGCGCCTGTTTCAATGATTCCACATATTGTCCAGTTGCGTAGACACTTGAGACACAAAATTACACCAATTTTACATCACAATATCCACTAGGAATCAATAAGCGAATAATTAAAACAGCCACTGAACTTCACTCGAGAAAATCCCGCCAAAAAAACTTGAGTGTAATGGAATGGTCAAGGTGTGGTCAAATTTTAAAAACTGCATCTGTCCATGGAAATGATCAACTTTCTCTAAAGAAGTCACAGCAAATTGCCATCAAATTTGTATAAAAGGTACAATTTTGAACCTTCTATCTTTATTATAAGTCCAGGACTTCATTCACCGAAGTTTATTATGTAGAGGGTGTTATTACACCAACCAAGAGGAGCTCGTGGCTAATGTAATAACAGCAGTTAAACTACACTTGCCGGGGTTGGTCCATGAATGAGTGATCATCTTTACATACCGACACTCCTCTGTGCCTTAGAAAGCACGTTAAGCCGTTGGTCCCGGCTGTCAATCGTGGATCTTTGACAGTTGTTACGGGTCGTCAGAGGCCCGGCTGGCATCCAGTCTTACCAAAGGGAATCGTATTACCTAGTAACTGGGTTGTGGAGGTCAAATAGGTAGTCGCTTCATGTAAAATACTGGTTTTCAGCTGCATCCGATTAGACTGGAAGCCGACCCCAAGATAGTTGGGGAAAGGCTAAGCAGATTGATTGATCAACATCGATCGACATTGATCGTTGGTCGACTTACATTGAGTGAATACGAGGCTTTTAGCATTCTTGCATGTTTATATTATTAATCTGCTTTTCTGTAATGTGCGTTATATTTGTGCAGAATAAACAATGTTTCTTTCTTTCTTTCTTTATTTCTTCTAATTCATTATACCATCGATCGATTGGTGTAATAACACCCTAATTAATAGTGAAAGTCACAATGCAAACAGTTGCTACGGGAAAATGACAATATTAATGTCCAAGGTATCTGCATTCCAAGTGATGACTAAGTGAATCAGTAACAATGTAATAAAATTAATGAGGTATTTCAAATATCAGTATCTCACTCCTGTGCTATTGTTGTCAACCGCAACGTCACATGTGCTGTTTTTGTGGGGAAATAATAGGTTTGTGGCTTTAGACAGAGGGTGAACTGTGACCTGTGGTGAGTTCGCGGCGTATTACTAATTCTTTGGTCATATCTTAACCACTGACTGGTTATTATTAGCAAGGTTCATTATGCGTACAGCTTGTTCAGGGTTCTGTAACCGAAGGGTAACCAACGGGACCTCAGTACTAAGACTCCGCTGTCCGTCCCTCTGTCTGTCAGCGGACTGTATCTTATGATCCGTTATAGGAAATTTTCACAGAATGTCGCAGTAATCAATGCGTCGCGAGTTGCGTGTTCTTCACGATACACCAGACGGCACGCGCTTGAGCTCAGACCACAAGTAAACGTCCATCGGAGTCAGGTCCGGGCTTCTAGCTACCATACTAGTACCATAGCAACGTACTCCAAATTGGAATTGAAACACACACAATATAAATAAATTAAAATTAAAGGGGGCTCCTCTACTAGGAACGTGTTTTTTGGCTTTTTTTTTGCTCGATCTTAATAATGGCAACAAGTAGACGAGTATAATCTTGTGCGATGGTACGGAACCCTTCATGCGCCTGTCCGATTTGCACTTGGCCGGTTTTTTTTCGAGGGTGTGTCAGCATCAGATGATTCGGTGGAGCGGGAGTGCTTGCCAGACTCTTACTGACTAAAACCCACGCGTTTTCTTTCAGTTGCCCTTTGCGTTCCAGCAGATGTATTCGCTAACTTAGTTGACATCAATTTGATAGGCACTTTGCAGTACATTGCTGCTTTGATCCTATCATGATTGGCAAAATAAAAAGTATTTTTGCGAAAAAGCAAATCAAGACAAATTGTAGACCACCAACATTGGTTTTTAAAGATTTGTGGGGTATCTGCCACACTTTTATTCGGTAGTTTTGAGTCAGAATAAAACAAACAATGGAGATTCAAAATGGCAATTAATTTATTGTCAAAATCCTAACTTCTAATATACCTATACATCAATTCATTGGACTTCGTCTCTTTAAATTGCAAAGGATAGATTTCACACAAGCACTGAGTAAATAAATTTTGAGGTTTGTGATACATTTTCAATATCAGATAGCAGCATGTCATGGCTTGTGCACTTTTATTGAAGCTTTATGACACCTACGTTAATTTGCCACTTGGTTCACCTAATATGTAGGTAAGTACTTATAGTTGTTCTATTTCACCAAGGCGGGTAGGTTTTGGATGATTTTGATGTGTGTAGATTCACGTGCACAATGTTTCTGTGTGAGTTAGCTATTTTTAACCGACTTCGAAAAAAGAGGAGGTTCTTTGTTCGACATGTATGTATGGTCCACCGATTTCTCTGTCAGTTGTGGATCGATTTTCAAAATTCTCTCCATATAAATTTTATCGAAATTGCTTCAGCGCTTTTTGAAAAACTGAACGAAACGAAAAATACGAGTATGTATTCATAGATGACGTTTTGGTTTCCTCCAATTATGGGTATGTTTACATTCCACCTTCCACGTTATTGGGGTTTTGATAATAATAGATGGGTATAGCAACTAAAAAGTGAAAAATAAAAAACTTTTTGTACAAAAAAACAACCGACTTCCAAAAAAGAAAATACACAAAAAAATAAAAAAATACTTTAATATCGGAAGTCGGTGTTAGTATTTTATTTCTTCGTTATTTGACACCGACTTCCGAAATTATTTAGTGTATTTTCTTTTTTGGAAGTCGGTTGTTTTTTTTGTAAAAAAGTTTTCTATGACACCGAGCACTCCGAGCTGAAGCACACAGAAAAACACTTTTCTTTAACCCTATGGCGTCCATAACACGGCAAGTTTTGCTATCAGTTTAACCCTTGTGAAGTTTGAGACTAACGGATAACCTACAGTCTAATACAGTGACTGACGTATTGCATGAAAAAATCCCGATACTTTGATTTTTGCATAATGCAACCATCAGTCATTACTTATGGTTGACTGACGCTTGCATGAACGTGAATTGGACGCATAACACTTAAGGCGCTATTAGCTGCCAACGACTCTGAATGGTTAGCTTGCGAGTTCTGCGCTGAGCTCACGTAACGCGTCGTACGTCCACACAGTAATAGGACTCGCCCATCAAGGAGCGCTGTCCGAAAGTAGACGCATTATTAATTATTTACACATAAAAGAACAGGTATTAAAATAAAACACTGAGATTAAATTATAAATAATTAAATGATCTTTAAAATGGTGAAGGTTTCATAAAAATACGCTTTATAGTTTTTGCGTGATTTTCAATTTTTTATCCGCGTTAGATGTATCTTTACAAATTAATTACACTATTTTCATCATTATCTTCCTGCCCTTATCCCATGTCACTTGGGGTCGGCGCAACGTTTTTTTCTTCCATTCTGTCCTGTCAGCCGTCACGATATCACTAACTCCCTTTTCTTTCATATCACTCCTCACACAGTCCATTAATTACACTGTTATAAAACTATAATTGCAAATATTCTTAGATCAAATTACGACGGAAATTGTCTAGAGTAACATATAATTTTTTCAAAGAAATAAGACTAGTCGTTTAGACGTGATGTTCAATTAAAAACCATTTTAAGTCGTTTAACTGCGCCTTAATTCAATTACAGACCTACATTTTACAAAATCTATTAACAGTAGCTATAAAAATCTATTAACAGTACATGTAACGAGGTGATACACCGATAATTATGCGCACACACCGAATAAGGATCATGAAGTCAGACATAATGATATTCAGAGAACATCATACCGACTAGACGGCTGACTCATCTGAGGTTATTGTTCAGACCGGATACATGCGAAAGGAAAAGTGATTTGTGGACAAGTTGTTGTGCATGGTTTTATATTTGGGTAGAGCTTGTCATTTTATATGAATGGTGATGTCTAATCTATATCTATATTTATGTATAAAGGGTGTAACGGAAAGGTGTGGTCATATTTTAAAAACTGCATCTGCCCATCGATTTTAACAACTTTGTTCAAGAAAACCTAAGGAAATTCCCAAACAATTTTTACCTCCCATACAAATTTTGATCAGCTGATAATAACTTTGTATGAAAAGTGCATTATTATTTTTTTGGGAATTTTCTGTTTTTTCTTAGAGAATATTTATTCATATCCATGGGCTGAGCCGGTTCTCAAAATATGACCACACCTTTCCGTTACTGTATAAAAATGATTCCCTATTTTCTTGGTCACGGCATCACGCGTGAGCGGTTGGACCGATTTCACTAATAATTTTTTTGTTGTTTGTTATTATCAGGAAAAGGTCCTTATGGAAGAAAAAATTAAGAAAGTAGAACGCGGAAAATTATAAAATTTCAGAAAACTTAACGCTAGTCGTTAAGTTTTCCGAAATTTTATAATTTTCCTTTGTGAATTGAGGTTTCTGGTAAAAATTGGAGAAAAAGTGTTTTTTTTTTTTTTGTAAAAATAAGTCTACAAAAAAAAAAAAGAATCTTGCTTATTTATTCAGGATGTAACGGAAAGATGTGGTCATATTTTTAGAACCAGTTTTGCCTATGGAAATGAACTACTTTCTGTAAGAAAAAATAGAATATTCAAAAAAAATTGGATTGTGCATACAAAGTTATCATCAGCTGATCAATATTTGTATTGGAGGTAAAATTTTTTTTTGTGAATTTCCTCATGTTTTCTCGAAGAAACTTGATCATATCGATGGGCAAACGCAGTTCTTAAAATATGACCACACCTTTCCGTTACACCCTGTATAAGAAAGTGCATAGTTACATCTATACTTATAAAGAGGAGAAGTATGTGAGGTTGTAGGGGGTAATCTCTGGATTTATTGAAACGATTTTGAAAATTCTTTTACCAATAGAAAGTGTCATAGGCTATACATTTTTGAAATCCACGCAGACTAAGTCGCAGGCGACGTGCTAATGGATAAATAATAAGGCAGTGTGTGTGTCATTGTATGACGGTTAAGTTAAATTTTTGTTCAAGTTAGGTATTTATGGTTGCACATAGATAGGTAGAATTAATGGTGGCGCATTCCAGTTTAAATCAATTTTCCGTCGGGATGAGTAATTTATATTCAATAGGTAGGTTTTTACGTTTTATATGTAGGTTTAACTTTTATCTTTTTTGTTAGGTACCAAAAGGTCAAACGGGGTCAATAGGTACGTCGCGTCGGGGCGAATAGAAACAAAACTTTGAAGGGGTTTTTCACGTTATTTAGAAATTGTTTGTAGCATATAAGTACTCCCATTTATTTATGTATTGTTATAAAAACTAAATCGATGCTTTACTAGAAACCAATATTAGCGAATCGTAGTGAAAATCCCAATTAAAATTTTGTTTCTATTCACCCCTTCGTTCCTATTCACCCTGTTCGTAACCTTTTAGGATCTATCACCAGACTGCCATTGCTTATTTATTATGGGGTAGGTAAACCCACTCTCACAAGCCCCTTATGATTTGCATTAGATACATCTGCGTGTATTTTAATCGGCATCTCCTGTCTAAATCCCGGACAGCCCGCACAATTAGCCTATATTGTTCTCACTGCTGCGACAATAGCCCCAGCAAAATGAAATGTAGTTTACTTATCTTTCCTCTAGTTTCACAAAATTATTATGAGCTAGTGATCCGCCCAGCTTCGCTCGGGTACAAATTATACTCTTAAACCTTCCTCATAAATCACTCTGTATATTGGTGAAAATCGCATGAAAATCCGTTCAGTAGTTTTTGAGTTTATTGCGAACAGACGCGGTGGAGAACCTTGTTCTATAATATGAAGGTAGTGATAGTCACTGACGGGGCCCATCGTGGCCGGTGCCTGCATGCCTAGGGGTAGCGGATAAATTCTCAACATGAGTTACCGCACCCCTGGGCACTCAGGCAGGGAAGGAACAGGAGTGGGTTTTAGTCAGTAAGAGTCTAACACACCCTCCCGCTCCATCGAGAGCGGGAGATGTCATTGGACGAATTCCCACCCCTCCGGTCGTGATAGTGATTTGGAGGAAAGCTCTATTAAATTACGTTTCTGAATGTTTCTTACTAATCATCAGAATAATTCTGCCAGTCGTGAACACACTTGTGCGCACGAGTTCCCTTATTCGGTGTCCGGTTACTGAGTCAGCTCTTTAGTAATTTGCGCAGACGCCATGATGGGCCACTGTGAGGAGATGCCTGGGCCCAGGAGCTATTATTAATACCGACCTTTTTCTTTAGACGTTTTACCCGATTTTAAAGGAATTCTCGTAGATTAACGCGTCAGGCCCCTGCGTCGCCACTATTAAGGGCCAACATTTAGAAGAGGAATTTAAAGATTATAAATTATGTGGGTGTGGTACAAAGTTGTAAACCGGCCAAGTGAGTGTCAGACTTCGCAGATCTATCAATCTAATAGTATTTGTTTGCAACGTAACAATAAAAATTGTCACCGGTCAATGGGAAGTTAAAAAATTCTTCGGAACAAAATGTTTTGACAGACGAAGAGATAGACACGAGAGTGACAGCAATGGCGGCTCCGTTTAGACCCTTCGGGTACGGAACCCTAAAAAGTGAAGACGATACAAATTATAGACTAGAAAAAAGTTTTAAACCATGAAAAAAAGTTAGACTATGAAAAAAATTAGCATGAAAAAAATTAAAACTTTTTCAAACTTCTATTATAAAAGTTTTAGACTTAGAAAACGTTTTACAAATGAATTATTTTTAGGCTGTGGAGAAATGTGTTGAACTACGCAATAAGAATTAAGATAAATAGATAAAACTTAAACTGCAATCTCAAATTCCATACACCCACAACACTAAACTGGAGAAAACAGTCGTCAATTGTGCGCTACAACAATAAACACTAACTTTCTATTCTAGCTTATGCGACCAAGCGTTACGGAACCCTATATTATGCAAGAAACTGCCATATTCCGTGTAAGAAATACCTATGCATAGGGTTGCCAGGTCTTAAAACCGAAAAGCCGGACTGAACAGCCAGTTTAGCCGGACATTTGGGTAAAAAGGCCGGACACCCTTAATTTTTTAGTCTTAGTATACCACAGTGTTTTTTTTTAAGTAATAAAAGCCTTTTTTGTCAAATGTAAAAAATAATGGTAAAATTTAAAAAGCCTTACAAAAATCCGACAGGCCGGACACCGTCTAATTTGTCCGCACACGCAACTAAAAAGCCTGACTGTGTCCGACTTTATCCGGACGCCTGGCAACGCTACATATGCATGCACCAATGACGTTTAAAATGTTCGCGTTGCACCCATATTGACAAGTTGCGTTAGTGAATAGTACAAAAGATAGAATAAGCATGTAAGTGAAAGAGATAGCTATCATTTCAACGATTGTGCTTCAATTGTTTTATAGACGCATAGATCATAACAAAACGTCCCAATTAGTACGTTTTCGAGTCTTTACGATGCGCGCGCTAAATACATATCTACCTCATCTTTCATCATCATGATTATCAGCCTTTTAATGTCCCCACTGCTGGGGTACAGCCCTCCTCTCTGTGAGAGAATGTGGGCCGTAATCCACCACGCGGGCTCAATGCAGATTGGTGCATGTCACATGTCTTCGAATTTTTGGTTCTAAGACATGCCGGTTTCCTCACGATGTTTTCCTTCACCGTGTTTGAGAGCAGTGGTGATGAAATAATTTACACAAAGTAAAGCGCCTACCTGGGTTTGAACTCACGAACTACAACTTATAAGTCACGGCGAATACCGCTGGGCCACCACTGCTCCCTCATCTTTACATCTCAAAGAATGTAATAGAACCAAAAATTCGAATACATGTGACATCAAACCCGCACTGGGGCTGCGTGCTGAATTAAGGCGCAGTTATACGACTTTTAAAGGTTTTTAATTGAACATCACGTCTAAACGACTAGTCTTATTTCTTTGAATAAAATAAATGTTACTCTAGATTACTTTTGTCGTAATTTGATCTGAGAATATTTGAAATAATATTTTTATAACATAGTGTAATTAATTTGTAAAGTTATGTCTAACGCGGATAAAAAATTGAGAGTCACGCAAAAACTATAAAACGTATTTTTATGAAACTTTCACCATTTTAAAGATTATTTAATTATTTATAATTTAGTCTGTGTTTTAATTTAATACTTATTTTTTAGGTGTAATAAATTAATAATGCGTCTTAATTTCGGACAGCGCTCCTTGATGGGCGAGTCCTATTACTGGGTGGACAAACGACGGGTTACGTGAGCTCAGCGCAGAACACGCAAGCTAACCACTCAAGGTCGTTGGCAGCTAATAGCGCCTTAAGGCCCATTCCCTCTCACAGAGAGGAGGCCTATGTCCAAGCAGTGGCACCGTTAAAATGCTGATTATGCTATGACATTACAATGGTGCCAACTAAAACCGCTATAAAAAAAAAAAAAAAATGTGTTAATCAACACCTACTACCAATATTTCAGCCTTTTTCCTCATCCATATTTTTCCTGTAATACTCTTTCGAAGAATCACTTTCATGCTGGTGGCTATTAACGTTTAAGTAATCAATAGTGACCTGTTTTTAACCGACTTCAAAAAGAAGGAGGTTATCAATTCGGATGTTTGTATTTTTTTTTATGTATGTTCGGGCATAACTCCGACATATATTGACGGATTTGCAAAATTCTTTTTTTGTTCGAAAGGGGTTTATTCCGAAATGGTCTCATTTAAATTTCATGTACATCTGATCATGCGTTTCGGAGACAGACAACGGAACTCTTCAAAAAATGACAGCAAATCAGCTGCGATTGCTGCGACCATATGTCTATGTAGTGTTAACACAATTTAATGGCAAACCACAACTAAAAAGTGAAAAATAAAAACTTTTTTACAAAAAAATAGAACCGACTTCCAAAAAAAGTGCAAAATAACTTTAATTTCGAAAGTCGGTGTCACAAAACGAAGACACAAAACTAGACTGCACTTTTTTTGTGGAAGTCGGTTCTATTTTTTTTGTAAAAAAGGTTTTATTTGATACATGGAATTTAAACTTAACCAGTGTGAATATCCTATGTGGTTTGAACTGGTGAAAACTGGCTCCTTGAGTGGGTGTTTTAATTCTGCTAATCGGTTAACGCTCCACAAAAATTGTTGGGGTAACAGAATACTGAAAAATACTTGAAATATTGGTTTGATTGAAGTCGAGTGGGACATCTGTTCTCATTTTTGGTTTATTGCTCTCTGCACAATAGGTACAATGACAGTTCAAGCCTAATGAATTCTACCTTTTGATGAGGGGCTGGGGCCTAAACTGATACTCGGCTGAATCCAGTTAGTGTGGAAGCGGACTCCAACATCCTACTAATGACTTTAATTTATAGTGGGGGAGTACTGTTTCCACTTGGGTGAAACCGCTGGCAGAAACTAGTCTATTGTATAGGGTGTAACGGAAAGGTGTGTTCATATTTTAAGAACCGGTTCTGCTCATGGAAATGAACAACTTAACTAAAAAGAAAATAAAAAAAATAAAAAATTGAAATTTCCGTACAAAGTTATCATCAGCTGATCAATGTACCTTCCATACAAATTATGGAAGGTAATTTTTTTTTTAGAATTTTCTCAGTTTTTAACCGACTTCCAAAAAGAGGAGGTTCTCAATTCGTCTGTTTTTTTTTTATGTATGTATGTTACCCGATTTCTCCGTCAGTTGTGAACCAATTTTCAAAATTCTTTTTCATCTGAAAGAATATGTAACTCCCGAGGTGGTCCCATATAAATTTTATCGAAATTGCTTCAGCGCTTTTTGAGAAACTGAACAAAAACGGAAAATACGTGTACCTCGATGACGTTTTGGTGTTCTCCAAATGTTTAAATTCCACGTTCCATTATATTGGGGTTTTTAGTTCTGGGGTATAACAACTAAAAAGTGAAAAATAAAAAACTGTTTTACAAAAAAAACAACCGACTTCCAAAAAAAAATACACCTAAAAATACAAACACCGACTTCCGAAATTAAAGTTATTTATAAATTTTTAGTGTATTTTTTTTTTGGAAGTCGGTTGTTTTTTTTGTAAAAAAGTTTTTTTCTTGAAAAATGTTGTTCATATATCGATATGAACAACTTTCTTCAACCACACCTTCCCGTTACAGATACCGACTCAATCATTTAAAATCATTCCCTAGTTTAATCAACGGACATCAATGCAAGACCGATCTTTTGTCGGTAGCCTTGACAATGTAATTTGACAATCTGGGTTCATCGATCAAACTTCTGCGATGTCTCATTATGGCTTCAGTACAATACAACCATTATTGGACCATTTTACTCACTATTGAATGATTTGATTGACCCCTTTATACAAATCCAGCGATGATTTAGTCCATAGTGTTGGTAATTTGATTTTTCCCGTGACACATGTGGAATTTTAATAACAAAGTACAGATAGTCACGCATTTTAGCTTGCGTGTTCTGTGCTACTGAGCTCGCGTAACGCGTCGTACGGTCCACCCAGTAATGGGACTCGCCCATCGAAGAACGCTGTCCGAAATTAGACGCATTATTAATTTATTATACATAAAACAACAGGTTTTATACTAAAAAACGTATACTACAATATAAATAATTAAATGGTCTTTAAAATGGTGAAGGTTTCATAAAAATACGCTTTATAGTTTTTGCGTGATTCTCAATTTTTTATTCGCGTTAGACATAACTTTACAAATTAATTACACTATGTTATACAAATATAATTTCTAATATTCACATATCAAATTACGACGGACATTGTCTAGAGTAACATATGTTTTTTTTTTTCAAAGAAATAAGACTAGTCGTTTATACGTGATGTTCAATTAAAAACCATTAGAAGCCGTAGAACTGCGCCTTAAACAACTAGGTAGTTAACTAGGCATTTTAATTTCGGAGACCAAAAATGTTGAACACGATTAAAGGGTTAAAATCTGACATATGTCTTTTTAGGTTTCCGTACCCGAAGGGACCCTATTACTAAGCCTCCGCTGTCTGTTCGTCCGTCCGTCTATCTGTCAGCGGGCTGTATCTCATGATCCGTAATAGGGAGACAGTTCAAAATTTTCACAAAATGTGTATTGCTGTTGCCGCTATAACAACAAATAAGTAAAAAAAAATAATTAAAAGACTCCTCTTCTAGACATGTGTTTTTTTGTTTTTTTTTTGCTCGATCTTAATAATGGCAACAAGTAGACGCGTGTAATCTTGTACAATAGTACGGAACCCTTCATGCGCGAGTGCGACTCGCACTTGGCCGGTTATTTTTTTTTTTGTTAGCCTGAACTGTCCCACTCCTGGGCAAAGGCATTTCTTCCACTTTAGCTGTGCTTCTTCACGCCAATTCGGCAGGAAGCCATCCACGGCGTCATCTAGCTCTGTCAGTGCTCCAGTCTTGCGATATATACGGCATCCGACAGACGTGCCTTGCCCAGTCCCACTTCAGTCTTGCAGCTTATGAGCTACGTCGGCAATTTGCGTTCTGGCGCAACGGCACCTATGTCTTATCGCGAAGAAATTTTAGTTTCGTTAATAGAGCCAACGCACGTATTCAGAAAAAATAACCTAACTCGATTATTGAACAGGTTACTCCCGAAGTTCAATGCCTCGATATTAGCAAACAATCAATCAATCAGTTTATTTATAAATCGTTCAGTAAATTGAGCACATCGTGCTAGATCTAGAGTATTCAGTATGCACGTTTTGCATTAGGAGAATTTGCAGACGTACTATACAAATAGTCAAAGTGAAATATTTACACTAATCCTACATCGAAACAGCTGGAAGCCATGATGGAGCAAGCTTTGCCCAACAGCGGAATGATACATGCTACCAGTAACAAACATTGATTTACACTAAACCTACACCGAGACAACCGCCAGTCATGGTTGTCTCGGTGGTTCAGCCACTGTTGTTGTAGAATGATATATGCTACCAGTAACAAACATGGATTTTGAAATGTGTGCTAATTTTCTTTTAATAAGGACGGATTTAATTTGAAATACCTACTTGGAAAGGAAGATGAGCTCGTGGCTAAAGTAATAAAAAAAAAATAAAAATAAACAACCAAACCGTAATAACAGCCTTACGGGTCGATTCATCAGGTTAAGCTACGCTTGCTGGGGTTGGTCCATAAATGGGTGACCATCTTTACATACCGAGACTCCTCCGTGCCTCGGAAAGCACGTTAAGCCGTTGGTCCCGGCTGTCAATCGTGGATCTGACAGTCGTTACGGGTCGTCAGAAGTCCGAAAGTCTGACATTCTTAAGAAAGATTTTCCCGTTTTAAGAACACTAGTCAAGATACAGGACTTTCCTATTTTGAAGGACAGGGGTCTTATTTATGTGTGTGTAATCGTGTGAATCTCCTGGCGTTTTGCAGAAAACAAAGACGGAGTGTTGCCGACAACGACGAATCGTGGAAAATTCAACTTTAAGACACTCAATCGATAGATAAAGATCTAGCTAGGTTTAATTTCCAAAAAATACGATTTACCAAAAAAAAAAGCCGAGCAAAGCTCTGTCATCCAGGTACTTATACTAAAATTGTCCTCTCTTGTCCACAGAACGGCCTCCTCTCATCTCTGCCATACCTCGGCAAGTACCTGTGCGCTCTCGCATCCTCAGTGCTGGCCGACTCTCTGAGACGCAGCGGCAAGCTGTCCACCACCGCCGCTAGGAAACTCTTCACTGGATTCGCTGTGGGACTGCCGGGTAAGCACTAAATGTTTCAATTACTGATTAAGGGGTTCTAAATTCAAGATAACAGATAAGATAACACCTCAGTTCCATCGTATTTAGCTGTGTTTAGTACAAAACCTACATTACATTTATTAGTCAGTACTTTTACTAACCACATCTATCCTTATTTCAAGAAATTTTGAAAGAAGATCCTGCTAATGTTTGAACAAGGTTATTTTTTTATGAATAAGGTTAATAGAAGATAATTATAGCTAGGCTGGAATCTTTATACTCACCAGGAATGATTCAGCATTTCTAAATAGGTTTCAGTGTTCATATTATTGGTGTACAGTTTACGGGTGCAATGGGCAGATTTAAGGGTCTACTACCGGCCAAGTGGCGCCCTCATTGAATAAAAAATCGTAGCATAGCATAGAAAATAAATATTAAAAATTCCAACGTCACGTTTGTTACAAAGAGGATAAAGTATTTTTACGTTGTTAAAACAGGTCTCAGAATGTTTCATATCCAAAGTAGTAGGCAAAAGTGTACGAAACGGCCGTTTTTGGTACTTTTGCTTGCCTTTTTTTTTTGTGGAGCGGGAGGGCGTGTCAGACTCTTACTGACTAAAACCCACCCCTGTTCCTTCCCTGCCTGAGTGCCCAGGGGTGCGGTAACTCATTTTCAGAATTTATCCGCTACCCCTAGGCATGCAGGCACCGGCCACGATGGGCCCCGTCAGTGGAGGCTGACTACATCTCTTTGAGGCGCGCGTGGAACACTACGCGCCGTCGACTCTCGGGCCTGTTGCTGATCGGACGGCGAGCTACCCACTGCTCGCCGTCCGCAGGCCCGCTTGCCTGCCGGTAGTAGGGCCTTAATGCAGACGGGACATCAACAGCGCAAAACCGTTAATTTGGGAATGAGGGGTTGGTTAGATACGTTGTAACAGTTTTGCCGTCCACCAGCTAAAATGCTGTTATCTGACCAAATAAAATTTTGCGTTACACACGAAACAACAGCGTTGAATTGAATTACTTGAATGACATATAAATCAAGTTAACTTAACAGTGATTTTATTCATTTTCTCGGGATCTATTGATTGTTGGCTCCCCATCATTTATCTACTTTAATCACAAGCAGCTTGCTCAGAAGTATCTTAACAACCACCGTCTTTTTTTTCTCGAATTATGTTGATACTCGACATAACCAACCAACTTCCACTCTTGACTTTTCTGACATTTTAATATTTAATTGATTTTACTTTACAAAGGCACTTGTAAGACAACAGAATACCATGTTACGATATTGGCTTATGGAGTTACTTAAGGTCTACATAGGCACTTGAAAGACAACAGAATACCATGTTACAATATTGGCTTATGCAGCTACGTGTTATGAAGATTTTCGCATTTCTCTTATCCTGACACCATTCCCTTGACAGGTCTGCTGATGATAGCGCAAGCGTATCTCGGCGGCGACCGCGTGTGGTCCATCGCGATCTTCACATCAGCGCTCACCATTAACGGCGCTGTCACTGCCGGGTATCTCGGCAACGGACTGGATATCGCTCCTAACTTCAGCGGTAAGTTACAAAGAACATAACTTAGCATAGCTTAGCTTCATGTTATTAAGCTATGGCAGTGATAAGGAAACTGGCTGCCCAGCTGATCTCACCATCAATGAAGCTATGTCTGCCGGGTATCTCGACAACGGACTTTAACTTCAGTAGTTAGTACCTATATCTACTAAAGAAAATCTTATACATATTTTTCACTCCTCATGCAGTTCTTTCTATATCCAAAGGTTACCTGCGTCTATGATATAAAATCGAAACTCGACGTGAACTTACAATTTTCGATCTGTCAAAAATCTCGTCTGTAAATGCTTCTGACAGGTAGAAACGTATGTTCTCGCTAAGGTCGCGTTTCCACCTGCAAGCAGCTAGCATGCACATTGCGGGCTACGAGGCAAACGAGGACTTAGTTTCAGTGTTTTGCACTTGCATTACAATATGGCGGCTTCGCGTCTGAAAGCTATACCAAAATAGCGTTTAGTGAGATCGTCGACGTTCATAACTACAGTAGAATTTCACTAATCACATGACCCACCGCTCGGGCCTACCCAAGGTCCCTTAATGCATTAGGGCATTCTACAGGGTGTAACGGAAAGGTGTGGTCATATTTTAGGAACCGGTTCTGCCCATGGATATGAACAACTTTTTCTAAGAAAAAACTGAAAATTCCCAAAAAAAAAAATGGAATTTCCATACAAATTCATTATCAGCTGATCAATATTTGTATGGGAGGTAAAAAAAAATTGTGAAATTCCTCAGTTTTTCTTGAAGAAAGTTGTTCATATGCAGATGAAGATGGGCAGATGCAGTTCTTAAAATATGACCACACCTTTCCGTTACACCCTGTATAATGCTTTATTTTATTTATCTTTATTTTTTCTATACAATCCAGTAATCCGAACGTTTCAATAATCCGGCTCATCCTGGTTTCTAGGGTTTCGTATCCGAAGGGTCCAAATGGAGCCGTCACAATAGTCAGTATCGTCTGTCACAAAACTTTGTTCCGAAGAATTTTTTAACTTCTCATTGACATAAAAACATGTTTGGTGATAATTTTTATTACTACGTATATTTTAACAACAAATATCAATATTGATAAATCAGATTTTTTCATTGATAATTTTCTCATTTGGTACGGAACCCTAAGTTTGCGAAGTCTGACACGCACTTCGCCGGTTTTAATACACTATTTCATATTATTAGTGAGACTGTTGTAGATATAACTAGCTTTCAATTTAGGTGTTAAATTAGCATGGTGATGATGATTTTATGTTACTCTCACCTAATTTACCTTTTTTTTTGTGGGTGGGAAATCATCCAATGACATCTCCCGCTCTGGGTGGAGCGGGAGGGCGTGTCAGACTCTTACTGACTAAAACCCACTCCTGTGCCTTCTCTGCCCTGAGTGCCCAGGGGCGCGGTAACTCTGTTTCGAATTTATCCACAACCCCTGGGCAGGCATCGGCCATGACGTGCCCCGTCATGTTTTGCTGACAACTCTTTGAGGCGCGCGTGGAACAATACGCGCCGTCGACTCTCGGGCCTGGTGCTGATCGGACGGCGAGCTACCCACACCCACTGCTCGCCGTCTCCAGGCCCGGGTTCACCTAATTTACCTGCTAGTACCTTTAATGCTGTAATTGTACCGACTTCCTTATTATTTGAAACCCTTTCTCTGTCTATACAGGAAAAGTTACACACAACAGGATAGGTTTGAGTATTTCTGTACAGAGGAATGAATTTATTAGTCACATCACTCATCTAAATAGACTAAGTACGAGTACCTACACTACTTACATAATTTAACACACAGTTTTTCCTATGGTGATTGGTAGAAACTATATAATAGGTATATAATGCCGCCTGCTACGGTCTTCACTGGCAAAGTTGAGATATTAAATAGGGACTTGTTGTCAGAGAATCCTTTACTATTAATTGAGGTTATAAGGAGATTTTTTTGTTATTTGGGCCTAATAAGGACCATAGATCATGGCTCTGAGCGGTAAAACGGTTCTTCCGTTTGGATGTACCATCGTGGTGAGAGGATTAGACAGCTAGACTCTGCGTTATTGAGTGTTAGCTGTCTAGAGGGTTGTGTCCAGATCTGGTGAATGCGCCGCTCGTGAGCTGGGCGCGCACATTTCAAGTTCACGCGTCATTGGCGTGCCTGTTACGTGCCTGTTACGTGCCTGTTACGTGCCTGTTACGTGCCTGTTACGTGCCTGTTACGTGCCTGTTACGTGCCTGTTACGTGCCTGTTACGTGCCTGTTACGTGCCTGTTACGTGCCTGTTACGTGCCTGTTACGTGCCTGTTACGCGCATTGCACGTGCTGCATGCTGACTGTGCAAGTCTTGCGTGAGTTGCGCTTTAGAGGCGCATCAAACAATTGCAGTAACTGCACGCGTGCAGCGCACAAGCAGCTCTGGGTGGAGTGGGAGGGCGTGTCAGACTTTTACTGACTAAAACCCACTCAGTTCCTTCCTTGCCTGAGTGCCTAGGGGCGCGGTAACTCTATTACGAATTTATCCGCGAATCTGGACACACCCTAGGATCCACAATAACCTTTTTTATATAATCCTAATACATTACATTAATTAATTACAGCACATAATTATATTAATTATTAAAATTATCCTGTGCAGGTACAATCTTTGGTTTGGCGAACACACTGTCCTCCTTCGGTGGGTGGCTGTCTACCTTCATGGTCGGAGAACTGACTAAGGAAACTGTAAGTTAAACTCAATTTATTACTAAGAGTTATTAAGTCCAAGTTTAACTCGCACACGAAGGTTTATTATAGCGACAACAGAAATGAAAATTCTGTAAAAATTACAATTGTCTATTACGGACCTTGAGATACAGCCCGCTGACTGACAGACGGACAGCGGAGGCTTAGTAATAGGGTCTCGTTGGTTACCCTTCGGGTACGGATTAACAAACGGCTTTGTGAATGAATGTCTACCTAACAGATCAATCATTCTGAATGAGGGTTTTTAGGAGAAATGTCACCAGGTGGCGTCACTTACACGACAGGTCTTTTACTTTGAAAACGAAACATAATGACGTAAACGTGACATCATCTTCCTGCCCTTATCCCATGTTACTTGGTGTCGGCGCAACAAGTTTTTTCTTTCTTCCATTCTGTCCTGTCAGCCGTCACGCTATCACTAACTCCCTTTTCTTTCATATCACTCCTCGCACAATCCATCCATCTTTTCTTTGGCCTCCCGTGATGTTGATGTCAATTTGACATTATCATATTGACGTAAACATGACGTTGGCGTCAATTTATCATGTCATTTTTTGACATTATCTGAAGTTTTTTGACAAATGTCAAGAACTTTTTTTATATATTTTTATTCATGACCATAGATTCAAGTCTTTAAGAAAATATTTCTTTTTCCACTAGAATGCAGATGTAACACATTCTAATGTATTTTGCAGTATTTGGCAACAAACGTGTCGAGTCAGCCTTCTCGGAAAACTGCTGAGGTAGTCAATACTACAATAAAATTCTCAGCTCCATTTTTACCGAGATCGCGTCTGTTTCAATGATTCCACATATTGTCCAGTTGCGTAGACACTTGAGACACAAAACTACACCAATTTTACATCACAATATTCACTAGGAACCAATAAACGAATAATTAAAACAGCCACTGAACTGCACACGAGAAAATCCCGCCAAAAACTCCGTGTTAGGACCTGACGCCTCAGTGATGCCATCTGCTGTACATCATTTTAGAAAAGCTGGCATCTTGGGCAATAGTGTGATGAATGACACTCCTTTCTTTGTCAAAAATCGACATAAATCTGAAAGTATGGCAGTTGATTGTATAGTATCGACAGTTACTGAAGTCTTTTTCAGGTTCAGTGTGAAATTCCAATGTGTTTAGGGTTCCGAAAGTCCGAATGAAAAAATGGAACCCTTATAGGATCACTCGTGTGTCTGTCACAGCCAATTTGCTCCGAATCTGCTGGACCAATAGAGTTGAAATTGGGTACACACATGACTATCTGTGACCCAAACATGAACGTGTACACTAAATATATTAATTTAGAATAAGGAGGTCACTTTTGGGGTGAAAGCGGAAAATTAAAAATCAAAGTTTTTCAAACTGTGTCATGCGACATATCAAATGAAAGGGCACATTGTGAGAGCCTCGAATATATTTTCTTCATAATTTTAAAATATATAATTTTGAAGTTATTTAAGAAAATAGATGAAAAATTACCACCCCTCGCCCCCCCCCCCCGCCCTTATCTCCGAAACCACTAGGCCTAAAATTTTGAAAAGAAATACAGAGAGTAGTTCTTTACTTATAGATTACAGGAAAACAAATAAGGTGGAGGCAGTTTAAAAAAAAGCCTGAAAAATATATGATTTGTTCGGAACCCTTTGCGCGCGAGTCCGACTCGCTCTTGGCCGGTTTTTTAAAAGCGTCTACAACCCACATATAACAACTTTTGCCTAATCAAATAACATTCTTCCATTCTCATTACAGAACACCCCCGAACAATGGAAGATCGTGTTCTACATCCTCGCCGGGACATACATCACTGGCGCCCTCTGCTTCGTTAGCTTCGGTTCCGGGGACCTCCAGCCCTGGAACAACGCCAAGCCAACCGCCGAGGTGGAGAAGCAGCATGAGGAACAACCCCTTAATGAGGAGAAGGCGTGAAGAGTTAGGTTGGAAGGTCAGACATGCAGTTTAGGTTAATTGTTGATAGAGATTTTGAAATCATGCAGTTGGTCATCAAATTGTACCAAATTTAATATTAGGTCTTTAACTCAAAAGTGTATAAGTTACTTCTAGGCAAGCGTGCTCCATCTTCGACCACATTATCGATTAGCATCAGGTGAGATAGTGGTCAAAGGCGTGCCTATTGATGAAAAAAAAAATCTAGAATCAATAGACCGACGTCGATCAGTCGATTGATCGCCTCAAAAGTAATCCGGTAATAGGTCACACTGGATCGATCTGAAAGGTCGATGTTATCGGTCGATAGCAACCCAGTTACATCTTAATACTATCAGACTTCAAAAATGCGATGACTGACTGTATGCAATTGTTTGGGGTCTTGAAAAACGTTAGTAGATTTTTGAATACAATTTTTAAAAGACAATTTCTTACATATTTTTATATCTAACTTTTCTAAAGCTCAGTCTAAATGCCGAAAAATATCTAAATAAATCAATTTTAGACTTTATTAGTAGATACAAAACCAGGGCAACCTTTTTGAAAATTTTAAAAATCTTTCGAAAAACGTACACTTTTTAAATAAAGCACAAGCATGTCTGACGTTAGAATTATTGTTAAACCACACTTTGTTACAATTTTCACGTATATCACAAATCGTATGGCGGTGAAATTCTGATTCTAAACGAATCGAGACTAGTTACATTCTATACAAATTGTTATTTATCTAGGATGTTAGCAGTTTTATAATAAAATACAAAATAAAAAAAAGGTCTTATACCCGTTTTTACTAATACTAAGACAACCTAAATGCTTTAAAGCCATAAATATTAAAGACGCTGTTGGAAATTCAACTCTAAGCGCAAAGCCGTGTGTTGCAAATCCAACAAAATGCTTTAACTTAGTTATTTATATAGGTGCCGTCTTGTAATAGAGAAAACGGGTATCAGTAACCTTATAAAATCATTTCTACAACTTCTAAAGTGCTTTTTCCACTATACAGGGTGTAAAAATATGTTGTTTCTACCCATAGGACTAAACAACTTTCTCAACAAAGTAGTTTGAACCTCCACAAATTTTGATCAGCCGATCAAAACTTTGCATGGTAAAGCCACATAATTATATCCGTAACATCCTGTGGATCAATTTCTAGTCTAGTATAGAATCTCCAAGTTTTCTACAAAGTTCTATCAAAGATAAGGAGCATAAAATTACTTTAGACACATTTTCACACTTTCCATAACCGAAAATAAACTGCTAATCTCCTAGAACCATTTAAAAAAAGCAAAAGAAATAATTTTCCTGCTTCTAATCTAATTACAAGTGAGAAAATAATTCCTTATGTATTGTTAAAAAGTAAATAAAGAAAAAAAAAACTCAAAAAAAGGCTGTTTAGTGTGTAAATATATAATGTGATGTATTTATATGGAACCGGCGCGAACTTGGACTTCGATGATAGTTGGTTCGTGAGAAACCCGACTCATTTGTAGAGATAACTAGATTAGTGTCAGGAAACCGTGCGCGTGCGCATGACTGTGTGTTGTGGCGGTGGAGTGTGGTGGAAATGGAGAAAATATATTATATAAATTTTCAGATCTACAGTATTTATTTCAATAGTATCTACTAAAATGTGTTAACCAAGCTTAATTTTTATAATAAAATCTTGAAAAAAAAAGAATATTTTTTTGCAAGTAACGTATGTTTTTGTGTAATTACTATGAAATACATTATTAAATTATTTTTTTCTAAAAGTAATGCTCTCTACATTTAACCGCCACAACGCAAACTTAATCATAATTTTGTTGCTTCAACGCTTTTGGTAATGCGAGCATGTTAGACAATTTGCGAGGAGGACGCTTCGTGGAATGTAAACGATACACAATCTGTCCTTATTCAATTTAATAAAATATTATAGGTAAAAAAAAACACGTTTATTTATCTCAGCAACCCCAGTTATTTGATACGGTATCATGGGAATGCATTAAATATAACTAGTCCGCCATCTTTGGGAGTTTGCCATATTGGATTTAGAATGACGTCACTTATCTAATCATGCATTATCGTGCAAAGTTTCAGCTTAATCGGAAACCGGGAAGTGGGTCAAAATTAACTTCTAAGTCAATTTGAACTCGTTCAAAAAAGCATCGAATAAGGACAAAAAGTTACATTCTCGTTCACATTTCACACAGTTGTACCGGTTTTAGTTATCGTTTATATTAGCTTACCAAATTGTACTGATAGACGTAAGGCACGGATCAGATCCGGGGACCAAAGTTGAGGACAACAAAATAATTACTATTCTTTTGTGTCTGTAGTTGAGCTAGCCTTTATAATTTTCCCACGTGCTAGGGCAGAAGTAAAAGAAAACATGTCAGTGTTACATGAATATGAAAATATCATCAGATTTTTGGGAGTCTTTAAGTCAAGAGTGAATAGGTTACTTCCAGGCAAGCGTGCTCCATCTTCGACCACATCATCGCTTACCATCAGGTGAGATAGTCGTCAAGCCTGAGCCTATCAATTTAAAAATAATAATTCGAAAGATAAGATGGGACATGCAGTTAAAAAATAAGAGTTAAAACCTGTTGACCATTTTACAGCTTGGTCTATTACAACTTGGCTGCAGATGCACTGTTATTACATTCTCTGACATGTTCAATATGTCTGATAAAAATACATCTCTTATGAACTGTCTTGTCTTCGTCTTACGCCCGCGCTTAGAAACAGGATTAATAACTATATTTTCCCACAAGTACCATAAAGGCTAATTGATGTTTTTTTTTTAATAAACTTTAAAGTGCCTTTAAATCTTAGCTCAACTACAGACACAAATTCAAAGATTTCTTGGATAATTATAATTTTTTAAGTATTTGTATTAAGTATCTTATTTATTTTTCTACGTCAAAGGTTTAGGAAAACAGAGCCATTTAGCTAAAAAGTGGAGCGCATAGCTTTGCTCGCAACCGACCATAGACAAGTCTCGTTACTTTTTTACCGTAAGACATAGATATTAAGATTATGAGGGTGGCCCCACTGAGTTGTGGGATTGGGTGATTATTTTTATATTCGAATTGATATTGGATTATCTTTACAAACAATGTAGTGTTTTATAGTAAAAAAAAGCTCTGCGCTCATTAATTTTATCTTGTATTTATCATGAAATTATTGGTTGTATCGTAACGACCAGTCTGAAATGTATGAGTAGGTATAGAAGTTTTGCCCATTTTGTTTTTGTAAATTTTCTATTTTTTTTTATATTGTAGTATTTTCATCTCTCAGCTATTGTGCTGATAGCACATGTTTCCCGTATTATTTTATGTACTAATAATAAAATAATAGGCCACACAAGTCGGTAGGGCCATCCGCTAAGCCATGTTCGCACTTAGCTTTATTACAAGGGACGATGCATTGTGTTTGTGTGCATTTTAACAGCTGTGATAAAGAGGATTGTCTATGGCGTTACTTCGCTAGTGTCCTTAAAACGCTCTCCAAATTTTATGAACTATAGCCGTGCAAGGGTCTTTTGGCGCCAAAATTGGGACTAATACCGCCATTTTGTTTTTATTTTAATACAATCATTCTGTCGCGTCTTTTTTCCCATCTGTGTGTTGGCTTTCATCGTATCGGATGCATGTCCAGTGTTTTACATGGAGCGATTATCTCATCCACTACCCAGTTACTGGGAACACTTGGCAGCACTGGGGTCAGATTTTCTGGCTCCAGATTTCCCGAAACAACTGTCAACCAGGACAAACAGCTTAACCTGGGCAACCGAAGTTCGACCCATGCTGCTGATTTCACAAAATAATTATTATCAACAGCGTCCCATGACAATTTAATTCATGCATCAAAAGATCCTTGCGGCACTGTGTATGAAGTACTGAAAATTAAATCATATTCGAATCTTTTTACGGCTATTTTGTAGTTCCTAAATTACGATCAGTATTTCGTAAAGGTTTTGTTTTTTTTTTTTTGTCCATTTTTAATTGTATGGAGCTTGGAATAGACGGATTTTTTATACTTAGATAATTGTATTTAATTAAGACATTAACATGACAGTTACGTAATTATTTGATTGTACTAGAATCTATGAATTATTATTTATTTTTATAGTCTTTTATGAACTTTTCATCTTAGAACTACCCCCGGTTTTCGAAAGCCTGTTGCTATGTAATCTTTGCTAATTACCAATCACTTTATAGAAACTTAGGTGGCTTTTCAGAGGCCGGGAGTAAATTACTTATAATTTTTAAGCAATTTATGTATTATTTCATAATGTTATGCAACATAGTGAGTCCGTCTATTCCCATAAATAATTGTTCCACAGACAATCGACCGTGTCCTTCCAACGATTGCAGGGTAACTAAGTCCATAGAGTACATTTTATAAACAAAATAATAATAACGTTAGTAAGTAAGATTGTCTGTGGAATCTTGCAGTATATCATGTTAGTATTATCTCTGTATATGTCTCATATGTATAATTATTTTTAATTTGAGGATTTCCTACATGATTGGTTGTTAATCACAATAATTATTCAGTACCATAGTTAATTCATCTAAACCTGTCATTTTCAATAAATTGATAGAAATAGAATTGCGATTTTAGAGTGTGGCTAAGCCAAGATTTTATCAATGGTGCCACCACTGTTCGTGTAGAAAAGCCTTTTTAGTTTTATTATTATTTATTACAGATGAAACAAATGTCATATCAACCATTTTTGTTAAAAAAGTGGCATATTATAAATTAATTTTGACATCAACAAAAAAAAAAATACCGAGAATTGATTTTATTAATTTGATGAACATAAATTGAGCATCATCTTCCTCAAATTGGTTGACATTCAACGCTAGTCCTTTTCAGAATTTATTTGAGAAAAGTGACCTTATTACTTAATAATATTCATCAAATATTTCATGTATTTTTAAGAGTATTCTACAAGTAACTGCTATCAAAGTTGAGTTTTTCGAATAAAAGAAATCTCTTTTGAAATAGTCTATAAGTTTAAAGTTAAAAAGTGACGTAATAGCATCACAATAGTAGCTAAGATCGTATTCTAACAAAACATGTTCTACAGGGCGAGACGACTATACGAAAATATAAGAAAACACTGGATACTCATCATTATGAATAACTTTTACTATGGGACCATCATGAAGTCGCAATAAAAGTAGTTGTTCAGTACATTTTGCCCAAAGTGCCCATACAACCGCACTAAGGAGGACCAGAACGCTACTGAGACTGCAATTAATGTTGCTAGCTTCTGGCCCCAAATTATTTAAAACTAGCATCAGCCAGAGGCTTCGGCCGCGTGGTATTAATTAGTACTACCATTCATTATAAATTATAGCCTACTAGCTGTGCCCGTGGTTTCTCCCGCGTTTATGTAGGTATATTTCGTATTTTTTTTAATTTCTTTTTCATAAAAATTATCCTATGTTACTTCTAATACCTCCAAGAATATGTGTACAAAGTTTCATGATGATCGGTTTCGCGTGAAAGCGTAACAAACAAACTTACATTCACATTTATATTAGTATGATGTGTTATTCTGACGTATAATCAATATTACTGTAAAGTTTCATCAAAATCCGTTCAGTAGTTTTTGCGTGAAACAGTAACAAACATACATCCTCACAAACTTTCACATTTATGATATTAGTAGGAAGTTTGGCAGCAATCAATTTGAAAGTAGTTTATTTTGACGATATCTGGGTTAGTACCATAGTAAAGATTGTTCATATTGATGAGTAGGTATTGCACGTACTTTAATTTATTGTCGAATTTTCGTCGCCATCTTGTAACGTTTGTTAAACTGCAGTTTTAGTATGATATCTGAAAACTGCAAAAAAATATGTATCGCTAGAACATAGCATTCAAATTCAACACAGCAATGTGCTAAAAAGTGCTATCGCTAAAATTAATTAATCTTTTTAAATAATAATTTTATTTTACTTTGCAAGCAAAGTGAAAAAATTGAATTGAAGTTCGTATGAAAGTGACGTATCGTATTATTTAAAATCAAATTGAATTGTTTTAATATCTTCGTATGTACGGCAATAAATTCATAACTTATATATCTAAGACAGAATTAGTTACTTATTATAAAAGAGTGACGAATTAAATTTTTTGGATGAATGTAAATTGCTTGTGTTCAGCGATTAATGTAATGTAAGGCAATATGTAAGTATTTTCGAATAATAAAATTAATTAATGCATGTGAAAGGTAACAATTTGTTATGTCGTATGACAGCTCTGTAATTTTGTGAACCATTTTTTTTTGAAAATAAAGATTTTACCAAAATATTTTGATGTTTCTTTTTTGTATTTGTAACTGAACCCAAATCAAAAATGTGACTCAAGATGGCTGGACAAATCTTCACAATAGCTCGCATTTAAGTAGGTCAATAGGGCACTTTATGTGACGGCTAAACACCCTTATTTCAGAATTTGTGACGCTACAGAATCTTAGATAATCGATCGAGAACGTGTCCAGCCATCTTGAAAAACCATTTTTCGCTGGTCTCAATCTCGGTAACGAAAGTGATTTTGACGACTTTTTGCATATCAACGGGCGTCACATAAATTTGTTACAGGCATCGAGCTAAAAGTTTTGTGATACATACAGCGGTTTAGTAGAAAAATGCAAAAATCTGAGTCCAGCCATCTTGAATTTACGTGAAAAACTTTTGGCTGGCACTTCAGAATCTCAATAACGGGAGCGTTTTCGAATATGGTTCCTTTACTAACATTTAGTGACACAATTTGTGACAGTAATAACGTACTTCATTTGCATTTCAAAAACTTAGGGCGGCGGTAAAAACAACGTTCTGGTAAAAGACAGAGGTTACTGAAGCGCAAATGGAAATGATCGTCGTCATTTTCGTAATTTGAAACGCTGTATAAGTACTAATAAATGTGATTTTATTTACAGCAAACATTCTTTTTTCATTTTATTTTTTCACCTTCGAACATTAGTTATCCTGACACCCAGCGATTAGTTGTCCTGTTATCTTGACATTAGTTGTCCTGTGTCTGTTATCTACCTATGTACTTACCATGAAAAACACCAATACCTTCCTACTAAAAAGAGTCAACAAATATGCACGTAAATAATCAATAAAATTAAATCAACAACAAATGATCCCTTCCTCACTTCTACACTTTTGTCTTCTATCGATTTAATTACCTACAGTTGCTCGTATTAGTATTACCTATACACGGCTTTTCGTCCATTAAAGAAAACACCCTAAAATATACTTAGTCCTACATAAAACCTACAATATTGGTAACCCTACTGCAGTGTTTGTATGGGGTAATTTAAATGATCAATATCTTTGAAAATACTCAAAGTTTGCCCGTCACAAAATCTTGAACACATTTCGAAGGCCGTAGATTGTCAGGCAGCGGAGAGTCCAGCCATCTTGAACTCAGGTTGGCTGGACATTAAGCTTTTATTGATTTCTCGAAAACCCTTACATGTGACGCCATAAATCAAACGTTATTACTGTCACAAATTGTGTCACTAAATGTTAGTAAAGGAACCATATTCGAAAACGCTCCCGTTATTGAGATTCGGAAGTGGCAGCCAAAAGTTTTTTACGTAAATTCAAGATGGCTGGACTCACAAAACTTTTAGCTTGATGCCTGTCACAAATTTATATGACACCCGTTGATATGTAAAAAGTCGTCAAAATCACTTCCGTTACCGAGATTGAGAGACCAGCGAAAAGTGGTTTTTCAAGATGGCTGGACACGTTTTCGATCGATTATCTAAGATTCTGTAGCGTCATAAATTCCGAAATAAGGGTGTTTAGCCGTCACATAAAGTGCCCTATTGACCTAGTTAAACAAACACTACATATTTAGCATAGTTGTTCAATTTCACGAAGGTGGGTCTTGGACGTGCGTGTCAGTTCACGTACACGTTTGTTTCTGTGTGCGTACGCTCAGAGCGCTCGGTATCATATAGAAACAATGTGCACGTAAATCGGCAACATTTAAGACCATCCCGCCGTCGTGAGATAGTTATATATAACACATCACTACAATACACTCCCGCTCCACCCAGAGCGGGAGATGTCATTGGATGACATCACACCCCGCCAAAAACAAAAAGCCTCCATAGACACCACACAGCCCCATATGGACACATAATGCATTGATGCCCAGAATGGCCTGGAATGCTCTTGGTCCAACTTCCATACGTGGATGGTCAATGTTCTTTGATAATTATCTCAAATTCTTCATGAAACCCAGTGTACCTAAAAGCCTATAGGTACTATGGGTTTTTGGACAACTTCGGCTGCCTCCCGAAGTCAATCTGTCGACCTAGAAGTGAGCCATAATAACAGCCTGCTGTCTTCATTACTTTCTGAAGTCCTCAATTGTGTGTGTTAGTGCACAACATAATCACCACCATTTTCAGGCTACTGACAAATATAAGTGAAAAAAGGCACCTTTAGAGACACTGTTACTTAACGAAAAAACAAAATGTTACAGTAGAGCCAATATTAAAAAAAAAAAACCGTTTTAAAAAATAAAATAAAATCTTTTTATTTCAGACACATTTGGCCCATAACATAGTAGTGCACCTAGAATTAAACTATGTTACATTAAAAAAAATTCAAATCAAAACCAAAATTCAAAATTAAAATCAAATACAAACAAACATCAAAATCAGAATCAAAATTAATTCAAGTATTTGCCGCCCTCTGGGGCCCCGGGCACACGCACTTGTGCTTGAACCCAGTGCCCGTGCCCGTGCCCGATTGGTTTTCCTTAATGAAATTCTGATGGGACGTCAAATTCACCAGACACGGGTAGAATTGCTTATGGCGGATCGGAACACTCCACGGGTGGCTGCGCAGTAGCAAATTCATGTGATAGAGGGGGTGAGGGGTGGGGTACTGCGCAGCGAAGCGTGAGCTTCACATACGTCATTAACTTTGAATTGAACTACGGCGTACGTAATTTTAAGATAGATGGCATTAATAACTCAATTCTTTAAATTTTTAGTTATGTAAGGGTTTCTCTTTAAAGGTGCAAAAAAGGAAGGTAAGTAATAAAACTCTTCAGTGGGTAACTTACAATATGTTTATTGAAGAAACATTACATGTTAGCACAGCCTAGCTGTTCCTACGAAGCTTTCGCTCCTCACTACCGATACAAGGCATGGTGACTGATTACAGCTCCGTCTTATTATGTTACATACGTTTGATCGCTAAGAAAAAGTCATAGGTCAAAAATAATATGAGAAAAACATTTCATGGAAGAACTTTAGTCGTCATAAAGCTTTTTATTTAAATAGTTTGGTTTTTTGCATAATACTGAATTTCCATTAGCAAGACTGATTATAGAAAGTGGATTTTTCTTTGTTTTGAAAAAAAACCTAGGTTTAATTTTCTAGTCACCATCATCATAATCATTCTCATGGTCCTCATTCCAACTTATTTAGGATCGATGTATATCTTCTTTTGGTTGAATCTACCAAGTGCCAGTTCAAACAATCAATCTCTGCCCAGGGGTTGTGGATAAATTCGAAACAGAGTTACCGCGCCCTTGGGCACTCAGGGCAGGGAAGGAACAGGGGTGGGTTTTAGTCAGTAAGAGTTTGACACGCTCTCCCGCTCAACCCTGAGCGGGAGATGTCATTGGATGATATCCCACACCACAAAAAAAAATCAATCAATCTGCCTAGCCTTTTCCCAACTATCTTGGGGTTGGCTTCCAGTCTAACCGGATGCAGCTGAATACCAGTATTTTACATAAAGCGACTGCCTATCTCACCTCCACAACCTAGTTACTGGGTAATACAATACCTCTTGGTAAGACTGGTTATCAGATTTTCAGGCTTCTGACGACCCATAACGACTATCAAAGATACAAGATTGAAAACCAACGGCTTAACGTGCTGTCCGAGGCACGGAGGAATCTCGGTATGTAAAGATGATCACCCATCCATGGACCAACCCCGGCAAGCATAGCTTAACCTGATGAATCGACCCGTGCCGCTGTTATTACTTTAGCCAAGTGTCAGTTCTTTCATTATTAAATTTTGAAGACACGGTTAGCGCAGTGGTTGAGCAATTGGTTGCTGCGCTGCGGGTCGAGGGTTCGATTCTAGCACGGAACAATTTTTATGGCCTACATATAGTTGTTCCAGGTCTCAGTGTCTTATGTATGCGAGTTTACATGTCTGTGAACTCACCCACGATACAGTAGTAATTCCTAGTGTGGGGGAGGGTATTTTAAACATGCTTTTATTAGATTTAATTGAAACTTCGCACACCTCCAAATCCAAATAGCCTCATTATCCTGAACTGTTCTCGTTTTGTGGTATTGTTACTTTATATAATGTCTCTTAGTTCAGTGTGCCTGTTGGCAAAGGCCTCCTCTAACAGCTTCCATTGTGTTCTGTCTTTGGTAACCCTTCTCCATTTGGGCCCCGCTGTGTTAACTTAAGTTCGTCCTCCCATCGTTTGTTTTGTCTTCCTCTGCTTCTTTTCCCATCTCTGGGGTATACCAGTCAGTGACAATTTTACTCCACTTTTCTTGGCTGCTTCTCATTGTATGCCCGATCCATCGCCATTTAAGTTAGTCTATTTTTGTAAGTACATCGGTTACTTTCGTTTTAGATCTTATAACTGTGTTCCTTATTCTGTCGTGCTTTCGGATACTTATCATACTCCTTTCCATGGCTCTTTGGCAGTATTCAAGCATATCTCTGTGATGTTTTGAGAGAGACCAAGTTTCACATCCATAAGTGAGGCAAGGTAGGATGCAGGTGTTGAACACTTTTCTCTTTATTGTTGTGCTGAGTATAGTTGATTTCATCACCTCCTTAAGTGACCAATATCTTCTCCAGCTGTTGCCTATACGTCTTTTTATTTCTTTGGTAGTTTAGTCTTTGTGAGAGATGATTTGTCCTAGGTATGTGTACTCATTGACATATTCGAGAGAAAGGTTGTTGATTTTGATTTCTGTGATGTCAGAATTTGTTAGTAGTTTTGTCTTGTTTGTGTTCATGGATAGTCCGATTTTGTTACTTTCATTGTGTAGTTCATCTTCGCACACCTATCAAGGACCTATGACAATGCATGGTTAGCTAAGCGACGTCATTTTAAATCAAATATGGCGGACCAGTTATTTTTTATACATTTTCGTTATAAATGGGTAATCAAGCGTTTTTTTTTTTTTTTAAGTTTTGAAAATTAGTATGTTGTTTTCGAAGCGACCAAACCTAACAGTGAGTGTAGTGACGAGACATAACGTCTTATCACAGGTTTTCGTCTATCATTACATCAGTGAAACGTAAGCATTTATACAATTAATTATATTACATCACACATTCTCACATCACCTGAAAAATTTTACACATTTTAATTTTTCATAAGTTTCATAGCAATGTCAGAATGTGAGATATATCTTTATGAATAAAACATGAATTAGTGAGATATAGTATTTAGTAAATATCACATGAATGAGTGCATTTTATATTAATTGAATTAAAACCGAAATGTTATTTGGACAGCTGTGATATTGTTATAATTTTCTGCTTATCTCTTTAAATTTTAAGATCGTTTTTCATATAAATAAGGAACAAGCATGTTTCAAAACGCCTGCTTACATTTGTCGTGATTTTAGTTAGACCTTCGTCAAGTGCAGTTATTTTTTATCGATTTTTCTAAGTTTTTGACTGTAAAAATACTATAAAACATCACAGTTATCCGTATAACATTTCTAATACTAGCTATGACTAGGGTTATTTGGGCACAGCAATATATTAACGGTTTCATCTATAACAATGATTTGTGTTAAACTAAATATATAGACAACTTTTATTACCAAGGAATTTTGTCTTAGGTCATTGTAGCCTAATTCTTAATACCCACATATCGTTGTATAATTTTTCCCCACACATGTCGGTGCCCAATTTTGCCACGACATATCGTTACCCAATTTAGTCCCGACATGTCGTTGCCCAGTTTTGCCCCGATATGTCGTTGACCAGAGGCCCAATTCTATAAAATAACTAACTTGTCAGTAGTGTGTCGGTAGTGTGTCAGTGGTGTCTCAATAGAATAGTTATTGACATTTGGTATTCTACAAATTATTTATGATCATTGACTTGCCATTGTAGTGCCATTGAAACGCCATAATAAGACTATTGTAATAATTGGTAGTCTGGTCTACTATAATATGTCAATAGCATTTTGAAGTTTTTGCAGAATACCAAATTTCCAACAGTGGCAAAATAATGTCTGTTGTGTGTCGATGGCGTGTTGCTTAACTCAAAGTAACAGAATTGGGCCCCAGTTTTGTCACGACAAATCGTTACCCAATTCTGCTCCGACATGTCGTTGCCCAGTTTTGCCCCGATGTGTCGCTGACCAGTTTTGCCCGACATGTCGTTGCTCATTTTTGCCTCGACATGTCGTTGTTCACTTTTGGCCCGACATGTCGTTGCCCAATTTTACCCCGACATGTCGTTTTCAGAGTTATGAATGAAACCATCGCTACATGTCAGTGCCCGCCTATAAAACTAAGGTACAATATAACTAACTAAATGTATCAGCACGAGCTGGCTTACCCTTAGCATTTGTACTAAAGCATGTACCACCGTCTCTGTTACACGCCCGAACACCATCTATACTTGGCTTAACTGTTTATTACAAACCGATATTTTTTGTGGGTTTAAAAAGACGTCGAAATCATGTCTACATCGTTAATATAAGTACTTAAATTTAAAGGTTTCCAATTTTTATTGGAACTGTTAGTTTTAGGTACTTTTTAGAGTTGATAATTTTTATGGATATTTAAGGGCCTACCTCCCCATAAGTGGCGCCCTCATTGAATAAAAATTCGTATCTTAGCATAGAAAATAAAGATTAAAGAATCCTATGTTGCGTTTGTTACAAAGAGGATAAGGTATTTTTACGTTGTAAAAACAGGACTCAAAGTGTTTCGTATCCAAAGTAGTAAGCAAAAGTGTCAAAAAACGGCCGTTTTGACACTTTTGCTTACTACTTTGGATACGAAACACTTTGAGTCATGCTTCCACAACGTAAAAATACCTTATCCTCTTTGTAACAAACGCAACATAGGATTCTTTAATCTTTATTTTCTACGCTAAGATACGAATTTTTATTCAATGAGGGCGCCACTTGGCGGCTATATACGCCTTAACTTCGTTTAATATTTGTCTTTAAGCAAAAACCACGGCAAAGTGGTTACAAACAAATACTGAATTGAAGTTGGTTCCATTTTTTTTTAATTTACATGGAATTGCTACATTTCATACATCGGTGGAAATATTTTGTTGAAACAAGTATTAAGTAGTAGGAAATATCTTAGTGAAGGGAGGCCAGAGATGGACAAAAATTGAAGAAGATCGTTGAGTACGCCAAGAGCCACAAAGAGTTGTAGCGCCGAAGGAAGAAAACTTAAACTAGTATTTATAGCAGCATTTTTAAAACCACAAAATAAAACGGTGTGTATAGTAAAATTATGTAGATTACTGATGATCTATTGACTGACATTATTATTGTATATTTATTAAAAATATTCTCCACTTGATTCGACTAAATAATTGATAAGACTAACTTGAATAGGATTGAGATACTTTCAAACGATTTTACAATGTTTTATTTTATATGTAGGTTAAAGCAGTGATTTTGGTGCTTGATAAACAAAACACGTGTTTGTTTCGGGACAGCCCGTCTCGTTTCGAACTCGAACGGAGCCCTATTTCGTAAGAACGAAACAATTACATAGATACACCTGATCTTGTGTCATAAAAATTATCATACAAACACAATTAAAATTGATTTTTCAAGCCTCTTTTTGACTTTGTTTTCCAAACATCCTGTTTTATAATTTTCACATAATTCCAAGCCGTTTGCCGCCACACATATTATCTTTCAGCGACCCTTCTATTTTGTTCCCAACATTCAATAACACCAATTAATTTAGAAAACATCCAATTAGTTCACATTTAAAAGTTTTATACAATTTGTACTTTTTCGGAGTTTGTTTTATTCTGTAATGGAAAAATTATTTACAAATAAGACGCAAAAGTGTTACAAAAAAGAGGACATTTTCGCCCAGAAACGGGAAAAACATAACTTTTGACCGTTTGAATTAAAGTACAAATAAATGGAATAAGATCGATAAAAAGTTAGTAAATAGTAACATAGTTTAATAATAGGATAGTCTCCTCAAAATAATTAGTTGTCTTTAGAGAAAGATACATTTTAAAGTCGATTTTTATGATGAGCAAAACGTTATATCTACACAAAGATACATCGAAAAGAGAAATACACAAGAAAACATAGATTATAGATATCACAGAATATAACTAACTCCCAAAGCACATAAAATAGAACTAGAAATAATATTTTACAACAATTATTAACCACTTAAACAACAATTTGGTCAAACAACACTTAGTAGACGAATCAACAAAAAAGACGATATTAATAGAAGATTTTATAATAATTGACACAATTAACAAGATAATTATTAAGATAAAAGTTAGAATTTTAATGTAAAAGGTAATGCTTTAAGCCAATCATGATTTAAATAGTTTATTAGTATTAAATGTTTTGTAACATTTATTCAGTTGTAACATTTTGCCTTAAAATGAACCCAAGTTTTTTTCATGATATTGTTAAAATCAAAAGTCATCTTTTTCATAATTATATAATTTTAAGTTCTTCATAAAGACAGTCCCTCAAAAACCCGCCCGCCCGTCACCACTTCTTAGTGTTTTAGCTGGGAGGAAGGTTTTTTTTTTGGGGGGTGGGAAATCATCTTATGACTTCTTCCGCTCTAGGGTGGAGCGGAAGGGCGTGTCAGACTCTTACTGACTAAAACCCACCCCTGTTCCTCCCTGCCCTACATGCCCAGGGGCGAGGTAACTCTTTCGAATTTATCCTCAACCCCCGGGCAGGCATTGGCCGTAGCAGGCCCCGTCCTTTTGCTGACAACTCTTTGAGGCGCGCGTGGAACACTACGCGCCTGGTGCTGATCGGACGGCGAGCTACCCACTACTCGCCGTCCGCAGGCCCGGGTCTACGGTGGCCGGAGATCGTCTCGCAGCCCCTGGCGTCTCCTGCGGCGGCTGCGGCTGAGGGCGCTAGGGCGACTCTGCCGTTGTTGAGTCTCCCTAACGTGTGCTGCCTCCCTCTTCGCGAGCATTACTACTTCGCAGAAGGAGGAGACGGCTCCCCATTCCCTCTCGCTCCGTACCATGGCCTGAACCAGGGCACGGCGCGAGCATGCTCCACCGTGTCCTCTGGGCGATCCTCGGGGAGGAAGAGGTGGCGGCACAAACTCCCCAGCAGTTACCCAACGCGGTGGTTAAGTCTCGCTACCGAGTCCCAGCATTATGCCGAGCGATGGCCTTTTGGGTCTACGATTTATGTTTCTTTACAATGCAGAATGTTTTCTTGGAACAACTACAGCAAAAATATTTAATACCAATTACTTCACCAGAAGATATATGTTAGAAACATTTGAAATGTTACAAAAACATCAAATACAACAAGTTAAAAATTTACAACGTTTTTAGGCATTTTTTTTAATGGAATCAGTGTGTTCAAGCCGTGCTTAAATACGTTAAAAAGTCCAAGAAAAATAAAAGCACCTTCTTCGTTAAAAATCTCTATTATTTATAATGTACTACTCAATCCGTATAGGAACTCCCAATGTGCAAAATAACTTAAATACTTCGTGTTTTTCAAGCCACTGATATCTAAATGTACTTATATCTATTTTTACATCAACTGTATATTGGTATGGTTTATGTGCACATTGCCCGGTTAGAGAACGAGAATCAATATAACTGAATGAACGTTTGCAGACCGGGTAATGTCGACTTTTTTGCGATTAACGCACTTAATGTTATTATTTTAGACTTTGGAATAGATTCAACCTCTTAATGACTTACTTTCAATTTAAAAGTCATGATAATCAAATATGATTGGTTTATGTAAAGTCGGAGTAATTTCTTTGTTAACCAAATTGACTTAAAATATCAGTATATTCAAACCACAAAATTGTTGTTGTGTATGTGTACCTGTCGTAGCCAAATCGTTGAATTGACCATTTCATGATGTAGTCGAGGTAAGGTTAAGTTTGAGATGACCATTTCATGAAGTGGCCGACCACATCATGAAATGGCCAATTCTACAATATGTCTACGATATGTTTATTTGGTAAAATAAATCTCCCTGACGGTATCTAGTATTTTCTATCATGCAGTTTTTTTAAATTGAACACGGATAAGATTTAGCTAATGACTCCTTTGATGGTAAGCTTTTGCCTATCAATATAACTTTATAAATATGCCGTCAAATTTTGTTTTCACCATAAAAAGTTGAATCTACCTCATAGATAATTATATCTAAACAGGCCTTAAACTAATCAAAGGCAATGTCATGAAAGCATAATTATTGTTTAACTATATTTAATTATCAACTGCTTTACACTATGACTAGACGTTTCGTGGAACCACCGGCTAATTTAGTATAAAACTATCTTTTTATGGTAACTAATGTTTTTTTTTTATATAATATAATTACGCCAAGTCCGTATCAGGGTATGCAAAATTGATAAAATTATAATCGTTGTAACAAATTAGCTTTTTAAGCTGATTGAGTTAAGTTTTTAGAAGTGTTGGTTAAATGCACCGTAGGATTTAAAAGCGGCAAATTATTAAGGTTTTTTAATGTATTTCACCCAAGAACGGGTTTTGGAAGTAAAATATAATGGTAGAAATACTGAAAAAATATCAAAATGGAATAAAGTAAGTATAGGCATTTTTAGTATGACAATACAATAAAAAATGGGGGAAATGAAAGCTGAGTAAGAAAAATCATAAACAAAGAAATACTGAAGAATATGAGTATAGTTATGACTCGAGTAGCTGCCCACGTCAGAGTAAAATATTATTATATTTTACTTGTAAGTATTCATAAGTTTCAAGCCTCTTAAGGTTTTAATTATGTATAGGTGTGGTATGGATTACTTAAAAGTTATTTTATAGAGTCTAAAGTACAAATAATAAAGGTTATGTCAGAATATTATATAATTTTGAAAATATATGTTATATTATGCGTCAATATTTTAGTTGTAATACATTTATATTTTAAAATTTATGGAAGAAGTAAAACTGTGAGACGAGGGAATTATAAACACGTGTGGGTTTTTTTTATTTATAAATAAAATTGAAAGAGCGTTACGTATATATTTTGGGAATTTACTGAAGTGAATTTATAATAACCTGCGCCATTGTTATACAAAATTAATATTGACGCACTTGGAAGCATTTTAATAAGGCATTATAATTGTTAATATTTTACAGAAAAAAATTGACGAACCATACCAGCGAGGTAGGAATAATTAATGACAAAGATTTGATCAAAATTTTGCTTTTCATGCATGAGTTGACATCAATATGCACGTATGTAAATAACAGATGATAATATAAAAGCAATTATAGTTCATATAACAACGAATATTGACATCAACTTCTATGTCAGTAATTGAGACAAAAAATATAAGCTCAGATATAGAAATTTCATGATCAGATATAGATTTTCAGGTAAGATATTTTCACAAGTAATTTTTTTTTTTTTGTGGACAATACATTACTTCAGTTTAGGCTTGGAGTAAGGTCAAATGACACAAAATAAAGAAACATAAAGTATTGAGCGGCATCGGTTAGCTACAGAGCTGTCGTCTGGTGCGGCGGTAGAGGGTGGAGGGTGAGGTCGGCAGACCAGGGGTGGCGCACCCCACTCACCTGTCCTATGGAATGCGGACTGATTGCAGGACTTTGCTAGCCTGGAACATGAAAATACTTGTTTAAAATTTTTCTGAGAATATACAGGTTTTAAGGCTGCTCTAATGTCGCTGGTACCACAATTTCTGTTGCATCATAGTGGTGCCGACTCTCTTGTTCAATAACTAAACTGAAATTAGAGAATCGCTATCTTTTAATAAAAGGCAGTGCGAGAAATGGACGGCTATAGCTATGAACTAAGTTAGATATGTCAAATTAGTTTTTAGTAGACATGTTTTTACGTGTACCCTTAATTTGTTTGGAAATATTACTTCAACTTAATTTGACAGCTCTAATTTACGACTGTCTCTTTCTTGTTTTATTAGAGAGAAAAAGATAGGAATAGTCTAAATTAAGTTTAGTTTGTGCACTACAGAATTAAGAAGAGCTACCGAAATAAACTTGAAATTACTAAAATGAATGATTCCACCCTTTCTTCAAATACTATGTAACCATAAATATTGGGTCCTTACATATGAAATTGGCGTCACTTCCATGAATTAAAATATTCATCAATTGCTTGATATTATATCGAATAATGACCGTCATAGACAACTGCCAATAGTAAAAAAACCTTATTACTTGTAGTTTTATAAACAAAAAAAAAAATACCTTAAAATAAGAATCCTTTTTTTAGCAGAAATGACCACTGTTTTTGTTTTAACTTACCCAAAACTTATTTTTGTTGCATAATCTAAGTGACATACGTTATCTAACTTCTTTATAATTCTCCATACAAAACGCTGAGTTCATAGGTGTGGGACCTAATAGTATGTACCTCATACTCTGCATCATCGCTGATGACGCCGCTGACGCACAGCAGCTGGTACTGCTTGGCGCGCAGAGCGGACGCACCGCGACGCAGCAGGCGCAGGGCCGCCGCGCACGACACCGAGCTGCCGCACACCACCTGGCGCACCTGCCGGTACAGGCAACACTCATGTGAACAGTCCAAGCGTTGGAGCCATCTGCCTAGGGGTTGAGGATGAAATCGAAAGAGTTACCTCGCCCCTGGGCACTCAGGGCAGGGAGGAACAGGGGTGGGTTTTAGTCAGCAAGAGTCTGACACGCCTTCCCGCTCCACCTAGAGCGAGAGTAGACATTGGATGATTTCCCAACCCAAAAAAAAAAAAAATAGCTTTGGAGCCATGACCTACTGAGCGTCGCTGGAGTTAACTGGCAGCGAGCCGCATAGGAGCGCGACATATGGCTGCGCGCAGATGGGGGGGGAGGGAGGGGGGCGGTTTGGGGTCACAGGAGACGTGACATACCTACATATTTTATTATTAGTGACCCCCTCCAAAATTTTAGCAGGCACTGTCGAAACTGTGCCTCGGCAGATATGCTAATCTGTCTCAACTGTCATTCATAGATCTTTTTCAGTTGTTACGGGTAGTTAGAAACCTGACAGTCTACTAGTCTTACCAAGTTCGTTGTATGTATGATTTAATTATTTTGTATTATTTTTATTCCGGAATCTTTTACAGCGTCGTGTTGAATATTTTTCACAGCGTCGTGCTCAAGTATTTTGTATTAATAATGTAATGTAATTTGTATTGAATCTGGTATAAGACCATACAGCCTTGTCTTACGCGTTCACCGTGGTTCGCAGAGGCTGGGTTGTCTAGAACTGATGTTGTGACTGCCCTAAGACTTCGGTCCGGGCACATTCCGCTAAACAGCTTTGCTTTTCTTATGGGTAAATCCAACTCTCCAAACTGTGCGGAGTGTGACGTGGTTGAGGATGTTTACCATGTGTTGGCCGAGTGTGCCCGGAACGAGGTTGAGAAGGAGAGTTTTAGGATCGGCTATCATATAGATCTACGGGAAATGGGCATGTGTAACTTAATTCTGGCCCGTCCGCTGTCGGATGAGGCAAAATTTATTTATAAATTAGTTAAATTAGCCATTAAGCGTAGATAAGTAGAATTTTGTGAGGCCTATGAGGGTGGCATGATCATGTCTGATCAAACCCTCTATTAAAAACAAATAAAGATTAAAAAAAAAAAAAAGTATTTTGTATTATTTCAACATGAATTAATCAGAATCATATTAATATTATAAAGGCGATTGTTTGTATGTTTGTTACTACTTCTACAAGTGCTAGGTTCTACAGGTGCTACACTCCTTCCAACTACAGGCAAAACACATTTTTAGTGCAATCGAGTAAAGATAGTGGTCAAACGCGTGCCTATCAACAATTAAAAAAAAAGACTTTAATGAATTATGTAAGCAGTTCTCTGTTGACTTTTATTTAACCAAAGGCTCATGCGTACGCAATAGGCTGAACCTTGAATTCTTTAAAATTACTTATTTAATTTTATTTTATTGTAGTTTATTTCTTGTTTGGCAGTGCCGATTTGACAATTCGTGCTTTTATTTTCCTGATAACTTGTCGTGTATAAGATCTCTTATTGTATTACTGTATAGCTAGCCGTGAAAACCTGTAATTGGCCGAATGTCTCTTATTTTAGTATACTTGTTGCATTTATGTAAAGCTGTTGGTTTTCCATGTGATAAATAAAAATAAATTCACACTCAAAAATCGTTGAACGAATTTGGTACCAGGATAAAGGTGGGACGTACTAATTTCACGCGGGCGGCAGCTAGTAACCAAATCAAATCAAAAGTCATTTATTCAAATTAGACTGAGAGTCTGCATTTTTTGAACGTCAAAGTTCTACATAAAGACAGTCCCCCAGAAACGCCCGCCCGTCACCACTTCCTAGTGTTTTAGCTGGGAAGAAGTGGCGCAACAAACTCCCCAGCAACACATCTGTCTGTTAATTTTGAAGAACTTGAATCTAAATAATTGCAATAATTATCATAACATAAGGAAGTCTGAAGTAATCTCCCAGGAAGTCTAAACGATTTAATCCACCTTTGCGTGTGCCATCTGCCTCAATAATAATAATAATAAGTTTATTTCAGAAATAATAAATGTAAACAAACTTTGTAAACAGCACGATTTAGATTTGTTCACAACTAGTATGTCCTCAGCCAGGAAGTTCTTAAGCAAAGACTTTTTCATATAAGTTGTTAAACTTTGATTGTATAATTAGGTATATCAACTCATATAACCTGTCCTAATCTAATTATGGGGAAATAACATCAAGTGTAACATTGTCTTGCGTTCAACACAGCGACCAACTATTCTTATCACCTAAATAGTCGTTGATAGAATAGTATGCCTTCGAATCGAACAAAGATTAGAACTTAACTTTACTTTTAAATGCAATAAAAAGGCAGGTCAAGAAAAGAAAGGGGTAGCTTATTGTAAACGGATACCGAGACCTACAAACGAGCCATGAACCTAACGAAGACGGTGGGAAGGAGCATGTAGTTTGTGCTTGTTTTTGGTTTTAAAATTGTGGATATCACTGGTTTTGGTATATTTTGTCTAATGTATAAAATATTTCAAAAATTAATTGAGATGACCACCGTGAGAATTCCAATCTCTTTGAAAAGTTCTTTTAAGGTACCTCTCTAGGTTGTATATTGCTCGTACAGCATGTTTTTGTATGTCCGCAGCTTTACCCCATAACATAATACCGTAAGACACAACGCTATGGAATTAACTAAAATAGACTAACCGTGCTGTGTCAACGTCAGTATATTGTTTAACTTTTCTGACAGCGTAGGCGGCAGAGCAGAGCCTTCTTATCGGGAAGGCTTGATATATGTGGGCCCCATTGAAGTTTGGAATTAACAGTCATACCCAAAAAAAAACTGCTGAGTCCAGAGTTTCAAGCACTTTTTTATTTAAGATGACATTGGATCCTAGATTTCTGACATCAGGTAAGGCAAACTTTATACATTTAGTTTTCTTAGCATTGAGAACTAAGTTATTGGCGTAAACCAATCCGTAACCATTGAGAGAGCGCTATTTACGTTATAAAAATCTTGTCTATTCCTATCTACTTAAAAGATAAGAGAGGTATCATTCGCAAAGTACTACGTCACAGATAACCCTTTAAGAAGTAGGGTAAATCATTTATATACACCAAAAACGAGAATGGTCCCAATATAAAGCCTTGAGGCACGCCTAAACTAACTGGTAACCCGAAAGACTTTACACCATTGACATCTACACATTGGAACCTATTACAGAAATATGAATCAATTTACGTTAAGAGCTTCGTTTTGGAGTCCGTAATGACGTAGCTTACGCAAAAGCGTGAAATGGTGTACGCAATCAAAAGCTTTGGAGAGATCACAGAAAACTTCGATTGGATTTTGCGAGTTCTCCCATGAGTTAAATATGTGTTTTGGCAGAGCAACACCTGCATCTGTAGTCGATCGACCTTTTTTAAAGCCATATTGTTCATTATGAAGGAGGCTATTTACATTAAAATATCTTAGCAACTGCTTGAGTACTAACTTTTCAAATATTTTTCTAAATGAAGGTAGGATGGAAATACGCCTCAAGTTGCCTATGTCATTTTTATTACCTGATGTAAATAGAGGTATGACTCTCTTCATGAGATCAGGAAAAAGTTCCTGAGTCCACGCATTTATTAAAAGTTACAGCAAGATAGGTCGCTACGATGTCTATTATATTACTCAAAAGTTTGATGGAGATGCCCCAGTAATCACCTGTGTTTTATATTTTAAAAAGTTGAAAACGTTAACTAAGTCACGTGGTATTACGTGATCAGAACTAAATGATTGATTACACATAGGCACACTACTATTCAAAAGACTTTCAGCTTTAGACGCGCATGAATTTATAGAGCGTGTTGTAGTTATAGGTATGTTGGCAAAAAACTCATTAAATACCTGAGCTACGTCACCTGGTTTACTAACTAATTTGTTGTCGACTATAATCTCTAGAGCTACTTTTTTAACGGACTTTCCCGTTTCATTGTTGATTATTTTTCAAATGGCTTTTCCTTTATTATTAGAATTTTTACCCAATATTTTGTTTGAGTTGGAAAAAAGGTTAGTCAAAGAAACAACCTCTGATCATGATTTTTTGCTAAACTCTTTAAATTCTTATTAAGTCACGACTCATGCGCATACATCATACATCTTAAATTGAATAAAACAATACTCACTTGAGCGGGTGAATGTGAAGGGTCAAGCACTAATAGCGTAGCCTTGCCATCTTTGTGCTTCTCGTAACCTATTATCGTCCGCGAGTGACCTGCAAAACATTAATAATAAGCATAATCAGCCTTTCAATGTTCCCACACACCACATAAGAGTGATGTGATCATAATGATAACTAAATGCTGTCAATCATGCCTTGATGCTGCAGGTATAGAGGAGCTTTGAAGCCTGTGGGTTCCTCGGTGAAGTAGCGTAGCACCCAGTCGAACAGGGCTGGATGACTGCCATCCGGGCTGGTTGGTTTATGGAAGTCTATAAGTTGACATCTGGGCAAAGAGACATTATATTTTACATTAGCATAGAATCTGGAAATTTTTAATAAGAGTACAAAAAGCTGTTTTTGAGTTTCAAGGCAAACGCCATACGGCTTCCCCAAACTGGTGTTGCCTCATAGATCTTGCAGAGGGAGATTTTTTAATCGCCCTCTGCTGCTTTAGCTCAGCGTAAAAGTAAAAGTTCAAAGTGTTTGGTACATTATTGAGACAATTTGAGAAAATGGCATGATCAGCAGAGATTTACTGTCATGGACGTAGTGGGTAATAACCATAATAAACTTTTACTAGATTACCAAAGGCACGGGTTCTCATCTCGAACAAAGAAAATTTAGTTCAAATAAATTTCAATAGATGGCGTAATATGCATCGATTTCTTATTGAAGTTAAAAAAAAAACAAGAAAATACAGCTCTTACTATATTTTTTTTTTCAAAACATTAATGTTAATAAAATTGTGGAATAATTGGCTCTTAATACAAATTTAGATGTTTATTGGAACGAATCCTTAGGCATTTATATTTCTTGTACCAATAGATGGCGCTGTTTGAAGTTTTAGAGTTTATCCATTCGTCTCGTTAAAATTTGTATAGTGACACATTTTGAAACAGTAAAACTGTTATGAAATGCCAAAAATACTATAAAGTAATTCCTCAATGTGTAAGAAAATATTGGTAAGACTTAATGTGAATTCATTCAACTTGCAAGCCGTCGCTGCTAACACCATATAGCGAGGTGCAGAGGACAGGCCCGAACGAAGAACAAAAGTTGCTTGTGCAAGTCGAAAAATTTCTTTGTATGGGATGAAGCATCTGTACGTTAGTATTATATTATCTGTGCCAAAGGAGACAAAGTGCGAATTTGTTCATTTAAGACCTAATTAAAAAAACACGACCTAAGTTTTTAAATATTTTTCTCATTTAAGTGTAACTTTAAAATCTGTCTCACCTTATCCTGAGCGATGAGAGTACAGTAACCACTTCACAGGCGCCGATCCATTTCCGCGTGTTGTATAGTTTGGAGCCAAGCTGCTCTGAACCCTGCAATGAAAACCACTTGTTTATTTATTTTTACCACAATATTTTTTTTTGATGGTATCCCAACCAACAGAAGGCTTCTACCATTTCGAGTGGAGCGGGAGGGAGTGTCAGACTTTTCTTCAGTTGCCCTTTGCCGACACCCTGGCAATATTTACCACGCTGTGGCTACTATTTCTCTTCACATTTTCACGTCTTCAGGATGAGAAAACCATGGCATATGCGTCAAAAGTTACTGCATACAGAACTCATTGTGCAGGTCGCCTATGCTATTTTAGTTTATCGACTGATCAAAGAAAATTCACAGACCTAACATAGTGGTCCCTTGTTAGGTCTGTGAACTCTCTTTTCAGGTCTGGAACTATGCACAAGCTATCAAGAGGGAAACTTTTAGAACCTATTTTGGATTTCATTATTATTCTGGATTTGTTCATATTATCCGAACTAGTTCCTAATCGTGACCATGACCAAAGAATACTTTTTATTACACCAACCACCACCTACCTGTGTATCAAACCCCAGCTGCCACGCTCTCTCGACCAGCAGCTGCAGCCGCGGTATGGACGGCACGCAGTCACACTCGCGCTCTCTCTCCAACGTGCAGCTGAGTAGAGTGGAGTACTGTTCCACCAGCACCTACCTGTGTATCAAACCCCAGCTGCCACGCTCTCTCGACCAGCAGCTGCAGCCGCGGTATGGACGGCACGCAGTCACACTCGCGCTCTCTCTCCAACGTGCAGCTGAGTAGAGTGGAGTACTGTTCCACCAGCACCTACCTGTGTATCAAACCCTAGCTGCCACGCTCTCTCGACCAGCAGCTGCAGCCGCGGTATGGACGGCACGCAGTCACACTCGCGCTCTCTCTCCAACGTGCAGCTGAGTAGAGTGGAGTACTGTTCCACCAGCACCTACCTGTGTATCAAACCCCAGCTGCCACGCTCTCTCGACCAGCAGCTGCAGCCGCGGTATGGACGGCACGCAGTCACACTCGCGCTCTCTCTCCAACGTGCAGCTGAGTAGAGTGGAGTACTGTTCCACCAGCACCTACCTGTGTATCAAACCCTAGCTGCCACGCTCTCTCGACCAGCAGCTGCAGCCGCGGTATGGACGGCACGCAGTCACACTCGCGCTCTCTCTCCAACGTGCAGCTGAGTAGAGTGGAGTACTGTTCCACCAGCACCTACCTGTGTATCAAACCCCAGCTGCCACGCTCTCTCGACCAGCAGCTGCAGCCGCGGTATGGACGGCACGCAGTCACACTCGCGCTCTCTCTCCAACGTGCAGCTGAGTAGAGTGGAGTACTGTTCCACCAGCACCTACCTGTGTATCAAACCCCAGCTGCCACGCTCTCTCGACCAGCAGCTGCAGCCGCGGTATGGACGGCACGCAGTCACACTCGCGCTCTCTCTCCAACGTGCAGCTGAGTAGAGTGGAGTACTGTTCCACCACCACCTACCTGTGTATCAAACCCCAGCTGCCACGCTCTCTCGACCAGCAGCTGCAGCCGCGGTATGGACGGCACGCAGTCACACTCGCGCTCTCTCTCCAACGTGCAGCTGAGTAGAGTGGAGTACTGTTCCACCAGCACCTACCTGTGTATCAAACCCCAGCTGCCACGCTCTCTCGACCAGCAGCTGCAGCCGCGGTATGGACGGCACGCAGTCACACTCGCGCTCTCTCTCCAACGTGCAGCTGAGTAGAGTGGAGTACTGTTCCACCAGCACCTACCTGTGTATCAAACCCCAGCTGCCACGCTCTCTCGACCAGCAGCTGCAGCCGCGGTATGGACGGCACGCAGTCACACTCGCGCTCTCTCTCCAACGTGCAGCTGAGTAGAGTGGAGTACTGTTCCACCAGCACCTACCTGTGTATCAAACCCCAGCTGCCACGCTCTCTCGACCAGCAGCTGCAGCCGCGGTATGGACGGCACGCAGTCACACTCGCGCTCTCTCTCCAACGTGCAGCTGAGTAGAGTGGAGTACTGTTCCACCAGCACCTACCTGTGTATCAAACCCTAGCTGCCACGCTCTCTCGACCAGCAGCTGCAGCCGCGGTATGGACGGCACGCAGTCACACTCGCGCTCTCTCTCCAACGTGCAGCTGAGTAGAGTGGAGTACTGTTCCACCAGCACCTACCTGTGTATCAAACCCCAGCTGCCACGCTCTCTCGACCAGCAGCTGCAGCCGCGGTATGGACGGCACGCAGTCACACTCGCGCTCTCTCTCCAACGTGCAGCTGAGTAGAGTGGAGTACTGTTCCACCAGCACCTACCTGTGTATCAAACCCCAGCTGCCACGCTCTCTCGACCAGCAGCTGCAGCCGCGGTATGGACGGCACGCAGTCACACTCGCGCTCTCTCTCCAACGTGCAGCTGAGTAGAGTGGAGTACTGCGGGTGACGCATCAGCGATGAAAGCACCATTTGCATGTTCCTGCAACAGTTGAAATGTCTTACAGGGTGTAACTGAAATGGGTGATAATATTTTACAACTTTCGTCAAGGGAAGTCATAGAAAATTCCAAAAAAAAAAACACTATAAAGTTATCATCAGCTGACCAAAATACATAGCGTCACGGGCGGCACTTTTACCGGGTCATACACGGCTCAGATGTAGATCTTTTAGCGTTCGTATCCTGGCTGCGCTTTGGCGACTTCTTCGGGGAAACTGAAGGTTTTGTCTGTGCGATTACGGACGAAGTTATGATGACGAATAACTACCGGAAATACGTTGTGAAGGACGGTACGGTTGACATCTGTCGGGCATGCCACCGGCCCGGGGAATCAATCCGACACATTATTTCTGGTTGTTCTCGTCGAGCTAACGGAGTTTATTTGCATAGACACAACCTTATAGCCAAGATTATCCACCCAGCAACTTGCTCTTAAGGTGAAAGCTCCAGGCTAGCCCGCAAAATTCAAATTTCATTACGTTGTTTGCAATTTGCAGGTCAGTGTCAGGTTGTATCTTGGTCAAAATTTGATTCGCGGCCGTAGCAAGTATGGATTTATAGAATTATAATCATTAAAATCATCAATACAACTTTCTCAGTTAGAATTGATGCCAAATGTAAGAATTTCATGAAATCATGACATTTGGAATCAAATCTAACTGAAAGAGTTGTAAGCTAAGATTAAACTTGTGTTATGGATGTCGGGGCTATATATTTACATTCATACCCTTTTTTTGTAGTTATATTGCATAAAATTTAAATAAATATTTACCTGTAACCGCAGCCCCAACCCCTGTCTCCATAAGTACTCGCATAGTGGTCGACCGCACTACACAGGTACGTCCGTGATATACTTGTGTTCTGAGCATTCAGTTGAGCTATCCTCTCTAAGAGGCCTGGAATAAAGGAGAGTTGTTATTGGAGAAAAGTGAAGGCTTAGGGTTGAAACTGCGTCAAGGCCTTACTACCCGCCAAGTGGCACCCTCATTGAATAAAAAATCCTAGCATAGCATCACACTAATATTATAAAGGCGAAAGTTTGTGAGTGTGTGTGTTTGTTACTTCTTCACGCTCAAACGGCTGGACCGATTTTGATGAAATTTGGTATGTAGATAGCTTATAGCCTGGATTAACACATAGGCTTTTTATCCCGGTCTACGCGGGTGAAACCGCGGGACGCAGTAAGTACAAAATAAATATTAAAGAATCAGTAAGCAAAAGTGTCAAAAACGGCCGTTTTTGGTACTTTTAATAAAGTTGTAGGTACTTTGGATACGAAACATTTTGAGACCTGTTTTAACAACGTAAAAATACTTTATCCTCTTTGTAACCAACGTGACGCTGGATTCTTTAATATTTATTTTCTATACTATGGACGCTGGATTCTTTAATATTTATTTTCTATACTATGCTAAGATTTTTTATTCAATGAGGGCGCCACTTGGCGGGTAGTAGGGCCTTAACGCAGTTTCAACCCTTAAGCGGACGCCCGCGTGATTACATACTAAACTGCAACGTCGCGGAGAGGCGGGCGCACGCGTGGAGTCTGTAAACGGTAACACGCACGGGCTTGTTCAGTCAATAACGCTGTTATACGGGCCGCTACTGGCTATCGTTGTATTTTATTTTCCATACCAAAATGGTAAAAAGGAAGTCCGACACGCAGCGGTTGCCCGTCGCTGGCGCCCGTTTAACGTAGTTTCAGCTCTTACATTCGAGTGGCAGTCACGGCCGTACCCACAGTGGGGCACTAGCCTCAACCCCTATGCCAGGGTAGTCGGAGTGTTTGAGAGTTACCGCGGCCCCTGGCATAGGCAACTGAAGAAACACGAGTGGGTTTTAGTCAATTAGAGTCTGACTGGTGCACTGGAGCTCTGGGTGGCGCGGGAGGACGCTAGGGTTTGGGTCCTGGGACGTCTCGTGTCTCGAAGTCCCGGGACTTTTCGTAATTTTAGTTGTCTCGAGTCCCGGGACTTTCGGGTCGAGACTCGAGACGAGACAAACACACGGAAATTGTTAATGATTAGATACTAGAATTACTAGATAATAAGTACTAAAGTTATTAAAAATTAGTATGATTTTTAATTTTAGTTTTATAACTATAAGATTTCATCATCATCAGCCTTTTATTGTCCCCACTGCTGGGGCACAGGCCTCCTCTCTGTGAGAAAGTGTGGGCCGTAATCCACCACGCGGGCCTAATGCGGGTTGGTGGATGTCACAAATCTTCGAATTTTTTTGATTCTAGCACATGCCGGTTTCCTACCGAAGAAGAAAATTTAACTGCTTAAGAGTGAATCGGTGTGTAATTAAAAGAAATAAACAAAGCAATTATTAAGACTGAAATTAACGTTAAAGTTATTAACATTTAATTTTCTGTTTAATAAATGTTGATTTTTACAAAAAAATGCCTTTGTAAATATGTTTCACCAGAAATTAACTCAATTTAAGTTCTTCAAAAAAGGCTTACCCCTCTTAAAATAAAAACAATAAAAAAACTTAAAATCGAGGTCCCGGCAATTCCCGGGACTTTGATTGTTGGTTGTCTCGTGTCCCGGGACTTTGAAATTGTCGGGAATTCCCAAACCATAGAGGACGCCCTAGCGCCACCCACAGCTGGAGAAGTTATTTGTGGGGATGTGACATTGAGAAAAAAAAATCGATTTTTCTCTTTTCAATAATAATCGATTTGGGAAAAATCGATTTTTCTACAAATACTCGTTTTTTTGAAAAAATCGATTTTTTTACTATTATTTGAAAGAATGCTGGCTGCATGGCTTTTCTTTCTTCTGCATATGTTACGGTCAGTGTAGTGAGTTGATCTAGAGACAAGTTTGATTATGTCCTTTAATAAACTGTTTACTCTGTACAAAGCACAGAAAGGAGGAAGTGTTACCATCGTAGAAGCACAGATGGCGTCCAAATAAAATGTAAATATTATTTCACGTCAGACTCCGGACTTCTGTCCGGACTCAGTCAGTCGGGCGGGTTACGGATTGCGGATGAAAAAATAAATCGATAGTGAACCAAAAAGTCGATTTTTGTAATATAAAAATCGGTTCTATAAATCGATGTTTATAGAAGAAATAATCGATTTAAAATCGATGTTATTAATAACAGATTATTTTCTCACATCCCTAGTTATTTGATGATTTCCTACCCTAAAAAAAAAGTCCTAGTCTCTGCCCTTTTTTTTTTGCGTTTGGGAAATCATCCAATGACTTCTCTCGCTCTGAGTGGAGCGGGAGAGCGTGTCAGGCTCTTACTGACTAAAACCCACCCCTGTTCATTCCCTGCCTGAGTGCCCAGGGGTGCGGTAACCTATTTTCAGAATTTATCCGCTACCCCTAGGCATGCAGGCACCGGCCACGATGGGCCCCGTCAGTGGTGGCTGACAACATCTCTTTGAGGCGCGCGTGGAACACTACGCGCCGTCGACTCACGGGCCTGGTGCTGATCGGACGGCGAGCTACCCACTGCTCGCCGTCCGTAGTCTCTGCCCTGACTTTATGTTTGTTTGTTCAGGTTAAACTTGCACACTGAGTTAGAACCACTTCTTGTCCAAAGGAATTAAATTTTTACATGTTGGTTCAGTTCTGATGACAATGCATTTTTATGGTAAGCATGACCTGCATCGACATCCAGGATTAGCTCCAGATAGAAGAACTCTTCAACAGTCAAGAGCACAGTCACGAAATTTTGTGTATGAATTTAAAAGGTTGTTTAAAAAATGTTTTTTGAAGTTATATTCTTTAGGTGCGTTATGAAAAAACGATGAGAGAAATTTTAAGATGCGCGCGCATCACTGTCACACAAAATTCACAGGTTGAAGTTAGCTAGAACCGACACCCTGAAGTTAGCTATGGTCTGTGGTTCATGAAGAATGATTGTTTTACTTTTGTAAACTTTGTGACAGTTTGGTTTTTTATCTTGTTATGCCAAAGAAGTATAACTTCTTACGTGCGTACATAAGTACACACACTTTTTTTTTACTATTAACTTATTTTTATTGATTTATTTGCCCTTACGTATGTTAAATATAAACGAAGAGTGCTAAAATTTTAGAGCTAGAGCAGTAAGCTCTTGCGTTCTTCATTCGCATGATCTTTTTCAAACTCGGGTCTCTGACTGTCCTCCACTGAAATTCCTATACTATATACTTGAGTTTCCTTACTTTTACCCCACTCTTAAGCAATTGCTGGGTGCTGCAGTGATTTTATCTGGAAGTTATTTTATGCAGGTTAGTTAATATTTAGTTCTGTATGCCTGTATTATTGTGTTATGTATGAGAAAACATTTGGCACGCCACAATTGTGGCGGTAAGGCCTTTGAGGAGTGGTTGGAGAGGCGCCACGGCGTCCTCACCCTCCGCCTGATGCAGGTCCTCACTGGACACGGCTATTTCGGGAGGTTCCTGGTTCGGATAAGGCGGGAGAAAACGCCGGGGTGTCACAATTGTGTGGATCGCCCAGAGGACACGGTGGAAGCCTGTCCCACTTGGGCGCAGCCCTAGTCCAGGCCATGGTGTGGAGCGAGAGGTCATGGGAAGCTAGGACCTCCTTCTGCGAAACAGTAATGCTCTCGAGAAGGAGGAGGCGAAACGCGTGAGGGAGACTCAACGGAGACGCCCTCACGCCCCCAGCAGCCGCCGCAGGAGACGCCCCGGGCGAGAAGGACCAGACCCGAGAGTCGATGGCACGTAGCGTTCCACGCGCGCCTCAGAGTTGTCAGCAATAACTGGGCCCGCCAAGGCCGATGCCTGTCTAGGGGTCGTGGATAAATTCGAAAGAGAGTCACCACGCTCCTTGTCACAGGCAACTGAAGGAACAGGGGTGGGTTTTAGTCAGTAAATGTCTGACACGACCTCCCGCTCCACCCAGAGCGAGAGAAGTCATTGGATGATTTCCCACATCCTAAAAAAAAAAACCAAGTCTGACAAATCATACCTTGTCTAATGCTTGAGAGAGGCTTATGCCAAGCACACAAGGGCGCTGACTACGTGGGTGCTGAGTACCCACAAGAAGTGCTACTGTATTCCTCTGGCCTACCCTCCTGTCTAGCACCGTTACAATGTTCAAGCTTCGTTCGCTCGCTCTAATTTAGTACGGTCACGGGGTCTCATCGGTCGAACAAAGAAAATTTAGTTCAAATAAATATCAATAGATGGCGTAATATGTTTCGATTTTTTTCGACTTACATTGATTGAATATTACATTGATTGCATACGAGGCTTTTAGCATTCATGTATGTTTACGTTATTTAATCCATTTTTTCTGTAATGTGCGTTAAATCTGTGCAGAATAAATTATTTTTCTTTCTTTTCTTTTTTTTTTCTTTATTTCTTATTGAAGTAATATTAATATTTTGAAAAAAAAAAATTTGATAAAAACTGTATTTTCTTACTTAATAAACTACCCTAACCATAAAATTGTGGAATAATTGGCTCTTAATTTTAATTTAGATGTTCTTTGGAACGAATCCTTAGGCATTCATATTTCTTGTACCAATAGATGGCGCTGTTTTAGAGTTTATCCATTCGCCTCTTTAAAATTTGTTTAGTGACACATTTTGAAACAGTAAAACTGTTATTAAGTGCCAAATATACTATAAAGTAATACCTCAATGTGTGAGAAAATATTGGTAAGACTTTATGTAAATTCATTCAACTTGCAAGCCGTCGCTGCCAACACCATCTAGCGAGATGTAGAGGACGGGCCCGAACGAAGAACAAAAGTTGCTTGTGCAAGTCACCCGTAGTTACGGCGGTATCGTTTCTTTGTATGGGATGAGGCATCTGTACGCTAGTATTATATTATCTGTGGTACGGTATAAAATTGGTATTTGCTTTGCATTTTATTTGCACTTCGCCATTTATTTTACACGAGTCATCAAATAGAAATGAGCTGTGCAACCACGAGATTTTCTAAAAGTCTAAGCCACTGTTAGCAAACAAAAACTTAACTAATAACCCACCAGTGGTCCTTGAAGATCCCGTATCAGTTCCAGACGCCGCAGCCCTGCGGAGGCCTAAGCTTCGTTCATAATATCCGGCTACTGATAGGGCTCCGCTGTACACGGCGCGCTTAAGGCTATTTGTAGCCCTGTGCGTGTAGCCTTCGTCGTCGTCTTCTTCCATGCCGTATTGTGCCTGTGGATACCAAAAAGGAATTAAAATATTGTAAATCTGATCAGTGCTGGTCAGAAGACCCCACCACAGCTAACCTTACAATTTTCTTTTTGTTTTTGGTTCTGTGTTTTTTCTGTTTGTTTACTAACAATAGTTTTTAAGAACTATGTTACTAACAATTGGGTCTAGTTGCCATAAATAAACAAAAAAAAAAGTTTTTTTTTTGATGCAGACCACAAATTGTAATCAAAGTTTAGGAATAAGTAGCGAAATGCCAATGGAAACCAGGATTATCAAAATACTTGCTTTTTACTAGCTTTTTTTTTGTGTGTGTCTGGTTACAAATTAGTAACCCATTTTTACCCGATTGCCCTAGAGGGTAATTTTTATCGAGAGTATGTATATAGGGTGACTGGTAATTAGTGACCGATATTTAAACACGTGATTGTACTCATGATTATAAACAACTTTCCCAAAGAATTTTTTTTTTATACTTATTCACTTTTATCACAATAACAACAGTTTGAAATAAGCACGCGCGCGAGGGCAGTGACCGCTGCAATCAGCTGTTAGACGCGGTCTCGTATCGTACAGAGCACGGCTCGCAAGCCCGCTCGGCCGGGCACCACGTGCCGTTTTCGGTGTACCTAAGCAGTGTAGGAACCTACATGTTTCGGTTGTTGCTAAATTAAAAAAATGTTTTCAAAGACAGCGTGTTTGACTAATACTTTTAAGATGCAACGTCAAAAAAAAAGTTTCTCAGGGAAAGTTGTTTGTAATCATGAGTACAATCACGTGTTTAAGTATCGGTCACTAATTACCAGTCACCCTATACATATATGTGGGTAGTACATTTGAATGTCTATTTCTTTGGCACGCTCTTAGCCTAAACGGCTGAAAGGATTTTGAAGTATCATTAGATTGATCATCATAATCATCAGCCTTTTAATGTCTCTATGAGGGTTACTGCTGGGGCACAGACCTCCTCTCTATGAGGGTGTGAGCCATAATGCACTACGCAGGCCCAATGCGAATTGGTGGATGTCACATGTCTTCGAATTTTTGGTTCTAGGACATGCCGGTTTCCTCACGATGTTTTCCTTCACCGTTTTGAGAGCAGTGGTGATCTCACGACCTACAACTTGTTAGTCGCAGCCAATACCACTGGGCCACCACTGCTCGTAGTTAGAAATGACATAAAACAAAATAGAAAATGGTGTGTTTGTATTCTTTTCTGACATGATCATGAGGGGCATCAAAAAAAAGGGCTCAAGGATGTGATCCCTGCTGATAGTGAGGATGCTATATAATTTTTTTTTGGCATCCCAGTCCTGGTCAAAGGCCTCCTATTCGTTCCACTTCTTATTGAGCTGTGCTATCCAAAGCATCCTGCCATATTCTCCTCGGTCTGTCTCGACACCGTCATCTGTGTCAGGGCTCAAGTCCTGCAACGTGCGGGCCCACAGCTTTGACGGCATCCAAGAGACTACGTCGGCATTTTGCGTTCTGGAGCGCAGCGTGGTGCTGTTAAATGGTTAGTCATCAATTCCTTTCACTGCCTGGTAATTATTATATTATTCTAGGTGATTGTTCAAGCAGTGTGTCTATTGTGGACGATGAGAATGATTATTGAAGTGAAAACTTCTTTTGACATATTGGGCACTTTTGGGATGGGGAAAAAGCACTGAACTTGCGTGACTGTTATGCTCAGATACATAAATACAGATGTGTGTATACACCCAATTATTAAGGTGAATGCTCCACGGTAGCCCGTGAAATTCAAATTTTCTTACGTTTTTTGCAATTTGCAGGTCAGTGTCAGGTTGTATCTTGGTCAAAATTTGATTCGCGGACGTAACAAGTATGTATTTATATATAGAATTATAATCATCAATATGATTGATGAAATGTTTGAAGACTAAGGTTTTCAACCAGTGCGTCCTGCCCGTTATGACATGCGGTGCCGTAACGTGGACACTGATGGTCGGGCTGGTCCACAAATTCAAGGTCGCTCAGCGCGCTATGGAGCGGGCTATGTTAGGAGTTTCTTTGAAGGTTAAAATCAGGAATGAAGTTGTCCGGAAAAGAACCGGAGTAACCGACGTAACTTGCAGAATAAGCAAACTGAAGCGGCAGTGGGCTGGTAATGTTTGTCGAAGGACCGACGGCCGATGGAGCAGACGAGTCCTGGAGTGGAGACCGCGTATCGGCAAGCGTAGTGTGGGACGCCCACCAGCTAGATGGACTGACGACCTTAAGAAGGTGGCTGGGATAGACTGGATCCGGAAGGCGGAGGACAGGGTGTTGTGGCGCAGCCTGGGAGAGGCCTATGTCCAGCAGTGGACTGCGATAGGCTGAGTTGATTGATTGAATCATCAATACAACTCTCTCAGTTAGAATTGATTCCAAATGTAAGTATTTCATGAAATCATGACATTTGGCATCAATTCCAGCTGAGAGAGATGTATTGATGATTTCAACGATTATAATTCTATAAATACATACTTGCTACGGCCGCGAATCAAATGTTGACCAAGATACAACCTGACACTGACCTGCAAATTGCAAAAAAACGTAAGAAAATTTGAATTTCGCGGGCTACCCTGGCGCATCCACCTTAATACGTAGGCATGTTGGGCACTTTTGGGATGGGGAAAAAGCACTGAGCTCATGTGACCATCAGCCTTATTGTAACCTAAGACGTTTCACTTCTGACGTGTAGTCCTATAACTGACAGTTTTTGCTAAAAATAATCTCACCCGTAATAACTGAAACTCATGTTCCTCCCTGTTCCTTTGAGCTTCCCTCTCGGATTCAGACAGACCTGATGTCGCTCCACAGTCCTCTCCTCTTTCAAAATGTTCTTCAATGTGTTGGATCTATGTTGAAAGAAATTGGGAGAGTTAAGACTTTATAATCTAAATTAAACCAAAAGTCTTAACGCTAACAAGTCGAACAAAATTAAAAATTTTAAGTAGCCCTGACACAAAAAAAAAACTGAAAAGATCTTCATAAAGTATAGCTAACAACCATTGCAATCACGTCAACTTTCAAACAAAAAAAGCACATCATAAGTGGTACATTCATTTAGAAGCTACGATGCCTCAGACAGACAGATACACAGAAAGACACGTCAAACTTATAACACCCCTGTCTTTACGTCGGGGTTAAAAACAGCACCTTTAAGAAATCAACTTTGATTTCTTAATGGATGTTAGTTTTATTTTTATTTAAAAAAAAAATAAAAAAGTCTAATTAACAAAAAAAAAAAACAAAATAATAGCAACAAATACTTCCTAGTATCTCCTTCGATATCTTTAATAATTTAATTTATTTTATGTTTTTTCTGTGCAAGTTATAAACTAAGTATTTCTTTTTTTCTTTCTTTCTTTTCCAATCAAAAATAAGATTTACATCCTTTCAAACAACATTTGCAAAATACACATATGCTTGGAAGTGGAGTTGCCAGCCCAATATACTATGAATCCATACAACCAAACATCCATCTATCCATTTAAAGTGTATGAATGTTACCAGTTCATGTTGTGAGAGTGGTAGTGGCTGGCAGCAGACAGGACAGTTGCTGACCGGACTCTCCTCCATCATCACTACATCCTCGTTGCAGGATGCATTGTCCACTTGGTCCTGCTAATAAGAGAAATAGAGTAGATTAAACTTTGTTGTACACCAAAAAAGTTACTTTATACACAAACTTAAATCTATGGGTAAAATGGCACTGCCTGGGGTCGTGGATATTCGAAATAGCGTTACCGCAGCCCTTGGCACTCAGGCAACTGAAGGAACAGGGGTGGGTTTTAGTCAGTAAAAGTCTGACACTCACTCCTGCTTCACACAGAAAGCGAGAAGACATTGGATGAAAAAAAATGGGTACAATGGCGGTCTTTTCGCTGTCAGAAATATTTAAATCAAAAGTCATTTATTCAAACGGCAGAGAGCACTGTTTGAACGGCAAAGTTTTTCATAAAGAAAAGCCCTCAAAAATGCCTGCCCGTGACCACTTCCTACCTACTACCAGACTGAAGAATCAATAAAAATATTAAGTGGGTAGACCGTGGTGTGTCACTACAACTATGATAGCCTTTTGTTTGTAAATAAAGTTTGACTTAATTTGAGTTTGAACTTGGATTATTTCATAACTTTGTTTGTGAACATATCTATGATTATATTATAAGTATTTTTAGATGCTTGGTGAACCCAACAAATGAGAAGTGATTGAACAAATTGCCTATCAGATGGATCTACCTACACAGTGGATAACTGGACAGTAAATGAATTAAGTTGTTGGTAACCAAGCAATTTTTATGTCTTTTAATATACTCACTGCTGTTTGCGGACTTAATATATCTCGATGCTCCACATTGACATGGACTTCAATTTCGTTAGCATGAGCGAACTCCCTTTCACAAATCGGACATTGATACGACGAACTGTGGGGTCCCGGAGACATAGCCATTGCACTGAATGCTAGCGTCGGATTGTCTAGGGTTATCGTGGGGTTTGTCAGCCCCAACGTTGGATTGTCCGAGTTTGCATTAGCATTTATAGACGGCGAAGTAAGATCGAAGTGAGCACGATTTATATGTTCTTCCAATTTTCTTGGACATGTTGACGTGAAATCACATAGTAGACACTGGAAATAAATTTCGTATGATTACTTTGCGAAATAAGTCATTTTTAATATCAATTCAATTCATATTCAGACAACAATTTGGAAAATACGTTTTAAAAATAATCTTGGCGGTAAACAAAGAATTCAATTTGACATTGATATTTTGACGCAGTCACAATGACAGCTAATTTTATATTTGGTTGAACATAAATAATCACAAAGGACCACATTTACAATTCCTTTTTAATAGTTTCTTTACAAGTTACCTGCACGGAAGGACTTGGCGTAGGGGCACTTTTTTTTGGTGTGTTAGGTTTTAATTTTAAAGCTAATTGAGACCTAAGAGGTGATCCTTGTCCGGCACTAGCCATAGACAACTGAAACGAAGTAAATTCAAGTTAGTTTCATAGTACAATGATAAAAATACACATTACATTTTCCTATAACTCTAGAATACAACTAAGTTTACCTTATTTTTATTAGGTGACCCCTCATAACTACCAGAACTATTATGACTTGGACTAGAAATCGCACCTGAGAAATAATGTTAGTTACTCGTAAAAGCGCTTCATGTAAGATTTCATTTTAGTTAAAAAAAGTCTGTTGGTATACCTTTTCTATCAATCCCATTAACCTCACCGTCATGAGAATTTTGTCTGCTTTGAGCCTTTTTAGGAACCACACCATTAGTAATATTGATATTTTTCAGTCCATTGACAAGATTTATATTTTTCGGCGACCTTGAACACTTTTCTTCTTCTTTTTCACTTCTGCTGTAGCTGTCCTTTTCTTGGTACCCATTGTAATAGTTGATGTTTTTGGATATTGCCCCGTTGTGGTATTGTGTGGCGTTGTCAGGACTGTGCCAACCATTTATTGACCCTGGCGTATTGTAACTGCAGCTGTCCGTTGTCGTCATTTTAGAGTCATCGTCGAAACTAAAAGATACAAAATTTTCAGCTTGTAAGCAACTTTGTTGTGCCGTATAAAGTTCCCATAACTTAAAACAAACTTGGTACCTACAACTTCTACCTAAACGAAACCATAAGTTTCGCAAACTTTGTGTTTTCATTTTGAAGACAGGAATAGGTATCTATCTACTTCATATTATAATATCAAACAAAATCACCAATTAGAATTTAGGCTTAGGTAAGCGTGGATTTTCTTACAGAGTAAAATTGAAGTTCAAATAAGTACCTAACAGTTCCTTACCTTGGACTCTGATCATCAATAAACGCCATCAGTTCCCTTTCAGGCGTCAAATAATGCAGATGGGCCTTCTGTACATGCCCCACTAACTGTGGCTGAGGTACAGCACAGTCACAAAACGGACATTCTGGTCTTCCATTCACGTGGGCCTCCAATGTATGGGTCCTCATACCTTCGTCTGTAAGGCCTTCGGCCCCGCAAAGCTCACAGGTGTAAGGAAAAGGGCTGGTAGACATTTTGCTTGATGAAGGAGACACTTTATTTGTTCTCGAAGTCATCTCTGGAAAGATGGAAACATTACTTCGTACCTGGATTAAAACAATTTATGGTATTTTCATCTGAGCGAGAGAGATCAGAGATTTATCTAGAACTAATGATCCGATTACGAAAATTCTTTTACTGATAGGAATCTCCAGTATCGCTAAGTGTCATAGGATTTTTTTTTATTCACAAAAACTGCACGGTTCCTGCGGGCCACGGGAAGATCAACAGGGAAAATACTGCACTTAATAAATGCCCGATGAAGAACTGGAGACTCAAACCGCCGCCTACAGACCAAATTGCAAATTCAGCTTTATTTGGGACAAACCCACCACACCACCTCCTCAAATCACTGCGCAGAGCAGATCAGCTTTCCGTTTATGCTTTATTTAGAAAATTTTGTAGAACACACTAAATACTACACAACGGATATAGTTGCCAAGACACATATCAACATACAAACCATCATGCGTCGTTGCTTATAGACTAAAATTATCGAATAGAGCAAAGGGGCTTCCAACTACAGACAGACTAACGACCTAATGAATGTAGACAGGATGCGGAAAGCGACTAGCGGGGTTAAGGAAGCGACCTACTTATAGCCAGCAGAACTTGGCTAAGTCAACTGGGATAGGGAATGGGAGGATATAATGTAATGACAAACGGGCTTAGGATACTTCCCTGCGGTATCCCGTTTCGTATTGACTTCATATTGATTAAAACCAAATCTTATCTGATATTTTATCATAAGTTATTATATTACTGGGAAATGTTAAGTGTTTTCTTTGTGTTTCACGTTTAATATTCATTTAGTTGGTATCCCAAATAAGTGGATAAAAGTTAGAATTATAAATCAAACCAGGAAGTCGCAGTGTTTTGAACAAAGTTCCGATGTCGACGTGTTTTCCTAAAATGCGCACATGCTGTTTCCCACAAAAAAATATTATCTAGTCGTACCGCATGAATAACATTCTTGGTTCAATCTTATTGACCTACATTCTTAAATAATCTACATAACTATAACGAACAAAAATAGAATAATATATTGATTTAGATAAGTACGACGTAGGTACTTACACTAGACCTTGATTCTGACCTTAAGTATCTACAGCCCTAATGATCGAAAAATTGATTTATTTTAATGATGAGTTCGCATAGAAACCAACCACAATAACTTTATTGGGGCGAAAGTGTCAAATCGATAAAATTACCGCAGTTTTGTTTTCAAGGAAATAGTGGAAACACGAATGACAAGCAGATAAATTATCACCAGAAATTAAACCTCCTTAGCAAACCTTTGCACAAGTTGGCAGAATATCTGCGATACCATTGCGTAACATGCTTTATTCCGTAATAAAAACATCAAAATAGAGAGATGTACTCACCGATTATTTTAGTATTTTATTGTCATAGAATAATCCAAATCCACTGTTTTTTAGCCAGAACACTATCTAATTGGTACAATTTCGTTAGTATATGTGATTATAACTAGCATTTTCTAACATTAAAATTACAAATTATATTAATACTACTGGCGATAGGTTGTGATTGCCGTCATTCATGAATTTTTGGACATTGAAAAATAAAGACTGCTGTTACGCATGCGCCTGTGCGTTTAACACGCCAGAGCCCCAAGTGTGTGTTTTTGGAACTATATATTTTCTAATTCCATTTATGAATTGCGAAAAATAATTATTAGTAAAATACATTAATTAATTGTGTGTTGTTTTTACGGTTTACCATGTTATTGTAAGTTTATTGAGGTGAGTGTTGCGCCCTCTGTAGGATACCGGTTGAACAATATTCCTGAAACGGAAGCTTAGCTACTTGAGTACGGAAAACTACGAATACTCAACTCCCATGAAAAAGTTACAAGCCTAAAACGATGCGCGATAGGTGGAGTAGTTTTAACATAACGAAATGTGTTGTAACAATTTATAGACATTCAGTTTCTTCTTTTTATTCTCTTATTTTTGGTATACTGTTTGAATTTCGAATATTCTCCGTAGAGTCCACGACCACCGTAAAGCCCGTAGAGCTGCATAAAGTGTATCTGTAATTCTGTACCTAGTATTTAGGGATCCCTTTTTTGACGTGACAACGTCTTATAAATTGGTTTGCCGGGTGACACTTCAAGAAACTGCGTTACGCTCCGCTCACGTTATGCGCTCACAATGAGAGCGAGTGAGAGGCACGCGTCCCTTCCACTCGGGCATGGTTAGCCCGCCTAAGAGCGAGAGAGACAGACATAAAAAGTGAAAGGCACGCGTCCCTTCCACTCGAGCACAGTTAGCCCGCCTAAGAGCGAGAGAGACAGAGCGAGAGAGAGAGAGTGAGAGGGATAGGCATACACACCGGTTCATGTCTTGCGCTTCTATTTCGCTTAGGCGCCTGCATACAAGTTTACACGTTGCCAGTTAATTGTAAAACGATTGTGTAGTGATAATGTGAAGGTAGTTTCGTCCATCGCAACAATTCAAACAGCAAAGGTAAATAATTTCAGACTGATAATATAACATGATGAAATAAATGACTAAGACATAAGTGAATAGGTTATGTTGTAGTAATCACAATGTTGTGGTAGTTTTCAATCAAAAAAGTAGTATAAATCGTTTCTCAACCAATAATAATTTGTTTAACTTGAAAAAATGAGCGCGACTTGCTATGTAAAAAACATGAAACAAGACATGTCTAAGTCTACTACGTTAAAAGGAACAACCATTGACTTGACATTTTCTAGGCACATTACAGCAGAAACGCTTCCTTTCATTTCATATTTCTCCTATCATCGCCCTGTCCTCAACAAAATCACTCAGATAGGAACAAGTTAAGTTGTAGTAAACGCTGTTTCATTGTACGAAAATGTATTGCAAGTTATTGTATGTATATTTGTATATAAATACGTATGTATGTGTAAAGGTAAAAATAAAATTTTGTTAATATGAAATTCAGTGCGAGATTCTTTGTATAAATTAATGTTTTAAATATAATTCTTTGTATAAATAAATGTTTTAAATTGTTACTATTATTTCATCCTTCTTCCGACTATACGAATGAATATTCACATTAAAATTATTTTACCACTCAAAGTCGTTGTCACGTAAAACTTTCGCCCGTATACCGACTTTACAGGCAACCAATTTTTTCAGGTAGGAAATCATCAAATGACTTCTCCCGCTGCGCTCTTCCTGTCAGACTTTTACTGACTAAAACCCACCCCTGTTCCTTCAGTTGCTTGTGCCAGGGCTTCGGTAACTCTCTTTAAAATTTATCCGTGACCCAGACAGGCAGTATTAGGGACCCTGAGGTGAGGTATGTACCTCAGGGTAGGGGTAGGTACAGTTTTTACCCGACTGACCCAGAACGAGGGTAGTGTTTTTCGAGAGTAGGTACTTACTCGTATGTATGTTTGAATATCTATTTCTTCGGCACGCCCTGTAGCCTAAATGGCTGAACAGATTTTGAAAAAGAAGGAATCATTAGATTTGTCTTTAGTGCCGAAGTGACATAGGCTGTTATAAGACTTAAAAATTTATTTCGGAAGTCGGTGTCAAATAACGAAGACGTAAATTACAAACACCGACTTCCGAAATAAAAGTCATTTTTTAATTTTGAGTGTATTTTTTTTGAAAGTCGGTTGTTTTTTTTGTAAAAAAGTTTATTAATGTCAGTAAGTATTTTGTTTTTTTGCAAAAACTGTTTTTATTTTTCACTTTTTAGTTGATAGACCCCAGAACTAAAAACCCCAAAAACATGGTAGGTACGTGGAATTTTAACATACTCGTAATTGGAGAAAACCAAAACGTCATCTATGTATACGTACATATTTTTGTTTTTGTTCAGTTTTTCAAAAAGCGCTGAAGCAATTTCGATAAATTTTATATGGGACCACCTCTGGAGTATATTCTTTCGGATAAACAAAAGAATTTTCAAAATCGTTCCACAACTGACAGAGAAATCGGTGGACATACATAAAAAAAGATGTGTGGCACTCGGAGACTGCTGCGGTAAAGCTATTGCATAGCATTTTTTATCAACTTATGCAATTATAATTATTTATTTATTTTATTTATGCAGTATTTTTTTTCCTTTGTTTTTTTTTTCTTTGATATTAATTCAAGTTACACTTTTTACACTTCTTTGGCGTAACAAGATAAATATCATCATCGTCATCATCATCATCATCATCGGAGTGGGGGGTGTTAGGTTATTTTTCGTTACGGAATTTCTGGATTCGGTCTCCACGCTCAAGGCCCGCGATAGAAGCTATGCAATAGATTAAAAGTGTGTGTGTAATACTTATGTACGCACGTAAGAAGTTATACTTCTTTGGCGTGACAAGATAAAAAACCAAACTGTCACAAAGCTTACAAAAGGAAAACAATCATTCTTCATGAACCACCAGGTTCTAGCTACCAGTTTAAGTGTATAATCTATGGTTCTAGCTAACTTCAGGCTGTAGGTTTGTGACGGTGTGCGCGCGCATCGTAAAAATTTACTCTCATCATTTTTCCCGCGGCAAAAGAAGCCGTATAACTTCAAAAACGGGTTGCACTCTGGCTGGGAGTGCCGGCAGAAGAGAAAACTTGAACATTAACGTTGTGCATTTTTGAATATTTTGGAATCGTCTGACGAATTTTCTATCAGGTCACGTGTTCTGACACGAGTTTAACATTTTATACCCAAAAAAAAAATCCCAAGAAAAGTGCTCAACTCCGCTAAAGCAGTTTTCACTTCAAAAAGAACATACATACATTCGAACATAGAACCTCCTCCGTTTTTCGAAGTTGGTTAAAAAGAAGGAATCATTCGATTTATCTTATTGTCGGCCGCCGTTGCGTATGATGGGAAGTCGTAATTTTTTGTGACATTGTAATGTGTGGTGTCATAATAAAGGGCTCGAGGTCACCATTCCAAAAATTGAACTCACTGAAAAATAGGAAAATCAAATGACGTGTCAAAAAACCCGACTGCAAAATACGTCTAAAAAGTTCCAAACAAGTCGCTTTTCAAGCAGACAGATCCAGTTGCTGGCATCAAGTCTGTGACTTAGCTATCACCAACTGCATCAGACCGCTGTTCTTTTTTTGATTAATTTCGTTACGGAATCCAAGTTTCTCAGGGACTCATTGAGCTTTGCCACTGTTGATTCTGGCTTTTAAGAGTGGCAGTGGTTGGGAATAGTGTAGCATGCTTGTCCAAAAGAAGAACTTAGCTAACTACTACCTAAACATGGCCAATCAGACCCAGTTTGGCAGTCTCGATTTCACTCTTTCTGTCTTGGTGGTAAGTGTCACTAACCACCTCTTTCCGAATTTCGATGCCATCGAGTGACAATCGGTTGAATTATCATGAAAGTTCGAACCATATTTGACATGATGCGACCGATAGGCGGTATATTGAATAAATACCAGTTCATTTCCACTGAATTTAATAATGCGCTAATGTACTTACATTCGCATGTTTAAAAAAAAAAAAACGGGTAAGTAAGCATTTTTCTTCAAACGTGTTCACATAAAAGTACTATTACTTTTGTGTTTTCGATACCATATTTTCGTTGTGAATACACCACAACGAAAATATGGTGATTAGCAAACTAACCACCGTGACTGTTGCGGGTTTATGGCCATATTCTACATGAAATTTATGTATGTAACTAAAACTGATTTTAATTCGTAATTATTACAAGTATGTCGTGCCAGCTAAAATATAGAGAAATCGCAGAATACTTGTTGGAAGACATTCCTTCAGGTATCGAGAGTATTTGCAGTATTTTAAGCAGTTACAGAAGATCAGCCAACTCCGCTGGTGTAGAGGAAGCACCATCACTCATGCGCATACTTACCCTCGAAATAATCACATGTAGTTTGTAATGATAAGTATGTTTAAAATTGACCCTTTTTGTTCAATTGTTGTAGTGTAAAAGAAAGTATTTTTTACTAAAGTATGTTTTAACTATAGCGCAAGTAGTGTATGACGGCGCATTCAACTTAGCCAATCTTATTAGAGAAGTATGTTTGAAAGTTTGAAGTAATATTCTGTTGAAATATTAGTAACTTATGGTTATGTAATAGTACGTAATACTGATGTAAAATGTTTATAAGTTTATTGGTTGTTGTATATAAGCACACATAAGGCTTATATACCTAGGTTATATACTAACTAGAAATAGATACTTGATCTGTTTTGTTATGTTTAAGTTTGTTTACTTTGTCTAGTGCCTATAACAAGGATATAAGCGATAACTTCAAATAGTTACAATAGTATATAATGTTTTTGTTGTCTTAAATGGTTATGTATTCAACAAATAAGCCGAGCCAATAATGTAGAGCCTCTGATTGGTTACTTTCGGCGAGCCAGATCGTTCAAGGTCAGAGCTCAGACAAGTTTGAACTTGTCCGTGTCAAATTTGTATAATTTTTAGCGTTTCTAAATTATTTATGTTGGCTAACAGAAACGTATCGTAAGATAATCCCACACTACTTGAGACATAGTGTTCCGGGGATAAATATAGGTGCCCCGGGTACAGCAATTCATTCAGTCCTCAGCAGTCCGCGGTAAGCTAAAGTAATAGCAACAGGAAGAAGTCAGCAAGTCTCTCTATTGTGTTTTATGTCTTTGTCTTATCTTATGTTTTTAGTATGTGATTTTAATTGTGTGTCCGCAAGTGGATAATTGGTACTTTGAACTTTTTAATAACTCTGACATTTTAATTCTGTGTTTAATTCTTAATTCTTTATTGTACACCACATATTAACATAAAATACAGTCATTACACAGTTCATGTACAAAGGCGAGCTTAACTCAAAGTTGGGTTTTCTCCCAGCAAACCTTTGAGTGATAGAGTGAGGTCACATTCGAGGGTAGGATTGTGTACAATATACACCTATATAAATAAACCCTAATATAAGTATATTTATAATACTTACAAAATACTATACTTATACTAATATATGTTATGTATATATTTACATTGAGAAAGTAAGCGCTCTTTTATTTTCCTCTTAAAGACATTCAGAGAAGGGCTGTCGCGTAGGGAGTGTGGAAGAGAGTTCCAGAGACGCACTGCAGTTACTGAAAAGGAGCCATTATAGCGGCTGGAATTGTGACGCGGAGTACGAAGGAGAAGAGAAGAGGCGGTGCGACAGAGTTTACCTCTCGGAACGAGGTACTCAAAGCGTTCACGAAGGTATTGAGGAGAAATAAGATTGTGCAGAATATTATAAAGAAGGGATAGGATATGGGTATCTTGCCGTCGCCAAATCGGCAGCCACCCTAATCTGGTCCGAAACTCCGACACATACACATGGTCGTATTTGCGGAGGCCAAAAATAAAGCGGATGCACAAGTTTTGCAGTCGTTCAAGTTTGTTTGAAAGTACCTCCGTAGCTTCTCGGAAACAGACATCCGCATAGTCTATGAGCGGTAGTAGGAGAGATTGAGCAAGAGAAACCTTAGTGTGAAATGGTAAGAATTTTTGGAGACGTATAAGAGACTGAAAGGAGTAGAAGACCCTCTTACTAACATCTGCAATATGTACTTCCCAAGAGAGGTTAGTGTCCATATGGACGCCTAGATTTTTAGCGCTTTTCGAGTACAACATGGGCACCGAATCATACACTACCGGCGGGAGAAACTGGTGATCTAAAGGGCTGAGCATGTATCTGCCACCAATAATGAGCGCTTGCGACTTAGTTGGGTTCAGTAAGAGTCCAAAGGATTTAGCCCACTTGTTGATATTTTCAAGGTCATCATTGATGGCATCCACAGCCCCAGCGAGTTCTCCCACTTTAAAGTGACAGTATAACTGCAAGTCGTCTGCATAGAGATGATAGTTAGAAGTTAGGACCTTAGTGATAGCGTTTATAAAAACTGAGAAAAGAAGAAGAGAGAGAACGCCACCCTGAGGTACACCCGCAGCCAAATCACACCATTCAGAGTAACCCTCATCAGACCGAACAGACTGCGAGCGGCCCCGAAGATAAGATTTGAACCACTTAATTACCGGCGCAGAGACATTAATGGAGGAAAGAATTCCTAAGAGGATGTCAAAGTCAACTGAGTTAAAGGCACTGCTGAAGACCAGTAAAACCAACACTGTCAGACATTTGTTTTCCATAGCCAGTCTTATGTCGTCAGTTATTTTGACAAGAGTTGTCTCGGTGCTATAGCCAGGTCTGAAACCAGATTGGTAAGGACTCAGCAGGCCATTAGAGGACAGATAAAAAGACAGTTGCTTCTGAACAACGCTCTCGAGAACATTGGAGAGGATTGGGATAATGGATATTGGACGGAACTGGGATAGTGAGGAAGGATTTTGATTCCAACTTTAGGAAGCGGTAGGACGTGAGCCCTCTTCCACGCTGAAGGAAAGGAGTTATTGAAGAGGGAAAAATTTACAATGTGGGTGATGACAGGAACTATTTCACTCAAAATAGGTAGCAACATTTGGAGCTGTAGGCCATCGTCACCTACCGCCTTAGTGGAGATGGATTGGAAACATTTCTTAATATCTAGCTCAGCAATTGGGTGGAAAGTGAAAGAAGTATTTGCTGGCAAAGGAAGGTTGGAAAGATCATTAAGAGTCGAAGATTTAACATCGTTATCGAGTATAATTGGTGACGTAGAAAAGTGCGCATTAAGTGGATTGAGGTCCATTTTATCAAGAGAACTCTTGCTAGAGGCTTTGCCAATACCAAGAGTCTTTAAAAATTGCCATACTTGTGTTGGGTTGAAGGTATCAATTGAGTTGTGAACGTGGCGCCTTTTCGCATTCCTACACAAACGACTGCAGCGATTTCGCATCTTCTTATAAAGGTCCCAGTTTTCCTCAGTGGGCCGCTTCCTGTATAGACGCTTGGCCTTATCACGCTTCGCCATCAGGTTTTTTACATCAGGGGAAAGCCATGGTGCAGGAAGGTGTTTGACTCTCACCTTTTTAAGGGGAGCATGAGCATCATACAAATCCAACATAGTCCTGCTGAAAACTGACACCATAGAGTCCATATCCTCGCTGGTGAACACAGAATACCAGTCAATCCCAGAAGACCAGTCAATGCCAGTTTTACTGACTTTTGTGTTTCCCTGAAATATTTCTGTACTTATTGACTATTATACATGTTCTACACTAACATTAAGTGTTTTTAATCTTTATTTCCACCCCGCCCGCTCACTCATCCCGATTGTGTCACAGGGCAATATCCTGGTCACCGCCGATCCTCAACCCTCGCGCCTATCGCGTAAAACGTCGTTAACAGCTGGTGTTAGGCAATTTGATAGGAGAAGTTCAAGTAACCGATTATGATAACTTTGATTCCGATGATGACCTCCTTTTGTCTAACTTAGTGGAATCCTGAGTTTACAGAGTCCAACACCGTCAATTCAAACAGACCGACTACAATAGCTCCAAAATGGAAGAAGAATTATAGGATGGACATACCCGATGAGTTTTCTGAAAGTGTTGGAATAACTTTGCTGAAATGGAAATACTAGGTCAGTTTTTATTTTGTCAAACTATTACGATCATAATAATGTCGGAAAAGTTAACCGCAGAGAGCGCGATGGTACCAGTGTAATGAAATCCAGAAGCCGTGGAAGAATACAACACGAATATGAATTTGTCGACAAATTTGATCAACTAAAATCAAAATTCATTTATTCAAATTAGGCTGACAGCCAGCACTTTTTGAACGTCAAAGTTCTACATAAAGAGAGTCCCCCAAAACGCCCGTCAAAAGGAAATTATACCTACTGTTGACAGAAAATCCCACAAGTGGTGGGACAGGATTTTTTTTCATCGCCTTGATTGTTGCGTTGTCAATGCCTTTTTAATTTACAAAGATCAGAAGTCCTCTTCACGCCCGTACCCAAGCACATTGACTCTGAAAGAATTCAGCGTATACCAGGGTCTACTGGTGCCTAGCTCGCCGGCCGATCAGCACAAGGCCCGTGAGTTGACGGCGCGTAGTGTTCCACGACGGGGATCATCATGGCCGGTGCCTGCAAGCCCAGGGGTAGCGGATAAATTCGTAACAGAGTTACCGCTCCCCTAGGCACTCAGGCAAGGAAGGAACAGGTGTGGGTTAGTCAGTAAGAATCTGACACGCCCTCCCGCTCCACCCAGAGCGGGAGATATCATTGGATGATTTCACACCCAACCAAAACAAAAAAAAAATGTACCTAATCTGACCAATTCAGTCTGTTCTTCTCTTCGTGTCGTGGTACATTTACTATTTATTACGGTTTTTTTTGTTTACAAATTCGCGCCAAAAAAAGGGTCTACTGGCGCCAGCATATGTCAGAGACAAACAAGGGCCCGACTCAGGGAACAGCAACCGTATTGCCGTGGCCTCTTCTCCTGGACCTGCATTTATAAAACGTCACAAGTCCCTCAGAAAATTCGCCTAGAATGCAGTCGTCATCAACCTGAAAGAAGCACTTCGAGAAGAAGCTGCAAATATAGCACTAAAGTGCCAGTGTGTACGATATGGCAGTGCAGTGCAATACATGTAAAGTGCCCCTTTGCCTTCGCAAAGAAAAAAAACATGTTTTTTAGATTTTCATAAAAAGTAATTGGAACGAAGTTCCTTATCGCGCGTTGTGAAAGGGGGCTAGACGGAAAAAATTCTTACGAAAAGTTGTCACAACACTAATGAGGCTGTCCATCCAAAAAGATTGTGTTGGAAAAACAATCTAATAAAAACTTCTTGTATTTTTGGTGGGTAGGTACAAAGTTTGCAAGCAGATCAAGCATTATCTAACCAATTTCGTGTGTTTAATCTAGCGGAGCTTGGAACAATCTAAATTATATTTGTTAATAATAAAAAAAATATTATTATAACTTAAAAAAAATAAAATTTTATTACAATTACTTCACTAATTAATCGAAAGGAACTTCGTTCCATCCGGGTGTCCCTTGACACCTCTCAAGTTTTTTTTTTTACGTTAGTTTTTCCTGTGGATAAGTTCATTATAACTTATAATATTAATAAATAGAGAGTGCCTCCGCAGCCGGCGCCGAAACCCAAAATTGCAGCCAGCGCTAACTTGACAAACAAGTGGAAAATTGGATTTGCAAAAAAATCTTATAAGTAGTTATAAATGTTCCAAAAAGCCACACACAATCTAAAATACTGTTCTTTGCATTAAAATTTTTCAAAAACAAGTCCAAAAAAAAAGTAAACGTGCGCTCTTGGACTAAATGCTAAAAAAAGAGATAAAAAACAAAGAAAAAAGTACAGCCACCTCCCAACGGTGTTATTTTTGAATTTCGTAAATAAATAATATACAAAATTCAACATGGTTTTGTTTGTATCAATAGTCATGGTGGTTAGTGTCACTAAACCACCTCATTCCTCGAAAGTCTTAATACCTAGATTTTTTTTCCCACTTTCTGTGATATTTTAGTTGTAAATGACGCTAAAAATAAAATATAAATGTTCAAAATATTCTTTATGTAAAAGCGTGACTGAAAGAGTTATACCGTTCCGTTACTTTTTCACTATCTCTTTTAAGGCGTGCAGGCTTTGAATGGTTAGCTTGCGTGTTCTGTGCTGAGCTCACGTAACGTCACGTACATCCACCCAGTAATAGGACTCGCCCATCAAGGAACGCTGTCCGAAATTAGAAGCATTATTAATTTATTATACACAAAACAACATGTATTATACTATAACACGTATACTAAAATATAAATAATTAAATTATCTTTAAAATGGTAAAGGTTTGATAAAAATAGGTTTTATAGTTTTTGCGTGATTCTCAATTTGTCATCCGTGTTAGACATAACTTTACAAATTAATTACACTATGTAATAAAAATATAATTTTAAATATTCATATATCAAATTATGAAGAAAATTGTCTAGAGTAACATGTATTTTTTTTTTTCAAAGAAATAAGACTATATATACTATAGGCATTATGACGTGATGTTCAATTAAAAATCATTAGAAGTAGCACTCTTCTAGGCATAGAAGAGTGCTACTTAAGGCGCAGTACCACACAGAAGGCAGCTTATTAACCGATTTTGCAAAAAGGAGGAGGTTCTCGACTGTATGACAACCGATTTCTCTGTCAGTTCTGGACCGATTTTCAAAATTCTTTTTATTGGCCGAAAGAGTAGGTATACTCGAGAAATGCCAATTTTATCGAAATTGCTTTAACGCTTTTTGAAAAAATCAACAAAAACAAAAAATGAGAATACGTAGATGACGTTTTGGTCTCCTCCAATTACGAGTATGTTCGAAGTCCATGTTCCATGTTATTGGGGTTTTCAATTCGGACGTAGCTTTAATATTTAGTTTTAGTTCTGGAGTCTATCAACCAAAAAGTGAAAAAAAAAAAAAAAAATTTAGTTTTCGTCATTTTCGACAGCTAAGTAAATACCTACCTACAGCATTGGCTGTTGACATCAGCGTTTTTCAGTTTCAGGACTAATAATAATGAACAAGGCAAACTTTGCACAGTCTCTAGTTTCGTGATTGCAAGTAAGCAAGAAGAGTCCAACGCGGCATCTGTAGGTACCCCACGATTCCAAGTTCATTGTATCACATAGTTATTTTTTTTACGTAACGGTCGTATTGTGAACATGGAATGCTTGTAAAGGAATTTCGTGTCTTCCTTTGTTTTCACAATATTATGTAATTTCGCCTCTGCTCCGCCTCTCAGCTTCAAATATTACCAAAGTATTACGAGCCAAGATAATGAAACGGACTCCGCTAGTAAAAACATAATACTTAATACCTACTGTGTAGGTACTGTGTGTTGTATCATTTACCCAGCCCGACACGATTACATATTAAATTCATTTACAAAAAGAGAAAATAATGTAAAAAGAAAAACTCGCTGGAATGGCGGGAAAGCGGGCCGCCATTGCATACATAGTGGTCGTTTATGCTAAACACCTCTTGTCACTCAAATAAAATAAAATATTGTTGCATTTTTGTCTTTGGAAGGTATTCTCGTCTCTCTTACAGACGCGACGCCGATTTAAATGCAATAGCCTTGTAACGGATACTAGGATTTATGTTTTCTTCCGGAAAGTTCATGCTGAATTTTTAAGGGTGGTTCGCGCGATAATTTAATTTTGGAATAATTTTTGGGTCTTATTAGCATAACACTGGCTGTATAACGAATATGGAGGTTGAGGAATGGAAAAGAGGTCGAATGCAAATTATGTAGGTCTATGTTTGCTGTGGGAAACGTTTGAAACAAGTTTGCTCCTAAAAGTTTGTGAATTGCGAGGAGCTAGGTCATCATCATGCTTCATCAGCATTGCATACTAGATTATGGATACCTAGTGCTTTGATAGAAGATTAGTAGAACAGTTCGAAATAATTAGAGTAGCATTCATGTCTTCAGTTTGTATGTCTTACTTTAATGCCAGGTACTTTTACACTATTTTGATACCACAATCTGAAAAGACTTTTAGCGACTCGAAAACACATTATAGCACCGGCACCATAATTTCCTGTACTCTACCGCACCGGAAAAGAACCTGTTAGATAAGATAGTACCAACCTAGTTGTGCTGTGCTAGTGTACCAGGTTTTCATGTAGGTAGGTTTCTTATGTTATTTGTATCGCTAACTGCCTATGTTAATTATTACCTTCTACTATTAACTTTCCTTAAAGTTCTGAGTTGAAAACCTGTACCATTTTAAAGATCATATAATTATTTATATTTTAATATACGTGTTTTAGTCACTTGTTGTTTTATGTATAATGAATGAATAATTCGTCTAATTTCGGACAGTGCTCCTTGATGGGCGACTCCTATTTAATTACTGGGTGGATGTGCGATGCGTTACATGAGCTCAGGACAGAACACGCAAGCTAACCACTCAAGGTCATGGCAGTTAATAGCGCCTTAAGAGGTAATGGGGTATTTCATGTGCTGATAGTGATCACTGGGGTGTTTTTAGGTAAAAACTCTTCACTCTTCGGACTTATCCATGTTTCCATGTACCCATGAAGTAGTTATATATAACTTCATGCATGGACCTTAGCTATAGTCTACAATCTCTTTGGTTATAATAACCAAAAATACCACAAATAAAATTACAATGTTCAGAACAAAACACCAAGTACTTAATATCGCCATGCATAAAGTAGTCCCAACCCTTTACAAATGTTAAATATTCAGCGAATTATTTCCAAAGAGCCGGACGTTACCATTAACCTCGGTTTTGAGTGTTTTACTTAATTTGAATTGATGACTTGTTGCCAAGTGGAATGGGAACCACTGAAATTATAAGATTTCGGGAATGGAGTGATTGAAGTTTGGAAGATGTTACATAAAATATGGGGGTTTACCAACGAAACTTAGTTTGTATCGTCGACCGTAACCTAAATTGGCGTAAGGGACATTTTGCTCAAAATAAGTTTTGAATGCAGTCCTAAAGTTCCTGAACTAATAATAATAAAAACAAAATAATATAATCGACTTCCATAAAAAAAAAACCATGCAAAATACCTTTAATTTCGGAAATCAGAGTTTCTAGTTTTGTTTCTTCGTTATTTGACACCGACTTTCGAAATTAAAGTTATTTTTCTTTTTTTTGTGTTTTTTTTTATGGACGGCGGTTGTAGTTTTTAACCAACTTCAAAAAATAGGAGTTTCTCAATTCGTCTGTATGCGTGTTTTTACGCGATATCCCCGCCATTTGTGAATAGATTTTGATGTTACATAAAGAAACTATTAGTATACACAGATGACATTTTGGTTGTCTCCAAATGTTCAAATTGCCTTTTTTTTTTTTTGTGGGGCATCTTGCAGGTCAGCCTGAGGCTGTCGTCTGCTTAACCGGGCTTGGAAATTCCATGTTATAAGGGTTATCCATTCGGGCATAACTCTAATATTTAGTTTATCTTCTGAGGTATAACAACTAAAAAGTGAAAAAAAAAACTTTTTTACAAAAAACACAACCGACTTCTAACAGCAGTAAGCGCGTTCAGCTTCGACACTTCGACATTAGTGGGCGGTATTTTTTTTTTTAATATTGCAAGCATTTGATAAGATCCTGTATGTATAGCCGCCGTTTTCGAAAACTGCCATTCCCACTTTAATCAAACTTTCCAAATTTTATATAAATTTCTTTTCGATATCGAAATTCCGGTTATTACACCAATTCCGATATTACAAACGGTACTGAAATATATCGGCATTCCGGAATTTTGTAAAACCCGGGGTTGTGGAGCTGAAGCCCTAGTACGGAAGGTCCAATTTTTTTTTCTCGGAATTGACTTTGACTTGCTTGAAGAAAGTTATTCATTTTTATGGGCAGAAGTAGTATTTATTATAAAGCTGAAGAGTTTGTTTGTTTGTTTGAACGCGCTAATCTCAGGTACTTCAGGATCGAATTGAAAAATTCTTTTTGTGTTGAATAGTCCATTTGTCGAGGAAGGCTATAGGCTATATAACATCACGCTGTGACCAATAGGAGCGGAGCATCAATGAAAAATGTGGTAAGAACGGGGGAAAAAATATTCCTTATGAGAGCTTCTGTTGCGTGCGGTACGTAAACGGTTATAGTTACGCAAAAAATATGTATGACGTAATTGTTCCCCTTTAAAAGTTCCAAAAAAAAATCCATGACAGCATATGTCTATCTTTTAAGGTTAACTCACTATAATCTTTTTTATGATAATCAAATCCGTTCTAAAATAATGCAGTATTTGCGAAGGTGTTTTATAAACATGACATTAATCCTTATCCAAAATAAATACGTTATTTATCATAAGTATTTAATTTTGAATGAAATTGCCCTAGACATCATTTGATTTCAACGAATATCTTAGGAGATATACACAGTATTAATCAAGTACCACACACACATTCATGATGTGCAAGGCGGTCGATTATGAGGGATGTGGGGAGCGAGGTACCATTTTGCACTGTATAGCCTATTTATTGAGGAAGGTTATAGACTTTATATATAATCACGCTACGACACAGTAACCAAAACCGCGGGTGAAACCGCGGACACAGCTAGTTTATACAATTCAAATAAAATAACATCTAAAATCGGCATTTCAGTAACCATGCAAATGACAGGTATGCATGACATTGACATAATGAAATTAGAGACAAGAAGAGAAAATAAAAAGTGTGTCCAATAAACCTAAAACCAGAACACTACAAAAACAAAATAATTTGAGCTATATAGACGTACAATACATTGTTCGCACTGTTTATATAGGGAACGTCTGTATGAAGCGAAACGAACGTCTGTATGAAGCGAAACTCATAGAGAAAACTTCGATAGGGTAATCCGTCAAGTTGGACCTTTCATTATATAGCCTTGCCATACGTGTTAAGGGGCTATTAATTAAAGGTGGTATTTAAGGTGGATGTAGGCAATTGAAAAACGCGATAATGTCGCTTGCTACGTTGGCTAGCCCTAAAGTAAAAATAGTGAATCAATTGCGGATCTATGGAACCATTTATAATTTTGTGTAGTATAAGTAAGTCAGAATAGATCCGCCTATCTTTTAAGCTAATCATCTTATAGTGCCTTAACCTATCATTGTAATCAGGTATAGCTTTTCGAATCCCATTCTTCACACATAGATACCTAACAAAACGCGTGTTTAGGATATGACCACTCATTTAAGTTAGACCCTGTATACACCGAGATGTTACACCTTGTATACATCGAGATGTATTGTTTGTTGTCTTCGGACAGTTGTTGAGAAGTTCGCGAAAGTTTGGCAGTTATTTACAGTGACGTCCTGTTTACCCTAAGGGTTGTTTTGTGGTTCACATGGCTGTGCTTCTCGTAAAATTGGGTCATGGGACAGGAAAGGGGCTTTTGATATTAACGTCCCAATCTTTTTCTATATGAAAACCAAGTGAGGTTTTGATAGAATAGAATTACTTTACTGTACACCAAAACACACACAATTTTTATACACGAGCTTAAATCTATGGATACAATGGCGGTCTTATCGTTGACACCGAAATCTACCAGACAACCGCGAAAAAAATCGGACTGTAACAGAGATCATCATGCTGTGAGTAACTGTGTGATCAATGCTAGTTTCCGCCATGACTACGAGTATTATCCTTGCATTACAAATGTCAAGACTTAAGGGCCTACCTCCGCATTGAGTCAATTGAGAAACGAGCCGAGAGGATCATCGGCAATGATAGGCTCGTTGATTCGAAACTCCAAAGTCTTGAACATAGACGCCGAGTTGCTAGCCTGTCGGTTTTCTATCGGTTACATTTTGGGGAGTGTGCGACGGAATTGCATAATTTGATTTCGCCAAGCCCGTTTCATCAAAGGACCACAAGACGTACGGCGAAGTGCCACCGGTTCAAGGTGGACATCCCATCCATACGCACAAAGCGTTTTGAGAAAACATTCATTGTGCGTACAGCTAGGGAGTGGAATTCCCTACCGGAATCTGTGTTTCCTGATAGCTACAACCTGGGAGTCTTTAAGTCAAGAGTGAATAGGTTACTTCTAGGCAAGCGTGCTCCATCTTCGACCACATCATCGCTTACCATCAGGTGAGATAGTGGTCAAACGCGTGCCTATCAACAATAAAAAAAAGTGGCGCTCTCATTGAATAAAAAATCGTATCTTAGCATAGAAAATAAAGATTAAAGAATCCTATGTTGAGTTTGTTACAAAGAGGATAAGGTATTTTTACGTGGTTAAAACAGGACTCAAAATATTTCGTATCCGAAGTAGTAAGCTAAAGTACCAAAAACGGCCGTTTATGACACTTTTGCTTAATACTTTGGCTTTGGACGTAACCATTAATTTATAATTTTTTAACCGACTTCAAAAAAAGGAGGAGGTTCTCAATTCGACTGTATTTTTTTTTTTTTTTTTTTTATGTGTGTTACCTCATAACTTTTCACTACGTGAACCGATTTTGAAGATTTTTTTTTGTTTGAAAGCTGTGCTTCACATGTGGTCCCATTTTAATTTGGTGAAGATATGATGAAGAACTTCGGAGATACACAATGGAACTCTTCAATAAATGATAGCAAACCTTCCAGAATTGCTGCAATCGCATGTCTGTATATAGTTTTCACCACTTCACAACATTACATCACGCTGATACGCTCTGAAGGGGTATACAGATTTGTACAGTTCACCCTGATACACCCTAATTTCACCAACTATGTTCAAATTCCCTATTTTTGGGCCATCAATTCGGGCATAACTTTACTATCAATTTAGTTTTAGAATGGGGTACAACAACTAAAAAGTGAAAAATAAAAAACTTTTTACAAAAAAAATACAACCGACTTCCATAAATAAAACTAAAAAATGCAAAATAACTTTAATTTCGGAAGTCGGTGTCAAATAACGAAGAAACCAAACTAGAAACACCGACTTCCGAAATTAAAGTTATTTTGCATTTTTTAGTTTTATTTATGGAAGTCGGTTGTATTTTTTTTGTAAAAAGTTTTTGTTACAACGAATACGGCCACCGACGTTGTACTTGTATGGCTCGGTCTACGCCTATCGGCGGTGTGAATGTGTTGTTTTGGTGCATAAGCACTACGTAGGTATACGTGTGTGTTGAAAAATGATTCGAAAAGTGTTTGCCGTGAGACCTACGAACGAAAGAAGTCGCGTGATGTGACACTAGATCAAATGTGCTTTCTAGGAATGTTATGGGCAAGCAACAGTTATCAACGGTTTGCCAAATTACATGAAATAAACCGGCCTTAACCGTACTGTCACGTAAGGATATACCAAGATAACGTTGAGAGGCGGTCTGTCCCTGAAAGTGTTAACTTTCTACACGATCCTCTTTGTAACACATGTCCTTCGCCAGCTAACTTTTAAAACTCCTAACTTGGTATCACTTCCCCGTACATTTTTATTATGCAAAAGCGTAAAAACTAGGAATCTAGGTGTGTACAGAACTTAGCTGGTGAAACTCCAGCACTCTGAGTGTCGCTTTTAAAGAAACACAAATAGCTTGAGAAACAATACAGCTTGCTAACTTTCAACAAAGATATGAAGGGGTCTGGGCATGGGCGCCGGGAGGGGGGTGCAAGGGGGTGCACCTGCACTCCCCTGGCTTTCAATATAATATACAAAAACGTTCAAAATATAGAGAAAATATCTCTTAGAATATTATTCCAAGTATATCCGAGACGAGTTGTGCTAAAATTTTCTAGCTCGCTTTGCTCGCCCGTGGTGTGTTGCAGATTTGAAGATGCATCCTTCTGAAAATAATTCTGCCGGTGCCCATGGGTCTATGTGTTGTTTTAACGAGAGATGAGTTGTGCTGAGGAGTAGGTTTGTGTGAGGTAGGGTACGTTTCATTCATCCACAGCTGACAGCTGGCGCTAGTCCTTATTCCTAATTTCATCCATTACACTAGTTTAAATGATTTTGTAGCCTAGTAAAAAATGGTTAGTTATTGTTTATTTTGGAAATGGATGTCAAGAAAAAAATACATAAAAATCTGGCACGTCTAAAAAAAACAAATATTTATTTACTTTAAAATAAATATTTATACGCGTGCGCGTGCTGGCTGTGGGAGAGTGGGAGTCGGGTCTCTGGCTTCACGCACTACCGTCGTCGTCGAACATAGGCACCTTGTTCCATGATACTACTTTTCGCCTCGCTGTTGCTTTACGTCTAGGCGCTCCTTGCAGTTCTCCTCATCGCTGCCACTGTGACGAAGTTGTCAAAAGCCTCGGACACCACGGCCTGTCATGCATCCGAAGCGCGGGTCGCACAGCGCGGCACGCGAAAATCAACGACATCATCCGACGAGCTCTTGTCACCGCCGGCGTTCCAGCTGTATTAGAACCACGTTGTCTGGCTCGCGACGATGTTAAAAAACCGGACGACATGTCGTTATTTCCGTGGAAGTTGGGTAGGCCTTTAAAAGAAAAAGAAAATACCAGAAAACATATTTCTTTTGCACAGATTACCAACGCACATAACGCACGCGCTTTAGTGTGGGACGCTACATGTGTCGATACTCTTGAGCCATCTCATCTTTCTAGTTCGTCGTGCTGTACCAGTGCTGCCGCTGCGACTGCGGAGAACCTCAAGCGGCGGCAATATAACAACCTCATTGGTAGCTACATTTTCAAGCCGGTTGGGGTTGAAACCCTTGGTCCGTGGGCTCCAAGGCTCATTTAGTATTTAAAAATCTATCTAAACGCCTTGTTGACACTTCGTGTGACCCAAGGGCTGGCTTTTTCCTCGGCCAGAGGTTAAGCATTGCCATACAACGTGGCAATGCCGCCAGTCTTTTGGGCACACTTCCAGTAGACAGCGATGCGGAGGTATTTTTTGATGCCAGGTTTTAAGTTTTATTTAGTTAGGGGTTTTGGTTTTAGTTAGTTAAGTATTTTCCTAAAAATTTTACTTTGAGAAATATAGAAAAAAAAAAACTTGAGAGGTGTCAAGGGACACCCGGATGGAACGAAGTTCCTTTCGATTAATTAGTGAAGTAATTGTAATAAAATTTTATTTTTTTTAAGTTATTGGTTAGATAATGCTTGATCTGCTTGCAAACTTTGTACCTACCCACCAAAAATACAAGAAGTTTTTATTAGATTGTTTTTCCAACACAATCTTTTTGGATGGACAGCCTCATTAGTGTCGTGACAACTTTTCGTAAGAATTTTTTTTATATATTAGATTGTTTTTCCAACACAATCCTTTTGGATGGACAGCCTCATTAGTGTCGTGACAACTTTTCGTACGAAATTTTTTCCGTCTAGCCCCCTTTCACAACGCGCGATAAGGAACTTCGTTCCAAAAACTTGAGAGGTGTCAAGGGACACCCGGATGGAACGAAGTTCCTTTCGATTAATTAGTGAAGGAATTGTAACATAATTTTATTTTTTTTAATTTATAATATTTTTTTATTATTAACTTCGCTCCTTCAGTGGAAGGAGGGAAGGGTGGCCTTTGCCCTGCAGTGGGACAGCACAGGCTCATAATAAATAAATAATAATAATAATAAATATTAACTACGCACACACGCACGCACGTAAGAAGTTATACTTCATCATCTCATCTCATCTCATCTCATCGCAGCTCAGCTCAGCTCAGCTCAGATCAGCTAAGCTCAGCTCAGCTCAGCTCAGCTCAGCTCAGCTCAGCTCAGCTCAGCTCAGCTCGGCTCAGCTCAGCTCAGCTCAGCTCAGCTCAGCTCTTTTTTTTTTTTTTTGGCAGGAGTGGGAAATCCTCATGGACGAACGGGCTGACTCGCGAGCGAGCCAGCCCGAACAGTGTCAGACTCTTATTGACTAAAACCACACTCCTGCCACGCTAGTTGTCCCCTGACGTTGTCAGAGACCTTGTGTGGCGATTCTTGAATATGCCTATATATAATTTTTGCTATATTTTATCCTAAAAAAGTGCTGAAGTTTTAAGTTAAAAAGAAGTCTATTGTAATTTATGATGTTTCTTTATTTTACTCTAATGAAATTCGTTTGGTTTCCTACGCTTCACATGATATATAAAAGTATACTCGTATATTGTAAGAGTAGGTTTTAAATATCTTTATTTCTCTGAATGACTCTACTTGCTACATTTACTTATACAAAATTCCAAAACAGATTTTCTGGTCTTCCCATTGTTAATTAAGTCGCCCATATTAGCGATAGTCAGTTCAGTACCGAGCTCCTGTTCCAAATCATGCCTCATTTTCGCAAACACAGGACAGTGGAAGACGATATGTGGCACTGACTCCACTGCGCTCGGGTCGCATATACACGATGGGTTCTCCTTACACTCAGCTCAGCTCAACTCAACTCAACTCTTTAGCAATAACAACAACTATAACAAAAGTAATTGTAATAATTTTTTTTTTTTTTACTATAGCAAAAAAGTGTCGTGACAACTTTTTCGTAAGAATTTTTTCCGTCTAACCCCCTTTCACAACGCGCGATAAGGAACTTCGTTCCAAAAATATAACGGCCGAATTGAGAACCTCCTCCATATTTTTTCGTCGGTAAAAAAAACAAAATTGGCGGCTTTTCTTCTTCTGTTATAGTTTTGTGGACCGATTTATGAGATCATCGGTAATCCCGCAACATATTTTCATGACAAAATTCTTGATATCCTAATTTAAAAAAAACTCTCCTCAAACGTACCATTGACAATCAGAATTTCATTATAAACTATAGCTTCTATTCGTCATTTTATTTGAATTTAGAAACCAGAAATTTATTGTTTTAGTCGAACAAATAAACATCAAACTACAGCCACCATGTTGGGTACTTGGAAAAAAATGATAGAATATTTCTTATAACACATTTAGTTGTAAGGAAGGTAGTTTAACATATTTATGAACATTTTTAGGGTTCCGTAACCGAAGGATCCAAACGGAGTCCTATTGCTGTCATTCACGTGTCCGCCTGTCTGTCTGTGCGTCGTCTGTCTCATACGTTTTACAGCCAAACAGTTGCAGCGACAGATTATACTTTTGTTTTCTGTTTTTTAGTTTTAAGGCGCGGTATTACCTCAATAGTCAAAAAAACTGGTTTCTTGGATAGTCGACTATGACGTAATGCAATGAAAATATCCTTTGCAAAAAATACAGTGGACAGAGAAGGGTTTAAAGAAAGTTTTTAACCGAATGGAATAGTAAAAAATAGTTTGATATTCCCAATAAAAAATTTGGAAATTGCTCCAGAAAAATAAACTTTGGCATCGAAAATTTCTATATTTTCAGCGAAAACAACATTTTTTTTTTAAGAATTGAGTAGAATTAGCATTTAATTAAAACTTTGACCGGACAATTATTTAATTTATTGTGTAAAATCTGGATAATCTAATAAAAACCCGTGAAATAAATGCCTATCCGCATCGTCAACATAACTATTATATTCAATTCTCAACCTTATTTGAAGCTATCTCAAATCGTAGTCAGTCCGCGCCTTAAGGATTAACCATGTTCGAAGTAACGTAAGTGATTACAAATAATAGATTTAATTGACTGTAAACTCACTCTTTCATTGAGGAGGACTTAGTTGAACTTCAAATATTTTCCCTCATTTTTAGGGTTCCGTACCCAAAGGTTAAAACGGGACCCTATTACTCAGTCTCCGCTGTCCGTCCGTCTGTCTGTCTATCCGTCTGTCACCAGGCTGTATCTCGTGAACCGTGATAGTTAGGCAGTTGCAATTTTCACAGATGATGTATTTCTGTTGCCGCTATAACAAAAGAATAAAATAAATATTTAAGGGGGCTCCCATACAACAAACTTGATTTTTTGCCATTTTTATAGATAATGGTACGGAACCCTTCGTGCGCGACACGCACTGGACCGGTTTTTCCTATTACCCTTATATTCTACATTTGGTACAGAACGATAAATGTGCGAACGTACTTGGCCGGTTTTCCTACATACATAAAACTGTACACAGTGCTTGGTAACTGGGCTTATTCCAACAGTAAACGCCCCTTGGTGCCATTGGCCTAGTTCTATTCTCTCACTTAATATGGAGGGAACTGGTTAGTATATTTCTTCTTTATTCTTTGATTCTATTCTGATTAACCGTCGGCGCTCAACGCCTCACATGTGAATTATTGTTACTAAAAAGCTATCGTTGCGTCCCTGATCCGGGACGCGAGGGGCCTGACGGGTTAATTTCGTTGAGGGATCCACGTCAATTGAATCGATTCTCCGGGACTTTTAGAGCTTCACTGCTTTGGCGTGTTTTTGGTGGTTTCCGCTGCTTTATCTAGCTTTCAGGAAGTGCAGTGTTTGGTATAGAGTGGAGGGCTTGTCCCAAAAAAAAGAAAGAAAAGTCTACACATTCATGATGATGATCGATTTAAAAACGTTTTAGGGTTCCATACCAGATGGGTCCAAACGGAGCCCTATTATTGTCACTCACGTGTCCGTCTGTCTGTCTGTCCGTCAATAGTCTGTCACAAAATGTTATTACGAAGAATTTTTTAACTTCCCATTGACATAAGAACTTGAAAGGTGATAATGTTTATTATTACGTATACTTACAAACACCAATATATTGATAAACCAGATTTTTTTCTTGGAAATTCCCTCATTTAGTACGGAACCCTAAAAGTGCGGAGTCCGACACGCACTTGACCAGTTTTTTCATATTGCCGATCCGTGTGACGAAAATATATAAGTCCAAAACAAACGGCATCTAGTTTGAAATTAAATTCATCACCATTTCTATCTATCATAATAGGAAAAGGGAATTGAAAATGAACCGATTCACACATTTTGCCTGCTCCACACAGTGCAAATTAACTACCTATTTGAATTTCCAGTTACAAAACGGAAGCCATTAGGAGTGAGTTGATTCATAAATTCGTAATTAATTGGGTCGGGCCATTTCTGGTTCCTATTTCAATAAGACCTATGAATATAAAGGCTGTGATAGAAAGGTTTGGTCATATTTTAAGAACTGCATCTGCCCATCGATATGAATAACTTTCTTCAAGAAAACCTGAGGAAATTCTCAAAAATTTCTTTTACGTCCCGTACAAATTAGTATGTAATTTAGTGATATATAATTGGGCTATGTATGTATTTGTATCTATTATATATTATGGTTAATGTTTGCATTGTATGTTATTTTATTTCTTTGTTTTTTTTTTCTTTTTAGGTATTATGTATTCTTTTTTTCCTACTACTTTACCACACAGTGTCTACTTTTTTTTTTTTTTGGGGGGGTGGGAAATCATCCAATGACTTCTTCCGCTCTAGGGTGGAGCGGAAGGGCGTGTCAGACTCTTACTGACTAAATCCCACCCCTGTTCCTCCCTGCCCTGAATACCCAGGGGCGAGGTAACTCTTTCGAATTTATCCTCAACCCCCGGGCAGGCATCGGCCACGACGGGCCCCGTCGTGTTTGCTGACAACACTTGTTCGTCGCGCGTGGAACACTACGCGCCGTCGACTCTCGGGCCTGGTGCTGATCGGGCGGCGAGTTACCCACTACTCGCCGTCCGCAGGCCCGGGTACACAGTGTCTACTTCCCTTTTTTTTTCAACTCTCCTTTCGCAGGTATGCTGGAAGAGATTTCATTAAAAATAAGCATTACCTTTGTACATAACTCTTTTTTTTCTGTTTCATTCATGTCAGTTTTGTGTGTACTTAAATTGTTAAATAATAAATAAATAACAAATATTGATCAGCTGATGATAACTTTGTATGGCAAGTCCAATTTTATTTGAAAAGTTTCTATGACTTTTCAAGAGAAAGTTGCTCATTGCCATGGGCAGATGCAGTTTTTAGGGTTCCGTACCTGAAGGGTAAACGGAGCCCTATTGCTGTCACTCACGTGACCGTCCGAAACCGACCGATAGAAAAAACTTTCTATCCAACTATCTAGTCTATTCTTGGTAGAATAGAGATAGAAATGGTCATGCTACGCCCTGTTGGGGGTAGAAACATTTCTTCTCAATAAGGGACAAATAGTCTACATCACATTACACGTAGACAAGATCTCTACTGATTTTAAAAAACTCAAATTTGTTACTTATTTCAAAATTGTTGTGAATCTTCCACAAAAGCCATTAAATCAAGAGTTGAAGTCACAGAACATCGTAGGTTTTTTTTTTTTAACTTGTTTTTAAAAACATGTCAGGTTTTTTTAAAGTTTTAATGTAGCCGACATTATAGCTTTTAAAAAAAAATGTTATTTGTCATGCAAGGCTTCAAAGTTGTTTTTTGGCGCGAGTACTTATATTGAAGCCTGAGCTAGCGAAGAATTCTAGGATAGAATTCTAGGTTCAAATGTAGAAATCTGAGCGTAACGTCTCGAGGGTTTCGAAGGTACGAGATGCAGAATAACTTTGACGGACAGACGGACAGATGGAAAGACGGACGGACAGACAGACGGACAGACGACTAGATGCATAGACGGGCAGACGGACATACGAACAGACGCAAAGACGGACAGACTGACTGACATACGTCGGACAGACAGACAGACGGACAGATGGACAGACGGATAACGGACAGATGGACAGATGGACAGACAGACAGACGGACAGACGGACAGATGGACTGACGGACAGACGGACAGACGGACAGATGGACGACGGACAAACAGACAGACGGACAGCTAGACTGATGGACCAACTGACAGACGGACAGACGGACAGATGGACGACAGACAGACGGACATACGGATGACGGACAGATCAGACTGACAGACGTACAGACGTACGACGGACAGATAGACAGACAGACAGACGGACAGCTGAAAAGATGTACAGACGGACAGACGGACGACGGACAAACGGCCAGACGGACAGACAGACACCTGAGTGACAGCAATATATAGGGCTCCGATTAGACGCACTAAATTTTGTGTCAGACGATAGACAGACAGACAGATGGACAGACGAAATTGAGTGAATGAATATAAATAAATAAATAATAATAATACTCGTATATCTTGGTAGAATAGAGATAGAATTAGTCATGCTACGTGTGCAGGCATCTATAATCCAGCCAGGGTCGCGAGAGAGTTCGAAAGAACCACAGCAGCCCTGGCACAGGCAACTGAAGGAACAGGGGACTTCGTTCGTTTGCAACCTCGTGTCGTCCTCTTTTATTTGAGTCCCGGGTGTGATCAAAAGAATAACCGCGGCCCTGCAGACGTAGCATGACCCATTCTATCTCTATTCTATCAAGATATATTATTATTATTTATTTATTTATATTCATTCACTCAATTTCGTCTGTCCATCTGTCTGTCTGTCTATCGTCTGACACAAAATTTAGTGCGTCTAATCGGAGCCCTATATATTGCTGTCACTCAGGTGTCTGTCTGTCCGTCTGGCCGTTTGTTTTGTGTATGTATTCTTTTCCATAGTAACGAGAAGGTGTAGATAAGCTAAGACTTCTACGATAATATTACGTTTCGACATCGAAAAAAATGTGTCAAACTTCAAGTTCTAAAACAATATACTCGTAGATCTTGTGGAGATTTAACCGTTATTTCAATAAATACATACGCGCAACGACGAGATGTTGTCTACGTCCAATGTGATGTAGACTATTTGACACTAGTAGAGTAGAATAATGTTTCTACCCCCAAATGTCAAAAGAGGAGAAGAATTGTTCGTCATGCTTTACATTGTAGACTTTTGTCGACGGTAGAATAGAAACATTTCTTCTCTTTAGTTTTAACATCGCATGCTTAGGACGGTAGAAATCTTTCTACAATGTGTCATTTTGTCTATTCTTCCGTCGACGAAACCCATTTCTATGGCGGTCATGCTACGCGTGCTGTATTCGCTAACTCAGTTGACATCAATTTGATAGGCACTTTGCAGTACATTGCTCGGTGGACATCGATTATAATAGGCACTGCGTGGTACATTTTTTTTTCCTATATGTCAAAGCAGCAATGTACTGCAAAGTGCCTATCAAATTGATGGCAACTGAGTTAGCGAATACAGCTGCTGGAACGTAAAAGGCAACTGTAATAAAAAACTTTTTTACAAAAAAATAGAACCGACTTCCAAAAAAAGTGCAAAATAACTTTAATTTCGGAAGTCGGTGTTCCTGTTTTGTGTCTTCGTTTTTTGACACCGACTTCCGAAATTAAAGTTATTTTGCACTTTTTTTGGAAGTCGGTTCTATTTTTTTGTAAAAAAGTTTTTTATTTTTCACTTTTTAGTTGTGGTTCCCCATTAAACTGTGTTAACAATTCATAGACATACGATAGCAGCAATCGCGGTTGATTTGCTGTCAATTATTGAAGAGTTCCGTTGTCTGTCTCCGAAACCCATCATCAGATCTTTTTGAAATTTATATGGGACCATTTCGGAATAAACTCCTTTCGAACAAAAAAAGAATTTTGAAAATCCGTCAATAAATGACGGAGTTATGCCCGAACATACATAAAAAAAAAAAAAAAAAAAAAAAAAAAATACAAACATCCGAATTGATAACCTCCTCCTTTTTCGAAGTCGGTTAAAAACACGGGTGGGTTTTAGTCAGTGAGTCTGAAGCCCCCGATGATTTTCCACCCTCAAAAAAAAGAGGTGCATTATTTTTAAAATCCTTTATTTTTCTTGGTATGGTTTCATTCATTCATTCATTCATGAGATTTCGTGATAAGTCAGTATTGCACGTCGTATTCATACCACTAGTCAATATCTACTGCCAACCCTTTCCCAACTATCTTGGGTTCGGCTTCCAGTCTAACCGGATGCACCCGAATACCAGTATTTTATATGGAGCGACTGCCTATAGAGAACGTGTACGGCGTAGTCTGTGCCATCTAGTGGAGTAAATTCGAAGCTTTTACCCTATAAAAACTTATCATTGACATTTCCGTGTCATATATGAATACAAACACGCATCATGCACACATGCAGCACGCGTAACGTAGACTGCCATCTATTGAGTGAAATCCGCAACTTGTACTGTAGAAATACTTGACATTGACATTTATGTGGCGCCCTCTATAGATCCTGAACGCTCCCTATCTGACCTCCACAACCTAGTTAATGGGTAATACGATACCCGTTGGTAAGACTGGTTGTCAGACCTTCGAGCTTCTGACGACCCGTAACGACTGTCAAAGAACCTCGGTTGACAGCCGGGACCAACGGCTTAACGTGCTTTCCGAGACACGGAGAAATCTCAGTATGTTAAGATGGTCACCCATCCGTGGACCAATCCCGGCAAGCGTAGTTAAACCTGATGGATCGACCCGTGCGGCTTTTATTACTTTAGCCACGAGCTCCTCACTAGTCAATATCTACTCTGAAATTAATTTCTGAATCTCATTTGCTGCTACACGCCTCAATGAAATAATGGAATTTTTCCATGAAATTGATTAATTAAAGTGCATCTAAAACATTATGCATCTATTTTTAGCAATCAATGATATCGCACTGCTGGTGTAGTGGTATCATGCAAGATTCCCATTCTTGCGACTCGGGTTCGATTCCCGGGCAGTGCAATTCTTTTTGTTGTTTTTTTTTTTCCAAAATTGTTGTTTTAATCAAACGAGTTTGCTGAGTCGCTGAAACTGGTTACTGATTACTTTACAAATTATTTAATAAATAAAAAGGCTTTTATTTCTTCCAGAAAATACTAATTTGCGAAGTTAATTATTTTTGTTAGTATCAAAAGAATTAGTAGTTTACTATTTCAATAGTTAGTAGTTACAGTTTTATGAAAAGATTTTTATATACGTTAATATTATAGTGAAATTATTGTGTAAGAACCCCTCTGCAGGTAAAGGCCTTCTCCAAATTGAGCCAGTTTTCTCTGGATTGCGCTGTTTGTATCTAGTTTGGACCCGCAAAGTTACAAGTTATTACAAGATTTTAATTAACTTGCAATGTTCGTTTGTTCGGGGCCAATCTTGGTAGTTGAATCAGAATCAGAACCACTTCCTCTTGTCCTATGAAGTTGATTTTTACCCGACTGCGCGACGCAAGGGAGGGTAATGTGTTTATCAGCATATGCATGTATGTTTGTATATAATGTATGTGTGTATGTTTGTTCCTTTGTGGCACTATAGAGACAGACCAAACGCGAGGGCTGATTTTGATAATTCTTGCGAGTGCTACTAAAGAAATTACATTACTGAATCAAAATACAAATATGGCGACCACCAGACGCCATATTGTGCAAAAAAAAATTAAAAGTCGACGTGGGTATCAAAATAAAGGATTCGAGGAGGGGATTCCAAAAATATAACTCACTAAAATGTAGAAAACAAAAAATAAAATATTTTCAAAAAACCCGACTGTAAAAAACAACTTAAAAGTTCCAAACAAGTCACTTTACAAGCAGTCTGATGCAGTTGGTGGCATGAAATCAATAATTGAACTAAAATAACTGCTACGAACTGCATCAGACTGCTTTCAGACTAGTTTCGAACTTTTTAGTGGTTTTTACAGTCGGCTTTTTTTTTTAAGTACCTACATGTTAGCCCTTTCCGATGACAATGCATTGTTATGCTTACCAAGATCTGAATCGACATCCACGATTAGTTTTAAATAGAGGAATTCTTTAACAGTCAACAGAAATTTTGTGTACACACAGCTTGTTTTAAATTGGGTTCCGTACCCGAAGAGTCTAAATGGAGCCCTATTGGTGTCAAACACGTGTCCGTCTGTCCATCGTCTGTCACAAAATTTTGTTCCGAAGAATTTTTTAACTTCCCATTGACTTATGAACTTGAAGTTTGGTGATGATGATTATTACGTATTTTTTACTAACAAATACCAATATATTAATAAATCCGATTTTTTCTTTGATAATTCCCTCATTTGGTACGAAACCTTAGTTTTTTTTTTTTTTTTCTCCGTCCAGTTTGTGACTTTGTAATCTCGAATTCTTGGGCGCCATGTTAGTCGTTTGGCGGGAATCCCGGCTGAGCCACCGTTATTAGCGTACAGCAGTTGTGAATGCTGTGATATCCTATAATATGCTCGGCTTTAATCTCGGTGCTACCTAAAATTGGGGTGACAATTCTTTTAGGGTTTTTGAGGAGAGTCTGTTCGACTCTTACTGTTTTAGGGGAAAATGTCTAAAACATCATTAACTAGGCATCACTGTATCAATGAGAAACACTAGTTGCGTAATTTGTAAACGTTCATGCGGGTAGCGGTTTGGCATGTAATTTATATTTAAAGTAAAAACAATATTCTTAGTCTACCAAACTAACCTATTTAGGGTTCCGTACCCGAAGGGTCCAAAAGAAGCCTTATTGTAGTCACTCACGTGTCTGTCTGTCCGTCCATCATCTGTCACAAAATTTTGATTCAAAGAATTTCTTAACTTCCCATTGACATAAGAACTTGAAATTTGGTGATAATGTTTATTATTACGTATACTTTACTAACAAATACCAATAATTGGTACGGAACCCTTTATGTGCGAAAACCGACACGCACTTGGCCAGATTTCTTTTGGGTGGGCCACCATCAGATAACTTCTCCCGCTCTGGGTGGAGCGGGAAGGCGTGTCAGACTCGTACTGACTAAAACCTACCTGTGGTGTTCCTTCAGTTGCCCTTTGCGTCCCAGGGCCGAACACTCCCGTGATTCTGGAGACTAAATTAACCTAGGTTTACTATCAAGTTTCGTACATTATTCATTAAATTTATTTCCTCCCATGTAGGTAAACCGACATAAAATTAGTGAGACAACTATCAGTGACAGGTTCGACTTTGGACCCATAGATTTAAGTTACAGAAAGAAGGAAAGGAAAAAAACAATATTTATTTGTACGTACTCGTATATAATTATTTGTAATAAGTTTTTGTGTGAGCACAAGAACTTCAATCAATCTGCCCGCGCCTTTTCCCAACTATCTTGGAGTCGGCTTCCAGTCCAACCGGACGCAGCTGAATACCAGTATTTTACATGGAGCGACTGCCTATCTGACCTCCACTACCCAGTTATTGGGTAATACCCCTTGGTAAGACTGGTTGTCAGACTTTCAGGCTTCTGACAACCCGTAACGACTGTCAAAGATCCACGATTGACAGCCGGGAGCAACGCCTTCACGTGCTTTCCGAGGCACGGAGGAGTCTCGGTATGTAAAGATGGTCACCCATATTCATATTCTTTATTGTGGATCATAGGTAGGTACATAAATACAGATGGTCTTTTAATAAATGCGTGGACTCAGGAACTTTTCCTGATCTCATGAAGTGTAGTAAAGTCATACCTCTATTTAAATCAGGCAATAAAAATGATATAGGCAACTTCAGGCCTATTTCCATCCTGCCTGCATTTAGCAAAATTTTTGAAAAGTTAATACTGAAGCAGTTGCTAACATATTTTAATGTAAATAGCCTCCTTCATAATGATCAATATGGCTTTACAAAAGGTCGATCGACTACAGATGCGGGTGTTGCTCTCCTAAAACACATATTCAACGCATGGGAGAACTCGCAAAATACAATCGGAGTTTTCTGTGACCTCTCCAAAGCTTTTGATTGCGTACACCATGACACGCTTTTGCGTAAGCTGCGTCATTATGGTCTCCAAAACGAAGCTCTAAATGTAATTGATTCATATTTATGTAATAGGTTCCAATGTGTAGATATCAATGGTGTTAAGTCTTCCGGGCTACCAGATTATTTAGGTGTGCCTCAAGGCTCGATATTGGGACCATTCTTGTTTTTGGTGTATATTAATGATTTACCATATTTTTTAAAGGGTATCTGTGACGTAGTACTGTTTGCAGATGATACCTATCTTATCTTTAAAGTAGATAGGAATAGAAATTATTTTGATAACGTAGATAGCGCTCTCTCAATGGTTACGGATTGGTTTACGACAAATAACTTAGTTCTTAATGCTAAGAAAACTAAATGTATAAAGTTTGCCTTACCTAATGTTATAAATCTAGGACCTAATGTCATCTTAAACAAAGAAGTGCTTGAAACTGTGGACTCGGCAGTTTTTTTGGGTATAACTGTTGATTCCAAACTTCAATGGGGCGCACATATATCAGGCCTATCAGGAAGGCTCAGCTCTGCCGCCTACGCCGTCAGAAAAGTTAGACAATATACTGACGTTGACACAGCACGGTTAGTCTATTTTAGTTATTTCCATAGTGTTATGTCTTATGGTATTCTTTTGTGGGGTAAAGCTGCGGACATACAAAATATATTTGTTTTACAAAAACGTGCTGTACGAGCAATCTATAGGTTAGGGTCAAGAGTTTCTTTACGAGAAATTTTCAAAGAGATTGGAATTCTCACGGTGGCATCTCAATTCATTTTTGCAAACATATTATACATTAGACAAAATATACATTTGTACAAAAAGACCAGTGATATCCACAATTTTAACACCAGAAATAAGTATAAACTTCATGTTCCTTCCCACCGTGTTCGTAGGGTTCATGGTTCGTTTGAGGGTCTCGGTATCGAATTTTACAATAAGCTACCCCGTTCTTTTCTTGACTTGCTTTTTAATTCATTTAAAACTAAAGTTAAATCTAGTCTCTGTTCGAAAGCATACTATTCCATCAACGACTACTTAGAAGATAATAATAGTTGGTCGCTGTGTTGAACGCAAGACAATGTTACACTTGATGTTCTTTCTCCATATTTAGCTTATGGTTATAACAAATTATATGAGTTCATATAATAATTGTCTACCAAATTTAGTGTGATGGCCCTAGTTCATCACTTGTGGCTTCGAATCACAGCCCTTTGATAGTTTCAATCTTTGTTCTTGTAAGCAGGCACACCAGTTATGTATGGAGGCTTCTTTAATTTGGTTTAGTGTTTATGCTTGAGTTGGTTTTTAATGGCATGATTGAGTGTGCTAGCTGGCAAGTGGCGGATTATTTAATTTTATGATTATATTTTAGACGACATATATTTATTTTTCTGTTTTACATAATGTTGAGATTGTTGCTTAGAATTATATAGATTCAAGTTCTTAAAACTTAACAGACAGATGTGTTGCTGGGGAGTTTGTTGGCCACTTCTTCTTCACAGCTAAAACACTAGGAAGTGGTGACGGGCGGGCGTTTTTTGGGGGACTGTCTTTATGTAGAACTTTGACGTTCAAAAAGTGCTGGTTCTCAGCCTAGTTTGAATAAATGACTTTTGATTTTGATTTTGATTTTTAACAAAGTCCAGTCTTTATAACAAAGGTCCATCCATGGACCAACCCCGGCAAGCGTAGCTTAACCTGATGGATCGACCCGTGCCGCTGTTATTACTTTAGCCACGAGCTCCTTATACAAAGTTATCATCGGCTGATCCAAAACCTTTTTTCCGAGTATACTATGACTTTCCTGAAGTAAGTTGTTCATATCTATCGGCAGAAGTGGTACAGTCTGGAGTAGGATGACAACTTAAGGGCGCAGTTATACGACTTTTAATGGTTTTTAATTGAACATCACGTCTAAACGACTAGTCTTATTTCTTTGAAAAAAATATATGTTACTCTAGACTATTTCCGTCGTAATTTGATTTCAGAATATTTAAAAATTCTATTTTTATAACATTGTGTAATTAATTTGTAAAGTTATGTCTAACGCGGATAAAAAATTGAGAATCACGCAAAAACTATAAAGCGTATTTTTATGAAACCTTCACCATTTTAAAGATCATTTAACTGTTTATAATTTAGTCTCAGTGTTTTATTTTAATACTTGTTGTTTTATGTGTAATAAATTAATAATGCGTCTAACTTCGAACAGCGTTCTTTGATGGGCGAGTCCTATTACTGGGTGGACATACGACGCGTTACGTAAGCTCAGCGCAGAAAACGCAAGCTAACCATTCAAGGTCGTTGGCAGCTAATAGCGCCTTAAGAAAAGTTTACATCTGAGATGAGTAGGAAACAATACAATTTTATGATCTGATGTCCTTGCTAGGTTACTTAGTAGCCTGTATTAAGGACAATCAGCCCTCATTCCCCTAAAATAGGACAAAAACATTGTTCAGACTGTTAAATAATTATTAAAGCTCTATTAACTGCCAACGACCTTGAGTGGTTAGCTTTTGTGTTCTGTGCTGAGCTCACGTAACGCGTCGTACGTCAACCCTGTAATAGGACTCGCCCATCAAGGAGCGCTGTCCGAAATTAGATGTATTATTAATTTATTATACATAAAACAGCAAGTATTATACTTAAACACGTATACTAAAATATAAATAATAAAATTATCTCTAAAATTATGAAAATTTCATAGCTATACGATTTATATTTTTTGCGTGATTCTCAATTTTTTATCCGCGTTAGACATCACTTTATAAATTAATTACACTATCGTATAAAATATAAATTCAAATATTCACATATCAAATTACGAATGAAATTGTCTTGAGTATCATATTTTTTTTAAAGAAATAATACTAGGCGCTTAGACGTGATATTCAATTAAAAATAATTAGAAGTCGTATAATTGCGCCTTAAATCAAAATTTAGAAAAAAAAAATAATAAAAGATATAATAAAAATATGTGTGTGTGTGAGAGAAGCGTTATTTAAAATCACCCGGTAGAAAAATAACCACGACTCAAAATTATCAACAATCGCAAACTGTTTCAGGTTTTTAAAAACGTAGTCGATTTACAAGTTTCACGGAACAAAGGAATCCTCCAAGATTTCCCATACAGTTCAACATATCAGATAAAAATCAAATCTACATTCACTAGAAAACGAGACAAGACCGGTCTTAGATAGCATCAACATTATGGTTACCCTTACATCGGATGCTTATTTGTACGGATCCCGGATGGCCCCTGCCGGACCCGTTTCTGTGATAACCTGGCATTTTCTCCTGATTTTACATTTGTTTTTCTTGCTGATCCCTACTTCTGGCTTACGGAGGTCGCTGTTTACTTATTTAAAATATCATTTGTATGAAGGGTTCCGTGTGTACGACTGGATTTGGTATATCAGCGTTTTTCGGGCTTGTTTAATGGAATAAATTGCAGAGATTGAATAAATTTTTCGGGTTATCTGGTCTGTAGGGCTCGGGGAGCTTCTTTAAACTGTTCAAAATTTGAATAAAAATACAGTCAGAGGACTAGTTCTCTCGCCCAAAGGCTAGGTATGATTCCTGAGTACCTACAAAAATAATAATTATATTTAGTCCTGTAAGTCAGACTATCAAGAAATATTAGACATGTATTTTTGCTATACACAATTATTAAAAAATTACAAAGATAAAACGCAACAGTTTGGGGGCTTGTTCCGTCTATTCTATTTTTAATTAATGGCAAGCAGAGCCGATGTCGACTATTCTGCCAATGTCAATGGGTTGTTACGTCACTTGTAGGTAAAAAGCGGTACATTTTTTACAGAAGTGTGACGTCACGTGAAATTTCAACGTACTATACAGGGTGTAAGGGGAACGCTTCCACCCGGGCCTGCGGACGGCGAGTAGTGAGTAACTCGCCGTCCGATCAGCACCAGGCCCGAGAGTCGACGGCGCGTAGTGTTCCACGCGCCTCAAAGAGTTGTCAGAAAAACAAGACGAGGTCCGTCATGGCCGATGCCTGCCTAGGGGTTGAGAATAAATTCGAAAGAGTTACTTCGCCCCTGGGCATTCAGGGCAGGGAAGGAACAGGGGTGGGTTTTAGTCAGTAAGAGTCTGACACGATAGAGCGGGAGATGTCATTGGATGATTTCCAAGCCCCCCCCCCAAAAAAAAGGGGAACGCTTCCGAAGCCAGAACGTAGATTATATACAACCTAAATGCAAACGGATCCTTTCGCTTTACGTCGGCGTCGCGTGGACGTGGGGTCGTTGGCCGCGCGGCCTGGCGGCTAGCGCGCGCTCACTTTGAACTCCCGTTAACGCGTGAGCGTAATGCTTTGCATGTTAAAGTTGTAAAGAAAGAATGTGTCTTTAATCGCAAATAACGATTTCATCGATAATGCTAAAAAAAATTAGGTAGCATTGTAATTATTTTTTTTAGATTTTTTGATGGTATCGTATCGAGACACACTGGCCTTATCACCTGTCTCCATTTTCGGAAGCGTTTCCCTTACACCCTGTATATTATCCTCGTTTTTGTTTCTGTGCCAATAGAAAAATACGTGTCTAATAGTTTATTGTAATCTAACTGAAGGATCAAATATATTTTTTTAGTTTTCTACCCATTCAACGTGACAATGTTACCAGTCTTCTGGGCATATTTCGGGCTTGCCCAGATTTTGTTTTTGTATAGGTTCTAGTTAGTATTTCTAAGACAAGGTCATTTATTTACATGTGTTTTGTTATTACATAATAAAAACAATACAATTATAATGTTGGTTTGTTGTTTGTAAGCGCTTGTGTATATTTTTAACCGACTTCAAAAAAGAGGAGGTTCTCAACTCGTCTGTATGTTTTTTTTTTGTATGTTTGTTACGCGATATCTCCGCCATTTGTGAATAGATTTTGATGGTTTTTTGTATGGTAGGTCATACTTCAGAGGTGGTCCCATATAAATTTTATCGAAATTGATTCCGCAATTTTTGAAATAATCAACATAAATAAAAAATATGTATACACAGATGACGTTTTGGTTGTCTCCAAATGTTCAAATTCCATGTTATTGGTGTTATCCATTCGGGCATAATTTTAATATTTAGTTTTACTTTTGGTGTACAATAACAATAAAAAAATAAAATAAAAAGTGATAAATAAAAAACTTGCAAAAAAAAATACAACCGACTTCTAAAAATTGCAAAATAACTTTAATTTCGGAAGTCGGTGTCAAATAACGAAGAAACAAAAAAAACTTTTACACTGACTTCCGAAATTAAAGTTGTTTTGCAATTTTTAGAAGTCGGTTGTATTTTGTGAAAAATGTTTTTATTGTTTTGTCTATGTGAGATTACATGTTTGTGAACGCACCCACGCCATAGCACAGGAGTTATTTCTAGTGTAGTTGCCTCACATACGTTTAAAAAAAATCTCTCGAAGATTCTTTCACTACTATAATCTCGAATAATGCACGGTTCTTGTGGAGTAAGCCACGAAAGCGAAGCTGAGAAGAAAACTAGTTTATCATAAGCATAAAATTATCATGTTCCCTCTGCTGAGGCTAAGGCGTCCTCTTTAAGAGAACAAGTGAACCGAAACTTTTATCCACCACTATTTGCCGCCCGCAGATCCGTCCGCGTGAAATTAATAATTTTATCCACCACTATTTGCCGCCCGCAGATCCGTCCGCGTGAAATTAATAATTTTATCCACCACTATTTGCCGCCCGCAGATCCGTCCGCGTGAAATTAATAATTTTATCCACCACTATTTGCCGCCCGCAGATCCGTCCGCGTGAAATTAATAATTTCACCTTTATAAATTATAGCATTTATAGTTCTGCCGTTTGAACGTGAAGTAGTAACAAACATACACACATACATACAAACCTTCCTTTACAATATTAGTGTGATTGCGAGTTTGGATGTTACAATATTGTCTCTCTTTCGGTTTCGTGGTCTAGAACTAGCCTTGCCCAGGGTAAAAAAAAACATCTCTTAAAAAATAGTTTTAATTTTCAGGTATAAAACTACTCATGTGTCCGGATAAGGCGGTAGGAAACGCCCGGGTGTTACCATTGCGCTGCTCGCCCAGAGCACACGGTGGAGCATACGGTGGAGGTCTGCCCCGCTTGGGCGGAGCACCGCCGTGTCCTCGTGAATGCGATAGGCGACATCGAACTCTCGCACCTGGCCCTGCTCATTCTGCGAAGCAGTAATGCCCGCGAAGGAGGAGGAGGAATGAGTGAGGGAGGCTCAACGGAGTGGCCCTCACGCCCCCAGCCGCAGCCGCCGCAGGAGACGCCCTGGGCGTCGGAGGTCGCAGAAAGATCTCCGGCCACCGTAGACGCGGGCCTGCGGACGGCGAGTAATGGGTAGCTCGCCGTCCGATCAGCACCAAGCCTGTGAGTTGACAGCGCGTAGTGTTCCACGTGCGCCTCAAAGAGTTGTCAGCATTCATGACGGGGCCCGTCATGACCGATGCCTGCCTAGGGGTAGCGAATAAATTCTGAAAATGAGTTACCGCACCCCTGGGCACTCAGGCAGGGAAGGAACCGGGGTGGGTTTTAGTCAGTAAGAGTCTGACACGCCCTCCCGCTCCTCCCAGAGCGGGAGAGTCATAGGATGATTTCCTAACCCCAAAAAAAAAGGTATAAAACTACTCATGCACCTGGTACCTATGTACTGAAAGATCGCACATAGGTGTAGAAAAGGTATGTAGGTATTAGCATGCTAAACTTGCTCACTGCATAATTACGATTTAATATGATTATGCCCCGGCTTCCACCCCATGTTTCCCTGCACCGTCGCTCGGTCTCATTAAAACCCGTCAAGGAATACTTGCGTGATAACTTCATAAGATTACAGAACAGATTCTACTTCAACTTCTTCCTAACTTTTAATTAGGTAGCCTAAGGATTTATGTTTGAGGGTTTATTAAAACTGGTGAGTTTTCTAACTTATAGCACAGATAATATAGCGATAAATACTAGCGTACAGATGCCTCACCCCATACAAAGAAACGTTTTTGCCGTAACTACGGATTTTCGACTTGCACAAGCAACTTTTGTTCTTCGTTCGGGCCCGTCCTCTACACCTCGCTAGATGGTGTTAGCAGTGACGGCTTGCAAGTTGATTGAATTTACATAAAGTCTTATCAATATTTTCTCACACATTGAGGAATTCCTTTATAGTATTTTTGACACTTCATAACAGTTGTACTGTTTCAACATGTGTCACTATACAAATTTTTAAGAGGCGAATGGATAAACTCTGAAACTTCAAACAGCGCCATCTATTGGTAGAAGAAATCGATGCATTTTACGCTATCTATTGAAATTTATTTGAACTAAATTTTCTTTGTTCGAGATTAGACCCCGTGGTTATAGGGAACGTGCACGGCGTAGTCTGTACCATCTAGTGGAGTTTCGAAACTTTTACCCTTTAAAAACTTGTCATTGACATTTCCGTGTCATATACCTATGTATTCTTAACTTACACATACGCAGTATGCACACATTCAGCACGCGTAACGTAGACTGGCATCTAGTGAGTGAAATCCGCAACTTTTACTGTGTAAATACTTAACATTGACATTTATGTGCCGCCATCTATAGTTCCTGCACGCCGCCTATAATTATGAACTTGGAGTAAAGATATACGAAGAAGAAAAAACCAGCCAAGTGTAAGGTTCCGTAGACGCCCGTTACAACATGCAACTTAAAAAGGGGCTTTATATTTATAACTATGAACAATCACATCATATTATAACACAAAGTACCCCGCCAGCCCTGTACGCGATAAACTCAAAAACTACTGAACGGATTTTCATGCGGTTTTCACTAATAGAGAGAGTGATTCATGAGAAAGGCTTAGATGTATAATTTGTACCCAAGCGAAGCTGGGGCGGGTCGTCAGTTGTCATAATTATTAAAATCTGATTTATCAATACATGTATTGGTACTTGTTAGTAAAATATAAGTACGTAATAATAAACAGTATCACCACATTTCAAGTTCATAGGTCAATGGGAAAAGATAAAAACGCTTTGGAACTTAATTTTGTGACAGATGACGGACAGATAGACAGACGGACACGGCACGTAAGTGACAGCAATACGGCTCCGTTTGGACCCTCCGGGTACGGAACCCTACAAACGGGTTCACATAGGACGATAGTTACTCAATAAGGAGTCACAAAATATATTTTATAATAAACGACTAACATTGAAAGCTTGGGAAGCTTTAAAACTTTCTATATTTGGAACACCTAAGCGCTTTTGCTTGTGCCTTAATTTTTTTTCTAAGGATTTCATATTTTGTACGATATTTCCCATGTAGTTAGTTTTTTTTAAGACAGACGGACATGGTGAAACTGTAAGGGTTCCTTGTTAGGTCTATGGAACCCTAAAAAGAGTACCGTGACGCTTCGTTGGCTATTGCTGGGTACGGCATTGTCAATGCTTCGCATACGAACCAAGCTTGTCACTGATTATCACCGTTTATTCAAAGGTATTGAAAGCCCGAGGAAGCAACTGAAGTGGCAATGGGCAGGGCACATTACTGGCAGGACAGATGGTTGATGCGGTCGAATGGTTCTGGAGTGGCAACCGCGTACCGGCAGACGCAATGTTTGAAGGCCTCCAACAAGGTGGACCGGGATTTCGATGGATGTTAGACGCAGAGGACCGGTCATTGTGGCGACACTTGCGGTAGACCTATGTCCAGCAGTGGTCGTCTTCCCCTGGGCCTGCGGACGGTGAGTAATGGGTAACTCGCCGTGCGATCAGCACCAGGCCCGAGAGTCGACGGCGCGTAGTGTTCCACGCGCGCCTCAAAGAGTTGTCAGCATACATGACGGGGCCCGTCATGGCCGATGCCTGCCTAGGGGCTGAGGATAAATTCGGAAGAGTTACCTCGCCTCTGGGCATTCAGGGCAGGGAGGAACAGGGGTGGGTTTTAGTCAGTAAGAGTCTGACACGCCCTTCCGCTCTACCCTAGAGCGGGAGAAGTCATAGGATGATTTCCAACCCCCCAAAAAAAAAAGTGGTCGTCTTCCGGCTGAGATAATGTTGATGATGATTGGGCGCACATTTATTTATTTTTATTTGTTTAATTAATTACAACGGTTTAAAACCAATTACAGTAACTAAAACTAAAACTAAAGAGTTTTAACAAAACTCTTTAGTAACTACTAAACATCAAATTTAAAAAATAAAAAGAGAGCCTGTAAAAATTTAACATCTCACACAACGTGTAAATGTACCTATGTTCACAAATAAAAAATTCTGATTCTGATTCTGATTCTGATTCTAAAACAA